>CM057824.1:126447588-127707176 GCA_030068075.1 Paguma larvata | reverse complement strand
TCATTTGGCTAAGAAAGATTTCTCTATATGTCTGTATCAGAATCCATATGTGTGTGTGTGTCCACGAACATAGTCTAAATGTTTACATGTTTAGGAGGTAGAATTGTGAGACTTCTTAATGATTTGTATGCTTCCGTATGTTTCCTATTTTTATATGAAATAAGCATGATTAACTTGTATGAGGATGACAAAGAAAGATTCATAGCCCCATTAGATCTTTTAATATTTTACTATTCCCTGAAAAATATTTGTTTTCTGTACTTTCTTCATTCTAGTTTGTAACTTTAAATGCTATTCATTTTTTAAAAATTTTTAAGTTTATTTATTTTTGAGAGAGAGAGAGAGTGAAAGAGAGCAAGCACAAGTGAGGGAGGGGCAGAGAGAGGAAGAGAGAGAATCCTAAGCAGGCTCTGCACTGTCAGCACAGAACCCAATGTGGGGCTTGATCCCACAAACTGTAAGATCATGTCCTGAGCTGAAATCAAGGGTTGGATGCTTAACTGACTGAGTCACCCAGGCACCCCAAGCCGAATTCATTTAAAATGAAACAATAGTTTCTTTCCCTCTCCCTCAGCGAGCTACATCGTTCCTTATAGTTTTTGGCAGAAAGGAGCTGGCAGAAGGGTGTGTCGGTGTCTTCTGGTGTTTATAGGTAAGAACATTGCTATTTTGGCGGCTATTCCAATGCAGTCGCCCTAGGCAATTCTACTGATCCAAGAACTTTGCCAGTGTGTGTATGTGTTTAACATTCCAAGAAGGGAGCCACTAAAACAATAAAAGAAGTGCTAGATGAGAGCTCCTGGGAATATGTGTGTATAGACTTTCAGACAGAATACTTGAAGCCAAGCCAGTACACGGACTACATGGACAATCGGGCCATTTTTCTTGCTACTCTTCCAAGTATTTTATAAACCATACCAGTGTTTGGAGATACTCTTGCATTTAAACCCAAGTAAGATACTTTTAAGATACCTCTTAAGGTACCTGTTGAAAAGACAGAATAAATGCTGTGGGGAATATGGAGATTGAGAAAGGCAGAGCATTTCGGTCAGATAGGCCAATTCTCCAGCCATCTAATTTGATGCTATTTAAAAAAATTTGTTTTTTAATGTTTATTTATCTTTTGAGAGACAGAGCACAAGTCAGGGAGGAGCAAGGAGACCCAGAATCCGAACCAGGCTCTAGGCTCTGAGCTGTCAGCACAGAGCCTGAGACAAGACTGGAACTCACAAACTGTAACATCATGACCTGAGCCCAAGTTGGACGCTTAACTGAATGAGCCACCCTGGCACCCCTGATGCTTTAAATGTTAATGCGTTTTTTTTAACCAACAAAGAAATTATGGGATAGCCTAGAAAGAGAAATCATTCAAATCTTAAATGTAGGATGCAGAGAGGAGGAAAGACTCTTATCAGCTGCTCTTAGCAGTGTCTGTGTTCTTCGAGGTGCTTTTAGTGCATAGTATAATTTACAAGATGAGAGGATGTAACTTGCAATAAATGTCTATTCTCTCATGTAAGCAAAATTGTGTAAATGATGATGGAATAAGGGTATGTTTGCTCCAATATGTGTTCCTCAGTTTGTGGGTTTGAGCCCCGAGTCGGGGTCTGTGCTGATAGCACAGAGCCTGCTTGGGATTCTCTGTCTCCCCCTCTCTCTGCTCCTCCCTTGCTTACTCTCTCCCTCTCTCAAAATAAATAAATAAACTCTTAAAAAATATGTGTGCTGCAGGGCGCCTGGGTGGCTCAGTCATTTAAGCATCTGACTTCAGCTCAGGTCATGATCTCATGGTTTGTGGGTTCAAGACCTGTGTTGGGCTCTGTGCTGATAGCTCAGAGCCTGGAGCCTGCTTCAGATTCTGTGTCTCCCTTTCTCTCTGCCCCTCTGCTGTATGCTCTCTGTCTCTCTCTTAAAAATAAATAAAGAAACATTACTGTGTGTGTGTGTGTGTGTGTGTGTGTGTGTGTGTGTGTGTGTTGGGGCACCTGGGTGGCTCAGTTGGTTAAGCATCCAATTCTTGGTTTCAGCTCAGGTCATGATATTGCAGTTCATGGGTTTGAGCCCCATGCTGGGTTCCACCTTGATAGTGGGGAGCCTGCTTGGGATTCTCTTTCCTTCTCTATTTGCCTCTCCCCTGCTTGCACGCATGCACATACACTATCTCTCAAAAATAAATAAATAAACTTAAAAAAAATAAATGTGTTCCTTTTTATGAGACTGTTTTTGGTAACATTAACCCTAAACTGCTAATGAACCCCACTCCTTCCCTAATTTGCTAGTAAATTATTGGGCTAAAAATTTATTTTTTAAAAAAATCTAAAGGAAGTTAGCTTGAAAACCCCCTTGAGTAGGCCCAGCAGATCAAATAATTTGCCACATCGCCTGGTTACTAGGTTCAGAGTAGGATTCTAGAGAGGGGCTTATTGGGGAGGCAGGAATGGAGGAAGATAAATCCCTTTATTTAGGCTTTTTACCTCCAGTAAGAAAAATGCTGGTTACTCCAAAAGTGTCTGGATATTTTAATGTTTTTCTGCAAGTTTTATATTACTTATCATTTATGTACCCCCATTTCCTCAAAAGGAAGGAAGAGATAGAACCGAGTGATAAACTAGACAATGGGAGTGGTTAGTGGGCCATAGTGTCTTCCCTTTGTGTTTCCAGCATTTGCCTACTGCTAAGGACATCACGGTACAGAGCATATAAATAGAGCACAGGATTCATTACTCAGCACTTTAGTCAACGAGTCACCATTACTGGCATGTCTGTGGCAGGTGTTAGGAAACTCCAGAGGATTTCTTCGGAATGAGATGAGACGGATGCACTGTCTCCTGGCTGGATTTTATCAGTTTTTCCACATTCTGAAGACTATCCAAATGATTTTTTAAGTTGCTCCCAGACCCTCCCAGTTTGCATAATGACTCTTGTTCTCTACGACTAGCTAAACTTATTTCATTATGATTTGTCAGAGGTTAACTAAGAGAAGGAGGAGCGGGGACCTAAGAAAATCGGTGTAAAATGAAGCAGGGGGAAAAAATTATGATTTTGAATGGGTATTATTGGTGGCCTAACTAGGAGGCAAAACAATTCCCGAGTGGAATGAAAAGAATAAAAATAGGAATGCAGTTGGATAGAGCAGAAAAAACATGCACAGTTAAAACAGATCAATGTGAATATGGCTCTCGTGCCCATTGTGTTTCTAAAATTGAGAGCGATAAACATACTGAATGTCGTTTATTCTAGGAACTTTTATTCATAAGACAGAATTCTGGTTCTCAAAGAGTAAACTGTCTTTAAAGTCTGTCACAGTCTTTTTCACAGTGTCAGAAGAAGGATGCATCAAAAGGTGACAGAGGTGCCGTAATTCCCTATATGGCAGTAGTAAACTTCCATCCCGCTGACCGTTGCCGTTCCCTTCCAGAGAACTGCAATATTCTCGTAAAACAGCTGGCATTGCCTGAAAGGGAGGTATTGTTGGTAGGTAAGCCAACATTCTTGGGGCTGGGACTCTGCCAGCATCTCATATAACAAACATGCGGCTGATCCACTTTTATTTGTTTTCCCAGACAGAAATGATTGCAACATGTTTCAGGGCCAATGCAGAAACTTTGCCTTCGTAATGTATTAACTTGCTCGCAACCTTCAGATGTTTAAAATTGCAAAACTAAACAACAACATCCGACTTCAAACAAACAAACAAAAACAGCTAAAAACTCAATTGGCCAAGAGATTATTTGTATATTAGTTTTGAAAAGTGATCATCAGTTTTTGTGTTTTGGGGAGAGTGAGGAGGGAGACCTGGGGTGTTGCCAAAGAAAAAAAATCCATATATATTTTTGTGTGTGTATGTATATATATATATATATACTTTCTTTCACCAGGCAGCTCTGATTTAGTGGGACACATAGATTGAATTTCAAAACACTTGGATACTAACTGTGCCACTTTGAGCAAGTCATTTAATCTCTTTGAACTTCAGTTCATTCATCTGTAAAATGAGGATAGTAACGCTTCCACTGACTACTACACAGTAGTACAATGATTACAATGATTGAATGAGAGGGGCACCTGGGTGGCTCAGTTGTTTCCGCGTCTAACTTTGACTCAGGTCATGATCTCATGATTTGTGAGTTCAAACCCATGTCGGGCTCTGCGCTGATAGTGTGGAGCCTGCTTGGGATTCTCTCTCTCTCTCTCTCTCTCTCTCTCTCTCTCTTTTCCTCTCTCTGCCTCTCCCCCACTCCTCTCTCTCTTTCCCAAAGTAAATAAATAAAATTTTAAAATATGATTAAATGAGATATTGTACATGAAAGCAGTTATCACCTGCAAGGTGTGATACTAACGTGGGGACCCTAGGGCCGTCCTTGTTGTCCTCACAACAGATGCTGGTCCTGAGGCACTAGAGAAGTAGAGGAGACTATCCCAGTTGTATGTCATTTTTCTAGTACTGAGAGGTTAGAAGAAGAGATAGGAGGGCTCCTGATTCGGCAACTCCTATTTCCCCAGGAATATTCAGAAAAAACAAACAAACAAACAAACAAACAAATTCCAATCTTTCTACCCAAGATAATGTTGGAAAAACTCATCAACTATTTAGGCTTCTCCTCTTTTCTGCTTCTTTTTCTAGACCTGTGTTGTCCAATATGGTAGCCACTAGTGACTTGTGATTGTTGAACTCATGAAATATGGCTAGTCAAAACTGAGATGTGAGCAGGTGGAAAATACATGCCAGAGTTTGAAGACAATCATCCAAAAAGAAAGAAAAAAGTAAAATATCTTGTTTATATGCTTTACATTAATTATAGGTTGTAATGATAATATTTTAGATTATCGAGTTAAATAAAATATATTGTTAAAATAAACATCTCTTTCTTTTGACTATAAAAAGTGGTACTATAAAATGTACAGTTACACATATAGCTCATTTTTAAAATTTCTATTGGATAACATGGCTCTAGACAATCAGAGGGAAGGAGAGACATATTTCCTAATGGCCTTATTTACATGCCTCTTGCATTTGTCAGTCTCTATCCACCCGAGCACAGGCTCATTTTCCTTATCTGTCCAGTTCTGATCTGTCCAGTCCTCAGGCAGCCACTTCATTTGAGAAGTACATGAAGAAACCAAAGAAAGATCAATAGGAAGGCCATTCCATCACCCTTATAGCACATGACAAAGTAGGCAGTCAGAGTTCATTCATTTCTGCATTCATCCATTCATGTACTCAGTGAAAATGGGGAATAGAGAAATTTGGCAGTCTCATATCTTGAAAAGACAGACTAGGAAGAAATGATTTCTCTCTTTTCACTCTTACGAGTTCTGAAAAGGGAGAAATACTCTGGGCTTTATACTGTATGTGTTCAGGCCGCTTATTAAAATCTTATTCTATGAGATGGTTATTTGTATGCATTTCTTATCGCCCTTCTGAAGGTCTAGATGTCTTGAAGTCAGGAAATGTATTTTACATATCTTGCTTTGTAACTAATAGGCGCTCAGTAAATGTTGCAGAATGTTATGGGTAAAATAAATAATATAATCAGTGTATTAGTTCATCTTTCTGACCAAAATTAAAATTTCAACTTAAAATGCCACATAATTGATATGATGTTGCTTATATATATACTTCTAAAAATGTGGGTTGTGGTGTAGATACATTCTTTTACCTTTTTTTCTGTTAAAAAAAATCTTATTTTTAAATCACCTGTAGAAGTGATCAAATAAAGTGATCCACTTTATTTCAGAGTGGATAAATTCTTCCCAGATTAAGTCCTGGTTGATGAGGAAACATTTTTTCCTAAAATGCAGTCCCCACCCACTTTTGTCATCTCAGCAACAGACTAAAAATTGCCCCAGGAGCAAACCGATAAAACCCATATGAAATAAGAAAACAAAACAAAACCAAACAGTATGAGAAGAACAATAATCCCATTAACCTGGCAGATCGGGATGAAAGTTTAGCGGGGGTGGGGGGGGGTGGGGGGGGAATGGAGCAGGGCGGAGGTGGGAACAGCCAAAGAGCACAGTGAATGCTCCCCAGACTCCCCACCCAGCAAACCCCCAGGCTCTGAACAGCCTCAGCCTCAGCCAGTCTACAAGGGAGGGCTTGGGGGAAGGGCCCAGCTGGGCTGCAGGGATCAAAGAGAAGCAGGGGAAACAGCCAGAGCAGTGTCTGCTCTTTGAGCAAAGATAATGGAATCCTCTCAGGGTGAAGAGAATGAACACACAGAGAGATTTAAAAACACAACAAACCCAGAGCTGATCTGATTCCTTTATTCCATACCTCAAACTCATCAGGCTTGTCCTCAATTCGAAATCACTCTATATTGAATTACAGGGTTAGAAAAAAATAAAAGGGCATCCTGTTGAGTGTTTTGCAACTCTTTAGTGTGGGAAATCAATTCAGTGGGTAGAAATTTGCATTTTAAAAATGAAATAAAATAGAAAGGAGAGAACTTGCAAATACTAAGCATAAATAATGTTTTATGAAAATTTTAGTGTGTTTGTACAGATAAAATGTATTTCTTTTTTTTAAAGTTTATTTATTTTGAGAGAGAGAGAGAGAGACCCCGAGCAGGGGAGAGGCAGAGAGAGGCAGAGAGAGAATCCCAAGCAGGCTCTGCATTTGGGGCTCCAATGAGCCCCAAGAGTTGAATGCTTAATCGAATGAGCCACCCAGGCCCCCCTAAAATGTATTATGGGTCTCAAACAAACTGTGAGACTCATTGAAAACTGATGTAGTCTATTCCCCTGTCTTATTACTGAGGTATACTAAAATCAATTCTAGAAAATTAGGTCTTCAGAAGTAGGGATTTCATAACTCTAAGATGAATCCTCATTCAAGGACCCAGGGCAGTCCTTCAACAAAAACAGTCAATTCTTCAGGAAAGAGGTTTAGGATAAGGCATTTCATTCTGATGAAGCTAATGATGTTTGTCAGAAACTGTGGGCAACCTTCCTTTAAAGCCCCTAATTAAGGAAAGGGAATGAAAAAAAAAAAAAAGGTAATAGCATGTCTCAAACGTGAAGCTGCCTCTTGGCCCCTATTCATTAGAGAGCCCACAAACTGTGGGCTATATTTAAAGGAAGGTCTCCAATGGTTTGAGGGAAAAATGAAACAATCCCTCCAATGCTTCTCCTTTACAACTCTGTTCTCAGCTTACTTATCTCGCCTCGACTTATTTCTCAAAATTTTAGTCAAATATGGTTTAAAATTTGCTTAATGATTTAAAAAGCAGAAAAGAGTGAATAGAGAAAGGACCAGACAGAGAAGAGAGCAGAAACTGTGTAAAAGATTCTGGCAAAATGTGAAGACATTCCCTGAACCACTTGAGATAACCACCAGTGAGTAACCTAGAGAAGTGATCGATTTCCATTTCTAACTCTCCAGGAACTAAGCATCAAATTCAAGGACAACTAGATGAAGGAAGTACCATTAACAACAGACTTCAGTATTTTCTGCAAAGCATGAAAGACAAGAAGAGAATTGTGGGGGGAAAAATCTCTAAGAGAAGTCTGAGTAAAGTTGTGCAACAATAAAAGCCAGATCTCTTCCCACCCGCACACAAAGGAAAGGTTTTACAATGTGTGGCCGCTAAAAAGACCATTTAAAGATGGGCACACTTCTTTATCGCCCCAAGAAATCAAAGTAAACCATCTGAAAGCCGAGCTGTAGGAAATCCCGCTGCTCAGATAAAGGACCCAATGTGACACTGAAAGAGCACTATCACTTTCAGAGAGCTGGAGGCTGCCTGGCTTAACCTTGAGCGAAACCTTTCCTTGGCACTCAGTTCAGCAGCACAGACATTCTCTCAACTGTATCAGAGACATGGATTTTAGCTGTAATTATGGTCTGCTAAGCTGGTGTAGCCTTTAGTTAAACAAACAGAATCAGCACATTATCATTAGGGTGGCAACCCAGCTCTCTCTCGCTCAGCGCATTGGTCAGGGAGTGAAGACTATGGTTGCCAACTTTGATTTTATCTGATCTTTGAGGAGCTGAAGAAATTTCTTTTAGTTTCTCCAAGTGAAGAAATATATGCCACTCTTCCATCTTACAGAGTTTCTGAAAAAACACAAAAAGGCAGTATTTACACATGTCATAACTGGGCACTGAATTGCCTTGGGTGAGTTTGTACCGGCCCATCCTCTCTCTCCCAACCCCCTGAACAACTGGCCCAGAATGGGTCTCTTTCTCTACTTTCCTGTCCTTTTTTTCCCAGGCCCTTCTCTCTTCTCGGCCTAGTCTGGAACCTTTGGGACATGCTGTCATATCTTAGATGTAGATGAGTATTTCGGATTAAATGTTTACTTTCTCTTAATTTTTATCCCAAAAAATGAATTTCTGATGGGGGGAATTTCAAGTCAGCTGAAGGCCAATATTAGAGACAGTTTTGAGCGGAGAGCTCAGCCAATATTTCCTTCACATCATACCATGACAGCAATGCTGTCTTCATTTATGAGCCTCTTAATATGAACTTGTCTTCTTCCTCCCTTTAAGAAAAAAAAAACAAAACTGGTTTGGTTGAGTGTCCCTCTCTTGATTTCTACTAGGGTCATGATCCCATGGTTGTGGGATTGAGCCTTGCGTTGGTCTCTGAGCTGAGCATGGGGATTCTCTTAAGCTTAAGCTTATTCTCTCTGGTTCTGCCCTTCTCCCCAGCTCACATGTTCTCTCTCTAAAATAAAACAAATAAACAAGCAAACAAACAAACAACAAAACCAAACTTATTTTTTAGAGCAGTTTTGGGTATACCACAAAATCAAGAGGAGGGTCAGAGATTTCCCATATACCGCCCCCCACACACATGCCTAGCCTCCCCCATTATCAACATCACTCACTAGAATGGTTTTTTGTGTGTTTTACCAAGGATGAACCTGTGTCGACACGTCATAATCACCCAAAGCCAAACTTTACCTTAGGGTTCACTCTTGGTGTTGTATATTCTAGAGGTTTGGACAAATGTATAATAACATACATCCATCATCATAATTTCATAGAGTACCTTCACTACCGTAAAAATCCTCTGCTCCACCTCTTCTCTCCATCCCCCACCCCAGGCAACCACTGATCTTTTTGTTGCCTCCATTTCTGCCTTTTCCCAAGTGCCATATAGTTAGAATCATACAGTATGTTACCTTTCCAGATTCTTTCCTGGAAAGGCAATATACTGTATGCTTCTTTCACTTAGTAATATGTATTAAAGTTTCCTCCATTTCTTTTCATGGCTTGAGAGCTCATTTTCTTTTAGCCCTGAATAATATACCATTGTCTGGATGTTTATCCATTCACCTGCTGAGGATATCTTGGTTGATTCTAAGTTTTGGCAGTTATGAATAAAGCTGCTATAAACATTCATGTGTAGATTTTGTGTGGACATAAGTTTTCAAGTCCTTGGAATAAATACCAAAGACTGGATTATTTGTTAAGAGTATATTTAGTTTTATTTAAAAAAACTACCAGTTTTCCAAAGTAGCTGTATGATTTTGCATTCCCACCAGCAATGAATGAGAGTCCCTGTTGCTTACATTCTTGCCAGCATTTGATGTTGTCAGTATGCTGAATCTGGGCCCTTCTAATAGATGTGTAGCGCGTATTTTAATTTTCATTTCCCTGATGACATATGATGTGGAACATCTTTTTATATGCTTATTTACCATCTGCATATTTTCTTTGGTGAAGTATTTGTTAAGGTCTTTAGCCAATTTTTAATCAGGTTGTTTGTTTTCTTATTGTCGAGTTTTAAGAGTTCTTTGTTTACTTTGGAGAATGGTCCTTTATCAGATACAGGCATACTTGGAGACATTGTGGGTTCTGTTTGAGACCACCGCAATAAAGTAAATACCACAATAAAGTAAGTTAAATGTTTTTTTTTTTTTGGTTTCCCAGTGCATATAAAATTTATATTTACACTATATTGTAGTTTACTGAGTGTGCAATAGCATTATGTCTTAAAAATGTGCATACATTAATTTAAAAAACACTTTATTGCTAAAAAACACTAATTATCAGCTGAGCTTTCTACAAGTTGTGATCATTTTGCTGGTGCAGGTCTGGCCTTGATGTTGATGGCTGATGACTGATCAGGGTGGTGGGTGCTGAAGGTTGGGGTGACTGTGGCAATTTATTTAAATCAGATGAAAGTGAAGCTTGCTACATCCTTTGACTCCCTTTCACAAGTGTTTTCTCTGCACAAGCTATGCTGTTTGATAGCATTTTACCCACAGTAGAACTTCTTTTAAAATATTGGAGTCAATCCTTTCAAACCCTGCTGCTGCTTTATCAACTACATTTATGCTAAGTCCTTTGTTGTCATTTCAAATATCTTTACAGCATCTTTGCCAGAAGTTGATTCTATCTCAAGAAACCACTTTGCGAATCCATAAGAAGCATCTCTTCATCCATTAAAGTTTTATCATGAGATGGTAGCCATTCAGTCACATCTTCAGGCTCCACTTCTAATCCTAGTGCTCTTGCTATTTTCACCATATCTGTAGTTACTTCCTCCACTGAAGTCATGAACCCTCAAAGTCATCCATGAGGGTTGGAATCAACTACTAAACTCCTGTTAATGGTGATATTTTTATATCTTCCCATGAAACACGAATGTTCTTTTTTTTTTTTTAATTTTTAAAAAATGTTTATTTATTTTTGAGAGAGAGGGAGAGACAGCATGAGTGGGAGAGGGGCACAAAGAGAGAGGGAGACACAGAATCCAAAGCAGGCTACTGGCTCTGAGCTGTCAGCACATGTCTCACGGACTGTGAGATCATGACCTGAGCCAAAGACAGATGCTAAACCAACTGAGCCACCCAGGCACCCCAAAACACTAATATTTTTAATGGCATCTAAAATGGTGAGTCCTTTTTCCAGAAACTTTTCAATTTATTTTGCCCAGATCCATCAGAAGAAATCACTACCTATGGCAGCTATGATCTTATGAAATTTATTTCTTTAATTATAAGATTTGAAAGTCAAAATTGCTCCTGAATTTATGGGCTACAGAATGGATATTTTGATAACAGTCATAAAACAACATTCATTTCATTGTACATCTCTCCTTCGGAGCTCTTGAGTAACCAGTTGCATTGTCAATGAGCAGTAATATTTTGAAGGGAATCATTTCTTCTTTTTTTTTTAAAGTTTGTTTATTTATTTTGAGAGAGAGAGAGAGCAACAGGGGAGGAGCAGAGAGACAGGGAGAGAAAGAATCCCAAGCAGACTCCTCGGTGTCAGTACAGAGCCTGATGCAGAGCTCGAACTCACAAACTGTGAGATCAAGACGTGAGCTGAAACCAAGAGTTGGATGTTTAATCGACTGAGCCACCCATGCACCCCAAGAATCATTTTTTGTGAGTAGTAGTTTTCAACAGAGGGTTTAAAATATTCAGCAAACAGATGTGCTGTCATTCAGGCTTTATTGTTCCATTTGTAGAGCACGGACAGAGTAGATTTAGCATAATTCTTATGGCACAAAGATTTTTGGAATTGTAAATGATCATTGGCTTCAACTTAAAGTCACTAGCTGCATTAGCCCCTAATAAGAGTCATCCTGTCCTTTGAGGCTTTGAGGCCAGGGATTGACTTCTATGAAAAGTTCTAGATGGCATCTTCTTCCAATAGAAGGTTGTTTTGACTACACTGATAATTGGTTGCTTAGTGTAGTCATCTTCATTAATTACTGTTAGCTAGGTCTTGTGGATAACTTGCTGCAGCTTCTACATCAGCACTTGCTGCTTCCCCTTGCACTTTTGTTACAGAGACAACTTCTTTCCTTAAACTTCATGAATCAACTCTTCAAGCTTTCAACTGTTACTCTGCAGCATCCTCACCTCTTTCACCCTTCACAGAACTGAAGAGAGGTAGGGCATTGCACTGGATTCGACTTTGGCTTAAGGAAATGTTGTGGCTGGACTGATCTACACAGACCACTCAAACTTTCTCCATATCAGCAATAAAACTGTTTCACTTTCTTATCATTTGTATGCTCATTGGAGTAGCACTTTTAGTTTCCTTCAAGAACTTTTCTTTGCATTTGACTTGGCTAACTGGCACTAGACACCTAGCTTTCGGCTTATCTCAACTTTCCATGTGCCTTCCTCACTAAGCTTAATCATTTCTAGCTTTTGATTTAAAATGAGAAATAGGGGCGCCTGGGTGGCTCAGTCGGTTAAGCGACCGACTTCAGCTCAGGTCATGATCTCGCGGTCTGTTGAGTTCAAGCCCCACGTCGGGCTCTGTGCTGACAGCTCAGAGCCTGGAGCCTGCTTCGGATTCTGCATCTGCCTCTCTCTCTCTCTGCCCATCCCCTGCTCACGCTCTGTCTCTCAAGAATAAATAAACGTTTTAAAAAAATAATAAAAAATAAAATGAGAAATACATGACTCTTCCTTTCATTTGAACTCTTAGAGGCCACTGTAGGTTATTAATTGACCCAATTTTATTATTGTTATGTCTCAGGGAATAGGAAGGGCTGAGGAGAGTGAGAGAGAGGTAGGGGAACAGCTGGTCAGTGAAGCACTCAGAACACACACAACACTTATTAATTAAGTTCACCATCTTATATAGAGGCAGTTTGTCGCACCCAAAAACAATTACAATAGCAACATCAAAGATAATTGATCACAGATCATCATAGCAAATATAATGATGATAAATAAGCTTGAAATATTGTGAGAATTACCAAAATGGGCTGCAGGGATATGAAGTGACCCAATGCTGTTGGGAAAATGGCACCAGTAGACTTTCTCAGTGCAAGTTTTATAAAAAATGCAGCATTTGTGAAGTACAATAAAGGAAAGTGCATAAAATGAGATATGCCTAGATGTCTTTTGCAAATGTTTTCTCCCAGTCTATGACTTGTCTTTTAATTCCCTTGATATTGTCTTTTGCAGAGCAACAGTTTTTAATTTTAATGAAGCCCAGCTAATCAATTACTTCTTTTAAGGATTGTGTCTTTGGCATTATATCTAAAGTTATTACCATACTCCAGGCCATTTAGGTTTTCTCCTACATTATATTCCAGAAGTTTTATAGCTTTATATTTTACATTTAGGTCTACTATCTATTTTGAGTTAATTTTGTGGAGGGTGTAAGGTCTGCATCCAGATTTATTTATTTTTTGCGTGTGGATGTCCAGTTGTTCCAGCACCATTTGTTGAAAAGACAGTCTTTTTACTCCATTGTATTTCCTTTGCTCATTTCTCAAAGATCAGTTAACTTTATTCATGGGGTTCTACTGCTGGGTTCTGTGTTCTTTTTAATTGATCTATTTGTATATTCTTTCACCAATAACACACTGTTATGATCCCTATAGCGTTATTGTAAATCTTGGAAGTCAAGTAGTGTCAGTCCTCCAACTTTATTCCCCTTAAATATTGTGTTGATTGTTCTGGTCTTTTGCCTCTGCACATAAACTTTAGACTCAGTTTGTTGATATGTATACAATAACTTGATGGGATTTTGATTTGGATTGCATTCAATCTACAGATGAAGTTGGGAAGAACAGACAGCGATAGAGTCTTCCTATTCATGAACATGGAATATCTCTCCATTTATTTAATCCTTTGATTTTGTCCATCTGAGTTTTGTAGTTTTCCTCATATAGATCTTTTTTTTTAAATTTTTTAATGTTTATTTATTTTTGAGACAGAGAGAGACATAGCGTGAGTGGGGGAGGGGCAGAAAGAGAGGGAGGTACAGAATCCGAAGCAGGCTCCAGGCTCTGAGCTGTCAGCACAGAGCCCGATGCGGGGCTCGAACCCACAGACCACAAGATCATGACCTGAGCCGAAGTTGGCGCTCAACCGACTGAGCCACCCAGGCGCCTCTTCCTCATATAGATCTTAGACTCTTTTGTTAGATTCGTACTTAAGTATTTCAATTTTTGGCATGCTAATGTAAATGGTATTATGTTTTTAATTTCAAATTCCATTTGTTTATTGTTGGGTTTTGTATATTAACCTTGTATCCTGCATCTTCCTTTATTCTTCATCAAATATTTCTGAATGTCTACTATGTACTAGGCAGTAGCTAGCAGCACAATCCCTCCTCCAGATATTCAGAGTTCAGTGAGCAATGTAGATAAATATAAAAATTGAAAGCATATGTTATTATAAGGGATGTATGAAAGAGGTACTTTCAGCAGGGCATTGGGTGGCCAGAAAAGACTTTTTGGAGAGGTATGAAGTGAGTCTCAAAGGACGAGCCTTACATCAAGTTGAAGGAGCAAGGGCATTGTAGACAGAAGATGACAGAAGGAGAAATTGATGAGAAACAAGATTGTTTTTTCAGGGATCTATGTGTGACTGAGTAGCAAGAGATAAGGCTGAAGAGATAAGTGGGGTCATACAATTGTGTCCCCGTTAGGAAACTTGTTTTTTATTCTAAAGTTTAGTGATTTAAAAAAAATGTTTTTGCAAGTGATTTTAACAGCAGAACTGTTTTTAGTTAAATCTTGTATGTTGCACCATATAAAAATTAGATTAAAAAGACATTTAATTAGTATACAATCATTTTACAGATTAAAAAAATGAAGATATGGACATTTATTTGAATGCAAAATTGATGGAGATTATAGATGATAGGTATGTCTTATATCAGTCTCAGTTTTGAAATTCTTTTATGTCTGAGTTTTTTTGTTGTACAGTGGTAAGATAATTTTGATTCACACAGATAAATAGTTGCAAATGGTGACAGTTTTAAAATGTTATCTGGGAATCTCAGGATACTGTTGTATATAAAGAGATGGAAGAGAAGGTTTGGTTCTTAGGTATACAAAAAAGTGCAATTCTAGTTTGGCTGAGTATGAGGATGATGACACCAGAAACTAAAGTTGAATCTACCAGAGGCTAATTTCCAGAAAAAAAAAAAAATGAGTTCACTTGTTGACATTTTGTGTTTAAGGATTTCACATCAGAAGACTGGAAGCTTCTTATAAACATGGAAATAATTGGCTTATTGAAATGGAATATGAACAATATATTATTTTAGAGTTATGTGACCTTATTTTTCTCTGACCTCCTCTGGCCTGCTTTTGATACAGTTTTAATGGTTCATTTAAGAAACTCTTCACTTTTGGAAATTCATGCAGCTGCTCAGCCTGTGATTCAGAATTCTGCTGCTTCATCATTTCAAATTTCTTGACTTGGCTACAGATGCATTCAGACCAATGTCATCTTATATTTAGCAAAGTTGTAATGGTTCACAGAGATTCTTGTGTCCTTTCTGATTGCAACACACATCTCAGCTAGGTCATGCTACCACTCTTCTCCCTCAGTCAGGCTGAATCAGAATGTGTTTATTTAGTGAATGGCTTGTTATAGAGCAAAGTGTTCTTAATATTTCCCAGCTCTGTGGCGCCATCACCATTCATTTATTCATTTACTTGGCTATTGTTCCCATGGAAATAGATGCTAGGTTCTTCCATGATTTTGAAGATAAATTATTGTGTTAATTTACTAGAGCTGCCCTAACAAAATACCACAAACTGGGTAGCTAAAAAAGCTGAAATTTAATCTTTTTTAATGTTTATTTATTTTTGAAGGAGGGACAGCATGAATGGGGGAAGGGCAGAGAGAGAGGGAGACACAGAATCCAAAGCAGGCTCCAAGCTCTGAGCTGTCAGCACAGAGCCCTACATGGGACTGCACTCATGAGCTATGAGATCATGACCTGAGCTGAAGTTAGACACTCAACTAACTGAGCCACCCATGTACCCATAAAAAAGTTAAAATTTATTTCTTTTTTTACCCTTTTTCTTTCTTTCTTTTTTCTTTTTAGAGAAAGAGAGAACACATGAGCTGGGGTGAGGGGTAAAAGGAGAGGGAGCGAGAGAATATTTTTCAAATAAGTTTGTTTATGTATTTATGCATTTATGTATTTATGTATGTATGTATGTATGTATTTTTTTTTGAGAGAGAGAGAGTGGGAGTGGGGCAGAGAGGGGGAAAGAGAGAGAGAGAGAGAGAGAGAGAAAATCTTAAGCATGATCCATGCTCAGTGCCAAACCTGACTTGGGGCCCAATTCCATGACCCTGGGATCATGGCCTGAGCTGAAGTCAAGAGTCAGATGCTCAACCAACCAAGCCACCTAGGCACCCCTAATGTAGCTCTTTAATGTCTTGTTTACTTTATTGAGTGTAGTTGTAATAGCTCTTTAAAGTCTTTGATAATTCCTGAATCTGGGTCATTTTAGCTTTGAGGCTATTGATTATTTTTCCCTTTAGATTTTCCTTGGTCATGTTTCTTGGTTTTTCATATGCCAAATTATTTTGAGGTATATGTAGACATTGTGGTGGTTATGTTGTAAAGACTTTAGGCTCAGTTATATTCATTTAAAGAGTGCTGATGTTTCTGTTTCATAGAAAATTATTTTGTTTTGTTTTATTTTTTTTAATTTAGCATTTATTTATTTTTGAGAGACAGAGAGACAGAGAATGAGTGGGGGAGGGCAGAGAGAGAGAGGGAGACACAGAATCTGAAGCAGGGTCCAGGCTCTGAGCTGTCAGCACAGAACCTAACGTGGGGCTTGAACTCACAAACCATGAGATCATATCCTGGACCGAAGTCCGATGCTTAACTGACTAAGCCACCCAGGCATCCCCATAGAAAATTATTTTGATTAGATGGAGCGCCTGGGTGCTTCAGACAGTTGAGCGCCTGACTTGGCTCAAGTCACGATCTTACAGCTTGTGGGTTTGAGCCCCATGTTGGGCTCTGTGCAGACAGCTCAGAGCCTGGAGTCTGCTTTGGATTCTGTGTCTCCCTGTGTCTCTGCCCCTCCCCCACTTGTGCTCTATCTGTTTCTCTCTCAAAAATAAAAACATTTAAAAAATTAAAAAAAAAGAAAATTATTTTGATTAGACTTAAACTGCAAATTCTCACTCACCTGTGGAGATTGGAAGTTAAAATCTCAGCAATAAAAAAAAAATATTTATTTATTTATTTTGAGAGAGAGTGAGAGAGAGAGAGAGAGTGTGTGTGTGGGTGAGGGAGGGGCAGGGCAGAGAGAGAGGGAGCGAGAGAGAATTGCAAGCAGGCTCTGCACTGTCAGGGCAGAGCCCATCTCAGGGCTCAATCTTAAGAACAGCAAGATCATGACCTGAACTGAAATCAAGAGTTAGACACTTAACAGACTGAGCCACCCAGGTGCCCTAGCAGTAAAATAATTTTATTGTTGTTATTATTATTATTATTTTATTTTTAGCTTCAGCCGCAAGCTTTCTGGAGTCTGTTCCATGTCTATGTGGTTTTGAAGTCAGTCATGTATTTGAGTAAGGATATTAAGAGAATCAGGTTGCCGCTCCCCTGGCTCTCTCCCTTTTGTGATGTCTCTCTCACTCTCTGTTGGCTCTAGTCACCCTGGGCTTCACTCCAGGATCCTCAGGCTGGAAATACCATCTGTAATGTGAAATGATGTAAATAATCCCTTCCTCTTCACGTTCTAGTCAAATTCTTATCCATTGATGATCTTTTAGTCTCTCTTGATGATTTTTGCATGAATCAATTATTGTAATGATTACAAAATAGTGATTTTCTATCATTATTGTTTCTTCTATTTAATAGTTGTCATTCAGGTTAAGGGCTTCCCTTTCAGCCCCATTAATTTATTTATATATTTATTATCAATAAGCTCTCATGGGTTCAACTGCATGAGTTATTTTGTTCGTTAAACTGTAATTTTGGTGTCTTCATTGAATTTATTTAATTTTGTAATCTCTCTTAAATGATTTTTAAGGGGCCCCTGGGTGGCTCTGTCAGTTAAGTGTCTGTCTTGATTGCAGCTCAGGTCCTGATCTCATGGTTTGTGGGACCGAGTCCTGCATCAGTCTCTGAAATGTAACTTGGAGTTGGCTTGGGATTCTCTCTCTCTATCCCTCTCTCTCTCTGCCCCTCCCCTGCTCATGCACTCATGCTCTCTTTCCCTCTCAAAATAAATACATGTTTAAAAAATGATTTTTAACAGGTGAAAGAATTAATCATGTAACCTAAGTTTCCTAAAATTTTAAGAGAATACAAATCAATAATGTTTAAGTTAATGTTTATTTTTGAGAGAGAGAAAGAGACAGTGTGAACAGGGGAGGGGCAGAGAAAGAGGGAGGCACAGAATCCAAAGGAGGCTTCAGGCTCTAAGCTGTCAGCACAGAACTGATGTGGAGCCCAAACTAACCAACTGCAAGATCATGATCAGAGCTGCAGTCGGACACTTAACAAAATGTGCACTCAGGTGCCCCCCAAATTTTTTCCTTAATATAAATTCTCTGCATTTATTAATTAATGATGGTTAGTCACCACAAAATTAAAAAAAAATTCTCATGACTTTTCCACTGAGTCATGACGTTACTTAGCAAATTTTACCTGTAACAGTTGTGCTTTTGTGTTTTTTTTTTTGTTTATTTATTTTTATTTTTTTTTAATGTACATTTTATTTTTGAGACAAGAGACAGAGCAGGAGCAGGGTTGGGGCAGAGAGAGAGGAAGACACAGAATCCAAAGCAGGCTCCAGGCTCTGAGCCGTCAGCCCAGAGCCCGATGTGGGGCTCGAACCCACAAACCGTGAGATCATGACCTGAGCCGAAGTCAGATGCTTAACCGATGGAGCCACCCAGGCGTCCCAACAGTTGTGCTTTTGAATTAGGAATATTTTGAGAGTTGATAATTTTAATACTGAACAGTAATGGTGACATGGAATAAAAGCATTATGTGGTTTGTCTAGGTTCTTTATTGTGTTTAAAAACTCACTAAAATGGTCTTTGGCAATAGTAATTATGAACTGCTTTCAAAATAGCACTTACTAAATACTGATCACGTCATACTTCTCTACTTACATGATTTATAAACCACAAACTGTATAGTATCTAAGATATTATTGTAAAAGGATCACAATTAATTCTACAGTTATACATACACATCTTTGGGTATGATTTACAGAAAGGAGCCATTTCTCTTGTGTAGCTACTAAATCATATATAAAAATATATAAAAGCAATCTTAGAAAATGTTTTAGGGGTACCTGGGTGGCTCGGTCGGTTAAGCATCCAACTTCAGCTTAAGTTATGATCTCGCAATTCATGAGTTCAAGCCTTGCATCGGGCTCTGTGCTGACATCTCAGAGCCCGGAGCCTGCTTTGGATTCTGTGTCTCCTTCTCTCTCTGCCCCTCTCCATCATGGTCTGTCTATCTCTCTCTCTCAAAAATAAATAAGAAACATTTAAAAATGTTTTTTAAAGTTTTAAAGAAGCTCGTTATTATTAGGACAAATATATAGCTTCTATGGCAAGACAATTTATTAAGGTATTAATTTACGATTTGTTCTTGTGGCTGCAGGTATTTTATCTTGCAATTGTCTAAGATGATAACCCAACAAGTGTTTCCATTGCTGGGTCAATAATCAAAGTTTTCTCCTATCCAGAAGAAATTCTCTTCAAGATTTGTTTGTTGAAAGTTGAGTTTTGGGCTTGATTGTGCCAGTGGTGGAGTTATTTCTAGGGTTAGGAGAGGTGGAGATAAGATTCTGTGATTCTGTGAGTTTCCATTTGGTGCTCCCAGGTGGTGGTAAGATGGCTGATGGTAGTGGTCGGTCTTCAGGGAGGCTGGACCTGATGTAAGGCTCTCAGGCTGATTACAGAGGGACTGGGTGGACTTAGACAATAGCTGTGACTACAGAAATCTAAAGATAAGAAAAATGTTTTCTGAATGTTCTGGACTATGCAAAATGCTTGGGATTTTCACAGAATCTAAAGGATGATAGAGACTTTTGCACACAAGATAAGGGATTACTAGAGTAGAAAAAAAATAGTTATGTTGTAATTTTATACCTGAGGGCTTTGTGGTATAATTATTAATTGTTATACCTTCATAAGGAGTGTATGGAAGTTATAACAGACATTATTTGCACCTGTTATCCAAGACCAATCTTTCGAGTTCTGTGGCCCGTGACACGGTGATATAAAAAAGAGCTTGGTATTTCATTGATGTGGCAAGAAAAATTGCTCAGTTTGCCTGCAGCTTCAAGTCTACTGATTAACTGAGATTGCTGTAATCTTATAGTCACAAGTTACCTTGCTTAATTGAGTTAGTAAATTCTTCCCTAGTGGGCAGGAAACTTCAGTTAACTGGGAAGCTTTAGCCTTGGGAAGCCTAGAAATGAATTATGGAAATAGTTAAGGGATTTGAAGCCAAGTATTAATATTGGTATGAAAAAGGAATCTAACATTTGTTATGCTTTTAATTGTATATTTGTAGCATTTAAGAGAACTTGAGAATCACACTGTTAATAACCTTATTAGGTAAATAAGAATGTCAATTAATGGGAAGGTTTTATGTGTTAAGTCAGACTATTGAAATATTTAAAAAGCATAGAGAATATATATACACATATCTATAAATCAGAATATATATCTTAAATATTTAAAAATATTAGAGAATAAATATATATAAATCAGAATAGAGAATATGTATATAGATATTCTCTATTTATTCTATATATTCTAAGTTTTTTTAAAGTTTTATTTATTTAAGTAATCTCTACATCCAACATGGGGCTCAAACTCATGACCCTGACATCAAGAGTCTCATGCTCCTCTCACTGAGCCAGCCAGGTGCCCCCAAAATATATTAAAATTAATGCAGTTTAACATGTTTGAAGCTATTTATTTATTCAAGAGTGTATGTATGATTGAATATAATTCAAAGAACTCTTACAAGTTCCTGTTAAAACTTACTACACTTATAAATGAGAAAATAATATTTACAAGTTGAAATTAAAAGCCCAATAAACAAGTGGGCTTTTTAAATTTATGACTTTAGGGGCGCCTGGGTGGCTCAGTTGGTTGAGTGTCTGATTTCAGCTCAGGTCATGATCTTGTGGTCCGTGGGTTCGAGCCCCGCATCGGGCTATGTGCTGACAGTTCAGAGCCTGGAGCCTACTTCGGATTCTGTGTCTCCCTCTGTCTCTGCCCCTCCCCCACTCATGCTCTGTCTCTCTCTGTCTCAAAAATAAATAAACATTAAAAACCAAAAAATTAAAAAAAAATAAATTTGTGACTTTAATAGATTGAACTAATGTCAGTAAATAATCATTTAGATCATTTTTTCTATGTACAAAAGTCACTCTTGAGGATACTGAAAGCCTGAAATCAACACAGAGGAAGAGTTCTAGTACGACAGTTAATAGATGAATATATTCATTTTGTGGAAAAGAAAGCAAGGCTTAATGACTGTGTAAAGTTCTTCTGTCATTATCTGCACTCTGCCTTGAAATTCATCCATAAACATGATCCTATTTTTGGAAATGTCAATAAGCAAGGTAATTAAGATAGACCAAGTAATATTCTCTCCAAACTTGGAAGTTTCCTGAATCACAATCATATTTTCTCTGTCAGAATAATTTTTCAACCTCTATCATATATTCTATATGATATATAATAATATATTATTTGATATTAACATTATGTGTTATATACTATATATTGTATGTTGTATGTATATATATTTATAGAGACAGAGAGAGGGGTATTTTAATGTTCACTAGCAGCAATAACATACAATCATGCAAGGTAATAGGTACATGAGTGTCTTTTCTAGAAAATTGGGAGGCTCCTTAAATCTGTCCTTGCCCGTTTAGGGCTTTCAGCGTTTGCTAGTATTCCTCTGTGCCTTCATCTCCTGGTCTCTCAACTGTGTCATTTGCTTATGGAAATTCTGGGCAACTACCTGATCTCTATCATATGAGTGAAAGGCTATGGCCTTTAAGAGAGGACAGTGCTGGCTTCTCATGAACACTGCAGGTCTTTGAAGAATAAAGCATTTATTTATTTTTTAAAGTCTATTTATTTACTTTGAGAGAGAGGTGGGGG
Source organism: Paguma larvata (assembly GCA_030068075.1). NCBI lineage: Eukaryota > Metazoa > Chordata > Mammalia > Carnivora > Viverridae > Paguma > Paguma larvata. The sequence goes on along the minus strand of CM057824.1, from coordinate 127,685,324 downwards.
GGGGCAGAGATAGGAAGAGAGAGAGAGAATACCAAGCAGGCTCTGGAGCTCAGTGTGGGGCTTGAACTCACAAAGTGTTCGATCATGACCTGAGCCAAAACCAAGAATCGGCGCTCAACCGACTGAACCACTCAGGTGCCCCTAAAGCATTTATTTTTTTTTTTATTTTTTTAATGTTTATTTTTAAGACAGAGAGAGACAGAGCATGAGTGGGGGAGGGGCAGAGAGAGAGGGAGACACAGAATCCGAAGCAGGCCCCAGGCTCCGAGCTGTAAGCACAGAGCCCGATGTGGGGCTCGAACTCACAGACCGTGAGATCATGACCCGAGCCAAAGTCAGACGCTCAACTGACTGAGCCACCCAGGTGCCCCCATTTATTTATTTTTTAATCAATAGACATTGTGCTAGTTTAGAGTTTCCTAAACTGTTTTGGTTCATAATATCACCATCAGTATCCTAATAATTTTTCTACAACAGCCCTGGGCCGAAAGAAATACCTAATTGTTCCATTTATTAAGTTATTAGATTTGAACACCTTATTAAATATGTAGCTATTGGCAAAGCAAGTACACATCCATAAAGAAAAAGTAATAGTTTCACTTTTGAACTAAAAAAATTATCAGCGTGTGGGCCTGTTGGGCACTGCCAACCCTCACCAATCTTGGAATCAGTCTGACACTGCCATTCCCATTTCCTGTTCCACATTGATTTTCATGTGGATTTGCTTTTTATTACAGCAACCGCTGAAAGCCCAGCTTTGCCGATAAAGAAATGTCACCAAAGGGAATGCAGCGTGATCTCATGACACCGTGAATCACCCCGAGGTAGTAGCAATGTCCAATAAGTGCTTCTGTGCCGTCCTTGAAAATTTTAAAATTCTTCAAGTTCTCTGTAGCACCTGGGGAACCTTAGGGTACCATTTAGGAACTGCAGTGCTAGGTGAAGGAAAACAAAAAAAAAGATATATTCCATCTCAAGAGCCCAACTATAGAAGAGCATATAGATATGTGGCCAATTTATCCCATAAGACAGAGTACTGCAGTGAAAACACAAGTTTTTGTTTTGTTTTGTTTTTTGTCTGTTTGGTATCAGAATCCCTTTCCTACATTAAAACAAAACAAAACAAAACAAAACAAAAAAACAACTATACTATCTGGTTCTTAGGTGGGAGAGCTCATCTTCCACTACAGAATCTGAATAGACCTAAAACCTCATTTTCAACCACCCTGAGTGAGGGCCTTGGTTCGTAGGCTCTGCAATCAGACCTGTGTGTTTTGGATTTGAGTCAGAAGTAATTGACACAAAGGGTTGGTAATCTTAGGGAAATCTTTCTGGCTGTGTGGTGTTAGTGTGCACACTGGCAACCCAAGGCAGTGGTGGTGCTAGTGTTACAGCAGTGGCCCTGATATGTGGCTGTGTCGTCGCTGGACTGGTTCTGTGACATAATTCCGGCTGTGGTTTTGGTGGTGTAGGCTCCCTTTTTTTTGGTCATTCTGTGCATAGTTCTCTAGTCTTCCTGAGGGTATGGGCAACCAGATATCCTTTCAATGAATTTCTTTCTCTGTTTAAATCACCCCAACTACTGCAAATAAAAAAAGGTGCTACTGAAGATTTCCATTATCAGAGGAGAGGTCAGGTCGTACAGAGCATATTACACTGACTTCACCAGATGGAAAAAAGATCTGAGAAAGAACTGAGATGTGCCTTCTGAAAGTTCTCGATCATAAAAAATAAACATTGGAGTATCAGCCCTCAAAGGCTAAAAAAGCTGTATACAAGGAGGGAGAGATAACTTGGGCAGATTTGAGAGAGCAGAAAACTTGGAAACTTAGCACAGAATGCATCAGGTCCTATTAGGTCAGTTTTAAAATGACCCCCTTGTGGTAAGCAGGAGAGTTTGTGAAGTACATGTCATTAGAGATTATGCCCAGAAAAGGTAGGATGACACACACTCCAGGGAGCTGGCCATGACAGCAATAATTAGAAATCAACTCTGACTAATATGGGTCTGCCTGAAAGAGGAAAAGGCATCAGGAAATAGAATCCAAAAAACATATCAGTGACTGAAGAAAAAGTTGTAGCAGAAAGAATTGTTCTGCTATTTTGAAGAAACACAGGTTAGTCAAGATAAAACAAAAACAAAAACCCAAAACAACAGATTGAAAGGTATACCATGCAGAAGACTTTTCTTGCCTCAGTAGATTAGAATAGGATATGCATTTTTAGCCTATGAACTCCCTGTAAAATAAACTGAATTCATTCTTTTTTTTTTTTTCTTTTAATGGACAGGTTGTTTGGCTTTCATGGGATGAAGCAATTTCAAATGTGACTCATTTTATCCCTTGGTAAGTGAAATCATGATGTCATGTACACATGCCATTGTTAGGTACACACAATCTCGGGGACTTCCATGCTCTTAGGAAAGCTATGTCGTGGGAGTATTTGGCACAAGAGCCTCTCAAATATTAGGCAACACTGTAATTTCTACTACTTATTCAAAAATAATTACTGATTATAGCAATATTCTTAAAGGCACGTGAATATCCTTAATGTGAAATCTCATATCATTTCTCAAAACTCAATTAAAAAACAATTGCCTAAGTTGTCTTAATTATGCTTTAGTGTTCTAACCTATCCACCCAACTTTGTTGACCTATGTGCTTTAGGTCAGCTCTCCCGGGTGTGTTTTTTAAATCAAATTCTTGTGCACTAACTCTTTCTATCATGAAAAGAAGGTAGTTTCATCAACTAGAAGAGGTAAGTCTTACCTTGTTGCAGTACTAAAGGGATATCATACTTTTATGCTGTTGAAATTATTGCTTGTGAGTTTAGATCAAGATTCAATTATTGGACTTGTTTCCCCTTCCATAATGGTCAAAGACAGAGAAGGAAGATGGTCAAAGACAGAAGTTTAGAAAAGAGCCCCTGGAAGTTAAAGGAAGTTACCTGATAGGACATGTATGTTGATTCCAGGGGTCAACGAACACACACAAATCTTCCTCTGGGTACTTGGCATAAAATATTGAAGAGAATCATCCTTATCCCTTTCGCAAATGGATGTGAGGAGTACACTTCACATCTGGTAACAACCTACATTTCCAATATTATATCCTACTGTTTTCTCTAACATACTCTACGCAACCTCCTGCTCCGTCATGATTTCCTTTCCACAGTGGGACCTTTTGTAACTTTGCCCTTTTCTCTTCCCCCTCAGTGCAGAGTTACTTATTCTGTCATTTGTGCCCCTACAGCACTTGGTTCCTAGCTCTGTAAGCACAGGGTCTGCTTTATTATACTACTTCTGTTTCTGTCTTTACGTTCTCTATTTCCTGAGATTCTTTTTTAAGTATTTATTTTGAGAGAGAGAGGAAGAGAGAGGAAGGGGCAGAGAGAGAAAGAGAGAGAGAATCCCAAGCAGGCTCTGTGCCGTCAGCACGGAGCCGTCTTGATCTCACAAACCTTGTCGAAATAATGACCTGAAATGAAATCAAGAGTCTGAAGCCACCCAGGAACCCCTGCTGAGATTCTTAAGGGTGGGGACTATTGCTTAGTCATCTTTGTTCCTGCCACATTGCAGGGATACTCAAAACACTGAAAATGTCTAATTGCATTCCATACATTAGTGTGCATCTAGTCAAACTCATTACCCAGAATGTTTTAAGCTTGAATGTATATGTTTGTCTTGATTTTCACTTCTATAGTGATGTGTTGTGTAAGACTTAAATTTGCTGGATGTTTCATCTCATTTATTAAAAGTTGCAGGGACAGTGGCTCAGTCAGTTAAGCGGCCGACTTCAGCTCAGGTCGTGATCTCACGGTCTGTGAGTTTGAGCCCCAGAGCCTGGAGCCTGCTTAAGTTTCTGTATCTCCCTCTCTCTCTGCCCTTCCCCCGCTCATGCTCTGTCTCTATGTCTCTCAAAAAGAAATAAACATTAAAAAAATAATAATAATAAAATAAAATAAAAGTTGCATTTTTCTAGGTGACTCCTAAGATGCCTTATATCCTTACATCTTAGGGGTGTCTTACTACTTAGTTTGTAAGTCAGGCCTTTTTGGTGTGATCTTGGGTTACTTAATCTTAGTTAAATGAAGAAAATACTTCCATATTCAGATGGTGGTAGTGAGGGTTAAATGAGACAACATCTGGAATGGGTTTACGTTGGTTCAGTAAATACATGTTCACAGAGCATCTGCCTAGGTACCAGGAACTGTACAGGAATTATATTGGGGTGACTCAGACACTGCCTACTTGGGGGGCAGTTACAATCTTGAAGCTTTGCCTGGTACTTTTTTTTTAAGGTTATTTATCTATTTTTGAGAGAGAGAGAGAAAGAGAGCGGGAGAAAGAGTGCACACACTAGTGGGGGAGGGGTAGAGAGAGAGAAAGGGAGACACAGAATCTGAAGCAGGCTCCAGGCTCTGAGTTGTCAGTGGAAAGCCCAACATGGGGCTCAAACCCATGAACCGTGAGATCATGACCTGAGTTGAAGTCGGACGCTCAACCGACCGAGCCATTGAGGTGCCTCCTTCCCTGGTACTTCTATGAAGTCAGTAACTGTTCATTTTCCTTCTTTCTTTCTCTCCCTGGCCTTGCAGTTATTCAGTGCTGGAATTTGGAATGGAATAGGGGAGAAAACTGTAAATTTTATGTTTATTTCTCCAATGATATTTACACACAGAGATGAACCTTACTTTGAGAGCTAAAGTTAAAGCTCGTGTCATTCCTTGGTAGTAAAAGGAATGACATAATTTGGAAATAACAAGGCCTGACAAGAACAGCCTGAGATCAGATGGGATCTGTGTGCTCTCAGAAGTATGTTGTGGGAGTAACTAGCCCAATGTTCTCTCAGGCTGGGAGCAGCATTTAAGATTTCCTATCTTACAAAGGAAAAAAAAAATCATTTCTGTTTAATTAGCAGAAGAACAGAATAAACACAGCGACTACTTTTCCTAATGCAGTGGTTTTACATATGCATTGCATACAACAAAACAATTGCTTAAGAAGACTATGCTGTTATTGTCAAAACAAGCCACCCAGTGGGTTTGGCCTCCAGGAAGACTGCCTACGCATTTTTAAAATGTACACTGGCCATCAGTTTTGACACTTCCATCCCGCCCTACCGGTTTGCTTCACTTCACCTCATTTAGCCCCACATCTCTATGTCAATCATTCACACAGATCTAAAGCCATCGCTACATGACACAAGAGCCCTTGCTGAAAATGAACAATCCAACCATTTTCCCCACAAAGATGTGCTTAACAAGTTACAATTTTTAATTATTTTTTTTAAAAGTTTATTTATTTTAAGAGAGAAAGAGCACACATGGGGGAGAGTCAGAGAGAGGGAGAGACAGAGAGAGAATCTCAAGCAGGCTCCATACTGCCAATGCAGAGCCCAACATGTGGCTTGAACTCACAAACCATGAGATCATGACCTGAGCTGAGATCAAGAGCTGGATACTTAACTGACTGAGCCACCCAGGTGCCCCAACAACTTATGATTTTTAAAATACCAAGATAAGAATACTGGCTGGATTTTTCTTTTGAAGCATCAGCTATTTGGCTGCTGTAGAGTTTAGCTAAGTGTGTTAATGTAGTGAGCACTGTCAATAATAAATAATGGACAATTAACCTTCAAAGTAGAGGGAGGAATTCCTGGTAGAGGACAAAGAATCTTCAAAAGCATAGAGATGAAAAGAAGTGTCCAGAGATGTCAAGAATGTATTCTGAGTGCAAGGGGCAGGGAAACTGGTACGATTGACTGTGCCTGCAGGCAAATAGTCTTTATGACTATTATGAAGTTGCAAAAAGGTGGGGCATTGTTCTGTGTGTGGGGGACACTGAATGCTTTTATTTATTTATTTTTAAATGTTTATTTTATTCAGAGAGAGAGAAAGAGAGCATGCACATGTGTACAAGTTGGGGGAGAGAGAATCCCAAGCAGGCTCCATGCTGTCAGCATAGAGCCTGATGTGGGGCTTGATCTCAGGAATCATGAGATCATGACCTGAACCGAAATCAGGAGTCAGAACCTTAACCGACTGAGCCCCCCAGGCATCCTGTCCACCGAATGCTTTTAAACAGGATGGTATAAATCTCGTATTTCTATTGGCATTGGACAGCCTTCCCATCTTTCTCTACACCCACATCACCTCGCTGCTTGCTGCAGGTGTCTTTAAGGACTTCCGGACTTTCAGGCCCAACCAGCATTCACGGTTTCCAGGTTCAGCATGTGGGACATAGAGCTCAAGTCTGGAGCAACATGACACTTAGGGTACGTAGCTGGAGGAGAATCTCTGTAGTCTTAGTGGAAAGAATGTAAGAACTGTCCTGGAGCCTTAGCCAGAGACCGCAAAGTTGCTCAGTGCAAAGTAACTTCTTGCTGTACTGCTTCTGGGGCTCACCTTCATCTGAAATTGTGGGGGTTCTGTTCGCATGCAAACGAATTGAATAGTGTGTCAACTGATACCAATGTAAACCTGATTCTTTAGTAGAAAGTCAAAGTTTTATTTATTCAGAGAATTGAAGTTATTTCTTACTCATTCTAGACCTACCACGAGAAGGAAGAAGCTGAGGAAACTTTGAGGTCACAGATGTATGTGAGAAATGGAGATTATGGTAGACTCCTCAAAAACTACTCTTACTCTATTGAAAAGTAACAGTGTAATATGGGGAGTTAGGCATGTCTTGGCTAATGGAAGTTCTTTCTTCTCTTGCTGATGGTTGGTTTAAAAATTGGTATGTGGAAAAAAAAAATTGGTATGTGACCCAATTCTAGTCAACGAGGTCCAAAAAGAGGTTTCCTGGAGGCATTTTAGAAAGTTCTGTCCTCTTTTTGAAAGTGCTGATGAGATTCCAGTCTCTCTGTCTCCTGAATGTGAACAGAAAGCACTTAGCTCTGACTGTTACTGGAAGCCGTTTTTAGACTTCAAAGTTAAGTTATGTTCAAGCTCTGAGCTGAGAATAAAAACAGAAAGAACTGGGTGCCTGGGTGGCTCAAGTCAGTCAATTGTCTGATTCTTGGTTTCAGCTTAGGTCATGATCTCATGGTTCATTAAATTAAGCCTCCTGTTGGGCTCAGCACTAACAGCACGGAGCCTCCTTGGGATTCTCTTGCTCTCCCTCTCTCTCTGCCCCTCCCCCCACTTGTGCCCTTTATCTTTCTCAAAATAAATAAATAGAAACATTAAAAAAAACAAGACAAAACAGAAAGAACCAAGGTCTTGGTGTTATGGGTGAGCCTTTGAATCAACCACCCATCATCCCATCTCTGGCTTTTCTGTTAAGATAATTAAAACATTTCTTTAAACTAATTTTAATCTCTTTAAAAAAATTTTTTTTGTACTCCTTTTCCAGTTCATTGTGTTAGGTCACTCTTCCTTTTAGAATCATGCATCTCAGCTCTGCTGCTTTCTTCACAGTGATCCTCTTGAGTCTCCGGTCATTGTCTATATCCATTTAGGAAATTGACATGTGATTCATATATGTCTTCTCTACTCAAATCCCACCAAGGTCGTTGGGAACTTTGATATCCTTGGAATGCCGTGTCCAGCATCCCTTATGTTAGGGACAGTGAACTCCTACCCTAGTGACCTTTACCTCCATTTCTCCACAAATATCTTAAAATCTGCTCTTCCATTTTATGACACAAAGTCCTATCCCTGTCACTTTTCCCACCTGTCCAACCAACTTCCTCCCAACTAAACCTATTTTTTTTTTGTTTGTTTGTTTAACCTCATCACATCCTTCCTGTTTCACACCGTTCCAGCCCCGGCTTTCTACCTTGTCTCTCATTTGCTCACTTCCTTCCCAGTTTCACTTCCCAAACGTGCACTCACCCGGGACCTCCATTACCACATCCCTAACCAAATTCCTAATTTCTCTAATCAAATGCCCCCATTCCCGGTTGGCCTTCTACTAATTTTCAGTAGTCCTTAGTTTTTGAGTGATCTGACCTTTATTTTTACAGCTAGTACTTCTGGGTGAGGTGTTATTTGAGAAAAAACACATATTTACACTGAATCCACTTAAGCGTGTTATTTTCAATTCATCTGAACCTAAGTACTATTCGGTGTTCTTTCTTTTTTTTTGCTTATTTATTTTGAGAGAAAGAAAGAGAGAGAGGGTACACAAGCAGGGAAGGGACAGAGAGGGAGAGAGAGAGAATCCCAAGCCGACTCCACACTGCCAGCACATAGAGCCTGATGCAGGGCTCGAACCCACAAACTGTGAGATCATGACCTGAGCTGAGATCAAGAGTCAGCTGCCTAACTGACTGAGCCACCTAGGCGCCCCTTGATGTTCTCTTTATTCATACTTTTCCCTGATATTGACCATTCAAAACTTTTACCTATTCTTCAAACCTCTGTCCATTCTCTCCCTCATTCTTGGCAGATATCGTAGCTTCCTGTGTCGTATAGAAAATTGAAAATAGAAGCCACCAGTATAACTTACCTCACCTTCTTCCCTCCAACTTTGTATCTCTTTCCCCTTATCTTTCCAAGATCTGCTTCTGTCCCAAAGGAAGGCGCATGCCCTACTAAGTGGAGAAGACCCCTGCATAGATATTTTTGACCTTATTGAGTTTTGCCTGCTCTAGAGATTTTAACCAATGAGTAGTAAGACCCACGTGTGTTCCTGATGTTTATAGACTCTCCAGTCTCTGCTTTCTCTGGCTCTGTTCTCGTACAGACTGGCACATGCCAGAGTTGTGCTGGCAGATTCAGTAGCAGCCATTTCCTTAGATGCACTTTACCAGAGTAGGGGGTACACAAGAGTCCCCATTCTCACTAGCTGATGGCAAGGGAGCGAGCTGAGCTGCTGAACGGTTAGTATTTAGCTGCCAGAGGAGAGCTCCAAGCAATTTGCCCACTGATCTTTATGTTCCCTTAACTCTCTGTGACTGAACTTTTACCTCACATTCCTTAACTCCCTGATCCCGGCTAGGATTAGAATTTTTGCAGAATTTTGCCTGCTTGGCTGTGTTACCAGGTAGTTTGGCCTGTTATTGCCAAACTCCTTTTGTAGTAATCTTAAGCAAAAAGGAATCTTGTTAGAAGGATGTTGAGCACTCCAACAATCAGTGAGGAACTGTAGAAAAAGTTTGTCAAAAAGACAAAAAGAAGGGCAGCTTTATAAGGTCAGGAGGAAGACAGCACAACAGACATTAGGTTAGGAAGCTGCTGTGTGTGTTGGGGCAGGGTGGGGGGATAGTGCCTAGGTGCCTCAGTTGGTTAAGTGTCCAACTCTTGGTTTCGGCTCAAGTCATGATCTTACAGTTCATGAGTTCGAGCTCTTCATGGGGCTCAGTGCTGCTGGTGCAGAGCCTGCTTAGAATACTCTCTCTCTCTCCTTTCTCTGTCCCTTCTTGCTCATTCTCTCCCTCTCTTTCTTTCTCAAAAAAAAAAAAAAAAATGGAAAGAACTTATAAAAACAGGAAACTGTTCTTTGCTATAGACCCTGTCACTATTCCTATACCTGTGAACAGATCCGGACTGTCCTGTCTTTTTCATGTTATTCAAAATTTAAAGTCTTGAGCAAGAGTACCAAGCTGCCTGAACATGGCTGAGTCACTTACATGTGTCATGACTACCCAAGGCGGGTGGGGGGGGGGGCACGTGAAGATGATAGCAGGGAGAGATGGATCAGTTTCTCCTGTGTTCCACAGCAGGGGACGAGACGCTTCATCCAATCCATAGCTGCCGTTTCAGATTTCCAACATCTATGCACGTCCTTCTCCCCATACTTAGAGTTATGAGAAAGATGTCCCTGCTAATAAAATACCTGAAACTGAACTCATCCTCTCCCTAGTGGGACAAGAATCCTGACTTGCTTCATTTGGTTGCAACTTCAGTGGTTCAATTTCTTACTTTATTACTTGAAAAGAGAAGTGCTACTGTTTTGTTTATTACACAGGTAACATTTTACATCTAAAAATGGGGATACCTCGATTGCTCAGAAAGTGGCCTTAAGGAATTTACAACCATTACAGTAAATAAGCAGAGGTATATTTACTTAAAAATATGATAAAGTACCCCTGGCTTAATTTCCAACTAATATTTCTCTTTTAAGTTCACCAGGCTTTGGGGGCAGTTCAGTGTTGAGGTAAGAACATTTCCTCTATGAAACCATGGGATAACCCAAGGATTAGTAAATTTCTGTGAATGTAAACAGTAAAACACTAGGCCACCAAGAAACACGTACCAGTTCCTCAATTTCCTCCACTACAGACTTCCTGTAAGTGTTGACAGTTCTTGATCTACTCTTAAGTGTAAATCCTAAATAGCACAATTATGGTATTAAAAATACCATGAAAGGATAAGATATTTCAGAGAAACCTTTCATTTTTCCCTAGTCTTCAATGTAGAATAACAGCACTCCATACCATTTCATAAATATTCAAGGATTTACCGATTAGGATGATCATAAAACCTTATTAGTGTATCAGTTATTTATATGAACATCGTAAGTTAGTGATTTTGCAATTCAAATTGTGTTATGTCTTATTTATTTGCATTGCGATGTTGGAGTTTTCACAGTTTACACCCTTCTTCAGTAGATGCAGCAGCCATGGAAATGTGCTGCTCAGATCTCCTGCTGTGGGATGTGTCATGGGTGGATAGCTGCAGATACTGGCCCCTCAGTCTATCCTTGCATTTCCCCAATGTCCACACTTCCCACCAGCCGCTCTCAGCCCAGGACTGAGCATGGCCAGGACACAAAGACAGGTCAATTCCTGCAAGATGCACTTTTCCTCTGCAGGGCAACTTTGGCTTGAGGACTCCCCATTGGCTTAGCCAAAGCTTCTTAGAAAGCACCTGCAGTCTGAGACTCTACTTATCCAGTTCTTCATTTCCTCCCTCTTACCCACAGACTTGCATCATGGTCTGAGGGCTTGCCCCAACTCCTTTATCTCCCCACAATTTCTTATCTGACAGGTGTCTCAAATGCATCTCTTGCATGTTCAATCCCATCTTGGATTTATTTCAGAGGGCCTGCCTGAACTATAATGCATGTGACACTGACAGTGATCCAAGAAAGAGGTGTATTGTAAGGTTGAGTGGAACACCGTCTTCCTTATGTTTGTTTATAATTTTCCCACCGAAATATGCATGCATCCCCAAACAATGTATTTCTACTTGACTTTTTAAAAAATTCCATGTAAATGTAATTGTTCACTATGTATTTCATGTCTGTCATCTTCTACTCATTATGTTCTTGATATTCATCCATGCTCTATAATTGTATTTGTAGTTTTAAATTTTTTATTGCTATATGGTGCTCCATCTTATCATGTATAAATTTATTCCTTCTCTATGGATTGAAATATGAATTATTTCAAGACTGGGGTTATTAAAAATAATGCTGTAGACCTTTTTAGATCTGTTTCTTGGTGTATGCAGCATGCATTTGTTTGGTATAATATAGTATTTGAATTTCTAGTCATATGGTATATATACTTTCACTTTAGGGAGGAATAATAAACTAGTTCCCAAAGTGGCTGTACCAATTTGCACCCCCACCATCACTGCATGAGTATTGCTCTACCTTGCTCTATAACTTCACCAAGAAAAAAAGAGAGAGGACTCAAATAAATAAAATCAGAAATGAAAAAGGAGATGTTACAACTGATACCACAGATATACAAAAATCATGAGAGACTAATATAAACGATTATACACCTACAAATTGGACAATCTGGAATAAACGAATAAATTTCTAGAAGCATACAATATTCCAAAAAAGAAGCATGATGAAATAGAAAATCTGAAGGGTGACTGGGTGGCTCAGTTGGGTAAGTGTCAGATTCTTGATTTTGGCTCAGGTCACAATCTCACAGTTTGTGAGATGGAGCCCTGTGTCAGGCTCTGTGCTGACAGCATGGAGCCTGCTTGGAATTCTCTTTCTCCCTCTCTTTCTGACCTCCCCCTTCAAAATAAATAAATAAACATGAAAAAAGAAAAAGAAAATCTGACCAGACCAATTTCTAATAAGGAGATTGAATCCTTAATCCAAAACCTCTGAATGAACAAAAGTTCAGGACTAGACAGCTTAACTGGTGAATTCTACCTAGAAATTTAAGGAAAAATTAATGTCACTTTTTTCTCAAACTCTTTCAAAAAATAGAAGAGGAGAGAACTTTTCCAAACTCATTTTATGTGACCAGCATTATGCCGATACCAAAACCAGATGGATACCACAAGAAAAGATAATTACAGACCAAAATCCCTAATGGACACAGATGCAAATATCCTCAACACAGTATAAATAAATAAACATTTTTAAAAAGTCCATACTATCCAAAGCAATCTACAGATTCAATGTAATCTCTCATCAAAGTACCAATAGCATTTTTCATGAAAATAGAACAAACAATTCTAAAATTTGTATGGAATCATAAAAGATCTGAGTATCAAAGCAATCTTGAGAAAGAATAACAAAGTTGGAGGCACCATTCTCCCTGATTTCAAACTATATTACAAAGCTATAGTAATTAAAACTATTATTTTTAGATTAAAAACAGTATGGTATTAACATAAAAACATAACAAATTCCAGATTCTTTCTGGAATAGAGAGCCCAGAAATAAACCCAGAGGAGGCAGGAATATACAATGGGGAGAATATGATCTTTTCAATTAATAGTATTGAGAACATTGGACAACCACGTGCAAAAGAATGAAACTGAACCACTATTTTACAACATATACAAAAATCAACTCAAAATGGATTAAAGAATTGAATGTGAAACCTGATATCATAAAACTCCTAGAAGAAAACACAGGTGGTAAGCTCCTTGGCATAGGTGTTATTTGAATCTGACACCAAAAGCAATAGCAATAAAAGGAAAAATAAACAAGTGGGATTACATCAAACTAAAAAGCTTCTGCCCAGCAAAGAATTGATCAACAAAATGAAAAGGCAACCTACTGAATGAAAGTGAGTATTTGCAAATGACATATCCAATAAGGGGTTAATATCTAAAATATATAAGGAATTCATACAACTCAATATCAAAAGAAACAAAAAAACAATCCAAGTAAAAACTGGCAGAATATCTATATAGGCTTTTTTTTTTTTAAGGTTTATTCATTTTTGAGAGACAGAACAGAGCGTAAGCAAGGGAGAGACAGAGAGAGAGACACACACACACACACAGAATCCGAAGCAGGCTCCAGGCTGTGAACTGTAAGCACAGAACCCCACATGGAGCTTGAACTCACTGACTGCGAGATTGCAACCTGAGCCTAAGTTGGATGTGCAACCAACTGAGCCACTCAGGTGTCCCAGACTTTTTTTTTCCCTAAAGAAGACATACAGGTGGACAACTGGCACATGAAAAGTAATGTATATCATTAATCATCTGGGAAATACAAATCAAAATCCCTCACACCTGTTAGAATGGCTGTTTTCAAAAGGCTAGAAATAACAAGAGTTGGCCAGGAAGTGGAGAAAAGGAAACTCTTGTGAACTAGTGGCAGTAATGTAAGCTGGTACAGCCATGATGGAAAACAGTATGTCAGTCCCTCAAAATATTAAATATAGAATTTAAATATAATTAAATATTAAAAGTAGAACTACCATATGATCCAGCAACTCGCCTTCTGTGTGTTCATCCAAAGAAAATGAAAACACTAGCCTGAAAAGATATATATACCCCTATGTTTATTGCAGCATTATTTATAATAGCCAAGATATGGAAACAACCTAAATGTACATCAGTGGATGAATGGGTAAAGAAACTGTGGTAAATCTTTATAGTAGAACATTATTCAGTCATAAAAATGAATGAAATCTTGCCGTTTGTGTCAATGTAGATGGACTTTGAGGGTATTATTGCTTAGTGAAATAAGTCGGAGGAAGACATATACTGTATGAGCTTTCTTACATGTGGAATCTAAAAATAAAGAAATAGGAGCGTCTGGGTGGCTCAGTCAGTTAAGCGGCCGACTTCAGCTCAGGTCATGATCTCATGGTCTGTGAGTTCGAGCCCCCGTGCTGGGCTCTGTGCTGACGGCTCGGAGCCTGGAGCCTGCTTCAGATTCTGTATCTCCCTCTCTCTCTCTGCCCTTCCCTTGCTCACGTCTCTCAAAAATAAAATTAAAAAGCTAAAAAAAAAAAAGCTTAAAAATAAAGAAATAAAGAAATAAATCAATCAATTAAGTTCATAGATACAGAGAACAGATTGGTGGTTGCCAAAGGTGTGGAGAGTGGTGGGAGAAATGGGTGAACCATTTCAGTTTTTTTAATAGTTTAAATAAATTGAATAAGAAATATTATCTCTCAAAAAAATTGAGATGTTGTTTTAAGCCATTTAAGTTGGGAACTCTGTTATGCAGCAAAGACTCACTGATACAAACTTATTTTAGAGTTGTTTTTTACATTTTTCAGAGTGACCAGTTTTTCTGTTTACTGCATCTATTATCTGCATCATGGTAGTTCATTTCTTCATGCATATTGTAATTTTTTATGGAGACCTAATTGCAATGAAGAATTTTGTTGAGGGCTTCTGTAATTCCTAGGTTGTAAATATAAAGGATCAGTTTTGAGTTTTCTACTGAACAAGCCCTTACTCTTACAATGGTCTGTATGAGTTATAATACTAATTTTTTGGCTGTAAATTTTTACTATGCAAGTGGTTTAAATTTGTATCTACATGGCAGGATTTTTCCTGTTACTTTGGTTTGTTGGATAATTTTTCTAGATTCATATTTTTCATAAACCTGGAAGCTCTTTGTGGGTCTAACTATTATTTTGAGATTCAGTTCCGGCTCCTCTACTTCTAACCCCCATGAAGCCACAGCCTCTATTATCTAATGGGTATTGAAGCCTCAGCTCTAGATTCCCAGGGCAGTTTTTGTTTTCTTAGTATTTAAAATTTTTTTTTAAGGTTTGTTCATTTTTGTGAGAGAGAGAGAGAGAAACACAGAGGGTGAGTGGGGAAGGGGCAGAGAGAGAGGGAGACAAAGAATCTGAAGTGGTCTCCAGACTCTGAGCTGTCAGCACAGAGCCTGATGCAGGGCTTAAACCCATGAACTGTGAGATCATGATCTGAGCTGAAGTTGGACACATGACCAACTGAGCTACCCAGGAGCCCCTTTTTTAAAATTATTTTTTAAAGTTTTTATTTATTTATTTTGAGAGGGGGAAAGCACGAATGGGGAAGGGGCAGAGAAAGAGGGAGAGAAAGAGAATCCCAAGCAAGCTTCGCACTGTCAGTGCAGAACCCGATGTGGGACTCCTAGTCGAAAATGGTGAGATCATGACCTGAGCCGAAGTCTGATGCTAAACCAAATGAGCCGCCCAGGCACCCCTCCAAGGGTAGTTTTTAATTTTGGCTTCTGGAAATAGCTCTTTCTTCTTTGGAGCAGAGGTATTTAAAACAGATTAATTTTATTTTGTCCATAATTTCTATGTGTTTGTATCCATGTTCGTTTCCTTCCATGTCAGATCAGTCTATCATGTTTCTAAATGTATGGGTAAGATTCTGTAGCATTGATTAGTATCTGGTGAGTAATTGCTACAAATTTAGCATATATTCAGTATTGCTCCTAATTCCTTTTACTAGCTTCACTCAACCTCTAAAATTATCTGTCTTATCCTGTCTCCCCTGAGTAGTTGATAAACTCCTTGTGGGGAAGGTATTATGCATTATTCTTTTTGTATCCTGCCTTGTCCTCAAAAAGAGGACATGATAACTGTTCAAAGAATATTTTTAAATATTCACTTTTAAAATGTATGATTTGAAATAAGGTAGCTCCTTGGGAAGTTTTTAAAATATACATTAACTCTTGGGCCACCTGGGTGGCTCAGTTGGTTAAGTGTCTGACTTTGGCTCAGGTCAAAATCTCATGTGAGTTCAAGCCCTGCATCAGGTTCTCTGCTGTCAGCACAGAGCCTGCTTCGGATCCTCTGTCCCCTTCTCCCTCTGCCCCTCCTCCACTTGTGCCTCTCTCTCTCTCCCTCAAAAAATAAACATTAAATACACACACACACACACATTAACTATTGAAAGAATTGTATCTCTCATCAAAACAGGGTTCAGTCTTTAGAATGGAAGTGATGAGGTTTGTTTACAGTGTATGAGAGTTGACAAAATACTGAAGAAAATCTTACTAATGTGAATCATGCCATTGCAGGCACATAAGCAATTAGGTCACCTCTGTGCCCTGCTTTATATTACCTCAGAGCAGCTCTCTTTACTTCAGTCATTGCTATGGCTACCAGCAGTGGCAGGTGAAACTAGACTGTACCTCATCTTAACTGCCCGGTGAAGCTGTTACTTTCTGCCCTCTCCTCTTTGTCACCTCTCTGGGGAGATGCCTGTGGGAACCTGTTCAGCCATTCTCTGTAGGGACAAACCCACAAGGGATAAAATGCTCACACCTTAATGGGTAACCCTTGACCAGTGGAGGATGGGAGACTGGACACGTCATCACTCTTTCAACCCTAGGTGAACAACTCTGACTCATATTCTACACAGTGCCTCAGAGTTTCCAGGAGGATCAAGGTCCACTTGCCCAGTAATGAACAGTTTGATAACACACCCTTGATTCATCTTTCTCTTCCCAGTTGCACTCTAGCAGGACTCTTACCCTTATTCCTTAGGATTACTGTCCCCAAATTACTTTCACCTTGTCATGGGCTCTTCTTTTTTGGGATGAAACTTGCTAAGACAACAAAACTGAGATATCATGGAATAGTTAATGAAAGAAACCTAACTTCCCTGAAAGGGAGTCTCAACTTCATCCACTAATTCACAAACCTTACTTAGAAACATTGGTCTGTGAGGAAAAAAAATCAGCCCAACTCAAGAGTAGGGCTTTTAAGATCCTTGGAGAGATCTCTAGGGGCGTTTCAACTTCAGCTAATTCACAAATATTACTGAGAAACATTGGTCTGTGAAGAAAAAAATCAGCTCAACTTAAGAGTGGGACTTTAAGATCCTTGGAGAGATCTCTAGAAGGATAGCTTCAATTCTGGTGGTGGAATCTTTAAGTAACAGCTACCAAGGAGGGTTAAATTGGTAGGAAGAGGTAAGCAGATAGACTGGCTCCACAGAGCCAAGAAAATAAGAACTTAGGACATCAAAAGAAACTACATGTTTTTCTCCCATGTTTTGAGCTCTGTATTCTCAATGCCCTCTTCTTTTTTTTTTTTTTTCCACTTGAAAAGAATGCATTTTGGCATGGTTTAAAAGATGTGTTATAACCACGTGGGTCCGATTAATAAACGACTCAAGATTCTAGTATCGAGTGTGCAGGCTAGATGACTAATAAGTCCAGAATGCTATTCAGTAAAGCCCATTTTTCTTCTACAGATAAACCATCATGTGACAATAGACACTCAGGAAGTTGAGGCCAGAAGGAATCAAATGTTCCCTAGACACTTTAATCCTGGTTGTGTTTTCTGCCTTGACAAAATTGCTGAAAGTAAATATCTCCATAAGCTGGGGAATTTTTTGTGTGTCCCTTTCACAGTGGCTCTGATAAGTCCTGCTCATAGTAGAGGATACTAGTTTGACTTTCAGCCAAAACTTTTTAGGGAGTTATGCCCAGGGAGGTGGAACAGACACTTATTAAACAGAAACCTTGTGTATCTCTTAAGTAAACATTTATCAGATGAACTGGTGTATAAAATTTATCATATCAGTAAGAGCCAACCTTAATATCAAACATGAGTTAGTTCAAGCATAAATAGATTGTTATGTAAATAATAGGTGGCAGTTGAAACAATGAGAACAACAAGTTATTGTGAGAATCTACTTGAGTGGATCTGGATACTGGGACTAGGTACTTTCCACACAACATTTCTGGTCGTCAGAACAACCTTGCAAGGTAAATATGATTCTCCTGATTTTCCATGGGAAGAAATTGAAACTCAGAATTCTACACCCAAGGATATACAGCTGGTAAATGGCAGTCCCTAGATTAAAATAACTAATCATCAGGATCATGATTTTAAGATTGATGGCATTTGGGGCCCCTGGGTGGCTCAGTCGGTTAAGCGTCTGACTTCAGCTCATGTCATGATCTTATGGTTTGTGGGTTCGAGCCCCGCGTCAGACTCTGGGCTGACAGCTCAGATCCTGGAGCCTGCTCCAGATTCTGTGTCTCCCTTCTCTCTGCCCATCCTCTGATTGTACTCTGTTTCTCTCTCTCAAAAATAAATAAACATTAAAAAAAAAAAAAAGGATCGATGGCACTTATGTGTACCATACTGATGATCACATCTGGGATGAGCACCTTCCATATGTTATTTATTCTAATAATAACTCCTTGAGTTAGTCGCATCATGCCCATTCTATATATGATGAAAGTGAATTTTGAGACTCCATCAAAGTCATACGATGGGCATGCAGCAGCTCTGAAATTTTAACTGGGATATGAAGGGTTCCACTGCCTCACCCCTTTCACTAAGCCTCTGAAGACAGATTTCTTATGTTTTACCCTATGCCTATCTCAACTGACATGTTTCTATCAAGCATGTGACAGGATAAGTTCCATTTCCCACTCTTGCCCCCAAGGGTCTGACTAATGCTGCTCTCTTCAAGGAACTGCTAACATCTCTAGTTTAAGCAATGTGCAAAATAACTGATGCAAATAAATCTCTTCCCCCAAGGCCTCTCTTATGCACGATTCATTTTCTGGACTAACAAGACCAAGAGGTGGCCCTGCAGGGTGAACCCATGACATGTTAGTAACTTCAGTGCCTCAGTGGAGCCACAAGCAAGATTTAATGGAAAATAGGCACATTTTATGGTAAATCAGTTTCATTTCTGAGAGATCTTCACGCTGTATATAAGGAGCAATGACAAGCTGGAAAACTAGATTGACAGTTACGCTTATGTTCTCCTTCCTTCTGACACAACACGTTTGTTTCTTAAATAGAAGAATTCTAGATCTTCAGGATTAAATGTAGAGAGAAATAATTTTATATGTAGGCTGCATAGCAGCTTTCTGGGTTTTAGCAAAGCATCTTTGACATATTTGCATTCGGAGAAGGACCTAAGAGCAATCTGAGGAAGGGAAGCAACAGTCTCATTTTTATTTCTAGAGTTAGCAACGAGGTGTCAGACAATTTCCTTATATTCTATCTGGAGTCTCAAACTGCCCAGCCTCTCGTTTTACGCTCAGCACTTAAGCAGTCTCACCTAAATAGAAAGCATGACTTTTGTTGAGAGTTCCTTAAAATAAATCAAAATCCTAGTATCCAATTCCTAAATGGCACAACAATGCAGTGACATAACTCTATAGCACACAAAAATACAGGTTTTGTAAATACTTGTACACATGAATTAAGAAGAAAGTGCATGGACAGAAATGGGATCCATTACTGATTAACTGTACTATATTAGTCAAGGTTCTTGGCCTCTGTGAACAGCTTCTATATCTGCACATTGGGGTTATCTATTTTAAGGACCTCTAAAATTTTTCCATTTTGTGTAGAATACGCAAACATAAGATCATATTATAGATGCTACCCAAAGAGAAATGATGAGGAATTCCTCCTTATAAACTGCTAATTTATGAAAAAATTTTATTCTCACCTCTATGTCTCTTATGGTTTTTATTTTTATTCCCTGCCATTCCTCCTAACTTCCTGAAAATCGATGTCAGTGAGTTATTGTTATCAAACAATTTCTGTTAAGAGACCTTTTCCCAAGAAGGCGATCCAGTTGTCCCTGGCTAGCCTTTTATTTGACAGTGTCACTAGGGAAAAAAACCAAAAACAATCTCTCTTAATGATTTAACAAGTCCAGACTCAAAAGTGAAAGAGCAAGGGGTTGATCTGATTTTCCAAATCTTCTAAAGAAAATTGAATACAAGTTCACAAGGAGGTCTTTCATAGGCTAATTTCTTCTTGTATCTCAAGTAAGAGGAGGGGATATGGAACCTAGTCATGTAAAAGGAAAAGTAGGCATGAAGCCTGTGTACTCTTTCCCCATCCTTTAAGGAGTAAGAGGAAGGGAGCACTTGTATTTGATAAGTATCTTCCTTAAGTAAGGTATTTACTGTGGTAGAGCCTATGTAAAGAAAACCTTGCCTTCTTTATTTTCCTGATAGGGAGATTAGGTTCAAAGTGGTTAAATATCCCCCAAATAGCAAGAAACTCATGGAGTAAGTCAGTTCTGGTAAGTCTAGTAAGTCAGTTCTAGATGTGTATCTTTTTCCTGTCCTACTGTGTTGATTCCACTGTGCTAATAGAGGCAGGGGATGGCTGCTTAAGGGTGTTGACATTAAGTTAGGTTGTTTTCCTAGTTTTGAGTTCAAGGATTTAAGCTGAATTAGTAAATGTTTTATAATGAAATCCTATTAAAAATAGTGCTAAAAAATAATACTATGGACATCCTTATTAGCAATTGGTGCCAGTTGAACCTATCAATTTTTCATGGCTTTATAAGTAAATGAACTTGAGAAGGTGAGAAAGTGTGTATCTATAACAAGAGGTTTTGGGGCCCTAGGAACATACATCCACCAGGAAGCAACCTTTAAAAACAGCCTCCACACAGGGCACAAAATGCATCATTGGTAGAAATGAAAACATGACCGGGGCACCTGGGTGACTCAGTTGGTTTAACATTTGACTCTTGATTTCGGCTCAGGTCATGATCTGATGGTTTGTGAATTCCAGCTCCACACTGGGCTCTGTCTGATAGTGCAGAGCCTGCTTGGGATTCTCTCTCTCCCTTTCTTTCTGCCCCTCCCCTGCTTGTACTTGTTTATCAATCTCTCTCTCTTTCTCATAATGAATAAACTTAAATAAATAAATAAATGAATGAATGAATGAATGAATGAATGAATGAATAAATAAAAACTTGACCTTTCCAAAACTTCTGAGGGGGTTAAGTCACTGATGACAAGGTATCATCTACACCACATTTTCTTTGGTTCTAATTAGAACATGTTGGTTAATATTTCTGAAAATCAAATTACAATTGGACTGTTGATGTCTTTATAAAAACCACTATCTGTTAGAGCGAAGTAGTGCCAACCACAAGAACATAGCAATGAAAGAAAAGGTGTGGGTGGACATTTTTTTCCCTTTATTTTTACAATTTATATTTCCAGATTGCTCAATCACATCTGCTGGTAACTGAAAACTCAGCTAAGAAAGTTAAAAAAAACAAACAAACAAACCACTGTTTATGGCTTTGGAAACATACTGAATAACTCATTTCTGAACATGTATTTCCAAGGCATGCCAGAGCATCATCCCAGCCTGCCCTCATTTCCCTATTGCTGCAAATATTAAGGGGGATTCTTCCTTTTATAGGTTTTGTCTGTCCCTTTACCTGCAACTTACCAAAACAAAATGAGTATACTTTAGAGGAACTACCAGGTATAGTTTGGATTTGATGTTTCTATTACTATTTTTAGCTATACCAGATGAAAAGTAAAAATTGCTCCCTTCTTTCCTTCCTCTCTTCCATTTTTCCCTTCTTTCTTAAAAAAAAGAAAACCCTACTTTTCATTTATATCAAAGACATATACGTGTAAGACTTAAAGAGGCAAATAATAATGAAAAACACCAATTCACTTTTTTTTGTGCCCAACTTCCTTTCTCCAAGGAAACTGCATTCACCAATTATTTAGTGGCTGAATTTGGTGTTTACCTTTTCATTTCTTTTTTTTTTTATTTTTTTTAATTTATTTTTGAGACAGAGAGACAGAGCATGAGTGGGGGAGGGGCAGAGAGAGAGGGAGACACAGAACCCGAAGCAGGCTCCAGGCTCCGAGCTGTCGAGCCACAGGGTGTGAGCAAGGGAGGGGCAGAGAGAGAGGGAGATACAGCATGGAGATACAGCATCTGAAGCAGGCTCCAGGCTCTGAGCTGTCATTACGCAGCCTGACGCGGGGCTCGAACTTACGGACCTCGAATTCACAACCTGAGACGAAGTTGGACACTCAACCAACCGAGCCACCCACCTGGCTCTACCTTTTCATTTCTTAATACCATACTTATTTGGCTACCTCTTGATTTTTCCATTTATGCATTATCTGTCAGGTTCTTACTGTAGAAAATGAGGATTTAGTTCTCTTCCCGCTCCCCCTCCCCCCCCCCCGCCCCGCCCATTCCCATCACACCCTTGTACTCTCATCCACTCACTCATCTTTCCACTCTGGTTATTTTATCATTGTGTTTGGATTAGTATTCAGTGTTCACATTTTTATAAGGAAGAGCAATAGCCTTGCCACGTAGTAAGTTATGACTACTTTTTCATGCATATTCTTTTGTTCATACCACATGTCCATCACCGTGTTTATGCCTGCTGGTCTCAGGTAATAATAATAATAATTAATAATAATAGTAGTATTGCCCACTCTCACCATGAGCATGCACCAGCTCAGAAACCCCTATTCAACCCAAAGTCTTTGCCAGGTACTGGGGTATCCTAGCCATTTTATTGTACCTGAAGAAATTTCTTCTCAATCCTTTTGACTACTAAAATTGGAACTGGATGTCATCTATGCCAGCGCACAGCTGTCGTTCTGGGATCCCAATATATGTCATCTGGTTGAATCCCTCAGCCTTTTCTTATACTGATATACTTTCCCTGCATTATGCCTTCCTCTTTCTTGATTCATTCCCTCCTACTACTGGGCATGGGAGCTTCTACTTTCCTCTATACACTACCATAACTTTTGATTTTTTTGTGGGGGGGGTACAATAACCTACAAGTAGAAGAAGAGATTAAATGAGATAACAGTTGACTTTCTATAAAATCCCAGCAGCACCTTTTTTCCACCTTCACCCACCTCTGGTCCCACCCACATTTTCCGGCATGGATAGATGGGCTCCTGAGAGTTAACAGTCTGGAGGGCTGCACAAAGTCAGGCTTCCTTTGTTGTGGATACAGCCCAGAGCAGCTGGGAGAGATTATTCCAGACACTATACCAGCAGGGAGGTGGCTTTCTCTCTCCACTGTTCTTTGAGGAGGGCATGTAATCACTCAGCCCTGTGAAGCTAGACTGGAAATACAGTCATATCTACTAGGGCTGAGGGTGTTGTCATATAGACCTTCACTGAATATCTGGTCCTTAAGATAAGGGGGCTGGCTTTATGCCTTTGAAAGTCACTTTTTCAAAAAATCAGGTGCCTGTATTCCTGTTAGATACTCAGAGACGTTCAAGGGCAGATTAAATTTCTTGAATATGTAATCTTATGATTATAACAAAACTATTGTGCTCCAGGAAATCTCTTTTTCCCTTTTTACGTTGTATTTTAATTTTTATGAAAATAATTGTGTGCATAGTTTAAGATGTTAAATAGCTTTTGACGAAAAAAGCAGTTACTTGGTTCAACTTTTCCATTCTATGAAAACTATCTCAGAGGCAATGCCACATTCAACACTTCGTTCTCCTTCTTAAAAAATAACACACTTTTACTTCTCTTTCTTGATTTGCTAATTTACATTTTGTCTAATCATTTCCTACTATAGAATATTAGAATTTACTGTCTTTTATGCGATTTCACCTTTCTCAACACACTCTCCATTCCCAATATATTTAAGTCACAATTTTTGGTTAAGTCAATATCCAGAAGTTACTGTATTGTAGCTATGCCATTATTTTCAGGAGTGAGTCATGTAGTGGTTGGGAGACAATTCTCCATTGGTTTTGTTTTTTGTTTTTTGTTTGTTTTTTTTGCATTTCTGTACATTTTATGACTAGAGACACTGACAGCTTTTGTTCCAGACTACCATTTTAAGAGTGTATATATAATCAACAGCTTTGGAAGACAGTGATTGTCTCCCTCCAGGACAGGGGGCAGGTTTGTTTAATGTCCAGTCGGGGGCAAAGGTCATACAGGCTTGCTTTCAGCCTCCTCTAAAAGACTGGGATTCCCTACACTCAGGGCTCCTCAGCTGTGATACAATCCCACAGCATTTGCGGTATCCACCTGGGCCATTCTTTGTCACCCCCTGGGACGTGGAGGGTAAGGGGAGTCACAGCAACCGTGAGGTTCACGCTGCTTGCTCTTCCGTGAGTAATGAAATTCTTCGCTTCTGGTCCAGGAGTCTTCAGTCTTCTGCTAGCATCTGTGAAACTCTGGCAGGTTAATTCGTTGGCTTGCAGGCAGGGGTTTCAGACTCCTCCTAGTTCTTTACAATAGTAAACTCTGGCTTCATTTCCTCTCCTGAACTTTTTAGAAATTTCTGATACTTAGTATTTGCTTTTGTTTTTTCTTTGCTACGTCTGAAACCCCTGATGATATGCCCTGAGAAGAGCATGCCATGACTTCCATGGTATTCCTGTCCAGGATCCAGAACCTGCATCTGGCCCTGAGACACACTGTGAGGGTCATCCAATAGCGTGTGAAGCTTGTACTCTCTAAAACCGATAAAGATACCAAAGACTGAGAAATACTGTTTTAGGTTGAAAGGATCTGAAGAGACATAAAAACCCAAAGTAACACATATTCCCTGGCAGAACCCAACACCAAAAAGGAAAAACAGTTTAGACAGTTGGCAAAATTTGGGTAGAAGACTGTCCTTCTTTGGGGGAAATATACACTAGAAGTTTAAGAGGTAATGGGATGTCATGCCCAAAGCTTTCTTTTAAAAGGTTCAGAATACGACTGATGATAATGAGTGTATTACCTCCTATACACATGCATGGATATGTACACAAACACACACATGGGGCAGGGCAGAGAGAGAAGGAGGAGGCTGGTGATCATATATATTCGGTAAAACGTTAATGTTTGGGAAAGCTGAATAAAAAGGATACAGGAGATCTTTGTTCTGATCTGGACATTTTTATATAAGTTATTTCAAAATAGAAGAGTGGGACACTAAAATACTGGTTGGAGGCTCTATGTTCACGGAGAGCTTATCAAGTGTCAGGTTTCATTATGGAGCAGTCAGGAAGGAGCTGGCAGTCCTGCTGTAGGTCTCGTGGCTGTCCATATCTATAGGTCTGGACGGTTTCCCCGGAAGACTTTACTATCTCGCATGACGGAGTATAATCCTGAGAATCAACTTTCTCAAGGCCCAGAGTGGAAGAGGACTAGAGATCTCACTTCTGAGAGCAGACTCACTGAACATCTCACTTATCAGCAAGACGCTTGTATGATATTATTCATGTGACTGCGTGGACTGAAGAACCTCTTCACTAGGGACACCTGGATATCTCAGTTGGTCTGACTTTGGCTAAGACCATGCTCTCACGGTTTGTGGGTTTGAGCCCCGCATCAGGGCCTCTGCTGCCAGCACAGAGTCCACTTCACATCCCCTGTCCCCCTCTCTTTGCCCTTCCCCTGCTTGCGTGCTCTCTCTCAAAAATAAATAAAACATTTTAAAACAGGCTTTTAACAAATCCTCCTGTTTTCAACCCTACTTGCAAACCGAGTGCCTCTATTGATGGATATGTTCTGAGTCTCTATGGCATGACTCAGCTTGCTTAGAGTTGGGATTTTTCTTCTTCAGGTACTTAGCAGAGCAGAGAAAGCTGAAACATATGCCATTTACAACTAGGTTATCAGCTTTCCATCTTCCGCTATTTTATGGACCGTAATGGCCTGCTATCATCACCTCTTCTTTCTTTCTTCTCTGTTTTTGTGAGATTATGGCCTCCAAAAATTCCTTTTGTTATTTTAGTGAGGTTTCAGGAAAGAGCAAAGAGAAATGTGAGTTTTTTTTGTTTTTTGTTTTTTTTTGTTTCTCTATCTACTGTAATTAACAGGAAGACCTTTCATTACCTGAGCTTTCTTTTTATTGAAGACTAACTTCCTGTGGGTGAGGAAATAGATGTTCTGTGTAATCATCTGGCACAGACTCCAGGCCAGTTCTAAAATACCATTATATTAGGAAAGGAGAATCTTTAAAATGTGTTTTTTTGGAAAGGGGGCTGCCTGGTTGGCTCAGTAAGTTAAGTGTCTGACTTCGGCTCAGGTCATGACCTCAAGGTTTGTGGGTTCGAGCCCCACATCAGGTTCTGTGCTGATGGCTCAGAGCCTGGAGCCTGCTTTGGATTTCGTGTCTCCCTCCTTCTCTGCCCCTCTCCTGCTCATGCTCTGTCTCTCTCTGTCTCTCAAAAATAAATAAAACTTTAAAACATTTTTTAAAAAATTCAAAAAAGGCATTTTTTTTAAAAAGAAGAAATTATTTCTTGGATACTGATTTTTTTAAACTGAACTCTTTTTATGTTGTGTTTTCTATGCTTGTACTGCTTTTTCTTCATATCCAGCTGACGTTTGGCTAAAATGGGCAGAAAAAATGTTCTGCTCTTGGAATACTCTTACATGCATTTATAACAAGCTAAAACTTTCATTCTATTTCAATACTATGAATAAAAATAACCTCCCCATTTTTCTTTCATAATTTGTTTGAAATAAATGGAGAAACTATTAACATGTTTAGGAGGGCTTTTTAAAACCTACATTCAACCTTAATTTTCATCTCTGAGGAAAAGGTTATGAAGTCTATGGTTCCCTAATTGTGCCCTGGGGTAGCCCAGTGGGGCTACAGAGAACTCACAGGAGCTATATGAGATGTTTTAAAATTTCAAGGGAAACACAGCAACATCTCTTGACCACCGAATGAACTGCTAGCTTCAGGTAGCTTACAATTTCAATCTTGGATTGTGGTACATTGCTTTTATAATAGACATATCTTTGTGAAGCTGA
Source organism: Paguma larvata (assembly GCA_030068075.1). Lineage (NCBI taxonomy): Eukaryota > Metazoa > Chordata > Mammalia > Carnivora > Viverridae > Paguma > Paguma larvata. The sequence continues at coordinate 127,658,694 of CM057824.1, read as the reverse complement.
GTGTTCTGAGGTTACTGTGATGAAAAGCAGATGGCACATGAAAATCAATGTGGAACAGGAAACGAAGCTCTGATTTCTTTTTTTGTTTTTAACATTTATTTTTGAGAGAGAGAGTGAGACAGAATACAAGTAGGGGAAAGGCAGAGAGAAAGAGAGAGAGAGAGAGAAAGAGAGAGAGAGAGAGACAGAATCCTAAGCAAGCTCCAGGCTCTGAACTGTCAGCACGGAGTCTGACACAGGGCTCAAACCCATGAACCATGAGTTCATGACTTGAGCCAAAGTCTGAAGCTTAATCAACTGAGCCTCTCAGTTGCCCCACGAGGCTATGATTTCTAATCTGATTCCAAAGTTTGGTATACAGTGCCTATGTTAGTCAGGGTTCTTGAGAGAAACAGAGCTAGTGGGATGGATGGATGGATAGATAGATAGATAGATAGATACATACATACATACATACATACACACACACACACATATATAGAAAAAGACATAGTATGAGGGACTGGCTCATGTGATTTTGGAGGCTGAGAAGTCTCGTGATCTGTCTGTCTGTAAGCTAGAAGCCCAGGAAAGCTGGTGGTATAGGTTGAATACAAACCGGAAGGCCTGAGAATGAGAGGAGCTAATGGTGTAAATCACACTTTGAGTCTGAAGGCCCAAGAACCAGAAGTGCTGATGTCTGAAGACAGGAGAAAATGGATATTCCAGCTCAGGCAGAGAACAGAGAGCAAATTTGTCCTTCCTCTGCCTTTTTGTTCTACTCAGGCCCTCGACAGATTAGATGATGCCCACTGAAACTGGGGAGGGCAATCTTTTTTACTCAGTCTACAGATTCAAATGCTAATCTCTTTCAGAAATACCATCAGAGACACACCCAGAAATAATGTTTCACAAGCTCTTTGGAAATCCCTTAGCCCCATCAGGTCGATGCAGAAATTAACCAGTATAGTGCCCAACAGGTGCATGGACCTCACTGGTAAGTACAGTGATTATAAAATGTGTCCAAGGGGCGCCTGGGTGGCTCAGCTGGTTAAGTGTCAGACTTCGGCTCAGGTCATGATCTCACAGTTCGTGGGTTTGAGCCCTGCATCGAGCTCTGTGCTGACCACTCAGAGCCTGGAGCCTGCTTCAGATTCTGTGTCTCCCTCTCTCTCTGCCCTTCCCCTGCTAACGCTCTGCTCTGTCTCTCTCTCTCTCTCAAAAATGAATAAACATTAAAGAAATTTTTTTTTAAGAAAATGTGTCCAAAATTATTTGATAGTTTTTCTTCTAAGAGATGGAGACTAATTTTTCTCACTTTGAGTATGGGCTGAATTCAGTAACTTGTTTCTAAAAAGTCAAATATGGCAGACGTGATGGTGTGTGGCTTCCAAATCTGTGTCATAAAAGGCATTGCAAACTGCTGCTTGCTTTCTCCCGTGGATCACTTGCTTTTGAAGAAGCCAGCAGCCACGTTATGGAGACACTCAAGCAGCCCTATGGAGGTGCCCATGTGGCGAGGAACGGAGCCTACTTTCCAACAGCCAACAGGGAACTGAAGTTTCCTCCCAAAAATCGTATGAATGGGCTATATTGGAAGTGGACCTTTCAGCCCCGCTTGACATCCTGACTGCAACCTCAGGAGAGATTCTGAGACACAGCCACTCAGGTAAGGCCCTCCGCAATTCCTGTCCCACAGAAATGATAAGATGATAAATAAAGTTGACTCTTGAACAACTCAGGTTTGAACTGCATGAGTCCACTTGTACATGGCTTTTTTTCCAATACAGTAGAGTACCGTAAATGTAGTTTTCCTTATGACTTTCTTAATAATGTTTTCTTTTCTCTGGCTTACTTTATTGTAAGAATACGGTATAACATTCAAAATATGTGTTAATAAACTATGTAATCAGTAAGGCTTCTGGTCAGCAATAGGCTATTACTAGTTAAGTTTTGGGAGAGTCAAACGCTAATATATGGATTTTTGATTACACAAGGGGCCGGTATCCCTAGGCCCTGCATTGTACAAGGGTCAACTATACTTGTTTTTTAAGCAATAAATTTTGGGGGTAATTTGTTAAACAGCAACTGATAATTAATAAGTAAGTGTGGAATAAAGAATGAAATATTTTTTTCTTTCTGTTTATGTGGCGTATTTTTCCCCCCAAATAGCTACTAAGTTGTTAGAACCTAAATACTTCTTAAATTGATAAATCTAACTAGTTAGTCAATAGAACTTTGGGTATTTATTTTGACCTGGAATATCATGAAAAAGTTACTGAGACACTAAGTGTGCTATTCACTGACAAAGTTAGAGAAATCATCATTAAATTAAAGATAGTTGCCAAATTATTTTTTCCCTTTAATTTTTTAAAGCATATACATAACTATTACCTATTTTTGGAATGGAAAAGTTTGTGGCTTTTGATTATGAACACATTTTTTATTTATCGAGTCAATAAAACTGAAAATGGAGAAAAAATTACATTCAGAGTTAAGAAGATCAAGAAAAGTGATCATTTGAGAGTAAATTGATGAATATTCAATAAAAATAAATGAAATTATTGTTTTATAGATATCAAATATATCCATAGTTGGGTTAATATAAAATTTGGGGATAAATTAACCTGCACATGCAATAAAGAATGGAAATACTAGCTTATGGGTACAGCCGTATGTGCCTTCAGTGCAGCAGTCTGTTTACTGTGAATAAGAAGAGATGAAGCACCCCCTAGTGGTAGTTGTTGATATAATTCATGGCAGAAAAAACACAAGTTTCTTCCTTTAAGTTGGGTCCGTGTGTAAGGTACTTATCTGTTTTTTACTTCACTGATAGTATTAAACCCTTGGTTATTACTTTGAATTTGAAAGTTTTTGAAGGCAAGCACAACACCTGTAGTTTTGTTTTGTTTTTTTTTTTAGCCAAATTCAACAGCATTGGGTAGCTTTATTTTATATGGGAAAAACAAAATCTTTTTGTGTTAATACATTTTTAAAATTTTTTATATGTTCATTTATTCATTTTGAGAGAGATAGAGAAAGAGAGAGAGAAAGAGACTGGAAGCACGAGTCAGGTAAGGACAGAGAGACAGAGAGATAGAGAATCCTAAGTAGGCTCTGCATTAATAGCCCAATGTAAGGCTCGATCCCACAAACTGTGAGATCATGATCTGAGCTGAAATCAAGAGTCCATGGTCAAGTGACTGAGTCACCCAGGTCCCCTTCATGTTAATACATTTAAAAAAAAAAAAAAGAAAAGAAAAGAAAAGAAAAAACTTGATGCTGTATGAAATTTTTTCAAAGCAGATTACATCAGCATTTGTAAGCAGTTTACAAATATAAGGTGTCCTTTACATTTGGATTAAATTGGTTGTAAATTTACATCTGCCAACTTTCTTGTCCATGTAATAAACAGATATTTAAAACACTAACTTTGTCCTAAATACTTAACTAGGCAGAGGGTTGTAGGAAAAAGAAGTCAGAAATTCAGAAAAGTGAACAAGGGTGGTGTGGTTCTGCAGAGATGGGGGTCCTGCGGATGCCATTGGGGCGCAAGCAAAGCACCTCACGTGGGCCAGGGGAAACAGACAAGGCCTCCAGAGGAAGAGGCATATAAAGGCTGTGAGTAAGAGCTGACCTGGTAAAGTTGTTTTGCTATTTTGATTAATCCTAGTTTTGCAGAATGACAGTTTTGACAAACTTGCTTGGACTAAATATAAATTGCTCTAACAAAGGGATAACAACCATGCTTTGTGAATTTGCTGAATCTGTACTTGAAACGGGAATATCTGTTATATTTGTTTCAGAGAACCATGACATTATCACCTTCAGAACAATGATTCGGTTTTCACGAGGAAGACTTCTCCAAGTGTTTACTTAACCTTGTCTTCAGAATTGCCACCCATCTATTCTCCAAGGGTGATTAATAATTTATGCCATGTGAATAGAGGATGACTAACTTAGTCCACAATACAGTTAACAGCCTAATTTTAAAAATGCGTGATGATCTAAACTTATTTTTAACGAGAATTAATAGCAAGTAGTTTACACTTTTATGGATAAGTGTAGTTTGTAGACACATAAGAACTTCGTGTGATATTAGAACCCAACAGCATGTTATTTAGGGGACCAGTTTAGCTCTACAGATGTCTATTTCCCACAACAGACTGGAGCTGTATCGTACCCCTTGTTCTGGCTCCAGAAGTATCACTACCCATGGAGAAGTCAACAGAAACACAGGAAGCTAGCATAGTAGAAATAAAATTTTTTAATGAATACCATATTTTTACTCAGTTGATCAAAGAAAAGCCTTAAAAGTATTATATTAGCTTTACTTAGATAATGATTAATAGAAAAATAAGTGACTTTCAAACATGTAACAAGTAATTTAGCAATTACATATTTGTTCCTAGTTATTCCTTTTAATCATGAATCACAATTCAAAATTCTTTAAGGTAGGTAGGCAAATTTGTCAAATAAGGAATAGATTTTTGTTCCAGACATCTTGGGCAATATTAGATTAGATCTAAAGAGTGTTTATATTCTTCTTTTGGTTGTAAGTGAAGAAATCCAATTCAGCCTTATTTAAACAAAAAGTTGATTTATGGGCCTGTGTGACTGGAGTGAGGAGGAATTGGCATCAGGTACAGTTAGTTGGAAAAAGAAACGAAATAGTCCTTCCTTCTCTTTCAAGCTCTGCCATCCCTTGGCTTTCTGTATGTTGACTGGCCTGGTTTGGTTAGAGTGCATGACCCTAGCCCCTGGGGGAGACTAGGTCCTTGCTCCTCCCAGTGTTGTCCACAGATCTGCAGCAGAGGCTTCATCTGTGAGCCTTCTTAGAAATGCAGACTCTCCAGCTCACATCCTGCTGAGTCATTATCTGCATATTAAAAGATCCCTACTTGGTTGGTGTGCATATTAAAGTTTGACAGGGTCCCTATCAGACCACTGTAGCCAGGAAAAGGTGTTTTTATTTTTTTATTTTTTTTATTTTTTTAAACATTTATTTATTCTTGAGAGACAGAGCATGAGCAGGGGAAGGGCAGAGAGAGAGAGAGGCAGATGCAGAATCCGAAGCAGGCTCCAGGCTCTGAGCCATCAGCACAGAGCCCGACGCGGGGCTCGAACTCACAGACCGCGAGATCATGACCTGAGCTGAAGTCGGCCGCTTAACCGACTGAGCCACCCAGGCACCCCAAAAAGGTGCTTTTAAACTTGGCTGGGCCTAGGTGTCATTGACATTAAAAGGAGTATGGGTTATGGGAGGGCAGCTCAGCCCCACCAGAATCACATGACTGGGCTGAGGAAATGTAAGCCAGAAGTGTCAGTTTATACACACACGTACATACAATGCATTCTGTTTGCAATGGAAAAATGATGATTTTGTCGGAAGAAGAGAATGGCTTAAGATCGATCTTAATTTGAAAAAAACGTTGGGGACTTCTAAGATGGTTTCTGAGGGAAAGAAGCTGGAAAGAAGAGAGTGGGCATGGATATGTTTTCTATGTTGTACATACATGTTACCGTCAGGGTCTTCTTTACAAGATAAACTTCTGAGTTTCAAAGTGAAATAAATGAGTAGGCCAAACTTCATAGTTTTGATTACCAGCCTGAGAAAAATATTTTATTTCTATACTGGACTTTTGTTATCTTTATTAGCTACCTGGCACATGATCCCCGCTTATATTTTGCGAATTCCCTATTTTATGTGACCTTCCGGGAGGCATAGGCTACCTTCTGCTCTATGAGGAGAATACCAGTGCAGCCACTCAGGCTGTTCTGAACTCAGAACTGCTCATGCCCTTTTGGCTTACTGTTCAGCTGTCACTGTCTTGAAATTCCCAATAAAAATTTAAGAGGGGGACCTGGGTTGCTCAGTCTGTTGAGCTCAGGTCCTGATCTCATGGTTTGTGAGTTCGAGCTCCGTGTCAGGCTCTGTACTAACAGCTCAGAACCTGGAACCTGTTTCAGATTCTGGGTCTCCCTCTTTCTCTGGCCCTCCCCTGCTTATTCTCTGTCTCTCTGTCTCTCAAAAATAACTAAACATTTAAAAAAAATTTTAAAAATTACAAAGAGACCTGCATTTTCATTTCGTAATGGGCCTCGCATATTACGTGGCTGGTCCTGATTGTACCTAATAATGCTGACTGATAATGCTTCTTTTTTCCTATAATACAAGTTACTCAGATCAGATGCCTCATATCTTCTGAGCCAGTTTAGGCATCTTGATCTGACTAGCTTGTGTTTTAGAAAAAGAAAGATTATCAGTCAATGTTATTCCCATATATTACTTTTTGGGCAGTTATAATCTTCCCATGTGCTGTAATTATTTGTGCATCCATATTATGTCTTAAATTACGCTGGGAATTTCTGCGAGTGGAAGTCTTGTTCCTACAACATGGTATCCCTCTCTATTATCTATGTATGTCTGTTTGTATCTATCGATCAATCATCTATCCATGTATCCACCCACCTGTTTATAGTTGAGCAGCATGTTTTTAGAAATATAGTCTCATTCAATCCTCATCTAAGCCCTGTAACTGTTGCTGTTGCTGTTGTTGTTGTTATTATTATTATATACTGATTATTGTTAAAGGGCTGTGGTTTGGAGGCATCATACGTCCAAGCCTTTCAATGTAATGACGTTAGGGTTAAAATACAGGGTGATGTGAATCGCTCCTCTCTATATATGTATTGATTTTCTAAGATGCTTCTATAATCATTTCAGGAATAAAAACTTCCATTACTCAGATGAAAAAAAACAGAGAGATTTTGACAGACTGCTAGAAGAACAGACATAATAATTAGCCGGTTCAAAGTCTGATGTGAACCTGACTCCATGAAATTTTCTATAGTGGTAGGAAAAAAAAAAATTGAGCTACATATACAAACAAATGGTTGTAGTTTATAGATTTTCAAAAATGGCATATTTATATTAACAAATGTTCTTAAGACAGGAGGGAGGACTGGAAGATACTACCTGCTCTGTTTTATCTCTACAATTTTATTTATTTTGAAAATGTTTCTTCATGTGCCTTTTGGCTGCCACAAAATCTCTGCAAACATAGTTAAAATAGTTTCAGCTAATCTGATAATATAAATATTTTTGAAAATATAACCACCAGGAATGCTCAGTATCTTTGAGAGTTCATGGCAACAAAAATAATTATAAGAGTTATATACACAAGCCAGGTTGTTCAAGCATTTAAACAAATATTTGATTAACTCATTAGCTCTAAAGCAAATATTTCCAACTAATAATTGAAAAAAAATTCTATTTAGAAAAACATTATTATTATTATTATTATTTTTTGGTAAGAAAGTGAGATTTATGTTGGAAGGAAACACCCTGAAAAAATGTCAATTTTCTGAAATTAAATATAATTTGAAACCTGCTATGTAATGTTTATAGAATATGACTTGTGACTCATTTAACAAGTTATAGGCAATTGAATAGTATCTAAGTTCCTCCACGGAAACACCTTTTGTTTTTTTCCTGTAACCCCCTGAGGATATTCTCTAGTCTCTTAAAATGAAATAATTTTGTATTATTAAAAGATATGATCTCTGTTTTAAGAAATATAGTTACTTTATTTTATTTATTTATTTTTTAAGAGTTTATTTTCAAATTGGTTTACATATAACACCCAGTGTTCATCTCAACATGTGCCCTCTTTAATGCCCGTCACCCCCTCTCCCCCCTCCATCACTCCCCTCACCCTCAGTTTGTTCTTAGTCTTTGAGAGTCTCTTATGTTTTATCTCCCTCCCTCTCTGTGTCTTTTTTTCCTTTCCCCTCTTCCCCTCCCCCTGGTTTTTGCTAAGTCTCTCAAAGTCCACCTATTCGTGGAAACATGTGGTATCTGTCTTTTTGACTGACTTATTTCACTTAGCATAATACCCTCCAGGTCCATCCGTGTTGCTACACATGGCCAGATTTCATTCTTCCTCATTACTTTTATTTATTTATTTTGAGAAAGAGAGAGAAAGTGGGGGAGTGGCAGAGAGAGAGAGAGAGAGAGATTGGGACTCAATCTCACAACAGTGAGATCATGACCTGAGCCAAAATCAAGAGTCAGAAGTTAAACCGAGCCACCAGGTACCCCGAAATATAGTCACTTTTTAAGGTAATACTTTATCTGTTTTTACTATGGAGCAAAAGACTTTGGGATGATAAGCAAGACTTGCTCACAAATAAAAATCGAACACCCTCCATTACAGAAAAAGGAGAGTCATGGTTTCACTCAGCTGTAAAGTCAGGAGGTGGAAAACCGCCTGGAGGGGGTTACTCGCTTCCTCAGGGAGAGAGATTTTGGTGAGAAGCGGCGGAGTGACTCACAGTCCTGATTGAGTGTAGAGTCAGGCTGATGCCAGCACAGGTTTATAGAACCAGTTCTCCCTCAGCCTTTGGGCAAAGCGTGTGACCTCAGAGTCTCCTAAGGCCCCACACTCAGAAAGACCTTGTGCGTGTGCCTGTTTCAGCATTGTGCTACTGTTACCTTGAAATTATGGACAATTTTTTGGACCAGGAGTCTTGCTTTTCGTTTTGCACTGGGCCCTAACCCATGTAGCCACAGCCGTGAGGCGGGTTCTGCCTCTCAGGCTCCTGGGCCTGTCTAGCAAACTCCAAACTGTCGACTCCCCAAACACTCTGACTTTTCACACTCTGCACAGGGTTTTCTTCCTGCCTCATCTGGTGTGAATCACCTCAGTTTTCAGTATGTGTTTAAAAAGTCATCTGCAGTCTCTCTTGTCCTTTTTCCTGGTGAAAGGTAATCCTTCATCTGTGTAAGTCTCATCTTTTTTTTTTTTTTAATGTTTATTTATTTATTTTGAGAGATGGGGATGGACCAAGAGGGGCGGAGAGAGGGAGAGAGAGAATCCCAAGCAGGCTCTGTGCTGACAGCGAGACGTCCCTATGGAAGTCTCATCTTGTCTCACCTTCTCCAGCACCTGCTCCAGTGATTATTATTCTCTCCTAGGTCTTCAACCTTTCTCTCTTCATTGGGTCCTTCTCTGAAACCTATGGACATATGTTACATGAACAGCCCTCTTCCAAGGCCCTGGTAAACTGGTTTAGTTCCCAGACAACTTCCAGAGTGTCCATCTGACCAATGGAAACAAACCCTTGCTGGGGCCAAAGGTGTGGATGTAGCTCCTCCTCGGCTCTGGTCCACAGTGTCAGTGCTGGAGCCCGGATGTGGTTCCCTTACTCTAGCTCTGCTATTTCCTAGCTGTGTAGCCCAGAGCAAGTTACTTAACTTCTCCATGCCACCGTTTTCTTATGATAAACAAAGATAATAATAGTACCTACTTCAAAGGGCTGTTAGGAGAGCAAAATTAAATGTGTTTAGAATCATTTCTGGCAGGGGCGCTTGGGTGGCTCAGTCAGTTAAGCATCCGACTCATGGTTTTGGCTCAGGTCATGATCTTGAGGTTCGTGAGTTTGAGCCCCACCTTGGCCTCTGAGCTGACAGCATAGAGCCTGCTTAGGATTCTCTCTCTCTCTCTCTCTCTCTCTGCCCCTCCCCCACTCATGCTCATTCTCTCTCTCTCTCTCTCTCAAAATAAATAAACTTAAAAAAAGAAAGAACTGTTTGTGACATACAGTAAGCAGTATCTAAATGTTTCTAATCCTTACCCTATCTTCCTTCAGCTCTGCTCTCTCTCCTGCCTCTTCCTCACATTACCGAAGTATAATGATGGTTAGGGGGAAACAGAATACTGTTCTACTTGTGAAAGAAATTATTAGACATTTGGAAATAAGTGGAAAAGACAGGCATGGGTCCTTTCAGTATCAGACCTGTTGTGTTCAGTCTTTAGTTGTCCAATCTGGAAAACAGGAAATATACCATTCAGCACCCTGCATCCTCCTCTTATCACATATAACTAAATGAAAACTAAAACATTCTGTTATAGGCACTGCCATATAAAGGCTCGGCATTGCAGTCTGTAGCATCTTCTTCACAGGGGTGTTTGGGAATTTCTTTGTCTGTGTGTCACCAAAGGGATAGCTCTTTCCTCTAGCCCACCAAACAAGAGACTATGAAGGTAATGAATCTTTAGCCTCAAAACTTGAAAATGTCAGCATCTTCCAAATTCCTGTTCCACCACAAAATAAAGTTCAGATTCATTGGATATGCTGTTAACGTAGTACTTATTTAACTTTTTTTTTTTTTTGAGAAAATATTGTGTTCCTTGGGTGAAATCTTTTGGAACATTGTCTGATTACAGTTTAATGTGATTAAAATCAATTCAGTAGCCCAAGCCAGGAAGCTAGGATGTACCTAAATTCTCTCTGCATCCCTGTACATCACCTCACCAGCCATTCTATCACCACGTAGTTTTTACCTCTACGCCATAACCCCTACCTCCTCCTTATTCCAGTTTAAAAGCTTTCCTGTCTCAGGGGTTCTTGGCATTAGAAGCACATTTGAATCTTTCTGAACCTAAAATATATGTATATAAATATATGTATATAAAGATTTCCAGGTCCATTCTTGGAAATATACGCAAGGAAATATATATACGTATATATAAAGGTTTCCAGGAAGAGTTAAACTCTGAACTCCTGAGGTTGGCAAACAAAACCCTCATGATTCTCTCAAAGCCTTCCTGTTCATCTTCACTCTCAATATCCCATCAGTAGCCTGATATATGCTTACATGAAAATGCTCTAGTTTCCCTCTGCACCAAAGTTTCAGGTTTCTGGTCCTTTTAATTTTGTTTCCCCTGCCTGGAATTCCCAGAGGGTTTATTCTTATTTTAGAGGTTACACCTGCTATAAATGCATCGCTTATTTCATCCGATTTTCTAGGGACCCCTCCCCGCATGCTATCACTAGCTTGTATGTACATTTCTGAACCTCTGCTTACATTACATAACAAGGCCAACCTTGATGACGACTGATGAACGGTGTGTTCTAATCTGTCTTTCTATATGATTTGCTGCTCCTTAAGAATTCTTATTCATCTCTGAATGTACCTAGCACACAAGGATACTAAAGTTTTTTCAATAATAAATATGCATGAAATTACATCAGAAATAGAGCTCGAAAGAAGATAATCATGGGAATGGGAAGACTGACAGCGAGTATTCAGAGCTTCTGGTTCCTTCTTTGGATCACTGTTCTAGGTTAGCCTGAAACCCAGAGAGCCAAGCAGCCTGGTAAATGTGCACTACAGCTGTGCTAGGCGACCACTGTAACCCTTCTGTGGCTGTCTCAAGTGACCTCAAGGAGGAATCAAAAACAAGAACTGGAGGGGTGCCTGAGTGGCTCAGGGGGCTAAGCCTCTGGCTCTTGTTTTCAGCTCAGGTCATGATCTCATGGTTTGTAAGTTTGAGCCCCATATCTAGCCCCACATTGGGCTCCGTGCTGATGGGGCAGAGCCTGCTTGGGATTCTCTCTCTCTCTCCCTCCCTCTCTGCCCCTCCCCCACTTTCTCTCTCTCAAAGTAAATATATAAAACTTAAAAACAAAAACAAAAACAAAAAGCCAAGAACTGGAAAACCAGATACACAGAGGCATGCAAGCAATATTTTTAAACAATCAGATACAATAGAAGGATAATGTGTTAAGATAACCTAAGGGTCTTTCTTGTGTCTATGTGGAAATCAAGAATCCTTCATCTTTATAGTTGTAACAAATTATACTTTGTGATGTGCAAAAATTTGGAGAACTGCTTGGAATCACTTATACACCTCCTCCTTTTTGTCTATATAATCTCCTGTAGCTAACAAACTTTGGAGTTCTTCAGACCAATCTGAAATACTGTTTCCTGGGCTAGAGTTCTCAGTGAGGCAATGAATAAAGTGTTGACTAACCTATTTTGAGGTTGGTTTTCTTTCAGTTGACATAAAGGAGACTTTGACTCCAGCTAAGGGGAATGGTAAATATACAAGTGGAGTCAGCTTTAAAATGGTGTAGTGCTAGTACCTTCTCCCCTCCCCTCCAGATACTTCCACCCAGAGTGATGTCATATCCATTCAAACAATGAGGACCACATTGACCACATGCCCAGGTTTTCTGGTCAGTCCCAGTTTATATCTATTTTATGACATAATTATTAACAGTGTGCCCCCTTTTACACTCAAAAGTGTTTTTTTTTAAGTTTATTTATTTTGAGAGAGCGAGAGTGAGAGTAAGAGTGGGGGAGGGGCAGAGAGAGAGAATCCCAGGCAGGCTCTGCATTGGAAGCATGGATCCCGATGCAGGGCTTTATCTCATGAACCAAGATCACCTGAGCCGGAGGAATCAAGAGTCGGAGGCTTAACCAACTGAGCCACCTGGGCGCCCTCAAAAGTATTTTAGTTTTATTGACAAATTATATATGCACTCTAATTCAAATTGAGTCTGTTGACAAGAAAGTTCTTATGTTGACTAACTCATTTGATATGAATGAGTACAAATGTTAAGTATTGTGAATACACACTCATTAGCCTTCCACCTAAAATAGAAAATGGATTGTTTCCATGTAAGCTGAATGTTTTTCCTCTTTCTGGGTTTTTATGATGACAATGATAGTGATGTTCATGAGCACACTATCAAAAGAAAATCTCATTAAAATGAGAAATTAATTCCCTCTATTTTTTCAGTTTTTCACTTTCTAAGTGCATTTTTTTTTTGGAATTGGCTCCATGACCAATGTGGGGCTTGAACTCATGACCCTGAGATTGAGACACACGTGCTCTACTGAATAAACCAGTCACGTGCCCCTCCTAAATGCTTTAAGATGTAATAAGTCATGTCTATGCATGTTCAACATTTTGATTTATATTTCCTATCATATTTTATATCTAATTTATAACAAAATTTGTAAGTGTAAGAAAGGTACTGAAACAGGGACTGTTTAAAACACCTTTCATGATTTATCAAAATCTGAGCACCAGGATATAATTTTAAATTATGTAATGGTCAGGACGAGATGCTGGTGCACAAAGAACAACTGAGAATAAACTGAAAAGACATGCTTAGGACAAGAAAGAAGAAATGTAATTGTACCTTAGGATGTAATTTACTAAAGCAAAAACATTATTGGTTTTAGTAGTTATTAATGTTTACTGAAGCCTAGTTTAGTTATTTTAATAAAGAGATTTTTTCTTCCTTCTGGAATGGAATTGGGGGGAATTAATAGTTAGGGTTAAATCTGGGTGAGCCCAGGATAGAGCTACCATTTTAAGCCCCAGGCCAACTTCATTCTTTGAAGTTAAGAATGAGTGACCACGGCAAGATGTAGTCATCTGGTGACAGGAAATTACAGGGACATCTTTTTAAATTACAGAGATAGTTTTTGAATGCTTTGTGGTGAAATTGCAAAAACAAACAGCAGTAGTTGGAATTGCAGTAGTAGTTGGAGCCAATATTTATTATGTGCTAACCTTGGGTCAAATGTGGGGCTCAGTATTTTATATGAAATTTTTCAATTAATCCTCATAACAGTCTTATGATATGAGCCTATCCTTAACTTCATTTTACAGATGAACCTAGGATTGGCCAACAGTAGAGCCTCGAGAGAAATACCCTTCAGTCTGACTCTAGCGTGTAAGCTTTTAATTTATATGCTAAGCTTCACCTCTAATAATACAGCACGTGTCATAACAGCTGCCACTCATTGAGTACTTACTATGTGCTGAGTGCTTTAAAATTATTTTTAATCTTCAAAGTATAAATATATTACTTCTATTTTCCCACAAGGAAACTAAGACTCAAAGAGTCTGGATTGGTTTTCCGTTGTACAAATTACTACAGTTTTAGTCATTCAAAACAACACAAATGTATTCTGTTCTAGTTGTGGAGGTCGGAAGTTCTAAAATCAAGGTTTCAGCAGGGCTGTGTTACTCCAGTCTCTGCTTCCATCATCAAAGCTCTGACTCTGACCTTCCTACCTTCCCCTTAGAAAGACCTTTGTAATTACATTGGGCCTACCTGAATAATCCAAAATAATCTCTTTATCTCAAGATCCTTAATTTAATTACTTTTGTGAAGTCCCTTTTGCCATGCAAGGTGACATATTCTCAGGTCCCAATGACTAGCCAGTGGATATCTTTGGAGGGACTGTTTTTCAGTCCAACTAATTTCTCCCAAGTCACAGAGTTGGTAAGTATTAGAGATGAGATTTGAATCTAGATGTTTTTAGGTTCCGAATTTCATGCCGTTTCTGTTCCACCACATTAATGATGTTTCCATCGGTGATTCAAAGAAACATGTATTGAGATTATAAAAAGAGCCATACAATGCCTGTGGTAGGTACTGGAAAAATATGAAATTTTTTATGAGTTGGAATCATCTTTGTGCAAGGGCCTTATTATTTTTTGTGACTTTCAAAAGTGCCAGAGATTAAAGATTAATGAGCCTAAATAATTAATAAATAAAATAAAATACTTTCCAGAATAGGTATTTATTAGGCCCCACTTTTTTTTTACATTAAGATATTTCTTTACTTATTTATCTCTTCCAAAGATTAACACGAAGTAAATTTTTAGGTAGGGTACTTTTTATTTATTTTTTTTAATTTTTTTTAAATTTTTTAACGTTTATTTATTTTTGAGACAGAGACAGCGTGAGCAGGAGGAGGGCAGAGAGAGAGGGAGACACAGAATCCGAAGCAGGCTCCAGGCTCTGAGCTGTCAGCACAGAGCCCGACGTGGGGCTCCAACTCACAGACTGCGAGATCCTGACCTGAGCCGAAGTCGGCCGCTTAACCAACTGAGCCACCCAGGCACCCCTAGGTAGGGTACTTTTTAATATTTGATTTTTTTCTCAGTTCTGTGAAGTGGAAATTTTCCCTTGAAAGAGTATAGATACAAGCAAAACATCTGGTTCTGTTTTTCAGTATTTGTGAGGTTTGCTTCCTTTACTAAAAAAGTAGCACAATGCTTGGTGGTCTTTTTTGTATTTTGGAAGAGGCATATACATTTACTCCAAACTAACCGAGAAGCCCAAAGGCCTGTCTTCCATGTTGGAGTGGGTTCCAGAACAAGAGAAGGCTTTTTAGCTGGACCAGTAGCTCTGCTCTTTATCTTTTAAGACACAAGGGATCCAAATTTCTATGACAGATCTGCATGAATGAAGTCTATGTCAGTCTCTAGGGAAATTGCAATGCTGTCTTTAACAGATAACTATTCCTTTTGATAATCAGCTTTTGGTTTTCTCCTTGTTCCAAATAGAGATGAAAGTTTCATCCATGACACCCTGAGTGTTCCAAGGACCTGCGTTGTGCGCCTAAGCCATACCCTTAGATGCTGTAGCAGCCCTTTAGCATTACGTTGAAATGCTAGATTTCAATTCCAAAAGACCAAATTAAGTGAATAAGCAAGTGATTCATACTCCCAATAAGCTTAGCCTTGCTGCATGACCACATCCCCTCTCACCTCTTGCCTCTGATCGCAGAGGGAATCTCCCTTAGATGAGTTGATTGGGGAAAAATGAATGAGCTTGTTAACTGATGGCTACACACCAGCCAGAACTGGATTCTAGTCCAATTATTGACTTAGAAGTGGTCTTGAAGGAAAGTGGGGAAGAGACATTGTCTCTGTTGGCAAAGCTTGGACCAGAACGTTTCACTATCTAATTTGTCTGGAAATGGATCTATTTCCAGAATATTTTCAGAGAATTGTATGAAATAATACTGGAGGATTGGTAATAAGGAGTAGGTAGATGGATCTGTTTTTTTTAAACTTTGTGTAGATGCATCTTTTGATGCACATGGATGTGTATGTGTATGCACATTAGAGTGACCCACTGCAGAGATCTCAAAGATCACGTAGGCCAGAGGACTTGTCATTCTAGTTTTGTTTTTTTTTTTCTAATTATGGTAGTACTTGCTTAGTGGGTTCATAAACAAGGTAACATAGTGACTATAACCAATACTCAGATTATGCACAGCTTCAACAAATTAGACTTTCTTATATCATCATTGACTTTGGTAAAATTAATGACAGACTGCTGTAATTCCATATACTCAGGCATTAAGCCTTCCAATTCCTAAGGAATAAAAGTTTGGTGCATTTTACCAGGTAAATAGCCCCAAATAGCCAGCTGCTGGCTTAGAACAAAGGAACATGGAAGTTGTGGTAGAGGAAGTAAGTCTTGTCAACGACAGCTTTGTGACATTTGCAGAACTGTATTATCTATTTCCATTTTCACCCTTGATCTCTCAATTATTTATTTTAACAAATATTCCACATATATATAGGGTATATATATATATAAATATACATATATATATATATATAGGGTATATAGGGTGTGCTGGTCATGTTTAACTTTATAGTTTAGTCCACGGATTATAAAATGTCATGATGGAGACATTTTCCTAATAGCAATCTAAGAGTCATATCCATAGGTCATGGTTTATATTATTATAAAATGTTATAATAAGTTATAATACAAATTATAAGTTAGATTATATTATAGATCATAGTTTGCTACTGCTGTTTGCAAATTTAAATATAGAAGTGGGTGTTTGTTGATTTTGTGAAGCTAAGTAGAGAAGTGGACTGGACCCTTTTACTCTTTGTTATTGTCCGGCATCTTTGGAATTCCATATTTCGGTTTGGAAAATTTTCTATATTATATTGGGAGGTTATCTTCCCCAAGATGGAAAGCAGAAATTACTTTTCTCAGCCTTCTTTTGTACTTAGGGCATAGACACTGATTCTACCAGTGAAGCGTTTAAGATTTTGATATGGAAGAGTGGAACTTGAGGACCATGTGCTGTACAGAATCCATTCTTTTCTGGCAAGGGAAATGTGGCTTTTAGGGAAACAGTGGTGCAGATTCTGCTTTTTAGTGTTAGTATCAGTGACTTGAATTACAGTGTGTGTTCCCAATGGGTGCCATCTGAAATATCTCCACTGGAGACAGTCCCATTAGTTTGGGTGCTGTTTTTGCTGGCAGAATCCTCAAGACTGACTATCTGGTCCTCCTAGAAATTATGGGAGTCACATAATGTATTTTTACACTTTTTTTTCCCCCTCTGGCTAACAGATAAATGAGTGATAAATGAGCTTAGAAGTGATTCCAGCAGCCCTGGTCAAACCTTCAAATGACTACAGGTCTGGCTAACATTTTGACTATAAAATACATGATTGTCCCTGTACCAGAATCATCTGATTAAGCTGCTGCCAAATTCCTGATCTACAGACACTAAGATAATAAATGCTTGTTGTTTTAAGACATTAAATTTTCAGGTAATTTGTTACACAACAATCGATAAAAAATGCAAGTGGATATAATGAAATGAGAAATTCCAGGATAATTAAGGAGGCATCGTTTAAAAGATTGCTAGAACAGCTAAATTCCCAGGTTCATGTGATATCTAATTTACTACTTACGTATGTCTCCTTTCCGCTGCCTGGATTCAATGCCAGCACCAGGGAAGCAGTTGGTTGTATATGTCTGCCTCCCCAAGGGAGCTCACAGGCAGAGCAGCTGTGCATGCTGCACTCTAGCAAAGCTGTCTACTCTGACGTTGGATATGCAGGACCCTCAGGCACTACTACATGCCTGGAGACCTATAGAGCTTGTGGTATACAAGGAGCTTATCAACATTATCAAGAACAAAGGTGTTATTCCATGTTTTTGCAAAGCTAAGGGTAGATTTGCCCAGGATATGGAAGACTCAATGGCAGTAGACTGCCTTGTGAACTAAGTCTGTCTCAGGAGATAGAGTGGAGGTATTACCATATTTATGCCTTGAAGATATCATTTGATCACACTGGCTGCATTCTCTATTCCCCACACCCCATTTCTTTCCATTTTTCACCAAATAGTCCAGAAAACAGACTCCCTCATGTATTCTTTTGGCAGGTTAAATGGTCATTACCTTTAGATGAGCCATTAGCCAATTTGTCTCAGTTGTCCTTCACCTTGAGTTGTGTGCAGAATTCAGCACTGGTGAATGAACTGGTTCACTTTCCAATACCACATGATCAGATTCCTCATCTGTTGATTTCTGATACATTTTCCCAGCAAGTTCTTGTCTTGCCTTCTTTGTGTTCTCCATCTTCAACTCTTTAAGTACAATAATTACAATGATACTAAAATTGATGACTAAATGTTTCTGATATTTTGAGTTAATAAGGAGTGTTCAAATACAGCTTTGTTAAGAATGGGAAAATGGACCATTGGACAGTCCGGCAATACAGACTTGAGACTCACCTTCATAGATATGGTATTTGAAGGTGGTTGTATATAAGATCATGGGGAAGAAGGATAGAAAGAAAAGAGGCACAGAGAATTAGACTTAGTACACCATTTCAGGGAGTTGACGAAAAAGTTAGAAAAAAAAAATAAGATTCATTTAAGCCACATATTATAACGTAATATCTGTCCTTTACCAGAGCTACTAAAAAAGAATTATAATAATTGCAACTGATTTTCAATTGTACTTCTTATTTCTTCTTACCTTTCTAAATAGAAACTAAGTTGCTAAGTATTGACAGAGAAAAAGATAATTAGAGATTTGTATAATGTATTAGCTAGGCAATTAGCCATTGGAAAAAAAAGTCACTTTATTGTTTTTAAATTTTACTTAAATCCAAGTTAATTAACATATAGTTTAATAATGGTTTCAGGAGTAAAATTTCATTCTCTTCATTTACATATAACACCCAGTGACAGTTTATTGTTAATTAATCAGTAATTTGAATGTTTATTAGATGAGTAGGAGTTAGATATCACTATTAAAAGTTAACTGCCATTGTTCAAAGATGGAATAATCTCTGGTAAAATTAAAAATTTTAGTTTCCTAATAGAGAGAAAAGCATATGTGATTCCTATTTCTTAGGAAATCTATCTGCTGTGAAAGCGTAATTTCAGCATTCAAGAAGAGAAAATGCCGTCTTAAATTCCTTTCAGATCAAATTAAGTAAGCAGATGGGTTGTATGATGAAATGAAAAGAAGGCAAAAAGAACTTGTCAAATGTGTTGCTCATGAAAATGGTTTAGAAAATTAATATAAATGAAATTTTTACATGAATTCATTTCATAAATTTTATGGGCAGAGGACAAGTTTTTTCGTGGAAGAAAAATTAAGAAAAAATTCAAAATGATGAAAAATATTTAAAATATTTTTATTTATTCTAATGAAACAAATGGATGTGAGGAGTTTAAATTACTGTAAAAGTCTATGAGGTTTAAAATTACAGTGACTTGGCAGCTGTGATAGGTAGAATAATAGCTTCCCTCACAAATATGCCCATGCCTTAATTCTTGGAACCTGTGAATATGTTACCTTACATGCCAAAAGAAGCCTTGTAGATGTGATTAAAGAAACAGACCTTCAAATGGGGAGATTATCATAGGTCACTTGTGCGGACTCAGTCTAAAGGGATGAGTCCATAAAAGTAGAGAGACTTTCCTGGCTGAGTCAGAGAAAAGAAAGAAGAAAGAGGAGGGATTTGAAGCTAAGGAACGACTGGACCCTCCATTGCCAGTTTTCGAAGATGGAGGAAGGGGACCACGAGCCAAGACATTCATTAGCCTTAAGAAGCTAGAGACAGTCCTCAGCTAACATCCAATAAGGACATGGAGGCTTCAGTCCTACACCTAAAGAGAACTGAATTCTGCTAACCCAAATGAGTAAGACATGGATCCTGCTCTCAAGACTCCAGAAAGGAACATAGTATTTGACTTTAGACTGATGAGACCCTTGTCAGACTTCTGATCTACAGAGCTGTAAGATAGTACATTTGTGTTGTGTTAAGCCACTAAATGTGTAATGATTTGTTAGAATAGCAACGGAAAAGTAACACAACTTTATATTAAATAACTATATAACTATTAAATAAATGGCCTTCAGTAAATATCCCAGTCTAGACAAGTTTGTACTAAAGCCCTCTATATACCTTTTAGTGGAGCCGACTTTTAGCTTCCAAATAAAAACAAAATCTAATTCAAATCCTAAAATGCCTATCATTGTTTTGAATTATAGTTTAACTAAAGAAGATAACATTGAAATCATGTTTACAGTTGTTATTACAAATCATTAACAATAACAAATCAGGTTTCTTCCCTAGCTTTCTCATACCTACCGAAATTTGTGAAAGGAAAAATTCACCCTGTAAGAATTTCTGTAAAATGATGACATAGATGGACAACCAACTATGTTGGTTATATACATATATATAATGGTTTTCTTGGCTTTGTTAAGAAGGCTGACTCATAAGGTCACTATATATTCCCTCCAACCAGAGAATAGAAATTCAGCTTAACTCAATAATTTATTAATGCATGCAGCATGGCATTGCAGAATGAGCATGGTTCTGGGAATCAGAATCCCACATTCACTATATATTGTGTTAGACAAGTCAGTGAATCTCTCTGAATTACAGTTTCCTAATTTATGATATGGGAATAACGTCTACCTTAAAAGTTTGTTCTTGAAATAGAATGAAATTTCTCTTTAAATTTTATACTGTCGTCATAATATATAATATTATATAAAACACTGAGTGCCAATGTGATATTTTGGGACTTACCACCATGCACTAGAGAAAATAGTACCAATAATATAGAAAACAAAACCTGAGTGGAATCATGGAGGGAAGCAAGGTGGAGGTGGTAGGAATATTTCCCATGAAACGGAAAACTGACTAGAGCAGCAGAAGAGATGCTGGCAGGCCAGGAGATTGAGATCAAAGTAAAGAGGGAATCTCAAATTCTACCAGACTGACATCAAATTACCTGAGGTGTCTAGAGGAGAGGGACTCTTGATTTGAGTCCTTTGTTCATGGTCAGCTTGGGAAGCTTCTGCCAAGGGCTTATTCAGCCTCCAATATATCTAAGTTCAACTTAGAGGAAAAGGACTCCTGATGTACCAGCTGGTCTGGATATTATTATTAGTAGTAGTAGTAGCAGTAGTATTATTTAATCTTTATTTATTTTTGAGAGAGAGAGAGAGAGAGAGAGAGAGAGAGAGAGAGACTGTGTGTGTGAGAGGGGGAGAAACAGAGAGGGAGACACAGAATCTCAGGCAGGCTCCAGGCTCTGAGCTGTCAGCACAGAGCCTGTTGTGAGGCTACAACTCATGAACCGCAAAATCATGACCTGAGCCAAAGTCAGATGCTTAACCAACTGGGCCACCCAGGCACCCCTGGATCTTACTGATTCCAGGGATGTGTGGAGTTGGTCATCTTGGTAGCAATCATCTTCAGAGCCTCCAAGGCAGGACTGAGGGGACAGAATGGGACAGGAACTGAGGGAAACACAACTGAAGCCTGGACCTCTATGTATCAATGAGATCATATTAATAGCCATTACTTCAATTTATTTTTATCTGTGCCCTCACCTAAATACTGCAGTATCTTTCTTTTTCCCCCACCTTTTTTCTAAATTTATTTTTTTAATTTACATTCAAGTTAGTTAGCATATAGTGCAACAATAATTTCAGGAATAAATTCCTTAATGCCTCTTACCCATTTAGCCCACCCCCCCTGCGACCTGTCCAGTAACCCTCTGTTTGTTTTCCATATTTAAGAGTCTCTTATGTTTTGTCTCCCTCCCTGTTTTTATATTATTTTTCCTTCCCCCCTTATGTTCATCTGCTTTGTATCTTAAAGTCCTCATATGAATGAAGTGATATGATATTTGTCTTTCTCTGACGAATTTCACTGAGCATAATACCTTCTAGTTCCATCCACATAGTTGCAAATGGCAAGATTTCATTCTTTTTGATTGCTGAGTAATACTCCATTATATATATATGTATGTATAATGTATGTGTATATATATATATATACACACACACACACACCACATCTTCTTTATCCATTCATCCATTGATGGACATTTGGGCTCTTTCCATACTTTGGCTATTGTCGATAGTGCTGCTATAAACATTGGGGTGCACGTGCCCCTTCAAAACAGCATACTTGTATCCCTCGGATAAATACCTAAGTGCAATTGCTGGGTCATAGGGTAGTTCTATTTTTAATTTTTTGAGGAACCCCCGTTCTGTTTTCCAGAGTGGCTGAACCAGTTTGGAATA
This sequence comes from Paguma larvata, assembly GCA_030068075.1. NCBI lineage: Eukaryota > Metazoa > Chordata > Mammalia > Carnivora > Viverridae > Paguma > Paguma larvata. The sequence goes on along the minus strand of CM057824.1, from coordinate 127,636,727 downwards.
AAGCAGTGTCTTTCTGCAGCTTTAACTCTTTAGGATAGTTTTAAAATTTTAGGTTGAAGAACTAGATCTAATTTAAGAAAAAAGAGGGATTTTGTTTGCAGAAGCTGGAATGGCACACAAAACCTTAGGATGGGATAACAGAGTCTCAGAATGTAGGTCTAGCAAAAGAAGTGAAGGAATAAAGGTATCTGCTTTTGACTTTATGGGTGGTTTTTTATTTCTGTTTTCTCTGCATACCTAATTCCATCACTTTTCTATTCTGGCAGAAAAATTTGGCTTCTAACAACTTTTGAGTTTTATATAAAATATAGTCAGCCACCCAGAAAGTCTCCTATTACCAGTTCAAAAATCCCTGGGGCAAAAGCTGCCAATAGCCAAAGCTTTAATAATTTGAGCAACCAAAAATGTAGCGTTGAATTATAGCTCAAAGTATAAAATAAATATCCATGAATTCACACTAATATAAATAAATGATGAAAGAAAGGGAAAGAAATAGAGACAGATATCCTCTATAGAAAAATTTCAAATAATTTATGTAGACACCTAAGTAGGTGGAACATAACTTCTTACTCCTTAAGTGTGGATTTTGCACAGAGACTTCCTTTTAGATACTACAGTATGGAAAGAAGGGAAAAGAGTAACTTTACAGTGGAGAAAACCGACAAATGCTACCTTGGCCAAATGATCAAGATTAATGTCAATAGTGGTAAGTCATGTTGATAGTAAGCACCCTTGAAATGATGTTTTAGGAATGACAATATTTCTCTGTGGTCTTTGTCTTCAGAACCTATAACCTCAGTCTTATCATTAGAAAAACAGATCAATTTCAATTAAGGGACATTTTACAAAATGCCAGACCAATACTCTTCAAAACTGTCAAGAACATGAAAAATAAAGAAAATCTTATTGTAATGTGTTGGGAGCCATCTTGGGCTCACAGGTTGAGCCGCCTCCCTGTGTGGAAAGGCAGATGATTGCAAGGCTCCTGCCTATCAAATGGCGCCCAGTCTTACCTCCTTCTAAATAATTTCTCAGGCTTGGATTTCTTGAACTGCTCTCGTTGGCCCCAAGAAATGTAATGCTCTTTTATTTTATGGTATTTAAATAAAAAGGAAGGACCTGGAGCACGATGCTTTGATGGATTACATCTGAATGAGAGTAGCCTGGCCAGAAGTAATCTTAAAGTTGCATCTTGGGGATGGGTTGCACAGACTGATAGCAGTTATGAGCTGGCTGGATATTGGTGTGACTTGTGTAAACGTTGGGCCCCTATTATGTAAATTCACTCATTCACAAACAAAGGAACTTAGACAAGCCTTAGGAATTGCGTCTTTACCACATCCAGATAGTCAACAGACAAATGAAAATATCACTTATCATCAGGGAAATGCAAATCAAGAGTATAATGAGCTATTTATTACCTTATACTTGTCCGAATGGCTAAAATCAACAGTATAAGAATCAACAGAAAAAGGAACACTCTTGCACTCTTGGTGGTAATCAAACTGGTGCAGTCACTCTGGAAAACAGTATGGAGGTTCCTCAAAAAGTTAAAAATAGAACTACCCTATGATCCAGCAATTGCCCTACTAGGTATTTACCCAAAGGATACAAAAATAGTAATTGAAGGGGATACATGCACCCTAATGTTTATAGCAATATTATCTATAGTCATCGAATTATGGAAACAGCCCAAGCATCCATTGACTAATGAATGGATAAAAAATGTGATACACACACACACACAAATATTATTCAGCATAAAAAAGAATGACACCTTGCCATTTGCAATGACATAGATGGACCAGAGAATATTATGCTAAGCAAAATAAGTCAGTCAGAGAAAGACAAATATCATATGATTTCACTCATATGTGGAATTTAAGAAACAAAACAAATGAACGAAGGAGAAGAAGAGAGAGAGAGAGAAGCAAACCAAGAAACAGACTTTTTGGAGAACTGATGGTTACTAGAAGGACAGAGGGTGGGGGATAGGTTAAATAGGTGATGAAGATTAAGGAATGCACTTATTGTGATGAACACCAGATGTTGTATGGAAGTGTTAGTTTACTATGTCGTACACGTGAAATGAATATTGTAGTCTATGTTAACTAACTGGAATATATTTTTTAATGTTTAATTTTATTAAAAAATAATTATTTTATAACGTTTATTTATTTTGAGAGAGAGAGAGAAAGTACATGCACAAGCAGGAGAGGGGCAGAGAGAGAGAGAGGGAGAGACAGAGAATCCCAAACAATCCATGCTGTCCATAGAGCCCGATGCGGGGCTTGATCTCTGAACTGTGAGATCATAACCTGAGCTGAAGTCAAGAGTTGGACGCTCAACCGAGCCACCCAGGCACACCCCCCAATTGGAATTTAAATAAAATCTTAATATAATAAAGACTGCCCTGAGTTCTCAGCACATGAATGAAGATATCCCTAGACACGTCATTATGAAAACTCAAATTACTAAGGATAGAGAGAAGACTCTAAAAGTTTTCTTGAGAAAAAAAAAATATGACCGACAGAAAAATGACAAATCTGGTATTACATTTTCCATCGACAATACTGAATGTTAGAAGACAGTGAAGAACTACTTTAAAGTTCAAATGAGTAATGTCACAAGATTTATAAAATATTTCCTATACCTGAAAGGAAAGCTATTTGAGTTTGGACTATATCCAAACAAAGAAGAAAATTAAGACAGAAAATGTCTTGGCATCCTTTGAAATAGTAGAGCCAATTTGTCTCTAGAAGAACCGTGAAGGGAAAGCCCAGAACTGCAGTTAGGCGGCAGACCTGGCATTCAGCCAGTCCAAACTGAGGCATCAGGAGAAATAGTGACGCAATAGAATATTTATAATTTTATACACATTCGTACTGAGATACAGGCAAGAAAATCACTACAATTAGAAAATTGAAAGCAAACCCTGTAAAAAACACATGACAACAATCAATCGACACTGCTTGGATCTGCATGGAATCATATTTATTTTCTTAGTATTCTTATCGACTTACATCTTTTATATCAACTTACAGATAAAGCGTGGAAGAATTAATCATATATAAATACTACTAATCTTAACACTGCAAAAATTATCATACAGATAATAGTAGTTGTACAGGAAAAGAACAGCATGATGCTGAAATGAAAATTATGGTCATTAATATCATTTTAAAACTGGGAAGAAAAATTATGGATGCAGCATGTTTGTGTTTGCCTTGGTCTTTGGCCAAGGTATGCATTTGGTTTAGTGCTCTAAAATATACTGTTCACAGCTGGTGAAATACGGAATGGAAATATTAGTATTTTATGAAAGATACATGAGGAACACAAAATAGAAATATAACAACTGGTTGGAAGAGGGTTGGTGGTAAGCCAGCTCATCCTTCATTTATTATAATAGATTATATCTAAAATTTATAAATCAGGAAATAGGATGAGAAGTGTATTATTAAAAGACATTGGAGTAAAAAGCAAAAATGACATAAGGGAAGAATAAATGTTTCTAGGAAATGGGGCTTATAGATTGGAAAAGATGGAACAGTGTATATAGTAAATTAATAAAGGCGAAACATCTTTAAAAGAGATGATGAAATAGCCAAAACATGTTTGGTGGAGGTGAAAGAATTATATTGATAGATCTTACTATAATTCATCTGAGAGAGGAAACTGTGTTTATTTAGAAAACTCTTTTAATAAATTGCTTACAGCTGAAGTTCCTTTTGGCTTCTTCTAGTAATTGTGTATATTATTTATGTTCATCTAGTATTTCACTTCATTTATTTTAATTTTAAAAATATTATACAAATGAAATGTGCCTCTTGTTATCAGTCTGGTCTCAAGGAGGGGTTATTTACAAAAATGCAGGAAGGGAAACCATAAGGAATGATTCATTGATCTGCAGCTTAGTAGCAACCTACATGTCATCACCCCCTAGGTCTAAAGCAACAAGGAGAGACATTGGTTTTTAGAGCTTAGAAAGAAAAAGTTGTATGCAGTATCACCACAAATGGGGCATTGACTTTTGGTTGGAGGCTACAGCCAGCTGAAGGTGACTCTGCAAGAAGACACTTAGAGGAATAAGTATACTAGGTTTTACTCTCTTGCCTCCGTAAACTTTCCTACCAACGATTTCCATTGGTAGAAGCCAATTAAAAGAGAGAAGCCATGATCTTGATATAGATCAGCTCCTTGGGGCAGAGAGAGGAATGGGGAATAGATCTACGGGGGAAAATGGAGGATTTTCATATAGAGCAATCCTTAGGTCCCTCAACGTTTAGTATTTTTCTTTTTTTTTCTTTTCCCTTTATCCCTTTCTTTTTTTCCTTCTTTCTGCCTTTTGCTCCCTCCCTTTATTCCTTCCTTCCTTCCCTTCTTCCTTCCTTCCTTCCTTCCTTCCTTCCTTCCTTCCTTCCTTCCTTCCTTCCTTCCTTCATCTAAGGATAAACTTGTTTCCAATACAAGGGAACAAATAGACACACATTTCATTTTACAAAAACACAGTCATTATTTGAAATGGCTCAAAATACAGAAATGCATTATTGCCCATTAATGTTTTCTTTTTTTAGAGTCAAGTTTGTTAGACTAAAAAATTCTAACCAAGTTTGTCATTTAGAAATTAGAAAACACAAATAAAGCCTATAAGACTGTTGGAATAAAATATCGAATAAGAATTAGACAATCTGGGGCACCTGGGTGGTTCAGTTGGTTAAGCGTTCAACTCTTGATTTCAGCTCTGGTCATGACCTCAACATTTGTGAGATAGAGCCTTGTGTCAGGCTCTGTGCTTGGAGCCTCCATGGGATTCTCTCTTTTCCTCTGTTACTGCCCCTCTCACATTCACATTCTGTTCCTCTCTCTCAAAATAAATAAATAAACTTTAAAAGAAAGATTTAGAAAATCTTTATTTCTGATAGAACTAATTATTTTTTGATCATTTATTGCTTAAATTAAATCTTGTATGAGAAATAGAGATGAAAAATTTACTATTTTAAAAAAATGTTTTATTTAGAGAGACTGAGTGGGGGGTGGGGCAGAGACAGAGGGAGAGAGAGAATCTCAAGTAGACTCTGAGCTATCATCACAGAGCCTTACACAGAGTTTGCTGTCAAACTGCAAGATGAAATCACAAACTGAGCTGAAATCAAGAGTCAGATGCTCAACCGACTAAACCACCCAGGTGCCCCACTTTTTTTTTAAACTTTAAAAGAAGAAATAGTGTAGCGCAGTTTTCCTCAAACTGTGTTCCAGAGAACACTGTAGCATTTCATGAAGAATAAGTTCTAGCATTCACAAGAAATTTGTCAGACACAAAATTTGGCATTAGGTACGTTTATAGTTTTTTTTCTGTTCACTTAAAAAATTTTTTTTAATGTTTATTTTTCTGAGAGAGAGAGAGACAGAGCATAAGAAGAGGAGGGACACAGAGAGAGAAAGAGACACAGAATCCAAAGTAGGCTCCAGGCTCTAAGCTGTCCCCTCAAAGCCCAACGTGGGGCTCGAAACTACAAACTGCAAGATCATGACCTGAGCGAAGTCAGACACTTAACCCACTGAGCCACCCAGGTGCCCCTGTTCACTTTTAAGAGAGTCATTTCAGCACTGTTTAATCTCATATTTTATAATTTCTAAAATGACATGAGTCAAAATTTCAAATGCCTACAAAATCCAGGTAGCATACTTAGCTGAATAAAGCATGTGGTGACAGACAACACCCCACAGCAAGGTGGAGGATGCACGTCCTGTCCACAGACATCAGTGGCTTCCAGGCTTCCACTCATCAGTACTACATGGGAACAGTAGGCTGGTGTTGCCAGATCTTTAATATTGATGTGCAATATCTACCCCTGCCTTTTTTTAAAAGTAGGCTTCACGCCCAGTGTGGAGCCCATTGTAGACCCTGAACTCATGACCCTGAGATCAAGACCTGAGCTGAGATCAAGGGTCAGATACTTAACTAACTGAACCACCCAGGTGCCTCTGCAGTCTTTACCTTTTAAAACGTGGCAAATAATTCCAAAGGTTTAAAAAGATTGTGTTGCTAAATAGCACATCTCTGTAAACCAGATTCATTCTGTAGATTTGCAATTTGTAACCCCTGGATTAGCTGACGTTTAAACAGTCTTTGATTATTGATATTTTTTGATTCTATAGGACTAGATAAGAATTAAGAATAGTAAATCATGGCTACCTACTAATAACTCTATATTGTTGCTGCCTGAATAACAATATTGTGAATTTTAGAGCAGAATAGAAATTAGTCATCTTCTGTTTTTGAATTATTATTAAGGGACAACAACTATTTGCAGTTATTGAGAATCAGAAAAAGCTTTGAAGACTCTAGTCTCTATATGAGAAAGCTTTTAGGAGACCTGTAAGTAGAGCTTTTATGAAATGTTAATGCACACGTGTGGTAGATGGTTGGGGATCAACAGGATAAACCCCCATAGGGTCATAACTCTGGACTAGATTTATGGGACTTCACTCAATCACCAAGTGTATTACTAAAAGGATGGTAAAAGCCTATGTAAGGATCCAGCTATCAGTCACATGACCTGATCTAGGGAAGAGATAAAAGCTTATATGCATCTCATGGAAGCCTGCCAATACTTGTCCCCATAATACATGATAAAACTCTGACAGCAAACTACTCCTGGGAGTTCGGTATTAAATTAGAGAGGCAGCAGCTCTCCTTTCTGCTGTTTTCAGATATCCAGGCACGGCTTTCTAATACACTGTTAATTTAGAAGCCGGAGAATAAAAGTTCTATTTTAATAGTTCTCCAACACCTCATCTTTTCTATCTCTGCTGTAACATGGTTCAGAGGTGTGGAAATATTAACATATGACAGGCCCCATTCACTATGCTACAACTTTCTTGGGACAATATGACCCATGCATAAATTAAAGATTGTCTTAAGAAAGATTATTTCACTCTTTCTAGAAAATACATATGTAAGTACTTGTGCTTTAGTCCAAGACCATGTTTGTCCCCAAAAATCAGAAAGTCCGTCGGTCTAACTTAGGTTTAATAAGACAATTTTATTTTTCAAATAGCAATCGCCAGGATAATTGTTGCATAGAAGTGTCTTTATTTAGAAAAATGATGATCTTTGTAATAGAGTTGGTGGAATTTGGCATGCCCAGGGCAATGGGAGGGAAAGCAAAGGGAAGAAGACTGCATCTGCATAATGTAAATCTTCCTTAGAACTTCCCCAAACTGTTAATGAAGTCACTAAATTAACAATTTTTAAAACTGTAATTTTAAAAATTGCAGTAAAATATACATAACACAAAATGTACCATTTTAGCCATTTTACAAGTTTATTTATTTTCAGAAAGAAAGAGCATGCATGCACGAGTGGGGAAAGAGAATAGAGAGGGAGAGAGGGCATCTCAAGCAGGCTCTGCACTGATAGCAGGCATGGGGTTTGAGCTCATGAACCCGTGAGATCATACATGACCTGAGCTGAAGTCAAGAGTTGAACATTGGACACTTAAACAACTGAGCCACCCAGGAGCCCTCCATTTTAGCCATTTTAAAATGTATAGTTCAGTGGCATTAAGACCATTCACTGTTGAGCAACGATCACCACTATCCATCTTCAGAATGTTTTCATCATCCCAAACTGAAAGTCATTATTCATTAAACACTAAATCCTCATTAAATTCTTCTCCCCAGTCCCTGGCAACCAGTATTCTATTTTCTGTCTCTATGAATTTGATTATGCACGTACCTCAAATGAGCGGAGTCATACAATATTTGTTCTTTTGCAAGTAATTCTTATTTAAATATTTTAATGTTTATTTATTTTTGAGAAAGAGAGAGAGAGAGAGAGAGAGAGAGCAAGCAGGGGAGGGACAGATAGAAAGGGAGACACAGAATCCAAAACAGGCTCTAGGCTCTGAGCTGTCAGCACAGAGCTTGACAGAGGGCTTGAACCCATGAGCTGTGACATCATGACCTGAGCCAAAGTCAAATGCTTAACCAACTGATTTACCCAGGTGTCCTTGAGAGTGATTCTTATTGAGATTGTTTTGTGCTGTGGAAATCAGTGAAAGGGGTGAATTTCCCATAAGGGACAAGATGGTCAGATCAGAGAATCCTGAAAAAACTCAGGAGACTGGAGGGAGGCAGAGGTATCTTCAGGAATGTGACAGATGTTGAAACTAGAGCCACAAGGCCAGATCTGGCTGCAGACATGATTAGCCTGCAGAGTACTTTAAAATATTTTGATATACAACATCATTTAAAATTGGAGAGATTTTAATAGGGATCCAGATATCTTGTCCATCTTGTAGAATCGGGCAATAGTGGGCATGCATTTTCCTAGCTATAATCAGATAACCAGCTTACACATACTCCAGTTTTTCCTTAGACTCGTAATGCTTTACTGATTCATCCTTATCAAGATGAATACTATTCATAGTAATCTGAGTATCCATAGTAATTTTGGAACAGGTGTTTACATCTCCATATGTATAGAGATGGATCCAAGTTTAACCACATCTTGAGTGACAGGGAAGCTTCATATGACATCTGGGCTACAAACCAAAAAGAGGCATGTATTGGAGGATATCGAGTTGTCCTGTGGACATGAAAGGAGTCAGATGAGCGGAACCTTGAAACTGGAGAGAAGTCAGGCAGCAAAGCGGACCCCTTGTCTAGCTCCATTTGTCGGGGAAAGCACACTTTTTCTGCTCTTTGCAACTTCTGTATGTTTGCTTTATTCTGCTTTATTCATAGTCATGTTGCTGTATGTCTGCTATGGTTCCTCAGGACAAAATCATGTTCCTAACTTGGCTCTTGTAGGCACCTACAATTCCTGCCTGTTCACGTGTCACCAACCAACTGATGAAAGATTCTGAATCCCAATTCTATGTTCCCTAGAGAATCTGGTGGCCCAGTTCACATCCACTCAGCCATATCTCTGATTTAGCTGTGGCTGGAGTAGAGAGTTCTGGGCATGCTTTCACTCACTTCAGGTTGACAGTTACAGATCTCTGCTTTCTGGAACTCTTGGATGCTAGTGATGCCCCTGGGAGCTCACTTTGTTCATACTCATTGGCTTGTTAAGTGTGGGGAGGTCAGTATCTCTGGGAGTTAATATCCCCTCAAACTATGAGGAATCAGAGCTGATGCATAAATGCTCCTGCTTTTCATCCTTCTAGCACATGATTCTGGGAAGCATTCTGTACACTTTTCTGGAAGTCCAAGCAAAATCAAGCTGCTTGTGTCCACAGTGGCAACCGCAGTAATGTACACTTCTGTTGGCTCTTCCTCCTTTCCTGCCTCGCTCCTCATCTCCTCTTTCTGCTCACTGGGATCACTCCCCCCCAAAAGCTAAGACTTACCTTCTGATATTTAATCCAACTTGCTCACAAGTCTTGTCCCAGGCTCTGCCTTTTGGGGAAGCCACATTGAGGCAGGCTTATTTTTGTCAGGGGTTTACCCATTTGTTATGGGTAGAATTGTGTCCCCCTAAAAGATATGCTGAAGTCCTAACCCCGGGTACCTCATATTGTGAACCTATTAGGAAATATGGCTATTATTAGGAAAGGTGAAATTAGTAAAGATTAATAAATATTAGGTCATACTGTGGGGTGACAGATGAGGTCATAGGGTGGGGTTTGCTTGCTGCTTGACTTCTTTCCTCTTTTAAGGTTGTCACAGAACCCACTGATTCACCTCTCCTAGTCTCCACAGTACAACTCCACATCTTCCCAATAAATGTCTCTTTGGTTTGTGGCCCAGATGTCACTCAAGATCTGGACAAAGTTGGATCCTTCTCTATATATGTGGAGACCTAAACACCTATTCCAAAATCACTATGAATACTATTCATTCCGTAAGTAAATTAAGGATGAATCAATAAAGCATCATGGGTTTACAGAAAACACCTGGAGTGTGCATATGCTAGGGAAGTGCATGCCCACCACTGCCAGATTTTATAAGATGGACAAGATATCTGGATCTTTATTAAAATCTCTCCAATTATATTTTATTATTATTTTTTATTTTTATTTTTTTAAGGAAGCTCTATGCCCAATGCAGTTCTTTGAGTTCATGACCCTGAGAACAAGAGTTATATGCTACACTGACTGAGCTGGCCAGGAGCCCCTTATTTCTTTATTAAGTTTTTAAATTTTAATTCCACTATAGTTAACATACAGTGTTATATTAGTCTCAGGTGTACAATATAGTGATCCCCAGTTTTTAATGAAACAGTTATGTACAGAGGATAGCATAGTGTTGCTCCAAAATCCTAAAGGTCACTATGCTATGATTTGCCTATAGGATTTGCCTGAGTCCCTCATACAGCAAACTTCTCCACCACTGACTCTTCTAGTAACATCACATATCCTAGATTTACCCAAGTGGCAAGCTTGTAGAGAAATCTGGACTTGTTTTAGGGCTTTCTTTTATTCTTGGCATCTTTCAATACTGGGAGCTTTTCAAGTCACTTGGTGATTGTGTCAGCATAACACATCTGAATACAGTATATGTTACTTCTAAAGTCCTAAAGAGGCTTATTAGGCATTGTACCTCTTTCTTCATGGTAGAAAAGGAAACAAGCAGAAACTTGTCCTTCCACAAGGAAAGTTATCTGGAGGTATCTCGCTCTGAACCCCTAGAAATTTCAGTATTCAGTTCAGTAAATTTTGTGGGACTTTTCTCTCACCCTCTGGCATGTATGCATCCTAACAAGATGTCTGTAGTCATTTCTTCATCACTTTATCCAATCAGCACACTATCTTCAATGTAATGATTCAGTGTGCTGCCCCATGGAATGGAGACGTGATCAAGGTCCCTGCAGACTAAATTATGATATAAAGCTGGAGAACTTAAATATCCCTGAAAAAATACAGTGAAGGTGTATTGCTACTCTGTCAGCTAAAAGCAAACTGGTTCTGATGGTCCTTAATAATAGGTGTAGGGAAATAATCATTTGCCATTTGCATGCTAGGTACCAGGATATGGGTTGATTTGTTTCAGAAATAAACTATATTTGGAACAGTAGCAGCAACTGAGATCACCACCTGATTAAGTTTGTGATAATCACTGTCACAGAAGTTGTGTATATTGAGATTAGATTTAGGCAGGTACCGAAGTCCAAGGTAAGCCGCCTATGCAAATGGCTCAGATGGCCGTGCCCAAACTCCTGCACTGCCTCCTTCTCAGTCTGTACAAATGATTCAGTGGGAATTTTCCCATAGTTATGTGAGGAAGACAGTTGTTCATGTTATGCTCATACCATCAAAATATGGATGGCTACAGCACCATAGCCCACTATGGGATGGCCCTGAATGTCAGTAGAGTAGGAAAATATTCCCAGTTGGCAGAACTTCAAGCAGTTCAGTGGACTTTATTTATTGTGCCTAGAAAGATGATTGTAGGTACAGCTAATAACTTGGCTTGATGGGATTAGAGGCTTGAAAAGCACATGATTGGAAAATCAGTGACACAAAGAATAGGGGGAAAAGTACATCAATAGATCTCTCAGAATGGGCACAGAATGTTTATATCTGTGTCCCATGTGAGTGATCACCAAAGAACAATTGCTGCAGAAAAAAACTGTAATAATAGGTGGACAAGATGACCTGTTCTCTGAACATAAGTCAGCCTCTTAAACAAACACCTCTGTTCTTGTTGGTCAAGCTCATGAACAAAGTAACTATGATGACATGAGTAGATTATTCACGGGCTTGGCAACATTGATTTCCACTCACTAAGGCCCATCTGGCTTCAGACACCATTGCGTATCCAACTTGCCAATAGCAGAGACCAACATGTTAATTGGTGGCAAGTTGGATTACACGGAACCATTTGTATCATGGAAGAAGTATCATTGTTCTTACTGGAATAGATCTTTATAATGGACATCAATTTATCATTTTTCCAGAAATACTTTTGCCAAAGCTATCATCTAGGAATTTGTTGGATATCTTGTTAATAGTCATGGCATTCCATACAACATTTCTTCTGCCATTACAGTTAAGATTGTACTAAGTTAATGTTTTTCTTTTTTTTTTTTTTTAATGTTTATTTGTTTTTGAGAGAGAGACAGAGCATGAGCAGGGGAGGATCAGAGAGAAAGGGAGACACAGGATCTGAAGCGGGCTCCAGGCTCTGAGCTGTCAGCACAGAGCCCAACACGGGGTTCGAACCCGCCAGCCACAAGATCATGACCTGAGCTGAAGTTGGACGCTTAACCAGCTGAGCCACCCAGGCTCCCCTAGTTATTTTTTTTTTGTAATTTTCTTAATTTTGATATGAATACACTATGTGTATATATTAACCATTTTAAACTTATTTTATAGGAAATGAAGTTTAGTGATGGACTTGTGCTCATGAGGTTCACTATTCTTACCAAATTCCCCTTATCCTGAAGCAATTGGCCCCACAGAATAACGGAATGCCTTTTTCAATTTCTGTTATGGTACCAGCTAGGTGACAATACCTTGCAAGTCCATGATAATTTTCTCTAGGATACTGTATATGTTCTAAAACAGAACAATATATGGTATTATTTCTCCCATAACCAGGATTCTGAGTTCTGGGAATTGAAGGATAGAAATGGGAGTGGATCCTTACACTGTTAATGATAGAGATCCTCTAGCAATATTTTTGTTCTCTTTCCCACGATTTGAAGTTCTACTGGTCTACGAATGTCAGTTGCCAAAGGAACTAGAGAATACAGGAATGGTTCCACTAAATTGGAAGTTGACTATTCAACTTGACTGCCTTGACTATTCTTCAGGTCAGTAAATCAATAAGCAAAGAAAAACATCACTCTACTGGCTGGGGTGATTGATCCTGACTAAAAAGAGGTAATTAGGTTGCTTCTATCTAATGGGGTAGGGATAAGTATTTCTGGAATGCAGGAGATCCCCACAGGTGCCACTTACCACATCCATATCTTCTGATTTAAGTCAGTGGGAAACTATAACCTAAAATGATCCAGATCCTTGAGAGATGAAGATTTGGGTCACCCTTCCAGGCAAAGAACCATGACCATTTGAGGAGCTTACTGAAGGCAAAGGGGCTATGGAATTGGTAGTAGAAGAAGGCAGTTAGTTATGAATACTAACTTTGACCACATGGACAGTTTCAGAAACAAGGATTATAATAATTAAGATATTTTTCCTTAATTTTGATATAAAAATGTTGTGTGTATATATTAACCATTTTTCTTCCCCTAAATTCAGAAGAAAGAATAGCATGCAAATAGTATGAAGTGTAGATTTTTTAAAAAAAACAAACAAACAGAAATAGCTATTTGAAGTGTCTTTCATTGTATAAATAGACATTTGGGATATCCTCTATTTACAGTTTGAAACTGACTAACTTAATGAGGAGGATGTAAATATCACCACTCCTGTAGTTATTGTATGGCTTATGAGAACAGAATCTCATGGAGTTGGATAGAATTCTTCTTTCAGCAAATTACAGGTATTGGAGACTTTGGTGCTTTTCCTGTTTGCAACAATAAAAACAGTTTACTTTTTCCATTGGAGTGAAAAGAGAACAAGAGGATGAATGTGTTCATCATTCAATAAAAGGAAATAATGAAATATTATGAGATAGACAGATAAATAGCTTTATACTGTGTAAAGATGCTATAACTGATTATAATAACACAATTGTTCTTTTTTTTTTTTAAGAGAAATCCCTCAAAAGAATTTTCATTATCCTCTTATTAGAGCTTCCTATGAGACATTGTTCTAAACAAGGCAATTTTGACCAATGATCTTCTTGCTATTTTAATTTGAAGGAACCTATCATACAATAGACAACCTGCCAGGGATAATTTGACTATATGGTATCATCTATAGTAACCAATATAGCTTTTAAAAGAATTTCTAGTATCATAGTCCCAGATTTTCAGATGTACTACAAAGCTGTAGTAATCAAAACAGTATGGTACTGGGACAAAAATAGACACATAGATCAATGGAATGGAAAAGAGAGGTCAGAAATATCACAATTATATGGTCAAATAATCTATGTCAAAGAACGGTAAGCAAGAACGGTATACGATGGTATAAAGACAGCTTCTTCAATAAATGGTGTTGGGAAAACTGGGCAGCTACATGTGAAAGAATGAAATTGGACCACTTTCTGATACCATACACAAACATAAATTCACAATGTATTGAAGACCTAAATGTGAGACCTGAAACCATAAAATTCCTAGAAGAAAACATAGACAGTAATTTCTTTGGCATTGCCATAGAAACACTTTTCTACATATGTTTTCTCAAGCAAGGGAAACAAAAGCAAAACTAAACTATTGGGACTACACCAGCATAAAAAGCTTTTGAACAGCAAAGGAAACTATCAACGAAACAAAAAGACAACATACCGAATGGTAGAGAATATTTGCAAATGATATATCTGATAAGGGGTTAATATCTAATGTATATAAAAAACTTATACAATTCAGCACCAAAAAAGCAATTAATCTGATTTAAAAAATGGGCAGAGGACCTGAATAGATATTTTTTTCAAAGAAGACATCCAGATGGCCAACAGACACATGAAAAGATACTCAATATCACTCATCATCAGGGAAGTGCAAATCAGAATGGCACACTAAGATATCACCTTATACCTGTCAGAATGGCCAAAATAAAAAAACACAAGAAATAACAAGTGGTGGCAAGGATGTGGAGAAAAAGGAACTCTTGTGCCCTGTTGGTGGGAATGCAAACTGGTTTGGCCCACTGTGGAAAACAATATGGAGGTTCCTCAAAAAATTAAAAATAGAATTACCATATGATCCAGTAATTCCACTCCTGGGTATTTACCCAAAGAAAATGAAAACACTAATTTCAAAAGATATATACACCCTTATGTTTATTGCAGCATTATTTACAACAGCCAAGATATGGAAGTAACCCAAGTATCCACTGAGAGGTGAAAGTATAAAGAAGAAGTGGCATATATGTACAATGGAATATTACTCAGCCATAGAAAAGAATGAGACCTTGTTATTTGCCAAAACATGGATGGACATAGAGAGCATAATGCAAGTGAAACAAGTTAATCAGAGAAAGACAAGTAATCATATGGTATTTCACTCATATGTGGAATTTAAGAGACAAACAAATTAACAAAGGTAAAAAAAAAAACCCACACAAAAAAACAGACTCTTAAATACAGAGAACAAACTGGTAGTTGCCAGAGGGGAGGTGGGTGGGTGGGTAATGGATAAAGGGAATCAAGAATACACTTACCTTTTTTTAAAAAAATTTTTAATGTTTATTTATGAGAGAGAGAGAGAGAGACAGAACACAAGCAGATGAGGGTCACAGAGAGAGGGAGACACAGAATCTGAAGCAGGATCCAGGCTCTGAGCTGTCAGCACAGAGCCCAACGTGGGGCTCAAACTCACAGATTGTGAGATCATGACCTGAGCTGAAGTCGGACGCTTAACCAACTGAGCCACTCAGGCACCCAAGAATACACTTATCTTAATGTAACACTAATGTATAAAATTGTGGGGTCATTATATTGTACACCTGAAACTAATATAACACTGTATATCAATTATGCTTCAATAAGAAAAAAAGAACTTCTACAAATGATCTTAGAAATTATAGATATCATGGATGTCTTTTAAAATTTTAAAGGTAGACTAGTTCCCAACTTGTAACTAGCTGTGGGATAACTACAGATGCTTCATTTTTAATCTCTTTTTAGTAATCGGTCTGAAATGAAATGGTCAACTAGTTATTGGACAAGAGGACTGCAATGGGTTACAAACAACGATCTATCTAATTTCATTTTAAGAATTGAGAGCTAACAAAGGGAAAACTCAAACATGTTTCTTTTTTAAATGTTTATTTATTTATTTATTTTTGAGAGACAGAGCACAGAAGCAGGGGAGGGGCAGAGAGAGAGGGGGAGATACATAATCCGAAGCTGACTCTAATCTGAGCTGTCAGCGGAGAGCCTAAAGCAGGACTCAAACCCAGGAACCATGAGATCATGACCTGAGTCAAAGTTGGAGGATGGAAGGGAAGAAGAAGTATTCAAGTGACAGGAATGCTGCATCCAGTAGTCTAGGTGCAAGAATGTGGTGAGGGGCACCTGGGTAGCTCAGTTGGTTGAATGTCCAACTTTTGATTTCGGCTCAGGTCGTGATCTCACTGTTCATTAGATCGAGCCCCACAATGGGCTCTGCACTGACAGCACAGAGCCTACTTGAGACTCTCTCTCTTTCTCTTTCTGCCCTTACCTCCGCTTGCGCTTTCTCTCTCTCAAAACAAAACAAAACAAAAAACAAAAAACAAAAACAAAAACTTAAAATGAGCAGTTGAGCCGTTTGGCAAGTGACTTAGAATTCAAACATCTGGTGGTCTATGATCTTCAATTAATAATGATCAGATCTGTGAAATCTCTTGAAATATACTGTGGAATATTTTTTTTTCAGACCCAGTCCTCTTCTGTAATAAACATGAGAGTTTGGTGTAACTGTGGAATGCTGTTCACAGAGTCCTACTGTTCTCTCATGATGTCTCTCTGATGTGGTGAGAATCTTGGGAGAAATTTGTTGAAGTAAGAAGTAAATTCATCTGTAGCTTCATCATAAGCAATCTCTTCTTCATTAGGATCAATTATAAGATCAACTGGCAGGTTGTCAGTGGTCTTTGCTACAGGCTTTCATGAAGCCTTATCACCAAAAGCCTCTCTTCTTAAGTTTTTTCTTAATTGCCAGCTTTTCCTTATGTTGGTACTGTTTCCAGTGCATGAACATTAGGTGTCTCCTGTTGTGGGTTCTTAATTTCCAAAATGCGAAGGCTTGGGAGAAAGGCAACTGCTTTTGGGGGTTGGACCTCGCTTTCTGTCACTCCATCCTCAGCAACTGGGGCCTCCTCAGGATCTTCTGGGATTACTTTCCATTTCAGGCCTTTCTTTCATCTGTTGCTGCTCTTATCCCCGCCCTTCGCCATGGTGTTTTCTCCTTTGGGTCTGACTCCATTTTTTTCTTAATCAAGAAAGGCCTGGGAATTAAGATTTGTTAGAATTCTGGAGAAAAAAAAAAGAGCCAATTTTATACAGGAGTCTACTAGATTTTCCACTGCTATGTTTTCTGACTTTATTGAAGTTTACTTAATCTAAAATTCACCAATCGTAAATGTAAACTTTAATGATTTTTAGTAAATTTGTAGAGATTTCCCACAATATTCACAATCCAGGTTTATACCATTTCCGTTACCTCAATCAAGTCCTTGTGTTCTTTTGGAGTCCAGCTCACTTTCACTGTCAACCCCAGGCAACCCCTGTTCTGCTTCTATTCTATTGACTTGCCGTTTCTGGGCATTTTAAATAAATGGGACCACACAGTATCCTCTAGCCTTTTGTCCCTGGCTTCTTTCATTTAGCATAATACTTTTGAGGCTTATTCTTGTGATAGCATGTTTTAATACTTTATTCCTTCTATTGCCGAATAGTATTCCATATTACTTAGTTACCAGTAAATGGCTGTGTAGACTGTTTCTTGATTTGGGCTACTACAACTAATGCTACTGTGAATATTCACATACAAGTCTTTGTTTGAACATATTTCCTCTTTCTTGGGTAATTTCCTACAAGTGAAATTGTTGGGTTGTATAATAGGTTTACATTTAAATATATTTTTCTTTTTTTCATTTTGTTTATGTTTAAATTTATAAAGAAATTACTAAAATCTGTTCAAAGTCGATGTACCTTTTTATATTCCTACTAGCAATGAGGTTTCCAATATCTCTACATCCTTACCAAAATTTGTTATTGTCTGTCTTTTTATTATAGCCATTCTAGTGGATGTGAAGTAGTATGTTGTTTAAGTTTTAATTTTTTTAATGTTTATTTTTGAGAGACAGAGCATGAGCAGGGGAGGGGCAGAGAGAATGGGAGACACAGAATCCGAAGCAGGCTCCAGGCTATGAGCTGTCAGCCAGAGCACAATATGGCACTTGAACTCATGAACCACAAAATTATGACCCGAGCCAAAGTCAGACGCTTAACTGACTGAGCCACCCAGGCACCCCTTCTTTTGGTTTTAAATTATACTTCCCCAATGGTGAATAATGTTGAGCATCTTTTCATCTGCTTATCTGTCATTCATATATATACTTTGGTTTAGTGTTTGTTCAAATCCTTTGCCCATCAAATTTTTTGTCTTCTTACTGAGTTGTGTTCTTTGTGTATTTTGGATATATGGCTGTATCAGATATATGATTTGCAAATATTATCTTCTTGTCTGTGACTTGTCTTTTCATTGTTTCTTAAAATGGTGGCTTTGAAGTGCAATTTTTTTTAACTTGGATGTAGTCCAGTTTATTATTTTTTTCCTCTTCTGTAGATTGTGCTTTTGGAATGATATTGAAGAACTTTTGCCTAATGCAAGATCATAAAAAATTTCTCAAATGTCTTTTTCTAGCAGTTTTATAGCTTTCACCCATAGATTTAAGTCTATATTCCAGTTTTAAAATATTATGTGAGGTAAGAATTTAAATTCATCTTTTTGCATACGGATATTAAATTATTTCAGCATTTCTTTTCTTTTTAAAAAATTTTTAAAATGTTTTTATTTATTTTTGAGAGAGAGAGAGAGACAGAGTATGAGCAGGGGAGGGGCAGAGAGACAGGGAGATACAGAATCTGAAGCAGGCTCCATGCCCTGAGCCATCAGCACAGAGCCCGACGCGGGGCTCGAACTCACAAGCTGCAAGATCATCACCGGAGTTGAAGTCGATCACTCAACCAACTGAGCCAACCAACTGAAAAGACTATCCTTAACCCATGGAATTGCCATGTTATCTTTGTAAAAAGTTAATTGACCTTAAGTGTAAGGTTTATTTTATATTCTAACTTCACCTGTTGTGGTAAAGAAGATACTTTATATAAGTATCTTTTTAAATCTTTTGAAACCTAATTTGTGACTTAACATATGGTCTATCTTTCATGAAGAGTGCTCCCAGTGCACTTGAGAAGAGTGGGTATTCTGTTGTTGGGTAGAGTGCTCTGCACATGTCTCTTAGATCTGGTTGGTTTATTGTGTTCTTCAAGTCCTCCATTTCCTTACTAATCTTTTGTCTGGCTGTTCTCTCCATTATCAGGAGTAAGGTATTAAAGTTTCCAACTGTCGTTGTACAACTGTCTCTTTCTGAATTTCTCCCTATGTTTGCTTCATATATTTTGATGGCCTGTTATTGTATGTTTAAATGTGTATAATTGTTGTATCTTGCTATATTGAATCTTTAATAATATGTAATGTGCTCTTTTGGTTTTTGTAAACTTTTTTGATACAAAGTCTATTTTGTCTGATATTTCTATGCCAGCCCTGCTCTCTTTTGGTTACTATTTGCATGGACTGTCTTTTCCCATCTTTTTTAGTTTAATCTATTTTAATCTTTTTATCTAATGTGAGTGTCTTCTGGACAGCATATGGTTGGATCATGTGTTTTGATCTACTCTTCTGATTTCTTTCTTTTGATTGGAGACTTTAATCCATTTATATTTAAAGCAATTATTGAAAAGAGGGACCAGCTTCTGTTACTTCTGTTATTTTCTTCTGGAAATTGCTTCAACAGAAGGGTGAGGGACTTGCAACAGTAGGTAGGATGTGCAATGATTTCTGTCCACCTCTGGGTCTGCAATCTTATGATTAGAAGCAGCAACCAATGATCAAAGCACCAATGCCTGATATTTGCAGGACAAAATCCTTATTGCCTGGCCTGGTTCTCTCAAGCTGCTTGCAAGCTGCTCCAAACTGCCATGTGGCTAGGGGGTGGAAGATGGGTAGCTGCTATTGTGCTAAGAGCTGAAATTCACTGAAATTAACTATGATTTTCCCTTCAAGTCTTCCCCTGGAAGTTACAAGTTTTCAATACTCTCCAGAACTTCAAAAATATTTTTATCAGACAGATTCTGCCAGTACACTGCTAGTGTTGTGTAGGTGGTAGATAGATTCCTGG
Organism: Paguma larvata; assembly: GCA_030068075.1. NCBI lineage: Eukaryota > Metazoa > Chordata > Mammalia > Carnivora > Viverridae > Paguma > Paguma larvata. The sequence goes on along the minus strand of CM057824.1, from coordinate 127,616,751 downwards.
TGCTTCCTAATTCCACAATCTTCCCAGAATTCTAAGAAAGGCAGTTTTATAAAGATTGTTTTATGCAATCTTTTTTTTTAGATCATTTGAGAGAAGAAATAAGGAAAATATATTTATACATTATAAGAATGTATTTATACATTCTTATAATTTCCACACATGTATCTTTTCTGGTACTCTTTATTTTGTTATGTGGATTCAAGTTACTGAATCATATTGTATTTCAGCTTGAAAGACTTTCTTATTTGTTATGTGTCAGGTCTGCTAGTAGCACACTTGCTTGAAACATTTTTTTTTTTCTTAAGGTTGGGAATGTCTATTTCAACTTTATTTTTGAAGGATTATTTTTCTGGATAAAGGCTCCATCTTTGTTAGTTTTTAGGTTTTTTTGTTTTTTGTTTTTTCTTTCAGTACTTTAAATATAGCATCCCGCTGTCTTTTGGCTTTTTCTGTTTCCTATAGGAAGTCAGCTGTGAATTTTGTTTTTTCCTTTGTACATAATTAGTTGACTTTGTGTTGCTGATTTCAAAACTTCCTCTTTGTCTTTTGGCATTCAACAGTTTGACTGTGATGTGCATAACTATGGATCACTTTGTATTTACTTTGAGATTCACTGAACTTTTATCTGGATATTAATATTTTTTATTAAAATCATGAATTTTTTGGCTATTATTTCTTCAAATATTTTTCTGACCCTTTTTCTCCTCTGCTTCTGGGGCTCTAATCATGCATATGTTTATATTCTTGATGGTGTCCCGTGGGTCTCTGAGGCTCTCAGCTCATTTTCTTTATCTTTTTTTCTTCAGTTATTTGATTAGATCATTTCTATTGATCTGTTTTCAAGTATCTAATTATTTTTGCTGTCATCTCAAATCTATGGTTGAATCACTCTAGTGAACTTCTCACTTTGGTTATTGTACTTTTCAACTCTGTGATTTCTACATGGTTTGTTTTTATAATTTCAGTTTTTAAGTTGAGATTCTATTTTAGATAATACATGGTTATCATGTTTGCCTATAGTTCTTTAAAAATGTTTTTTGTTGTAGTTGTTGTTCTGTGAACATATTTATAATGGTTGTGTAGCAGAATTCTCGCACAGAGTCATGACACTGAGACTTTTCTTTCCAGGAAGCAACTTTATTCGTGTTGGCACCAGCTCAGTTGGGTTCATACCCAAAAACTGAGTCCTGAATGCTACGTGGTATAGTTTTTTATATATTTTCTGCTTCTTTGTCTCCCATATATGGTAACACACAAACATGTGGTCTGATTAAATGGTCTCCTGTTACAAGGTTTGAGGGATGTCTCATGTAGAGTATAGCCAGGTTGACTTGAGGGTTTTTTCCCCCACTTAGGGAAGGGACCCTACCACAGTTGCTTTGAATTCTTGTCTGGTAAGTCTAATATCTGGGTACCCTGAGAGCCATTTTCTACTGACTGCTTCCCTCCCTCCCTTTGTACAGGTCACCTTTTATTGTTTCTTTACATGTTTTGATGTTTTTCTTGTTTCCGATAAGTAATAATTTTACGTTATATATTGTAGCAACTCTGAATTCTGAGTTTTTTCCCTTATGGGTTGTTGTTTTTGTTTTTGTTGTTGTTGTTGTTGTTGGTGGTGGTGGTGGTGGTGGTGGTGGTGTGTGTGTGTTTAGCAACTTGCCTGGACTAAATGCATGGACTCTGTTTTCTTCCACAGAATGCATTCTCTGATATTTATGCACAATTAAAAAAATTCTTGTTCATATTCTTAATCCTGGCATCCTCCCTAGGAGGTACTATGACAACATAGCTTAGTGGTCAGCAGGTGATGAAATTATGACCTAGTAAGGCTCCTACTTTCCTCACATTGATCTGTGTTTGGGGACATACTCAAACTTCAGGGAATTTACAAGTCTATCCCAGCTTTTGCTTTGTTCCAGGCCCTCTCAATTCTCTTTTGTGAATACACAAAGCCTCATGTTCAGCCAGGAATGAGTGAATTTGTCATGCCCTTTCTGGTCTCACCTGTATGTGTGCTGCCTGTGTGGGCTTCCAAATTTCTAGAAACTTGTGAGAATTTATCAATCTCGTTTGAATGAGACTGAGACTGTGTTGTCTCATTCTCCAATCTTCTTGTTATTTTTTTAAGCTAGTTTGCCATTTTGTTGCTTGCTCTGACCAAGACTACTATCTCAGGACAGCTTTGTAATTGGACTTCCCTGTTTGTTTGCTTCAGAGGTTGCTTCTATTTTGGGCAATTCCCATAGGCATGGAATTGCTCAGTGCTCTACTCTAAACCAAGTGAGCCCCCTCCAACAACAAAGCAGCTGCTTTTCACAGCTTGCATGCCCTTGTAGATCTACCATGACAACAAAGCTGGAGGACATTGAGGAAGGGAGCAGCTCAGACAAAAGTGATATAGGCACTCACTGTTCTTTCTGGAGGTTTTACTTGAATAAATGCATCTCAATTTGTTGAATGCCTTTGGCTAATTTCCAGAGTCCTAAAATAGTTGTTTTGTTTTGGTTTGATTTGGTTTGTTTGTTTTTACAAATTTCTTTAGTCGTATCAGCATTTTGGGGGGAGAACATATCCTGAGCCTCTTATTCTGCCATTTTGGAAGTCACTTGCTCTTAAAAATTTAATTGCTAATAACCATTATTTGCTTTCTTTCCAGTTTTCAGTCATATAGCAGGGAGTTGAAATGCCTAGATAATAAGCAAGTGTACTTTACCTACAACTTCATAAATACTATATCCTGATTTTTAGAAATGCATGTGTCAATGGAGGTATACATGAAAGGGCTAATTTTCTCCATGTTTTGGAATGAATACTTTCCATTTATTTTCGATGCTTTACCTGTCTCACCTCTAAGATGCAGGATGATGGTACAGAAGATAAAGTTGAAAGCTTTTGAAATTGTCTAGAATGGATATTTATGATATCTTTTCTACTCTCTTTTTCTTGATGACATTTTAGTAGTGTACAGGAAAGGGAGGGTCAGCCATTAATAGTAGAACATGTACAGCCTATTTGAAACCAACTCTTTGAAGTATCCCAAGAGCTGACCTGACAGCTTTTACAGGTCAAAAGCAGAGCAATCATTTAACAAGAAAAATCTGACACTTTACAGTTAACCACGATGGCATTGCCCCTAATTTGATGGCTTTGAGGGGGTTGTACAGATACTTTTGGATATTCTGAAAAGAAATCGCGATTTCCACTTTTAGAAATTTATTAATTTCAAGATTAATTTTTTTTATCTGTGGGGAGCTGGGGAAGAAACATCAATTAAAAAAATGTCTGAACAAAGCCCCTCCACTTGGGTAAAATGGAACTAAAACAATGGAATTTAAAATTTAAATGTCTTCAACGCAGTTGTAATTATAATTGTTTCCACTAAGGTGTGCTAGATCTCCAAATATTATTCATACTCTCCCTGTGTTACCAAGTGCCCTGCACCGAATTCAACAGTGTTCACTGCCTTTCTGTGGGTTGCCAAGCCCTCGGCCACACAGGAGGTTTTTGAGCTGGAACAACAATGTACTGTGCACAGATTCAGCTAAAACACAAAGAGAGCAAGAGACCATTTTTAAATTTTAAATGAGAAGGACAAATAGTTGCGTTTTGAATTGGTGATTTTTACAAACAGACTTGGAGATTGGTTTTGATTTTGTAGAATGATTTGTCTGAGAAATTCTAGAAGGTTAAACTGACAGAAGGGGGTTTTTTGGGCAATTTTTCTTCTAATAAAACTCTTTAATGTCCTATTATTATTTATAACTAGTGTTACAAATTTAAGTTATTTTTGCTTTAGCAGCCTATCCTTCTGACTCCATCATTATTCATGATGATTTAAATCCCTATTGGTTTCTGAGGTCATCTAGTGAAATCTGAAAAAAAAATTAACACAAAAGAGCAGCTCTAAACAAGTATTTTAAGCAGGAAATGGCGCAGATTCAGAGGCACAGCAAAATTTTTTGGGGGATAGAAAAAAATAATTCCTTTTATTTGTGGTACTGTGGTTTAATTTTTTCCAAGTTTTAAAGTTGTTTATCAGAAATTTAACTATCTTGTTAAAAGCCTTCCATATAGCTGTTAATTTAATGGTAGACTCTGTGGTTTTGTCAGGAGAATATGCCAATTTTTCCCATAAACCAACTATGGCTTCTACATAGAAGTTTCTACACATACACCTTCATTCGTAGGCCCTTTTATATATGCAAAGAACTTCTTTTGGTCATATAATTCCAGTTAGAATAGGCTTTGGAGCTCTTTTCTTTATCTTACGATGGTATCCATTAAAGAGGCAATTTGTACTTTCTCACTTCCAAATCACTGTTATTGTTAGCTCCAGTAGCTTACCTACTTATATAACTTAGTTTTATAACTTAGATTATATTGGTTGATCACTGTGATCAATGGCCATTTTAATAATAATTTTAAATATCAGCTCTAAACACAACCTTAAAGAAAATGTCACATATTATAGCAATTAATCTTAAATCGTTGGCATGGTTTCTTTGTGTAGGCACAAAGTACTTTATATTCAGTCAATAAGCTGGAAAACTAGTTGATAACTTACTGCTTTTAAAAATAACAAATTTTTTGGACTGAACTGAAAGCTTTGCACCAAAATATTATTTCTTCATAAATAAAAACTATGATTACAGTTGAATAGTTCATATTATTATAAAATAATGCCTTCTATACCCAGACCAAATTTCATAGTATTTAAAAAATGTTTTTGGCTGTGGTAAGTCTCCTTTTGTTTTGACAAATTTTCAAAATAATGATAGAATGTATGATCAAGTAAGTGAATTTTTATGTATATAAAGGAGTTTCTGAAAAAATTTCATTTGAGTATTGGAGAAGATGACATGTTTTGTCATTCTATTGCTTTCTCATCTGGTTAATAAGTTAATGAGTGGGACAAATGTAAAATAACATCTGTGCTTAAGCCGAGATACATTGTTTAAATAATTAATAGTAGAATAATCAGGAAACAATTCAGGACTATAAAGTTTTTACAATGTTAACCCAGAAAACCCTTTCATTTGTGAGATCTCGAATTGATTTATCGAAATAATTGTCTCCATAATTATTAACTGCTAAATCATGGTGATTAATTACTATTTCCTAAAACTTTAAATAAGGAATAGGATTTATTGAGCCCATTTTGAATATATCTAGAGGTAGAAAGGAGTAGTATGTTTCCCAATATAGAAGCCTAGAGAAATTATTCTTCGAAGTAATAAATATGAAACAAATAGAACACTTTATATCTGCTGTTAACTTCAAGTTGTTTAAAATTACTTTCTAAAAACAAAGAGGAATGAACTTTGAATACCACAGAGCCAAAAGCTAATGAGAGAAAATTAGGATCATGCAGAAAGGTAACTGAACACACTAATTACTTCTTAAAATGATATAAAGGGCAAAATGAAAATCTTCAGCATTTAGAATAGCAGCACCTCTGCTGAATGGAAAGCACTGTGCAGCCTGAGGGTGGATTGACTCGAAATCTAGGAAAGCATGTCAATGGTGCTTCACTCGTTGAGACGCAGCATTTCATCTGCTTTAGTTTAGATTTAGGGCATTAATACGTGTGTTTTCTGAGAAATGAAGCCTGTTTGGAATTTAATTAGAGGTGCAGAAACTCGACCAGGAATATTTAGATCAATTAATGCCCTACATTTAATATGAAAAAAAATGTTTTTAAAACCACCATATTTCTTATTTGACAAGAAATGAGACTAGAATGTTCCCTCAGTGTGCTTTCCCAGAAATAAACACAACTAATGTGAATTCTATACATAATGCTTTTTGAGAACCACATGCATGTGTTAGAGTAAGTATAGTATATATACATATATATGTGTGTGTGTGTGTGTGTATATATATGTGTGTGTGTGTGTGTGTGTATATATATATATATATATTTCACTTGAATAAATGAGATAAGGGTGGAAACCCCATGTAAATTAGAAAACACTAGCCATCTGCATTTGTGGGGAAATTTGGCCTGGTTCAGTGTTAATGTCATACTGAGAGACCAACACACTAATTATATAAAGCCACTTCAGGCTTTGCTGCAAAGCTATTTCGTTATCGAAATGAGTAATTCCGAACAAGTTTGGGAGGAGGAATGGAGAAGCTGGGTGAAATGGAGGCAGTGGAGTTGAGGGAGGCAGAGGCTGAGTAGAGGCTTGAGGTCTTTTTTTTTTTTTTTTTAAGTTTGTTTATTTTGAGAGAGAGAGCAGGGGAGGGGCAGAGAGGGAAAGAGAGAGAGAATCTCAAGCAGGCTTCATGCTGCCAGCACAAAGCCAGACACAGGGCTAGAACTCATGAACTGGGAGATCATGACCTGAGCCAAAAACAAGAATGGGATGCCTAACCGACTGAGCCACCCAGATGCCCTGAGGCTCAAGGTCATTATGGCCTGGGGGTGGGAAGGGGGGAGTCCTAGAAGCCTGACACCAGGAAGACTCTAAGGAGGAGAGAGACAAAGAGCGGACTGATCTTCTTTCACAATTTAAGGGTCACTCCGAATTAATTTTTCTTCAGGTAGGAGAAGAGCAGTATTGCACACAAGGAAGCTTAAGTATGGAAAATGGAGAGCTGACATATGGAAACATCCACACCCTGCATGGGCTTGTGGGCTTGGGTGATGGTGATGGTGGGGACCAATTTGGAAGACACAGCAATGCTGGTATTATGCAAGTAGTGTTATTCCCTGGAGAGCCAGGCAGCTTGTAAAAATTCAGGACCAGAGAAAACATAAATCGTAACAGAAAATCGGTAATGGGAAATACGTAGGCCTAGGAGCTGAAAAAATTAATAAAGGTGGCCTGTACATTTGCCTCTATATATCTTGATACTCAAAGGAAATAATGTTCATTATCCACAGAGAAATTATTCCAGTTTCTCAGGAGAAGCAAATAATTTTCTCTTGTGTTCTAAAAGAATACGGAATTTCATTATTAACAGTTTATTACTTTGCATTAAGTTTTTTGTCCTTATTTTAAAATGCGAACACCCAAGGAGAATATATGCTATATAAAATCACTAATACCTGTAAATTACAACAATTTTCTCAAGTCCTATGGTGGGAAGATGGGCTTAACTTCGGCAAAGGTGATTCATGGAATCAGTAAAGAATGGCTCAAAATTCAGATTTCCCTTCCCCAGACTTATTCATTCCAATTCTCTGAGTTCATGTTTACCTATGTTGGAAAAGAAATAGAATATACAATTACCTGTGTAGAAAATTGTTTAGTGAAGCTACTAAGTGATAACTAGATTACAATTTTAGATGGTAGGCGTACTGCAGCGTCTTTATGGTTGCTGGCTTAATCCATATGATCCATGTTGTCAATAAACCCTCACTTTTTTTAAGGAGCAAATATCGTGGATAATGTTTGAGAACATACTTTCTAACCAGATCATGTTCACTATTAGCTGATTCAGGGAAACCATTTTCTAAGAGAAGCATCCACAAAGCAGCTTCCAATCTGTCCTTAGGCTGACTCAGCGTGAGGGGGTAATTGGCCTTTATTTGAGGTATGCGCTATAATACACCTGCAGTGAATAGTCTTTAGTTTTGATAGTGAGTACTCAGTATTTGACATTGCCAGCTCACATCGCTCTATTTTCTTTTTTTTTACTTTCTGTAAAAATATTGCCTCGTATTCTTGAAAACGTTTCTTGTCCACTTTATCAACATTTTAATCATTAGGGGCAAAGAAGGTATTGTATCTCAGAATATTTCTTCATGTGTGTTGGTTTTCTTTTGTTCTTCAATAATTAATGTGCAAATAAAGAAAGAATAAATTGCATTTAAAAAGCCAGATAAAATCCACAACTCAATAACAAATTAAAGGGTGAGTCTGAGAGATAATGAACTCTGAAAACACCAAAACCATGAATCAAAATATAATCCATATTCATTTTTAGCTATAAATATTGCTTTCGTAATTAATTTGTAACATTGGAGTCATGCGATATATTTATAAAAGAAGGGAAATGACAGCTGTAATTGGCTGTGAATTTCGTATACTTTTTTTTTTCTTTCCTGAAGTGGGTTTGAAATTATTGAATATACAGCTTTTACTGTGATCTCAAAGGACAAAGTTGCTGGTTCCTCCCTAAGATGCCCAAATATTCCAAAAGTACATGATGCATGTTAGTGTGTTTCTTCCGTCTGGTCTTTGTTAGGGGGGCATTTAATGTCCCTGAGAAGCCTTGAAGGTGCTCATCAGTTTATCTCTATCCTGCGCTGAAAAATCCTTTGTTGTGATCATCCTTCAGTGAAGAGAATACGGCATTTCTTATTTTACTCAGTCAATGGGAAAGTAACCGTCGGGTGACAAACCTTCTCTTTCACTATTGAACATAATCTTTTGCTTTCCTGCATTTTCTGTCGTCACAGTCTGGAGTATGAGATGTTTTATGTAGGACGCAGCAGTAAGAAGGAGCTTCTAATAGTCTACTGGACAGGACAATGATTTAATTTCTATTAATTTTTCCAGCTCACATTTTGGGAACTCGAAAGCCACAGACTCAATCTCTCAAATTTGGATTGGAAATGTTGCATGTGCATAAAATAAAAATCTAAAAATCTTTATCCAAAAAAATTGCAAAATTAAGAAAAGGGGAGAGAGAGCGCTGCGTGCATGGAATTGAAAGATCTAGAAGCCTACTACATGAGGAGAAATGATATCGTGGGGTGCCAATATGATATTCACTTTAGTTAATAAAGAAGAAACTAAAATTTCATTTTATATGCATCAGAAAGGCTGGTGCATCTCAGATGAATGTATTTCAGTATATAAGTCAGTTAGCCAAAGGAATTACTGACTGTATTCACTTAGAATAGATAACACAATATTAGCTATCTGTTCTCTGTGTCATCTTCTAGGCAGAATATTTCCACTGATATGTTGTCAGTTATGTAATATATGACAACAGGGTTTTCCTCTTATTAAAAGGTCCCAAGTATGAGTACCTACTGTTTCTATATTTTAATATGAAATTAAATGTAATATTTTTATAGCTAATTTAAATAAATTCCTACATTTGGTAGGAACTACTAATACTAGTAATTGACTAAAAAAACTTAAACTCATATTCTAATGTAAAAACATACGTAAGTCAAGCTTTAACCTAGTAGGTTTAATAAACTCTCATTTATGATTATAACATTCAAAGTCAATTTAAAGTAGATATCTTTTATTATTTTTTTTCAGTAGGAGATTAATTGTTTTAGGTTCCAGTATATTTTTGGTAACTACATGTATATTTAAAAAAAATTTTTTTTTATTTGTTTCTTTTCTTCCTGAATGGTAAAATACTTTTTAAAGTTTTCTGAGTGTTATTTATGGAGAAAATATACTCCTCAAGCTTTCCCAATGCAGATATGAATTATAATGTTTATCCTTAATTCATTTTCAACAGGAAAAGAGAAAGTCACACAGACAAATGCGCAAGAAACAAAAGACTGCTTTTTTCCCTCAAGACTGCAAAGGATTTCTGTCAGATAGTAAAAACCTGAAGTTAGAATTTATTGGACAGGGGATGGAGGGCAATCTGTGGTTATGTTGGGATTTTCACAATTTTTCTATTTAAAAATTTACCACAGATTTTATGTGGCATTTATAAAGGAAAATATAATCCTCACTGTATGAGGTCATGAATACTATTTTATAGAGTGTTTTAGGGGGAATCGTGGCTTGAATTTTGAATTAATGCAGAAAAACTAAGGAAACTAAGGAAACCAACATAACATAGTCTTATATTTATGCAGACTTACTTAGTCAAAATGTGGCATTTATCTGAGGTAATATTTACCCAGTACAAGCAGTCCGAAGAAAATTTCTTTTCCGTAGGATCGTCATAAAATAGTGTCCTAAGAGACAACTATTAAGCCGTGTATAAGTGCTGTTTACTTTTAACTTTCTTCCTTATTAACTCACTCCTCAATACTGCTTGTACTCCAGAGAAGGTCAGAAAATGTTTTGCTCTATTTTCACTTAGATTATTATAAACAATATGTTTATGGAAGTGAGTAATTCATTCTTTAACACTTCGTAGTATGTAATACTAGGCATTACTTTCTTTCCAGAACTTAGAAAGTTGATGTTACATAAGGCCACTAAATAAATGGTGTTCGACTCTATACTGGCTATTTGAGAGTTGGAAGAAAATGACCAGAATGTTTGTTATTAATGACCTTAGGACTATTTAGTGGAAGAATTTAAGTACACAAAATAAATACAAAAATTCCAAAAGCTGAAATGCTCGAAAAGCATATCTGTGCCCCATAAAAGCTCTGTGTCACACTGTTTGAAAACCTTAAATTTCAGAAGCAATATAAGAAGTCAGGTGAAATAATATTTGCTAGGGTGGTTATAGATTTTTAAAATGATAAGATGACACAGGCTAATAGAAAATCAGTAAAATGCAGTTTTTATGGTGATCCACCAGCAGCAGTGATAAAAATACATGCATTTTCTAAATGAAGGCCTTTTTAAAGGAAAATGTAGAAATAGATGAGTGGAAATCATAGGCATGGAACACAGCACTTTTCTTATGCTCAGAAATGATCTGTATCATATCACTGAAACTAGTGCAGAATTATTATTTATTATTATCTAAATGCTTCTAGAAAATTATTTTCATTATTTATTTTATGTGCAACATTTTGGTTTATGCAAATTCCTCAAACTGTTCACCAAAGCCCATCATTGCAGATAGCAAACAGCCATTAAAAATGGGGTCGCTGTTGAAAACCACGCACAAGGCAACATGTACTTAAAAGTACTAATACTTTATGTTTAAAACTGTAAAGATTTTTGCTTTACAACACAAAACACTGAAACTATAGGTTAAGACATCGGTCTCACTTCCATGTAGGAGGCTGATTTAGTTTTGAAAGAAATGTCATACTGTCTACTTAGTTTAGCTATTTAGAAGCTCATAAAATAAAAATGATAACATTGTCCTTAAGCACTTTTGAAGGATCTTAGGTGAAGAAAAGATACAGATATTAAGTGAATAATCAATTAAAATTCAGCAATGCTGCCTAATTTGGATTTGTTTAAATTCATGGATAGTCTACTGGCTTTAAAGTTCTTATTATTTTTATGTACACAGCCAGGCAAACCAAATAAGCCAAACGTTGCCTTTTTAAAGTTACTTTAATTACTAGCTAAGAATCATTTGTAATTAGTTGAGTATACAAACAACAATACATGCTCTTGCTTATATAGCAATTACTTGCCTGAAAAATAGAGACTTGTAAATTTGAAAAATAATGTTTTTCTTTAAGAGGAAAATTATTTTCTTTGGAATTAACTCATGAGACTTCCTTGTCTATAAATAGTGCAAAAGTAATTTCACTCAATTTCTGACTGAATTAAAATAAATCCTATGTAAATCAGTTTTGAACTAATGAACCGCAGAACAAGTGCATTTTCAAATACGAGCAACTTATGTATTGTTTGTCTAACATTTTCTTTTGAGAGCATTTTGTTTCTTCATACTTCTACCTCTGTGATTTCTAGATTGGCCTCATCTTATATAATATGAAATCCATGTTTAAAAATTCCCTATTGACACCTAAGATAAACTGGAGATAACTTATTTTAAAAGCAATTCTTCACTTTATGGAAATATTCACAACAGAATTACTTTGGATAATAAGATATCCCCGTTGTCATTTAAACCCACAAATTTTGACTCATATATTTTTAAGATTGGAAGTTATTTCCAAGATCATCTAACATAGTGCTTTTCAAACTTTAGTGCTTGTACACGTCACCTGGGGATATTGTTAAAATGCAGAAGTGTTTCAGTAGTCTGTGACGGGGCCTGACATCCTGCATTTCTAATGTGCTCCCAGGTGCTGCCAATCCAAGGACCATACTTTGAGTTTTAAGGCTCTGAAACATCCTCCTAAGCGTAGTCGTTCTTGGGGTGATCTGATTGCCTTATGAGATTCTTTATTGCAACAAGATATACACTGCATGACTGCTTTGGCAGATTTTTTTCTATAATATTCCCCAAAAGGCTCAGCAGAAGGAAACTGAGTGTATTAATAACTGGATTTAAGCTGAATTGGTGTTCATAGACTTAGTCTACTTCTTTTAAAACAAATTTGTCCTGATTTGTGAACTTGGTTGAGACACTTTAAATCTCTGGGTTTTAGTTTTCTCATCTGTGAAATGAAGGTGTACAATAAAAGGTCAAGCCTCAAGCCGATATGCAAAGATATTTACTGTAGAAATAGAAGAATTACTTCCAGTTTTATATTTTATGATTTTATAAATCAAGGGTGGGGTGCTTTTCTTGAAAAAAAATGAAATTTAAGTCTGGATATTATTAATAAAAAGCAATTAATTGTATTTGGGTTTAAAAACCACTAGGTTGAGCTTGCAGACAGCAGATGAAGAGAAACAATTTGGGTGGTAAAGTACTAAAACTGTATTTTCAAGTAACAATGCTGTCTTAGCGACTCAGTTCCCAAAGTTCTGAGGAGTGGCCACACATATACTGATTTTCTCCAAACTCACTTACCTCAGGAACAATATATATTCTCTTTGCATGGCCTACTTGAGGAACTAGTTATTTAAAGCTGAAAGTTGGTCTCCAAGACCTTTATTTCATTTAATATTCCTGATTAATTTACAAAGCGCAAAGATACCCATTAGATACGACATTTCTCTACTCCTCATGTTTTTATTTCTTAAATTTGGCTTAAACACGAGCATTAAGTACTTTTACGCTTTATGTAAGATTTAGTATATGCATGGTAGTTGCAAACTTCAGTGATTAAACAAAAAAGTGTTGAACACATAAAAAATGGTGCAAATATTTGAAATTATATTATCGAGGGTGTATATTCATGCTTACCATAACTAAAAATAAATTGTTCTTCCTTTCCATACCAACTCTATACTATATCAACTTATGTTTATAAGAAATTTCTGAATTATTTAACTCAAGAGCTTCTAAGAACAAATTTTCTGGCTGACTTTTTGTGCAATACGTTCTCAGGGTGAACAGGGTAAAAGGGAAAAGCATTTGGTAAGGCAAGGTAATCAGTAATGGAAACTAACACCACGTGCTGATTCCTTTTTCTAACTGGCCAGAGCTGAGTCATGAACTATGAACTTGAACCATCTTTAGTGGGTTTAACCTGACAACTAGAGAAGTGCATATTAAGAGATTTTAAAAAAGAATTTTTTTTAATGTTTGTTTATTTTGAGGGGGGAGGGCAGAAGGAGAGGGAGCCACAGAATCCAAAGCAGGCTCCAGGCTCCTAGTTGTCAGCATAGAGCCTGACGTGGGGCTGAAACTCACGAACTGGGAGATCATAACATGAGCCGAAGTCAGATGCTCAACCGACTGAGCCACCCAGGTGCTCCAGTGAAAAAGAATTTGGATTTAAGATAAATAATTTTTATTAACTAATTGATTATCTGTCTGTCTATCTATCTATCATCTATTTTTAATTTTCTTTTCTTTCTTTTTTAAATAAATGCTTATTCATTTTTGAGTGAGAGAATATGAATAGGTGAGGGGCAGAGAAAGAGAAGGAGAGAGGATATGAAGCAGGCTCTGCACTGACAGCAGTGAGCCCCATATCAGGCTTGAACACAGGAACCATGAGGTCATGACCTGAGCTGAAGTCAGACGATCAACCAACTGAGCCACCAAGGCACCCTTAGTTTTCATTTTTAAATCCAGAATAGTGTTGTATTACTTTCACGTGTACAATTTGCAATTGATTCAGCAATTCTAGACAAGAGAAGTCATTTTTATTTTTTAATTAACTTTTAAAAAATGTTTATTTATTTATTCTGAGAGAGAGAATGAGTGAGCGAGGAGCAGAGAGAGAGGGAGAGAGAGAATCTGTGTTGTCAGTGCAAAGCCTGACATGGGACTCAATCCCCTGAACCATGAGATCGTGACCTGAACTGAAAATCAAGAGTCCCACACGCACACCAACTGAACCACACAGTCACCCCAAGAGAAGTCATTTTTTAAAGGAAAAGTTTGCTCAGGGTGGAAATTCAGGTAGTAGGAACCTGTCTGACCACACCAGTTTGGAAGAAAAAAATATTCTGAAATATCTCCCTTGTTTCCATTATTCGATGGCCATCTTTTGAGTTCTGACTCTGTTTCTATGTCCCTGGCTGCCTTGACTTCTTTCCCAGGCCCTAATTATTTAACTAATATTTTAAAATATATCTTTGAATTTTCTTAATTTAAATAACATCTGTCTTCATATTCTAGAAAAAAAGACACAGCATTTGGGAAGGGACAAGATGGTCAAGTACTTTCAAAGAAGAAAATAGAATGTGTATATAAAAGCAAATGTAAGTTAGCTGGCTGTATGCATTATAGTAAGGTTTCTTTTTGACTGCCACTGTCTATGAAAGTATACCACTAGAAACCTGGTAACAGAAATTTCCTTGTGCATCTCAGATAAAAAGCTCTTTGAAATGCAAAGGGAAAGACCCAGAGAAGCTACTCCTCCAACCTTCCAAATCTTTGATGCCCTCTTGAGAGAGGTGATTCTGGGACTGAAGTAATAGCATCATGGCTATTAAAAAATTCCTAGAATGATCTCAAACTTGTCCACTTAAAATGTCAGTTTCAGGATAAGTTAAATTAGAGGTTGCGTACATGATGTTATTTTAAGGGGTGCTTTTTCTTATATCTCCTGACTCAAATGTCATGATCTTTTGAAACTTATTCCCTTTGATGCTTAGTTTGTTTTCCTGCTGATTGGAGTGTTCAGTGCAAATGCTCCTCAGAACATTAGCAGCTTTGACCCACACCTCTGGTGCTCAACCCTTTCTCCAGCTGTTCTGGGACATTAAGTGACTAAAAGCTGAAGAACATGGCAGAATTCTGGTGGACGATGAATTCAGAGAGGAAGCTTTCTTGATCTAAGACCAGTGACATCTGTTTGGAAATGATAGGAAAGGGTGTGTAATTCTGATGGCAAAAGGAAGCATCGTCTCTGGAAATCTCTGCAAATCCTTGCCCAGTAAAGGAGAAACTCAGCTCAGACAAGTTCAGGGACATCATTCTTGTAATTAAAATATAATTATTAGCTTGAAAATTAATTAATGTGTGTAGCTCTTACTAGGCCTAACATGCTCTATATTCCCAAGATTAACAATACTGAGTGATTTTGGAAATGATTTATTTCCAAAATCTCTATGGCATTTGACAGAGTTGATCACACTATTCATAATGAGAACTTTTTCTCATCTGATTTTTTTTTTGATATTATCTTGGCTCTCTATCTCTGAATATTAATTTTGTGTTTACCGCTTTGCTGTCTATCTTTTGCTGTGCCTTTTCTTCTTAGAACACCAAATTTCCCTCCTCATACCATCCTGCCATACACAATTTGTTTGTATCCAATTCTCACCATTCAAGATTGTAGCAGCTTTTTATTGCTCTTGTAAATCACTCCCAGTTCTACCGCCCTGCTCCCTGACTTTGCTGCAAAACTCTAGCTACACATTTCCAGCTGCCTGCTAGACATCATTATTTGCATGTTCTACAGTTTCTGTCAACTAAAAATTTCTCAAACCAGATTTATCACCTTTCTTCACAAAACAACTCATTGTTCCTAAATTTCCAATTTCTGCCAATTATAATACTTTTCTCCCATTGACAAAGCCTGAAAAATAAGGAGTTTTCTTGAAGTCCTTTGCCTTTGCCTAGCGGACATCCCCTTCCTTCCCATTTTTTACTTCTGCTGAATTGTAGCAGAATGTGCCACTCCAAAATATGGCTTTGATGTAAGGATTATTTCGGGTTGATTATTTTTGAGAAAAAGCAGACACACAAGAAGTTCTACAAACAATTTTCCCTTTTGTAAGGGAAATTTACATTTATAAGAGAAATCTCCATTTGTAAGGGTATCTCCTTCTCAGTACCAGGAAGAGAAGAATGACTCCAGCGCACAAAAATTCTTTATCAGTGGAGAGGCACTGGCTTAAATCTGCATAACAACTAACCCTTGTTACCTTTGTTACTGTGCTTACCCGGTAATTTCAAGTAACTGGCTTCCTCCACCTCAACCTCCAACATCATTCTTTTGTCTTTAGCTGAAGATGGTATTTAAGGTCGTGGCTTGGGCCATTCTGAGTTATACTCAGTTCTCCTGGGCATCTCCCATGTATACAGGAGGCATACATGTTACTAAACTTCTGTTTGTTTGTTTTTTTCCTGTAAATCTTTTATTACAAAAAGTCTCAGCCGAGGACAATGATGAGGAGAGGGAAATATAGTTTTTCTCCTTTACACTGCCTATCACTGCTTTAGTTCACAGCTTCGTATTCCTTCCCTGCTTGAGTTCAGGTGTTATTTTAAGGTCTACTTATACACTCAAGTTACCCACATCAGGAGATTTAGAACCTATTGTTAACTTTAAAAGTAAAATGGCCAGTTATTTTGCTAGTAAAACATGGGTTTATCCTAGAATAAAAGAGAATTGCAATCTGGGACAATTATGTTTTGGTAAAACTGATGTGGGAAACAAAGGCAAATGAAAAACTAAATTTCCTTACAACTCATATCCCATTGACAAGTCCTTAACACAGGCAGAGTGACCTTCCTCTGGGAGCTCCTTTGCCTCAGTGATGACACTTTGCTAAGGGGCAAAAGGGAATCGTAGCTTAACATTATCCTAGCCCACCAGGATCCTGTGAGTATACTTTAACATATAAAAATTCTTTTGGAAATTTCCTTTATTCTACCACCCCCCCGCACCCTTTTCCCCCCCAAGATATATGTTGGCTACCATACTCCAAGCTTATGGCCCCCTGATATACATCTGAAGGGTCTCATGACTAAGTGTTTACTATCTAGTAGTAAACGACCTTTTCCTAACAGCAGCCAGCCCCTCAAAGTCCTGGAAACCTTGTTTCCGAAATACCTTAGTACTTATGCTATCTTTAACCCCCTCCCAACCCGAGAGTATATAATCATCAGTCTCTTGTCATAACCCCAGTGCTACTCTTTCTGCCCATGGGTCCTGTCCCCATGCTTTAATAAAACTATCTTTTTGCACTAAAGATGTCTCAAGAATTCTTTCTTGGCCATTGGCTCTGAACCCCAACACTCTAAACCACATCAAAAATCATAGGCAAGTCCGGGGAACAAAGCAAAGGTACACTTTTTTTTTTTTTTAAGAGAAAAGGGGTACATTGGGAAGGCAGTTATGATCTAAAAGTCCAAGGAATAAACTGGGAGTCCAAAGTATGGTGGCTTTTCATTGGCTGAGCTCTTTGGTGGTTAGGGGAAGAGAAAGAAAGTGTTTTTTCTTCTGGCTGGAATAGTAAAGTAGTATCCACATGCAAGGCCAAGTCCATGTAAGGTCAAGTGTGTCTCTTCATGTTGGGTCTGCAATTGACTACAAGTGGTAAGATGGAGAGCTCCTTCCGAAACTTCCTGACTCCATTTTAGTGGGATTTCTCAATTAATAATTTTCACTCTATATAACAAGAATTACAACTTCCTGCTTTTTAAGTGAGGCACAATAGGATAGTGTCTTAGGCCTAGTAGGTACTTAGTAGATATTTGTTTAATTAATCAATTAATTTATTATTATGAACTCCATATTATAGAATTAGTAAAAAAAAAAACACATGAAAATAATGCTCAAACTTGGTCATGAAAACAAAGCATCAAAACAAACAAATATGAGTTTACTGGCTTGATTTGGGAGAGAGTCTTGGCTAGTCAATGTAAGTTCAAATTTACATCGGAATTTCTTTAAATTACTTGCCTACAGTGTGACAAATCCTGTCTCACAAGATTGACTTTAATAATTTAAATGTTTCTTTGGATTTTAGACTTGAAAGCTAAGTGTATGTGGGTGGAAAAGGATGATTCTGACTTGAATTGATAGGATTAAGAAACAACCCAGCTGAGTAAGCTTTTGTGGTTGCAATTCACTTAAAATGCAAAGGGTAGATAGTTGTATAACTAATGCTAGAGACAGAGAATAACTTTAAATATAGGAGAGGGATTTAGACTACTAAATAGCACCTTGCTTTTAGGCAGTCAAAAATAATTTCACTTTTCTTCTAAGCAAGAATTGGAAATGGCATTAGCTTTAAAGCAGCCAGTAAAACTAGTACAATGATCAAGTGTCTTTATTCTCCATCTAAATAAAAATCATATGACAAACCGGGATGGAAAAAAATGGATGGAAAGGCTTTGGGTTTTCAAATTGCCAAGACATGGGCTTCTTAATATTCTGGTCAGCTTTTGCATCTGGCGGTAGTTTCCTGTCAGGCCCTGTCTTCCCCAGTATTGATCCTCTAAAGTCAGAGAGTTCCAGCACTTTCAGGTCCAGCGCTCCCCAGTCATGGAATCAATTCTAGACCAGGCTGGCTGAACACTGATAGCTCGTAATCATCTGTAGGTGGGGATTACTGAAGCCCAGTCTGTCTTGTGTCCTTTCCTAATAATTATCCATTTCCAGTCTTCATTTTTCTTCCTATCCAGCTTAGATTCCATTATTAATAATTGTTTAAAATGTTTTTTTCTGCCTCTGGGCTAAATGGAGATGGAGAATAGAATCAAGTTTGATTAGAGAAAAATAGAATGTTCTATTATATTTCACAAATAAAATACCTACACCAATTTTAATACCTCTCTGAAAATAGCAGAATTGCTTTGCCATCACATCTTTCTGCCAAAACACCTACTCTGCGTCAACCCAAATATTGGCGTTCCCTAAGCATGCACATGAGCAAATGAACACTACTAAAGAATATCATGAACTCAGCAGATTGCTTCCCACATAAATCCATTAGTTCCTTACTTGGACTGTAACAGTGCCCAGCAAGCCTGCTGTATTTTATGAGCCAACTCTTCCACTCAGTACAGAAATGACTTCAAAACTTTTCACTCTCCTTAAACTTCTGGATGCAACTTTGTTACATTTCTTCACAGAGTATACAGAAATCAGTAGATGAATTTCCCCACCTTTCATCATTAAATCTATGCACTTACCCACACATCAATGCTTCTGTTTTCATCCTCTGCTCACGGTCTCCTCTACAGAGGATGAATGGTCCTTCCCAGCTCAGGTCCACGCCTCCACCTCTTGGTTTCTAATCATATTCCTTCTAACCTTTTGTGCTAGTCAGAGTTCTCCAGAGGAACAATATATACATAAAAGGGGATTTATTATAAGGCAATGGCTCACTCTTCTCTCTTTACTTGATCCGTCCCATCTACATTTAGATAGGTTTAAGAGTTTCTGATCTTAAAATAGCAATGACAATAATATTTAATTATTAATAATATTTAAATATCCTTCCTTCCTTCCTTCCTTCCTTCCTTCCTTCCTTCCTTCCTTCCTTCCTTCCTTCTTTCCTTCCTTTCTCTCTCTCTTTCTTTCTTTCTTTCTTTCTTTCTTTCTTTCTTTCTTTCTTTCTTTCTTTCTTTCTTTCTTTCTTTCTGTCTTCCTTTCTCAAGTAATTTCTATACCCAACATGGGGCTCGAACTCACGACTCCGAGATCAAGCATTGTGTGCTCCAACTGAGCCAGCTAGGTGTGCCTAAATTTTCTTTCTTATTAAATGTCTTTTTGTTATCTTTTTTACCTTTTGTGTTCTTGGATGTGAACTCAAATTTTCTTACAGGTCATCTGATATTCATCCCACACCCATTTTATTCCTAATTCCTCAAACAGCAGAACTAGTAGTTACTTAATCAATGAGTCAATGAAACTGGGAATTATAGTGGAGATGTATTTATACAAAGAAGTAGACCCAGTGAATCTACTGGGTCAAGGTGTATGGGGTTTTTCAACTTTGCAACTTCCTTCAAAAGATTTTTACTAATTTATACTCCTCACATGGTGCGTGAGAGTGTATTATAATAATGTAAAGTTGGCCAGTGTTTAGAGATCCCCAATTCAGTTTTACATAAGATAAAAACAAGACTCACTGATCTTACGTACATTAGTTCAAAATGACACCTTTCTTTCCTAGGGAGGAACCCTAGGCATCTGCCAAGTTCTGGTAAACTATTATATGCCCCAATGTTTCTTAGCATTTCTCTTCTCTATGCTGTATTCTTTTGTCTGACACTTCTCTGCAGCACCTCTCCACGTTATGCATGCATGTGTATATATTCTGTTTCTCTTTTAGAAGTTGAACTCTGAGGGCAGGTAGAATCTGTCAACCCATGTTATAGTGCTCAGCAAGACTGGTGCTTAAGAATTACCCATGATCACACAAGCAAACCACTGAAAAAAGAAACTGATCGTTCGTTATGTTTATTTTTCTACTACAATTTGGTCTCTGATAGGAGTAAATCCCAACAGTTCTACCATAGTTATTTAATATCTATACACTTCTCAGATACTATTAGGGAGAGAATCAAAAGACTACCTTCCATCTCTATATAGTGGAATACATTTGGAATTCAAATTCAGAGAGGCCTTGGATTCAAGTTTTGGTTTATTCCTTTCTCATAATGTGATTCTGGGCCTTTGTTGCTTCAACTGTAAACTAGACTAATAATAGGTACTTATCTTACCTAGGTTGCAGGACCTCGTGAGATTCTGAATGTTACATGTGAAAAGAACTGGTGAATTCTGAAGTGCACTTAAGTGCTACTATTAAATAAAAGCTATAGTTGATTGAGCTTATAACTAGGCTGCAGACACTGTTCTGAAAGTTGCATGTGTATCGACTTATTCCTCATGACACTCTCATGAGGCCAGGGCTATTACTTCAGATGAATAAATGGAGCAGAGATTAAATAACTTGTCCAAGGTCACACACCCAATGAATGACAGAGTCAGGGCTTAAGCCCAGATTATTTGACTGTATGGGTCTTTTAACCACTGTATTCTGTAAGTACTCTGTAAAGTTGACATTATTAAAATATTCAAAGTACATGTATTAATACAAAATATATTCCAGGTATTGTGCTAAACACAGAGGGTTCAATAAGGAAAAGGCAGGGTCAGTCACAGCTATTTATTTATTATTTTAAAATTTTTATTTTTAGAGAGAAAGAGAGAGAGAGAGCCAGTGGAAGAGAGGAGCAGAGGGAGAGAGAGCGGGGGGGGGGGAGAGAGAGAGAGAGAGAGAGAGAGAGGGAGAGAGAATATTAAGCATGCTCCACATTTGGCATGGAGCCTGATGCGGGACTTAATCCCATGAGCCTGGGATCATGACTCGAGCTAAAATCAAGAGTCAGACACTCAACCAACTGAGCCAGCCAGGTGCCTCAGTCATAGCTTTTTATTTAATTAATTAATTTATCTTTAAAAACAATGTTATTTTTAAAGTTTACTTATTTTGAGAGAGAGAGAGAGAGAGAGAGAGGGAGAATGCGAGTGGGGGAGGGGCAGAGAAAGAGAGAGAAGAATTCCAAGCAAGCTGTGCACCATGAGTGCAGAGCCCAATGCAGGGCTTGAACTCTTGAACCGTGAGATCATGAACTGAGCCAAAACCAAGAGTTGGACACCTAACCAACTAAGCCAACTGGGCACCCCAGTCACAGCTTTTTAAATATCTGTTCAAGTGAAAAATTGTTTTTCTTTAAAATAAAAGAAAAATATCCTCATGTTTAAACAATTACAATGGCCTTTAATTAGTATGTGTAAATAGATAATGAGTTAACATAATATAGACTAGCATACACTTTTTTTTTTTTTTTAATGTTTATTTTTGAGAGACATAGAGGCACAGTGTGAACAGGGGAAGGGCAGAGAGAGAGGGAGACACAGAATCGGAAGCAGGCTCCAGGCTCTGAGCTGTCAGCACAGAGCCCGATGCGGGGCTCGAACTCACAGACTGCGAGATCATGACCTGAGCTGAAGTCGGCCGCCCAACCGACTGAGCCACCCAGGTGCCCCTAGCATACACTTTTTAACATAATTATTAGTAAACATTCTTTATTAACTGGGCCATATTTTTTTTTTTTCAGAAAATAACTTTGTCTTTACATCCCAAAAAGATAATTTTTTCTCTTAATTTTTTGTTTTAAAATTTTTTAAATGTTTATTTATTTTTGAGAGAGAGAGAGGGAGAGAGAGTGTGAGTGGGGGAGGGGCAGAAAGACAGGGAGACACAGAATCCGAAGTGGTCTCCAGGCTCCGAGCTGTCAGCACAGAGCCTGATGTGGGCCTCGAACTCACGAACTTCGAGATCATGACTGAGCCAAAATTGGACACTTAACTGAGTAAACCGCCCAGGCACCCCAAGATTAATTTGCTTTCAAACAGATGAATGGTTTAGTTTTCATTCCTGGTATTTGTGGATTTTCAAAGACATTCAAAACTTTAGTTATATGTGAAAATCTCAGCTAATGGGATACCACTTTAATTTTCAATTATTATTAAATTATTTTCATTTTCAGTTTAGTGGTCAGAATGACTTTTACTTAAAGAATGCTTTTATTTGATCAATTTATTTTACTAAAATAAATATATGCGGGTGGGTTTACTAAACATATATTTCTAACTATAGTACTATGGAAACTGCGTTTTTACAGCTTGATAGAAGATCTCATTTTTACTGCCTAATGGAAGTACAATTTTTAGGATATTTAAAAGAATTTTCTTCAGTTTATGTCATACAAATTCAATCTTTTCTTGCACAGATTTTTCTGTGACACAACCAATGATTATGCAAGGCCATTTATGTATGTGAATTGCTCAGTGATATTATCAGCCAAAATTGTAGGTTGAGGTCAAGTGATGTCAAGTCATTATTTAAAGAAACAAAGGCAAAAGGAAAAAGACAGATTGTTGAGGAGAAATTTAATACATTTTGGCAACCTAAGTAGGAAGGTCAGTAAAGGACATGAATCTAGAGTGATGTCATTATAATTGGCTGTAGTTCAGAAGTGGCAGGGTGGCAGTTAGCCAAAAAGGCACTTTGATGTTGTTTGTTTATATATTGCTATTTAGCTATCCATATCCAGAAGTATGGAGATTACAGCAGGTAATTTTATGGTGGATGATGAATATTGTGGTTACTGCCTTATTTTAAACTTTGTTTCTAAAATGCAATGACTATAGCTTATTTAAAGCTTTCATTTTTAAGATGCATTTCATCTGTACATGCTGATCTATAGAATCTTCTACAATCTAGACAGGTTGAACTGCTGCAGAGGTATTTGTTGAAATGAGATGGATAGAGATTTTGAGTTTGGACAAAGCATTTAGGGAAGATTCTCATTATGTTTTAAAATTATGAAATAATCAGATCTCTGTAGTATTCTGTACCAGATGGGTCCTGTCTATAAAGAGGGAGAAAGGAGTCAGCTGGAAGGATATTTTCCTTTTTCAGTTTCTCATTAGATTGAAGTTTTCCCCCTGAACACCATGGCTGCCTAAATAACTCTTACTCCATTGGCTAAATCACATGTGTTTAGCAACTGATAGCTTTCTATCGGTTAGAGATTTGATTTATTTTATTTTTATTTATTTTTAAATTTACATCCAAGTTAGTTAGCATATAATGGAATAATAATTTCAGGAATATATTCCGGTGATTCATCCCCTATGTATAACACCCAGTGCTCATCCTAACAGTGTCTTCCTTAATGCCCCTTACCCACTTAGCCCATCTCCCCACCTATAACCCCTCTAGCAACGCTCAGTTTGTTCTCTGTATTTAAGAGTCTCTAATGTTTTGCCCCCCTTCCTGTTTTTATATTCTTCTTGCTACCCTTCCCTTATGTTCATCTGTTTTGTATCTTAAACTCCTCATATGAGTAAAGTCATTTGGCATTTGTCTTTCTTTGACTGACTAACTTTTCTTATAATAATACCCTCTAGATAACACCCATATAGTTGCAAATGATAAGTTTTCATTCTTTTTGATTGCTGAGTAATACTCCATTGTATCTATATATATATATATATATATACCACATCTCCTTTATCCATTTATTAATCGATGGACATTTGGGCTCTTTCCATATTTTGGCTATTTGATAGCGCTGCTATAAACATTGGGGTTCATGTGCCCCTTCGAAACAGCATACATGTATCCCTTGGATAAATACCTAGTAGTGCAATTGTTGGGTCATAGGATAGTTCTATTTTTAATTTTTTGAGGAACCTCCATACTGTTTTCCAGAGTGGCTGCACCAGTTTGCATTCCCACCAGCAGTGCAAAAGAGATCCTCTTTCTCCACATCCTTGCCAACATTTGTTGTTGCCTGTGTTGTTAATGGTAGCCAATCTTACTGGTGTGAGGTGGTATCTCATTGTGGTTTTGATTTGTATTTCCTTGATGATGAGTGATGTTCAGCACTTTTTCACCTGTCCGTTAGCCATCTGGATGTCTTCTTTGGAGAAGTGTCTGTTCATGTCTTTTGCCTATTTCTTCACTGGATTATTTGTTTTTTGGGTGTTGAGTTTGATACATTCTTTATGGATTTTGGATCCATAACCCTTCATCTGATATGTCATTTGCAAATATCTTCTCCTATTTCTTTGGTTGCATTTTAGTTTTGCTGATTGTTTCCTTTGCTGCGCAAAAGCTTTTTATTTTGATGAGGTCCCAATAGTTCATTTAGTGGTTACAGATTTTAGATGCAATTTTTGTTGCTGCAGATATTTTAAAGCAAGCCTGTCAAACAGAAATATAATGCAAGCCACAATTATGAATCACATAGGTTATTTTACATTTTCAAATAGCCATATTAAAAAATTAAAATTAATTTAATGATACATTTTCTTTAATATATATCCAACGTAGTACCATTTTTTTTTTTTTGAGAGAGAGGGTGCAAGTGAGAGAGGGGCAGAGAGAGAGAGACAGAATCCCACAAGGGGCAAGGAGAGAGAGAAAAGCAGAACTCACCCAAAGTGGGCTCATGCTTACCTGAAGTGGAGCTTGAGCTCATCCAAAGTGGGGGTTATGCTCACCCAGAGTGGGGCTGTGTTCACCTGAGGTGGGGCTCATGCTCACCCAAAGTAGGGTTTGTGCTCACCTGGAGTAGGGCTTGAGCTCACCTGATGTGGGACTTGAACTCACGAACTGTGAGACCATGACCTGAGCCGAAGTCAGATGCTTAACGACTGAGCCACCAAGGTTCCCAGTAGTATAATTTTTTTTTAAAAAAGTAATCTCTATACCCAACATGGAGTTTGAACTCACAACCTCTAGGTCAAAAGCCAGGCACATCAAAGTATTATTATTTAAATATGTAATCAGCATGTCTGGCTGGCTCTGTCGGAAAAGCATGTGACTCTTGATCTCGGGGTCATGAGTTTGAGCCCCACATTGGGCACAGAACTTACTTAAAAAAATACAAATAAAAAATTAAAAAAAAAAACTTTGAAGCCAAGAGGTAAATCAACTTGAGAATTAAAAAAATCTGTAATAAAAAACCTCCCAATGCTGTAGCTGGTCTTGAGAGACTACAACTGATACTTATTGTTTAATCCTCTTCTACCCATTCTAGATTCTCTTCACCTTTGGTTAAACACTTTTGCTAGTCTAAGTGGTTTATCTAATGGGTGATACTGACCATCCATATCTTTCTCAGGACAGGCAGCTACTAACTGTAGACAGTAACTACTTACTGTCAAATCTGGACACAGGCATTCGCTTGGTCATTCCCACTGGCTCTTACCTTCAAAGTTCAAGCCACCAACCTGGAGTAAGGGCAGGAGTTTGCTAAATACCAAGTATGTCTATTCCAATCTGACATGAAGGATAGAGGGAATTATTACAGAGTTGTTTTGAGGGTCCTGTTGTACCCATCAGAAACTGGACCTAGTGAATTTATTTTTACCCTGCGCACTCACTCTGACATGGAATCTTGGGTGACTTTGCATTCCTGAATAATAACTATGACTTTGAAATTCCTAGGAATTCTCTTTCTCCAGCATACAGTTACCCGAGAAAATGGGCATAGGTTTCTGTGAGGAAGAACTGGTTGAATTATTACCATATAATGTTGCCTTGGTATTGCATGGTAATCTCTCATAGATTCTTGACCTCTTCTTCGGTTGCTGGGGGCTCATAGGATATTTGGGGTAGATCTTGAGAAGGACATGTATTGTCTTGAGAGGCAGAAGTCTCTCTATTGTCTTCAAGTAAGAGGGGGATGCTTCTTTTTAGTAAGGAGGAATGGAGCACTTCTGATGGGCTCAAAAGTGTCAAGATAACCTGAGTATTCAAGATTCTTGAGTGGAAAGAGCTAGATATTCCCATTACAGGTTTACTAATCCAGGTCCTGATCTTGGCATTGTGGAATTGCCTATTTTAGAATTTAACCCTCTCTGGAGTTCTGCTAACTTTATGATTCAATTCTGGGAAAAAAACCCACACGACCCTCAGCTTTCTTTGCCTTTCAGCTACAGTAGAGCAGAGATTCTTTATGTGCTGCCAAGGAATCCCTCTGGCTTTCACACTTTACTTTAAATCGGTGATTAATTATGTCTAGTTTTTCATTGTTTTTCTCCAGTGAATTGATAGCCCTCAGCAACAGCTACTCTTTCCACAGTCCCTATAATTACTACTTTCCCCAAATCTCTCAAATGCTTGAGATGTTGCCTGTGGCTAGTGCTTTCTCTTCCCATTCTGTTCACCCCAGGTGAAAGTCTTAACAATTGTATTGCTACAGTATGCCAGGGGCGGTTAGCACTCTACCTATCACCAGTGATGGAGTCCTCACTGCTAGCCACCAGCAGGTGATTCCGCATCAAAGTCACATTTTAGAATCTGCTTCTTAGGACCACTCCTGACTTCTGCTTTAGGTCAATATTCTTAGAAACTGACTTTGAGATGTAGATTTGCATGTGGGAATTTTACTGGCGAATGCTCTTAAATCCGATACTGCTGAATTGGATTTGAAGGCATTGAAAGTAGAATTAGGCAGGAGAGATTGACAACTGCCTTGTAGTTGTAATATAAAGAAGCTCTGGATTTATATGGCTCTTTAGAATTGTTCCTAATTAAGGCATGGGGGACTAGCCCTTTTATTCTCTTCCCCCACCATCCCAGTTAATCGGTCATTGGATATGGACTGCTGCTGGGGAGAGGCACAATCTTGGGTTGGGTGGCTCGCAGATTCCAGGAGAGGAATTCAGCTACGAGATCTTAGTAGCCTATACTCCCAGAGGCTGGGATGTGAGTGTCTTGGTCCAGAAGGGTGCTTGTGGGTGGCACACACCAGATCTATTCCATTAGATGCTAGGCATAGAGTGATCAGCTTCTATGCAAAACACTTATATAAAACATTAGCATGCCCAGAACAATACTCTCAGCCCTTGTTCTCAAGGTAGTGTGCAGGAAACTCCTTTTGGAGGTAACATCTGGAAGGTTAAGATCCAGACTTTGCATCTTGCACCCCTTTCCTCAACCTGGATAGTAAAGGTCAAATTCTCTAACAATTATTAAATTCTCTTCTACTCACAGGGAAGTTATGTTTCTGCAATTTGCACTTTCATGACCTGGAGGCCCTTTCCCATTACAGTACTTAAAGGCTGGCATAGTTCATGCTGAGCATGTGGGCAGTCACTGACATATTTCTGTAAATAAATGGTGAAAACATCTCAGTGGAGACTAAGTATTCAAACATATGTACAAAATTTATGGTAGGGGTCATCGCCCAGAAAATAGAAGCCTTACAGACCAGGCATCCCATTCGGTAACAGTTGTACATAAAGGACTTAAACACATGGTGAATTTATAAAGATAGATACATTGCATGCCCATTGGACTATCCCTGCAAACACAATGTCACTCTGTACAAATAACTCCTTACGTTCAAAGAAAAATTAGATCATAGGCTAGATCAAAGATGAGACCCAATGATTCCATTTATTGTATGATTAATATTGCTATCTAATTTTGTGGTATACTTAGGTGTAATCTTCTGGCACAGACTTTAGTCATTTATGTAACTTAAGTACAATTTCTTTTGAGCATGAGGCCATATTAACCAGAAAGTTCCGCAATTTCTGATGAACTTTTGCTGATAGTAAGAAATTTCAATGTTAGAAACAAGTAACTATTTGATATAAAATATCGTTACCAAAGTATTTCATTTTTTTTTCCACATCGGTTTCTTCTCTCCTGTCTTACTGTCTCATTTATTGAGTACAAATAGCTATTGGAGAGCATGGACTAGTGCACCCTCAACTGTAACACAAATGGGCACTGTCCTATTTGTAACTTTTTGGTGAAAGTAATGAACGCTGAAGAGTCCTGCATTTAAACCCAGATATAGTTTTGTTCATAAAATCCTAATATACTATACAGTTGTCCCATAATTTTTAATAGCTGAATAAATATATTTGATGTTATTCAAATATGCATAACATAGAAGAAATAACCTCCATATTAAGTTCCTAGGATGTTTAGACACAGTTTTTTTTTTTTTTCCTTAGCATTAGGCAAGGTCTCAAGTCATTGACAACTCAACAGACTTGCTGATTTAGGACATTTTCTTCTCTTCTCTTCTCTTCTCTTCTCTTCTCTTCTCTCTTTCTCCGGCTTTAAGGAACATATCATAATGGCCTCTTTTCTGTCGTTATCCTATCTGTTTTCCTCTGAAAAATATGGCTGTGTTGATCATTCTCTGTTTAGAAGGATTTCCCCCTCTCTTAGTTTTTCTGCAACCCTGGTCTCTGGATTACCTTCCAATCTGTCTGTTTCTTTTTATTTCTTCCAATAACTTTTCCTCCTCTATACTTTAAATATGGATGTTACCCATGGTTCTGCCTTTTCCTCCTATGTTATTCTCCACTTTCTGCCTTTGCTTCTTCATCTACCTCCAATACTCCAGAATGACCTATGTACCAAAGACTTCCAAATCTCTCTGTAAACATAGAGGGCCATCTTCACAAAGGTGTCCTACAGGCTTCTCACATTTTACCCCAAATTGAATCACTATGCACATGGTGAGGTTCAGTTTGAATAGTCACAAACTAGGAGGCAGAAATGTAACTATGTTCTAGAATATTTTGTTTACCTCCCAAGAGATAGCATATTTATTTAGAAGACAATATGTTCAAAATTATCTCCCAAACTCAGAATCCATGGACCATGGTACACACTCTAAGTAAATGAGTGGGGTCTTCATTAATTGTTCATTCACTAAATAAATTTTAAGTTAACTGATTACGTGGGGTAATGTTTTTCCACATTTCTGTGATAAGAATCATTTGGAGAGCTGGAGATGAATTCCACTAATTAAACAGGGTTAGTATGGACCGGTAACTTGGAAATTTTTATATTTACAAACATCTCAAGATGATTATCATGATCAAGGAAATATGGGAAAACCGGCTTGTAACCTGCTTTTCAGCTTCTTTTAGATTCTAAGTCTTGAACAACCACTTACTATTCCCTGAATGACCAATGGAAAAGTCTTATCCAGTCTACCTTTAGGAAAGCAAAGTTAAGTTTTCTGAACATTTGGTTTAATAAACTCTCCTCTTTGGAAGCATCACAAATACTTTATTCTGGTTGTTTCCTAGAAGATATTGTTTCTCATTTCCATTTATTTATTTTTTTTCTCATTTCCATTTCTAACCCAGCTCTTCTAGATCATGGTTTCCTTGGAGGCTAACCCCTTGAGTTGAGATAGTAATCCAATCAAATCATTGTTAAAAATAGGTTTCTTATTACAAGATTGTCACCTTAAGCAATTTTTGCTTGCTTCTGTCTTGCTCCCTTATCTCCAAAGACTTAAGAAGTTAGGGTGCTTTCTATGTTTTGGCTCTTCCACTTTAAATCTCATGTTAACAACTCCATGTATGTCAGCCTGAGTTTCACCTTTTTTTTTTTTTTATTTTAACGAGTTCAATTCTGTTTGGCATCGTGGTCCAGATAATGCCTACTTCTTTCATGGTCATTACCTTAGAAACATTGCTGATGATGTAGAAGATGATAAAAATCGTGGAGGATGTCACACCCTCCCGCCTGAGTTTGCCATTGACCTTCAGCCAGTGCTTAGGTTGTGAGGGTCAAGGATCTTCTCTTGGGGCACAATCGTGCGTATGGGGCTGAAGAGCATGCAGCTCTTGGGGAGCATCAGGGTAGCCCCTTCTTGCACACGTCCTGCATTTGGCTGATGGTCATATCCAGGCACAGGGCACACAGCTGGCCATGCAGTCTATGGCTGTGGCCTCTGGGAAGACGCAGCCACTTCTGTCCGTCACCACACCCAGCTCGAGCTTGAGGTGTAGGTTATGGATATAGGTGGGCAGGAGGACGACTGAGCCCTCGGGGGGCATAGATGATGGGCAGCTTCAGGAAGAGAATTTGCCCTGCCCCGAACTGCTCTCTGCAGCTCGGAGGTGTAATCCGCGTAGTTCCCGCGCACAAACACCGTATTCTTCCCCAATTCCTGGAAGCCAAACAGCTACACCTGCTGCCAGGGCTCTTGCCGGTTGCCCATGGAATCAGGCGGATTTTGCCGGGTCGGGTCACCTGACGCCTACGGCTACCCGGAGAGGACGAACTACCTTGGCTTCTTGCTTGGCGTTCTGCCGGCTCGCACCGCTGGGCGCTCAGCCTTCTGGGAGCCGCTCTCCAGTGACGTCAGCCCTCGGGCCTGGTCCGTGGAGAGGTGGGAGTTCTCTATCTCCGTTTGTTCTCAGGGTTGAGGGTGGATTTTATGTTCTCATACTTTTTAAACGTATGTATCAGTCTGTTCTGAGTATTAGTCTTTTTTTTTTTTTCCTGGTAAATTTTGAATCTCTCAAATTTTCCTCCTACTCTCAAGTATTCTCTTTTCCCTTCCCTCTTTCCAGAGAGGGCATTTGGGTGCAGAAGGAAGCTTTTATAACCTCGGAGCAGTGGGGAATGGGCATCCGGAGCATAGCTCTTCTCCACTCGCTCTCATGATGTCCAGCCGACTTTGGTACCCGTGTGTGTCTTTTGCACGTAGACTGGCTCACCTACCTGGTCTGTTAACTCTCCTGAGCAGGTCTTCAGCGAGGTGCGAATTGTCCCACTGTAGTTTTGAGGTGTGTTCTGTTGGTGATTTCTTTGTTCACCACCGCCTCTAATGGTGTGGTTGCCCTTGCAAAATTCCTCCTCTCTTTTATAGCTCATTCTTTCTGAACGTATCATGCAGAGGCATAGTCACTTAGCATGACTGCTTTCAGGTATTCAGGCTTAGGACTCGCCCTCACAAATTGCTGTTTTACAGTACTTACGCCAGGCTGGATATTGCACTACGCTATTGCGTTTCTTTAACTGGCTGATGATTCCCCAGACTAGGCCCAGGGAAGAATCAGCTCCAAGATTTTTAGATCTGCTCTTTCCCTCCCTACAATGTATTCAGGTGTATTTCTATAATGTCTACTCCTCCTAGGGCTCTTGGTTCCAAGATATGTCAGTCTTCAGTGTGTCCGTCAGGGTCTTGGAAGATCCAGAGATGGCATATTCAAATTCAGCAATTTCAGAAGAGTTTAGAAGAGGTACTGTTTACTAAGGTGTGAGGAAACTACAGGGGACAGTGCAGGACTCAGGTTAGAAACAGCAGGATGGCCAGGCAGAAGTTGGGCATCCTTGGTAGATGAAGACAGCCCGGGACAATCCCACAAAGAAAGAGATAGTAAGTATCCTGACTCCCTTTTCTCCCTGTGATCTTTTCTAGACGCTCCTCATTGGCTGAATTCAGTAAGAAGCCAGAGGGAGGGGAGCCTGTTAATGCAGCCCATCCCTTGACAGAATCCAGCCAGTCTCCTGGGCCATGGAGCAGGAATGGATCTGAAGAGGCAATTGGAACATGCAAGGTTGACTCGGCTTCCTGGAGGTACAGAGAAAATTGGGTGTGTGTGTATGTATGTATGCACAAGTGTGACAGGGAGAGAGAGAGAGAGAGAGAGGGAGGAAGAGAGAGTAGGGGAGTAGAGGAATGTTGACAGAAATCATTGACCATAAACAAGTGTTACTGATGAAACAGTTGTTTTTCGTGTAAGTTATATGTTGGAAGAAAGAAAAGGCTGAGGCTACCTCACAGGATCATATAGCTGTGTTTGGATTATAGCTTGTCCTTTGTAGGTTTTTTTTCTCAGTGCTAGTCATTATAGCTAGCACACAGGAAATCTTCAGTAAGTATTTATTAATGTCTTTTTCTAGTAGGGAAGCAGATCTGAAATCAGGAAGTATTTACACAATGTGATGGTTAATTTTATGTGTCAATGTGATTGGCTAAGGGATGCCCAAATACCTGGTGAAACATTTGTAGGTGTGTCTGTGAGGTGTTTTTGGAAGAGATTAGCATTTGGATCTGTAGACAGTAAAGATCTGCCCTCAGAACTTAAAATGGTGAGGAGCCAATCCGTTAAAGTCAGAGAGAGGCGGAAGGGTGAAATCTCTGTCTCCTTGAGCTGGGACTTCTACCTTCTCCTGTTGAACATTGGAGCTCTGAGTTCTCAGGCCTTCTGACTATGGGACTTGCACCAGCATCTCCTCTCTTGCCTTGCGTGGCTTTGGCCTTGGACTGAATTATACTGAGTTTCTTGCTTTTCCAGCTTGCAGACAGCAGATCAGGGAATTTCTAGACTTTCATAAACCTCCCAGTTAAATGCTATAATAAATCTTCTATGTGTTTCTCTATGTATCCCATTGGTACTGTTTCTCTGATGTCTAATACACATGGTTTGCTTAGTCGAATGTGATCCCTAAATTGGGCTGATGACTATTGGAACTCCTCTTTCAGCAGTGATTATCCTTGCTTGAATAATCCGATTGCTTATTTAATCAAAGAGGAGTGTCTTTAGAATGTTGCCCTAAAATTTGTTTTTTTCTTTGTTCTTTCTTTAGCAGAATTTGTTTACAACTCTTATTTTACAAACAAAATTTTTTCTTTTATTTTAGAGAGAGAGAGAGAGAGCACGAGCAGGGGAGAGGGACAGAGGGAGAGAGAATCTCAATCAGGTTCCGTGCTCAGTGCGGAGCATGACATGGGGCTCGATTCCATGACCTTGGGATCATGACCTGAGACAAAATCAAGAGCCTGATGCTCAACCACTGAGCCACCCAGGTATGCCCTTTTGCTTTCTTTAAAAGTTTTCCTCTCCTGGGGTGCCTTGGTGGCTCAGTTGGTTAAGCATTTGACTCTTGTTCTTGGCTCAGGTCATGATCTTACAGTTCGTGGGACTGAGCCCTGCGTTGGGCTCTGTGCTGACAGCTCAGAGCCTGCTTGAGATTCTCTCTCTCTGTCTCTCCCCTGCTCACTCATGCTCTCTCTCTCTCTCTCTCTCTCTCTTGCAAAACAAATAAAAAACCTTAAAATTTTTTTTCTTCATCTCCTGTTTTCAGAGCTCTCCCTGACTGACTTAAAGAAAAAGTGGCACTTGCTTCTGCTCATCCTTTTCCATCTTTAGAAACAGCCGCATGATGTGAGTCTGTAGTCTTCCTTGCAGATAACCGCCATGATCAGGCTTTCTCTTCTAACCTCTGCTGATCTTGGTGGCCATCCTGGGAACCCTCCTCATTTTCCCTGTCAGCCTGTTTCTGGTCTAGATGGGTATTAAGGATGTGGGATGATTATACACTCTAATGCCTAATCCATAGCTATCGTATTATAGGGCTTGCTTTTAAAATCTGTCATGGGATATTATTTCTGATATATTTTTTCATTTCTTTCCTCATCTAAGTATACAAATCTTTTTTTAAAGTTCTATTAAAATACATCTTATTTCAATCTTACTTTATACCTGTAAACATAATATTATTTCTCATGTAAAGCAACAAACTCAGTTACTGTGAGGATCAGTCAGATCTGCGGTGTGTGAAGCTGCCAGATTAGAGAAATTACAATGATGTTAGAACTCTGGAAAGAGGAGTGCATGCTTTATCTAAAGGTATGAAAATTTAACTTACAACAAAAATGCTTTTCTGGCAAAAATCAGTTTAAAAGTTGTCTACAGCCCTGATTCTGTCTCTGACCTAAATCATTGACAAAACATTAATAACATGGAGACTCTATTGACAGTTTTGCTCATTTATTCATTTAACAAACATTTATTAAATGCTGCAGAGTCCCAGGCACCCATTTAGAAGGTTGCACCTGCAGGGGCTCCTGGGTGGCTCAGTCGGTTGGGCGTCCAAGTTTGGCTTAGGTTATCATCTCGTGGTTTGTGGGTTCGAGCCTTGCATCAGCCTCTGTGCTGACAGCTCAGAGCCTCGAACCTGCTTTGGATTCTGTGTCTGCCTCTCTCTCTGCCCTCCCGTGCTCATGCTGTGTCTCTCTCTGTCTCTCAAAAATAAACGTTCAAAAAAATTTTTTTTAGAATGTTGTACCTCTAAATATGAATACGAATACTGATACTAATAATGATACTAAGAATTTGTTTTTGGCTCTCAGGTTTTCTTGGTCAGGAAAACAGGTGGAAAACTAAATGTCTAATTAGAGAATCATGCGGTAGGCTTCCAGAGAGCTTGGGAACCTAAAAGAGGGAGTGGTTGACAGTTGAGGACTCAATGCTTAACAGAAGAGCCAGTTTGTGGTATTTGTTATGCAGCCCTAGAAGTGTATATTCCAAAAAGATAAAGTACTCATATTTTGCTCCCAAAGTACACACTCTTATTTTTTTTTTAAGTTTTTAAGGGGTGCCTGGGTGGCTCAGTTGGTTGAGCGATTGACTCTTGATTTTGGCTCAGGTCATGATCTCATGGTTTGTGAGATGCAGCCCCACGATGGGCTTTGCGCTGATGGCACAGAGCCTGCTTGCTATTCTCTCCTCTCTCTGCTCCTATCCCTGCTTGCATGTGCATGTGCTCTCTCTCAAAATAAATAAACAAATAAATAAATAAATAAATAAATAAACTTAAAAAGAGTTTATTTTTTTATTTTTTTATTTTGGAGCACCTGGGTGGCTCACTTGGTTGAGTATCCATCTCTTGATTTCAGCTCAGGTCATGATCTCAGGGTTGTGGGATCCAGTCCCGCTTTGGGCTCCCCGCTCACAGTGCAGAGCATGTTTGGGATTCTCTCTCTCTATTCCTCCCCTCTCTCTACGCACTTTTGCTTTCTCTTAAAAATAAAAATAAAAAAGTTTTTATTTATTTATTTTTAACATTTTACTTATTTTTGAGAGAGAGAGAGAGAGACGCAGAGCATGAGTGGAGGAGGGGCAGAGAGAAAGGGAGACACAGAATTCAAAGCAGGGTCCAGGCTCTGAGCTCTCAGCACAGAACCTGATGCAAGCCTTGAACCCATGAACTGTGAGACAATGACCTGCGCTAAAGTCAGATGCTCAACTGTTGAGCCACCCAGGAATCCCTAAAAAAATGTTTAGAAGTTTTAATTCCAGAATAGTTAACATATAGTGTTATATTAGTTTCAGGTGTACAATATACTGATTCAGCAATTCCATACATTACTTAATGCTCATCATAAGGGTACTGTCTAATCCCTATCACCTGTTTTATTCATCTCCTACCTACATCCCCGCTGGCAACCATCAGTTTCTTCTGTATAGTTAAGAGTCCGTTTCTGGGGTTGTTTCTTTTTTTCCCCCCTTGTTCGTTAGTTTTGTTTCTTAAATTCTACATATTAATGAAATCATATGGTATTTGACTTTTTCTGACTTATTTCACTTAGTATAATACTCTCTAGCTCCATCCATTTGTTACGAATGGCAAAATTTCATTCTCTTTAATGGCTGAATAATGTTCCATTGTATATATATACGACATCTTCTTTATTCATTCATCTGTTGATGTATACACTTGGGCTGCTTCCATAATTTGGCAGTAAATAATGCTGCAGTAAACATATAGGTACATATGTCCTTTTGAAATAGTATTTTGTTTATTTTGGGTAAGTACCCAGTAGCTCCATTACTGAATCATAGAGTAGTTCTATTTTTAACTTATTGAGGAACCTCTGTAGTGTTTTCCATAGTGGCTGCACCAGTTTGCATTCCTACCAAATGCGTGAGGATATGGATTCCTCCATATCCTTGCAAACACTTGTTTTCTGGTATTTTTGATTTTAGCCATTCTGGCACATGTGAGGTAGTATCTCTGTGTGGTTTTGATTTACATTCCCTGATGATGAGTGATGTTGAACACCTTTTCGTGTATGCGTCAGTTGGCCATCTGTATGTTTTCTATACAATACACAATATACAAATATATCTTTTATATTTTTGAGTCGACATGTCAAGTAGAATGAGAATGGAATTAAAATACTGATTTATTTTACCAGGAGTCTTATTCTTTCCATATTAGAAGAAATTTAAGATACTAAGGAGTTGTGAATGAAGACAGGATGATGTAATCCAGTGATCCCGAACATTTTCACCCCTGGAACAAACATCAAAGATGGTTATCTTGTACTCCGAATACTGGCATCCACATATTCTAATTTGAGAGATGCCAAAGAGTTTTGCAGGAAATAAAACACATAGAACTGCAGACTATTTTTTTTAACCCCCAACTAGCTTTATTTTTTTTCTTTTAAAAACATATACATAGAAAAAGTCACTAAGACATTTTCAGTTACAACAGTATAATTTGTGAGAATTACAATAACTCGTAATCGCCCAACTCTTAAGGGTAAATAAAGGCTATTATATGATATAAAGTAGCCTGTGTGTTATGAGCAATTTCATCTTTGTTGTCTGAAACGCTACTTCAGTTACTCTACCTTAAAAGCAAGTGAAGTACCTGTGACTGATTTTGATGTTGTAATGGGGACAAACCTTGGAACAGCTATACATTTTTAGAAGAAAATTATCTGTAAATCTTGGTAATTTAACTATTACTAAGTTGAACTGCCTGTGACACATTGCCCAGTTACTTGTGATAGAACAGCATGTCATGACATTGGGGTTGTGAGTTATTGCACTAGTTCAGCTCTATTCTTTTCTCAGAGGTTAAAACTGAGACCTAAAGAGTAACTTACGGACGACCTCGTGGTGCACTGATAACAGGACTGGGGCCAGGGGAGGGAAGTAAATCAATACAGAGTGCGTGCTGTGCACTGGGTGTTGTCCTACGCATTTCCTACACATTTCCCCCAATTTTCGCAACTCTTCATGGTAGATGTTAATTTTATCACTGTATAGTGGAGATAATAGATTCTCAGACAGTTTAACAGCTTGCTTAATAATATACAGCAGATAAGTCACCCAGCAGGGATTTAACACAGGTCTAAATCTCCTATTACGCTGCTGTGCTTAAAAATAGAACCCATGTCTCAACTTCAGGTGTATGCTATAAACCGCATTAAATATTCTCTCTAATAAAAAAAAGTTTTAAAAAGGCAAATCTGTGCACTGTTCTGCTATTATCAAGCTGTATTCCTACTCATATAGACTTATATTTGTCTCCATATTTTGTTACATAAATTTTGCTGATCGTTTTCATATCAAAGTGGCAATCCCCTATGTGTTTGAGTCAACTGTTGGTGTCTATTGACAAAAAGTGCTTGGACTGATCAAAAAGAGTCAGGAATGTTAGCAAAATCACTGAAAATGATTGATCATATTTTTAAACATGCCTAGTTGACAATTTTTTTAAATTTAATGTTAGTTGAACTTAATTGTGATTTTTGGGAACTTTGTTGTATTAGCCTTAATTTAATATTTGAAAAACTGATTATTGAGATAATTTAAGTAAACTGCCTTTAGTGAATGGCATGAGGTTTAAGTGAAATCTTAAAAGAAAACCTAATACTTTACCTACATTGGTATAATCAATCAGTTACTCAGCCATACACATTATTTTGTCTAGATAGTCTTTATAATAAATGTGAATTATATCTGCAGTGATAATAGATTTCTTTTTCTGTCAAATCTCCATACGAACAGCCATTAAGTAATTTATTTTGAAAGATGAATGGCAAGCTATGACATTTCTAGTTCAAAAGTTGTGATCAATTACATGGTTTTTACAATAACAAGAGTTATGGTCAGAGATGTTAGGATGATTTTAATTTTGCTTATTTCATGTATAAACCTTCTTTTGTGCTATTAGCATCCAATTTGTTTAGACCACAAACAGCTACATTATTTTATAAAGGAATCACCTTTAATATAGGTGTCTGTTTGTTTAATTGCTTTTACTGTCTGAATCAACCATTTATTTTTCATGTATGTGTTATATCTATAATTTATCTATCCATTCATCCATCTTTTCTATAAACATATCTGTAAATAGTAGTTGATTTGTTGCAATGATCCACATTTTACTCTTTAAAATTTACTTCAGAAAGTTTAGTGAATTTGAAATCGTAAGAGACTTCAGTCTATCTCCATATAAAATAGAGATGAAGTTATATTCCAAAAGAAAATTCAGATTTTCCTTAGGAATTAATTTGATGCTATTGAACTAACAGAAACTTTTAAAGCAAAATTCTGAGTCCAGCTGCTGTAGACCATGTCAATGAAAGATTAAAATGTTTTGAATGATCCCAACTAAATATAATTTATACATTTTTTCTTCAGAATAAAATTATAAGTAATTAAAGTGAACACTGTTGTAAGGATAGAAGAAACATATGGCTAATGACTATGTTTCCTATAAGGCACGCTATAGTGGCCTCAAATCCTTTGTGGATTTGTCTAATTAGAAGGAAGAGAGGAAGGTAGGAAGGAAGGAAAAATACATGAATGTGCTATAGTAAACCTCCTCACAGAGTGACTTGATACTACTCCACAGGAGTGCTTTCAAAGACCCTGTGGGGGTGTGAAGGAAGCAGGATTAGAAGAGGGAGAAGTTGAGGTGGGGTGCATTTGTAATAGAGATCTCAGCTCTTCTATGCAGAGATCTGGAAGTGTAAGGATTTCTAATTGAGTCAAACAGCTGGGTCTTTATACCATTGCATCATTCATTGGTTGTAGGCTGCCCCTGAGGAGGGGGCATGACATAGGGCCTTCGTCTAAGGACAGTTTCTGGAGAGGGGCTCATGGGCAAGCTGTCTGCAGTCAACACTCCTGGAAGCGAAGGGAGTGAGTGGGTGCTTAGAGTCAGATTTAGGCAGCACACAATATTATGTACTAGAATGGAAGACTCTCTTGACATAAGTGAGCCTTGGCTTTTTAAACAATTCTTTAATATGAACATTCTATTAGAGATAATTCAATAATTCCCCCTGTCTCCTCTATAGT
Organism: Paguma larvata; assembly: GCA_030068075.1. NCBI lineage: Eukaryota > Metazoa > Chordata > Mammalia > Carnivora > Viverridae > Paguma > Paguma larvata. Next base: position 127,577,663 of record CM057824.1, on the reverse strand, counting down.
GAGAGCCCTATCTAAATTGATGTTGGATCTATTGACTAGGAACCTGCTTAGATCTTTAGGGTCTCTGCCCCAGGCCAATCCTTCTTACATCTTCTTATAGGATGCTTGCTGGTTGTGCTTAACAAGGAATAATATCTGGCAATGACTGCTCACCTGACTTCTAATCATTGCCGATGTCTGTTTCTGTGATCTCCTGGATGCCCTGCTCCTGGGTCCCACATAGATGAATGGGTACAAACAGTAAAGTAAGAAAGGGACAAGAGATGTGATACTCTCATGACTTCAATGCCTTACTGGGCCTCTGACTGCCTGCTTCACTGTCAGCTGGTGATTGATCAGGTCTGGCTCTGCGAGAGTGAGCTTTTTCTTTGGGACTTAGTTTACTTCACGGTCTAAGGTAGTGTTCAGACTAATTCTGACTTAGCCCTAGACTTTCTGTGTAACATTAAAACAATGGAAGTATCCTGTGTACTGATCATATTATTCATCTGTAATGTCAAGTTGCAAGAATTTTGCAAGACAAATTTTGAGCAGTGGAAAATTTGTGTCATATATAAAATTGAATGAAATTTTCTGAGTTTTTTGAATGATTATAATCTAGTGCAGCTTTAGCCAACCTGAACTTAGTGGAGGTTGGAGCCTTTATTTCTGAATCCCATACTACACACAGTTAGTTTTGCATACATCGAGAGTTTACAGCTGTATGGAAAATGAGTGATTTGTTAGATTTAACACACTATGATTCTAAGGCAAAACAAGAGAACTACTTTGATTCAGTAAATGACTCTGCTTGTTATTGTCTTGATTTCTGCTCAGCTAAATCTTTCACAGAAAAGGAAGAAGGAGATGTGTTAGTTTGTTGATTCTTTACTCTATTTTATTCCCAAGTCAATCCTTTATACCTGTCTCTCAGTCTCTGTCACTCTGTTTTTTAAATTCTAGATTTAGGTTCAGTTTACCACTTAAAGGGCAATAAGTTCAAGACAAAAGGGAATGCCGATATTTCCCAATCAGATGTCCAGTAATGAAAAAAAAAACCACACAACTCCATAATAGAGGTGTACTTTAGAGGAACAAAACTGTAATCTATGTGTAAAATAAAAATTATTTGATTGAATTTATATGACAAAGCTGGGATTCCACCAAAAAGCATTTTCTTTTAGTGATAGATGGTAAGACTTTAAGTACTTGAAGTATATAAAAATTTAAAAAAATATTTTAAATTCTATTTAACTTATTTTTTAAATTTACATCCAAGTTAGTAAGCATATAGTGCAACAATAATTTCAGGAGTAGATTCCTTAATGCCCCTTACCCATTTAGCTCATCCCCCTCCTACAACCCCTCCAGTAACCTTCTGTTTGTTCTCCATATTTGAGTATCTTATATTTTTGTCCCCCTCTCTATTTTTATGTTATTTTTGCTTCACTTCCCTTATGTTCATCTGTTTTGTATCTTAAAGTCCTCATATGAGTGAAGTCATGATATTCATGCATTATTCATTCATCCATCGATGGACATTTAGGCTCTTTCCATACTTTGGCTATTGTTGATAGTGCTGCTATAAACATTGGGGTGCATGTGTCCCTTCAAAACAGCATACCCGTATCCCTTGGATAAATACCTAAGTGCAATTGCTGGGTCATAGGGTAGTTCTATTTTTAATTTTTTGAGGAACCTCCATACTGTTTTCCAGAGTGGCTGCACCAGTTTGCATTTCCACCAGCAGTGCAAAAGAGATCTTTCTCCACATCCTCGCCAACATCTGTTGTTGCCTGGGTTGTTAATGTTAGCCATTCTGATGGGCGTGAGGTGATATCTCATTGTGGTTTTGATTTGTATTTCCCTGATGAGGAGTGATGTTGGGCATTTTTTCATGTGTTGGTTGGCCATCTGGATGTCTTCTTTGGAGAAGTGTCTATTCATGTCTTTTGCCCATTTCTTCACTGGATTATTTGTTTTTTGGGTATTGAGTTTGTTAAGTTCTTTATAGATTTTAGATACTAACCCTTTATCTGATATGTCATTTGCAGATATCTTCTCCCATTGCATTGGCTGCCTTTTAGTTTTGCTGATTGTTTCCTTCACTGTGTAGAAGCTTTTTATCTTGATGTGGTCCCAATAGTTCATTTTTGCTTTTGGTTTCCTTTGCCTCTGAGACATGTTGAGTAAGAAGTAGCTGCGGCCAACGTCAAAGAGGTTCTTGCCTGCTTTCTCCTCTAGGATTTTGATGGCTTCCTGTCTTACATTTAGGTCTTTCATCCATTTTGAGTTTATTTTTGTGTATGGTGTAAGAAAGTGGTCCAGGTTCATTTTTATGCATGTTGCTGCCCAGTTTTCCCAGCCCCGCTTGCTGAAGAGATTGTCTTTATTCCATTGGATATTCTTTCCTGCTTCGTCAAAGATTAGTTGGCCATATGTGTGTGGGTCCATTTATGGGTTCTATATTCTGTTCCATTGATCCAAGTATCTGTTTTTGTGCCAGTATCATACTGTCTTGATGATTACAGTTTTGTAATACAGCTTGAAGCCGGGATTGTGATGCCTCCTGCTTTGGTTTTCTTTTTCAAGATTGCGTTGGCTATTCAGGGTCTTTTCTGGTTCCAAACAAATTTTAGGATTGTTTGTTCTGGCTCTGTGAAGAATGCTAGTGTTATTTTGATAGGTATTGCATTGAATATGTAGATTTCTTTGGGTAGTATTGACATTTTAACAATATTTGTTCTTCCTATTCAGGAGCATGGAATATTTTTCCATATTTTTGTGTCTTCTTCAATTTATTTCATAAACTTTCTATAATTTTCAGTGTATAGATTTTTCACCTCTTTGGTTAGATTTATTCCTAGATATTTTATGGGTTTTGGTGCAATTGTAAATGGGATCGATTCCTTGATTTCTCATTCTGTTGCATCTTTGGTGTATAGGAATGCAACCGATTTCTGTGCATTGATTTTATATCCTGGCGCTTTGCCGAATTCATGGATGAGTTCTAGCAGTTTTTTGGTGTAATCTTTTGGGTTTCCCATATAGAGTATCATGTCATCTGCAAAGAGTGAAAGTTTGACCTCTTCCTGGCCAATTTGGATGCCTTTTATTTCTCTGTGTTGTCTGATTGCTGAGGCTAAGACTTCCAACACTGTGTTGAATAACAGTGGTGAGTGAATAACTGTCTTGTTCCTGACCTTAGCGGGAAAGCTCTCAGTTTTTCCCCAGTGAGGATGATATTAGCGTTGGGTCTTTCATATATGGCTTCTATGGTCTTGAGGTATGATCCTTTTATTTCTACTTTCCTGAGGGTTTTTATCAAGAAAGAATGCTGTATTTTGTCAAATGCTTTCTCTGCATCTATTGAGAGGATCATGTGGTTCTTGTCCTTTCTTTTATTGATGCGATGAATCACGTTGATTGTTTTGTGGATATTGAACCAACCCTGCATCCCAGGTATAAATCCCACTTGGTCATGGTGAATAATTTTTTTAATGTATTGTTGGGTCCAGTTGGCTAATATCTTGTTGAAGATTTTTTTTTTTTTTATTTTTTTTTTTTATTTTTTCTGGGCCAGCCACTTGACTGGAAGATAGGGGAAACTGAGGCTCGAGGAATTCTTGTTTGTGTCTTTTTTTTTTATTTTATTTTTTTTTATTATTATTATTTTTTTTTGTTATAATAGTTTATTTTCAAATTGGTTTACATATAACACCCAGTGTTCATCCCAACATGTGCCCTTTTTAATGCCCATCACCCCCTCTCCCCCCTCCCTCATCCCCCTTACCCTCAGTTTTTTCTTAGTCTTTGAGAGTCTCTTATGTTTTATCTCCCTCCCTCTCTGTGTCTTTTTTTTCTTTCCCCTCTTCCCCTCCCCCTGGTTTTTGCTTAGTTTCACAAAGTCCACCTATTCGTGGAAACATATGGTATCTGTCTTTTTCTGACTGACTTATTTCACTTAACATAATACCCTCCAGTTCCATCCATGTTGCTACACATGGCCAGATTTCATTTTTTCTCATTGCCACGTAGTAGTCCATTGTATATAAGTACCATAACTTCTTTATCCATTCGTCAGTTGATGGGCACTTGGTCTCTTTCCATGATTTGGCTATTGTCGAAAGTGCTGCTATGAACATTGGGGTACACGTGCTCCTATGCATCAGCATTCCTGTGTCTCTTGGGTAGATTCCTAGCAGGGCTATTGCTGGGTCATAGGGTAGCTCTATTTTCATTTTTTTGAGGAACCTCCACACCGTTTTCCAGAGTGGCTGCACCAGTTTGCATTCCCACCAACAGTGTAGGAGGGTGCCTACTTCTCCACATCCTCGCCAGCATCTATAGTTTCCTGATTTGTTCATTTTAGCCACTCTGACTGGTGTGAGGTGGTATCTCAGTGTAGTTTTGATTTGTATTTCCCTGATGATGAGTGACATTGAGCATCGTTTCATGTGTCTGTTGGCCATCTGAATGTCCCCTTTGGAGAAGTGTCTATTCATATCTTCTGCCCATTTCTTCACTGGGTTGTTTGTTTTTCGGGTTTGGAGTTTGGTAAGTTCTTTATAAATTTTAGATATTAGTCCTTTATCCGATATGTCATTTGCGATGATCTTTTCCCATTCCGTTGGTTGCCTATTCGTTTTGTTGGTTGTTTCTTTTGCCGTGCAGAAGCTTTTTATCTTGATGAGGTCCCAATAGTTCATCTTTGCTTTTAATTCTCTTGCCTTTGAGACGTGTCGAGTAAGAAATTTGTGCATCTTAGGTCAAAGAGGCTTTTTCCTGTTTTCTCCTCTAGGATTTTGACGGTTTCCTGTCTCACATTCAGATCTTTTATCCATTTAGAATTTATTTTGTGAGTGGTGTAAGAAAGTGGTCTAGTTTCATCCTTTTGCATGTTGCTGTCCAATTCTCCCAGCACCATTTGTTAAAAAGGCTGTCTTTTTTCCATTGGATACATTTTCCCGCTTTGTCAAAGATTAGTTGGCCATATACTTGCGGGTCCATTTCTGAGTTTTCTATTCTATTCCATTGGTCTATGCGTCTGTTTTTGTGCCAATACCATACAGTCTTGATGACCACCGCTTTGTAGTAGAGGTTAAAGTCTGGGATTGTGATGCCTCCCGCCTTGGTTTTATTCTTCAGTATTATTTTGCCTATTCGAGGTCTTTTGTGGTTCCATACAAATTTTAGGATTGTTTGCTCTAGCTTTGAGAAGAATGCTGGTGCAATTTTGATTGGGATTGCATTGAATGTGTAGATTGCTTTGGGTAGTATTGCCATTTTGACGATATTTATTCTTCCAATCCATGAGCATGGGATGTTTTTCCATTTCCTTGTGTCTTCCTCAATTTCCTTCATAAGTTTTTTATAGTTTTCAGCGTAGAGGTCTTTCACATCTTTGGTTAGGTTTATTCCTAAGTATTTTATGGTTTTTGGTGCAATTGTGAAGGGGATTAGCTTCTTTATTTCTCTTTCTGCTGCTTCATTGTTGGTGTATAGAAATGCCACCGATTTCTGTACATTGATTTTGTATCCTGCAACTTTGCTGAAATCATGAATCAGTTCTAGTAGGCTTTTGGTGGATTCTGTCGGGTTTTCCATGTAAAGTATCATGTCATCTGCAAAAAGTGAAAGTTTGACTTCCTCCTTGCCAATCTTGATGCCTTTTATTTTGTTTTGTTGTCTGATTGCTGATGCTAAGACTTCCAGCACTATGTTAAATAGCAGTGGCGAGAGTGGACACCCCTGTCGTGTTCCTGATCTCGGGGAAGGCTTTCAATTTTTCCCCATTGAGGATGATATTAGCTGTGGGCTTTTCATATATGGCTTTTATGATGTTTAAGTATGTTCCTTCTATCCCGACTTTCTCGAGAGTTTTTATTAAGAAAGGATGCTGTATTTTGTCAAATGCTTTTTCTGCATCTATTGACAGAATCATATGGTTCTTATCTTTTCTTTTGTTGATGTGATGTATCACGTTGATTGATTTGCGAATATTGAACCAGCCCTGCAACCCAGGGATGAATCCTACTTGATCATGGTGGATAATTCTCTTTATATGCTGTTGGATTCGATTTGCTAGTATCTTGTTGAGAATTTTTGCATCCATATTCATCAGGGATATTGGCCTGTAATTTTCTTTCTTTGCTGGGTCTCTATCTGGTTTGGGAATCAAAGTGATGCTGGCTTCATAGAATGAGTCCGGGAGTTTTCTTTCCGTTTCAATTTTTTGGAACAGCTTGAGGAGGATAGGAATTAACTCTGTTTTAAATGTCTGGTAAAATTCCGCAGGAAAGTCATCTGGTCCAGGGCTTTTATTTGCTGGGAGGTTTTTAATAACGGATTCTATTTCTCCACTAGTTATGGGTCTGTTCAAATTTTCTATTTCTTCCCGTTTGAGTTTTGGTAGCGTGTGGCTATTTAGGAAGCTGTCCATTTCTTCCAGATTGCCAAGTTTGGTGGCATATAATTTTTCATAGTAATCTCTGATGATTGCTTGTATCTCTGAGGGATTGGTTGTAATTTCTCCCTTTTCATTCATGATTTTATTTATTTGAGTTCTCTCTCTTTTCTTTTTGAGAAGCCTGGCTAGAGGTTTGTCTATTTTGTTTATTTTTTCAAAGAACCAGCTTTTGGTTTCATTGATCTGTTCCACTACCTTTTCTGTCTCCATATGGTTAATTTGAGCTCTGATCTTTGTTATTTCTCTCTTTCTGCTGGGCTTGGGTTGTTTTAGTTGATCTGCTTCTAGTTCCTTTAGGCGTGCTGTTAGAATTTGTGTTATTGATTTTTCTTGTTTCTTGAGATGGGCCTGGATTGCAATATATTTCCCTCTCAGGACTGCCTTTGCTGCATCCCAGAGCGTTTGGATTGTTGTATTTTCATTTTCATTTGTTTCCATGTATTTTTTAATTTCTTCTCTGATGGCTTGGTTGACCCAGTCATCTTTTAGTAGGTTATTTCTTAGCCGCCATGTTCTTGGATATTTTCCAGGCTTTCTCCTGTGGTTGATTTCAAGTTTCAATGCATTGTGGTCTGACACTGTACACGGTATGATCTCAATTCTTTTATATTTATTCAGAGCTTCCCTGTGCCCCAGAATGTGGTCTATCTTGGAAAATGTACCGTGTGCAGATGAGAAGAACGTAAATTCCTTTGCTTCTGGATGAAGGACCCTAAAGATGTCTGTGAGGCCCATCTGTCCTAATGTGTCATTCAGGGCTATTGTTTCTGCGGAGATTTTCTGTTTTGTGGATCTATCCAATGCTGAGAGTGGAGTGTTGAGATCCCCTACTATTAGGACATTTTTATCGATGAGGTTGCTAATGTTTGTAATTAGTTGTTTTACAAATTTGGGTGCCCCTGAATTCGGTGCGTAGATATTTACAATTGTTAGCTCTTCCTGCTGGATGGTCCCTGAGACTATTATATAATGTCCTTCCTCATCTCTTATTACATCGTTCATTTTAAAGTCTAATTTGTCTGATATAAGTGTGGCTACTCCGGCTTTCTTCTGACTTCCAGTAGCATGGTAGATAGTTCTCCATCCCCTCACTTTCAATCTGAAGGTGTCTTCAGGTTTAAGATGAGTTTCTTGAAGACAGCAAATAGATGGGTCTTGTTTTTTAATCCATTCTGTTATCCTGTGTCTTTTGATTGGCGCATTTAGTCCATTTACATTCAGTGTTAATATTGAAAAATATGGGCTTACAGTCACTGTATTATCTGTAAGTTTCATGTTTGTAAGGCTGTGTCTGGTAGTTTGTATTCTTTGCCTCCTTGTTTTCATAGACTGCCCCTCAGGATCTCTTGCAGTGCTGGCTTATTTGTGATAAATTCTTTCAGTTTTTGTTTGTTGGGAAAAACCTTGATCTCTCCTTCTATTCTGAATGACAGGCTAGCCGGATACAGAATTCTTGGTTGCATGTCCTTCTTGCTCATCACATTGAAGATATCCTGCCATTCCTTTCTGGCTTGCCAAGTTTCCGTAGATAAGTCTGCTACTACCCTTATAGGTCTCCCTTTGTATGTTAGGGTTCTTTTGTCCCTAGCTGCTTTCAGGATTCTCTCCCTATCTTTGTATTTTGCCAGCTTCACTATGATGTGCCGTGCAGAAGGTCTATTCAAGTTACGTCTGAGGGGAGTTCTCTGTGCCTCTTGGATTTCCATGCCCGTTTCCTTTCTCATGTTGAGGAAGTTCTCAGCAATGATTTGTTCCAGAACCCCTTCGATTCCTTTCTCTCTCTCTTCTTCCTCTGGAACTCCTATGATACGGATATTGTTTCTTTTGACTGCATCGCTCAGCTCTCGAATTCTCCTTTCCTGTTCCTGGATCAGCTTCTCTCTCTTTTTATCTGCTTCCTCTTTTTCAATGATTTTGTCTTCTAATGCACTAACTCTTTCCTCTACCTCTTCAATCCGTGCTGTGGCTGCTTCCAGTTTCCCCTGTATTTCTTCCAATGTCTTCTTTAATTCTTCCTGACCGTTTTTAAGGTCTTTGAACTTTGCCTCGTGGGACCCCTTGCATTCATCTAAGCTTTTTTCAAGGCCAGCAATTAGTTTTATGATTAACATTCTATATTCAAGTTCTGTTATGTTGCTTATATCTCTTTTCATTAATTCTTGAGCTGTCACTGCTTCTTGTAGACTCTTTTGAGGAGAATTATTCCGTCTCGTCATTTTGGCTGGATGTGTTATGGGTTGTTTCTTGAAGTTGCCCTGGAAAGGAAAACTGACAGACACATAGAACACAGAAATACTCAAACGTACCGACAAATGGTCCAGACAAGCAGTTCACAACAGAAAAAAATAACAAGTGACTCTCTGAGGGCAATGTCCTGAAGTAACAGCTACACGTTAAGGACAGGGTATGTAGTGTGCTGGTGGCAGAGCATATATAGACAGAATAATGACTGGTGCAGGGAGAAGAAGGAAATGGACTTTGCCCAGGTAGAGCGACTAAAGGGTTTAATCCAGACTGATAGAAATCAGAATAAGGACAGGTGCGAGGGAAAAGGAATAAAGATCGATGTCGTCTAGATGAACTTATACGGCCTGGTTATTCCAGAAAAAGGGCTAGGGAAGTAAAGAAGAGGTTGTAGGGCATGTCCTCGAAGAGTGGGTTAAAAAACAAAACAAAAACAAAAAACAAAAAACAAAAAACAAAACAAAACAAAAAACCAAACAAAACAAACAAACAAACAAAAAACAAAAAAAGAAAAAATAAAAAGAACGAAAAAAATGATTAAGCCAGTCAGTACCCTGGATGACCAGCTCAGGGATGGGGATCGGTAGGAATGAGAAAGGGAGGGATAAATTTAAAAAGAAGAAATGACTGGCGTTACTCCAGGCAGCAATCTCCACTTGGATCAGTCGCTCCTGCTGATAGTTTGGGAGGGGCGTGGTTTAGTGTAGGCGGGTCCGGCCTCCACTGCTGCAGGGATGGCTTCTGGGGTGACTTCCTGGCTTGTGAGACAACAATGGCGTCTCTCCAGACCCGCGCCACCAGTCCTGGAGGCTTTATTCGCCCCTTTATTTCTGTTCTCTCTCCACCGCCCACGCCAGCCTAGTGTGGTTTACTGGAGCCGCCGCCTGGGCTGCCTGGGTCCCTGCTGCCTATCCCGGCAGGGTGCGTGCCCGGAGGCGCTGGGCGAGGGTGGCGCGGTGGCGCGGCCGTCTGCTACCCCCCGATTTGGCTGTAACTGTGCGGGGGTTAGAGGTGCTCCCCAGGAGCCGCTGCCTGGGTCCCCCCGGCCTGTCCCGGCAGCGCGCGCGCCCCGAAGGCGCTGGGCGAGGGTGGCGCGGTGGTGCGGCCGTCTGCCACCCCCCGATTTCGTTATAATTGTGCCGGGGTTAGAGGTGCTCCGCAGGCGGCGCCGCCTGCGTCCCCGCTGCCAGTCCCTCCCGCGCGCGTCCCAGTGGCTCAGGACGGGGTTGGTGCGGTCCCAGCAGCGCGCGGGGATTGCTGCTGTTTGCCACTGAACTTCTCTTCAAAAGCCCTGCATTTAGGGCCTGGATGGTAGTGGTCTCACCCGCTCTGGCCCTCTCGTTCAGATGTTGTTCGATCGGCACTTTCCCAGCTATCTCCGAAGACGCTCACCCTCCCCTCAGCTCAACTTCCCGAGTTCGAGTTCGTTTTATCCGACCCAGATTAAACTCACAGTTCAGTTGGGCCGTGTCTGTTTTCGCCTTAGTTTCTTGTCAGCTCTAGCACCTTTTCCCCCCGATTTTTGGAGTTGAGAGAGAGACAATGGTTTCAGTCGTCCCCCTTTAAAGGGCAAGCGAAATACTGGAGCCCCCTACTCCTCCGCCATGTTGCCTCGCTCCTTGTTTGTTTCTTGTTGAAGATTTTTGCATCCATGTTCATCAGGGAAATTGGTCTATAGTTGTCCTTTTTAGTAAGGTCTTTGTCTGGTTTTGGAATCAGGGTAACGCTGGCTTCATAGAAAGAGTTTGGAAGTTTTCCTTCCGTTTCTATATTTTGGAACAGCTTCAAGAGAATAGGTGTTAAATCTTCTTTAAGTGTTTGGTAGAATTCCCCTGGAAAGCCATCTGGCCCTGGACTCTTGCTTTTTGGGAAATTTTTGATTACTAATTTGATTTCTTTACTGGTTATGGGTCTGTTCAAATTTTCTGTTTCTTCCTGTTTCAGTTGTTGTAGTTTACATGTTTCTAGGAATTTGTCCATTTCTTCCAGATTGTCCATTTTATTGGCATATAATTGCTCATAATATTCTCTTATTATTGGTTTTATTTCTGCTGTGTTGGTTGTGATCTCTCCTCTTTTATTCTTGATTTTATTTATTTGGGTCCTTTACTTTTTCTTTTTGATCAACATGTCTAGTGGTTTATCAATTTTGTTAATTCTTTCAAAGAACCAGCTTCTGGTTTCATTGATCTGTCCTACAGTTTTTTGTTTGTTTGTTTGTTTTTTTGATAACATTGATTTCTGCTGTAATCTTTATTATTTCCTGTCTTCTGCTGGTTTTGGGTTTTATGTGGTATTCTTTTTCCAGCTCTTTAAGGTATCTGAGACCTTTCTTCCTTTTTTAGGAAGGCCTGGGTTACTGTATACTTTCCCCTTATGACCACCTTTGCTGCGTCCGAGAGTTCTTCTTTTTCTATCTCCTTTTCCTTCTTCATAAGTTTACCTTTATTTATGCTCCATTTTCATTATCTTTTCTTCATATTTTCTTTTATTTTTTTCCATTCCTTTTTCCTTTTCTTCTTCTTTTTTTTTTTTAGAGAGAGAGGGAGAGAGAGAGAGAGCACACACACATGCAAGTGCCTGCACAAGCAGGGGAGCAGCAGAGAGTGAGAGAGGATCTTAAGGCTCCATGTTTAGCACTTGAGCCCAATGTGGGGTTCAATCCCATGACTCTGGGATCATGACCTGAGCTAAAGTCAAGAGTTGGATGCTCAACTGACTGAGCCACCCAGGCTCCCCCATTCTTTTTTCAATTATTGAGCATGTATCATATGTAGGACATTGGTGTGTATTGTCAGGTACACAAAGATAATAAAAATAATATTGCCCTCAACCAACTCATATTCTTGAATGGTGACATTTCTTACCAATAGCTTTCGCTGGAATTAAAAACCCCAGAGTTATGTCGAAAGTAAATTTATAACATTTGTACCTAGACAACAAATAAATTATATTATTTTGAATAATACTAGTTACCTTTTAGAAAAGCAGAGTCATTATGTTAATTTTTAATATCATATCTATATATAAAAATGGTTTAAATTCATTTTAAAAACTCTGAATTATGGCACTATTAGACATTCTGTAGACTGCTTAAAATCAAATATCCAGTTCCACTAAAAGTTAAGTTTAATGGATTTTTTATCAATTTCATGTTCCGTAATATAAAAGAGCCACCTCTTTTTTTATTCACTTGTTGTTATCTGGAAATCTTTTAATTCTCCTCTCTAATATAATAGGTTGTCGAAAACTGTGACAATCCTAAGATTTTACCCTCTTTGCAAGATAAGTTAGCCTATAGTAGTTTTGTGGTTGCTGTCATAAGATGCAAGACTCCTGGATCAAAGTTTATTACTCACAGAAATAGCAGAAGTAGCAATAGCCAGAGGATCATCAGCATTCCATACCAGAATGATTTCTTTGAGACTAAGTCAAACCGGTTAGATGAGAAGGGTTACCCTTATCTGAATCTTACAGGAAGGAAAGTTTCAGTGGCCATTATTGATGACCAACTTTCTGAAAAGAGCACTGAAATAATATGTTGGTTAATTGAAGTGAAGTTTCCTATTCTCCAGTAAGGGAAGCCACCTTCTAGACAGAATCTTAGTAGTATCTGAGAAAAGGAGAGATTAAAGGCAGATATTTATAAGAATCTGGGGTCTGGAGGTCTTTTAATGATTTGGCTAATTGGGATTGAACAGTCCCCATGATATAATAATTTAAGATTAGTGAGCACAGCAAGGTGAGGGTTTCGAATTAAGTTTTGATACATAGAGAGTCATTTAATAACCAAGTAATTTGTCCTTTTGAGTTATGTGTTGATCATAGGAGGAACTATTTATTCTGATGAGCAATCTGTTGTTTTGAGAGAGGGTTAATTGAATAGTTGGCTATTTGGATAAATGTATTTTCTTCAGGATTTTCTGCAACTTTATCATACTGTACAAGAATTTCCCGTGATAGTAAAGTCATATTCATATGCACAGTCTTAGTTCTCAGTCCTATTAAGATGTTACTTGTAGGCAGCTTGTCCTCTCAAGGCATTAATTCATTAGTCCATGGAGATTATATAACTTATTAAATGTTAAGAAAATTCATGTGACTACTCAAAGGCACCAGAACCAACTAGACATGTGTGGTACAATAAAAAAAATTGTCTCATCTTTGTTCTGTGTTCCTAAAAACTCTTGGAATCTCCTAAGTATTAGGACTATATTATGCTGAGGTGACTCATGGTGGGCCCCTAAATAGCTTCAGGATGGAGGCTGGTCACCAGAAAAACCAACCATATGTTTAGAAGATTGTAACTTTGGGTTAGCCTGACTTGAGGAGAGGAGAGCTGGAGATTGGGTTCAATCATGTGTTCAATATTTAATCTGTCATACATGTGTAAATAAACCCCAATAAAAACTCTCTACATTAACGTCTAGTGGAGTTTCTTGGTTGGTGAACACATAGAGGTACCAGGAGGGTGATGTACCCTTACTCCATGAGGGATAGCATGGAAACTCTGCATGTCCTTCTAGACTTTGCTTCATGAATCTCTTCATTTGTCTGGTTCTCATCTGTGTATTCTTTATAATAAAATGATGGGGTGCCTGAGTGGCTCAGTTGGTTAAGTGTCCAACTCTTGATTTTTGGCTCAGGTCATGATCTCACAGTTTGTGAGTTCAAGCCCCACGTTGGGCTCTGCACTGGCAGTGTAGAGCTTGCTTGGAATTCTTTCTCTCCCTTTCTCCCTGCCCCTCCCCTGCTCTATCTCTTTCTCTCTCTAAATGAATAAACAAATATTAAAAAAAAATAAAATGGTAATCATAAGTATACCATTTTCCTAAGTTCTGAGTTGTTCTAGTGAATTAATAAATCTGAGAGGGATCATGGGTACCTCCTAAATTGGTAGCCAGTTGGTCAGAAGTGCAGGTGCCTCGTGACCCTCTGAGATTTGTACCTGGCCTCTGAAGTGAGAGCAGACTTGTGGAAAAACTTAAACTGTGAAGTCTAATAGTAACTTGGGTGTCATAAATGAATTGGAATATACCCAATTGGTGTTGGACCATTTGAGGTGGAAACAAGATAGTATATCACTGAATAAATAATTTTCCCATATTAAAGTAGGAGGAAGTTTTCAGTTGCTTTGGGTGTAGGAAGCAGGAACTGAGAAATATATTTTTAGTAAAAGTAGGAACAATAAAGAAAAGAGAAATATAAATAATTTTCCTCCTTTTTTATAGTTTCTTTTTTTTTAAATCATTAAAATCTACTTTGTTTCCTTAAGAGTTATTGCACTACTTTCTAATTCAGAAATATGTCATATGATCTTTGTTTTTTGTGGTTTTGCTTTCTGATTGTTTCAGCCTTTTGATAATGACTAATACAACTTTCTAGTAGTGTAAAGCTTTATTGTTATTTTTTTAACTAAGGATGTATTCTGAGTATAACAGAACAGTTCATAATTAACTTAATTTCCCCAGGTATTTTGATGCTTAAAAGGAATGAGGAAGAGGAGAGATGCAGAAGATGTTTATTTAAAAATACTATTAGGATACTGGCAGTGTCCTTAATCACTGGAGGAATTTTACTTCTTTTTACCTGCAGCTATATAAAGCAGTAGTTCCCTAGCTAATTGAAATGAAATAATACTGAAATTGCTAGAGGTGAAATGTTCAAATTGCGTGCTTTTTTTTTTTTTTGCTAAAAACAAAAACAGTAACATTCGAGATATTTTTTCCATTTTATTTTTATTTCTATAGTAAAGAGAAATACCAGCTCTCACAGATAGCAAGAAGAATGGAAGATAAACATATAACCAAAATTCTTTTCTTCCGTCTCACCTCATAAAATGTATAGAAATTGAAGAACTTTTTATATGCATTCTTGTCATTATTACAAAAATCTTGGAAAACATTGTAAAAAAGCATCTTTCTTTATTGATTCTTGTGAATGTGCATTTCTATTTCATTTGTGAAGATGACTTGAAACAGAGATCTAAGCAATTTTTCCAAACTAGATCACGACTTGTGAATAACCTCTATACAATTGCCAGAATTTTTCAGTTGTATCAAAGTCTTCCCTCGAGAATGTGGCCATGACTTTGTAGTTCACCATACTTTTATCAGAACTGCAATAATAGTTCACCAGGTTAAGTTTTGCAAAGAAACTGGACTAAATTAGACTAGGAATGCTAGTAGTTTTAATAAAACGTAAAATATATAAAATGTATAAAAGAGTATAAGCCATGTTTTAGAATCAGTGACTGTTTTCACCTGATTAAATTAGAATATTGGGATTGCAAATGATCATTTTTCTGATTATCATGCTTATTTTGTATTTTTATGGCATTCTTCTCCAAATGATAGGCTTCTCTTTCAGTTTGTTTCTCTCTTTCTCCTTTTTATTTTGTTTTTTGAATGTTTAGTTTTGAGAGAGAGAGAGTACAAGTAGGGGAGGAGCAGAGAGAGAGGGAGACAGAGACTCTGAAGCAGGCTCCCTGCTGTCAGCACAGACCCTGATGTGGGGCTTGACCTCAAAAACTGTGAGATCATGACCTGGGCTGAAGTGGTTGTCGTGTTCGAATTTTCACCAATTTGTATCTCAATCCTGTTAACAGTATTATTGAGATATAACTGACATATAGCACATTTTTTTATTGGAGCTTAATTGAGCTCCAATATCCTATTAGTGTCAGTTGTACATTATAGTGATTCGGTATTTTTATACATTATGAGAGGAACCTCAGAATAAATCTGGTTACTGTCACCATACAAAATTATTACAGTATTATTGACTATAGTCCCTATGCTATACATCACATCCCCATGACTTACTTATTTATTTAATTTTTTAATGTTTATTTTTGAGAGAGAAAGAGAGAGAGTGTGAGTGGAGGAGGGGCAGAGAGAGAGGGAGACAGAATCTGAAGCAGGCTTTACGCTCTGAGCTGTCAGCACAAAGCCTGAGGTGGAGCTTGAACCCATGAACCGTGAGATCATGACCTGAGCCAAAATCAAGACTTGGTCACTCAAATGACTGAGCCACCCATGTGCCCCGCCCATGACTTACTTATTTTATAATTAGAAGTTTGTACCTCTTAGTTCCCTTCACCTGTTTATCCCATTTCCCCAACCCCTTCCTCCCCTGGTAACCAGTAGTTTCCTATATCTGTTAGTCTGTTTTTATTTTGTTTGTTCATTTTTGTTTCGTTTTTTTGGATTCTACATGTAAGTGAAGTCATAGTTGTCTTTCTCTGACTTATTTCAGTTAGCATAATACCCTCTAGGTCTATCCAATGTTGTTGCAAATGGCACAATTTCATTCATTTTATGGCTGAGTAATATGCCTTAGATTGCTTTCACATCTTGGCTATTATTGTAAACAATGCTGCAGTGATCATAAGGTGCATATATCTCTTCAAATTAGTGTTTTAATTTTCTTGAGATAGTTACCCGAAGTGGAATTGCTGTATTGTACATTGGCTCTCCTTTTAATTTTTTGAGGAAGCTCCCTACTCTTTTCCATAGTGGCTATACCAATTTACATTCCAACCAACTGCATAGGGTTCCCTTTATTCTGCATCCTCACCAACACTTGTTATTTTTTTAAATCTTTTTGATAATAGCCAATCTGACAGGTATGAAGTGCTATCTTTTCATGGTTTTGATTCGCATTTCCCTGATGGTTAGTAATGTTGAGCATTCTTTCATGTGCCTGCTTGCCACTTGTATGTCTTCTTTGGAAAAATGCCTATTCAAGTTCTGTGGCCATTCTTTTTAAATTCTACCTTGAATTATTTTTTTTAAGTTTTTTTTAATTTTTAAATTCCAATATGATTAATATACAGTGTTACATTAGTTTCAGCTGTGCAGTATACTGATTCAACAATTCCATACATTACTCAGTGCTCATCACAGTAAGTGCACTCTTAATCTCCTTTACCTATTTCACCAGTGCCCTAACCCACCTAGTCTCTGACTGCCAGTTTGTTCTTTATATTTAAGGCTGTTTTTTGTTTGTTTGTTTGTCTCTTTTTCCTTTGTTTAGTTTCTTTGATTCCGCGTATGAATGAAATCATATGATATCTGTCTTTCTCTGACTGTCTTATTTCACTTAGCATTATACCCTCTAGATCTCTTCATGTTGTTGCAAATGGCAAGATTTCATTCTTTTTTATGACTGAATAATCCTCCATTCTTGTTCCCTATCCCTCACATCTTTCTTATCCATTCATCTATCAATGGCCATGGGCTGCTTCCATAATTTGGCTATTGTAGATAATGCTGCTATAAACAGGGTACGTATATCTTTTGAAATTAGTGTTTTCATTTTCTTTGGGTAGATACTCAGGAGTGGAATTACTGGATAATTATGGTAATTCTATTTTTAATTTTTTGAGGAAACTCCATATTTTCCACAGTGGCTGAAACAGTTTGCATTCCTACCAATAGTGAATGAGTATTCTTTTTTCTCTCTATTCAGGTCCTTTGCCCATTTTTTAATCAGATTATTTGCTATTTGGTGTTGAGTTGTATAAGTTCTTTATCTATTTTGTATATTAACCCCTTATAAGATCTATCATTTGCAAATATCTTCTCACATTCAGTATATTCTCTTTTTGTTTCGTTGATGGTTTCCTTTGCTGTGTGAAAGCTTTTTATTTTAGTATAGTCCCAGTGGTTTGATTTTGCTTGTTTCCCTTGTCTTAGAAGACACATCTAGAAAACTTGTTGTTATGTATGGCTGGTGTCAGAAAAATTACTTCCTGTGTTCTCTAGGATTTTTATGCCTTCAGGTATTTAAGTCTTTAACACATTTTGAGTTTATTCTTATGTACTGTGTTAGAAAGTAGTCTAGTTTTATTCTTTTAAGTGTAGCTGTCCAGTTTAAGGCTGATGTTTCCTTTTTGATTTTCTGTCTGGATCATCTATCCATTGATGTGAGTGGGGTGTAAAGCCTCGACTATTATTATATTGCTGTCCATCTCTCCCTTTATGTCTGCTAATATTGGCTTTATATATTTTGGTGGTCTTATTTTGGGTGTTCCTAAATTTTATATCCTCTTGTTAGATTGACCCCTTTATTCATTATGTGATGCTTTTTGTCTTATATTGCAGATTTTGTTTTAAAGTCTATTTTGTCTGCTATAAGTTTAGTTATCTCAGCTTTCTTTCTGTTTTCATTTGCATAGAATATCTTTTTTCATCTCTTCATTTGTGATCTGTTTGAATCCTTACATCTGGAGTGAGTCTTTTGGTAGATAGCATATAGAAGAGTCTTTTTTTTTTTTAAATCCATTTAGCAATGCTTTTGTCTTTTTGATTGGGATATTTAGTTCATTTACATTTAAAGTCAGTATTGATAGGCATGTACTTATTGCTATATTTTGTTAAGTTTTTTGTGGTTGTCTTTTAGTTCATTCTTGCTTCTCTTCCTTTGTAGTTTGATGACTTTCATTAGTGTTATGATTAGATTTCTGTTTCATTATTTTTTTGTGTATCTAATGTATGCTTTTGCTCTTGGTTACCATAGTTCTTTCATGTAACAAGCTATAACAGTCTATTTTATGTTGATAATTTAAGTTGAACGTATTCTAAAACTCTACATTTTTATTATTTTATGTGATGTCACATTTTTACATATTATGTGTATTTTCTAACTAATTATTGTAGTTATAGTTTTATTATTTTTGTCTCTCAACCTTCTTATTAGCTTTACATATGATTAAGCCACTGCCTTTATTGGATATTTATCTTTTACCCATGTGATTTACTCATGTGATTTATATTTTCACATGTTTTCTTATTACTAATTAGAGCCCTTTGTTTTCATTTTAAAGAAGTTCCTTTAAGATTTCTTGTAAGGCTGGTTTAGTGGTGATGAACTTTTTCAGCTTTTGCTTGTCTAGAAAACTTTATCTTCTCTTCAATTCTGAATGACAGTTTTTCTGGGTTGAGTATTCTTGGTTGCAGGTTTTTTCATTTTAGTGCTTTGAATATTTCATGCTACTTCCTTCTGACCTGAAAAATTTCTGTGAAAAATCAGATAGCCTATTGAGGGGTTACCTTGGAACTAACACATTGTTTTTCTCTTGCTGCTGTTAAGACTTTAAGATTCTCTCTTAACTTTAACTTTTGACATTTTAATTTTAATGTGTCATGGTGTAGATTTCTTTGGGTTCATCTTATTTGGAACTTCCTGGGTTTCCTGGAGTGTTTGTTTCCTCTCCCAGGTTGGAGAAGTTTTCAGCCATTATTTATTTAAGTAAATTTTCTGTCTCTTATTCTTCTCCTTCTGGGACCCTGACAATGTGAATGTTGTTCAGCTTAATGTTGATATCTTTACTTTTTAAAATTATTTTTTTTCTTTTTGCTATCCTGTTTGGATGAGTTCTACTGCCTGTCTTTGAGATCACTGATCCTTTCTTCTGCTTTATGTAATCTGTTGTATCTCTCTAGTGTATTTTTCAATTCAGTTTTTATATTGTTTAGCTCTGTGAGTTCTGTTTGATATATTCTTATATTTCCTATCTTTTTTCTTTTCAAATTTTTACTTAAATTCTAGTTGGTTGACATATAGTGTAATATTGGTTTCAGGAACTGAATTCAGTGATTTATCACTTACGTACAATATCCAGTGCTCTTCATAATAAGTACTCTCCTGAATACCTATCACCCCATATAGCCCATCCCCTACCCACCTCCCTCCATCAACCCTCAATTTGTTCTATATCCTTAAGAGTCTCTCATGTTTTTTTTCCCCTCTCTCCCCTCCCCTGCAATGTGCTCATCTGTTTTGTTTCTTAAATTACACATATGAGTGAAATCATATTTGCTTTTCTCTGACTTATTTTGCTTCACATAATATACTCTAGCTCCATCCACAGTGTTACGAATGACAAGACTTCATTCTTTCTTCATTCTTTTTGATGGTCGAGTGATAGTCCATTATATATATATAAGTTTGGTGGCCATCTTTATGACTGTTACTTTGAACTCTTCGGTGAATTATTTATCTATGTTTCATTAAGTCTTTTTTTTTTTCCTGAGGTTTTATCTTGTTCTTTTGTTTAGAACATATTTTTCTGTTTCTTCATTACTTGACTCTTTTCTATGTTTTTTTTCCCCTATGTATTAAGTGAAACAGCTGTTTCTCCCAGAGTTTCAGGAGTGTATTCCTGTAGGAGACGAACCTTATTGTTTAACTTTGTCCTAGCTTTTGATTGTTTCTTGAATCTTTGTCATTGTCCAAGTAGCCTGATTTATTTTTAATAGGTTCAGTTGTTGAGAATATGCCAGCATCTAGTTTCAGGTTGATTGGAAGCCAGACCCTTAGGCAGCAGCTTTTAGTATGTAATATGTACAGTCCTGTGGGACTGCCATTGTAGATCCTGCTGGCTTCTAAACTAGGAAGTCAGGTGCTGTCCCCTTTGCAAGCATTGCAAAACTTGGGCTGCAGAGGAATGTGTAAGCCCCTTTCTGGGAGGTACAGGTGAGCTGTAGTAAGGCAGAGGGAGAGTATAAAGATGATGTCCCCTCATCTACATTCCCTGAGAGTACCTCTGTAGCCTCAAGGAAATCTTGAAGCCTGCCCATCAGGCTAGAGCTCCAGGATAAATAAATAGGCCTCTTATAGAGAAAGTCTGGGAGTGTGTTTTAGTCTGCTTGCTGTGCAGTGCTCTGTGGGTGGTGGCCTGCCAAGGTTGTTATAGGCCCATGGGTCCCAGGGACTAAAGATGTCTTGGTCATCCAGGAGCATTCCTGTGTGGCAGCTGCAAATACTGGGGTACCATATGTAAAAACTGGGATACCAGACACAAGTAAGAGCTCCCTTCCAAGAGACATTGGTGTTCTGGAATGTGGTAGCAGGAGAGCACGAAGATAGTGCCTGTCTTCTCTCTCGAAAGGTTTACTGTCAACTCTTAAATATGTATTTAATTAAAAGCCTACTTTTTAGGCTGTAGCTATGGCAATAAGCTTATAGGTATTTTTGGCGGAGAGACTCAGCTCCTGGTCTATTGCTTCTTGCTGTGCCCTGAGGGTGGTAGCTATTTGAAAACTCTTACTCTGTTGGTTATAGTCTTGTGGGATGCATAAATGTAAAGCCTGCTGGCCTTCAGAATCAGACGATGAAGAGGTGTTCCCTGGCAGCAACTGCAAAAATCAAGGTGCCAGACAAGAGTGTAAACTCCTTCCTGGGGATATTGGCAAGCTGGCATGAGGCAGAGGGAGAGCACAAGGCCTGCATCCATTGACCCTGTTCCCTTAGAGTATCTCTGTAGGCCTATAGGAGTATGCCAGACCAGGAACCTGCTCATCAAGCCAAGGCTCCTGGCCAGGCAAATAGGCCCCCTTCTCAGAAAGATGGGATGTTTCAGTTTTTGATCTGTACACTGCTCTGGAGGTGGTACTCTGTCAAGAACTGCCTCTCTGATTGTTATAGCCCCTTGGGACTCAAGAATGCAAGCCTCTGTAGCCTCCACAGCCAGGTGCTCAAGAGGCATCTCCTGGGCTGCCACTATAAAAACTGGGGTACAAGATGTAAAAAATACTAGGGCATTAGATGTACGTAGAAGTTCTCCTCTAGGAGACACTGGCACTGTGGATCACGGCAGAGGGAGAACAGGTATGGCATGCACCTGCCAGATTTAGCAAGGCAGAGAGGAAGTACAGGGATGTTGCACACCCACCACTTTTAGTGAAGCAGGGGGAGAAGGGGATGGCATGTGGCCACTGGTCATAGCAAGGGAGAGGGAGAGTGCAAAAATGGTGCCCACCAGTGTCCCCATCCTTGGAGAGAATCCTAACAGGTCTCTGTCCTTTCAGTTGATGCTAGGAGATTAGCAGATTAGTCTGGGTACTTTCCGAACTGCTGCCTTTGCACTGGGCCCTGGGTCAAGTGAGTATAAGAGTCCTTCAAGAATAGTCTCTCAGTTTACTATAGACTCCCAGGTTTTGTGAATGTGAGCCTTGTTGGTTTTCAAAGGTAGCTATTTTAGGAGCTTGTCTCTCAGGTACAGGTCTTTAGGACTGGAGTGCTGGATGTGGGTTACAAACCTTCATTCCTCTGGGAGAAACTTGATTTGTGAGATCCCACTCAATTGTGGCTTACCATGCCAGGGGCAGTAAATGTTTGGCATGTCTTAGCCTCTCCTATCCACCTTGATATGGCCCTTTTCTCATTTGATGTGAAGCAGCTGTTCAGCCAGTTTTCAGGTCTTTTTATAGAGGGAATTGTTCTACATGTAGCTGTGGTTCTGTGTGTCCATGGGAAGGGATGAGTTCAGGGTCTTTCTACATCACCATCTTCTATTTCAAAGGATTTTCTAAACAATTACATTTTGCATAAAGATAGTTTTCCTTCCTCCTTTCTAATCTGGATGCCTTTTTTTTTCTCTTTCTTGCCTAATTGCTATGGCTAGAAATTCTAGTACAATACTGAATAGAAAAAGTGGGAGTGAACACCCTTGTCTTGTCCCTAATTTGGGGTATAGAATTCAATTTGCCACAATTAAGTGTGATGTTAGCTTGGATTTTTCGTAGATTCTCTTTATCAGGTTGAGAAAGTTTCCTTCTATTGTTTGTTTTCTGCAAGTTTTTATTAGGAGTACCAACAGGATTTCTTCAAAGGGTTTTTTCTGCATGTATTGAGTTTGTGTTTTTTAGTTTAATATGATGCATTACATTGATTTGTTTTCCGATGTTAAACTAATCTTGCATTTCTTTGATGAACTTTGATCATAATGTATTATCATTTTTATATAGCAACAGATTTTTTCCCTAAAATTTGTTTAGAATTTTAAAAATCCAAATTAACGAGGGGTATTGGCTAGTTTTATTTTCTTGTAATGTCTTTGTCTGTTTTTCTTTTTTTTTTAATGAAAGAAGTTGCACGATATTATTGAAATGTTTTAGTACAGTGTTAGACGATCTTAAAAGCCTGTATATATTTTTTTTAAATGTTTATTTTTGAGGGAGGGAGAGAAAGAGAGGCAGAAAAAGAGTGGGACACAGAATCTGAAGTGGACTCTGTGCTGATTGGAGACAGTCTGATGTGGGGCTTGGACTCACAAATGCTGAGATTATGATCTGAGCTGAATTTGGATGCTTAATCCAGGTGCCCCCAAAGCCTATATTCTATTCCAATACAAGCACTGCAAATTATATATTTCTGAATCTAGTTGACATCTAAAAAGGAAAGTTTTAATATGAATATCTGTAAGTTGATTAGGATAATTTAAGTTGGCAGCTTTGGTATATTTGTATTTCTCTGGCTCCCCCTTTTGGCTGGGTGTACATGAGTCCAATCCTATACAGCAGGGTTGGATGGGACTAATGTATTTGGCAGTTTTACTTAAATGTTTCCACACAAGCAAGTTCTGGGACCAGGCTGCTCTTAGGGCCACCTTCATCATCTTTCTTGAACAAACCATCAGATAGTTAAGGTCTGCAGTGCCACTGTGTATGGCCAAGTCAAGTCTAATTAGTTAGTATATCAGAAATCTTTGAAAGTAATAAAATGCGAGGTCAAATGATAGGAACAATCAGCTCTTAATTCAGAAAATGACAGTGTAGATTTTTAAATTTTTTATCTGAGGATTATTTTAAAACTAGCTCTGTATCTTAGATTTGATCTTTTTTTAACTTTGTTTTTAGTGTTTATTTTTGAGGGGGAGAGAGACAGAGCACGAATGGGGAGGTGCAGAGAGAGAGGGAGACACAGAATCTGAAGCAGTCTCCAGGTTCTGAGCTGTCAGCACAGAGCCTGACGCGGGGCTCAAACTCATGGACTGCAAGATCATGACCTGAGCCTAAGTCAGACACTTAACCGACTGAGCCACCCAGATGCCTCAATATATCTTAGATTCAATCTTAAGGTGAAATGATTACCTTTAAACAAACTTCTTTCAGTCATGTGACCATGTATGCCAAGACTGTCCACCTCTGTATGTTCATAGCTACATTTCCATTCGTCTATGCATAGAAATTCCAAGAAAGAGATATCACTCATTTATTAAAATGAAAAATTACATCTAAAATGGCTCTTTATATATCTTAAGTCGACTCTTAGATATAGACAGTCTGTATTGGATAGCCGACTCTACCATGCTATATAATACCATTTTTTTCCCTCAAAAGCCATTTTAAGGTATAGCAAAATGCTAGTTTCTACAGTGACCAAAATGAACTTTTTAACTTGAACCTCTGCTGTGGTGAAGTTTGAAACCTTAAAGACTGCCATTCAAGTTTGTTAATGACTTAAAGATTTGATTTTTCTACCTGCAGAATGTAGATCAGAGAATTTTCTCTCTTCAAGTTTTAAGAGTCAGCAGAAGGGAGAGATTATTATTCTCTTCAGACAAATTCTCTTCTTTGGGGGCTGAAGAATTCGGTTGTTTGCACACCAGTGTGCATATAATAAAGCTCACAGGGAGCCAGTGCTCGCCTTCTGCCTCAGGCAAGGGTGCACCTCCCTGTGGAGGCTGTTGTCAAAGGTCATCTTGTGGAGAAAGCAATCTTCACTTCCATGATTACTCTTGGGCCACCATTTGAACATTATCTTAATGGAGCAAAAATTAATACTTACTGATTTGTACTTTTTTTTCGTAGGCCTTTCTTTCCCACATTTTTCATCTCACAGTTTTACTTAAAATAATCAGTTGCCTAGGAGACTTGCTACTTCTGATTACAAAAGGCAAAAGAATATGAAATCAAAACTAAAGAAGTAATGTTTAAATATGAATTTGGTGGCACTCACAAAAATTCACCTTTTTATCGTGTTCAAAACAAAATAATGATCAGACTAGTAAATTTGAGGGGGATTTAGGGAAGTCTTTGTTTTGGTGGAAATCCAAACCATGAAATTATTGGAAAAAAGCCAAAGTAAAAGAGCTAAAAATAGGCCATAAAACAAGATGTCAGGACAGGAGTAGCTGCTCAAAGAGCTGTCTCCTCGGGGTGGCCAGAGCACAGCACAAATGGACCAGTGAGCCTGCAGAGTCTGTCTCTAAACACTTTCTCCATCAGATCTACTGCTGAGCATAATTTTGAGATTTTAAAACATGACATTTCAGGTACGTGATAGTTATATTTTACAGAAGTTGCGGTAAAAAAAGTACTGAACTACATTGCCTCTGATACGTCTAATGTTTATCAGAAAGTAAACATGTCAGTGGCCATCTTAAGCTAATTAAGCACAAATTAAGCACAATAACCACAATGGTTTATTTGAAACCTGGTTACTAAAGAAAAATTTCAAAATTCAAGGTATTATAAATTTTCTGAGGTTCACTCAGTATAATTCTGTATACAGGGTTTAACCAAATGTCCATTGGCATTATCATTATTTACACAGAAAGCTGGAATCTGAAGTCACCTTTGGCACCTTCAAAATATATAAACTATAAACTTCTGCAGTGTATTTAATATTTAAAAGTTGTGGCCTCAAAGTACCGATAAAACAAAGAAAAAGATCACCTATCATGCTGAACAAGTCAGGATGACAAAACGTGTATCATTAACAACAGTTCACTGAGAAAGATCAAATAACCACTGCCCTCCCTGCAAACTGAAAATAAATGGACTTGAGCTTGAGGAGAGGGAAACAATAAATCTTGGAGTCTACAAAGATTGGATGCTTTTGCATTATCCTATAATTGCTGAGTCCTGAAACTAAAAAGTCAGACAAACACTGGTAGTTCAGAGGCCAAAGTGGGCTTGCTTCATGCCTTACATCTGGGATCTATAGCGGGATATGGTTGAACAGGTAAAACACGGATTCATCATTGTGTGTCCTTCAGATTACCTCAGCCGAGATCATCAAGATGTCAATAACCCGACTCTTGCAACAGTGTCTCCTTTTGTCCCCTTATGGAATGGTGTCTTGTCAGCAGCTTCAAAGGCAGCATTTTTCTGGAAATAGTTGGTCCAGAGAAGATCCTGTGGGTAAGGATAGCATCAATTTTGGTGGCTCCTGCTGAGAGTAGCTGGTTGGAAGCATAGCAGATGGTGCCACGCCTGTCAGCCATGTCATCCACAAGGATAGCCACGTGGTCCTTTACGTGGCCCACAAGCACCATCCAGTCCACTTCATTTGCTTTATTTCTCTATTTGTGAGTCAAGGCCAATTCTACATTTACCTTGTCTGCAATCGATGAGACCCTTTTAGCTCCCCTGGCATCAGGTGAACCGATAATACAGTTCCTCCACTCGGCAATGTTCTGATCCACTGCAGGACTGTAGGCTCCGTGTACAGATTATCCGCTGGAATGTCAAAGAATCGCTGGATTTGAGAGGCATGCAGGTCCATAGTGATGATGTGATCTGCCCCAGCAACCAAGAGCATATTTGCCACAAGTTTTACAGACTTCAGAGCATGACTGTTGTCCTTTTTACCTTGTTGAGAGTATGGAAAACCCGGTTTCACGGAAGTTATTCTGGATGATGGATGACGTGCTCTTGCATCCGTTGATCACGATGAAGAGCTCCATCGGGTTGTCGTTGATTTCTCCACACCACTCTGGATGTTACAGACATCTTCGCCCTTCATGCTTTCACTGATCTCGACTCTGGTCTTCTGGTTGCTGAACTTCTTAGTGACCACCTTGCCCAGCTGCAGGCCCAGCCAATCGGCCATGCACGGGGACAGGTCCTGATGTGAACTGTTGCTGAAGAGCACGTCACTGGGCGTGGCAGAGGTGGCAGTGGCACGGGAGCGAGAAAGCGCATTCTTCCTGTCTGGTGTTGATGTCGCGGTGAATCTGGCATTATAGAATTGCCTGTGAGTTATTTATTTCTTTTTAACTTTTTAGGAGCATATGTGTAGAATTGGTATTATTTTTCCTTGAATTTTGGGAGAAATGATCTGTAAAACTATTTGTGCCTGGAATTTTTGTTTTTGTGGGAAAGTTAACTACAATTAATGTTTTTCATAGATAAAACTTTTATATCTTGTGTAGGTATTAGAAGTTGTGACTTTCAAGTAATTTGTCCATTTCCTCTAAGTTGCCAAATTTATTGCCATAAAGATGTTCAAAATGCTCCTCTATTATCTTTTAAATATTCATAGAGTACATGGTTATGTTACTTACCCAGTCCTGATATTGGGAGAACTAGTGTCTACTCTCTTTTATTCTTTTCTAATAGACTGGTTAGAATGTATGTCAATTGTATCAATGTTATTAAAGAACCAGTTTTTGGTTTCATTGTTTTCATAAAAAAATTCTGATTTCTAGATAATTAGGTGCTGATATTTATTTTATTTCTTTTTCTACTTCAGAAGCTGATGCCATTGACTTGAGTTGATTCTCATTTACAGTATTAAGCATTAAGTGCTTTAAATTTCTCCCAAGGTACTGTTTTTTAGTGGTATCCCAAACATTTTGTTATGTTATATTAGTTTTATAGGGCTGCCATACCAAATTGTTATAAACTGGGTGACTCAAAATAAGATAAATTTTATTCCCTCATGGTTCTGGAGGCTAGATGTAATGAATCAAAGTGTCAGCAAAACCATGCTCCTCTGGGACTCTTGGTACAGTCCTCTTTACCCTTTCCCGGATTTTGATGGTAGTAGTAATCCTTGGTGTAACTTGGCCTGCAGGTGCATTATACTGGTCTCTGCACCTGTCATCATGTGATGTCTTTGTGTGTCTCATCTCTTCTTGTAAAGGCACTAGTTATGTTGGATTAGGGCCCACCTTATCCAGTATTACCTCATCTTGAGTTAACTGATTGTACCTGTAATGACTCTAGTCTCAAATAAGGTCACATTCAGAGATGCTGGGGGTTTAGAACTTGAATATAACTTTTGGGGAAAACAATTTAACTCATAATTGCTTATATTTTCATTCTGTTCAAAATGCATTCTCATTTTTCTTTCTACTTCTTTTTTTTTTGACCTGTAGATTATTTACAATTATGTTTCTTAGTTTTTAAATATTAGAGAGTGTTTCAATTTTTAAAACTTCTTTTAAATGTTTATTTTTGAAGGAGAGAGACACAGCATGAGCAGGGTAGAGGCAGAGAGAGAGGGAGACACAGAATCCTAAGCAGGCTCCAAGCTCTGCACTGTCAGCACAGAGCCTGGCTCGGGGCTTGAACCCACAAACCACGAGATCATGACCTGAGCTGAAGTTGGACGCTTAACTGACTGAGCCATGATTTGGGTTTAAAAGAAAATTTCCATGTCTTAACTTTTGATTATGTGGAATATCTTTATAATAACAATTCCTTTTCTTAAGTTTATTTACTTTTGAGAGAGAGAGAGAGAAAGCGCACAAGCAGGGGAAGGGCAAAGAGAGAGAGAGGGAGACACAGAATCCAAAGCAGGCTCCAGGCTCTGAGCTGTCAGCATAGAGCTCCGTGCAGGGCTTAAACCCACAAACCATGAAATGATCATGACCTGAACCTATAGTGACTGAGCCATCTATGCACCCCGTAATAACAGTTCTAATGTACTTGTCTGCTGGTACTAACAGTGACTCTGGTTCAGTTTATATTGATTTATGTTTTTTTCTCATTTTGAGTCATATTTTCCTAGTATTTCAGTGCCTAGTAATTCTTTTTCAGTTTTATTGAGGTATTATTGACTTATAAGAACTATACATATTTAAGATAGCCAATGTGATTGGATATATATATATATATATATATATATATATATACGCACACACACACACATACACACACACACACTGTGAAATGATTGCTGTAATCAAGCTAATTAACATATCCATCATATAGTTTTTTATCTTTAAAGTTTGGGGTTTTAAAAAAATCTTCCTTGTCTTAACTTACGGACACATGGAATATATTTGTAAAAACTGTTCATTCTTTTAGTTACCACTTTTTGGGGTAAGAAATCTTAGCAAGTTTCAAATATATAATACATTACCACTAATTATAGTCTCCATGCTGAACACGAGGTCTCCAGAACTTATTCATCTTATAGCCGAAAGCTTGTACCCTTTGACCAACATCTCCCCATTTCCCCCCACATCCCCAATGCTTGATAACTACCATTTTACTCTCTGCTTTTATGAGTTTGGCTGTTTTTGATTTCACGTATAAGTGAGATCATACAGTATTTGTCTATTCCTGTCTGGTTTATTTCACTTAACATAATGTCCTTAAGGTACTGTTGTGTGGTCACAAATGGCAGGATTTCCTTCTGTTTTAAGGCAGAATAATATCACACTGTGGGAACATATCACAGTTCTTTATCCATACCTCCAGTTCCTATATAGGTTGATTCCATAGGGCTACTGTGAATAATGCTGCAATGGACATGAGAGTGCAGATATCTCTTCAAGATAGTGATTTTATTTCCTTTGACTATATACATAGAAATAGGATTGATGGATCATATGGTCGTTCTAGTTTTTCATTTTTCTCAGGAAACTCCATACTGTTTTTTATAAAGGCAGTACCAATTTACATTACCATCAGCAGTGTACAAGAGTTCCGTTTCACCACATCCTCATCAATACTTACTATCTTTTGTTATTTTGATAATGGACATACTAATGGGTATAAGGTGTTATTTCATTATGTTTTGATTTGCATTTCCTTGATATTAAGCCTTCTTATCACACACATACACACGCAAGTAAGTAAGTAGGGTAGGAGGCAACTTTTGGAGGTGATGATATGTTTATGAGATTGATTATGGTGATGACTTCATGGGCATATGTTCATCTTCAAACTCACAAAGTAGTATACATTAAATATGTGCAGTATATATCGTATGTCAATCATAGCTCAATAAAGTGTTTTTTTTTTTTTGTTTAAAAAATCCTTTACTAAAAACATACATTACTAAAGTTTTAGTAGGGTTCCAGAAAATATTGTAATGAAATGCATATGTTCAGTGTACTATATAAACAGAGTCACCATTAGTAACTATTAACATTCTTCTAAATATTCTCAGGATAAAAAGATATTTTCAAAATGCAGACTTATAAAACCTCAAATTCAAAGTTCCTTCTTTTCCATTTTTCAACTGAAAATAAGGAAAAGTTATCATCATTGAAATTAGGTTTCTCACTTTCTGGAAAAACCTAATTTTTCACATTCTTCTGGGACAGAGACACTTTCAAAGAGGATTGATTATGTGGGGGCTTTCCTGTGGATTATCATTTCGAAGATGGTTTGGGTTATGGAGTTCTTCTAGAATGCATTTAAGAACTCAAAATATATAAGGAGAATGTTGAAAGTAAGTAGTGTAGTTCTTTAAACATTAATCTGTAATACCTGGACTTATTCTTTTGTAGGCTCAAATGCCTGCTCAATCAGCTTAGCCCTATTTTGTTCCAAGACAGATACGCTAAATACTGTGAAATTGGTCTCTGCCAATGACCTTTCTAGTGTGAGCTTGAAATGCTCCCTCCTTTTGTACATTAGTCTCCATGGAATTTTTCATTTAAAAGCAAGGCTTATCTATTTATACTAACCTGGATAAAGTGTTCTCATCATTATTTTGTAGTGTTGTTTACATTTTCCAGTACCAACATGATCAAGTTTACAAAGTTTTGGCACTCCTTGTAGTGACAACCGCTTAAGAAAGGCAACCAGTGTTGTATTACAAATGCTTCATTTTAAATATTCTCTTTGTTTCTTCTGACAAAACTTCAATCAAACAAAAAAAATTGCTCTTAAGTGTTAGAGAGATAAGAATATTGGAAATTTGTAACTCTTAAAAGTTGTACCAATTGTAGTTTAATTTTTATCCATAGTGCTCAAATTTTTTCTTTGATGCGAGGTTTCATTTGGAAAGTCCAGACATGCACCAGGGAGCCTAGATGAACTTGCTATTTTGTTGTCTGGCAACCCTTTTGGTATTTTTATTGAAAATAATGTTGGATTTTTTTTTCCCCTGGTGGATATTTTTACTATGTGTTGCCAAGCACCAAAAAGATAGGCACTTTCAAAGTCCATGATAATATATGCTTACTGTACAGATGATTGTTTGCCCTAATCTTTGCCCTAATTCAGGGGACTAAAACATCGTTTGTTAAGTCATTCTTGGGAGAAGTAACGTCTCCATTCTTTGTAAGCCTGCTTTAGGAGAAAGGACTTTTTATTTCTCTCTTTAATTAAAATATGCAACTGACTTCTCAAAACACATATGAATCTAATATAATTTTCTAATAAAAAGGAGGAGCTGCAAGGGAGATTTTATATATGATTTCTAAAACTACTTAGAAATACAAAGCAAATGCTATCTTCTTTGGGCACCTATTCCATGAAACTTTGTTAGTTTAAAAGAGTAAAGAGTCAGAACAAATTAAAAACTAAATGTAGGGTGGAGTTACTTTTTGAAGCACTGCCATGAGTTTCCTGGCTCAGCTGGTGGGAGATGTCAAACAATAAACTGAAATAAATGAACACAATAACCAAATAAGAACCATAACTTACATAAAGATGTGTTTTAAGTTTGGGAGAAATGGTTGTTGCTTTGGCTGACGAGGCCCTGTTGTTCAGTTTTGCTTATTAAATAAGCAAGTATATTGATATGTACTTTGACATACATGAACAGCTCTTCAAAGTGACTCTTCCTAATATTGGAAATTCTTGGCTACTTTCCAATCTAAGGAGAGGTTAGCCAAAGACTAAAGGTTTATTAAGACCACCCAAAATATCAGACTCCACCCCTTCTCTGAATGTGTGCCACTGTAATACAAATGGAGAAAACTTAAAGGGATGGAGGGTGAAGTGGAGGGCAGATGGGAGAGAGGAAGAGAAAAGGGAGACAAAAGAAAATGCAGGTTTTCATCAGATGAAGTTAATTCTCTTTCTGCTTTCTGAATAGATGTAAAGACACAAAACCATTACTTTATTTCACGTTATTTTATTTTATTATTTTATTTTATTTTTTTAGAGAGAGCACAAGCAGGAGAGAGGGGCAAAGAGAGAGAGAGAGAATCTTAAGTGAGCTCCATGCTGAGTGTGGATCCCGATGTAGGGCTTGATCCCACAACCCTGGGATCATAACCTGAGCTGAAATTGACCCAGCTATGCAGGCACTCCAATTCCTTCTGATCATCACAGATATTTTCTGTTTGTTGTGTGTAGCCAGAAGAACACATTGTGATTTTCTATAATACTCACATGATGCCAACTGCAATGGGTGTTTGGGTATTTCTCAGATTTTATTTTAAAGCATATACAATATTGGGGCACCTGGGTGGCTCCGTCAGTTGAGCATCCTATTCTTGATTTTGGCTCAGGTCATGATCTTGCGATTGGTGAGTTTGAGCCCTACACTGGGCTCCGCACTAAGAATGCAGAGTCTGTATAGGATTCCTTCTCAACCAGTCTGTCTGCTCCTCCTCTGCTCGCTTGCTCTTTTTCTCTCTCTAAATAAATAAACTTAAAAAAATAAAGCACATACAATATTTTTTAGAATGTCTGTTCTAGAAGATTAGTTCAAATATTAGCTCTAAATTTATACTATAATATTTTGCATGGTAGGCAACTATAGAAATTCATTGCATGGCATCTTGAAGTTTTATGGAAAATTCTTGCTCATTTTAATGAATCTTTTTTCTTTGGAGGTTTTTGGGTCAAGATGCTGGGTCCAACTGAGATTCGCTGAACAAAATTGCTTTAAAAGATTCTTGCAAATGTTTGTTAGAATCAGTCAAGTGATTATATACTTCTCAGTAAAACATTCTTAATTGTCCTTTCCAAAGTTGTATCAATTCCTTTCCCGTGAGTCTTGTCAAAAAAATTTTTTTTTTCTTTTTTTACTACAGTTAAATGGGAGCAGTACAGTTAATAGAAATGGTTAGTAGTTTCATGTGCCATGTAGGAACTCAGTTGTTTTTTTAACAGTTTTAAAAAATTTATTCTTTAAGACAGAGAAGTGGGGAAGGGGCAGAGAGAGAATCCCAGGCAGGCTCCACGCTGTCAGCACAGAGCCCAGACGCAGAGCTCAATCTCACAAACCATGAGATCATGACCTGAACTGAAATCAAGAGTTGGATATTTAACCAATTGAGCCACCTAGGCGCACCAAGAAGTCAGTTATGTTTTTAACCTAGCTGTGAAATGAATGTGAAATGGAGAAATGCATCAGAAAATATTCCAGGAGATCAAGCAGATCAAATTTAAGAGAAAGAGATTCAAGGAAGCAATTAAATACGAGACAGTGTGAAGAAAGTATTATGATGGGATATTAATTAAAAGGAAAAGAACAGTGAAGGGAGGCCAGGCATGAAGTGTGAAGATTTGGACAAGAGAACTGGATAACTGGGTTCTCTGGAAGACATGGAAGATTCACGGCTAGTAAAAGAGGGATGGGTAGAAATTGCAAGACTAACTACCAGAAGAAATAGATTGAACATAATGATTATGTCTTGCACATGGTTCTCTTCCATCTCTCCATGTGTGCTCCTCAGCTTTCACACTGCAACATACAGTGCATAGAACTGGTTTATTCACTCCTGGGACTATTGCGCATTTCATAAACATCCCCCTAGTGGTTTAAATATGTCTGGAAGTAATTACATTTCTTAGAAGTAGCTCTGCTTTCTAATTAAGATGCTATGAAAAATGTTGCCAGTCTTAAAAGTCAGACATTTTCTTATTACTGTGAAGGATCCTAAAATTCTGATGAAGAAATTACTTCCATGGACCCAGGATCTTGGAAACTTCTACATGTATACATCTAAATATCTACCTACTCATCTATCTAAACAAATAAATACATGTGTTTTTAGATGCTCCCCTTCTGTTTATGAGTATATGCATACTCACAAAAGCTGGCCTTCATAAATTCATATCTCAACATTCTGAACTTGGGGAAGAAATGGAAAAAGTTTTATTTTTTTTAAGCAAAGCAGGTTTGAGTTAGAATATTTTACAAACAAAAAACACTTCAAATGTCCAAATTTGAAAGACAAATTAAAAGAAAAAAATCCACCACTTTGAAGATTTATCACTTTAAATTGTGCATCTTATAACTACACAGTTAAGCTCAAAATTATGATCCTCAATTCATTGACATTGCAAATTATTTGCCAGCATTTGGAAGTCAAACAGGGTGAGAGGGGAGAGCCTTTACATATTCCAGGTTTAATATCTAAGCACCAGATGGAAACAATTCTACAATGAAAGAAAGAAATCTGTTAGGATATTTTGGAGATCTGTTCAGTTCAGCAGCACGTCACTGGTTATGGAGGCCAATTTCTCAGAGGACTTATTTGAATTGCAGATACTGAAGTAGTGCACTAATTTAACCCAGAAAATGCTGAATTTTGGACTTCTTTAAATTTTAATAGTTGTTAGGTTAGGAAAGTACCCATTTTTATTTCAATAATGACTCTTGTATACCTGAAGCAAAGTATTTTGAGGCAGATAAGCCAGAAGGGAAGGAGTTATTTTTATTGAAATTGAAATAATAATAAAATTGAAATAATAAAAGTTTTACTATTAATATCTACAACTACGACCATTTTAAGGGAATTGTGAAATCATCTACATTTAATTTTTGCTATGAAAATCTTTATCCAAAACAGTTTATGACATTTAATATTGAGGGATTTGAAACAATTAGCAACAATTAAAACTAGGCTATGGATGTTTCAAAGGGTGATTTTTAAGTGAATCTGAGCAGAAACAAAGGGCAAAAAAATCTGCTTGGTAAATAATGGATGGCTGAGCTTTGACAATGAAAGACTGGGGACTAGTGGGATATTAAGCAATAAATCTCTGAGGGGGCCTCTTTCATATTCATACCTGTGTTTTCTGGCAAAATAAGTGTCAAAATTTGCAGCCATATGACAGCAAAATTATGCATTACATGGTGAATTATAGATTTTGGATGAAATCCAACTCAAATACTTTCATAAGAACTTGACATGATAAACAAAACACATTGCTTTTCCAAACTGCAGCTTGTTTAAAATTAAAAAAAAAAACAACAAAATATTACTATTACAATAGGTGATCAGAATGTTAATGCTCCTCACTCCCATTACTAGATTTTTATTTTATGAAAAATTGTGAGAGGACTGTATCTATACACAAAGTGCCAAGAACTTAAAATAAATGAGGACTGAACTAATGGAAAGCAGGCAGTGAGTGAAAAGCATTGTTGGGTGTGGAGAATAGGGAGAGTCTTTGTGGGGAGCAAAGGGAATAGAATATTCAGTCTTCACCTCTCTGATTTCGTCCTACCCTCTCTGCTATGTATGTGGACTTTTTGGCAAAGAGATGGAAATAAGGCAAGGAGAAATGGAAAGGAGTTTATAAACAGCAAAGAGGAACAGAAGAGAAATGTTATAAGGGGATAATGAGGAAGAAATTCTTATTCTCTTCAATCATCTACAATGTTGAGTTCTTGGTTCCTAGGTAAAAGACATTACTCAGTGTTCATCTTCCAGTGAGTCATGTCTTTGAGACAGTTAACCTACCTTCATAGTATTAAATTTAGAGAACACTCGGAGACTGACAGGCAAACAAATTTCGTGGTGCTGGGATTGTATCTGAACAATTTAGAGGGTCAAGAGGAGTAATGTAAACTTCCTCATTGGGACTCTACTTCTAGGCTCCGTTCTTTGTATTGTTAAAAAAGGACAAGTTTCTCAAACAATTTGCAGTTGCTCTGAAGACCTGGGAGCTAAAACCGCAAAAGAACGACTGGCCCATGAATCAAGAAACATCCATTCAGGTCCCACCTCTGCAGCTAACTTTGTGAGCTAACTATAGGTGTTTTCTTTTTTTTTTTTTCTTCACACTATACTTTCCTAGCCTGTAAAACATAGAGGTTGGTTTGTTTGATTTCTGAGGTGTCCTCAAACTCTGAAAATCATTGTTTTTATGTTTGCTTTATTCTATGACTGAAACACCTGTACTCTCAGTATCCTGAATAGAATAAATAGATGACAGAGGGCTGTGAATATTTAAATGCCCTTTCCCTCTTTACCAGGCTTTCTTATTTCTGTTCTCTGTACTGTAGAATTGTAGAAATCTGTGCCTTATAAATTTTGCATTTGGAAAACATCGATTGGACAACTCTGTTTATACTACTTTACCTATCGATTGAATTGATTATTGAACATAATCATTTTTCTGGAGTCATGGAGATACTTTTATGAGGCAGATTGTGGAAGTGTTGGATGCAGTAGGGAGTTTTGTTTGTGAAGGCTAATAATATGCAAAGCGTTGAAAAATGGGGTATTGGTGACTAAGGTAGGGGTAGGGGAGTTAGGTCAATAGTGGCCAGTCTTACATATTGGATGGAATTTTTTTCCAGTGTGCATGGGGCTGGGTGAGGAGGTATTTTCTTTTAAGGTGAGAACTACTTGCCATGAGTTCAGAGAGTTAGCTCTTGATTCTGATTTTACATTAAAGTCACTGGGGTCTGTTATTCCTGGTACCCACTTTGTTCTGTATTAGTAATGTATAAACCTATACAACCCCTCTGCTCTAAACCATAGAATTGAGGAATTTTAGAGACGGAGTACATCTTATGGGTGATTTTTTCCAATTTACTGCCTAGAGATGGCTATAGCATAGTAAAATGGTTATTAAAATGAGTTTAGAATAAAAATAGTGTGTTTCCCAACTTCTTTGACTTTTAGCTGGTGACTTTGGGCATTTTTTTTTTTGGTAATCCAGCTGTCATTTATTTATTAAAAACTTTTAAAGTAATATTTACTTTGTTGAGATATAATTCACATGTCAAATTCACCCTTTAAACTGCATGTTCAGGGGCACCTGGGTGGCTCAGTCCATTGAGCGACCGGCTTTGGCTCGGGTCATGATCTCTCAGTTCATGAGTTTGGGCCCCACGTCAGGCCCTGTGCTGGCAGCTCAGAGCCTGGAGCCTGCTTTGGATTCTGTGTCTCCCCCTCGCTGCCCCTCCCCTGCTCATGCTCTTTCTCTCAATAATAAATAAACGTTAAAAAAATAAATAAATAAACTACATGTTCACAGAGTTGAGCAGCCATCATCACCATCTAATTTTAGAGTATTTTATCACTGCAAAGAGAAAGGCCATACCTACTGGAAGTTCTCTCCATTTTCCCCTACTCCACAGACTTCCTTTTAACTTTTCAAAGTTATCCATGTTGTAGCATGTGTCAGTATTCCATTCCTTTTTGTTCCTGAATAATATTCCATTATGTGGATATGACACACTTTATTTATTCATTCATCAGTTGGTGGGCATTTTGGGTTGTTTCTACATTGCGAATAGCTGCTGTGACATTCCTGTAATACTGCGATGACCTTCCTGTGCAAGTTCATTGGTCTTGGTTGTATATTTAGGAGCGCAACTGCTGGGTCAAATGGTAACTTTATGTTTAGTTTAGAGGAATTTCTGAACCATTTTACAAAGTGGCTGTGTAATTTTAAATTTCTACCGGCATTGTATGAGGGTTCTAATTATTCTACATCCTAATACTTGTTGTCTGTCTTTTTTATTATAGCCATCTTAGTGTGTGTGAATTGATACCACATTATGGTTTTGATTTGCATTTATCTAATAACTAATAATGTTGGGTATCTTTTCCTGTGCTTATTTGGCTATTTGTATAAGTTCAGAAATATCTTGAAATACTCTATTTTTAAATTGGGTTGATTATCTCTTTGTTGACAACTTACAAGAATTCTTTAAACATTCTGAATACAGGTCCTTTATAAGATGCATGATATGCAAATATTTCTTTATTTAGTTTGTTTTTTTCATTTTCTTGATGGTGGACTTTGAAGCACAAAGTGTTTTAATTCCGATGAAATGTAATTTATCTATCTTTTGTTTGTGATTTTGATGTCACATCTGGGAAATCATCGTCTAACCGAAGGTCATGAAATTTTACTCTTATGTTAATTTTTTTAAGTTTATTTATTTAATTTGAGAGAGGGAAAGAATGAGCAGGGTAGGGATACAGAGAGAGGGAGAGAGAGGCTGGGAGTGCAGAGCCTGATGTGGGGAGTTTGAACTCACGAATCATGAGAGCATGACCTGAGCCGAAATCAAAAGTTGTATTCTTAACTGTCTGAGCCACACAGTGCCCCTCCTGTGTTTATTTCTAAGAGTTTCGTTGTTTTAGATTTTACATTTAATTCTTGATTCATTTTGAATTAATGTTTGTGTATTGTGTGAGGTAGGGGTCTAACTTCATTCTTAGGCACGTAGATATCCAGTTGGCTCAGAATTCTTTTTAAAAAGATTTTTTTTTTAACCTGTTGAATTGCTTTGGCACCCTTGTGAAAATTGATTGACCATAAATGGAAAGTGTGTCTGGATTTACAATTCTATTCCATTGATTTATATATCTATCTTTATGCTAGTACCATACTGTATTAATCACTGAAACTTTGTAGTTACGTTTTAAACTTGTAAGTGTGAGTCTTCCAACTTTATCCTTCCTTTTAGAAATTGTTTTGGCTAGTCTGGGTCCCTTGCAGCCATGTGAATTTTAAGACCATCTTGTCAACTTTTTGGAAAATGGTAGTTGACACTGAGATAATGCATATATTGGACCTAGATTAATTTGGCAAGCATAGCTATCTTAATATTGTCTCAATCCATGAACAACATATGATGCCTCTCCATTTTAGTGAGGGAGTGTGAATGGGGGAGAGGAGCGGAGGAAGAGAGAGAATCTTAAGCAGACTCCATGCTCAGTTCAAAGCCCAGTGTGGGGCTCAATCCCACAACCCTAGGATCATGACCTGAAATCAAGAGTCAGACACTCAACTGACTGAGCCACCCAGGTGCCCCTCATGTACAAGTCTTATATATTATTTTATTAGATCTATTCCTAAGTATTTTATTTTTTGATGCTATTATAATAGAGTTGTTTTCTTAATATATTTTTCAGATATTATTGCTAGTATGTAAAAATATAACTGACTTTGTATATTGAATTTGTATCCTGTAACCTTGCTATACTTTTTTTTTTTGTGGATTTTTTTTAGGATTTTCTAAATACAGGATTATGTTACCTGCGAATGGAGATCATTTTACTTCTATTTTAATCTGAATGATTTTTATTTCTTTTTCTTGCCTAATTGCCATAGCTAGGACCTCTAGTACAATGTAGAATAGAAGTGTGAGTAGACATCTTCATCTTGTTCCTGATCTTAGAAAGAAAGCATTTAGTTTTTTACAATTAAGTATGATGTTAACTGTTACCATTTTGTAGATGGCCTTTATCTGGTTAAGGAAGCTCCCATCTGTTTCACATTTGTTATGTTTTTATAATGAAAAGGTGTTGAATTGTGTCATATACTTCATCTATCAAGACGATCATGTGTTTTTGTTCTTTATTATGTTAATGTGGCATATCACATTCATTGATTTTCATTTGTGGGACCTCTTTTCACTCCTGTGATAAATACTAGTTACTCATGATATTTAACCTTTTTTTTTTTTTAATGTTACTTGATCTGATTTGCTGCTATTTTCCTGAGGATTTTGCATTTATATTCACAGAGGTCATTGGCTGTAGCTGTCTTTTGTTACAGTTTCTTTGGTTTTACTATAATGGTAGATGGTCAAATAGAATGTATTGGGAAGTGTTTCATCATCTTGTGTTATTTGGAAGAATTGTGAAGGATTGATACTAATTCTTATAACACTTTAACAAGTGAAGCTATCTGAGTTTTTGCTTTTCTGGGTGGGACTATTTTTTATTACTAATTCAATCTTTTTTACTTGTTATAGGTCTGCTATGATTTTATGTTTTTTCTAGAGTAAGTTTTTATAGTTTGTAATTTTCCAGGAATTTGTTCATTTCCTCTAGTTTATCCAGTTTGTTAGTGTGCTGTTATTTGTAGCATTCCTTTTTAATCTCTTTAAAAAAATTTCTTTAAGTTTGAAAATAGATGTCTCTTCTTTTATTCCTTATGTTAGTAATTTTAATCTCTTGTTTTCCTTGTTCAGTTTAGCTAAAGTCTTGATATTTTCAAATAAATTTGGTTTTGTTGATTTTTTCTATCGCTTTTTTTTTCTGTTTTTTATTTCATTTATGCTCTAACCTTTATTATTTCCTTCCTTCCGCTTACTTTTGTTTTAGTTTGCTCTTCTTAGCTTCTTAAGGTGTTACTGATTTGAGAACTTCATTTTTTTAATATGGACATTTACATCTGTAAGTTTTCCTTCAAGCACTTTGTTACTAGCATCCGCAAATATTAATGATGTTTTATTTATTTTTCAGTCACTTCAGAGGATTTTCTAATTTGTCTTATGATTTCTTTTTTGTCCCATTTTTTAGGAAGTCGCTTAATTTTACATATTTGTAAATTTCCCAAATTTCCTTCTCTTACTGATTTCTAACTATATTCCATCATAGTTGAGGAGTATACTTTGTATGATTTAAATTCTTTTAAATTTATTGAGGCTTGATTATGGCCTAACTTGTGTTCTGTTGTGGAAATGTTCCATGTATACTTGAGTAGATTGTGTATTCTGCTATTGTTGGGTATAGTTCTATAGATTTCTTTGATCTAATTGTTTTATAATGTTGTTCAGATTTCTGTTTTCTTCCTGATATTCTGCCTAGTTGTTCTATTCATTATCGAAAGTGGGGTACTGGAGACTGTTTTTGCTGAAGTGTTCATTTCTTCATTCAATACTGTCATTTTTTTGCTTCATGCATTTTGGAACTCTTTCGTTAAGTGCCTATATGTTTATAATTGTATGTCTTTCTAAAGAGTTGCTTTCTTTATCATTATAATATGTCCTGCCTGGTCTTTGGTTTCATTTTTTCTCTTAAGCATTTGTCTTATATATTTTTTAAAATTTATTTACTTTGAGAGACACAGAGAGAGCATGAGTGGGGCAGGGGCAGGGGCAGAGAGAGGGATGGAGACAGAAAATCCCAAGCAGGCTTCTCATTGCCAGTGCAGAGCCCAATGTGGCTTCATGAAACCATGAAATCATGATCTGAGCCAAAACCAAGATTTAGAGGCTTAGCTGACTGAGCCACCCAGGTGCCCTGCATTTCGTCTCATAATATGGTCATTTCAACTCTCTTTTTGTTTACTATTTGCATGGTATATCTTTTTTCATCCTTTACTTTTGATTTATTTGTGTCTTTGAATTTAAAATGTGTTTCTTATAGAAATATATAGTTGAGTAATCTTTCTTTTTATTTATTTTGCCAGTCTCTTATCTTTTGATTGGGGTGTGTATTGCACATGCATTTGATGCCATTACTGATAAAGTTGGATTTATGTCTACCATGTTGGTATTTGTTTTCTTTATGTCTTATGTTGTATTTTATTCCTACGTTTCTCTATTACTACCTTCTTTTTTAAAAATAGACAATTTCTAGTATATCATTTTCATTTCCTTACTGATTTTTATTGTATTTTTGAGTTATTTTGTTATTAGTTGCCCCAGACATTATTCTTAATATCTTCAAATATTCTAGCTTTGATTAATACCAACTTGATTTCAATATTATACAGATACTTTGCACCATTTTAGTTCCATTCC
Organism: Paguma larvata; assembly: GCA_030068075.1. Classification (NCBI taxonomy): domain Eukaryota; kingdom Metazoa; phylum Chordata; class Mammalia; order Carnivora; family Viverridae; genus Paguma; species Paguma larvata. Next base: position 127,536,526 of record CM057824.1, on the reverse strand, counting down.
CTCATTCCTTCTTTTTGTTAATATTGTCATAAGCATTATACAAGTATTTTTATTTTATTTATTTATTTTTTTAAGGATTTTTTAATTTTTTTATTTATTTTTGAGAGCATGAGAGACAAAGCATGAGTGGGGGAGGGTCAGAGAGAGAGACACACACACAGAATCTGAAGCAAGCTCCAGGCTCTGAGCTGTCAGCACAGAGCCCGATGTGGGCCTCGAACTCACGAACCGTGAGATCATGACCTGAGCCGAAGTCGGACACCCAACCGACTGAGCCACTGAGGTGCTCCTATAGAAGTATTTTTAAACTTTGGTTTCCTCACCTGGAAAAAGTAGACATAACCGTAATTCTGATCTCAAGCTGTAATTGTTACTACTAAATGACACAATCCATATGATGCTAACATAGCACAGTTCCTGGTCCGGATTCAACACAAATGTTTTATTAATTTGATGAGGTATGTACCACTTTTAAAAATTCTCTAAGTGAAGGGCCACTTGGTTGTACACTTTTTAAAATACTCTAAGTGAAGGGTGATTTCCTACCTAAGAGAGGTTTTTTTCCTCAATTGTTAAGCAGCCTTGTTTTCACATTCTTATTCAGATCTTTGTATTTTCTATATGTTGATTCTAGACTAATCTCCTGGAACAATATAAATGAAGTTTTTTTCTGCCCCTGCTGCCTGGTAGTGCTTCATTTATCTTCTCTAAACCAGAAATATTCAGTTTATCAGCTCTTTCACAATGGGCATCGACCTTAGAATTCTCCCTCTTCTAATTATTTTCTTCTATGTTAATCAAACTTTTCAATGTATCCTATAAATATGAAGCTTAAAACTAGTTCTATTATAAAATGGTTTAAACTGGGACACTCAAAAGGTGTTTATGAGATTTCATACACCCAAATCCCATTGACAGCTATAGAAATAGACACTTGATAGAGCATGCGTCATTCTATAACCTTTGAAACTCAATGTACTTGTTCTTTCTCTGTCTCTGCTGTATGCTTTCAATTAAAAAAAAAAAAACAAACCAAAAGACCTCAGAGATTATTGACAATGTGTTCTGAGAACCTTGAGAGAAACTCATATAGTAGATATCCATAGTAAAATAAGGGAGTGCATGTTTCATTGAGGCATAAAATTTATCAGTCATTCCCCCTCACAGATATAACTCATATTAATCCTATTTGAAAGTTATTACTTTTCTCTCTCATGATTTTTTTATACACACAATATATCTCTATAATTTACTTTTTAGCCTTGGAAAGCTACACTGAAAAGCACCCAATATTCTCCCCTTTACAGGTGTTTAAATTCAGTCCTGTATTAGAAGTCAGAATTCATAGAACTTTACCCATAAGTGGAATTTCACATCATAGCCTCTACTTATATTTTCTCTACCACACATTCTTTATGGTTTACAGGAACCCTTGAATCCTGCAAATTCAACCAATATTGATGAATTTCTCCACCTGGTCCCCCAACTCTCAGAGACTCCAGTGGTCTCATGGTTTTATGAAAATGAAAGTAGATGCTTCTAACAATTAAACTCGGAAAAGAGTGAAGGAAGGCTGCTTTTTAGCTTTGTCAGGTAGTGAAAATTTTCATCAGACTCTAAAATCACTGAAATCAGGGACCATCTTTGAGGCTCCAGAGGTTAGGCAAGTGTCTGGCCTAAAAAAGGTCTAAAACCAAGGACACAAAAACAAAATCTACTGCAACAGTTAGAATTGGCTGAGAATAAGGGTAGGAAACTAAGAGACAATCTTTGTTAAGATTGGAAGATAGTCTTTCAATGGTCCTTGCTTAATTAAATAGACACTGTGTGGAATAAAGAAAAGAATAGTCTTAACCTTGCCATTTTCTAGCTATTTGAACATGGACACAGTAACACCCTCAGTGAGGAGTAGCAATTACCATGAATAAAAAGGGATAATGACCGATTCCTAGACAAGTATTGGTAGTCCTTGATTTTTAAAGTTCTACATAACAGAGTTCCACATTTATTTCTTCGATGGAATTCACTGGGGTTCTGTGTCATAATATATCACTGTTTTTATAATTACAAGGCTGGCATGTTAAGTGAATACAGAGCTTTATGGCTAGCAGACAGAATGTAGTAACCGACATGGGATTAGATACTAGACCAAGCTAAAACAATTGTAAATATAGATCTGTGAGGTAAGACTCTTAATATAGTTTGTTTCAGGAATAGTTCATAGTGAGATCTATATTCATCTCACTCTTTATTTGACAAGTATTTTAGAGGCCATTGATTTCATGAAATGTACCGTACAGACAGAAATAAGACTGGATAGAGCAGTACTATGTAATTGGTGCTGTTTTTATGGTTCACTTACTCTTGGCACGAAAACCCTGACTTAACCATTACAAGGTATATAGATCTCATTCAAAGTAGGTATCTGATAGTACTTAAAGTGGCTACAGGTTTCTTTAATTTGCAACTTAAAAAAAACAAGTTTATGTATTTTTAAGAGAGAGAGAGAGAGAGTTACAGAGAGAGAGGGGGGGAGAGAGAATCCCAATGTGGGGCTTGATCCTGTGAGATAATGACCTGAGCTGTAATCAAGAGTCAGCTGCTTAATTGACTGAGTCACCCAGGCACACTTTTTTTCTTAATGTTTATTTAATTTTTGAGAGACAGATCATGAGCGGGGAGGAGCAGAGAGAGAGGGAGACAGAATCCGAAGCAGGTTCCAGGCTCTGAGCTGTCTGCACAGAGCCCAACGTGGGGCTCGAACCCACAAACTGTGAGATCATGACCCGAGCCGAAGTTGGACACTTAACTGACTGAGCCACGCAGGTGCCCCCCACCCAGGCACACTTTAATTTGTGACTTTTTGCAGATGGCAAAAGAAATCCTGTATTATGTGATGGAATGAAGTCTAATTATAAAAAATAACTATAATTAATATATCTTAGGTTCTGATAAAATTTGTAATTTATTTTAAGAGACATGAAAGTCATTTTCTAAATTTGATTCTGGTTTTGTTTGAATATCTTTTTCTTCTCTTAGTTTACTTCAACCTTCTGAACTGGTTTTGTTGTACTCCCTTCTATACTGTAATGTTACAGTTTTTTTTAACCTGGGCTCCAATTTTCAGTCTCTACTAATGGACATACTCAAAGTGCACCCTTTATCACTTCTGTGAATTATTAGAGATGATTGCCTTCTTCTCTATGTTTGCTAGAATTCTTGCTTCTAGTGTGTATGTTTTCAACATGAATTTCCTCTCTGCTCACACGGCACCCTCTTTTTCTCTGTTCTGACCAGTACGGTCTTTTTATGTGCTGCATTCTTTGCTGCACTACACTTGGGAGAGGTGTTTTGAGCATTTGATTGGGAAGATATCTTCCTGATTAGGGTCCAAGATGCAAAAGCACTCTTTTCTTTTTCTCAGAATTCTTTTTGTTAATGTCATTACACATATCCAAAATAACAGCAGATCAGAGGATACTTCTGTGAAAATTTTTCCTAATTAGTATTGCGAAAGTTGTACTCACTGTGAGTAAGCCACCCCAGGCTAGATTATACTGCATTGCAAACGAATCTCAGTGGCTTAAAATAATAAATGCTGTACATCCATTCTTGTTGACCAGAGGCTCTGCTCTTTCTAGTTACTTCGAGTTACAGTCTGACAGAGGCACCATTTCAATATATGCTTTCATGATTGCCAAGTTAGGAAGCAAACATGGCAGATTGCACACTGACACTTAAAATTTCTGCTTCAAAGTGTTGCATGCCACTTGTATCCATATTTTGCTGGCCAAAACCAGTCACCTGCTCACACTTCATATCAAGGGGGAAGGTAGGATCCACCAGGTGTGCGGAAGTGGGGAGACCCATATAGTAAAAATTACAACTTTAATAGCAGATGAGAGATGTAAAGCCTAGTGAGGGTAAGCAACATATTCAAGATCATCCAACTCTATTAATTATCTCAGCAGCAATGACAGGACAGCATCTCGAATGGAAACTTTATCGTGGCACACAACTTACGTACCTCTTGACTAAAATGGGCCTGATAACGTCACATGCTTCTTAAATGGTGAGCTGAAGGAGAAATATGCAACCCAAAACAATAGTTCAAGGATGCAGTGATATTCAATAATGAAGTCAAATATCATGCTATACCTGTGGCTTGCAGGAAAACAAGCAGCAGATGGGCTAGTTTTCACATAATATTCAAAGATGAATAGAGATTTCTGAGCAAAACTTTGAACTGTCCATAGTACCCACAGGGAGAAACAAAAGACGACATGTAATGCAAAAAGCAGGTGCAGTGGGCTATCACAGAATCATTTTTAAATGAATACCAAATACGAAGTGACTCTATGTTATGCTTTTTTTCCCATGGCCCCAGCAGTCCCTCCATAGTAATCAGGAACAGTGGCACTTTCCCTGAGGAAGAAGGATCACAGTCTAGAGAGACTGTTTTTAACATGTTGCCAGGAGCACACATTCCTCATAACAATAAAGCATTAGAAAATATCATGTAACAATGAGTATAACCTTTATTAAAATCTTCCCTGTTGTTAATTCTGTAGTGAAAATGCAAAATTAATAGCATTTTTTCTCTTACTTTTAATGGTTTTGAAATCTTTCCAAACCTACCCACCCTCCCTCCCTTCCTTCCTTCCTTCCTCCTCCCTCCCTCCCTCCCTCCCTCCCTCCTTCTTTCTTTCTTTCTTTCTTTCTTTCTTTCTTTCTTTCTTTCTTTCTTTCTTTCTTTCTTTCTTTCTTTCTTTCTTTCTTTCTTTCTTTCTTTCTTTCTTCCTTTCTTCTTTCTTCCTTTCTTCCTTTCTTCCTTTCTTTCTCACTGATGATGATGTATCAGATTAGACTTGGTAAAGTAGAAATGTTTACATTTCCTAAGAAGCCATATGTTTCCCTCAATATTGGATGTGACATACTTGCCCTGTAATATATTCAGGTGGAATTGAATTCAAACTTGAAATGCATTTACTTTTATATTCATTACACAAACCTTAAAGAAGTTTGGCATCACAAGAGTGCATTTTCGTCTCACTAGATGGAGAAAAAGTATTTCTAAAAAATGTCACCTCCTCTGCTTGATTTGAAATCACACCTTTCAGAAGTTCAGTTTAAGTTCGTAATTATCAATGGATCATTTAAAAAAATAACCAGTTGAGTTGGCTAGGAATTAAGTCTTTCTAATTTACTTACTCACTACTATTTTTACATGAGCTTAAGTGTTTAATTTTTAAGTGTTTATAGAAACTGGAGATTTTTTTTCATGGTACAAAGATTATTTAGATAGAAGTTGAAACATTTAAAATTGTAATATACTGAAGCATATCATTTGTATCACACTTATTCATGTTTAAAATGCTGTGACATCTTGCTGATTTTTCTAACAAAGTTAAACTGAATAATATTTATATCTATACGTTCAAGTTTAGACCAGGAATAGTGGGAAGGTCTGCTTTCTATTTGTCTGAAAACTCCTGTGCTTTTTTTTATATGTTAATACAAAATGTACTTTACTATAGATGAAGCAATTTTATTATAGTCATTTGTAAAACTATTCCAGTTGGTCTATTTCAGAGTATACAGCATCAGTTTTCTCTGTTCTTTCAAGACCAATTTTGAGCACTCTTTTAGTTATACATTACTGTGCTATAAACCACCCTAAAACTTAGTGACTTAAAACAACAAACACTTTATTATTTATGATTCTGTGGATCAGAAATTCAGGCAGAGCCCAGCAGGGATGGCTCTGTATCACGTGGCGTTGGCTAGGGCAGTTCAGCTGGGGCTGAAGGATCCAAGATGACCTCCCTTACAGATCTGGGACCTCGGTGCTGAATGTTGGCAGGGCATCTCCAGTCTCTTCCAGGTGTCTTACCTCTTCATGTCTCTCATCTCTCCTCTTTCGTTAGTTTTGCCTGGGTTTATTTATTTGAAAGGTGAATTCTGAAGGAACAAAAGGAAAAGTTGCAAGACCTTTTAAGACTTAACCCTCCTCATTGCACAGAGTCATTTGGACCATATTCTCCTGGTCAAGCGAATCATGAAGATGTCCTAGATTGAAAGAGAGTAGAAATAGACTCTACTCCTTGATGGGAGCACATGGGAAAGGAGCAGTTGTAGCCATTTTGGGAAACAATATACCACAAACACAAATGAATGAGTTACTTTTTAAGGTTACTGTGATATACTCTTTTACCCGAACTATAACCTGGCAGTTCACTGTGTGAATGTCTATATCTTTGAATTTCTGTTTGGTAGCTATATTGAATGTCTCATGTCTCAGTAAATTGAAGTGACCACTTCATCATCCGCTTTTTCATATAATTTTTTTTTAATGTTTATTTATTTTTGAGAGACATAGAGGCACAGCATGAACAGGGGAAGGGCAGAGAGAGAAGGAGACACAGAATCGGAAACAGGCTCCAGGCTCTGAGCCGTCAGCACAGAGCCGAACGCGGGGCTCGAACTCACAGACCATGAGATCATGACCTGAGCTGAAGTCGGCCGCCCAACCGACTGAGCCACCCAGGCGCCCCTCATCCGCTTTTTCAAATCTTTGGCAGTTTGATGTGGTTTGGAGTATGCTTTACAAAATGGATGAGTATAGGGACATGATTATCAGTATCAGAGATATTCATTCACCAGATACATCTTGAATGCTCTCCGTGGTTAAGTTATAATTCCGGACATCGTATACACAAATAAAGATGGATAAGAGATGGTTTTTATTGCATGGGTATTTGACTTATTGGTCACAGCTTTTCACTCCCTTGAATTGATTCTATGCATTCAAAGCCTTGTCTGGGGCTGATAGAGGTGGGATATATTTCCCTGGCCCTCTGAATTTGAGTTTGTCTATATGACTTGCTTTTGGTAAAAGGAAGAAAGTATAGCACAAAATGTGCTTGTGTAGTGGGCCTTGACTTATTTCTCTTCCATGATTATGAATAGAAACTGGGCCTCAGAAGTAATACACACACAGACCTAAGCAAGGATTCAAGCCCAGCTGAATCCATGGCTTGAAGCAAAATTGGCCAGTAGGGCGAGGCTCCATCAGCGAACTACCAGGTGACCCACAGATCTATGAGAAACATGGTTACCGTTGTATACTTTTGGGAATTTGTGGTTATTTTTCTATATACAAAAGCTGACTAAAACAAATAATATGCCATTTCGTAGGGAAGACATATAAACAGAGGATTGTACTACAGTGCAGTACAGGTAGCAATAGATATCCCTATGGAAGGGTAACTACTCCATTTTTTTTTCTGAGAATGTGTGGGTGTTAGTGGGGCACGAGGTCCTGGAAGGAGGTGACACAAAGCTGAGTCTTAAAGAATAAAAGAAGGTATATGTAAGAGTTTACCAAGGAGGAGAAAACATCACAGGCCAAAACTGAGTGTGAGCAAAGTGATAGGGGTAAAGCTCCCAGGGCAGTGTGAGGACAACTATAAAAGCAGTTCATTTTAACTGTAAGTTTAGTAAGTGGGACAACCGTATTTGCTAAGAGATGCAAACCCTTAAATTGGCTTCACAATGGATTTTCATTCTGAGAGATTTATAGGTTGCTAGTAACTAGAGTGACATGAACTTTGTTATTCTGGCTAAACATTGTAAAGTCTCATTGTTTCTGCCTTTACAAATAATGAAATTACATTTCAGTCAAATATTTCAAATGTGCAGTCAAAAGAGGCACAGATGGTAACTGTAGACATGACTTAAAGGAGGAAAATGGTCAATCGAATATTAACAAGTAACATTACTGCTGGTGTTTTATATACAATTATAAGTAGTCCTTTCAAATAGTAGCCTTTAAAATAGGTTATAAGTAACTATGTTAGATATCATTGTAAAGTTATACCAGGAGGGAACAGTTTTTAGACCTATGGGTCATGTCTTTGTTTCATAGGTAAAGTTGTCATATGATGCTTTTTTAAAGTACTTTTTTAAAATGTTTATTTATTTTTGAGAGAGAGAGAGAGATAGAATGTGAATGGGGGAGGGACAAAGAGATAGGGAGACAGAGAATCAAAGCAGCCTCCAGGCTCTGAGCTGTTAGCACAGAGCCCGCTGAGGGGCTTGAACTCATGGACCGCGAGATCATGACCTGAGCTGGTCAGACCCTTAACTGAACCACCCAACTGTCCCAATTCCTATTTTAATTTTAGAACTGAAGGGGCCTTTCAACATCTTTTTTTTTTTTTTAATGTTTATTTATTTTTGAGACAGAGAGAGACAGAGCATGAGTGGGGGAGGGGCAGAGAGAGAGGGAGACACAGAATCCAAAGCAGGCTCCAGGCTCTGAGCTGTCAGCACAGAGCCCGACGTGGGGCTCGAACTCACAGACTGCGAGATCATAACCTGGGTCGAAGTCGGACGCTCAACCGACTGAGCCACCCAGGCGCCCCAACATCTTTTATTGCTAATTTAGACCTTAATTTTCTGGCCCTGCCATTTCTGAGCTATGAGAATGGGCAAGTTTCTAACCCTTTCTGTACCTCATCGGTAAATGGGAAAACAGTTCTTACTGTATGTAGAGTTCTTCTCATGACTAAATGAGATCTTACAACATGCTCTGTAACAAATGACAAGCACCCCATAAATGTTAGCTACTGTTATTTTCATAATCACAATAATAATATAATTAATAATTACTGTTGTTACTTAATCATATGGTTGAAGAAAGGAGAGGCCTGGAGAGCTTTAAGAACTTGGACAAAAGTGTATGTTTAGCAGCTTCAGAGCCTGAAAGATATTTTGGTCATTGACTGCCATGTAATGCTTTTCCTTGAAGGAGGCTGCCTCTCATACAAGGTTCTCAAGAAGTTCATGGTGAAGGTGAAGAGTGATGTGGTAAAACCACCACACTGGTGAAACTACCTTTCAGCTGAAAGGACATGAATTACTAAATGTCAATATCAAAAGGATTGGTAATTGTCCCCAAATGTATATATGTAATCAAACACAAACGCACTAATTCAAATAATTGCATTATGATTAAACTTTTCTTTCTGGGAATTCTCCATTTATGATAAGCAATTTCACTTGCAGTTTCAAAGGTTTTGGTCAAATTCCAACAAAAGAGGTAGAAAATTTTCACGTCAGACTATCAGACCCCTTATTAAAGTTAAAGAAAAAAAGCTGCTATTTAGTTTAAAGAACATAGCTGTTTGGCACTTTCAATTTTATCCAAATGACTGCACGCAGCTGTACTTCAATTTTGTTATAAAAGTAAAATTAGAAAACCTAAACATTAAATCTTATAAAGAAATATAATTTGATTCAATGGCATTAGCAGCCAGTATAAAATAGAGAATGTGGAGCTGGCTTAACTGCTTCCATGCTGAATAAAACATCAGCCCTTAAACCATTCACCTACACGCTCCCAGCTGTACCTGTTGAGAGTCACTTTTACTCATTAGCTCAGCCATTTCATGGTATACCATTTTAAGGATACATATGTCTCCTATTAGCAATAATGAAATAATGGGGAATGTGTGGTAATATGATAGCAAAATTCAGTAAAAATTCTATTTGAACTTAATTCTGTGGGATATGAACATAACCCACAAAGGAGTACTCTGATCTACAGTGAAGAATAATTTGCCTACCGCTCTGGTTCACAATTAATGAAAAGTCCTCAGGAAATCCCAATTTCTGATTAAAGAGAGTTGATTATGATTAATGTATCCAAATTAACTGCCAAAAAGGAAGCCACCTCATAATTATCTACATTGTTCCTTCAGTTTTAAATTCCTAGGGCTACTCATATCTGTGCTTTTTTTCTTTAATCCTTAAAGACATATATTTGGTTTTTAACTTTTTGATTAGCAGGACAACAATTGCACTTTGTTTCTGTAGAAAATATTCAAGGTCTTATGAATTTTTTTCTCTCCTTTCCATCCTTCTCTAGAAAATAGTATAACTGGAGTTTTCAGCAAGTTGCCATAAACCAGGATGTCAACTTCAAACGAACTTGGTCTAACCTTGCGAGCACTGCCTCACTTGAGAGTACTTACTCTTCGCCATTCCACTGTGCTTCTTTCCATGGTACCTGGTTGAACTTTGGTGGAACAAAAGACATATTTCCAGGCAGATATGGCAGGGAGGGCTACTATTTCATTTTTCAGTCTAGTTCCCTAAGTAAGTAAGTAAGTAAGTAAATTCATGCAGACCACATTTTTGTAGCATTATGTTTTTGCATTTTTCAGGGTATTTGCAAATATATATGTGGGAAATTTAGACACATTGCACCAAGGTCTGTTAACTGGATGCTGTTTTAAGCCAGAAGCTTTCCAAGTATAGTATTTATGAAAGGGTCTACTTCTATTGAAATTACATGTGTATTTTAAAAACAGCAAGGGTGGAGTGCCCGGGTGACTTGATTTTGGCTTGGGTCATAATCTCATGGTTTGTAAGTTTGAGCCTTGCACTGGGCTCTGTGCTGACAGTGAAAAGCCTGTTTGGGATTCTCTCTTTCTCCCTTTCTCCCTGCCACTGCCCCACTCATACTGTCCCTCTCTCACTCCCAAAATAAATAAACTTAAAAAAAAAGCAGCAAGAGGGTATTATAATTTGTAAGCTATAGCAGTTAGAGTAGGAGTTAGCCAAAAGAATTAATATTTACTTCTCCATGTAATTCATTTGGCTTACAGAGAATATTTTTCTTCTATAGGAATTTCTTTCAATAACTTCAATTATATTTTTATATTATTATATTTCATGAGTTACTAAGGATTACAGTAGAAAATTTAAAAACACAGGTAAACAAAAAGAAAAGCCAGTCAAAATTTCGTTATCTAGGTTACAAGCACCTTTAACATTTTGGTATTTTGTCACATACATTTTTGTATTTAAAAACAGCATGCATATATCATTAATTCTAAAATAAAATTGTATTATAATAAATATTACTTTGTAGACTACATTTGTTCTATTTTTTTAAGTTTATTTATTTATTTTGAGAGAGAGAGAGCAGAAGTGGGGGAGAAGGAGAGGGAGAACCCCAAGCAGCTCCATGCCATCAGCACATAGCCCCATGTGGGGCTTGAACTTGCACCATGAGATCATGACCAGAGCCAAGATCAAGTGGTGGAGAAGGAGAGGGAGAATCCCAAGCAGGCTCACGACATCAGCACATAGCCCCATGTGGGGCTTGAACTTGCACCATGAGATCATGACCAGAGCCAAGATCAAGAGTTGGACCCTTAACTGACTGTGCCACCTGGGTCCTCTTGTAGACTACCTTTAAAAATGTTATGGTATATATTAGATTTTACATAGCAATTAAAATATATCTATGTATTTATTTTAGTGACTGTATAGTATTTTCTTGCATAAAAGTCCCATTATTTATCTTGGTTCCATTGTTTTTGTGATTATAAGTAGAATTGTAAAGGACATCACTATATAAACTGTCATGTATTAAGTAATTATTTCCTTAGAAAATGTTTTAAAAATTGAATTTCTGAGTTACAAGATGTGCTTTAAAAATATTTGTAATGGAAAAAATGCTTCTGAAAAAGGATGTCCCAATGGGTGCTGCCAACACTAGTATATGAGTCTCCATTTTTTTTTTTTTTTTTTGAGAGAGAGCAGAGAGCATGAGCAGGGGCAGAAGGGCAGAGGGAGAGAAAGAATCTTAAGCAGACTCCATGCTCAAGTGCAAGTCTCCATTTCTTTCTTTTTTCTTTTAAAGTTTATTTATTTTGAGAGGGAGAGGGAGTGTGAGTGGTGGAAGGACAGAGAGAGAGGGAGAGAGGATCCCAAGCATGCTCTATGCTCAGTATGGAGCCCGATATGGGGATTGATCCAACTGCAAGATTATAACCTGAGCCAATATCAAGAGTGCGATGCTTAACGACTGAGTCACTCAGGTGCCCCAAGTCTCCATTTATTTCTAGCCTTACTAATAATGGAGATTACTTCAAGCATTTGACATTTTTTTAGGTTTGACATCTCATTGTTGCTTTAATCTTATTCATCTGATTATAGGTTTATTATTCCCTTATTAGTTTGCAAGAGATCTTTACTTTCCCCTGCCTGGTCTTTTATAATATTGTAAATACTTTTTTCAGTTTGATGTTTATTTTTAATTTTTGTTTCTATTGTTTTCTGCCATCAGTATTTTTTTTTAAAAGCTTTTATTTTTATTTATTTTGCAAGAGAGAAAGAGGGAGAGAGCAAGTGTGTGCATGAGGAGGGGAGGGGCAGAAAGAGAGAAAGAGAGAATTCCAAACAGGTGCTGCACTGCCAGCACAGAGCCTGACATGGGGGTCATTCTCATGAATTGTGAGATCATGACTTGAGCTGAAATCAAGAGTCAGACATTTCACCAACTGAACCACCCAGGTGCCTCTCTGCCATCAGTATTTAAAATGCTCACATACTCAAGTCTACCAGCTATTTCTAGTTATCTTTAAATTCCATTATTTCTAACTGAAAAAAGTTTCAAATTCAGCTTTACCTCTTTCATTCCAAAACTCAGTCTGAACCGTGGTGCAGAGTATGCAGCTTGCAAATGTAGGCAATCAGAAAGATGGTACAAAGAAGTGGTATAAGTGGGAAAGTGTGCAAAGGAAAGGTGTCATTTCTTTGTAATCGCACAAACACATTTCAGGGATAGGAAATCTTAAAAGTTTAATATTGATTAAAACTATAAACTTAAATGTAAGTTCTAAGCATTCATAATTAGAGAAACTCAAAATGTTATATCATTTGAATTGGAAGCTGATCCCAGAAAGTGATCATTATAGTGGAAATGGCAGACAGCGTGGCACACCAAGGAAGGACTATTAGATGAAGAAGACAAATCTGAATAAGAGCAGGATAGAAGCATCATATTTAACTATTCTTGGCTAGTGTTTCACCTGTTTCCTGAATGGAACCTGAGTTCAGTTGTAAAAAACAACACGCATACAGAATATAATATGTTAAATCTACTGCGTTTACAATAATGTCTTTATTTTCTAGTTCATAAATGATATCATTTTTAGTCCAAGATATCCAGTATCTGATATTTTATTCCAAATAGCCAATGATTCTTAACAAATTATTTTATCTTTCTAAAAACTTTTTTTAAACATTTATTTGTTTTTGAGAGACAGAGCACAAGTGGGGGTGGGGGCAGAGAGAGAGAGGGAGACACAGAATCCAATGCAGGCTCCAGGCTCCAGGCTCCAGGCTCTGAGCTGTCAGTACAGAGCTTGGCGCTGGGCTCAAACCCACGAATTGTGAGATCATGACATGAGCTGAAGTTGGAGGCTTAACTGATTGAACCACCCGGGTGCCCTACAAATTATTTTATTTTGATTAAGTCTGTCTTAAAGAATGCCTCTGAGTATTATTACACTATAAATATCTAGGAGGACCCTACCTGTTGTTAGAACCTGTATTTTGATTCCCAGAACTTGTAAAAATCAGTAAAAAGCACCAAATAGAGAAGTCTTTTTCTGCTAGAGTAGGTTGTATGTGGCATAAGCACAAAGTTAAGTACCCGAGGAAGAAATGCAAACAATGTTTAATGCATATTTATTCACTTTTTTATTTTCCATGTTATGATTTGGAGATGCATCATTCAGATATCCATAAAATACTGAAGACTGTCAGGAATAGTTAGTGTGCACCCTGAATGTGTGACTTTGTCACCCAACAAAGTGCTTGCTATTATGTCCCCGCAACTGCCATTATTTCTGAAGCTTTAGAAATCAATATGGTATTGGTGATTACTTCTCAAAAAAAAGTGGATAGTCATAAATAAATTATTCTACTACTAGAATTAATTGGATGATAATGAATAATGGGTAATTTCAAAGTCTACTTTGTAATGTATTCACTGAATCAGTGTTACATCTGTTACCAAAATAAGCTAGAAATATCTGCTTAATGTATCCACCTATCTTTCCCCTGTTTTTATTTTATTTGGAGAGGTAAAATGTCAATGAATAAGCATCTATAGCCTCATTAACAAGTCACTGTCATCAGAACTTACTGAAGAAGAAATGCAGAAACCTGTTTGCCTTAGTTTCTTCATATGTAAAAATGGGAATAATAATACCAACCTTAATGGATTGTAATAAGGATGAAAGTGCTTGTAATGTTGAAGGACACTTAGCAAATATCAAAAATATTAGTAATTATTTTCTTTATCATCGTTGTCATTGTTGTCATCGTCATCGTCGTCGTCATCATCATCACCATCATCATCATCGCATCTATTTTGGTTCTTCATAAAGCAGACCCGAAACTAAAGGTTAAGAGGGAGCACTCAATTGGGTTGTGTGATCCCAGAGATACAGGTAAGAGTGATAGGGAAAGGAAGCAGAAAGAAGAAAGAGGCAGTGCAAGGATATCTTATCAAGTTGACTACTGCTACAGGAGACCTGATCCTGTAAGACCATCTGGGAGGCAGTATAAGCTATGCCTTGGAATTCTCTGTAGGAAGGGGAGGGGATAGAGAGCATATATTACTGTCTTCCATTCTTGATTGGTTAATGTGTGGCCCGATAGAGTTGTTAACCACCATATACTTCCACATTGTATGAATGAGGGCAGCAAGCAGATTTCAGTGGGATCCCACCAACTGAAGGCCATGGGTAAGGAGGGAAGAGACATACTCTACAGACCTGAGAAAAGGTGCTGTCAGGAGGCATCTACAGAAAAACTGGACAGAGTTTATACAGGCGGTTGCTGCCCAGGGTATAAAAGCCAGGTGTAGCCAAGAGAATTCTCTGTGATCCCTAGGAAGTAGTTGATAAAATCATCATCATCATGATCATCATCATCATCATCATTGTCATTGTCATCATCATCATCTTGATCATCATATACAGCCATCACCTACTTCTAATTACCAGAATTTACCATTACTTAAGAAAGAGTCACAATGGATGAAAAACCAAATTGGCTTAGGTCAGTTTTTAATTCTTTTAACAAAACAAATTTCTTTTGATGGCATTCTCTTCTTTGCTCTTAAAACATCTGGATGGTTCTGTCCATTCTCACTTCTCAAGTTGCCTTTCTTATCTGTCTCCTTTCTCAGAGCCACCATTCTAGTGTTAGAATCTATTATGTCATATTTCAAACATGTGTTTGAAATACATGTGTGTAAAATTTGGTATCCTTCCCGACCTCTCTCTGCCCATGGTGCCTCTGGTAGTTAATTCTATATGCTATCACTCAACTGCACTTCCTAAAATACAGATTTATTCATTTAAACAAGATGCAATTGACCCTTGGACAACATGGGGGTTAGGAGCAGCAACCCCCCCTGCAGTTGAAAATACACATATAAATTTGACTCCCCCAAAACTTAGCTACTGTTGATTAGAAAGCTTACCTATAACAACTGATGAACATGTTTTGTATGTTGTATGTATTATACTGTATTCTTATAATAAAGTAAGTTAGAGAAGAGGAAATGTTATGAAGAAAATCATAAGGAAAAGAAAATACATTTGTACTTTAATATAAAAAAATCTTCTTGTAAGTGGACCTATGCAGTTTAGACCCATGTTGTTCAAGGGTCAGCTGAGACTATCCACAACCTGGCCTTAAACTGCTTACCAGCCTTGTTAGTTTTTCTGGTTATGCAATGGAGTATATACTCTTTGTTCTCTGGAAAACTTTTGAATTTCCCAGAATAAAGCTTTGGTGTATGCTGTTCCATCTGTCACATGACTTATGTTTCTGTGAAGAGGTTAAGTCCTAACTTATTTCATATGAGAGCACCTTGGATCTTGCGTTGTTCACAAAATATCTACAGTTTTTCCTAATCCAACTTTTGCTCTCCAATCTATAAAAATCTAAAATGCTCAGAGCACTTACCGTTGGTATCATTTATTTTGCAATCATAGACATACTGATATATGGTGTATCTTCTGTTATTATTTGAGCTATTAATTTAATAGCTACTCTAATATTGAAAGGTAATGAATTTAGTCTTTTCTTCATGGACAGGGCCTATGACTTAATTTTCTTAGTGACTCCCACAACATAACACAGCGCTTCTGTGTAAAATTTGGTATTTCTGATGTCAGTGGGTTTCAGAATTTCTCAGCCTTGATATTATTGATATTTTGTGATGGATAATTCCTTGTTATAGAGGGATGTGCTGTGCATTCATTATAGGACATTTAGCAACACCCTGGCCTCTGGGTACAAGATCTGGGGACATGCCCCCAGTTTATGACAGTCAAAATGTTTTCAGACATTGCCAAATGCCCTTGGGGGGGATTCACTCCTCATTGAAAACCAGTGGGTTACATGAAAAAATAGTGAAATTAGCATAATGCAGGTTTGGTCCAGGAGAAACAGTATTTATTCCATTTAGGGGTGAATTGACTGTACTTCTTTTAGTAGGATTTTATCAGGGTGCTAGTGCCTTTTCTGTCTTCAATCTTCTACACAAGATTGAATGGTTGTCATTTCTATTCTTTCCCAGGTTCTCTTCTCTCTAGATCACCTAAGTTGTCATCATCAAGCTGTTTCATTTAATTAAAATTGCCTATCACCTACAAGAAGCTGTTCTCTAGCAGCTATTGTTGGAAATGGACTTGAAGGGAATATAAAACCAATGTCTAATAGTGTGTGTTAGATTATTTGCCATACCTCACATCTAACCAGTCACCAAGTTCTAGCAGTTTTATTTCCTAAATCTCTTTCAAATCTTTTAACTTCATTGTTATCAAATTGCTCTATTTCAGTCTACCATCATGTATCATTGAGATTGTTGCTCTGCTTTTTGGCTCTGGTACTTCTGTATGGGAACAATAATCAGGTATTATCCATCAGGAAGAAGAGGTATCTGGGGGCTTATCTTAAAGCTGAACTTTCTTAAATTTTTATTTATATTTTAAATTAGAGATATAAATATAGAGATGGTTTTCCAAAGAGGTTTTTACTAAAAATTTACTAGGAAAATATCAATTGTCTATATAAAAGATTATTGTTAGTAGTATTTGTAATAGTAGTAATAACAGATAATAGTTGTAAAATCTAGATAATAACTGAATAATAGTTGAAGTAGTTTTATTTAAGGTGAACAGTGGGAACGAAGAGTTGATTGAAATCAGCTACTCCTTGGTGTCACCATGGATGACTTGCCTTCCAACTGCCATTTGAATGTCCACATCCACTTCATCATTCACTCCTCATTTCTCAGTTCTGGCCCTCTGGAGGGTTTAGAGGGGATTGGAGAAAGAAGGCCATTTTGCCTGGCAGACACACACATACAAACACACACACACACACACACACACACGCGTAAAAGTAGATAGTCATCACACTAGTCTTATTATGAGATGCAATGACCTGTGGTGCTTGGTGAATTTTTTATGAGTTTTATAATATATTTTGAATAGCATGATTTTATGCAGTTGATCTTTTGGTAAGTGTGTTAAAGTGTTGATATTTTTAATGGAAATGTTTATTTACTTAATTGAAGCATAGTTGACACACAATGTTACATTAGTTTCAGATATACAATATAGTGATTTGACAACTCTATGCATTATGCTGTACTCACCACAAGTGCATCTGCCATCTGTCGTCATGCAACGCTGTTTTAATACCATTGACTGTGTCTCTTTTATCCCCATGATTTAAGATTATTCCGTAACTGGAAGCCTGTATCTCCCACTCGTCTTCACCCACTTTGTCCATCTCTCTATCTCCTTTCCCTCTGGCAACTATCAGTTCGTTCTCTGTATTTATGGATTTCTGCTTTTTGTTTGTTTATTCACTTATTTTGTCTTTTAGATTCCACATATAAGTGAAACCATATGGTATTTCTGTATCTCTTGTGATTTATTTCACTTAGCATAATATCGTCTAGGTCCATTCATGTCGTTGCTAATGGCAAGATCTCATCTGTTTTTCATGACCAATACTCCATTGTGTGTGTGTGTGTGTGTGTGTGTGTGTGTGTGTGTGTATGCCCCACATCTTCTTTATCTTTAATGGAAGTATTTAAAAGGATGCCCACCTTTCCTAAAAATGTATGGTATTTAAAATACATTCACTTAAATACTATTAGCATGAGATGTGTATTATTGGAAATGGATGCATTAAATGTTAGAGATATTTCTCTGTAAAATTTATTGCCTGGCACTATAGCGTGATGCAGTGGTGATGGTCCTGATCTTTTCACATCTCTGAACTCATGATGGGCCTCCCATCTCAATTTTCTTCCATCTGCTTATCTTATAATTTTTAGTCAACCCTTCCAGACTGTTTTAGCTGTAGTGCCCCCTAAAGCAGAGCTTCATGTGAGAGCTTGTATATAGGCAGTTTATTTTGGAACGTGATCCCAAGAAACAGTCCTAAGGACTGGAAAGAGTAAAATGGGGGAAAAGAGAAAGTCTATCCAAGCATGCTTCATTGATCTAATCACCTCTGTGGGCAACTGAAACTCTCAGTCCTCCTGGAGACCTTTAAGGAGCTGTGTCAGATGAACCTTAAACCTTTTCAACTGAGACATGACAGAGGGGCATGTCAGGGAGTGTTTATCTACTAGTTTCCTTCTTTCCCCATTGGTCAAAGATTATCCTTGTAGTGTTAGCACCTTCACACCTCAGATTTGTGCATGTGTCAGATGGTGAGTTCCTAAAGGAGTCCCATGAGGTGGCAACGGTAATGCCCCTCGGACAGAAATGAAAGATATAGGAGGTAGCTGAATTATTGCCTGTCAGGTTACAAATGCCTGCAGCTGATTGTATAGGAATGGCTGGAGTAAAAGGATGGATTGTGAGAATGTTAAGATGGGGCCTCTTTGGTATCCATGACACAGGCTTTAGCCATGATCATGATCTTCATAACATTAAAGAAGTAAACAGATTGTTGTCATTCACACTTGGAAAGCACTTACTTTACTGTAACTTTTTCATGGATCCCTAAAGAGAAAAATATTAACTTCATCATTTGTCTACAGTAATGGATTTGTGTATGTATGTAAGTTTATAATTTAACATGAAATATTTGTCAGTAATCAAAGATGTAATAACGTGGTATTGTGTAGAGTTTTAGTAAGGGAAGAATACATTATAAGGAACCTTCCTAAACAGAAAAAAATAGTAGAGTTCCACTCTCAGCTTGCAGTAGACCAAGAGACCATTACAGTGTTGTCATGGGACAACATTGACTAAACTAAGAAGTCATATTTTTTCCATAAAACTATCAAGGAGTTGTGGAAGCAGAAATTTCTAAATGTGATAAAATATACATGGCCCTTTCCTAAGTGGGCAGAGAATGGGAGCTATTTTCACCCTTAGCATATTTATTGCATCTGGGTACCCAGGCAGTCAGAAAACTATTCTTGACGTAGGTAGAGAAACTTTGCTGCGGGAAGAAAAATCTATTCAGGCTTTTATCAGGTGTACATGGGCTGACATGTGGCTTCGAATCTGGAAGAACCCCCTGCTTAGGGACCCCCAGACACAGGAAGAGTCCCTACAAAATGGTGATATGATTGTTTTTTTTCTTTGCTTAAAATAATTCAACCCAAACTCCCAACACTTAAACTATAATGTCCTTTTATATTTGACCCCTTCTTACTTCCCCATGTTCATACTCACACTTCTTCCCTCAACTATAATGAATTGCATCTAGACGAGGTATGTCTTATGATACATATACTGTGGAGTGCACAGATCAAGAGAAGGCCATGTAGGCTATGATGTCAGAGATTCTTCCCAGAGATGCAATATGGAAGCCCTGACTTCAGAGTTATAAACATGTCTCTTTGCTCTGTATGGTATGGTGTCAGTGACGTCTCTTCATCTGGAGATTATTACCCTTCTTTGGCCAGTTCTTACTCATATTTTAGGGCGACATATAAATCCCTTCTTCAGGGATATTTTTGACACTTTAAATCAGGATTAAATATTTATTTATGTGTTTCTACACACCCGAATACCTCCATCATAGTCCTTAGACTATTGTTTATATGAGTGCTTGCCCTTCTGTTTTCCACCAGCCCCTAAGCTCTGTAAATATAGAATAGATATCTTTCTAATTACTGTTGTAGGTGAAGAATTTGGCATGGTCCCTAACAAATCTTAGGGCATCAATAAATACTTCCTAAATAAATGTATGAATGAATCTTGTGATTACATTTGGTACACTGCAGTTCATAGATGAAAAATAGAATAAATTACAGAGACATGCTGTACAAGTTTTCCCCAATAATCACATTTTAAATGAATATGGAATAATATAGATTGTAGACAATTAGAGATAAGGATTGGGAAATCAATGAGGACAACATTACGATTCTACAGAGGGGACTCCCCCTGCCTCTACTTTCTAAAGTTAGTGCATTATTAAGCTTATACTTGACAGAAATAGTTCTAGAGCTTACATTTTCTGGTTCCTGGTTTAATGGTTTTGAACTGTGATTTGTATCAGGTTGTGCAATTTATAGTTCTCAGTATAAAGTAAGACCCACAGTAGCCTGTTGTCTCCTTTTTTAATTATTTTTAATTTTTTTATTAAAATTTTTTTAATGCTTATTCATTTTTGAGAGACAGTGAGTGAGCAGGGGAAGGGCAGAGAGAGAGGCGGACACAGAATCCGAAGCAGGCTCCAGGCTCTGAGCCATCAGCACAGAGCCCGATGCAGGGCTCGAACTCACAGAGCGTAAGATCATGACCTGAGCCAAAGTCGGCCGCCCAACCGACTGAGCCACCCAGGTGCCCCTGTTGTCTCCCTTTTAGACCTGGAGGCAGAAGAGCAAATATGACAGAAAAACTGAGGATAGCAATTTTATTATTTTCATTCCCATACTAGGGAAAAATTGCCCTAATACTGTTTTGTATTTGAATTTTCTAGAGTGTCTCTAGCTAAGGGAATAAAAAAAAGATGGTTTCCCAAAGTTAAAAAGGTTTCAAAACACCATATTAACCACCAAAATATTTTCTTTTCGTTGTTTCCTATTAAGGGTAAAGCACTAGCCTTTACTCTCACACTATTTCTTCTACCTCTTCCAGACATTTTCCCTCCTACCCCTCCCTCTGTTCTTCCCTCAGCTATCCTTCCTTCTTTCCTTCTTTCCTTCCTCCTTCTTGCCTTCCTCCTTCCTTCCTTCCTCCCTTCCTTCCTTCCTTCCTTCCTTCCTACCTTCCTTCCTTCCTTCCTTCCTTCCTTCCTTCCTTCCTTCCTTCCTTCCTTCTTCCTTCCTCTCCTTCCTCCCTCCCTCTCTCCTTCCCTTCTTTCCTTCCTCATTTTCCTTATAGTTAGGGTTACCTGTTTTAAGTTACACTAAATCGAATCCATGGGTCATTTTCTAGTTTTTAAATTACTCTAGTTTTTGTTAAAAGACTTTGTTCTGTGGGCTCTTGTTATCCTAAGAAGCTGATAGTAGTGTGTCTTCCAAGGAGAATGTAACCTAATGTAGAATTTCCTGTGTTGTTTAAATCTGTTTTCCAAAATTTTTGGTTTGTATCTCCCTCAAAAAGAAATATTTGAGCAAATGTTCATCCTGCAATATAAATACATTTAAAAGTTAATAACATGGACCTTGTAAATCTATATATTAAATATTAATAAAGCTTGATTAATGACTTTTGGATAAATATTAGAAGTTCTGATATATTCTTCACATATCTCATGGCCTCTCTTGCATATCTTCTGGGGTCTGTGTGCCTCACATTGGATTTAGAAATTGGTGTACTTTCACTAACAAACAGTTTAGTTGTTGATTTTTCCTTCTGAGAATACTGTGTGTAGAATGATGAGGAGAATTCCTATGTAACACCTTTTTCCACTTCTTTATTGCCTATTAAAGCACTTGATATAACTTGGTACATCAGATGATTCTAAGATTGAGGTGAAATTACGTATAGGGTTAGAGTAAAATCTCATCATTCTGAATTGCTTCAAAATAAACTCAAGATTTTTCTTAAATACCCATGAACCAATTAGAAATAGCAGACTTTTTAAATGTTCATAACAATATTTTAGAACCTCTGCTTCTATTAATGCCATTAGGGAGCTGTGGCAATATACAGCTTTGCTTGATGGACATATATTTGTGGCTGGAGGGCTGGAAATATTCCAGCATAATGGTTTTCAGATCTATAGCATCCATCACTCAAGAATTAAAAAAAAAAGAAAGAGATACAAAAGGATAATTATTACAACATGTGTTTCAGATTTTAAAGACAATTAGCTGGAGACCTCAGGCTTTACTTTCTCATTCAGCACACGCAATTTTAAAATAATGCTTCATATTGGGTAAGTATTTTATACTTTATGAGGAACATGAATATTCATTGTTTAATTTGATGTTTACACCAATCCTGTGAAGTAGCCAGGAATCATTATCTCAATTTTTCACTTGAAAGAATTGATAAAGAGGAGATAAATGACTTAAGGTTCATCCAGCACGTCTAGGTGGACAATACACTCCAGTTCTCCGAGTTTTCCTTTTTTACAAGACTTATTTTTTTGCTTTGTAGCCTTTTAATTTGTGTGATTTATTTGCCTGTTTATGTATATAAGATTTTCATAATGTTAATTATAATCATGAAAAAATTCTTGGCATACAAACTACTCTGTGTACAGGTGGAATAAATATTATCCGTATGTCTAGGGTTCAGCTGGTTTTCCATTCTGAGGACGAGAGTGTTAAAAGGAAACTCATACTATTGTTTCTCTGAGTTCTGACTATATTTACACTTAGAGTTACACCTATCCACCTCTTAAAACACACTTGGGATGAAAGCCCCATAAAACTTTGCTTAATATTCCTTCTCTATTTTAATAACAATAGAATGTAAATTAAAGTGTAGCATTTTCTTAAAATTTCTTCAGGGGAATGATGACATTATAATATGTCACAAATAATATTAGAGTGTGAAATTGAATAGAAAGGTTTTACATCACCAAAAACTCAAGATAGTAATCTAGCTGGTATTCTAACTTGCCTGTCTTTGCAAAGGTAGAAGCTTCTCGATAATAAAATTCCTAATTCATGATCTATCTCAAACACAGTTGCAAGTTCATTTGAGTGCTAGAAAGATTATTTACTAACATGGTTTTGAATTGCTTAATCCTTAAGAAAGTCTTGTAATCTTTGTTATGTTCTGTGTCATCATCCAGAATATGTATTCACTTATATGTGTTTTCATTTATTAGGTAGATCAGATAATTTAAATAGTTTTTTCAGTACTTATGAGAATTGCAATAACATTGAATATTTTTTTTTCAAGGATGCATAAAATATGTCTGTCAATTGTTTTAATGAATTTTATTTATTAGCCAGTGATGGTGATTAGAATTTACAGTAAGTACTGGTCCAGTTCATAGGTATGAGTATAATGTTAAAGGGAGAGTCTTTTGTTGGAGTGATCTAGGAAGAAGTTAACTTACAGTAGAACCATGAAATGTCAGCATTTTAAGTAAAAATTTGATGAGTACCAGCCTCAGGAGAAAGCATGAAAATGAGAAAGAACAGGTGACTTAGGGATAAAGAGTAGTGTCTTTTTCTCTTCTAAATAATATTTTGAACCTCTTAAAATAGGCCTGTCCAATTTAGTTTTTTAACTACACTTTCACAGAGTTTCTTTGTATTATCTTTACTAACTGTTCATTATAAACTGTTAATCTTGAAGGGAGGAAATTTGAATTGTCCCTATGATTAGGGTTCTATGTGGACCTGGGAACTGAAAGAAAATATCAGGTGTTAAAAAATGTTTATTTATTTATTTTGAGAGAGAGAGAAAGAGAGAGAGAAAGTGAAAGCATGAGCAGGCGAGAGGCAGAGAGAGGGAGAGAAAGAATCTCAAGCAGGCTCTGCACTGATGTGGTGCTCGACCCCACGAACTATGAGATCATGACCTGAGCTGAAACCAAGAGTTTAATGCTTAATTAGCTGAGCCACCCAGGCACCCTGAAAGAAAATGTCATTTTTTAATCCCATTCTAGCAGCATTGATGCCATGATGTAACTACCCAGTTATTTGTTTACAAATACTCGCTTAAATGTTTTCAGATAGCACTTTTTTTTTTTTTTTGAGAGAGAGAGAGAGAGAGAGAGAGAGAGGGAGAGAGAATCTCAAGCAGGCTCCATGCTCATTAGAGAGTTCATTGCGGGGCTTGATCCCACGACCCTGGGATCGTGACCTGAGCCAAAATGAAGAGTCGGCCACTCAATGGACCGAGCCACTTAGGACCCCCCCCCCCCCATATCATTCTTATAAGCTAAGAACCATGTTACATTTTATGAGCTATTTTTCCTATACAGTATCATATTATTATTTTAAAGTTCTGCAATTATTTCTTTTTTCTTTTTCTTAATGTTTAGTTTTGAAAGAGAGAGAGAGAGACAGACGGATAGCACAAGTAGGGAAGGAACAGAGAAAGAGGGAGACGCAGAATCTGAAGCAGGCTCCAGGCTCTGAGCTGTCAACACAGAGCTCAACATGGGGCACGAACTCATGAACTTAGGAGATCATGACCTGAGCCGAGGTCAGACACTTAACTGACTGAGCCACCCAGGTGCCCCTGCAATTACTTGCTTTGACAAGGGATCCTGAAACTGTTGAATACTATGCATTATACTCCTTTTAACAAATATTATTATTATTATTTTTATCACTAACACATTTCTACTGTTAAAAATATAAAAGGAACCAGATTTATTTTCTGGATTTTATTGGGGAAATAGGAAAACAGCAGTTTTATAGTGTGCTGGTTCATGGGGTAGCTGGTACATTACTGAGAGTAATTACTACTTGGCCACAAAATAGGGATCCTCCGGATACTGCCGAAATACTGCGTGGGCATGGGGTGCCCTTGACAGGTGGGAGCCTTCCTCTCTGCGGCTCAATCAAGAGAATTAGTGATTAGAGATGAGTGTGAAGTTCTACACTTTTTGGGTTTAGCTAACATTAGTAGAGATAGTGAGAGAATTTCAGAAGGACAAATGGATAGGTCTTTGCTATATTTGAAAACTGCCTTAAGTGTGTTAGGCATAAAGGCCTGAAAGAGCTCAGCCTGAAGAAGAATTTTCCTCTTTATTCAGTGTGTGTCCTCCTCATAGTCAGGTCCCTGAGATGACATGTGAAATGTGGTTTGTTAGTATCACTAACTTATATGATTGTGATATAGGTTCAACAGAAAGAATATTTGCAATCTTTGTAACTGCATTTGTCTTCCATGCATGGAAAGCATCCTCATTTGGATTGATCCACGTTTGTCTATTTTATTGTTGCTTTGTGACTACATTGAAAACTGATGCCTGGGTAAGGAGGATGATGAGAAATGAGGAGAACTTTGATTCTGTTTTTTGGGCCCAAACCTGTAGGATGAGCAAGGTTTTGGTAATTGTGGTCCACTTTCCTTTTGGCTCAAAGTCCAGATCTCCAGTGGGTTTTTGTGGTATTCATTTAGGGTCAGGTTGACCTTGTCTAAGATGACTTCTGACATATTACATTTGACACTGTGTCCTGTACTTAGCAATTTTTCACCTGTCAAGTAAAGCTCTGCCTTCATCCCAACACAGGACCTTGAGTTTCAAACCAACGGGATGACGGTTGGCAGCAGCTATAGCAACAAGCCAATTGTCTGCCTTGCTGAAACTTGTCAAGAACTGTGATGACTAAGGACTGCTCTGGAAATAGCTAGCATTGGCCATGGGCTGATTATAAGAATCAGATCTTTGGAGGATTTCAGTAGCTTTGAAGTTCCCCACAAGCATTCTTTTTCCTTCATCAGAGCAAAACAAGTGAAAAGATATGAGCAAGGCACATGTGAGTAATACTCAGAAAGCAAAACAGGTTAATGTGTAAAACACTCCTGGAAAAAAAAAACCCACTCTTTATCTTTTATAGCACATAAAAACATTTTCCACTTGGCAAATTGTATTTCTTTAAAAATAGCATGGACTCATGTGGTATGAAATTAGACAAGAAAGAGGAAAGCAGTCTAGCATGCTTTCAGAAACGTATGAATTGAATTTTGCCTGTATGCTGAATCTGAAAATAGTTGTTTTTTTTAACTAATGAAAAGTCATTATAATTGCTTGTCCTAACAATTTTTTTGAATAAAACATCTATCCCTAAAAGAAATTCAGACAAAGTTTTGGCAAGAGGCAGTTATTCCACTTTATTGTTACATTTCTCAGAACGTATTGTTTTTCTGTTAGAATAATATCAACAAAAATACTTTCTTTACTTTATGTCAGTCCTTTCCTGCCATCTCTGTAACAATTTCTTATCACTGCCCTTTTTAGTTACCATGATAGTAAATTTTAATAGTGTTAAAAAGCTTTTTATTATGGGAAATGTTAAACACAAATGTAAAGAGGGCAGTAGAATGATTCTGCATCACCCACCTTCAGAGTACTTCACTCATGGTCAGCCTGTTCTCATCTGAAGTCAGCCCTTCTACTTCTGTTGGATTATTGGATTATTTTGAAATAATCACCAGTATAATATTATTGACTCTGTATTTATTTTAGTGTATGTATCCATAGAAGTTACAGACTATTTAAAATCAAACCACCGTATAATTGTCACACCTTACATATTCTAAATATGAAATATCCACTTAGTGTGCACATTTCCCCACTTATAATTTTTAAATTAGTGTTTGAATCAGTATTCAAATGAGAGCCGTACACTGTATTTCTAAATATACACATTGCTACTTCCCTTAAATCTTTTATTAATCTCTAGGTTTCCTTGCTCTGTCTCTTTAATTTTCTCTTAGAGTTTAATTTTTGAAGATACTGAATCACTTTGTCCTTTGGAGTTTGCCACATTCCAGATAATGTTAATTGTATTCCTATTGGGTCACATAATCTGCTCCTGTGTCTCCTATAACATCTGAAAATTTGTAGTTGTGTCTAGAGCCTTATTTTGATTCAGGTTTGATTTCCTGGCAAGACTCCTTCAGAGGTGGTGTAGCATACTTACATCACATGTAGGAGGCACAGAATTCTGATGGTTTGTTTTTGCATTAGTAGCATCCATTGATATTCATTTCTTAGACTCATTATAGATGGATCATCTCATTTTATCAATTCCTCTAAGTTTCTGGATATGTATAAAGATAGACATGGTAACATTTCCAATTGTTTGGATGTGTGAGGTCTGAGAAAAAGTAGGAATTAATGATGACTTCAAGGATTGGTCCTGCATAGGGTTGAAAAAGAATAGGGTTGCTGTTAACCAAGATGGGAAAGGTTGCAGGTTGAGCAAGTTTTGTGGAGAGTGAGAGTGGAGTCTGGAGTTTGATTTTGGACTTGTTGACTTGGAGATAACTGTTAGACACCTGTATCATTAGGGTTTAAGCAGAGAAGCAAAAACCGTGTGGTGTGTGTGTGTGTGTATTCACATATATATATATATATGTATATATATATATATTCAAATTTATCTAACACATCCCTTTATATAGCACTATCTCAGTACGTACTAGATAGATGTCCAGTAATGAGATACACGAAGGGATTTTCATCTCTCGGTATGTATGTACTGGATATATATTCAGTAAATGAGATATATTCTACTTTATTTCTGGATATGTATCAAAGGTAGATACATAAGCTAGAGATACAGAAGATAGAGATACACAGATCCCTTCATATATCTCATTATACTGGATATACATCTAATATATATAGAGATAGAAATACATGAAGGGACTTGTTATACTTGACATTACACAATTGTAGGTGCTGTTTAAATAGTCACTGTATGGCTCTTGTCATTGTGTCCTGTACTGAAGCTTGAGATCCACAGAGAAGGCATATTGGAATTAAAGAAGGATCAAAGTTTGAAGAGTACAAAGAATATCCTTTACTGGAATATACAGGCAAGGTCAGTTTATGGTGCCTTTGATCTTGATGGTATGCCCTCCTGTAGAAGCCAGGGCGCTTTGTCAGAGAGGCAAACATAGACACTTGGCCCTGGGATCTAAAAAGCTAAGAGATATTTCAGGAGCAAGTAGAGTCATTGCAAGTCTGATGTCTGCCTCCTGCACACATGAAAAAGCAGCAGATAAACAAAAACGGGGGGGAATTAGAAAATCGCAGCTGTTTTACTATATTTCATAAGAATATTTCATAAGAATCTGTCTTGAGACCCAGCCTAATGAGAAATATCTAGAAAAGGAATTCTGGGACATATGGTATGGTCTAGCCAAATTGATACATGACTAAACCACCACAACATCCAAATAGAAATGTTCAGTAGGTAGTTGAATACATGAGTCTGGAGTTTGGGAAGAATAAATATAGAAGATGCTAGTATATAGATGGTTTTAAAGGTTCGAGACTTAATGCAGTCACCGAGGGCATGAGAGTAGAAAGAGAAGGGGATAGGTCCAGGGAATTAGGCCTAGTGCTCTCCAATTTTAGGAGATTGAGGGGAAGAGCAAGTATGGGAATAAGCACTGAGAAACATGATGGGTAGGAGTGGTCTAGTAGGGAAGTAAGGAGAGTAGGTATTTCGGAAGCTTTGTGAAGAAATATGTCAAGAAGGAGAGAGAGAATAATTGCATCAAATTCTGCTGATAGAACAAATATGAAGGAGACTGGCCTTGACTTTTTGATGACCTAAGAAGAGTATAGAGAGACATCCAGGACTGGTCAAGCGGATCCAAGAGGTCGCTTCCACATTAAGAGGTTGAGTGGAAGAGGAAGAAGACTGGGAAGGCGTGGCATGTGAGGTAAGAGGAAAACCAGATGTGTAGTGTCAAAAAAGTTAAGAGAAGAAAGTGATTGAAGAAGAAATGGCAGTGAATAAAAACATACAATATGGTGTGCTAGCTTTGATTCCCCTGAAAAGATAGTCCAAGAGAAGAACCTGGGTGCAGGTAGTTTATTTTTGTTAGGTAATCTCAAGAAGCTGAGTTGATAGAGTGAGGAGAAAGCAAGGGACAGGGTAAAAGTCAATAAAATGTACATTATTGAATTGGTTATCATTCCAGGACTCCATATAGAAGATTCTTTAGAATCTTTCCTCCAAAGAAATGGAGACTATATGGAATATTGCCCTGGTTAGGTAAGAATTATCACTAGGTAGTGTATTACTTTGCTAGGGCTGGTTATAACAAAGTAGCACAGATTGAATGGCTGTAGTGTAAACAAAAGTGTAGTTTTTCACAGTTTTGGAGGCTAGAAGGGTGAGATCAAGAGATGTTGGTAGTATTCATTTCTTCTGAGGACTGTGAGGGAAGGATCTGTTTCACACTTCTCTCCTTGGCTCGTGGAAGGCTTCCTTTTGCACATATTTGTATCCAAATTACCTCTTCTTATATACCAGTCATACTGGATTAGGGCCCATCCTAATTAACTTATTTTATTTTTTTAGATGTTTATTTTTGAGGGGAGGGAGAGGGGCAGAGAGAAGGAGACAGAGGATTCGAAGCAGGCTCTGTGCTGTCAGCGTGGAGGCTGTGTGAGATTGGAGCCCAGTCTCACAAACTGTGAGATCATGACCTGAGCCGAAGTCAGATGTTTAACCAACCGAGACACCCAGGCGCCCCTGAACTTATTTTACCTTAATTATGTCTGTAAAGATCCTGTTTTCCAAATATGGTCACATTCGGAGGTACTGGGGTTAGGACTTCATGTATAAATTTATGGTGAATACAATTCAGCCCATAACCAGTGGTTTGTTAACTTTCCCATCCTTTCGGGATACCTCATGCTAGGGTTGAGCAAATTCCATGAATTAGCGAAACAGTTGTGGAAGACTATCTGAGTGGCTCACTATGGCCTTGAGGCGGAGTTCTGTGAGAGTGTGGAGAATTGTTCACCACAACTGCTGCTAAATTAGAAGTAAGCCAAGGTGATACGGTGCAGGGCACCTAGAATATCTCTCAGAGGTACTGGGATCCCCATAAGTCATGATCACTAAAAGCGGTCTTGCTGCCCCGCAGACTTGCCTAGTCATAAATTTTCTTCTCAGGTCACTTTCTACCACTGCTGAGCACCTATTTCATTTCTTCTTTCCTCGAACTTCTAGCATGTCTTCACCTATAATCTCAGCTGATGAACTTGCTGTCAGTTTCGCTGAGAAAATCAAGAAATTCGAAGAAGACTTTCACAGGTGTACCCACCGCCTGTCATAATGCCCACACTCTCATCTTCTCTTCCGTTATGTGGACCCCCGAGTGCTGCTGGCTGCGGCTAGCCCGTCCTCTGACTCTCACCTTCTCTTCCCCAGTCAAGGATATTTCTTTAGTTCTACTTCCTCACACCCTCACTTCTTTGACATGAGTTTTCTACATTTAAAGACATGTCTAGAACCCAGCTGGTTTTTAGTATTTTCACATCACCGTGCTTTCCATGCCACCGTCATCTCTTTCTTGAATCACTTGTAATTGTCCCCTCAGACTTCCCCTATTTTGCCTTCATTCCTCTACAGCTTATTTGCAACAAAGTAGCTGGAGCGATTCTGTTAAATGCAGATCAGATCCAGTCCATCCATTGCTTAAACTTGTCCAGTGCCTCTCACCTCACTTAGAATAAAAGTCAAGAAGTATTTCCTAAGATCTGGCCTCAGTTTCCTCACTGACATCATCTCTTGCATCCTTTCTCTGTCTTGCTCACTCTTCCCACAGTGACATTCTTGCTTTTGCTTAAACATGCCTATCACACTTATGCCTCAGAGCCTTAACGATTCTGTTTCCCACTCCTTTTGCCTACAATTGTCTTTTTTTACAGCAAATTCTTCCTTTGGGTTTTTTGCTCTAACATCAGCTTTCAGAAAGGCCTTTCCTGATCTTTCTAACATTTCAAGTCCCCTTTCCATATTTTGTATTCCTCTTTTCTACTTTGTATTTCTTCTTGACTTTTATTACAATCTAGCATAGGCTATACTTATTTATATTGCTTATTTTTTTTTCCTAAGAGTGCATGCTTCCCACAGGGCAGCAGTATTTGTCTTTTTTTTTTCCTTCCTAGTACCACCTCTTCACCATCATAAAACTCCCTGTTCTCTTCAAGCCATGTTTGAATCAGCGTGAGAGACACGCTCTGCTCTTCCCTAAAAGTCTCATTATCTAAGTGATACATTTTTACCTACCCTGTTGGTGTATGTTTGGAATCATTAGTCTTGATACCAAAATCAAATTTTGAGATCTATCTTGAGTGACATAACAGTGTGAATACAGGGTAAATGTGAATAAATGCAGCCATTTGTGTAATCTATCACAGTCAGCATTTGCTACTGTGTATTAGTTACAAACAACACTTCCCCATCTTGCCCCCTCTCCAAATCCCAGTAGTTTATACGGATACATTTCTTACTGATGTTACACATGTCTTGTTTTGTGGTAGGCTTCATTCTATTCCTTTTGGTTGTGATTGTGGCTATGGCTACCGATGTCACCACAGTAGGCTGCTTGCTGCTATCCACATGGATCTTTCGCATTCTGGAATCCAAGCTGACGGAACAGCCCTCAACTGGGACATGCGGTTCTGATGTCAGAGGAAAAGAGCAAAAGAGCTGTGACAAAAACATAATGGCTCTTAAGGTTTCTACTTGAATATAGTATAGGTCATACTTTCTTATATGCACGTGGCCAAAGCGAGTATATCCATGCACAGTGGCAATGGAACAAAAATAAAAACTGTTTTCACAGAAGGCATTAGAAATCACAAGGCAGTGGATGAATAATCTTCTTCATGGAAGGGAGGAGTATAATTTGGATTATAATTATAATCTTATAATATAATCTTATAATATAATCTACCCCCGAACTAGTACAAAAGGGTCAAAAGCTTTAAATTTTTCCTTAGTTTTTAATCCACAAATTGTTTAGAAATTCAACCCAAGCAGACAAGATGTTTAAAAATACGGAGCTATGAGGTAAATCATCATAGCCTTGTACAAGAGACAATTTAAACAGTAGTGAATTTGTACTCTATTGTGATATATTATTTATTCATTAAAATGATACTATAAAAGAATACTTAACAATGTAGAAAAATGTTCACAACATTATTGTGGTAAAAGTTTATATAGAGAGTATATACCAAGAGGCTAGTACATTTTTAGAAAGTTTTAACTGTGTTACCAAAAAAATCCCCCCATAACACAACCATACAGTTTACCATCTTAACCATTTTTAAGTGTTTCAACTTATTTATTTTTAAGAAAACAATTATTTACATTACTATGTGTTGGGAAAATACCAGAAGGAAAGACACTTAAACATTTACAGAAATATCTCTGTGTGTTAGGTAAATTCCATTTTCTACTTCTAACTTACTTTTATTAACTAAAATCTTAAAAGAACATATGGCTTTTGCAATGTAAAAGTATAAAAAAATGAGAAGTGAAAATTTGGAGATCTTTGATGTAAAGAAGTATGGAAATTCAGATTTTTATTCAAGAATATCAGGGGATGATGGGTAATAAAGTATGAAGTATCTAGGGCTTATGCAGGCTGAATTTTATCCCCAGATTATGATCTTTTAAAAATGTCGTTTAATGTATTAGTGACTTTTTTTTTCTTAGTTGGCACTGACTTGGATAACACTAATCACAATGTCCCAAAGCATGCAGTAGGAATGCCTCCGAATCAGAGTTTAGACCATCAGTATCCTGTGATGTGGGAAGGAATGTGTGGTCATTCTAGGGTCTAGATTTTAAAAATGTGGACGATTTCCCCAAGAGGTAGAAGAAAAAAGAAGTGCAAAACAGTTTTGGCTTATTGACACCAGTTGGATTTACAATATCTGTCTGGTTAGAAAACTCCCCTTTGGTGTGTCAGCCGTTGGAAAGCAGGCACTTTAATCTCGAATGTACTGTGTCAGACGCCTCGAACGGGTCTGCATCCCTGACGTACGGGTTGCCTGTGACTGACTGATGGCCAAGAGCTCTGCAAGGCTGTAGGAGGAGACCAGCAACCGCCTTAAAAACTGTATGTTACACAGAACATAAATTTAATTTCAAACTGCTTTGTCGATAGGTACTTCTTAGAGTTAATTCCCACGTTTATTCCATAGAACCTACATGATTTGACCGCATCTAATATCCGGGGCACAGAGTAATTAAGTGGGATGTTTGGAATGGAATTGCAGGGCTTTGCAAATTATTTCTCTCCCTTAAATACTAAAGAATGTAGTTTTCAATTAGTAAACTAAATGTATAGTAAATTTCTAATAAATTAAAGGTATGTATGATGCTATTCCACAAGATAGGTGGGGAAAGGTAGAATAGAGACACTAACTTAATATTACAGATTATGCTTTTGGGGGGGTCCTTTTAGTGTGAGGGGCAGATGGCCTGCAATGTACAGTGTTTCCTGGGCCATCAGTATATTATATTTCATTCCCAGGGTTCTAATATTAAGATAAGAGTCTTCATTTAAGAGAAAAGGAGTATAAAATGTATCATTTAAAATGGTCTACCAGTGGCGAGCTCTTAAAAAGTAATAGCTAATATAAGACATTTTTTATTTAGGGAATCCTTCATATTTCCTTTATCTTTGGTTCCTTTTGTCTTAAAAAGTTCAGATTATTCTGTGAAGTGATGGAGGGACAGTTTTGTTATTTGCCGTTTTTCCCTTTAAGCCTCAGAATGATTTCTTCAAGCAAAAGCTTACATGAAAGTCTAGTTTATTACATGGAGCTGCGGTGGTGTAGGAAAGCACTGGTGTAGGAAACAAGTTTGGAGTCTTGTTCAACTGGCTTCCTTGACCCAGTGCTCTTTGTAGCCCCTAATGCAGCCCCAGAGATCTCCTGGGCTCCAGGAAAAGCCAGTTTGAACCATTAAATTCAAGTATAAAGCAACACAGCTTTGCTCTCAAAAGTAAATCCACATATTGTCCCTCCTACCATCAACACTTTAAAAACTAGCTCCACTAAAACACTGCAAACTTATAAACTGTGGTCAGCTTTCAGGAGTTTACAATTTCCACCAAGGAAACATTTGAATTTCAACATTTCCATTAAAATGATTGAGCTATCACATTTTCATAGGGAACATCTGTTGGAGTTAAATTTAACATGGACTTACCTGTAATTAAGGCCACAAAAGATTTATTCAGACACTTGCGCACAGGGTCCAGCATGCCGCACACACCAGCCTCTTATTTAAATGAGAGAGGGTGATCTGTAGCCTGGTGACATGGAGCCAGAGGTTACAGAGTCCAGGCAACATGAGAAATAGAAGACATAATTTTTGTATGTATGGAAAGAGGCAGGTTACCTAGAGTTTTACGGCAGAACAAAGAAAGCTTTGAGACTTGCATAATTCACTTATTATAGGAAGCAGTGGATGTTTAGAATTAAGCCGTGTTTGGGAGAAGACAGCAGAAATGTGATTGAATTCTTTCAACCTTACAAGGTTTTGATCTTCATGCAGCCCAATTCTGGATCGATCATTTTCTGCTCAAATCAACAGCTCATAGGTGTGCAAGGCCATACATAATTTGTGGGGTCCAGTGCAAAATTAAAATGTGAGGCCCCGTGTTCAAAAAGCAGAAAAAAAAAGTCCTGCCAAAGATACTAACATATAAAGTTTTTTCCTTTCTTTCATGTTTCTCTCTGACTTATCATGATGAGTTTTATCTGCTATTTAATGTCATTCTAAGTAAAGAAAAATTAAAATTTTAAATCATTGGTATGAATTTTACTATTCATCTTTATCTCATGCAATACCACTTTCGTTGCAAATTTAAGAGCATTTAACTCTTAAGGAGAATTATCAAAATTGTACAATTCATATTTTGTAGCTCATACATGCTTGCATGTTTTATTCCTACCAGAACAGTGGAAACCCTACCCAAACTAACTCAACTGTTTATCACTTTTTAAAATATTTTTATTTATTTTTGAGAGAGAGAGAGAGAAAGAGAGAGAGCAAGTGAGCACATGAGCAGGGGAGGGGCAGAGAGAGACACACACACACAGAATCTGAAGCAGGCTCCAGGCTCTGAGCTGTCAGCCTAGAGCCTGATGTGGGGCTCGAACTCGTGAACTGTGAGAACATGACCTGAGCCAAAGTCAGATGCTTAACTGACTGAGCCACCCAGGCATCCTCTTTATCACTTTTGATATGCACACATTCTACCAATACCTCTGCCTTCACTTATTGAAAAGAAAGGATTGAAAGGAAAAGGTCCTGTGATTTGACTGTCTTCTCCTTGTATGTGATCACTGTCAGCTTAAGTGGTTGGTTAACACAGGGAAGGAATAGGAAGAAAGGATACTTTGGGCTTCCTTTGCTATATCTGTGTCTGAGAACACTATTGACTTCTTCATTTGAAATAAGTTCTACTTTGAAGGGGTATCATGGCCTCCTGGAACTGTTGATATTTCCACTTAGTCATATAGGTCACACACTCTTTTGGATTCTCATTGAATCTTAGTTGATCTTCCACACACCTTGGGTCCACCAGAATTCTCTGCTCAGGGGTATTGTGAACACTATTTACAAATGAAAAAGGGACCTATGTAATAATTACCTGGGTAGTTGTTACTTTTACTAATTATTATTGTTATTGTTTGGTGATTGGCTTAGTCTGTTTGGGCTACTATAACAAACTGCTACAGACTGGGTGGGTTATAGATAGCAAGCATTAAAATATGTTTTTTGAAATAAGTAATCTCTGTGCCCAATGTGGGGCTTGAACTCATGACCTCAGGATCAAGAGTTGCATGTTCTACCAACTGAGCCAGCTGGGAGCCTCAAAACAGCGCACATTTATTTCTTACAATTTTGGTGGCTTGGAAGTCCAAGATCATGGTGCTGGCTGATTCGGTGTGTGGTGATAGTTTACTTCTTGGCTTATAGATGGCCATCTTTTCACTGTGTACTCATGTAGTGGAAGGGGCAAAGGAGCTTTCTCTGGCCTCTTTTATAAAGAGGGCACCAATTCTGTCCTTGAGAGCTCTACCCTCATGACCTGATCAGGCCCCACCTCCTAATACTATCACCTTGGATGTTAGGATTTCACCTCCCAAAGTGAGTTTTTGGGGAACATGAACATTCAGACCATAGCAGTGATACACTTTGGATTGGCTGTGTCTTCAAACACTTTTCATGATGGATCTGTCCATGCCTTCTGTTTCTTTTCTCTTCAGCACTGTCTATTTTGTTACCGTGTCCAGTTGTTCTCATCCTGGTTGATTTATTGGTCAAAGAAGAAAGCAGAATCAATGGGAAGTGCTAGATGCAGCTTGTCTAGAAATATTTCTCCTCCTCCTCCCCTCCTTCTTCTTAGATTTCTTTTTGTCTTGCTACTTAGCATATTTAGGTTTTTCCATCTTGTTCAGAGTTTTTCTATCACCTAGAGAACTATTAGTTGTGATTAAGCTTTTTGTTTTCTTAGGATTTTAGATTTTAATATTCTTGGATTAATCTCTTACAATAGTCTGAAAAATAGTCCTCTCAAAGATGCCCATGTTCTGATCTCTAGAACCTGTGAATATGTTGCTTTACATGGTAAAAAGGACTTTGTAATATGCAAGGTAAGAATCTTGACAATTGGGAGAGTATCCTGGGATTATCTGAGTGGGACCACTCTAACCACAAGGATCCTTTTTATAAAAGGGAGGCAGCCAGATCAGAGAGAGAGAGAGAGAGAGTGAGAGTGAGAAGAAAAGATGGAAGAAAGTCGGAGAACAGAGAAAACATTCCCCTGCTGACTTTGAAAGTGAAGGAAGCAGACACGCTCCAAAGAGTGTAGTTGCCTCTAGAAGCTGGAAAGGATGAAATATAGGTAAATATAGGTAAATTTTCTCCTAGAGTCTCCTGATGATGCCTTGATTTTAGATACTGAAACTGATATTGGACTTCTACCTCTAGAACTATAGGATAATATATTTGTGTGTGTGTTTTTAAGCCAATAAATTTGTGGTAGTATGTTGGAGCAGTAATAGGAAGCTAAAACACCTCTTTTCTTGATCATTTGGTAATTGAAAGATTTCCCCTCAGTGATGGATTATTCTTACTTAATAAATCCTAGTTTTATGATACTAACAGAAGAATTTTGATCTTAGTGTATAGGTTGAGTATCTCTAGAAGGGTCTGAAGATTTTTTGTTACTATCATCGTCTAATGGAATTATATGAAATAAGATCATTTTCACTAAGCGCTTCAAAAAAATTGCAGAACACAGTCGATGAAAGTATGGAATTCATTTTAGTCTATTACCTAATGTTAACATATGTGATTATAAACCATGACCAAGAAAATATGTATGATACAAAGAGAAATACTTGTCCTCATGGAGTTTATAATCTACTAGTAAAATAGAAGAGTACACAAATAACTGCAATACAAGTCAAAATGTAAATGCCATGAGAGATATATAAGATGATATTGGATCTTAATGCAGGAAAATAATGTATTCTGGATGACAGAATGGGAATGTTACCAGATTGGATATCATGATATAGTTGTTATTTGCATTGACATATCAGGTAATGAATAGGGATTTGTTAGGTGGAGTTGGAGGGCATCGTGAGAAAAAAGTGTGTTTCAGGTGAGATGAATGATGTGAACTGAAAGGTGGAAGTCAAATAAAACAGGTCTTAATTTAGGAACAGACTAAGAATAGACTATTCCAAAGTATAAATAGTTGGGTTTCTCTGGAATGCGTTATGTATAAAAGGGCCTAACAGGAGCTAGTGTGGAACAGTGAGGAGTAGTGAGTTCAGAAAACACTGAATACTGTGTTTAGAAGTTTTCGACTTGGGTTCTACAGGCAAAGCAGTTTGATGAGTTTGCAGAGCCAAAGGGAATCATAGGTAGAGATTTTTCAGTGGGGTTAAACATGTGTACCTGAAGGATACAAGAGAGACTTAGAGTCAAAAACCTGACTTTTATTTCCCATTATAGAAAAATCAAACTTGGATAAATCTTTTCTTGGTTTGCTTACTTGTAAAGCTATTATTTTGAAATGGATTGTGGATGAGATTACTTATAGGTTTTATAATCTGTGACTCTTTGATACTGGAATTAATTTTGCGGTCATGCAGAGATGCCATAGTTTAAATTGTGAGAATAATTGAGACTGTAAAGGGAGTTGATGTAGAAATGGAAGGGAAAATTTCAAAGGCTAGAACATCCTGGAATGTATAGATATATAGGAAGTATAGGAAATGGAATGGGAGAAGGTTACAAATGAGAAGTCAGAGAAGCAAGAGAAGAGTTTGGGGTTGAGGAAGCCATTAGAGAGAAGGATGCCAAAAAAGGACAAAGGTACAGATGTTTTAGCTAAATTTTGGAGTTGGAAGAAAGGTAAAATTTAAAATGAGAATAATTATAATAAGGACTGAGAAAAGATTTCAGATGGGGCAGGATTTTCCAAAGAGACAGAAGAAATAAAACCAAGGATAATGTGGTAAAGTTAGATACAGAAATAAGGATGTACTCTTCCTTCTTACAGAAGAGGAGAAAGAGACAAGGTAAGGATTAAGAGACACCTTCAGGGGGAGCCTGGGAAAGTGAAGAATTTCAGGGTGAACAACTTCCATATCCTCAACACTGCTGAGTTGATTGAATACGCTGAGAGTGAAAAGAGTCGTTGAATGGTAGAGGGTTTGAAGGAAGAGGGAGACCTGAAGCATCAGTGCTGTAAGTCCAAGGAGTTAATAAAATTAAAACTAAATTTAATTAATTAAAACTAAAGTAGTATAATTAAATAACAAATAATGACAATTTTAAACATGGTTTGCAAAGAAGAATAATGAGGGAAAATGTGTTTGATTAAATATTAAAACACATTCTAAGGTCGCATTGATTAAAACATTATGGATTTGTAACACAAGCAGGCTGACTGACACGTGGATTAAAATATACAGTCTAGAAATAGAATCGAGTAGATGTAGCAAATTAACTTATGATAAGGAAGATATTAAGAATCAGCAGAAGGAGGATGGATTTTTCAATGTATAATGTTGAATCTGTCTTATCAAATAGTTAACATTTTACAGTTGTTAAAAACCAAGCTAACCTTGTAAAAATAATGAAGTCTAATTTTTCCTTCCTCGACGTCCCTCAAATTATAAATGACCCAGGATTAAAGTATAAAAACAAAATTATAAAAATGAAGGAAATAAATATGAATATTTGAATAACTCTTGAGGGTAGGTGGTTCTTTATAAGCATGAAAACAAATTCAAAATTTAATGGAAAGATTGATAGATTCGATTCTCTCCAAAATATGTTTTAAAAGGTGGAGAGTGAGAATCATACATATAGAAAAAAAAACTCGTGGTTGCCAGAAGGGAGGAGAGTGGGGGCATTGGCAGAATGGGTAAAGGATATTAAGAGGTAGAATTTTTCAATAATAAGTCATGGGGATGAAAAGTACAGCATGGGGAATATAGTCAATAATATTGTAATAATGTTATTAGGTAACAACACCTACCATGGTGAGCACAACTTTATGTATAGGATTGTCGAATCACTATATTGTAACCCTGAAACTAGTATAACACTGTATGTTGACTATACTTCAGTAAAACAAGGAAAAAAGTGGAGGGTGAGAGAGATGGAAGAACTTTAACCAAAATGTTAATAATAATTCTCTCTGGATAGTGGAATTTGAGGTCATTTTTACTCACATTTGTATACTTTTCTGTATTTTCTCCAGAAAAGGAATTCTTATTAGTAAACTAATGTTTAATCTTGATAAAAGCTAAATTAAAAGGCGTTTATTATTCGGAGGTATTTGGAATGCAAGAACTTGAGGCGAAATGAGTCATTATTTGGTACTGCTTTGGTAGTCTATCTGTTGAAGTGGGAAAGTAAGCCATGAAATATCCTAAAATTTAGAGGCTGAATAAACTTGGTAGGTGATATATGGGCTTTTAAGATGCTGGTGAGAAACTGGTTATAGGGGCAGAGTACGAGAGAAAGCAGTGCAGAGACAGAGTGACTAGGATCCCCAAGGGTGGAGTCGATGGAGCCTGTGAGGACAAAGGACAGGAGATTAATTGGGATGGACCCGATGGCAGGAGAGGGAGATTCTGAGTTGTGGATTTCAGAAATGAAAAAATTCAGAGTGATGGTCAGGTACAAGGAATAAATGTTTCTTAAAAATTTTTTAATGTTTATTTTTGATAGAGAGAGAGAGAGAGAGTGGGAGAGGGGCAGAGAGAGAGGGAGACACAGAATCAGAAACAGGCTCCAGGCTCTAAGCTGTCAGCCCAGAGTCCTATGTGGGGCTTGAACTCGCTAACTACAAGATCATGACCTGAGCCGAAGTTCAACCTTTAATCAACTGAACCATCCAGGCACCCCAGGAATAAATGTTTTTTGTAAGTAGTTGACCAAGGTCGGAAATACATTTCATTTGAGTTGCATAGGGTAAGCAACTGTCAGCCAATATTTTCATAGAAAGAAAGGATTCGCTGAAGAAAAAACACTAAGTTTGCTCCTAAAAGTATAAAGAATCAGAACACCATGTTTTATAGATTATTTGTTAATGTCAATTATATAATTATTTTAAAAAGGCAATGACATTAATACGATTTAAACCATTGCATAAACTATGTACATAATTTGTGCAGTTTGTAAATGGTCTTTTTTTTAATCCTTTAATCTTGGATTGTACTATATTATCTTCACGTTTTCTATGTCTTAAACTGCATTTAACATTCCTTCTGGACTCCTTTGGCAATATTGCTTT
The DNA here is from genome assembly GCA_030068075.1 of Paguma larvata. NCBI lineage: Eukaryota > Metazoa > Chordata > Mammalia > Carnivora > Viverridae > Paguma > Paguma larvata. Next base: position 127,495,910 of record CM057824.1, on the reverse strand, counting down.
ATTTGCAGAAACATCTGTGCAGTTTATAAAAATAAATTAACTTATGCAATCTTCACACGTGTCTGATGTATTTTAAATTGATTAATTTTAATGTGATCAGCTCTATCCCTGTATTAGGTGACCTCTATGATTTATATTCATTGAAATATAGTTGTATGATTTAATAAAGGATCCACTGAAAGGAATCTGAATTGAATGATTGAATTTGTTTATACATCTACAGTAGAGAAGAGTGTAAATGTATCTTGCAAAAATTAACAACCTTTCTCTGTTGATGGTTCACCATTCCTGCCAACCCCTCATAAAACTCAACTTTTATATTTTAGGGATCTTTATCTTCTGAGGTTGGCTTTCATCACATTTTATATGATTGCTTATTTACTACGCACTTTCAAATATTATACTCTATTAAAGGTGAAAAGTCTGTCTTATTATTTTCTTTTATGCACATAACGAAATTAAAGCTTGGTGAAGTTCACTGATTAGAACAAGGATACAAAAAATGATAAATAATTATGTAACTAGAGTTAAAAGTGTAACATAGGTTCATTGTACAGAACCACATTTTGAAAATACTTCACACATAAATGTAAATATAGTTTTTCCTAATTCTATTGAGTTAAGATGTGTAATGAAATTTCAAATGAAGAATAAGCCACATATCTCTAAACGCAAATAATTTTATTGGCATAATTTCTTTAGTTTGTTGAGCACATTCTAATTCTTAATATCAGATAGTTTTTACTTGGAATTTCCCTGTCTCTTAAATTTAGTGATAATCAAGACTTAGCATATTCTGCAAAGACTTGAAACATTTAATTGAAGCAATATAGGCAGTGTTCTAAATTTTCTATTCAAAGCTTTGTATTAAAATTTTAAAATAAAGCTTGAATCAAAGAAAATTTCTATAGTTAACAAAAGTTTTTCATACTTAAGACTCTTTAAATGCCACTGTTGGGGAGCAAGTGTACCTGTCTCCTTCAAGGTCCTTCTAGCCAGACTAAGAATAAAATTGACATGAAGAAAATCAAATTTAATTTCATACACATGGGGAATCGACACAGACATGGAAATTCCAAAGACAATGGGACAGAATGAGGAATGTAGGTCATTCTGAACTAAGAAGGAGCAGGGCAAGCATCTAAGACTTCAAAGGGAAGGAATGCAGTTTATAGGAAGATGAGAAATAGTAAATGTTTGGTAAACAAAATGTTTGCTGGGCCACTCAGAAACAATGGGGCAAAGAGAGGATTTTGATCAAATAGGCTGTGCATAGGTTCCTCCCTTTCTACTATACCTAGTCCATAGTATAATGTAATTATTTATGGTGATAGCTCTCTCCCTGAAGCAGGTCTTCTACCTAATTTTTTTAGGAGAGCACCTGGGTAGCTCAGTTGGTTAAGTGTCCAACTCTTGACATCAGCTCAGGTCATGGGTCATGATTTGTGTGATCTAGCCCTGAGTTGGTCTCTGCGCTGACAGCACAGAGCCTGCTTGGGATTCTCCTCCCCCCCCCCCTACCCCCGCCCTTTCTCTCTCTGCTATCTAACACCATGGGTGCATGCTCTCTGTTTCTCTCTCAAAATAAATAAATAAATAAACATAAAAAAAAACTTTTTAAGGCAGTTTTCAAGGAGGTAAAGAATCTTCAGGTTTCCCTGAATCTTCTGGGTTTTGATTGCTATTTATTTATTTATTTCTTTATTTATTTAAGAGCATGTGAAAGCGTGAATGCAGGAGGGCCAGAGGAGGAGGGAGAGAGAAGATCAAGCAGGCTCTAGGCCCAGAACAGCCTTTTGAGGGGCTTGATCCCATGACCTTGAGATCATGACCTGAGCCAAAATCGAGAGTTGGATGCTCAACTGACTGAGCCACCCAGGTGCCCCTTGATTGCTTTTAAGTCAAAATAATCTTCATACCAAAGTGGTCCATCTAGGGGAGCCTGCCCTTGACCCCTATACTGCATGTAGGTTTCACAGTTTCCCTTCTTACTTTTGCTTGCAAATTATTTTCATGATGTAAATCTGAATTGCTAAGACACTGTAACAGGACTGTAATGGTGTTCACTGTTCTGGGCTGAATTTTGTCCTCCCCAAATTCATATATTGAAGTCTCAGCTCCCAATACCTTTGAATATAACTGCATTTGGATGTAGGTCCTTTCAAAATGTACTTAAAGTGAAGTGAGGTCAGATGAGAGGCCCTAATCTGTGTGACTGTATTTGGAGATTGGGCCTTTAAAAAGAGGTAAGTTAAAATGAGGCCGGTAAGGTGGGGCCGTTATCCAATATGCCTGGTGACCTTTTATAAGAAGAGAAAGAGACAGTAGTTATACATACACACAGAGAAAAGACCACATGAAGGCATCAGGAGGAGAGAGGCTTCAGGAGAAAGCAAACCTGCTTACGCCTTAATATTGGACTTCCGTGAGTCCAGTATCAAAACTATGAGAAATAAATTTATGGTTGTTTAAGCCACCTGATCTGTGGAATTTTGTTACAGCAGCCCTAGCTGACTAATGTATTCACTAACAGATGACTCTCCCCCACTCCCATCGTTCTATAAGATTGAAACTTCAGGTTCTGTAAATGATCAGTGCTTCACTGTGTCACCGCTCTGAAGCAAATGGAAAGTTGAGTTTCCTGGACCGTTTGTGGATGGAGGGCCTGTGTTAATAGTTCTGGAGGATTTAATTGTTGGTGCAAGAATCTCCAGAATTCCCTCTGCCCAGGTGATTGCGGAAACATGAGGTAGGATTGCTCACTGACTCACCTTAGTTTATATAAAGTTTGATTCTGTGAAGTCACTGAGATCAGAAAGAATAGGGGTCACTGTCTGTTACCACATACTTGTCCTTTACTTTATCCATTCTGATACAGCTATGTGTTATGTTCATCACACAAATGAGTGAGAGCTAACTAATATTTTCCTGCTATAATAATAATAATAATTATATTTTATAATTATTAATTATAAAAATAATAATAATTATTATTATTATTATTTAAAAAATTTTTATTGTCAAATTGATTTCCATACAACACCCAGTGTTCATCCCAACAAGTGCCCTGCTTGGTGCCATCAGTCACTCCTCCCCCCTTCTATACCCTCCTCAACCCTCGGTTTGTTCTTAGTATTTAAAAATCTTTTATGTTTTGTCTCCCTCCCTCTTTTTGTCTTTTTGCCTTCCCCCTTCCCCTCCCCCCCGGTTTTCTGTTAAGTCTCGCAAAATCCACCTATGCATGTTTTTCCTGCAATTAAAGAAGACATAAAAAAAAAAATCAAGTATCAGCTTGTGGATACATGACCAGCAAAAACATTCCAATACCTTGTTTATGCAAATTATTGAATCCACAGATAATCTGATCATTCCTATTCATCTCCATGGAACAAGGTTAAAAATACTTTATCCATATCAGGGGAAGAATATTTGGGAGATTAAAGGCCTAGAGCTGGCAAATGTGATTCTTCGCTGTTTATAGAACAGTGTTGGCAAGATTCCTAAACATCACCATTTATAAAATCATAAAAACCCCCTATTCAACATGAAACAAAGCCAAAGTTCCTTTGCACAGTTTTGCTGCTGTAATTGAAACCACTTAGGGCTGTTTATTGTTCTAAGACCAGAAACAATAAAGATAGCATAAACAAGAAACTGACCCAGTGTGATGCTATCGGATGAATCAAAGAAAAACAACGAAGTTTTTACATACACAGTTGAGCTCATGCTCTTCCTGACTGTGGTTAACATGCCAGCAAGATGCTTTATAGTATCTTTTTTGAAATTGGGGATGAGGGAAAGGGCAAGCCTGCAGTGGTTATAAAGATAGCTCTGTCTCAGTGTGTTTCTCCTCTCTTCTTCTTTTTAATTTATACACTGTAACATAAATCTGACTAGGGAGAAAATAAAGCTAATATTTCAGTGCAGCCAGTCATTCTGTACTTCATAAAGAAAAGACAGAACATTTATCTCTTTATTTGAAAAGTTTGGTTAAGGAGTTGAATGGGCCTTACATAAAGAAATAAATATTAAGAAATATAACAAAGACCCAAAGTTAAAGTGAATTGATCCCCAAATGTTCAAACTCCTAGCAAACTGGAGCAGAGCTCATAAATTGAGAAGGCAATGGGGGCCAACTGAGTGGTTTTTAGTCTCAGAGAAGGCATGGGACCATTACTTCTGCTTTGTTTTCAGTGTTTGCGTTGGTAAAACTTCAAATTCAATTCTGTTGATTTGTGTGAGTAGGACTCAGGTAAGAGAAACAGGAAGGCACAAGGAGAAAGTGGTTTTAGGGTGACCTCCTCTAAGAGGTTACAAGAGGGTACCCATCTAGACATGCAGATGCCACTGATTGTGTTACTTGGATAAAGCAATCAGCTGAATTTGTCAAGAGACAACATTAGATATGTAAACCTGTAGATACAGTCAGGAGAGAGGAGACCAGAGGTTCTACCACCTGCTTCTTCAGATGGGGAGGTAGCCAGCTGTCTAGGGTCCTGACCAGAGCAGTACCCAGTGCCAGACAAGAGCGAAGATGTGAAGGGGGGTGAGTGTGGAGCAATGCGTGGGCTTTTCCTCCACCTGGGTGTTGTGTTTCTTTGTTTTGTTTTTGTTTTATGTTTTTAGAGTAAGGTTGGAGAAATTACTGTAGGTCCAGAATTTAGAGTCTGAGTTTATTTGAAAGAGAATGTTTCATAATGGGAGAGAGTATGATAATTATTTACACTGTTATTGTTACTCTTATTATTATGTAATTTCCCATGATACCAGAGGAAGATCAGCTCATGGGTGATACCTTCAGGCCCGTTTTATAAATCAAAGAAGCAACAGACTTTTGGACAAGTAGAGCTGTATTGTGTACACTATTGCTTCGTCTACAAATGTGTGTTAATATTTGCTATAACTAAGATATTAGGCTAGTCATGTTATTCATTAGTCATGTTAACTAAGAGATTTTTATTGTTAACTTTTTCAGTACACCATTAGGTATAGGTTGCTCTTTGTGCTGCTCTATTATAAGTACATATGTTTACTCAGGTTTAATTTAAGATGAAAATTATAATTTGCCATCCCTGTTAGGGAATATTGTTCTATCTTTAGTGGTTTATCAGTGTAACATGTTTTCAATTCTTGTTTTATCTCCATTACTATATGGTCCATGGCAGAATATCTATTTGACATCCCTCTCCCCTTAAATATATTGCACCTATTTTAATGCCAGCAATATCATAGGTACCCCATAAATATTTAGTGAGTGAATGAGTGAATATATAATTTTTTATGTGAGGAAAGGTTGCAGATACTGTATAACCCAGAACTTACTGTACAATTCAGAGTAATCTTATTAAAAAAAATAGGTTTTGATGACATATTGATAAATGTTAATTATGGAAAATTTGAAAGTACAAGTGTTTACTTGCAGACAAACAAAATAAATATAAGTGTTCAATTTGTGTTGTCACCAACACGATTATTCACGTTTTCACTTATCATGATAAGATACATATACAGTATTAGCTGATAATGGCTAAGACATAACTCTCCCTGGGAATACTTGTAAAAGGCAATTTTTGGAGTCAAAATATCTCCAAGAGCCCATGAAATGATAGTGGGTCAAAGACAGGCTGTTGGATTTATACTTTGAAGCGGGATTAAATAGTCACCAGAAGATGGAATATATACTGAATTTTATTGTTGCAGGATTTAAATATACTCTTTCCCAAATGATTTAACTTTTGTTTCCATAAATAAGCTCATATTGCAAATAAAGGAAATAAAAGTTCAAATTTAATCTAAAAGACCAGCTGTTACTGAGAGACAGTGTGGTATAGTGGTTCTCTAGAATCAGAAGGCCTGATCCGAGCCTCATTCTGCTACTTAGTAGATGAACAATCATGGGCAAATTACTTAACCTTTCCATGCTCATCAGTAAAATTGTTAAAATGCTAGATTTGGCCTCATTGAGCTGTTGTGAGGATTAAATGGGTTAATAAATGTTAAGAGTTCGGAATAGTTAACTAATATTAGAACGTCTAATCACTTCAGATTTGGAAACAATCTTGGAGGAGAAGGATTCAGAGAAGAGCAATAATTTACAAAATAAAAGAATCTTAAGAGGGAAAATAAAGGGTATAAAATATGCATCGCCTGGTGAAAGGACAAAGGGGGAGGGAACATAATAACCACCTACTCATCTTTGAAAGATTCGAGTAGCAAAGAGAATTATTTAACATGGTACAAAGGAACAAAACTATAATGAATAAGTCTAAGTCTAGAAAGAAAAACATTTTGACTACACATCAGGAAAGTGAAAAGAGAGATACTTCTTCCAAATGAGAACAATGTAATTGTGGGCAGCCTCCCAAGACAGGTGAGCAAAGCCTTGCGGGTGAGAGCGTTTGACACTCCAGTGTGTGAGATCATGGAAAAGGTCACTGTCCTGTTCAGTTTGGAGGACGAACTGGAGCAGCTTTCGACATGCCAAACAGAAACCCTGTCTTCTTTGTTTCTCCTGTGACAGAGAGAAAATAGTTCATCAGGAGGAGTTTCAGACCTTCGTGCTATTTATTATATCTGCAGGACCCAAACATTTAATTCATGGCAGGAATAGACATGTTAAATAAAGTAAAAAAATGAAAATGAAAATGCAGTTCCTTACTAGACGAATACTGTAGTAACTCCAATCTCCTAGGCCACAGGAGAGCCAGATCACCCTCCTTCGGTCCTGAGCGTTGCTGTGGGTCTCATCCCTCTGGGCCAGCTGGGCATCCTGTACTGCCTTCACACAGGTAGGGCATGTGCTGGCCTGCCTTCGTCTGTCCCGGCCTGTCGAAGTTTGTGTTTAACACGTATAATGAGAGAGACCAAGCTTTCTTCTTGGATACTTGCTATTCTTTTATATTGTTAGAAAAGGTGAAGCTATATTTCCATATCACATAAGAAAATTCAATAAGCAAAACCAGAGATCCGAGTCAATATATATGGTTTCTAGAAAAGGAGAACAATGGGAAACTTATTTCCAATATACAGTAAATCAGGTAATTATTATATTATTATAATAATATTTTAAGGTAATTCGATTACTTCTTTGGAAGTATCCATAGGATTTGCTTCTATTACTCAGAAAAATATTTTAGATTTGTTTGCTTTTCTTCCTACAGTTGACTATGTATAGATTCTAACAAAAGCATGTAGTAAGCCACTGGTGAGCTTGGAACTATGAAAAAAAAAAAAAACAACAAAACACCTGGATGGCAGATCTTCAGATGGTTAATCTTCAGGTGGTGTGGCTTAGCGCAGTTGAATAAAACAATATCTTATATGCTTACAGCACTTTTCAATTTTCAAGTGATTTCATGAATTTTTTTTATTTGGTCAGTTTTCATTTATCATTTGGAGAGCTCAGTCATGGCTTGGTAGGGAAGTCCAGTTCATGGATAAGAAATACATAGACTGCTTTGTTTCTACATGAATATATTATACAGAGATTTCTGTGTTTTAAAAAATCAGAAAAAATTCCAGGGAAGAATATTAACAATTGTATTTATTTTAATGCTTGTATTCCGAAAGCTAATTCAGTAAGTGATTTTAGACATTTGAAAGTGGAGGCCAAGAAATACTATTTTAAATTTATAAATCTTGACTTCACACTCTAAGTCAGAGTTCTCAAATATTTATATGTGCTAAAATCTGATCAGAGCTAGAGCATTAATTATACATAATGAATAATAAAAATAATTCAATATCTTCAAAAAAACAAAATTACTTTTGTTGAAATTGGTATGCATGAAAACATTTCATGGTATGCATGAAAACAAAAACAAAACTCAATCCAAAATAACTAATCTAGTCCAGGTGAAATTGTACTTGATAAATAAAAATAAACTATTACTGTAAGTCCTATTAATAATATTGAAGGTAAGACATTAATTCACCCAAATAATTGTTTAAGCAGAATAATATACATTAAATTTTTTTAATGTTTATGTATATTTTGAGAGAGAGGGAGACAGAGCATGAGCCGGGGAGGGGCAGAGAGAGAGGGAGATACAGAATCTGAAGCAGCCTCCAGACTCTGAGCTGTTATGACAGCACAGAGCCTGATGTGGGGCTTGAACTCACGGACCATAAAATCGTGACCTGAGCCAGAGTTGGAAGCTTAACTAACAGAGTCCCCCAGGCACCCCATATACATTTTAAATAGAATTAGAAGTTATTGCTAATTTTAGTTATTGCTAATTTTGGTCTTTGGGAAGACCACATTTGCTAATTGGTCTTCCATGCTATAGTTTCTCCATGTTTGGCTTATAGTTACATTACACATGGAAGATTCAAGATATTAAAAAGTGGTTCTATAGCATTCCAACATTCTTCTTGCCTCTCATGCTAGAGTTGGCCTCTTAATTTTACCTCTTAAACAAAGGGATCCCTGAGCAATAAGAGTTCCTGTTTGAACTCGGCAGTGGCACTTCACTGAAATAGCTTATTCAAATAACGCCAAACCAGAACAGTTTTATTCTTTTTTTCTCAAGCACTTCAGTCTTATAATCCCTCCTACGACCAGCCACTTAAACAGTACAGGTATTGTCTTACTCTATAATAATTGAGGGCAGTAAAGGGCAGCCTAAAGCAAGGAGAGATTTACTCCTGTGATCTGGCCTATGGTGGGGGTCAGAGAAGCTTTACAAGAAGGTGCATTTGTTCTGAGTCTTGAAGGAAGAGGAAGGAAGGAAGTCTTGAAGAACTAAGGAACTTAGTTCTGTAGGAGGATGAAGAGGCATAAGATGTCTAAGTGGGATAAAGCACAGTGTTTGGGACCTTGCATTGCCAAATAAGTAATTTCATGAGTTTAGGTACAAGTGGTGGGTCCATATGGTGTGTAGACTTGTGCAGGCTTGTTAGGTCAGTGGGTCACAACAGAGTAGCAGTCTGTTAGAATTCAAAATTTAATTTAAATTGTGTGTGTGTGTGTGTGTGTGTGTGTGTGTGTGTGTGTCATTTCAGTATGTAATAGGCATTATACTGGGCACTGGGGACACAGAGAAGAATAAGAGCATTACCCTCAAGAATCCTGCAGTCTACTAGGCACAAACCGCCTCCTGTACACATTAAGCCCCTCAGTGTGTCCTGACAGATTGGATGAGAGCATTCAAAGAAGAAAAGCAACAGTAATTGGTACAAAACCAACCAACTTTGGAGAAATGAAACAGCAAATATCTTATTCTGTTGGCTGACTTGCAGCATAAGTTTTTTATATGAAGAACAGTTCAGTACAGCTAAGGAACTAGTTTATGAAATAACAGTAAAGAAATTCCTTTAAGCTTGACCTGAGTATGTGTGTTTTATTTATTATTTATTTATTTATTTTTCTTGGAGCAGCTCCTGTCAGACTATTGTGGTTCTTGTCCAGCTCAATGTGACAGAAGGGTACCATTCCTGGGGTCAAGGACCAAGGGCCTGATTCCAATTCTGTTCCTTTCTAGATGTCCTGCACATAGGTCACTGATTTCCATTCCCCATTGGTAACAGCGACATCCATATTTTCTCCTGCCTCAGACTTGTGAGGATAAAATAAGATGATTGATATAAAGAATTATGTAAATTGCAAAAAAAACCCCACAAAAAACAAAAATCACCCAAAACCAAAAAACCCACACCAAACTATATAGTTTGATGAATTAGGGTCCAGCTCAGAGGTTTTGTATATGCTGCAGCTACCACAGTTATCAGCTTCATTGTGGTGGATAGACATTTATAACCTGAGCCTAACAGTGACTTCTGTGACTCCATCAGGTCATTGAGGAAATGGTCTTCACTATCTAAATACAAAAGTAACCAGATTATGAAGAAATGCTGTGTTTTAATAAGTTATCTTTCTTAAAGTATTTAGATAACATTTTGAGGGCCTCTGTTTTATTAACCTTCTCAGTGGATAAAGAATTGAGAATTACATTCCTGTGCTGGACGAGGAATTTCACTTTATCAACATCCGACATGACTTTAGAAAATGCTGATGGTTCTAAAAGAATTTGTTGCTCAGTGTGTCTCCCATCACTGAAAGCATTAGAGACCCTTATCAAATAAGAATTGATTAAACTTACAGCTTCCCAGAAAGGCTATTAATGCAGATTAATGAGTTTCTGAGAGATTAGAGTTAGGGAGTTTTGATATTAAACATGTACCAAAATTAGTAGAATGCCATGTCAGGGAAGGACAAAGGAAAAATGACATTTAAAAAACTCTATCTGATCATCTATTCTTCATAGTATGCAGCTATAAGGATGCATACTTTAAACAGTGATGATGTTAAAATATCATTAATACTGTTTTAAAAACTAATTTTCTAATGAGTGTAGATATGTTATCCTTCAAGATGAGAAACGTTGGTTATCTTCTAAATAGTTTGAACCCTATACATTGAAGATTGCTGGAATTTTCACTGAACTGAGAAACCAAAGCCTGCAAATACCAACCTTCAATTTATTTCAATGTCTCTGCCTTTTATTGCATTTTTTTTGGAGGAGGTTACCAACTGCTCAAAAAGCATAGGGTAAGATTCCCCAACTAATACTCCACTAAAAACTTTAGAGTCTGATGAACAAATTCCCCAAATAGTGATGATTTTAAAAGTTGGATTATTTAAAATTTATTGGTAATTTTAAGAAAGAATCAATAATTCTTATTTATGAAGTAAGTGTATCACGAATATGAAATATCTTTTTATTCACTTAGGTTTTCTTTTAAGCCGTTTTTAAAGAGTGTTTAACATTTTATCTTCAATTAAGTTTCTATAAATGTCTTATTAGATTAATCCCTGGGTACTTTGCAGTTTGTTTTGTGTTGTGAATGGCATCTCATTTTTTTATAACAGTATCTCACTGGTTATTGTGGTAGTATGAGAGCAGGTTTTCTTAACAGCCTTAGTATTGACATTTTGGGCTGGATAGTTCTATGTTTTGGGAGGCTGTTCTGTGCATTGTAGGGTGTTTCACAGCATCTCTGGACTCCACCCACTAGATACCAGTTGCACACTCCCTCCATACCCTGCAATTATGGCAGTGAAGACGGCTCCATCTATGGCGAAATGTCTGCTGGCAGGCACAACCCCCCATTTGAGAATGACTGGTGTTGAGGAATGCTTAATTTTTGTTTGTCAAATCTTATATTTGACAAGCTTCATGAATACTCTTAATAGTTCTAATGGTTGGAGAATCCTCTTGGTTGTTACGTGTAACATAACCATAATTATTCACCAATGGCATATATAAAAATATTTTTGTCTCTTCCTTTCCAATCCTAATTATTTTTTTCTTGTACAATGGGTTAAGCCAGGATTTTTAAAAGTATTATTGCCTTAACTGGTTAGTACTGAACATCCTTGTCTAATCGCAGAGTTTATAGGGAATTGCCTGAGGTTTTCCATTGAGTACATTTGCTGCAGTGTATTATCATCTTTTTTCGAATTTCTTTTTAAAAAATTTACATCCAAATTAGCATATAGTGCAATAATGATTCCTTTTTGTTTCCTTTTTCTTTTTTTCCTTTCCTTTGTTTTTTAAATGATAATCTTTATCAAAGCAGGGAGATTGTCTGCTTTTAATTTTCTAAAAGTTTTCCTCTTTTTCTCATAATAATAAGTAGGCATTAAATATTATTATATAATTTTTTCCATTTATTCAGAAGATGGCTAATTTTTCTCCTTTATTTCATGCTTGTGGTAGTAAATTATATTGCATATATGAGATTAAATCATCCTTGCATTATTGGAAAACTTGCTGCATGACCATCAATTTATCTCCTTATATGTATCTATATACCTTATATAAAATTTTGTGGTTTTGGATTAACCTTTATATTATGTCCTATTCCATACTTAGTTGAAGTATCAAGATTATACCAACTTCATAAATTAGTTGGCAAATTTATTTTTCTATTTTCTTGAAAAAAATTCATTAAATAGGTATTTTCTGTCTTATCCATTTACTTTGCTTTTAATTGTTTATTTTCTTTCTTGCTTCATACTTGTAATTCTCAGATATCTTTTATCATCCCTTCCTCTGGGTCGTCCTTGTCCTACTGGCCACATTCACTGAAAAAGCATGCCTGGTTGTTGTGTGTTGGGAGGGGTGTATAACCAAGTTATAGTTTGTTGTTCTCTTGCAGGTAATTTTAAGGCGTTTGGAGACAGGTTTAGGGCAAAGAGCCTCCAGCATGGCACACTGGGTTCAACTAGATCTCATTCACCTACTTAAGCTCTCGTGGCACTGAACACACATTGGGGCTGATTGCTGAGCCGATCGTGTCAAATCTGTGGACTTTTTTCCTTTGCAGTCTCTCTTTGAGGGATATTTCCCTTTCAGTATTTCATTTTATAAACATCTTACTATATTTTGGTTTATTTCCTGAAGTGATAGGCAGGGAGATCTGGAATTCTGATTTACCTTTTAATTTCTAATAACAATAAACAAGAAACTATGTAACATGAGGTAACTTCATGCAACAATAAAAAATTTAAATAGAAATTAATGCTTTTATTAAATGTGGCATACAATCCTCTTAATATGACATATATTTATAATATGCAGAATGATTATTGTACACATGGGGATTAACCAAATTTTAAGACAACAATCATTAATGGATGTCATCAATCTATTTTTGTGTAGCCAAACTAGGTTTGGGGTATCTTTATTTCATTATTGATCATAGCACTTAACTGGACATTTATCTCTGCTAAAGAAAAAAGTCCAGGTCAAACTGTTCTATAGCCATGATTCCCTCTTCTGTCATACACTGTGGGCAGCCCCTTCCAGTCGCCTCCACCCAGATATAGGGTTAACTAGAATTCTTCACTAACTTTCAAAAGAGACTTTCATTTTCCTTTTTTTCTGTCTGTCTTCAAAGGTCTTTCAGGCAGGATATCTAACTCTCTATCCACCACAGGAAATGCCCAGGCACTGTCTTCTCTTTGCTTTTGGTGGCATGAGCTAACAGAAACTCCAGAACTAGGTTCATGGGTTCCGTCAAATGTTCAAAAACACTATTAGATTGGAGTAAAGATTTCGCCTAGATAAAGCTGAAGTCCTGGGTATTAAAGATTCCTTAGCAAGATGCTCTTGCTTGGGAGAAAATACCTGACTTCCCAGTTTGCTCCAGGTTTAAGGGTGGTGCTGAGTATACACCGTAGTTTGTATGCACTGAGGTTTTGGGCATGTGCTCTTATTTTCTGTCATCATGAATACTCACTGGAATTGCATAGGCACCAAAATAAGACCTGACGAAGAAGGAAAAACATTAGGTTCTGGCAAAAATCTGAAATGATATGATTACTCATTAACCTCATTGTACTGGCCTTGGTATTGCCTTTAAGACCTTGCTTGTGTTTCTTTCTTCTCTAACACACGTTTGGAAGCTATTTCTCCTACCTACTTCAATCCTGCCCACTTTCTAAATCTGTTTTACCTAATCAATTAACCTTTTCCTGCTAATTACTGGCTAAATTAGTCTTTCTCTTCTCTAAATTTCTTGAAAGAGTTTCAGTCCATGCTCTAGAATTCACCCTTAATGTCATATCCTTATACTTAGGTATTTTTTTTTTCATTTTTATTATTTTCATCTTTTCAAATAAACCATTGGTTCCTAGATTGATGGTTGCCGGAGGAAGAGGGTAGGGAGTGGCTGAAATGGGTGAAGGGTCAAAAGGTGGAAACTGTCAGTTATAAGATAAAAAAGTCACAGGGATGTATGGCATGGTGACTATAGTTGACAACACTGTATTGCGTATTTGAAAGTTGCTAAGAGAGTAGACCTTAGAAGTTCTTAACACAAGTAAAACATATTTTGTAACCATCATGATGTCTGTTAACTAGACTTACTGTGGTGATCATTTTGCAATATGTACAAATGTTGAATAACTGTGTTGTACATGTGAAACTAATATGATGTTGTATGTCAGTTGTATCTCAATAAAAAAGTAAAAGGCTAAAAAAATGTTGGTACCTGAATATGGATTTTGCCTAAACTTTTTTATAGCCCCGACTACACTTAATGGAAGTAAATAAAAGGTGCAGGACGTGCTAAATAAACACTCAGTGACAGATGTTACTAATGAATGGATACTTAGTTAGAAGATGGCACTGACTTTCTTGACATTTTCCAAAGGAAACAAATTTGGGGGGAAGCCTCCTATGTGATTCAGTGTTTCAATTCAGTAGCATCGAAAAACAAAGTTCTGTTTTGTTTTGGTTTTGCTTTTTAATATGAATTATTTGAGATACAACTGTCATATAACTGTTATTGTTTTAAGATAATTTGTTTCTCAAGTTATTAATTTTTGCCCTCTGATGCTGAGAAAGAGGTTCGTACACCTTCCCGTGTATTAGTATCTTACCTTAATACTCAGCATCTTCCAATCTTCTCTCTTTTTTGACCTTCCTGCACATTAAAACAAGTGATTTGATTGGAATTCAAAGGAAGCACAGGAATTTATTCTTTTTCTCTGGTCTATAGCTGTGTCCTGTGACAAACTTGAATTCTTTGAGGTGAAGAAATACTTATAAAATTAGTCTGTTTTAAAAATAGAACCATGGGGTGCTTGGGAAGGCTCAACTGGTTAAGCATCCAGCTTCAGCTCAGGTCATTATCTCACAGTTAGTGAGTTTGAGCCCCGCATCTGGCTTTCTGCTATTAGTACAGAGCTCAATTAGGGTCCTCCCTACCCCTCACCCCTCCTCTGCTTATGTGCAAGCATGTGCACTCTCTCACAAAAATAAACATTGAAAAATAGAACTATGGATGATGTCAGTTCAACTTTATCATTGTGGAGGGGGTAGGATCTGAGTCCTAGGGAGGCGGTTATTTTTCTAAAATCATCAAATTTATTAGGCAGATTTAGCCTTGGAGCCCACGTCTTCATTGATTGCATCTGAAACAGTGGGCATCGCATTTATGTGCTTCAGAGTTGCATTTAATTGGTGTGTATGTTGCATAAAACTCTTCATAATGTAGTATGGAGATTATATCACTAAAGATGAAAATGCTTTCAACTGACTCATGCTCATAACCTTTCCTCCTACTGAAAAATTTGCCTTTGATGGCTTTAACCCTGACTTGCTTTCTCTTTTCTACATTATCTTCTGTAGGAGAAAAAGAGGTAAATGAAACAGCAATGCTTTAAAAAGAAAACAATCTCAAGCCAAGGATTCTAGTATTTAAATATATTTTCTCATTTAATATTTTTATAACAATGATTTGGTAGAATATTCTTTTTTTAAAAATTTACTTTAACTTTTAATTTTTTTTTTAATTTTAGAGAGAGAATGAGCACAAGCAGTGGAGAGGGACAAAGGGAAAGAAAAAGAAGCTCAGACAGGCTCTGTGCTCAGCATGGAGCTGAAATCGAGTCAGACACCCAACCGATAGAGCCACCCAGGTGCCCCATGGTAGAATATTCTAAGACAAGTCTATATTTAGAACTTAAACTTATTCTATACATTTCAATTGGTTTCTAGACTGTTTCTTTTATTCTGTCCAGCTCTTTAGCATTAGGGTGTGGGATCAAAACTTCATAGTGGTCTCTCTGTAAGCTGCTTTTTAGAATGAGTGGTACCCCAGCCTTGAAAGGATAGTGTCTTGTGTATCTTTTGAAAGGCACCAAATAGTAAGCATTTTTAACCACACATACAGGTAAAGAGATAGTAATTATTTTAGTAGAGCAAAGTATTACTTAGAGCATAAAAATGTAAGTATTCTGAGACTAACAAATTCAGTGGATTAGCATACTTTCTCCCAACTCCTTGAAACTTATAACCTTATTTGTTCTTCTCTCTCTCAGTGATTTAATCCTTTACTAAGTATTGATTTTTTCCCCAGAGGTCCCCACCATGCATTGTAGAACAGTACTGTCCTATAGAAACTGATCCTCTCCTGGTCCTGTCTCAAGGTTCTTGTCTTGTCTATCTATTCTGTGTATGTCTACTGGAAAAGTCTGCCTCATATATTACTTCAGTTGTGTTATACCCCTGATTAGTAATCTGTAGTAGCTTTAATTTTCCAATTACTTCATTATCTTCATTTTGGCTTTCAGGACCCTTAAGAAATTGTGTCTGATTTTTTTTATGTATGTCATTTTGAATTTTTTATATTTTACTCATGAACTCGCATACAGGTTCCTTTTTCCTTCTTCTGTGCCTCATGCATGCTATTTATCTTCAGAAGGCTCATATTAAACTCCTAAAACATTGAGCTCTTAAAAAATTTTATAGTTAAAAATGGCGTTCAGTAAAGTGAGCTGTGCGATTAATTTTTAACTCCGGAAATTTTTAAAAATTTTTTTTAAAAAATTTTTTGCGTGTGTTTCAGGATTACCTGTTATTTATATGTTGGTCATTCACTCTTTGCTTTCCACTTCTATCATTTTCTCATTTGTATTTCCATCCTTTTTTAAAATTTTCATATTTTGGAATAGCTTCCCAGATTTTTGTTTTCTGTAGCATCAGCTATGCTCTGACGGTACCCAGTGAGAGAAGATCATGTCCTTGGGGCTTCTTCTGAATTGTTTTTTGGATTTTCCATACATAATCTGTCTTGGTTTTCTCTTATCTATTTCGTCTCCATTTTTCCTTCTTCGTTTGTGTTTGTTTGATTCTCAGACAATATGTTTACTTCTACTCTTTTCAGAATGGCAATTTTTTGGAAATTTCTTAGCTCCTTAATTAAATTATTTTCAGAAATTATACTTCTCCTATAAATATTCTAAGTGCTATTCTCTTTCTTCTTATTTTGAAGGACCTCATTTGGTAAAGCCAAATGGCTTTTTTAAAAAATCTTTTGGTTTATCTTTAATTAAGACGACTTCTGTTCCAACTTCATGTTTGCCTGTGGAGTTGATTGCATTTCAGTCCGATTGCATCAGTTGAACTTCAGCCTCAGATAGTCAGTGCAGATGGAGATGCAACATGCTCACTTTGCTTTCTGATTTCTACTTAGCTGTTACCAAGCAGACTTGTGTTACTTTGCTATTGTTCCAGTAAGACACCATAAAAAAATAAAAACCCACACACCACAAAATCATAGTGGCATAGAACAATGAACATTTCTTTCTCCTTTGGGTATTCTGAGCTATCCCATTGCTGTCATTTGGGTTTGTTCACATGTGTGTATGTAGACTTGGAGTCAGCTCTGTTCCACATCTCATCCATTTATACCAATGGGATAGCCAGGGATTTTCTTCGCAATGACAGAAGCCAAAGAGAACAGGTAGAAAACAGACTTCCTGACACATTCGCCTCATCTAATTGGCGAAAGCAAGTTGCATGTTCACATCCAGAGCCCAAATGCAGTAAAATATACTTTTCTCCTTTAGTAAGGGAAACTAAAAAGCCACATGACAAGGATGAATATAAAGGGAAGCAGGAAGAATAAAGACTAATGTAATTTGCAATATTTGTTTTTCCATTATTTACAATATCAAGCGCTGCCTAGCTGAGCTAATGTAGTAAAAGAGTAACTCCAGCTACTGCAGTGGAATTTTTTCAGGAATACAGTGGTTTTTGCTAATATAAACAGTGTTTAACCTACACCAGTTATTTAAAATGTTTTATTGCATTATTTCATGTAATATTCATAGAAATTCTAACATGTAGATATTACTACTGTTGGCAGTTTTACAGACGAGTCATTCCATTCAATTTATCAAATATTTAAGAAGCAACTACTCTTTCTGGGCACTTTATGGACTTGGGGATTACAACAGGTGAACAAACAGACAAGATCCCTGTTCAGCCCTTGAGGGTATAATGCGAAGACAGATAAGCAAACTAAGAAGATAATTTCTGGAAAGAATATGTGTTTCTTTTTTTTTCTTTTTTTAAGTTTTTATTTAAATTCCAGTTTGTTAACATACAGTGTAATATTAGTTTCAGGAGTAGAATTTAGTGATTCAACACTTTCATACAATACCTGGTGCTAATCACAAGTGTACTCCTTAATGCCCGTCACTAATTTCACCCACCTCCCCTCTGGTAACCATCAATTTGTTCTCTATAGTTAAGAGTCTGTTTCTTGGTTTGCCTCTCTCTCTTTTCCCTTTGCTTGTTTGTTTTCTTTCTTAAATTCTACATATGAGTGAAATAATACGGTATTTGTCCATCTCCGAGTGACTTATTTCGCTTAGCATAATAGTCTCTAGCTGCATCCATGTTGTTGTAAATGGCAAGATTTCATTCTTTTTTATGGATGAGTAATATTTCAGTGTGTGTGTGTGTGTATGTGTGTACACAACATTCATCTTTAACCTTTCATCAGTCTGTGGATACTAGGCTATTGCCATAATTTGACTACTGTAGATAATGCTGCTACAAATATTGGGGTGCTTGTATATCTTTGAATTAGTGTTTTTGTATTCTTTGGGTAAATACCTAGTAGTCCACTTGCTGGATTGTAGGGTAGTACATTTTTAAATTTTCGAGGAACTTTCATACTGTTGTTCAGAGTGGCTGTGCCAGTTTTCATTCCTGTCAATAGTGCAAGTAGGTTTTGTTTTCTCCACATCCTCGCCAATACCTATTGTTTTGTGTGTTGTTGATTTTCGCCATTCTGACAGGTATAAGGTGGTATCTCACTGTAGTTTTGATTTGTATTTTGGTGATAATCAGTGATACTGAGTATCTTTTCATGTGTCTGTTGACTGTCTGTCTGTATTCTTTGGAAAAATATCTATTCATGTCTTCTGCCCATTTTTTAATGGGATTATGTATTTTTTGAGTGTTGAATTATAGAAGTTCTTTATAGATTTTGGATACTAACCCTTTATCAGATATGTCATTTGCAAATATCTTCTCCCATTCCGTAAGTTGCCTTTTAGTTTTGCTGATTGTTTCCTTTGTTATGCAGAAGCTTTTTATTTTGATGAAGTTCCAGTAGTTCATTTTTGCTGTTGTTTCCCTTGCCAAATAAAGGACTAGTACTTGATCAGCTTCTGGGAGATAACCTTTAAGTCCTTGGAATATATTTCCTGAGAGGAGTATCTTTGTATATCTGGGGCTTTAGGCCATATCAGACAGTTCATGCTTACCCTGACTTATGGTAGATGTCTGCTTTTCTTTGTTTCTGGGCCAGGATGTATCAGTTTCACTTCTGCAGGGGCTGGAGATAGAATAATTAAGGTCTATACATATGTGATTGTCCTCTAGTAATTACACTGGATGACAAGGCTTGGGCAGGTTTTACTGGTTGGAACTATTTTGTAGATGTTGTCAGACATTTTGAGAATGGGAATAGTAATTGCATATAGCTTTTATGGGCTGTTATAGTGATTAAATGAGATAATATGTGTGATATTCTTAGACTAGGGACTGATCTTCTTCTAACAATAAAAGCTATGTAAGGTCTTCTTAAATAACACTAAGGAGTGAGTCCAAGAAAGCCAGGGTTTAGAACCTGAAAACAGATCAAATCATATCAAATATATTTGAGGTGATTATGTTAGAGCAAACAACCAAGGGGTAAAGAGGCAAGGATACATCCACACAGGTATGAAGCAGATTGAGGGCAGTTGATTTGTTTTAAGATATAAACCCTCATCCTAAGCAAGATTTCTGAATTC
Organism: Paguma larvata; assembly: GCA_030068075.1. NCBI lineage: Eukaryota > Metazoa > Chordata > Mammalia > Carnivora > Viverridae > Paguma > Paguma larvata. The sequence goes on along the minus strand of CM057824.1, from coordinate 127,476,307 downwards.
CCGTCTTCTTGCGTTCTAACCTGCAGAGAAGAAGAATTAAAAGTATACAGCCTGGAATAGAAATTCCTCCTACATCTTCCTTGCACTTCGTTTTGAAAAAAAAAAAATTATGAAGCAGAGGTAGTATCAGTGGTGACTTTGGCGAAGAGAGTGTTGTTTTTCTCTGCAAAGCCATGTTAAATGCCTATGATTTTTATGTAAATATGTGATCTAGTTGTACAAAATCAGCTTCAAAAGAAGTTCCCTATTTTTTCTGCCTTCTAATAATCTTTTTTCACCCCAACCCTTCCTGTGTATAAGTCCTGCAGCTTTTACTATTTTGGAACATAGTATAATAAGACATGATGGTCCCTAAATTTGTTGTAGACTTCATTTTGTTATTAAGTCTCACTAATGCTGAAGCAGGAATAATTTCAATATTTAAGGAAAGCATAGTTTCTTTTGTGCAACAGTCGAGCTAGGCAAGTCTTCAAGTCTCAATTCAGCCTAAGAAATTGCTGGACATTAAATTTTTTTTCTGGTCTATGGGTATCATTATCTTACTATGTAGCAGCTATGAATTTTGCACATAAGCTATGTATCTAGCTGATCATTGCTTCCTGTCCTGCCTTATTGGATTATGTGTTCATCCTTTTTACTTGCTAAATATTTATAATAATATATATATGTATCAGCTCCTGATTGCTTTACTCTGTAACTGGGTCTCTCATTTCCTCCAGGTGGTTAAATCACACTTCTTCCAAAATCCCTGGGGCTTTTCTGTGAGTAAGGGAGGAAAAAAAGGAGTAAGTTCAAAGTTAAACTGCCGATAACCTATAGTCCACTACTGAAAGTAGAGAAAAGAGAGCATAGAATATTTTAACACTTCGTCTCATAGTATGAGTAAGAACAGAGTCTATGTCTTGTTTGTGTTCTGTTTGTGTCCTTCATAACCATCAAGTGATCTGAAACTCTTGCTGCATGGAAAGTATTTACTCTCTCATGATCGGGAAAGGGACACAAAGGCCCACAGTCTAGTAAAGTATGAGAACTGAACAGATGTAAATTTCTTTCATTTAATTGGATTCACAGGCTCTGAGGGGAGGCAGAAAAAGTAATTTGAAGGAGGTCAACCTGGGAGGAAATCAGTTTCATGGTTAGTGGGAATGAATTTGCCATGTAAGGAACATCATAAATGTAAGAAATATACCCTAAGAAATGCCGTCTAGTGTCAGTAATATCAGTTATGTCTCACAGCATTCAAGAGGACAAAAACTCCCTTGAATTCAGGAAGTCTTTGTTTGAGATTCTATTCTTCAAATCTATGAAGTTATGGCTCAGATGGGATCTGCGGTAGCCATAAAATGTGTATCACATAAGGAGGCATCTACTTAGGGTGATAGATTGTGATGTTGAACTTGAAGAGAATGGCTTTTGCAGTTCTATAGCCAATCTCTTACAGATCTGCTTATGGAAATCAAATTATGGGAGGGCAGAAAAAAAACCTTATGTCTTGGAATGGCAGATGTAAAGATTATGAGTTAGAGTCCTATTCTTTACCAATAAATTGCTCTGTGCCTTTGGACAGGCTGCCTAATTGTTAATCCCTTCCAATTTCTCACCTATAAAATTTGAGATCCAAATTCCTCCTGCATAACATATCTCAGAAATCTATGATGAAATGGTCCTTGCAGTACTATTGAGGTTTGGGATGAGAATCACTCACTCACTGTCATGGAAACCACTAAAAATTATGAAGGTGTATAAATAAGAATTAAATTCTAGTCTCTAAGTATACTAGTACACAATATCTTCATTGAGTTATTTTTAGGATTTCCCTTGAGGGAAATTTCGATTCTAGCTGGTAATGAAACATATTTCCTTGGTTCATTCCTTTACTATTTTAATTTTAAAAGTTGGATTTCCTAGTGAAAATACTTGACATAAAGTTTAAAAATGTTTTGTGAGGAATGCTTGAAATAACAGATAGTCTAATAAAACAAAGAAGGTTAAATGTTCGTAATGCCATTTTAAGACATAGTTAAAAGTATATAAAGTCTTTAATCCATCATTGGTTAAAAACAAATTATTTTTAGAGTAATTGAAGCTATCATGTTTCAATTTTAAGTGTATCTCATTTAAATTTTTGAATGTTTATTTATTTATTTTGAGGGGGAGGGAGGGAGAGAGAGAGAGAGAGAGAGTGTGTGTGTGAGTGTGTGCACACAAGCTGAGGAGGGGCAGAGAGAGAGGGAGAATCCCAAGCAGGCTTTGAGCTATCAGTACAGAGCCTGATGTGGGGCTTGAATTCATGAACCCTGAAATCATGACTTGAGCCAAAACAAGAGTTGGACGCTTAACCAACTGAGCCACCCAGGTGCCCTAAGTGATTTTAAAACAAAATATTTTTGATCTCCCTACATTCTATGTTGAAGTATATTGAGCATTATTGAATTGCTTTTTGTTGACTTCTAGTTATTGCTATAAACCCAAGTTATGCTCATGCTCTAATGCAGAGATGCTGTGAGGCTTCTGAAAGATTTCTTCATCTTATTTATATAAATAGCCAGGTTCTTAAGCTTATTGCCTCAAGTCTGCTTTTTGTTATTTTTTGTGTCTGCCCTTACTGATGGTTATCATCATCAGTTGTTACTTCTTACTGCTGTAGTGTACCTTCTTGTAGTCTCCATTCCTTTCCAATTTATTACTTCTGAAACTTGAGAGCCTAGGAATCCCAAAGTTAATGAAACTAGTTGAATAAGACCAGCATTTATACAAATTGTAGACTTAAACTTCAAGATGAGGAAAATGAACATTAAGGAGTGAACCATGATGAAATGGATTCTGAGACATAGAAATAAAGAGTAGCGTAAGTGGTGAGAGCTACCACTATCAGGGGGTAAAGAATCTTTCCCAAATGAGATGCTAAGGTTGCCACCTCAAGGGCAATATCAATAATCAAGAGGCACAATAGTTTGTATTTGAGGAACACAGTAGTTGCACTCAAATTATGTAGTTTCTGCACCTGGAGTTGCCTAGTGTATTGTATATCACTTGCAGAAATTAAAAAGATAACAAGATCCTGTTCTATGAGAGTAGCCCAGAATCCTCTTCAAATGTAAATAAAGATAGAAGAAGTAATGCAGAGGATCTGGGGTGAATTCATCATACATTTACCAACAACTGTTAGCTTAGTGTCTGCTGTGGGTGAGGCACTCTGCTAAGCCTTAGAGGGACCAGCAGTGAATGAGGCAGGTCTATCCCCTGCCCTCCTGAAACTTACTCCTTTCTTCTGCACTTTAAACAATGTTTATGTACGTTAACATTAACTGAAGAACATATGGAAACTCTGTACTATTTTTGAAACTCTTCTATGGGAGTCTAGAATTTGTTCAAAAGAAAAGAAATTTTAAATTAGTGTAAGGAATGGACCCGTGATGGGGGACAGCACTGATGTGTAGGTGAGACAGATTGACATTCTGGGTGGCCAGACCATGGAGACTGAGGGGGTGAAGAGATGGTCTACTTGGCCATCTCCATCATAGGTCAACGCTGTCATGACAAGGATGCTGGTGGCAAGGTTTTTTGGAAAAGTGGAGCTGCTAATTCTTAACATGTGATTTTGGTCTGATCCTTTTTCCTTTCCTTTCAAATTATGTATTGAGTTATTGATGCAAAGCAGCTGCTAAGCCAAGGTTTACATTACACTTCACCCACTTCCCTTCTCATATAGCTAATATCTGTATTTTTCCACGAGAATGTGAGGTTATAGGGAATTGGAGCCACAAGATAGTAGAAGCCCGAGTCTCTAAATTACCACATGGAAGATATGCTCTTATCAACAAGGAACACTTGCATTAAACTTTGACTGGGTTAAACCATTAACCTTTTGCATTTATTTATTACAGTAGCTGCAGTTGCTTTAACCACAGACATATTAAAACAGAGATACTTAAAACTTTCTGGGGTTTGGTGTTGATTGTGAAGTTTCCAGAACATTAAACAACCCTGCTATATGGATCTTGGCCCTTATTCCTTCAGGCATGCTTTATCCTTTGTTTTAACTTAACAAGTATTTGTTAAGTATCACCGATGAGCAAAACAGGCAACATAGCAAAGTAGAAAGAGCCCTGCATTAGGGATGGGATGAGTAGCATTCAGGGCTGTTTACTTACTGCTGGCTGAGCGATATTCCATAGTATACTTATCCTGAGTTTCTCTTGGTATGCCGTGAATAGTAAGCAGACTCAGTATAGTTCTTTAGGTTTTCTTCAAATATTTGTTTACATTTATTTCATTTAAATATATATGTATTTATTTCTCTCTCTATTTATATATATATATTTTTTAAATTTAAAATAGTTTATTTTCAAATTGGTTTACATAAAACACCCAGTGTACATCCCAACATGTGCCCTTTTTTAATGCCCATCACCCCCTCTCCCCCCCCCCATCTCCCTCACCCTCAGTTTGTTCTTAGTCTTTGAGAGTCTCTTATGTTTTATCTCCCTCCCTCTCTGTCTTTTTTTTTCTTTCCCCTCTTCCCCTCCCCCTGGTTTTTGCTTAGTCTCACAAAGTCCACCTATTCGTGGAAACATTTGGTATCTGTCTTTTTCTGACTGACTTATTTCACTTAACATAATACCCTCCAGTTCCATCCATGTTGCTACGCATGGCCAGATTTCATTTTTTCTCATTGCCACATAGTAGTCCATTGTATATATGTACCACATCTTCTTTATCCACTCGTCAGTTGATGGGCACTTAGTTTCTTTCCATGTTTTGGCTATTGTCGAAAGTGCTGCTATGAACATTGGGGTACACGTGCTCCTATGCATCAGTAATCCTGTGTCTCTTGGGTAGATTCCTAGCAGGGCTATTGCTGGATCATAGGGTAGCTCTATTTTCATTTTTTTGAGGAACCTCCACACCGTTTTCCAGAGTGGCTGCACCAGTTTGCATTCCCACCAACAATGTAGGAGGGTGCCTACTTCTCCACATCCTCGCCAGCATCTATAGTTTCCTGATTTGTTTATTTTAGCCACTCTGACTGGTGTGAGGTGGTATCGCAGTGTGGTTTTGATTTGTATTTCCCTGATGATGAGTGACATTGAACATCGTTTCAAGTGTCTATTTGCCATCTGAATGTCCTCTTTGGAGAAGTATCTATTCATATCTTCCGCCCATTTCTTCACTGGGTTGTTTGTTTTTCGGGTGTGGAGTTTGGTAAGTTCTTTATAGATTTTAGATATTAGTCCTTTATCCGATATGTCATTTGCGATGATCTTTTCCCATTCCGTTGGTTGTCTATTCGTTTTGTTGGTTGTTTCTTTTGCTGTGCAGAAGCTTTTTATCTTGATGAAGTCCCAATAGTTCATCTTTGCTTTTAATTCCCTTGCCTTTGGAGACGTGTCAAGTAAGAAATTGGTGCGTCTTAGGTCAAAGAGGCTTTTTCCTGCTTTTTCCTCTAGGATTTTGATGGTTTCCTGTCTCACATTCAGATCTTTTATCCATTTAGAATTTATTTTTGTGAGTGGTGTAAGAAAGTGGTCTAGTTTCATTCTTTTGCAAGTTGCTGTCCAATTCTCCCAGCACCATTTATTAAAGAGGCTGTCTTTTTTCCATTGAATACATTTTCCCGCTTTATCAAAGATTAGTTGTCCATATACTTGTGGGTCCATTTCTGAGTTTTCTATTCTATTCCATTGGTCTATGCGTCTGTTTTTGTGCCAATACCATACAGTCTTGATGACCACCGCTTTGTAGTAGAGGTTAAAGTCTGGGATTGTGATGCCTCCCGCCTTGGTTTTATTCTTCAGTATTATTTTGGCTATTCGAGGTCTTTTGTGGTTCCATACAAATTTTAGGATTGTTTGTTCTAGCTTTGAGAAGAATGCTGGTGCAATTTTGATTGGGATTGCATTGAATGTGTAGATTGCTTTGGGTAGTATTGCCATTTTAACGATATTTATTCTTCCAATCCATGAGCATGGGATGTTTTTCCATTTCCTTGTGTCTTCCTCAATTTCCTTCATAAGTTTTTTATAGTTTTCAGTGTAGAGGTCTTTCACATCTTTGGTTAGGTTTATTCCTAGGTATTTTATGGTTTTTGGTGCAATTGTGAAAGGCATTAGCTTCTTTATTTCTCTTTCTGCTGCTTCATTGTTGGTGTATAGAAATGCCACCGATTTCTGTACATTGATTTTGTATCCTGCAACTTTGCTGAAATCACGGATCAGTTCTAGTAGGCTTTTGGTAGATTCCGTCGGGTTTTCCATGTAAAGTATCATGTCATCTGCAAAAAGTGAAAGTTTGACTTCCTCCTTGCCAATCTTGATGCCTTTTATTTTGTTTTGTTGTCTGATTGCTGATGCTAAGACTTCCAACACTATGTTAAATAGCAGTGGCGAGAGTGGACACCCCTGTCGTGTTCCTGATCTCAGGGGGAAGGCTTTCAGTTTTTCCCCATTGAGGATGATATTAGCTGTGGGCTTTTCATATATGGCTTTTATGATGTTTAAGTATGTTCCTTCTATCCCGACTTTCTCGAGAGTTTTTATTAAGAAAGGGTGCTGTATTTTGTCAAATGCTTTTTCTGCATCTATTGACAGGATCATATGGTTCTTATCTTTTCTTTTGTTGATGTGATGTATCACGTTGATTGATTTGCGAATATTGAACCAGCCCTGCAACCCAGGGATGAATCCTACTTGATCATGGTGGATAATTCTCTTTATGTGTTGTTGGATTCGATTTGCTAGTAACTTATTGAAAATTTTTGCATCCATATTCATCAGGGGTATTGGCCTGTAATTCTCCTTCTTTGCTGGATCTCTATCTGGTTTGGGAATCAAAGTGATGCTGGCTTCATAGAATGAGTCCGGGAGTTTTCCTTCCATTTCAATTTTTTGGAGCAGCTTGAGGAGGATAGGAATTAACTCTGTTTTAAATGTCTGGTAAAATTCCGCAGGAAAGCCGTCTGGTCTAGGGCTTTTATTTGCTGGGAGATTTTTGATAACTGATTCTATTTCTTCACTAGTTATGGGTCTGTTCAATTTTTCTATTTCTTCCCGTTTGAGTTTTGGTAGCGTGTGGCTATTTAGGAAGCTGTCCATTTCTTCCAGATTGCCAAGTTTGGTGGCATATAATTTTTCATAGTATTCTCTGATGATTGTTTGTATCTCTGAGGGATTGGTTGTAATTTCTCCCTTTTCATTCACGATTTTATCTATTTGAGTTCTCTCTCTTTTCTTTTTGAGAAGCCTGGCTAGAGGTTTGTCTATTTTGTTTATTTTTTCAAAGAACCAGCTTTTGGTTTCATTGATCTGTTCCACTACCTTTTCTGTCTCCATATGGTTAATTTGTGCTCTGATCTTAGTTATTTCTCTCTTTCTGCTGGGCTTGGGTTGTTTTATTTGTTCTGCTTCTAGTTCCTTTAGGCGCGCTGTTAGAATTTGTGTTATTGATTTTTCTTGTTTCTTGAGATGGGCCTGGATTGCCATATATTTCCCTCTCAGGACTGCTTTTGCTGCGTCCCAGAGCGTTTGGATTGTTGTATTTTCATTTTCATTTGTTTCCATGTATTTTTTAATTTCTTCTCTGATGGCTTGGTTGACCCAGTCATCTTTTAGTAGGTTATTTCTTAGCTGCCATGTTCTTGTATATTTTCCAGGCTTTCTCTTGTGGTTGATTTCAAGTTTCAAAGCATTGTGGTCTGACAGTGTACACGGTATGATCTCAATTCTTTTATATTTATTCAGAGCTTCCCTGTGCCCCAGAATGTGATCTATCTTGGAAAATGTACCGTGTGCAGTTGAGAAGAACGTAAATTCCTTTGCTTCTGGATGAAGGACCCTAAAGATGTCTGTGAGGCCCATCTGTTCTAATGTGTCATTCAGGGCTATTGTTTCTGTGGAGATTTTCTGATTTGTGGATCTATCCAATGCTGAGAGTGGAGTGTTGAGATCCCCTACTATTAGGACATTTTTATCGATGAGGTTGCTAATGTTTGTAATTAGTTGTTTTACAAATTTGGGTGCCCCCAAATTTGGTGCGTAGATATTTACAATTCTTAGCTCTTCCTGCTGGATGGTCCCTGAGACTATTATATAATGTCCTTCTTCATCTCTTATTACATCGTTCATTTTAAAGTCTAATTTGTCTGATATAAGTGTGGCTACTCCGGCTTTCTTCTGCCTTCCAGTAGCATGGTAGATAGTTTTCCATCCTCTCACTTTCAATCTGAAGGTGTCTTCAGGTTTAAGATGAGTTTCTTGAAGACAGCAAATAGATGGGTCTTGTTTTTTAATCCATTCTGTTATCCTGTGTCTTTTGATTGGCGCATTTAGTCCATTTACATTCAGTGTTAATATTGAAAAATATGGGCTTACAGTCACTGTATTATCTGTAGGTTTCATGATTGTAAGGCTGTCCCTGGCAGTTTGTGTTCTTTGCAGGTTTGCCTTCATAGAATGCCCCTCAGGATCTCTTGCAGTGCTGGCTTATTTGTGATAAATTCTTTCAGTTTTTGTTTGTTGGGAAAAACCTTGATCTCTCCTTCTATTCTGAATGACAGGCTAGCCGGATACAGAATTCTTGGTTGCAGGTCCTTCTTGCTTATCACATTGAAGATATCCTGCCATTCCTTTCTGGCTTGCCAAGTTTCTGTAGATAAGTCTGCTACTACCCTTATAGGTCTCCCTTTGTATGTTAGGGTTCTTTTGTCCCTAGCTGCTTTCAGGATTCTCTCCCTATCTTTGTATTTTGCCATCTTCACTATGATGTGCCGTGCAGAAGGTCTATTCAAGTTACGTCTGAGGGGAGTTCTCTGTGCCTCTTGGATTTCCATGCCCTTTTCCTTCCTCATGTTGGTGAAGTTCTCAGCAATGATTTGTTCAAGAACCCCTTCGACTCCTTTCTCTCTCTCTTCTTCCTCTGGGACTCCTATGATACGGATATTGTTTCTTTTGAGTTCATCGCTCAGCTCTCGAATTCTCCTTTCCTGTTCCTGGATCAGCTTCTCTCTCTTTTTATCTGCTTCCTCTTTTTCAATGATTTTGTCTTCTAAGGCACTAACTCTTTCCTCTACCTCTTCAATCCGTGCTGTGGCTGCTTCCAGTTTCCCCCGTATTTCTTCTAATTTCTTCTTTAATTCTTCCTGCCCGTTTTTAAGGTCCTTGAACTCTGCCGTGCGGGACCCCCTGCATTCTTCTAAGCTTTTTTCAAGGCCAGCGATTAGTTTTATGATTGTCATTCTATATTCATGTTCTGTTATGTTGCTTATATCTGTTTTCATTTATTCTTGAGCTGTCACTGCTTCTTGTGGATTCTTTTGAGGAGAATTCTTCCATCTCGTCATTTTGGCTGGATGTGTTTTGGGTTGTTTCTTGAAGTTGCCCTGGAAAGGAAAACAGATTGACAGACAAACAGAAAACAGAAATACTCAAACGTACTAACAAATGATACAGACAAGCGGTTCACAACAGCAAAAAGAATAACAACACTCTGAGGACAATGTCCTGAAATACCAGCTACACGGTAAGGACAGGGTGTGTACGTGCTGGTGGCAGAGCATCTACAGAGAGATAATGACGGTTCCGGGGGAAAGAAGGAAATGGTCTTTGCCCGGGTAGAGTGACTAAAGAGCTTAATCCAGACTGAGAGAAATCAGAATAAGGACGGTTACAAGGAAAAAGGAATGAAGACAGAAATTGCTCGGGTGAGATTATGTGGCCTGGTTATCCCAGAGAGAGAATAAGGGAAGTACAGAAGGAGATGAAAAACATGCCTTTAGAGAGTGGAATAAGATTTTGTTTAAGTCAGCCAGGCCTCTGGATAGTCAGCTCAGGAGTGGGGATCAGTAAGAAGAATAACGGGGAGCGTATATTTTAAAAAGAAATGACCTGGAGTTACTCCAGGCAGCGGTCTGGACTTGGCCTCTGTAGCTCCCGCGGAGAAGTGTCACTCCTGCGCAGATGGGCGTGGTTTAGTGTAGGCGGGAGTTCTCCACTGAGGCAGGGATGGCTCTGGGAGTGACTTCCTGGGGCTGGTGCTTGTGGGCCCGTAAGACAACAATGGCGTCCCTTCCATCCTTTGTTCCCAGTCCCAGGGCTTCCACTCGCCCCCTTGTTTGTGTCCTTACTCCGCTATGGGCACCGGCGCAGTGCGGTCCACTGGAAGGTGGGCGCCTGCCTGCTTGCCACCCCCCAACCTTCTGCAAATGTGTCAGGGTTAGAGGTGCTCCACAGGCGACTGAGGGCACCCCCGGCAGCCGGTCGCGCTGAGGGCTCCCCGCTCGCCTGGCCGGGGCGACTTGTGCGCACTCCCCACTCAGGCGACCGTGGTAGCGGCAGTCCCAGCGTTTGATCTCACCCCACAGGGCCCTCCGAGGCGACTAGCGCCTGATCCGGCTCAGGCGGGCAGCGGCAATGGTCCCCGGGCTCTCCAGGGGATGGTGGCGCGACTGGCGCACAATCCCTGTTGAGGTGGTCCCAGCGATGCAGCGGTCCCAGCAGTTTTTCGCTATCCACCGGGCGCCCCAGTGGCGACTAGCGCGCACTCCCCGCTCCGCGGGCAGTAGCCCGCGATCCCGCGGTTGTTCGCTCAGGGGGCCGGAGGCGGCAGCGGTGCCTGGCGCTCACTCCCCGCTCCAGCTATAGCAGCGTCAGAGGTCCCGCTATTGCTCCCTCCTCACGCTGCTGGCGGCTAAGCAACTCTGGGCCGGGCGGGCTGACTGTGCCTCCGTCCGCGGTCCAGCACAAGGAGAGTTCTGCTGGGTTCTGCTGTTAGACACAGAGCTTCTCCTCCTAAGCCCTGTCTTTAGGGACTGGATGTTGGTGGACTCCCCCTCTCTGTAGCTCTCCTTCGGATGTTCTATTTATATTTTAAAGTTTATTTAATTTGAGAGAGACAAGACAGTGCGAGTGGGGAAGGGGCAGAGAGAGAAGAAGACATACAATCCCAAGCAGGCTCCGTGCTGTCAGCACAGAGCCTGACGCGGGACTCCATCTCACGAGACTCTGGGATCATGACCTGAGCTGACACTAAGAGTCAGAAGCTTAACCGACTGTGCCACCCATGCACCCCTATTTCATTTATTTCTTAAAAGAACTACTTATTTGAGGTAATTGTTATCACCCACTGTCTTTTTTCACCGTCACTGTTTTATAAATAAGGAAGCTCTGATTGGTGATAGCAAGCAATTTTGCTAACATTTATAAGGCTGATAAATACTTTAGCTCTGATCTTATTTCAGGTTTTCTGACCAAAATCCCATGCTCATTCTTCTTTCTCATCTCATCACCTACAGAATGTGAAAATAACATCAGGGAGGAGAAAAAAAGAATTATATGAAAAATGACCTGATATTCATTATTTTTTCTGAGTTTTTAGCTTCACTTTATATTGGCCTTCATCTCATATAACCGTTCTCAAAAGCAAATGTATACTCAAGCCTCTTGATGTGCCTATAATTTATAGGAAATTCAGTTACAAGAGAGACAAGAAGCTGGGTGATGGGTACATGAGGTTCATTATACTAGTTTCTACTTACTGTGTGATTAAGAACTTCATAATAGAAAATTAAGAAAAAGGCAAATACTAAAGGTAACAAAACTTTTTTTAGATTTTTCTGTGTCCTTTACGTCTCAGCTAAACTTCTTGCAACCACAATTATATCACCTCCTCATTTTCCACTTTCTGTGCACACATCTGCAGCCTGTCTCCTAAGGCCACTAGAACTTTGAAATAAAAAAAAATATATCACCAATAAACTCCAAATTCACAGTAATAAAAGATGAGTTAAGTTCCAGAGATCTGCCGACATAATGCCCACAGTTAAGAACAAGGTACTCTGCTCCTAAAAATTTGTGAGGAGGGTAGATCTCATGTTAAGTGTTCTTACCGTAAACAACAACGACAACATCAACAACAACAGAGTAGCAAAAGGACACGTGGAAACTTTTGGAGGTGATGGATAATTTCATTACCTTGGTTATGGTGATAGAAATAAGAATGTGTATATATATATATATATGTCCAAATTCACCAAATTATGTACATTAATTATATGCAGTTTTTTTTTTTGTATAACAATTATACCTCAGTAAAGTTAGAAAAAAAAAAGAGAAGGTACATGGAGATTCAGTAAGGATAAAACATCCTATAAAAAGTGTTTGGAAGAGATTTTCATTTTTACTTCGATGGAAAGCAAGGAAAGGAGTGATAGTAGTTACTGTGAGATGTGGTAGAACTTTAGGGAGGAATGAATAGAGGAATTTTAGGAAGGCTCTGCGTATGTTGTACAATATAACTTTTCCTTTGCTTTTCCTCATGAGATACTCAGTTAAGACTATCTTACGTGAGTATTATGCTAAGTGAAATAAGTCAGTCAGAGAAAGACAGATACCCTATGTTTTCACTCATATGTGGATCTTGAGAAGCTTAACAGAAGACCATGGGGGAAGGGAAGGGGGAAAAAAAGTCACAGAGAGGGAGGGAGGCAAACCATAAGAGACTCTTAAATACTGAGAACAAACTGAAGGTTGATGGGGATTGGGGGAGAGGGGAAAGTGGGTGACAGGCATTGAGGAGGGCACTTGTTGGAATGAGCACTGGGTGTTTTATGGAAACTAATTTGACAATAAATTACATTAAAAAAGACTATCTTGATAAAAAGAAAATAAAAAATTGTGGTATAACCGCAAATCCTTATTTTATTTGATATTTTCTTGGCATTTTTTATCGTTGTCCAGTGTCAAGGCATTCAATATTTTCTGAACAAATACAATTTTTTTCTCTCGGATTTTATGACAGGAATTTCGTCTCAGCTCCATTGACTGGCTTTTTCACTGTTTTTGCCTTTAATGGAGATGTCCCCCATACATCTATATTTGCCCCTGTTTTCTTCTCAGCCTTCACACAGAATGATTTCATTCTTGTCCACTATTTCTACCAGTCGCAACCTCATGTTCTACAAATAACTGATAATTCCCAAATGTACATTTTTAGATCAAGGTTCTGAACTCTAGACTAGCTACTGGATATTTCCATCTGTATATCCCTCAAGAAAATGAAACTCAACATGTCTGTGATGGTTTTAAAATACATCCGCACTTTCTTTGGTATTACTTATTTCTGGAGTTGAGCTTAATTCCTTACCCTTTGAGGGTAGGCTAGACTTGGTAATTCACTTCTAATGAATAGAATATGGCAAAGGATAGTGATGACTTCTGAGATTAGGTCATAACAGGTATGGCCACTTCCTTCTTACTCTCTTGTATCACTTTGGGGCAGGCTTGCTACCACATTGTCAGGACTTTCAACCCCACGGAGAAGACCATAAGATGAGGAACTGAGGCCTCCTGCTAATAGCTGCATGAGTGAGTTTGAAAGGGATTCTTCTGTCCCAGTCAATTCTTCAGGTGCCTGCAGCCCTAGCCAACATCTTGATAGCTATTACATGAGAGGCGGTGAGCCAGAATCACTCTGCGAAGCAGCCCTGAACGGTGCTAGCCCCCAGAAACCATGAAATAATAAAAATTTACTGTCTCAAGTCACTGTTTAGAGCCAATTTGTACTGAAACAAGAGATAATGAGAAAGTGTCTGAAACTGAACTCAGTATTGTTTGTACGTCACACACCTGTCTGTTTTTCTTGATTTTTATATCCCAAAGCCAGAAGAAACCTCCATTTTCCTCACTTTCTATGGGAAGCCAGTAAATCTTGCCAATGTAACATCCATATTGTGGATGCTTCCTCATTGCTGCTACTGCTTAATACCATATTACAGGTCCTCATCATCTTTTATTTGTCATCTAGACTATTTTGGGATTGGTTTCTTCACTAGTGGTTTTCTTACTCCTTACCAAAATAGTTTGGTCCTTACCAAAATATTGAACTCTGAAAATTATTAGCTAAAATGTAAAATAGGTTTGCTGCTTCCGTGCTTAAAATTATTTAATATCTACCACCGTTTTCAATCACTTATAGTAATGGTTCCCAAACATTGTGAACAAATGGCACAAGAAAATTTGACATATTTTTGGTGAGTTTTATTCTAAAATCTAAATGCAGCATAAAGGATCATCTTTTAAAGGATATAATCTCGGAATTATTTTTAGTATTTTAAGAAATAGAAGAGTAGTCGTTCATTGTTTTTATTGTAGCTATTTTCAGTGTCCTTATGTAACAACATGAAGAATAACTCCAGTGTAAGAGAACAAATTTCTGGTTCATAATGTCCAATAAAATTAAATTGTGTACCTGATCTTTCACCACTTCCACAAATGATCACTATGTAGTAGAGAACAAAACCAATTCTAGTCTCTAAACAAAAGGAGCTATTCCATGCCTCTATGCCTTTGAGTGTTGTAGTTCTTCTACCTGGAATAGTTTTGCCCTGGCTTACTTGGAAAAGTATTATTTCTCAAGATCCAGCCCCATTGACCTCTCCTCTGTGAAACTGTTTCTACCTAACCGGAAGTGATCACCGTCTCTGTGATCATATCTAACATATTACTATTGCTACAGTTATTTTGTTCTTTTGATATTTGTTTATATACCTATCTCTCATCCTAGACTGGTGGCTCTTTATTTTAGACTCATGTGCATGTGCCATATGAATACATTATGAGGAAGGTAAGGTTGAATATCACATGTCTCTTTGTTCAGGGAAATATAATCTGTTAAGGTAGATATGTATTTAAATCGCTATAACACAATGAATATCATGTTGGTGGAATGAAACATGTATTTCAGAGAGAGAATTTCTAGCTAAGATGGTTGGGAAAGGCATTTTGTAAAAGTTAGCCTATGAATTGGATGTAGGAGAATATTCAGGATTTTTGAGATCAGGGAAGATATTCCATGTGGTAGGAAGGACCAAATGTATCTTGGAGTTTGAAAGGATCTTGAGTCTTCTTTTGATTATATACAGTGTTGGTGCTTATAGAACAGTGTGAAACAACAGTTTAGAAATATAAATGGGGTCGAGTGTGGAGACTTTGAATGCTAGGCTGAGGATTCAGTTGAGAATAGGGAGCTTTACAAACCTTTGTGCTGAAGGAAATGACTGATTAGAGCATGAGATAAGAAGATTAATTTGGAGGCAGTAGTGGGATTGTGAAGAGCAAATCTGGATGGGACGAGATTACAGAGGGACATGTTAAAGCAGTCCAAGCAAGAAGCAGGTAAGGTCTGAGATACAGCGAAAGCAGTGGGAATAGAAATGGACCAAGAATGCTGAAGACCAAAGAAATTGGCAACTAATCTGATATAGAAAATGAAGAATAAAAAGAAAGAGGGAAATCATATTTGGGAGTTTTGAAACTGTACTATGTGAAGAAACAGAGAAAACTCATGCGGTGTTATGAGGGTAAAGGTGTCTTAATCTGACCTTATATATCTTGCATAATTAAAAAAAAAAGAAAACTGTTGAGCAACAGTGAGAAGACCAAGATGGGATAAAATGTGTCAAAATATCTCATTTAAAAATAAATTAATTTAACCATAGTCTGTAATAGTGCAAACTTTAAATTGTTCATGTGTTTTCTTTTTATATCTAAAATGTCTATCACTGCCTCCTCACCCACCCTAGTTTTGGCAGAAAGTATTTTTGTTTTTTGTCAAATGGCAAGACATGTGGATGAGACCATCTGGGACTAGGTAGCCCATAGTCGACGTTGCAAATGTCACAGGCACATGGTCAAGCTCAGGCCAGATTACTGAAATCTGGCCCAGACCAGCAAGGGCCCATTACAAATGTGGGCTAACTAACTGGTTGTTGTTTAAAGTACTAAGTGTTGGTAGAGATAACTGACAGAGTCGTCTTAGTTCTTATTGTGTTATAAGACTTGCCTAATTTTATCCATGTCATCGCCCTGAGGACAAGGATTGTCCTTTCTCAGTCTTTGTCTAAATGGGACAAACGGTTGACAGACATTGACCTGCACTTTTTGTCACCTAATTTTTTCAAAAAGATTCCCATTTGTTAGAATTTGAGCTGATATATTTTCCCATTTCAAAATCATATCTCAACTCGTATTCCAATTTTGTACAGATTTACCTTTCGGCTCTCATGTAAAGTAAAAGTTTTCTAAGAGGCACAGCACTATGTTTAATAGCTAGTGCTAGGCAGAGGCAACCAGAGCATTTCTGAAATCAAATTAATTGGCCAGAAGGGACTGAGCCTGGAAGCATTTTGGATTAAAACTGTTCTCTTCGCTGCTGTCTGGCACAATATATTTCAAATAAAACTGCTTTACATAAAAATTCTGTTGCAATTCAATTCTATAGAGATTTTTCCCTTCTCACAAAACATCTAGAGTATTTTTTCAATAAAAAACAGTGAGTTGGGATTCTGTTTTATCTTCCTTCCCATTAACTTTACATATTTCCCATGATAAAATTAAAAATAGCTCACCCGCTTTATGCATTGTGTTAGAGTGCTTTTATATAAGTACATTATAAGGGTTATAGGTATATATATGCATATATTTTAATATATGAGCCTGTAGCTAACTAGGGCATTTGTGAGATGAGAGAGCACCTTAAATAGCAAAGAAAGAAAGATCTTGGAGGTTATATATACTTGTTAAAATTTACTTGAGTTCTACTGAACTGTTATTGTGTCAGAAAATGCACTATATAATGCAGATCTTTACCTTTGAAATAGTTGAAAACTTGAGAGAATGTTTTGAAGATTGCATACATATCTAGTCAGCTAAAGCTTTATCAACATGTATATATTATTTTGATGTATTTTGTCAGTAAGAATTATAGTGAAGCCTGTAAGTGTAGAAAATGAGAGACACATTCCTTAAACGACTGTATCGTAGCTCTTTAGAAAGTCATAGCAGAGAGGGCTACCACTTCTTTTTAAACCAGGCATTAAAGTGTTTCTTTAGGTCCTACTAGATAGACTTTGAGACTCGTCTGTGTTCTTAGCTTCCGTTTTCTCCTAATCCTTCTGAAGATGGCTGATACAGAACTTTAATTTTACTTTCCGTTGTCTTCAAAACAGGTTTGATACGTGATCCTGATGGAATGAGGTGATGAGAAGGGAGAAAATATTGCTCAGAAAAGGGAAGTAAACAGAGTTATTTTAAAAACATTTTTTTTTAATACCAAAGAAGTTAAAGGCCTCCCCTTCTTTTCAGCCAGTGGAAGTAGTCTCTTTAATCTTAAAATATGTCAAAATGAAACATTTAGTGAAAATTACTAGGGTTGAGATTTTATTTTGAAAGTTGTAGGAATTTGTCAGGGCAAAAATGACTATTTAAAAAAAAGACTTAGAATGGAGTCATGGAGATTAGTTAAAATAAGTATGGTATTGTATTTTCTCTTAAAAATCATTTGCTTTTAATACTAAAGGGAAAAGGTTGGCGTGCGGAAGGTCATAATTAGAATTCAGAACAGTTAAATTTTATGAACATTGACCTTATTAATAGGTGATTTGTAGAAATTGAATCAGGACTTGGGCTAAACCTTGGAATTTCTCTCTATATTATTTTGAAAAAAAAATGAAACCCATAGAGAAATTGAAATGTTACAAATAACTATATATAACACTTACCTTGATTCACCAGTTGTGAACATTTTGCCACATCTCTCTCTATGTGCTTTTTAAAAAAGAACTTTTGAAAGTACATTGGGAATATCACAGCCCGGGACTCTTCACCATTCCAGTATAATCTCCAACACAGTCACCACTGAATTATCATACTCAATAAATTTAATATTGAGGAGTGCCTGGGTGGCTCAGTTGGTTAAGCATCCAACTTTAACTCAGGTCATGATCTCACGGCTTGTGGGTTCGAGCCCTGCACTGGGCTCTGCTGGCAGCTCAGACGGAGCCTGGAGCCTGCCTGACATTCTGTCTCCTGCTCTCTCTGCCCCTCCCCGCTCACGCACTGTCTGTCTGTCTGTCTCTCTCTCTTAAATATAAATAAACATTTAAAAATTTGAAAAAAAAGGAAATTTAATATTGATACAATAATATATCATGCACTTATATTTTCCAAAATGAACCCAAAATATCCTTTTTAGCATTTTAATTTTCAATTCAGGTTTGATTAACAATCTTACATTATATTTGTTTGTCATCTTTCTTTAGAGTCTTTTGATTTAGGACAGTCCCCTTATAGTCTCATTTTTCATGATTGTGATATTTTTGAAGAATTCAGGCTCATGGTCTCATAAACTATCTCATAGCCTGGATTTGTCCAGTTTCTTTCTTATGATTAGATCAAGTTAAACATTTTGTCAAGAATAATACATAGATGATGCTTTATATTTCCCATTTCATAAAATCAAAGGCTTTTTTTTATCTCATGGGTGGCATCAAGTTTGATCACTTGGTTAAGCTGATACCACAAGGTTTCCCCATTGTAAAGGTGGTTTTATCCCTTGATAATTAACATGCATACTTTGAAATTGTGTGAATATCCTGATCCTCAACAAGTTTTCAGTCAATATTTTTAGCAACTGTTGATAACTCAATCATTACACTGATATTTGAAATGATCTTTTAATCCTGTCATTTTTCATTAATTAATTGGCCTTGTTGTATAAAGAAGAGTTTCTGGTTGCCTACCTTTTTAGTATAGCTATGGCCTCTTGGATTCTTTTTGTTCAATATCTTAAAACACATTATCATTATTATTCTTTTTGATATTTGCTTTAGCCCCAGACCAGCCAGTGAGATGTCTTACAGCCTGGTGCCAGTGTCCTTTGACATGTCTCCATCAGTACTTAATCCTTCAGTAATGGATGCTAATCTTTGTCACCCAGATCCCCACTTTAGGACTTATCACTAGTTATTCCAGGATTTATCACTAGTTATTCCAAAGATAGATAGATTTATCACTAGTTATTTAGGATTTATCACTAGTTATTCCAAAGATTGAGGGCTGACTGTCAGCTGTCCACTCTCTCTGGGAATTGTTCTTGACTGAAGATAGCTGCCTTATTTAAGATCACACTCCCTTTCTGGAGAAGGGTGTCTATGTGTGGGTGAGAGAGAGCTGAGGATCTGCATTCAGTGACTAACTCAACAGAGGCATAGGAAGGTCTTGCCCTTTCTCTTCAATTCAGAACAGTTCTGAAGAGCCATGCTAGCTTCAGAGCTCCCTGTGAATTTGGGTTGGGGCTTTTGGTGACTCCAACATAAGCTAAATTCTCCCTGTACCCAAATTTGCTTTTGTTCCTTTCTTCCACAGTTTTTGATTCCAAGAGTATTCCTTAATGAACTTCCAGTTTGCTAATTTTCATCCCAGAGTCTACTTCTTGCCAACCAACCTGTTACAGTTGTTCTGACAATGGTTTGAGAAAACAAATGCTAAAATGGAACTTTGGAGCTGGATCATCCAGTGCTTAGTGAACAATGAGATGGAGTAGAAAGAGCCCCTGGTACAAGGTGGCAAATACAAAGCATTCACCATAGGTAAAGTGAGGTGTATATTGGTGAAAGAAAAGTCAATAGTGTGTGCATTATATTAAACATTTGAGATATGTGTGAAAGATACTGATTATAAGGGCAGTGGTATTAAATAGTACCTTCTGGAGGAAATTGATGTTTTGAGAAGAGAGAATAAAAGACTAAAAATTAACCATTGATAAAGGCTAAATGGGAAAGACAAAGGGCCTCCTTGGAATCACATGAAGAGATTCTCATCTCCTGTAGCATGAGGGCAGAAAAGGCTGAGGAACAGGCTGGGGACTTAAGGATAGCAGAGCTTTAGAGAAAGTTAAGTTCCTCAACTAGTTAGGTCTGCCATGACAATGCTTTGGCCCTGATTGGCAAAGAATGAGACCCAAAGATATCAGATGATTACCTTCACTTGCTGCATTTGAAAATCTTCAATCCTCAGATTCCTGAGGACCTTCTGAGCTTGCAGAAATAGCCCACCACACTTGTAGAGAAAAATATATTTCCTCTAAAAATAGGGTGTGGCTTATCAATATTAAATTAAAAGCTAACTTTGAAATGTAAAAATTGGCTTTATATAAATTTAATACGTATGAAGGAAAAAAGGCTTTGATGGGAGGGAGCAAGTAACGTATCATTGATTCAAACATTTACAGCAATGTAAAAAACAGAAAATTTAAGTAGAATTTCTATAATTCTTATGAGATAATAACTTGCTTGGGGTAGGAAAGTAAAAATGTTGCAAAGCATAAAATAATTCATTGGTATTGGGTTTTTCAATGTATTTATGGGGAAGGGTTGCTTTGACATTCAAGTTCAGAGAAACATCTATTTATTATTAAAGTAGCCAAGTACTCTAGCGTATATAAGAATCATAAAGAAAGTAGAAATATTTTATCTAAAGGAAAGACGTGCATGACACTTACAAGTGCATTTTTGGAGGAAATAATAATATATTTTGATCATTTTGTAATGCTCGGCTTTCACTGGAAGGCATTTGGGCTTCACTGAAAAATAAGAAAAATTCAAGTGAGAGGTTGTATATCTGTCTTATTGCCTGACTAAATTAAAACAGGCACAATATTATAAGGCTATTGGTTCTAAACCTGAATTTTTCAAGATTAAGGTTGATGGTTGTTTTATATTGAGCCAAAATTCATTATCTCTAGAAACAATATGTATGTCTTCTTCAATTATGGAAATTCAACATGATCCTGGATATGGTATTTCATAGAAGGCACTAAGTTCATTTGTTAATCATTTACCTTGATGTGGCAAACTGATTAAGAAGAAAAGAGCTTCTCTACTGACTGAAAAAGGCAATGCTTAGGCAGCTGATACCCTGTGCAAAAGCACAGAAATGTAAAAAGCAAATATTTTGACTTATGAGCAAGAGCATTACTGGTCTACAATTGCATCTAAACAAAAGCTCCACATTTAGAGTTTCTACTAAATAGCAGCCCCATGTAGAGCCAGGGCACTCCCCAACTCACACACTTGCTCATGCACACTGCCCTCCTTTCCCTTTAAGCCAGTGTGGATGGGTTCTGAAACAAACACATGAACGCAGGCCTGCCGGAATCCTCTTGCATGAGCTGGTATACACATCGAGCTGGGTGATCCTTTTCTCTAAAGAATTTGAATACAGAAGCAGAGAGAAAATTTGACTGTTATTTTCCATATTTCCTTGAAAGTGGTATAAGATTTCAGTTTGTGGAGAACAGAATCATTCTTCACAAGGGAATTGGTAGAATCAGAGGTGTAGAGCTTGGAATGAGTGTAGAAACTGAGGGCAGAGGGAAAAGGAAAGAGAAGAAGGGATACAAAAAGGCTGACCTGATTGGAGCAGAGAATTGTATATAGCCCCAAGTGAGAAATAAGACATTGTAGAATATAGGGTTCAGGTGGCTGCCCGCTGAGCAGTATGAACTATGCCCAGTAAACAATAATTGAAGATCTTGGTAAACCATAAAGCAAGAGAATGTCATATTCAGAGCGGGAGGCATGAAGTCTAAGGCAGCAGTGACATGCTGGAGGGCTGGAGACAAAGGTACCTGCAGGAAGGTACAGGAGATACCTGTACCTCCCACAGGTACCTGGAAATGGAAGTGATGGGCATCTGACCAGGAAAACTGCCCTACAAAACAGAATCTCAATTTGACATGTTTATTGTTACCTTCTCATTATTTCTTCATTCTTTCTTCTTGAATTTATTCTATTCTTCCATGTTCTAAACTTTCTATCTCTTATCCTGTTGTACTTCTTACAGCTGTTACTTTGTGGTCATTTTTTTTTTTTAACATTTATTTACTTTTGAGACAAAGAGAGACAGAGCATGAGTGGCAGAGGGACAGAGAGAGAGTGAGACACAGAAGCTGAAGCAGGCTCCAGGGTCTGAGCTGTTAGCACAAAGCTCGATGTGGGGCTTGAACTCATGGACCACAAGATCATGACCTGAGCCGAACTGAGACCCTCAACCAACTGACCCACTCAGGCGCCCCAGTTTGTGGTCATGTTTTAAGCAGTATTCACTGTTGCAAAATTTCTCCCCTTTCCTAAATTGATCTAACTTCATTGGATGGATTTTCTGAAATAATTGTCTGCAAGTATATTTTTTTCATAAGAATACATATACCTAAAATATGGGAGGTTAGTGGTTTTTTCTTGTATATAGAAATTTCATCAATTTTCAAAAATCATTAGGCTGTAAGAAAGCTCAATTTTCCAAACTTAATTTTGGCCTTGCGTGTATTTTCTCATCCATAAATATGCTTATCTACTTTGCTGCTTCATGTGTCAGTAGACTGAAGAATATTGAAAAATATATAAGCATCTGCTTTTAATAAGTTGAAACTAATATTAGAGAAGCCCAACCATAAAGAAGATAAAAAATTAATAATAAAATAGAGGCAAGAAAATAAAGTTATGTTTAACTCTTAGAAAGCTCACTCTTTCATGTGTGTATAAGTGAGTCTTAGCATCATGGAAGGATTGTTCTAATGATTCCTCTGCAGGAGGCCAATTGAAAAATAATAAGAAATGAAAACAAAATTTCTGATTTTTTTAATGAAAGTAAACTGGAAATACAGAAATGACTTACCAAAATTCGATCGACTCACAGCTTGTTGTTAGTACTTCTTTTGGATGAGTTTAAGAACAAACTTTCTATTTATTTAATTTATCCACTTTATTTTCTTGGTAATGGAGCATGTGGATGAGGCTGATTTTTATGATGGGGTGGTGAGTGGAGGAATTTTATTATGGGATTAAGGGAAAGTTATTTATCATTCTGAGTTCATCTATATCCTAGTTAGTAGTTATGAGCTTGCTTTTCTCAAAGATCTTACCAGTAAACTACAGTTAAGAGACAGAGTGTTGTTAATTGGTATCTCATCAGTCAGAGCTCCAGCTAAGTAATTTTGATGCCCGCCACACCCCACTTGCTTTATATAACTCTGGGAACTTTCAGTTCGGTCTCCAAGTGGGTCTCCCCTGTGAAACTGTACATGGCTCTTTGATTTCGGGAGTGGTTGTGGAGGGATTATGTTTGGCAGAGATGTTACCAGATCCATACCCAAAGGACCACTAAAAAACTTGGAACAATATCGACAAACTGTAAAGTTGACTTTATGCCTTTTACATTTTTTTTCTTCTTTGTGCCTTGTGATTCTGTCTTAACACTTTTTTTTAAAAAAGATTATTTATTAAGAGAGGGAGAGAGAGAGAGCATAGGAGGGCAGAGAGAGAAGGAAAAAGAGAGAATCCCAAGCAGACACTGCACTGTCAGCACAGAGCCTGACGCAGGGCTTGAACTCATTAACCATGAAATCATGACCTGAGCTGAGATCAAGAGTTGGATGCTTAATGCACTGAGCCACCCAAGCACCCCTGTCTTAGCACTGTTAAGACTTGCAGTTAAGGTTAAATATGATTTTCTTACTGTGCATTTTTTCTATTTTGTATACTAATCCATATCCTTCATCGTTGTCAAAACTCATCTCAAAATTAATTTCTTAGAAGTTATTTATGACTATCTTCTTTTGATATTCATGATAACTTTATTGCTATAGCATCCAGAAATGAATTTTGAGCTGTATTAAACCATAGCTTAAAAGTGTATTAGATTCCCTTACATGTTATCCTTTCATGTGTACTGCAGTTGTTGTTTTAAATGTAGTTCCTGTGTGTATAGTTTCATCAAGAGTCCCTGAAGTCAAGGACTGTGCCATAGATTTATTATACCCTCATGTGTCTCAGTAATGTCCTTTTCTCAATAAAGAAACATTGCTGGCTGATGGCCTGGGACCAGAACACAGCAGCCTCTTTACAGAAATGACTCTTAATAAGATAAAGGTGTTTTCAAGAACCCCGGGGTTTGCTTGGGATTCCCCTAGAGGTCTCCTTCAGTCCTGCACTTGACTGTCCTGAATGCCACATTAGATATTCACCTGACCATGCCAGCGGCCAGCCATTGAGGGTGTCATGGAAATTCTGAGCTCTGACTGTTTTGCTTTTTCCGCCTTTGCTTCAGTAGCAGAGCTCACACTCTGCCAATGATTTCCATAATATGACAGTTTGTGAATGTTAATATTATTCTAATTAAAATGCCTGTCTGTTTTTCGGTGCCTAATCCTCACTGATCCCCTGCAGAGTCCAACAACTGGGCTGTGAAAAGTCCCCCAAATTGTGCAGCTGTTTAATGGCTCTCACTTATTCACTTCAGCACTCATGAATGACAGATCACAGAAAATCAGAAACCCAGATGTCAAAACAGACATTGAAAATTCTGTGAAAATCCAAAGGGCCAGAACCTTCCTGACTTTTGTTCTCTTAACTGCATCATTGAAAAGACAGCGTGATTTACCTGGGCCACTACAAAAATGCAAATAAGCATGAACTTGAAAAATCCTCCAGAGAGCTTTTCTGAAACTGGCTAATGAGAATACTAGGGGAGACTGTGAGCATGAATCAAATCCTTCTTGCTCATCTAATCCTATGTGCCAGGCACTGTATTGGGCACTTTTGTAGAATTGTCTAATTTTATTAGATCAATTCTCTGTATATCTGAAAATTGTTTTTTCCATTTCTTATCTGGGCCTCATCTTTTCCTGAAGGAGTAACCAGAGCTGTTTGTTGAGAAGAAATCCTTTAGGATCTTCAAAGGAGGTTCAAATACAATTGAGAATTGTACTTATGTTAAAACAACCCATAGGGTGCAGGTAATGAGTGACAGCTGTTTAAGGGGAGTGATACCAGACATAATAACCTTTTGAGAGATTCTTCCATCATAAATGGTATATTTTACATATATGATTTATTTTTTAAAACCCTCTTTGTTACAGAAGTAAACGACAAATTTGTAAAGAATGTGAAGCAAAAGTAAGAAATTAAAAAGGGTTTCAACACAGCGACCACCATGTTCAACGATGTTTAGGCAGCTATTGCTATCTGACATGCACTCTGAAAGTGGAGGTTTAAAAGAAGAATCATTTAAATGCACTCCTAAGTCTGCCAGCTAGCTTGGAGTGAAGTGGTGTAGGCAGGACCTGGCTGGCTTCCAGACCTCAGGTCTGTGGGCTGGCTGGGTGGCGCTCCTCCCCATGTCTCTATTTGTCCTTGGAGCAGTGGGAAAGTCAGGGCATGAGCATCTCATCGCACTGCAGAGGTGCAAGTGGTCAACAGGCAAGCACATTTCAAACGTTTACTTGAATCACTTCTCATATCCCAAAAGTCAGAGTTAATCATATGGGCAATTATGAAATCAATAGAACAGTGAAATATACTATGATTATAGTGGGAAAGAGCAGGGAAGGGCAGATTTCCTGAACAATAGTCCAGGGTATTGCTGCATATAGGCTTTTCTCCATTTTACAGATAATACAAATATTATAAGGCAAACTATTTTCTTGGATTTGGTAATTTAGTTAAATGCATTTTCTAGGCTCCTGCCCTTCCCCCTGCAGTTCCCTCTGCCCGAAATGTCCTAACTGACTCAGTTCTACTTATATCTCAAAATTTCCTCAGCATCATTTCAATCAGGAAGATTGAGCTAAGTGCCTGTCCTATTTTTAACATAGCTCTTAACATATTATTTTGAAATACTCTAATTACATATTTGTCTCCTGTTATTGAAAAGTAAGCTTCTACAGGGCAACTTTCAGGTCTTAATTCTAGATAGTAGTAAGTTTTTGTGAATTGAAATAAAAGTGTATGTCCTGTGTATGTTCTTTCCTTGTTTTGTTATGACCTATAACCATTTTCTCAGTGATATAAGGGAACATACATGCAATATTCTAGTAATAATAAAGATAATACCTCACAACTTCATAGGGCTTTAGACTTTATGAAGTGCATCTAAAATAGTCATATAATTTGAGACAAGAAGCCTCTCTCTGTTCTCAATTCGCATAGTTTTATTCCTCTCTATAATTTTCCTTTATTAAATCTTTTTTTTAAACTTCATTGTGTCTGTTTTTATGTTTTAGTCTTTGATTCTAGCATTGATAAGTGACACTGGAAAATCATAAAACTGTGAACACACTAGATTTTTAATCTTAGTTGAACTCTGAAAGAAAGTCATTTGACAGTCTTTTATCTTGTCAACAATCTCTTCCAGTCTTCTTAGCTGCTCCTTTAATTCTTTATAGCAATTTTAGTCTTCTAATTCATATCCTAAACCCATTTTATTTCCCCAAGCTATTAGTAGTTGCTTGTAGAAAAAAATTATAGCAATTATCTATGTTGTCCTTATCAGAAGAATGTATGTAGCTGCCCAGACACACCATTTCTTCTTTTCTCTGGTGTGTTGGCACTCTACCTTCTTAGTCTTTGGAATGTGAGGCCTGTCTTCTCTCTCAGGCGTTCTTCATCTACAATTCATTCATCCTCTTTTCTTTATAAATATATACTTCTAAAACACTCATGCCTGTGAATTACGATCACGTCTTCATACGTTACTCATTAGAAAATGGGTACTTGGGTGTGGTAATTTTAGGACCCGCAGTACAGGTTACACTATAGTTTTATGTCCATCCCATACAGTGGTCTCTAATGCCCCAATCAGGATGAGGTCTGGAGTGAGATGGAGTGATAATCCCTTGCTCAGCATTGAGTACATGGCCAGAGAATGAGATAAACAGCAAGAGCAGAAATGGAGAAATACGTCTATTCAGTTTGAAGGCAGAGGTGACTAGGGTAAAGTTTAGATCAAGGGTTGATAGTTGCAAATGACAGGTACAGAGCGTGGTAGGACAGGGTGCACTGGATTATCAGGTCAGTTGTTGGTGAATGTTTGAGGACATTGCCCATGTGTGGGGTACTAGGTATTTTATCAGTGTGTATGCAGGTATCACACTTATCCATTACAAGACAAGGCTCAGTTAGAATGTACAATGGGTAGTGCATAATAAAGACTTTGACTGGTTGTGTGAATTGGGTATGATAGGTATTAAAGCTTTTTTAAAAAATAAACAAATTATTAAGGGACTCAAAACTAGGACATGGAAGGACATACACTCAAACCCAAGTCTTTATTCAAGCTAGTTTTTTCCATATCATTTGGGACCAAGTTTTGAATTTATTTCAGAGAAAACTGTCAGTTAGATACAACTATCTTATCATTATCCATTCTCACTTTATACTCTTTCCACAAATATTTTATTATCTTCGTAAATATATTGTGATAGGCCCATCTCAAGAATGGTAAGATGTGTTTATGAAAAATTCCAGTCTTACAAAAATTTCACAATAGACACCTAAGTATATAGCCACACTTCTGACCTGGAGCCATCTTGCTTTAGAATGAATTTTGAACTTCCCCCATTTGCAGATACAGATATGCAATTTCAAAGCCAAGTTGCTTTTGTTTTATCTACCTGATGTTTTCTAAGAGGACCGTTTCTTTTCATCTGCTTTATTTCTCTTTTTTTGACTTTATTTGTTTTTTAGTTCTAAGTATCTCCATTTTCTGGAAAAGATATAGTGATATAATTTGACTTACATTCAGTTTTAAGAAAGGGGAGTTAACTTCATGTTATTTGCTCAACTTTTCCTTTTGCCTGAAATGGTGTATCAACCTGAGACATTTCACAAAATTTCATTCAATTTTTATTCAAATGTTTTCTCTCCTTTCCTATTCAAGTAATCTCTACTCCTTTTGTTCAAACCACCACTTCAGTAGTCTTCATATTGCTTTGAACTAAATCATGTATTTATCTGTTACCCATATAGATTATGCTTTCTTTCAAAATGTCATGCCATGGCTTTGTGTAGCCAGCACTTATTACATTTGTGTTAAATAAATGGATGAAGGTGGAAGTCTTAAAGGAATTATTAAGAAAATAGGTGCAAGAGGGAGGATCTTTCATGAAAACCAACTAACATCCATACTAAATTTGTAGGCCATATATGATCACAAGTCATCATTGTTAGGAGCCTGGGAAAAGTAAAAAGAACCTGAACGAACACATTGGTTTTATTCCTGAAGTGATCACCTGCTGATTGCACTATTCTGGAAAAATGAGTAAAAAAATCAATTTTGAGTTAATGTGTTGAGGATAGGGGTGGAGAACAATGTTCATTTCAGTCACTAAGGCTGATTGAGGGTGTGATCAGTGCTCACGGCAGAAAATTACTTCAAATTACCTGAAAACTTTTTATTATCCAAGCCCCAAATAAGGCCTGGTTTCATGCAATAGAGGAAGTACATTTCAAATAGATTCGTTTATCTATCCATCTGCCTCAATCTAATTTACAATTTGCAATTATAAGCATTTCATTAATCAGTTAACAAGGCATATTTATAAGCCACATTAATTCATAGGTTACAGCAGTAAACTGACATATTTTAAAGCCAACCTTGGTATTTTAGCAAGGAAAAGCTAATGTTGTTTATTCCAGTGCTTGGTTTTATATTCAAGTGTTAGATTGGGAATTAGGTTTAAGATGTAAATCAACCATTATGATAATAAATACTTTAGTTTATTATTAATAGTTTAAAGAGGTGAATTGTTGATTGATCCTGGATAATATATGATAGATACAACATGAATATCAACATTTCAAAAATACAGGCAATAGAAGAACATGATTAAAGAACTAATCTTTCTTGTGGCATGTTGGATTTTTGTCTTTGTCATCTCTGTGAAATGTGATCATAATATCTTTGTTATTTCTCAGAGTCAAGTTTTAAAACATATAATCAAGGGAAATGATACAATTTTTAAGTTCTTAGAGGCATTTATAGTTACCTATTCTGTAATATTTAATTTGCTGAATAAGCATTTTGGAAAAGATAATGTAATCCTGGTTTCCTGCACTTTTGAATTATAGGTCCAAAGTGTGTGACTGCAGGTGGATAATTATCCCAGGCGAATGTATACTCTTCCAATTTAATAACATAAGCTTTCTTTTCTTGGTCTGAAGGTCTGCTGATAGAATAATTTTGAATCTCTGTATTAGTATATGAGTTTCTCTTCAAGTTCTCATTCATTAAATTGAGGCAGAAGCCAGATTTTAGTCTCTTGTACAGTTTCTATTGTTATATGTTTCAACTTTCTGAGTCAAAATAGAGTTCTCAGTTACTCTCTTACCTAATCTGACATTGACCATCTCATTATGTGTGAAAAATTTTATCAGGGGCATAATCAATGTTTGCTAAAACTCCCATGTCCTAATAGCTAATCCAAAACCTCATGATTCAATAGCAAATCTTACCTGATAATTATAACTTTACTACCATTTTAAAGGGAGCCAGAAACATGTAAATCTGATTTTATATTTTCCATCCATCAGTGTTGCATACGATTAGCTTCTTTGTGCCTGAAGTGTTAACAAAAAGTATTGATTAGCTTTCAAATAATGCTACTCATAGTAAAATGTTGAATTTTGCTGCAGGTAAAATGTGTCCTGTCAAATAATAATCAACAGCAAATTCATGTGTGTATTTGAGAAGAGAATTCACATTTGGCAGGTCATAAACCAACATAGACATTAATATTGATTTGAGTATTCTTACTAGTTTTGGACACTTATCACAAATGTTCTTAGAAACATCTTGGCTTTGGGTATTTATTCACATTAATATTATTGTATGCTTTCCTTCAGTTGAAGACTTCACTAAAAATTTATCATGTACACGCTGTTCAATTTCCTACCTATGGAAAATGGCCACATTTTAAAGCCATACTACACGTATTATCATGTCCACATAGTATCTATGGAAGAATGTTTAGACATTATCTCAGAGGCTTCAACTTCAGTGGGAGGTCACTGGGAAAACAACTGTCACCTGAATCTGGATTTGGGCGATGAACAGTGTTGGGACTTCAGGGATGTCACTTTGCCTGTCTGAGTTTTAGTCACTGCGAAGTGAGAAATAATTTCCAGTTGCAAGAAAAATAATTTTCAAAACCAATAAATTCTAATTTTCAAGCATTAGACTCCTCTTCACGTTTTTTCTCTTAAATTATTTGGTATGTTTTAGGGATGGCAATGTAATTAGTTGTTAAAGTGATTACTGTACTCCCTGGTTGACTTGATTATGACAACCTATTCTTTGTGACCTTTTCTTCTTAACACAAGCAAAACATAAGCAGATTCCATGTGTTACACAAGGGAATGAATATGTGAATAAACTGAACAAAAAATATCTAGTACTCATAATTAAGACCTCTTCTCAGAAAAGCAAAGTTGTGCCTCAAGGCTCTGTTTTGATAACTCAAAAATGTGGGAGTGATGGATAGCAGGAGTATTCAGATAGCTACACAATTAATTCACATACCATAACCAAGTAGGAGCCTTCATTTTTCAAAAAGCTTTTGAGTAAAAGTCTAAATTGCTACCATTTTACCCCAAGAGAACAGAACACTGTCTTAATATTCTAAGCTATTTCATTAAATAGCACTTACTACCTACCATAAACTATGTTGCAAATGGCTAAGCAAAGGATATATATAGATTTAGGACAGCTTGTGACCTTGTCATTATCAGGTACAAAGGAATAAGGCAATTTCTTTGTGTATAATTGCATTTAAATTTTATGCCATAACAGTTGAAATGAGAATTGTTAGTCGTTTAAAGAGGCAGTTTAAAGATTAATTTAATGACACATACTTTGGCTCCTTAAAGAGGTCTAAAGAATAATAAAAGGGCGTTTTATTTGGAAAAATCCCTCACTTCTTTGCAGTCCATCTCAGAATCTACTACTTTAGCCTTGTGCTGGATGGATAGGTTTGTGTGGGTGGCGGGAGGGAGAAGTGGGAGCTGGCTTTTATCCACAGGCCTTTCCATTTTTAAAAATTGAAAATCCTCTCTGTCACCAAAAGTTTAATTTAAATAATTTAGTATCAAATATCTAAAAACTATAACTAAATTGAAAAGGGAAGAAAAGACAAAGTGAGAGTCCGGAAAAGTGGCAAAGAACTGAAAATCCTTCTAAAACAAATAAACAAAAACCAACTGGAACCATAAGGCTCTTTAGGTAGTGTGTTAGTAATTTAGGTTGTTACTCATGCACCAGCCAACTCCAAATTATAAGGTGCGCTTGGACAGCACCCTGTCTCAGGGTTATGGAACCACATCTCTTCCTTTTGGTTCTGCTGCTGACTTCTGAGAGACCTGGAGCAAACTTCAAGGAAATTTATAGGTGAGATAGTTGGCGGGGTCAGATGATGGGGAAAAAGGAAGGATGGAAGGTTGTGGAAGGTTGGGGGTAAGGGAAAATTTGCACAGTACAGAGAAGACTTGAAAGGAGAGAGAGAAAAATGAAGAGGTTGTTATAATTGAGAAAAAAGAAAAGTGATTCATATGCTTTTGGGTTCTTGAGATCTGGACATTCCAGAAATTTTAGGAGAGAAAGTAACAGTGGAAATCTATGAGTTAAGCAATTTCTTCCTAGAGAAAGTTTACCAATCTTAAAATCAGGAAATTAGGCTTACTTGATGTCACCATTATTCTTTTGCTGGCAATGTGAGACCCTACTCTGACTTGTTTATGGTGTATAAATACTGATTTCAACATCACAGGTTTTGGCTACTTCCATTTAGTGAAAACTGCATTATGAGGACATTGTAAACTATAAGGGATTTGAAATGAAATAATTTGTCACTTCAATAGGAGTTTAATACTGTTTGTGTGTTAACTTCATTATCTGAATTTAACACTCAGAATTAATTATCATGCTTTGTTTTAAAAGTAATATAGTAATAGAATGTTCACACTCTATTGAATTTGAATTAGTACCATATGAATAATCTGGGCTCAGGTTTACCTTTGCAAAGCACGTCATTTCTTTGTAAGTATTACTAATTCAATGGGGGGGAAAACTTGGTAAGGAAGATTTTTACATGCTAAGGTAATTTTTTCCAGAAACACCAAAGCACTTCACAGGTAGCCACTCCACTGAGAAAAATCATTATGCTAATTCGAGATAACATATTTATTCTTTAGGTAGGTTTCTGAAGGTCTTATTGGGTCCTCTGTTAGCCTAGTTGAGTTGTGTATATGACAATAGGGAATACTTTTGCTACCCTTTAAAAAGGTCACTGTGGCAAATGCTGTTATTTGCTTACTTGATACCCATTTTTCTCTTCTTACTGTTAACAAAACACAAGTTTTATTTGATGCAGCAATAACTCTAGGCATATATTCTCTTTCCCAATATCCTTTGCCACTAGATTTGTCCACATAACATAATTCTAATGACTTGGAAGATTAAACTCTAGCCAATGAGATCCAAATGAAGGTCACAAGGGTTTCTGGGAAAGCTTTGTTGTTTCTTTTTTTTTAATATTTATTCATTTTTGAGAGAGAGAGAGAGAGAGAGACAGAGAGCATGAGTGGGGGAGGGGCAGAGAGAGAGGGAGACAGAATCTGAAGCAGGCTCCAGGTTCTGAGCTGTCAGCACAGAGCCCTGGCGTGGGGCTCAATCTCAAGAAGAGATCATGACCTGAGCCGAAGTCAGATTCTCAACCAACTGAGCCACCCAGGCGCCCCAGCTTTTATGTTTCTTGATGAAAGGGCAAAACAAGCTGGTACTGCTGTCCACATTTTCTTTTATTTTATAGTGTTGATGTGATGTCTGGGGTTCCAACCATGGGCTAGAGCTTGTAACCAAGAGGTGACAAGCAAGAAGATGAAAGTTAAAAGCATTAAAATAAGGTAGTTGAGGAGAATGGAAAAAGCCTGGATCCCTGATGGTATCTCAGAATAGCTAAACTACTGCTATAAAACGCCTATCTTTAGATTTCTTATTATGTAAGAAAAATACATGATATTTGTTTAAGTTGTTCTTAGGTGTTTTGTCATATCATCAGATCCACTGATGATACATTAAATATTAAGAGGTGTGTATTTGTGTACATGTATGTATATATTTTACTTGGTCCTTCCATTTAATATGAATATGAAGTTTATTTCCAAGGATAATGTTCATCTACCTTTCCATTAAGGAAAAAAATAGAGAAAGAAAAGGCAAAAAAGAGAGAGAAAAGATAGAAAAGAGCTTGTGGGAAAGGAAGATAAGAGAAGTTATCATGAAAGCAAAATAAGGGGTAAATTTTAAAAAGAAACAAATTAAAAATACCACAGTAAACTTGAAAATGTAATTATTTGCATTAGTTTCTGTGTACCTTATTTTATTAAAAAAGTTTTTAAATGACACATTGTTTTGCAAAGATACAGACATTTGTTTTAGGAAGAAAGTGATGAGGTTCAGAGGAGTAAGTCACATCTGATGACTGGAGGATGCATGTTTCCACAGGATGAGTCTGCCCACTCTGTGGAAGAGGCTCTCTTGAGAATTCTCAGCCAAATCAAATGTTTCTGCAACTTGTGGGAATCGTGTATGTAAAAGAAAAATTGTCCTTGAAGTGAACATGGTGAAATGAGGGGCCTTAAGAACGCAGATGAAACAGCATAAAAGTTGGAGCCATGTGGGATGTGCTATACAGACTCTCAGAACAGTCTGTTCCTTCCATGGTACCAGGATGGGACAGGCCTGGTGAACAATGTGTACCCACCTCTTAAAAGAAAAGTGCAACTGAATTGTGCATTTATTTGTTTGTGGCAATTAGTTTTTATTCTTAGAACATTTATAAAGCTAAGAGATTTAAGTAGTACTTGAAAAGACTCTAAGGAGATTAAATAGTACACAATCAATCCTGTACTCGCTTTCAGAAAAATTATGGTTCCCACATATTCCCACTCTTACACCTCTAGGAGGACTATACTCTGACACCTTTTTAATGCATATATACAAAAATATATAATTATTGCCCCAAACACAGAAAGGTATTTAAAAAAATTTTTCCTATCCTCTCACTATCCAGTAGAATACTATTATTGGAGATAATTCGGTATATTTCCTTTCAGTCAGCTATCTCTGTATCTATTTATCTGTCTTTTCTCATCCTCACAAAATTGTATCCTACTGTAATTATGTATTTGTATCAGGGCTTATTTTTTGTAACTTTGCGTCATGATCATATGCTTAGAGAAGTGTGTTTTCATAGGTTCAGGAGCATTTTCCAGGGAATGAAGAAATGAGAAGCCTACCGCACGTCAGTAAATAAATAGAAGGAGGAGACAGGCATATAGAAGAGTGCATGTTCAATGTAGAAACCACAAATGATTGAATGATGCTGGTGATGAACAAGGTTAGAGGTCACTAGTCTAGACTAAGACTTGCAAACTGATGGCTGTTAGCACATCTGGCCTGCAGATGTTTTTTGGTTTAGGTCATAGAGTTTTTTTTTCTTCCCCAAATTAAATTATGGCCAACATTTACAAATTGATAGATTTCAAATAAAAAAAATCTGATGTTACATTTTTAAAAAGCCAAAATTGGCAAATCAAGGGCCATATTTCTACAAATGTTGTCTTGTCAATAGTGGATACTCAGTAAAATGGAGCGTGTGTTCTCCAGTCTGCTGGTCAACCTGGTTTCTACAGGCCTTTGAATCTGCAAAACTAGGGGCCAGTGTAGATAATTCCTTCATAATTACTTACTGGTTACCATTATTTTTATATGTGTGAGAGCATAACCTCTCATGGGGCTCAACTAAATAAGGCCAAGAAGGAATCATGGTCTTTTTATATATAACTATACTGTCTTGTTGGCATACATTAGATTCTTAGTAAATATTTGAAAATTAGCCATAGTTTTTGATGGAAAGAAAATTTTAGTCTAAAATATTTTAGCATAGCATATGATAAATTCAAACTATATTTTAAAATATCATATTCACAGATAAGCAACATAATCGCAGAATAGGCTATAGCTTCCATCAAGTTTCCATACACATTAATTGAACTAACAAGACACCTCATTGAAAATAATTTTCATTTAAACAAAAACTTTAGTGTTTTATATTCAACCTGCCAGAAGAACAGGTCTTCTTTTCATGCTAGGCATATATGGGTGATGGGGGTAAAGAGTAAGGCAGAAGGGCTATTAAAAATTGTAATTTGTAAGCAATATAGCAGTGGTGACCTTTGTATCAAATGTTACATCTAGTCCTTCTGAGATGAGGATCATATTCCCAAGTAAATAAAGATATTCATCAGAATGAGCTATAGAGTTTCTGTACTGCTTTATAACATTCAAACAAAGGAGGAATGTAGGATATAAGACCAAAGAATGCCCTATGGAGCCTTAGAAATTAAAAACAATCTCATAGGAGTAATGATTTTTAAAATCCACATATGGATAATGATTTGGAAGAGTTGAAACTTTCTCACGTCTTACGGCCCTCTTGACTCATTCTAAAGTTTCTTGCCCTCATTGTGGAGGAAGAACGAACTGAGGGAGAAAGGGATTTTCTTTATATTCAGATCATCCATTTTAAATGCATACAATATGTTTTCCATTTCCCATTTCATGAAATCTACCTTTTTTTCATCTGTCTTTTCCTTTTAAGGAGGAGAAACATAAAGAAGCTTTCTTTGGGACCGCTGGCCTTGACTTTCTGGTTATTTAGGTCTTTGCTAAGTACCATTTGTGTTTTACTCCGACCAGATGCAGACATTAGAATAAATGGAAACATGAAGATAAAGGTTGGGAGGACAGAAATTGAGAGGATATGAGAGCAGTATTGAGGTGGTGGAATTAGGCTGGAGATCATGTCTTCTTGACATAGCATTGGACTCAGAAAGGAGCTTTTGCTTCATTCCTATGTTGATAAGAAGGGTTTGGATCGAAAGGCTAGACCTTTAGGAGTTTGTTGATTTCTCTGAAGCACTTTGCCAAATTTAATGACTTTCACTAAATCAGTAAGCTTAGCAGTTCTATATTTCTCTCTCTCACTTTTTTAGTATTTATTTTTGAGAGACAGAGAGAGACAGAGTGTGAGTTGGGGAAGGGCAGAGAGAGAGAGAGAGAGAGAGAGGGAGACACAGAATCTGAAGCAGGCTCCAGGCTCTGATCTGTCAGCACAGAGCCTGATACGGGGCTTGGACTCATGAATCATGAGATTATGACCTGAGCTGAAGTCAGATGCTTAATTGATTGAGCCAGCCAGGCTCCCTATACTTCTCAAATATAAGGTATTGTGATAAGGCTAAGCAAAAACTACCCAATATAACAATTATATATTTTTTACAAAATACATAGAAAAATAATTTGTTAAAATTATAATGGAGTATTTGTTAACCTTGAATTATCTCTATATAGATCTATATCTTGGAAGAAAATACCGTCATAAGCAAGATTTCAAGAACTATACTATATGGGCATGGATTGATGTCTTTTTCTATGTTTTATCTCAGTGTTTTAATCTAAGGTTGATTTCTCCTCTACAAAGTTTACTTTCAAAGCTGAATTATTATGGCTTCAAATTGCTCCCAATTTGATGTTTAGAGGCCTTCAGGTTTTTACAATCAGAAGTCTTCATGAGCATATGTACAACTCTTTTTTTTTTTTTTTTTTTTAGGGGAGAGAATGTGAGTGAGAAGGGCGGAAGGACAGGGAGAGAGAGTATCTTAAGCAGGCTCCCCACCTAGTGCAGAACCTTACGCAGGTTTCAATCCCATGACCGTGAGATCATGACCTGAGTGGAAATCAAGAGTCAGATGCTTAACTGACCAAGCTTCTCAGCCCCCCCCCACCACTTTTTTGAGGCATATGTACAACTCTAAGCAACCTCAGTACTGTTTTGAACAAAAGAATGACTTGAAATGATGTCAAAATTAGTTTCTCAGCTAATATCATTCCTACCAGCTGACTTCAACCTTTGGAAATAGTAACAAGCTTGTTAATCAGCTAGCTTTATCTGAAAGAGGAGACTTAAACTTCTTCATCAGGGAGAGCTTTATGTTATCCTGCCTTATAGTAAGCTTCCAAACTTAAATGATTGTTTTTTAAAAATTGGGATATAATTTTCTGAGTCTCATGTATCATGCACCACAAATGGTTATCAAGGTTTTGTAAAATCACCAGATAGGAAAATAGATGGAATCTTCCATTCTGGCCTCAGTGTGTTAGGAGATGCAAGATGGAGTAGAATTAGGAGGTGGGCAAAGGAAAGCAGAGAGAAAGACAGAGAAATGAACTGGGAGATAATTGGGAATCAAGGTTGCCTCTGGTGTTTGGGATTCCTCAGGTCAGTATTTTTGTAGGTATCTGTCTATATAATTAATTTTATTACACATGTATTACAAAATTCATAATTCTATATAAAGAATAGTGATTATGAATGATAGTTTAAAATAATAGAGTTGGGAGAGGTACTAAATTATTTTATTGTTTAATTGGTACATGTGAAAATTCATTATAGGGTCCAACCACCATCTCTTTAACTTCAGATCTAGGAACCATGTCTTTATGTTCTTGGTGGTCAAATGCATCATTCTTGGTTAATTTTATTTCTCCCACCATGAGAAAAGATAGCAATGCTCTTATTACTCAACAGTATCATGACTCTTTGGAATGTTTGTATTGAAGCAATGTCCTCATGCCACTTATTTACTGTGGAGTACATTATCACTATGGTGCTGCGTCATGCATCATGCTGCCCATAAATAGTAGTCTGTGTTGCCTCTGTTGAAAGTTTTACCGTGCTTTTTGTTGATGACCACAAGTGCAAATCTTACTCAGAGGATTCAGAGAACTGTCAATGGTTACTTGTTTTCTGGTCATGTTATATTTGCCATTCGGAATGTAATTGTGTAGTCATGGATCAACTTTTCTTCCAGTCGTGTCTTGTCGTGAACTCTTTAGTCCGTAATCACTGCATCACATGAGTGATGAGTGACTCTGTGTCAACATTATTATGTCTGTCCTATTTCATGCAATTATGCAAACAACAACAACAATAACAACAACAACAACAACACAACCTCACCACTCTGGTTACTAAGAGTGATCAACTTTCCATGCTGCACTTCTGGAACTGTGGCCTGGATGGGACCTGGGGCCAGGCCTATAGGTAACAAGCCGTAAAGCTATTATGATATCTGGTCTACCTCACTGGTTAGAAGCTTGGAAAGTACTCCCAAGAGGAGCTAAGGCTCAGGTGCCCACTTAAAAAGCACTACAATCCCATGCACAGGAGGGAGACTTGGGAAATTTCAAGGATAGGACTCCAAAACATAGAGCTTCCTTGGTCCAAGGCTGAGGCAGGGTCCTGGCTTGCCTGGGTGACAAACTCTTTAGGTGATTCTTATGCATTCGAGAACCACTGATCCACAGTGGAAATGGAAATAGGATCTTAGAGACATGTTTAAAGTAAAGAGAAATAAGAAATATTTGAGCATTAGTCTTATAATTATGTTGACAATGAGGAACACAATTTAAAATACATACGTTCCTGTAATTTGAGGAGTATCCTCTTCATTTCTTTGTGGTGCATATGTTTTCTTTCAAGCACAGATCTTGCCTGACTAAAAATTCTAATGCCACAAAAGTCTAGATGATATGCTATTGGTGACTTTAACTAGTTTTAACTCTTCATCCAGTGTTTCTTTGTATTTTGTAAAAAGAAAAAGGGTCTTCACATGTATGTTCATGTTTCGATCATTGTGAAACAAACCCTCCGCTGCCTTGGTGATGATCTCTTTAGTGTCACTTGAAATATAGAGCAAGGATTCCCAGGAGAGAGATGACCCAACTCAGTTAGGATAAAGGCTACTTTGCAACATCAGTGAATAGACACAATTATTTAAAATTATTTTTAATTATATGAAATTGCTTTATTTTGTATTTCCTTTGAAAAATAAAATATATCAGGAATAACTTGCTGATTTTCATGATGCTCCTGTCTCTGAAACCTGATATTTTATTATGTTCTTACATTTTCCTACTAAAGAAGAGCCTCCCAACCCCCTAAGTCTGTTGCTGTATCAGTCAGATTTCACTTCTGTTTTCACTCTTAGGTCTTGATTTTGTGTTGATTTGTATCGCTCTGACTGTGTTGGTGATTAACCAACACAAATCTTTTTAAGTACCTACAGCAACACTTTACATGACTAATAGCTGAGGTCCATTCAGTGTTAAATTAAAAATTGCTCAGTGGTGGCTGTTTAGGAGGTTTCGAAATCTAATAAATGCTGAGAAATAGGTGTTCTTAATGCTTTTACTGCTGTCATGCCGCTGTGCACAGGTGCCATGTGGCACACTTGTAGGTTCAGAACCTACATGTCAGTCAGGAGGCAGAGGAAAATTTTCAGAAAACAGGGGCTTATGTGCATGGAATTCAATTACTGCTTGGGGAAATAAGTATTATTTATATTTTATGTATAAAGTAATAGCATCTTCTTGAAAATATTCAAAGAGAGGCATAAAATTAAAGAACTCAGGAGAGTCTTAGGGAATAACTTGGTGGGTAAGAAAAAAGGGTCTGAACTTTATAGCATGTATGAATTTTTAGATACTTTCTAAAATATTATTCTGATATATTCTGATACATTCCATTCCATTCCATCTTATTCTTTGTTTTCTAAAATGATTGTTAAAATTATTTTATAATTCACTAATAGAGAGAGAACTGTATATAGAGAAATAAAATCAATGCCCACTCAGTGCCCACTCAGATGTAAGCAGCCATGAGAACTTTGACTTCAGGCCTCAGTCGAAAGTTGTGTAAAATGTGGAACACAAAGCTAAGACACAAAATGTATTAAAAATAAATGTTGTGAGTCAGTAATAAAGTTTACCCAAGGGATTGATTCATTTCTTTAAAGCCCGCTCAGAAAATACATATTTTTTCTTTTTTCTTTTTATTTTTCTTCCTCCAAATTAGAAAAATACATTTTTAAAAATAATAATCTTAAAATATTTATTCAAGTCTGCCAGTTTTGAACATTCATAGTTGAATGAGGAGCACTTAGCTACCGCCATGTAGAAGCTTAAGGAAAACAAGTGTGGGACTCAAGGTTTTTTCTATGGTTGTAGCAATCATAGACTCACTGTCATAGTATCCAAATCTGAATAGATATACTTAATGGGGCACATCTTGATGTGCTGAAATTTAAAAAACTATGTTATAAAATGACCTTGAATGTCACAACTGATATAAACAGAGCATAATTGGATAGATAAATCTATTTTAGAAAATCCATAAACCAAGAATAGGTAATTTCTAAAACTTATCTACAAATTAAAAAAAGATATATTTAATAAAAACTAAGTGAAAATTTCTCACTAAAAACTTATGTATTTCTATAATGTGTTCCATTTGAGTCTATGCATACACTTTAAGTTATTTTACAAAGCCAGTGGAAATATGGAAAGGAAATTAGATGGAGTGTATTTGTATTGAGTAAAAGCAAAATCAAACAGGTAAACATAAAAACTCCACCCCCAGAAAATATTAAGTTAAACAAACTACAGAAAAAAAGCCGAAGACTCAAAAAAAGTTCAAAGATTAAAATTTAATTGAATTTGAGAATTAAAGGAGTGAATTCTCACTTTTTATAAAAATAAATGAACAGGTAGGCCTGTTTTCTAAAGTTAAGAATGGTTAGTCTTTGGAGGACATAAACATAATTACAGGATTTATTTCGTGACTGTTCTTTATTTAAGAGGAGCCAGCTGAAAAGTTAGATGTTTCCACCTATGGCTACCTAATATAATTTTTCCCATAAAATTTTGCATTTGTGTTATTTAGGTCAATGGGCACATTAGGCAAGGGAACAAGTTAGTGCAGGCTTCTATGAAATCACTATTTCCATAAATTTTGGAGTCCAACTTACCCAGTGAATGGGCCTTTAGATTTTAAAGATGCTTAGATTGTTTTAATGTAATTGGCACTTGAGTCTGTATAGAAATTTCAATAAATATTCAGCCCTAGGAGAAGAGCTCAACTCTAGTTCCTGAGGCAGAAATGAGTTTGCTGTAATTCCTTCCTATGTAGTAACTGCCCCTACAAAGTCTGAGGACCAAAAATAAATAAATGAACTGTGCCTCTTATAATTTATTTAAAGATAGGAGGTTATTAAATAATTTAATATCATTAATCTGTCAACTACTATCTTCTTCATTAAAGACAGCACTATTTGCAACAGCAACTTCATGGTTTAAAAGCAATTAAATGCACAAATGGTTGCAGAAAAAAGAGAGATAATGAGAAAATCTGAAACTCCTAGAAGTAAATCAATGAAATTAAAAAAAAGAGAGATATGCCGAGTTATCTCACACCTTTCACATATTAGAAGTTCAATAGCTTTATATTATGTATAAAGATACATGGTCAAGTATATTCTAATCCACCTGTTTCATCTAGGCATAATACCTGGCACGAGGTGGGCAAAGGATTAGGGACTCATTTCCGTTACTCCTTGTTCACTCATTTATCAAACCAGTGCTTTTTGAGCACTTACTCTGAGAATTTCCTTTTTTATTAGTATGTAACACATTGGAGATAAAAAAGGAAACCCAGATCATACTTCTGGGTTCAAGAGGTTTTTGACGATGTTGAACATGTGGTAGGTCAAAGTAGACAGAAAAGAGCAGAGGATTTGCAACCGTCTGGTGATTTGGATTCTTAGAGCTAGATTCTCAAAAACACTTGAGACAAAATTTCAGCACAGTTGTTTTCTAACTTAACTACTTTGTGAATAACCTAAGTGGAGATGACATCAGTGAAGGAAGATGTAATAGTAGAATTTCAGAATTGATGATATAAAAACAACCATTCCTTCTTTGATAGTATCTTCATTTACAAAAAAGTCAATAATAAGTAATACAGACTTTAGAGAAGCAGTCAGGAGAAACTCTGTCACTTTGTGTTAATATTGACTTTATCATTAATGTCATTTTGATGCCTATTTTTAACATAAGACATGATAATTATACATTTTAAAAGTAAAATATTTATTAGTAGTTTTTATGTAGGATTTAAAAAATTATTAACTTTTATTTATTTTTTTGAGAGACAGAGAGAGACAGAACATGAACGGGTGAGGGGCAGAGAGAGAGAGAGTCACAGAATCCAAAGCAGGTTCCAGGCTCTGAGCTGTCAGCACAGAGCCCGATGCGGGTCTCGAACCCACGAACCGCGATAACATGACCTGAGCCAAAGTCGGATGGTTAACCGACTGAGCTATCTAGGCACCCCTGTGGGATTTTAATTTAAGTATAACTAAAAGAAAAATTAAAGCATTTTGAAACTATTTGGTCATTTGTTGCTTTTAAATAAAAAAAAGCTGATTTGGAGAAAATACTATATGTATCTTTGACTCTATAAATTTTACTTCATATTTATGTTTTTCTATCCCCTTCTGTACCCAGACATGGCAGAATATCTTTGATCTCACCCTTATTATTCTAGATATTTTGCTGCTACTAATACTCAAAATGTTGTCGTCTATTCTATGTCTGTTCCTTGAAGCTTTGAAATCTTCCTGTCCTGACCAGTTGTTAAGTCTAAAGGCCACTTGAGCCAG
Organism: Paguma larvata; assembly: GCA_030068075.1. Taxonomy (NCBI): domain Eukaryota; kingdom Metazoa; phylum Chordata; class Mammalia; order Carnivora; family Viverridae; genus Paguma; species Paguma larvata. The sequence continues at coordinate 127,434,024 of CM057824.1, read as the reverse complement.
GGGTTCATTTTGGCTTGTATTTCTATTTATACATCTGGTATTGAATTTGCAGTCATGGCCCTGTGATATGTACTTGTTAATACCCACTGTTATCCTTCAGTTGCTGACAGTTCCTTCCTTAACTATTCTCTGACTGCTTCCAAACTATTATTATCAAATTTAGCCCTTTGATGTCTTGGAATTTCAGTCCTGTCCATTCATGTGTAGTTCAAACATGGTATTAGGTGATTAACGTGACTATTGCAACCTAACGCAATAATACTCTCTTGGAAATCCTTACTTTAAACCTGGGATACAGTGGGTATTCTTTATGAATTTTTTCATACACACAGAAACCAAGTCTATTTCTAAGAAAACGTATTAGAATCAAAAGCTCTAGGCAAGCTGTAACTCATTCCAGAGAAGTGTTTTTCTTTTTTCTTTTTTTTTTTAACTTCTAAGTTTTAAATAGATTATCTACTTTTCAGGGTTTTTTTCTGAGTTATTGCAACCATCCATTTATATTTTCATCAATCAGTCAATGTATCAAATAATGTCTGACCATCAGTCATTGTCTTAGACATTTTGAGGAAGAGTTAATAAACAATATAGATATTCTTATTACCTTTGGAGAGCTTGGAATTTAATTAGCAATGTGGATAAATAATGAAGGAATTTAAAATTGTATGTGTATGTGTGTTAAGAATTTTGAGAGCAAAAGTAAAAGGTTCTTTGGCAATATGTTGGAGAGGCAACAATCTGGGATTTGGGGATTCCGAGAGAAGGGTTCTTGAAAGGACTATTTAAAGTGAACTCTGAAGTTAGAGTAAGTGACGGTGAAAGTGGGGCAGGGTAATGTTGCATGCATAGCAAGCAGCATAGACATTTGAGGAACTGAAAGCAGGTTAGCATGGTGTGAGGCGGACGTAGGGAAGTAGGAAAAGAAGTAGGAAAGTAGACTGGAATATTAAGTGGGTCCCTAATTAGGAAAGACCCTATAGGCAAAATTAAATCATTTGGATCTCAAACTAACAACAAAAGGGAATCATTAAAGTGTCTTGAATTAGGAATGACGAGATAGAATGGAGAATAGACTGGAGGGAGAAGGCATGGAGATGCGGGGACTTGGAAGGGGCTAAGTTTTAGAAATCTAGGTAGGAGATAATGATGGTTTGAAGTAGGATGGTAGTTCTATGGATGGACAGAAGTTGATGAATTTGAGAAGTTTTTTAGGAGGTATGCTGAGCATTAAGGAGTGACTTAATATTGGAGGTGAGGACTAAGTTGATTCTAATGACTGTTGTCTTGAGTAGACAATGGTGATACCGGGTACTGAGATATAGAATATAGAGTATAAGGAGTTAGGGGAAGAGCACATGGTAGATTATTCTGGGACATTTTGACTTTGATATGTGAGTCGAGTTGCAAAGTGGAAATACCAATTAGGTAGGATAATATCTCTCCAAGCTCAGGAGAAAGCCCTAGAGAAGAGATAGTAGCTACTAACAGCATGGAAGTTAAGGTAATCACACAGTGAGAGTAACGTAGATGAAAAGAATTTGCTTAACTGAACTTTAAGGACAGTAACATTTAAGGATAGAACAAGAATCTGTCTCTCTGTCTCTCTGTCTCTCTATCTCTCTCTCTCTCTCTCTCTCTCTCTCTCACACACACACACACACACACACACACACACACACACACGCCCAGAAGATGCAAGAAAGGTGGGAAGAAAACCAGGGAAATGAAATGTGATGAATGCAAATGAAGAAAGTACTTTAAGAATGGAGGAATAGATGTGTCAGATACTTCCAAGTAATGAAGTAAAATAATAGGTGAGTGCCTACTGGTTTAGGTAGACCATTATTGACTTTGGAGGAGTAATTGTGGCAGAACCAAATTACTATGAATGAGAAGTGGAAAATAAGGAGGTAGAAGCAGTGAATATAACTGTGGATTAAGATTAGCTGTGAATGGGAATAAAGAGTTAGGCTAGTGGCTGGATTAGGTTGCAAGACTATAGAGGAAACTAGAGTATAGTTAGCTCTTTATTTTTTTAATTTTTAAAATTTTAAAATTTTATTTATTTATTTATTTAAAAATAATTTTTTGTCAAATTGGTTTCCATATAACACCCAGTGCTCATCCCAACAAGTACCCTCCTCTGTGCCTGTCGCCCACTCTCCTCCCTCCCACACCCCCTCACCCCTCAGTTTGTTCTTAGTCTTTGAGAGTCTCTTATGTTTTGTTTTATCTCCCTAGTTAACTCTTGAGGGTTAGAGGTGTCAAGCCCCCACATAGTTTAAAATATACATATAACTTTGCCCCAGAACTTAACTGCTAATAGCCTACTGTTGACTGGAAGCCTTACTGATAACATAAATAGTCAATTAGCACATATTTTGAATGTTACATATATTATATACTGTATTTTTTCAAATAAAACAGTAAGGAAATCATAAAAGAAAATACGTTTATGGTATTGTAAGTATTTGTCAAAATGAATTCACATAGGTGGACCAATGCAGTTCAAACCTCTTTTGTTCAGGGGTAACTATAGTTTATATTCTGATAAGAAATGGTTTCATAGAAAATTATAGTATTTTAATTTTTATAATAAATGAATAAGGATGGCAAGTTTCTTCAGACTAGATCTTCTTAGTACTACATTTTAGTGGGCATTGCCAAAGTCCATGGTCTGGTTATCAGTTATGTTCCACAATTAATCTTACTTCTATTAAAGTATGTGCCAATGTGTTAGAATATTAATTTTCTATTAATAGATTATTATTATTATTTTTAGAAAAGTTTTAGGTTTACAGAAAGATTGAATGGATAGTACAGAGAATTTCCATACATCCTTCTCCTACACCCAACCCCACACACAGTTCCCATATGGTTAATAGCTTACATCAGCATGTCAGCATATATTGCAGTAAAACTAATGAACCAGCATTGGTACATTATTATTAACTAAAGTCCTTAATTTATTCCGACTTCCTTAGCTTTCACCTCATTCCTCCTTTCTGTTCTGGGATCCTGTCTCCTTAATCTCCTCAAGGTTTTGATAATTTCTGAGACTTTCCTTGTTTTTGATGACCTTGACAATTTTGGGGAGTACTCATCAGATATATTGTAGGATGAACATCTACTGGAATTGGATGTTTTTCGCATGAATGAGACTGGAGTTACGGGTTTATGGAAGGAAGGTCACAAAGGTAAAGTGTGTCATTTTTATCATATCTTACCAAGGGCGCAGATAGTCTGCATGATTTGTGACCGTCGATGTTGACCTTGGTCAACAGGCAGAAGTAATGTTTTTCAGAATTCCTTACTATTACTTTCTCCCTCCTATTTTCTTTTTCTTTCTAAAAAAATGTTTACTTATTTTGTGTGAGAGAGAAAGAGCACAGGAGCAGACGAGAGGCAGAGAGAGAGAGAGAATCTCAAGCAGGCTCCGCACTGTAGGTGCAGAGCCCAATGTGGGTCTCGAACCCACAAACCATGAGATTATGACCTGATCTGAAACCAAGAGTCAGATGCTTAACCAACTGAGCTACACAGGCTTCTCTCTCCCTCCTATTTTCATACTTGGAAGGAAGTTACCGTGTGCAGTCCACACTTAAGGATGGGGAGTTATTCTTCTTCACCTGTAGGATGGATTATATAAATAATTTATGTGGAATTCTTCTGCATGAGAGATTTGTCTCTTCTGTCTCATTTGTTAATTTATTTAGTCATTTGTTTATATCAGTATGGACTCATGGATACTTACTTTAACCTTTGAGTTACAATCCAATACTACTTTATGTTATTGTTCCAGCCTTGACCTTTGGGGGATCTTTCAGTTTGCTTCTGTGTCACTTTGACCTTTATCAGATATTTTTATTAATTAAATTTTTAAAACTTGACCTCTGTGCTTCACCTATTCATTCTTTTTACCCTGAGCCCTGGAAACCATTGATTATTTATCTGTCACTCTAGTTTTATCTTTTCAGGAAAGTGATGTAATTGGAGTCATGTACTATGTGGCATCATTTAAGATAACTTCTGTCACTTACAATATGCACTTAAGGTTCCTCCATGTCCTTTATGGCTTGATATCCTTGAATAATATTCTGTTGCTTAGATGGACTGCAGTTTGTTTATTTGTATGTTGAAGAATATCTTGGTCGCTTCCAATACGAAGTAATTATAAATAAAGCAGCTGTAAGCATTTGAGCGCAGATATTTTTGTGTACGTAAACTTTTGTTCTCAATCAGGTAAATACCTAGGAGCACAATTGCTCAACTGTATGCTAACACGTGTTTAGCTTTGTAAGAAAGTGCCAGGCTGTCTTTCACATTGGCTGTAGCCTCTTACGTTCCCACCAGCAATGAGCAGGAGCTCCTGTGCTGCACTTGATTGTCAGCACTTGTTATTGTCAGCTTTTTGTTTATTTCAGTCATTCTAATAAAGGTATCTCCTTGTGGTTTTAAGTTGAAGCTCCCTAATGAAAAATGATGTTGAGCATCTTTCTATACTTATTTGCCATCTGTATATCTTCTTTGAGGAGGTTCAGATCATTTTACCATTTTTGTTGGGTTGTTTTCTTATTATTGAGTTTTAAGAATTGTATGCATATGTTAGATACAGTGAGTCTTTTATTAGATATGTTTTGCAAATATTTTCTCACAGTATGTGTCTTTTTATTCTCTTAGTGTCTTTCACAGAGCAAAAGTTTTCAATTTTTTTTGAATGTTTATTTATTTTTGAGAGAGAGAGAGACAGACAGAGCATGAGCAGGGGAGGGGCACAGACAGAGAGGGAGACACAGAATCTGAAACAGGCTCCAGGCTCTGAGCTGTCAGCACAGAGTCCGACGTGGGGCTCGAACTTGGGAACGGCGAGATCATGACCTGAACCAAAGTTAGATGCTTAACCGACTGAGCCACCCAGGTGCCCCCAAAAGTTTTCAATTTTAACAAGACCAACTTACTATTTTTTTCTGTGATCATCATGCTTTTGATGTTATATTTAAAAACTCATCATCAAACCAAGGTCACCTACATTATCTCCTATGCTATCTTTTAGAATTTTCTAGGTTTTCATTTTACATTTAGGTTGTGATCTGTTTGAGTTGTTAATGTTTTGAAAGGTATAAGTCCTCTATCTAGATTTATTTTGCAGATGGATGTTCAATTATTCCAGGACCATTTAGTGAAAAGACTATCTTGTTTCCATTTAATGCGTTTTCTTCTTTGTCAAAGATCAGTTGGCTTTATTTGCATGGGCTTATTTCTGGGTTCTGTGTTTTGTTTCACTGATCTATGTATCTGTTCTTTTGCCAAAATCATGCCCTTTGGATACTGTAGTTTTATAGTAGACCTTGAAGTCAGATAGTCCCAGTTTTCTAACTTGTTCTTCATCTTTAATATAGTGTTGAAGTATTTCAAGTATTTCATTGTCCCATATAAACTTTGGAATGACTTTCTTGATGTGTACAAAATAACTTTGTGGAATGTTGATTGAATTACTTTGAAACTATAGATCGTGTTGGAAAGAATTAACATCTTAACATATTGCATCTTCCTATCCATGAGCATGGAATATCTATTTATTTAGATATTTCTTGATTTCTTCTGTCAGATTTTTGTAGTTTTTCCCATATAAATGCTGTAAATATTTTGTTAGATTTATATCTGAATAATACATTATTTTCTTTTTCCTTTCTTGTATGGAATACTTTGCAAATTGGCATGTCATCTTTGCACAGGGGCCATGCTAATCTCTGTATCATTCCAACTTTTGTATATGTGCTATTGAAACGAGCACTTTATATCATTTTTGATGCTAATGTAAATAGTATTGTGTTTTAAAGTTCAAACTCCATTTTTTCATCATTGGTATGTAGGAAAGCAATTGCCTCTGTATCTTAACCTTGTATTCTGCATTTCTGCAATGATCACTTATTTATTCCAGGAAATTTTTGTTGATTCTTCTGGATTTTCTACATAGACAGTCAGGTCATCTCTAGACAAGGACAATTCTAATTCTTACTTCAAAGACTGCATTTTATTTTTATTTTTCTTTTTGTCTTAATGTGTTAGTTAGAACTTATAATGTTAGAATAGGAGTTATGAGAGGGAATATTCTTTCCTTGTTTTCAGTCTTAGTGGTAAGCCTCTAGTTTCCCATCATTGAGTATGATTTTAACTGTGGGTTCTTTATAGAAGTTCTTTATCAAGTTGAGGAAGTTCCTCTTAATTCTTAGTGTCCTGAGAGTTTTTATCATGGACTAGTGTTAGATATTAGGATGTGTCAAATATATATTTTTAACACCAATTGATATGATCATGTAAATTTTCATTAGCCTGTTTGTATGATTGATTAATTAATTGATTAATATTTGTTGAACCAGTCTTATATACCTGGAATAAATCCCACTTAGTCATGGTATATAATTATTTTTATCTATTGTTGGATTTGATAGAAATACTGGTCTGTAGTTTTCCTTTCTTGTAATAATTAATGTTTTCATTTGGTTTGGATGTTAATTTTTAATGAAGATATTCCTGGTTTTTGAGTTAGGAATTGTAGCAATACAGTAACACCTATTTTATTCCTTCCAATTAAATTAAATTTGATTTATTTCAATTTGATTCAGTTAATTCAATTCATTACCATCATTAAGTAATAAGTATAAGGCACTCTGCTATGTATTGCAGTATATGATAAATAAAACAGGTTCCAGATCTTGAGTCTGACCGTCAATGAATATGTATCCTTAAGAGAACAAATTCTAGGTTGTATTAGTTGGTAATAGAAAAAGGAAGTTCTTTAAAAACTGTTTGATAAAGCTTTGGTAGACAAATGAATTTATGTATCCTAGAATATTTGCTCCTGAGGAGCATGGATTTTACCTAGTTTTGCTTTTGTTGTATCCACAGAGCCTAGGAGAGCTTTTGGAATAGAATAAACACTAAAGAAATTTTTATTAAATAAAGAAATAAATTGTTGGTATAATTCTGAATGACGATCTTCAACTGGCATTCTAAATCTAGGCATCTTCAACTGTCCTACAAATGTTTTTAAGTGCTTAATAGGGGTGCTATCCTTGACATTTTATTTATAATTTTCATAGTAACATTTTATTTTCTTGTCACAGCATCTTAACATCATTGCAGTTGCCAGTTGTAAAATTTTTTTAAATTATGTTTTGATATATTTTTGATTGATTGCTTAGGGGGATATAAAGAAAATGATTTTATTTTGAAATTAACCCAACCCATCTCCAAATCACATAAACAAGTTAATTCTTATTCTGATGATATTCTCACTTCACCACACATGTAGTGCCTATGGTCCTCCTTCCCCTTCTCAGTGAAGTTACCTAGAGAGTGTTCAATACAATGATAGTGCTCATTACCATGTGTCAAAAAGAATGTCTCTTTGTTGATCCATGCACAAATTTTTCTTCTTTGTCTTAAACCTCAACTTTTCTCTTAGTTCTTGTGGTGTATAATATGGAATACTGACCACATGTGCTTACTTAGCATTAAAATGTGGCTCGTGCCACAAGATGAAGCTATATTTTTTATATATTAGGTTAAATAAAATGTATTAATAAATGAGTTGTACGTGTTTCTTTTGTTTAATGTATCTACATGGAGATTTAAAATTACATGTATTGTTTACATTATATTTCTCTTGGGCCATGTTGGAGACTGTTAAGGATATGTGGGATTGCTATTTATTTGTCACTGGGAAGAAGCCAATTGTGATTTTTAAGTTGTGTACCATTCCATCTACTGATTTTTTAGATGCCCAGAGAAAAGCATAAGGAACTTGCCACCTAAACATTGATGTTTCCAATGGCTTTTCCAGTGGTGGGAAGTTGGTAACAAATTGGTTGAGTCGAATATTTATGAAAGAAGATGACCCCAATGGGTCCAATGACCTATCGAGATAATCTGGGGGAATTGTTATTGGCCCCCTAATTATGTGGTTTTATCTCCTTTGACATGAGTATTAATTTTGTATTAGAGTTTATTCCTAAGTCTTACCTGCTGTGGATCCCTAGACCACATTCAAATTAGTGTAGTGTCTCTGCTTACTTTTACAGCAGGGGAGAGGGCTTCTGTTTTAATCTGACCATTCTCATTATCCATACTACTGACCCTTGAATCTTACTAAGTTATTTCTCTAGCCTTGAGGTCTGTGCCTTTCACATTCTGCAGACCATCACACAATTTCCCCTATTATTTTTCTTAGCAAATTTGTCTTGGGTAATTTATACTTCATTTGTATTTCCACGTGAATAAAAGAATCTAACTCATTCATCATTTTGATTGCAATCCTTTGGAACATTTCCTATATTTAAACTATTCTGGATTAGAGAAATCTCAGTCCTTTTCTTTCCTGAAAATAAGAGCAATCTCCATTTCATGAGCAGGTTGTGTTCCAAAAGAGTAGGAATCATGTCACAGCTGGAGTTTCAGTCCCCAGGCTAGCTCACCAGTTACAGTGTATACCAAAAGTATTGTGTTAATAATGCTGTGAAATTTAACACTACATACTAAAATGTCCCTATGCAAAAACATACATTTTCAATTTGGGATGGCAACAGTGCGTCTTCTTTTACTGTGATGGAATTACAGAAGTCTCCCCAACACTCCTGTCCATGGCTTAGAAGGAAAGTTTCTGTTCATCATGGTTTAATATAGAAGAAAAAGTATTTTTTCTTTATTCTCCATTTCTAAAATAAACTTAAGTCCTTTCTCATTATTTATTTGCCATTTGTAGAAATAAGGCAATAGCAGTCTTTTCTATGTGACATCACCCTTCTCCTTTCACTTAGTGATTTTAGAGTTGCATATGAATGGTGGAAGATAAACTTGGTACAAAAAGGGCTTAAAGAACATCAATTCGTGTTTCGGTGGAAGACCAGTTGTAGGCCACGCTGGAGCTTCACCCAAGGCACTGGCTGTGGGATGGGAGAAGCTCTTATTATGGAATCTAGAATAAGAGCTGATAAGGACAGTGCGATGAGAATGACCAGGTCTAGGAGAGGAGCAGGGTGGAAGTGTGGCAGCTTCTGAGATTTTAGCACTTCTTTTTTTAGATTTTTTTTCCTCTTCTGATATTAATCAAGGGTAAGACTTAGAAGTGGAGAGAAAGTGGATCAATAGGACAAAATCTTAGTTAGATTGAAGCCAAGGAAAAAGGGAAGACCAAAGAATTTTCAAAACATTTTCCTTATTTTGGTTGTATATCTGCGTCATCTCAGATTTGTTTTCCATGAAGAGCTTTGACTATCCTTTGTATCATCAACAGCTTCTCTCCTCCTTTAAAAGATACCTTACATATGTCATGATTTGTACTCAGTTAACTCTGTGTTTGTGGAATTCAGCTTTAAATTCATGGAAATGATGTCCATTAATGGTTATGTTTAGCGGGTATCATTTCAGAACCTTACATAGGCCAAGGTATTCGAAGTGGGGTTCTTGGAGTTCATGAACTTGTAATCCATATTAAAAAGCACTTTCCTTGGAATATTCACTTCAGGAGGAAAAAAACAAAAGTGACCTGAGGTCATTTGTGATGCATGTGAATAAGCAAAGTTAAACAAATTTATTTGCTGCAGAATTTTACTGATTTCTTGACATGATACACGTATCGTAACTCTCCAAAAGGGAGATGTAGTGTTCATCATTCAATGATATTATTAGCCAGAGAATTCTTTTTAAAACACTACTTCCAAGAACTAGGACGTCTTGGAATACAATATGTGAAATGCTGAACTATATTTCATTTTGGTATCATTTTTCCACATGTTTTAAAGCTAGGCATTTTCTAAAACATAAATCTGAGAGCTCAAGGAAAAAAAATCTTTATTTTTTTTGGTATTTGTCATGCTGTAGTTTTATCAGCATTACTTATTTGAAATCAACTGAAGAATTTGTTTGGAAAAAAGGAGTTCTATAACAAAACAAAATATGATAACCACTAATCTAGCCAAGTGCCTCATTTTTGTGAGTTAGAAAACTCAGGGCCAGACATTCCTTGAAGTGATTTATTGTAGATCTTATAACAAGCTAAGGCTCAGAATCATATTGCAGTGTTCTTTTGTATTCCCCAAACTACAGTGAATATGTCCAGTAGAGCTCAAATATAATAAAAATGGGCTATTATACAGATCCCACTCAGTGACAACAAAATTTAGTTCTTCCCAATGTATCCCTCAAGAGTATTTGCTTATTTTTTCATGCATATAATTTTTTTTCTTATGGTAAATTAAGGCATTTCACCAACATCTTATTCTTACACAAACTGTACTTCATTAGACTAATAAATATGCAATAGTATTTTATTAAATACGGTAATATTTTCTTTTTCTTTTTCAATTTCAGTGATTAAACAATGTATGCTAAGTAACTTTTTTGCTGCATATTCCAGTTGTGCCATTTATTTCTTATGGCTCCATTTTCTCATTCTTGTCTTAAAATTCTTAGCTGCCAGTCATTGTGATGAAGGAGCATGATTATGGGCTTTGGAGTGAATCACAGCTATTCTTGAATTCCATCTCCCTCACTTACTAGGTGTATGACCTTGAGCAGATCACAAACTTCTATGAGCCTAAATTTTCTCAAGAGAAATATGGTGTGATGTCAGCTTCGTGGGCTACAGATCACAGATTGTTCTGTTCAGACGTTGGACAAAGTCTTCAAACCCAGGTCCATTCTTTTTCCTTCTGGTCCTGGAGTCCCTCCTTCCCTTCCTTCTTCTCTCTCTCCATTCCTTCCCACCTCTCTTCCTGCCCCTCCTCCCACATTGTAGCAAACAAAACCTAAAATATCCATTGTTCCTATTGTGGGTTGCTTTTGGAGATGTCTTTCCCCAACCTGCATTGAATTAGAAACAGGTTTTGAACTATTAATCTATTTTATAACTAAAATGACAAGACTTTTTAAAATTTTGTTTGTTTGTTTCTTTTTTTTTTTTTTGCTTTAATGCTAGTCACTTCATAAAAGTAGATGAGAAATCATGAATAAAACAGGCCGTAGGAATATTGGAAAGCTTAAAAAATGTTATTTTGTCATAGTTTTTGTGCCTCTTCTAGAGATCTCAACTCATTTCCTTTCCTGCTATCTTGAAGTCCATATTGGACTTCTGTTTTCAGCTTTCATTTCTAAAGGTAAGCCTCATCAGATTGTACCCCCTTCCTTAATTCTACTCCAGGAATGAAACAGATTTTCTAACCCATCATATTAGAAGTATGCAGGTAAATCATCGGTTACTTCTTACTTCTAATGGGTAATAGGTGTTAGAATTTAGAATGGCACGGAAATGGAGAGAGAAAGAGACAAAGGAGACAAAGATCAAGTGAGGGGAACAGCAAGAGATTTTATTCGGGGAGGACCAAAGTTCCCGGGTGAGGTTCTATGACTCGAAGGTAGGGGAGTCAGGGAAGTCGCACTCCGGGTGAGGGCAGGTCTTTTAAGTTGTGGCAGTTCTGGGTTGGCTTCTGGCTGGGGTTGGCACCAAATATGGTGTTTAGCTAGTTGGATCCTTGTGATTGGCTAGTGATGGGTCCTCTTGGGGTGCTGGATCCTCGTGATTGGCTAGGGGTTGTTCTTCGGGGGGTTTTTCTCGTTGAGACATTTCGTGGTATAATCGTGCAATCAGCAGGTGGGGAGTGGTGATTTGGGGCAAAGGCAGGGGAAAAAACCTTCAGGGGCCAGGAGGAGGCTAACAATAGGCATTCTCGATAATCTTTGTACAGTGTATCTTCCACCTCAACGGACCACTCCAAAGCATCCTTACCCTTTGAGGAGGGAGCATAACGCAAACTGAAGGCAAAGTACAAGCTAGCACCATCCTCCTCGCCCCTCCAGGTGGAATATGTGTGATATTCCTTGGACACTCATGGCTACCCAGGAACAAAGGAAAGGAGTTTATGTGCTTGCCATGGTGATGTGGGAAATGAGGGCACTGCCTACAGTCCAGTGATAAGTCTTTGGAACAGGCAGAGTGGCCTCTCTCTGGGAGCTCAGCTGTCTCCATGATGACACTTTGCTAGGGGCAAAAGGGAATCTTGGCTTAACATTATCCTGACCCCCCAAGATCTTACAAGTCTACTTTAACATATAAAAATTCCTTTTGAAACTTCCTTTATCTCAACTCCCCCAAGATATATACTGGCAATCATACTCCAAGCTTATGGTCCCCTGATATACATCTGAAGGATCTCACGACTAAATGGTTATAAATGGTGTTTTCTTAACAACAGCCAGTTCTTCAAGGTCCTGGAAACCTTGCTTCCAAAATTCCTTAGAGACTCATACTGTCCCTAGTGCTCTCTCAATATGAGGGCCTATAATCAGTTACCTGTCACAACCCAGAGCAGCTCTTTCTGCCCATGGGTCCTGTTCCTGTGCTTTAATAAAAACACCTATTGGCCCCAAAGATGTGTTCAAGAATTCTTTCTCAGCAGTAGCCTCTGAGCCCCACCATCACCCCAAAACCCCATCATCCTTCATCATTATGAGGATTGAACAAGACAGCATGTTGTCTATATGGCATTTTTCCAGGCTTGTAGTATGTTATTGGGAAGTATTAGTTTTCCCATTACCCTTTTTCCTTCAGGGAGTTATTCCAAATTGGGAAGGAGAACAGAGGCTGGCACCAATTCCGTGTAGAGAAAATTATTGGTGACTAATTCCATGAGCTAATTTATGTCATAATTTAATTTAGCTTTCTTACCACTTTTCCATGTGCTTCTGATTGCTCTGAGTTAGGTTTTTGCTACCTCTGCTTTTTGGGAAGATTACTGTTAGCACCTTCCCTTACGTGCATTTTTTATTCACTTTTTTCTCTTTATATTTTTTTCTGTTTGAAATTGTCATTTGACTATACCTTTTACTCTCTCATTTATATAGTCTTCCAAGATGTCATTTTGTCTAAAATATCATTTTGTGGTTTGCCAGTCCATAGTCCTGTGTGTATATATATGACTTCTCCATGATTCTTCTATCCTCATCTTAATGCAGTCTCTCTTGGGTTTTATAAGCCAGAAAACAACTGAATCACATCAACCTATATGAAAAGCAGGGGTCACTTTATCAACTTTCCTTCACAGATTCTCCCACAGTTGTCCAAGATGCTATGTGTCAAGCAGGTAGAGTCACAGAACCCTAACAAGAGGAGTTATACCCACATCTTTCAAAGCGATGCAGCTGTGTTATATTCAAACTCTACTACATATAAATGAGAAAACTTGCATTTGGACACTTTTCTATGCTTTGCTTTCAGGGAATATCTAGATACCCAACTCTTTGCTCATTTCTGAAGATGTTCTGCCTTTAAAAACATTTAGATAGGAAAATTTTGCTGCAGCTATTACAAAAGTTAAAATCGAAGCCAAAATATTCACGCCAACATTCATGCAAATATATCCTTTGCTGTGCAGTTAGAATTTGGAATAATTACATCACTCATGAAAGATAGTTTAGTATGTCCCAAATGGCACTGTTTAAATTTCCATTTGCTATTGTGTAGGATCAGCTAAATAATGTAGTTAAAAACGAGCAAGTAAGAGAAATTAAGAATAGGGTGACCATAGCATTGTTAAAGCATTTTGGCACTTTAAATCCTAGATTTTTGTGTTCCCCTAGTGGCAGAGGTCACTGGCATTATAACATTTTCTTTTGTCCCCTGGGGTTTTTGCTGCTGTCAAAATTACATCGTTTTAAAGAGTCCTAAGTAGCTGAGAAGATCAACAAATAACCTGCAGCTTCTTTCACTGTTATTACATGTTGAAGTGGAAATCAGTTCTTTGTGTCAAATTTTCTGATATGAGAAGAAGAAAAAAATTATCTTTTGTCAAAATAACTAAGAAAATCACTAAGGAGCCTTTATAGCTTTAGTCTTATTAGGCATTCATTTTGTTATCTTTAGTGGGATTCAGAAAGCCAATTTATATGGACTCTGGTCCCTCAGAGGGAGGTTGGCACTTTATATTAGGAAGAGAAGTCTGGCTATCACTTTATGTATCCTTAGAAACTTAAAAAATGTAGGACAAGATGACTGAAAGAATCTTGACATTTTATAATTTGGGTAGAAGAGGAAGTATATCTGTGAAGTATCCGGGTTTCTTCCATGTTGAATAAATGCCTTAAGGACGAGTGGTGAAGAGAGAGCAATACAGATCCAGCGGAGTCTATAGCATTCAGGGATTTCTGTTCTTACGCATGCTCCGTTTCTCTGTATTCCTTCACCTGTTGTTTCTCAGTGTCTCTATTACTGTCAGAATTTTGTCCTAAGGATGAAGACACTAGAATTCTACAAAGATTTAAGCTATCCTAGGTCAAATCTTTTTTTTTTTAATAATATTTTTTGAGAATAAAACTAAGGTATTTAAATTGAGCATGATAACTGATCTTTATAATATGTGTATAAAAAGCTCAGAACTACAACTAAATTTTACAAATCTGTTTTAGCAACCCTCTGTTGCTTGTAATTATCTTAAAGTGATAATCCACATCCATCCAGGGCATAGACCATTTTCTACTTCTTGGAGTCATGAATATCACAGACTTACTATACACTTTGAAAAAATATTTTTTTCTTTTTATTAACTTTCTTTTATTAATCCTGATCCCTTCAAATATCAAGCAACATCTAAGTCCAGCATTTTAAGACTTTCTGCATTCCTTAAGTATTTTTATTTTAGCTAACTTTTAAAAATATATTTACATTTTCGGATAACATTTTCTAAATTTTCCATCCTTAAATAGGAGTGCATCACTTATTCATTGTGCATGCCTTTCTATGAACACACCTAACTTGGCTCCTTTTTTCCCTGAGGTATAGATTCCAGAGCTGCCAAAGTCAAGAGCTTATGTCGTTACACAAGCAAAAAATACCCTTCCTTACTAGGCTGTCTTCCAGGAGCAGTCTATATGGTCTATGATTTATGATAATCACAAATAGAGTATCTTTCATTCTTCTGAATGGTAGCTTATCTGCCACTTTTCTACCCTCTCATTGAGTGTAGTAAGATTTTTTTTTTCTGTGCAACTTGTGATTTTTTTTGTATAAATAAAGCTTATTGTTAACTGAAAATTGGGAGGTTTCCCAGTGTCTTCCCTCCTTCTTGTCACCTATAGCTATATTCTCTTAGGCCTTATCATCATTGATATCTGAGGAAAAAAATCTACTTCTATATTTTGATTCATTCCTATCTCTTAAGGCTATTTATGAGACAGAAACAAACATGATTTTATATTTATACAAAACTGGTAATAGAAAATATAGAAGGTGACACCAACAATAACCTTCCATGAACCTATTTTTAGCCCGCCCACGAATCTTAAAATTAAGATGTACCCCCTCCACCAACTTCATGATGAGCACTGAGTAATGTTTATAATTGTTGAATCACTCCACTGTACACCCGAAACTAATATAACACTGCATATTAAATACCCTGGATTCTCTTCCCCTTCCCCAGTGTGTAATCGTGGGAACTTTGTAGTCACAAAGACTAGCAAAATAAGTATGTTCCTGATCCCTTATTGGTGGTGCTGTATGAACTAAACCTGTAAGTCTTTTGAAGTTTCCTTTTTTTTTTTTTTTTTTTTTAAGTTGCTGGTTTGGAGTTTTGACAGTTGGTGTGAAAATTCCAATCTACATGTGAATACTTGATAGATAATGACTATATATACTACAAGAACAGACATAAAGTAGGATTCCATCTAAATCTGTCAACTTAGACCATAATTAGTATAATTCTATATTGTTTTAGTTACATTACATCATTTGGTTTTAAAGCAAACAAATATTTCATCAGAAGAAAAATGTATAAATGTTGAGTCAGCAGAGCCTAGAGCAATTTCCTGTGCCTTAACATCAAGGAAATCTTGCAGAGACAAGTGTTTTAGAAATTTCTGAAATAAAGCTAAAATAACAAGGGCAAATGTCACATTGTTTCATTCAGTTGAAATAAAAGTGAAAAACTCTTGTTTTAAAGATTGTAGTGAAAAAGAGACATCATGGTAAGATGTATATATTTCAATGAATGTCTGTAGCCTCCTAGACATATTTGGAGCATGCAACACATAGCATCAAAGATGAGGTTAGGAACTATAGGAATTTGACTTTTTGGATTACTCTGCAGTGCTTTTCATTTTCGAAGCAGAAACGGACAATGTGTTTCCAGGGAATCCTTGTCTCTCTTGGGTGGTATTTGGTGTGGATCCTCAAATCAGTCATCACTATCCCTTGGTAAAGATGTATGTCTTTTAAAGCAAAGGGCGAACTTCTGCAGCCAGATAATCATACATTTTTCTTTGAATACTGATTTTGGGGTGGGTGCAAGGATGGCCACTTTATCCTCTGAGACTGGCTGTGTTCTTTTGGATTCTCCCACACTCTGGGAATTGTCCTCAGGCAACTTTGGATGGATCCATGCTGGGCTTTTCAGGGTAGAGTTTTACAGCTCAGAAGAGGAGGTTGAAAAACAATCTTTTTCATCTCCAAATGAAAATGCAAAGAGTTTTTTTTTTTTTTTGAACAGAATGTAATTAGCCCAAGTGGAAATGGGCCAAGAAAGAAGCATTTAACAGGCTAAACGTGCCCCCAGTTCTTAGAGGATTCCAAAGATGGGCTCATTCTCAGCTGTCATGAAGGAAAGGTGAAGCATCTACAAAAGTCTAAAATAGGTAAATGGGACACATGAAAAGAGAGAAACAGTTCAATTTCCTCACAAATTAAAGATGACAGCTGAAGCTAGCGCCCCGCCCCCCCTCCCGCCAATCTAAAAATCCTTGTGACTAATTTTTCTAAGCAGTCACTGGAATGTTCCTGCTGGGAACAGGACAGATAATATACGTAGCTGGCACTGTCAACTGAGAGAAACTATTGTTCCAATTGGGGAATGGAGGCCAACTCCCTTCAAGATTTCAAGAGAAGCTAATGTAGGACACATCTAAAGTAACCGAAATGAGAAAGGAGGGAAAAAAAATCTCAAATTAACTGTGCAGTGTGCCAGCTGACCAAATATAAAACAAAACAAAACAATACAAAACAAAATAATCTCCTTCCCTCAAACTAAAAGAGAAGAAGTAAAAGGAACATTTGTCTTTGTGCTTGCTCTGTGCTCAGTTTGGCTTGCTTCAGATACTTTTCCAAGTTTAAATTTGAAATCCGATGACTCCCAAGAGCAGCAATGTTCTTTTCTAGGTGTCATTTTTATCTATTTCTGTCAAAGCCCTTTAATAAGAAATCAAGGAGAAACGTCATTTAAGAAAAGTAAAAAAAAAAAAAAAAAAGTATACAATAGATGGGTGATTCCAGAATGAACGGTAGTAGAAATATAGTAAATTTACTTAAAGAAGGGGGATTTCTTTAGTTAGTAGAAAGAAGCCTGAGAGCAGTGCCTTTTAAAATATGACATCTGGAACTCACTAGAATTAACTACTTGGTGGGAAAAAAAAATCTCCAGATTAAAAAAAAAATTCCTCCTACCCAGAAGTTTTGTTTGTTTGCTTGTTTTTTTGTTTTTCTTAAACAAAACTGCTTGCTATTTCGTTTAGGTGAAAATGCCGTAGAAGTTTTGGAGATAAAGATGTGTTTATGTGCTTTTGTAACTCAAAGGCAGTTTTAATTTTAATATCAAGCTCTTTCAGATTTTGGCTCATCATGAGAGCAAATGCTCCAGAGTGTTTGTTTTAGTCTTTAACTGAACCGCTTATATGTGAAACTTGAAAGAGATCTGTAGTGTCTCGTGCAAGGACGTATTATACATGCAGTATGGGCTGGTAAGCTGAAGTTGAAAGAACAGTTGAATCCCCGCACTGAGGAACGCTGGATTAATTATAAAACAGTTTGGAAAATGGCAATAATCATACTTGACTTCTTCTATCATAGATTTATAGGAAAGATTACATGAAATAATGAACGTGAAAGCACACTAAAATCTACAAAAACTTGTGTAAAGTAAGGTACTCTTTTCCTTAGAGTGTGTTTTTTTCTCAGTGCACTTGTATTAGCCGTTTCTCTTCAGATCTTTATTTCCGTCTCATCTCTTTGAGTCTTACTTATTTTACTGTACTTTTGTCAGTTTCCTGAGTTCCTTTCAGAGATTTTGACTCAAGTCAGGAGACTGAAACCACCTTTTGTCCCACTTGACGACAATGTACAAGAGTCCTGGATAGAAATGGAAGCAAGGGAGCTCAATATAATTTTAAAGAGATGACATACACTTAACATTTTCTATGGGAATAGGAACTTATATGCCTAAGTCTGGGGACAATATAAAGGAGGGGGATACTAGAGGAAAATATATGTATGAAAAATGATAGCAGCCCCAGTAGAAAATAGGGAATGACATGGGACTGCGGGATCAGAACCCAGGGTATTTTAGAATTACTAGTAATACCCAGGGCATGATAAAGGAAATCCTTTAAATTACATCTCTGATGAGGGATATTTATATTGATTTTTACTTTTCAATTGAACTAAAGCTGTCATTTCTTGAACAGTGTTTCTTAAACTTTAATGTGCATCTAAGTCACCTGGAGACCTTTTCAAAATGCATATTATGACCAAAAGCTCTGGGGTGGTGGCTGGGTTACTGGAAGAATTCAGCGTTTCTGACAAGCTCCTCTTCAGTGCCAAAGCTGCCGCTGCTCATACAACAGTATGAGTCGCTAGGCCAAGTGTCACTGTAATTATTTTTCTCTTACAAGTAACACTCCAAAAATATATCTATGGAGGAAGTGGCTATAGAAATATTATTCTGGAAAAGTTTCCATTTTTTGGATGGCTTTATTGAGGTGAAATTGAAGTACAACAAAGTGGCATTTTTAAGTGTAAAATTTGATGAGTTTTGTCATATGATATATAGCCATGAAATCATTACAGCTTGTCAAGATAATGAACACTTCTATCACTCAAAAGCTCTTCATGCCCCTTTGTCATCATTCCTTTATTTTCTCTCTCTACATCTCATGTACCCACTAATCAGCTTTCTGCCATTTTAGATTACTTTCCATTTTTTAGAACTGTATATAAAAATATTATACAAATATGTACATTTTTATTATCTAGGTTTTTTTTTCATTTCCTTCACTCAGCATAAATATTATGAGACTCACCCATTTTCCCACTTTAGAAAATTGGATTTTTTGTCTCATTATTGAATTGCATGTACTCTTTTTATTGCTGAGTAGTGTGCCATTGAATATATGTACCACAGTGTGTTTATCCATCCAGCTGCTGATAGATATTTGTGTCATTTCTAGTTTGGGGCTGTAACATTGGACCGTTATGGACATTCATAAACATATCTTTGAATGGACATATTTGTTTCTTTAGGAGAAGAATGATTGTGTATGCTTGGATAGCATGTGTATGTTTAGTTTTTAAAAGAAATTATCAAATTACAAAAGTGATAGTCTCATTTTACATTCCTACCAGCAACATCTGAGGATTCTATTTGCTCTCTCCCTTCTTGCTTAGTTGGCACGAACGATCTTTAATTTTAGCCATTCTTGTGGTTAAATATGGCATATCATCGTGGTTTTAATTTGCATTTTTCTAATCACTAACGATGTTGAGATTTTCATGTTTATTTGCATTCATGTATCTTCATTAGTCAAGTTCAAGTCTTCTCCATTTTTGAAAATTGGAAGTCTGTCTTGGTATGCTGCACGAGTTCTTTAGATCAGGGATTGGCAAATATTTTCTTTAAAGGGTCAGAGAATGAATATTTTAGGCTTTATGAGCCATGTGATTTCTGTTGCAACAATTTCAACTCTGGCCTTGTGTCAGGAAAACAACATATAAGACCTAAGTGGATGAATGTGACTGTGTATCAGTAAAACTTTGTTTACAAAAACAAATGGCTGGTCAGAGTTAGCCAATGGGTCTTGTTTTGTTGATTCTTGCTCTAGATGAAAGATCTTTTTCAGATATATGCTTTGCAAATATATTATATTTTCTCTGGTTGCGTCTTGTCCTTACATTTCCTTAACATTGTCTTATAAAGAACAAAGGTTTTATATTTTGATGAAATCTAGTATTTTATGATTTTTTAATAGTTCATGATTTTTGTGTTTTATTTAGGAATCTTTATGTAACCCAAGATTTACTCCAAAATTTTTTTGCAAGCTAAGGACTTCTTTTTTTTAGTCCAAATGGATACCTACATTGTTCTAACACTATTTGTTAAAAGATTATCCTATCTCTGTGGAATCGCCTTGGCATCTTCGTGGAGCTCAACTAACCATATATGTATGGGTGTTTTTGAGGACTTCCTTTATAGTTGCAATGATCTGTATATCTAGCTTTACACTAATCCCATACTAACTTGATTATTGGACATTGAAAATAAGTCTTCAAATCAGTTAGTATAAGTCTTTCAACTTTATTATTCTTTCTCAGACTTTAGCTATGTTAGGGCTTTTGTATTTCCAAATAAACTTCCATAATAAAGCCTGCTGGGATTTTCACTGGGGTTCTTTGAATCTATATCAAGAGTTTGGGAATTATAGCCCATGTGCAGATCCAGCTCACAGTCTGTTTTTATGCTGTCCTCAACCTAAGAATTTTTTTTTTTTTTTTGACAGATCAGTCTGGGAAGAATTTGCACTTTAACTATGTTTAGTCTTCTGATTTCTGAGCATGCTTTATCTCTCCACTTTTTTAAAATCTTCTTTAAAGTTTATTTATTTATTGGGGGAGGGGCAGAGAGAGAGAGGGATAGAGAGAAACTCAAGCAGGCTCCATGATGTTCAACTTGGGGCTCCAACCCACGAATCATCAGATCATGATCTGAGCTGAAACTAAAAGTTGGACACTTTACCGACTGAGCTGCCGGTGCTTCTGTAAGTCTTCTTTAATTCTGTGAAAATTCTATAGATTTTAGCTTATAAAGAGTCTACATCTTTGCCAGATTTATTTCTAAGAATTTAGAAATGTTTGATGCTCTTGTGCATGGTATTTTTAAAATTTCACTTTCTGGGAATTTTAGCTATATATTTTAATTTTTAAATATTGAGGTTGAGTCATGTGCTTTTGGTAAACTTACTAATTAGTTATAGTAGGTTTTTGAAAGATTCTCTAGGATTTTCTATCTATTGACTTCTGTTAATAGTGTTACTTCTTTTTCCATTATTATAGTTTTTACCTTTTTTTCTTCCTTTATTGAACTGACTAGTGTCTATAGGATAATGTTGCACCGAAATGGTAAGAGTGAACAACCTTGTCTTGTTTCCAATCTTAAGGGAAAAGTATTCAGTCTTTCATCATTAGGCGTTGTTAGTTGTTGGTTTTTCTTAGATGCCTTTTATTAAGTTGAAGAAGTTCCTTTCTGTATTAATTTCTTAAGGCTGCTCTAACATATTATTACAAATTTGGTGGCCTACATAACACAGGTTTATTCTCTTACAGTTATTCAGGCCATAAGTCTGAAATCAGTTACACTGGGCCCAAACCAGGGTATCATCTGTGTCCCCAGAGGCTCTAGGGGAGAATCCATTTTCTTGCTTTTTCCATATTCTAAAATTTCATTCTGTGTATTCTTTGGCTCATGGCTGTTTCCTCCATTTGTAAAACCTGTGACATAGAATCTTTAGTTTTCTGAGGTCATCACAAACCTTCTTTCTTCTGTAGTAGAATCTCCAAATTGCTTCCCTCTTATATTAGCATTTGTGATTGCATTTGGGGCTCACCCAGGTGATCTGAGATAATCTCCTTTCAAGATCATTGACCTGATCATGCCTGTAAAGTCCTCTTGCCCATATGAAATAACATTGACAAGTTCCAGTGATTAGAAAGCAATTATTCAATCTATCACAACTTCTGTTCCTAGTTTGAGTTTTACAATCATAAATGGATATTAAATTATGTCAAATGATGGGGTGCTTGAGCATCTGACTTCGGCTCAGGTCATGATCTCATGGTTCGTGAGATTGAACCCCACATGAAGCTCTGTGCTGACAACTCAGAGCCTGGAGCCTGCTTTAAATCCTATGTCTCCCTCTCTCTCGGCCCTTCCCCCCTGCTCATGCTCTGTTTCTCAAAAATAAATAAATGTTAAATTTTGTCAAATGCCTTTTTCGCAACTATTGAGGAAAAAAAGATGCTTCTATTTGATTCTGAATTATAGGGAATTATATTGTTTGAATTTCAAACGTTAAATAAAACTTTCTGAGATAAATCCCATTTAGCTATGATGTATGATCCTTTTTACATATAGTTGAATTCCATTTTCTAAAATGAGACTAAGAATTTTTCATCTGTGTTCATGAGGGTCATTAATATGTAGTTTTGTTTGTTTGTTTGGTAATCTCTTTGGTTTTGGTATCAGAGTCACACTGGCTTCAGAATGAGCTGGAAATATCAGTTGGTGTTATTTTTCCTTAAATGTTTGGTAGAATTCACCAGTGAAGTCTTACTTTGCCCGGAGTTTTTTTGTTGGGAAAATTATTAATTATAAATTCAGTTATTAAAATAGATATAGGGCTATTCATTTTGTCTATTTCTTCTTGAATGAGCTTTGGTAATTTATTTTTTTTAAGGAATTTTGTTCATTTCATCTAAGTTATTGAAGTAATTGTAATGTAACTTTTCATAATATTCCTTTATTCTTTTATTGTCTATAGTGAGCTTTCTTTTCCTATTTATAATACTGGTAATATATACTGGCCAAAGTTTATCAGTTTTATTTATCTTCTCAAATAACCTGCTTTTGCTTTCATTGATTTCCTCTGTTTCTCTTTTTTTCTCTATTTCATTCTCTTGCCCTGTCTTACTGTGTCTGTATATATATACACATATGTATATATAACATTTTTCTTTTACTGATTTATGCTTTTTATTTACTTTCTTCTGCTTACTTTGAATATTATTTGCTCTTCTTTTTTGAATTTCTTATTGTAGAAGCCTAGTATATTGATTTCAGACCCTTCTGTTCTTCTTACATAAGCATTTAAAGCTATAACTGTCATCTATGAATTATTTTACTTGATTTTCACAAATTTTGACATACTGTTTTATTTTTATTTAGTTCATATATGTTCTAATTTCCTTTTTGATTGCTTCTTTGACTCATCAATCATTTACGAGCATGTGTTGTAAAAAATTTTTTTTAATGTTTATTTTTAGGAGAGAGAGACATACAGAGTGCAAGTAAGGGAGGGGCAGAGAAGGAGGGAGACACAGAATCAAAGCAGGCTCCAGGCCCTGAGCTGTTAGCACAGAGCCCAACACAGGACTTGAAGTCACCAACTGCGAGATCATGGCCTGAGCTGAAGTCGGATGTTTAACCGACTGAGCTGCCTAAGTGTCCCACATGTTGTTTTATTTAAAAAATTTCTGGAATTTTCTATATATTTTTCTGTTACTGTGTTCTTATCTAATTTGTCATCAGACATCAGATTTTTAGGGCTTTACAAACTTTTATATTCATTGAGACTTGTTTTATGGCACAAAATATTTTGGTAAATGTTCAAAAAGTGTGTATTTTGTTGTATTTTTTATCTTTAGATATTTTATTAGTCTTTCTAAAAAAATTTCCATGTTTTTCCTTATTATGCCCACTTTTATCTACTTTCCTGAACATATGGAAAATATTTATAATGACTTTTCTAACATTCTTGTCTACTAACTTTTTTGTGTATGTATATTATTTCTGATTTGTTTGTACTGATTGATTTTTCTTGTACTTTGAATGCCTGGTATTATTATTATTATTTGATTGAATATTATATTGAGAGTTTTATATGTGGTATGCTAGAGTATTTGCATTGCTTTTAGTATTTTTGGAGTTTATTCTGGAAAGCATTAAGTTGCTTCAAAACAACTGAATGTTGATACTTTCTAGGTGTGGCTTAAAGCAATACCCTTCTAAGGACTCCACCCAGTGCTCATGATGAAGGCTCAAAGGGAGCCCACTGCAGACCTCTGGTATCCTCTCTTGTGTAGCTGTCTTTGTGCCTTGCAACTTCAAAGTATCTTGGCCTCTCTGAACTCTGTACTTCTCTTTCAACTCAGGAATACCTGCAGGCTCTCTTTGGGTCCCCTTTCCCTGTGCTATATTCTGGAAACTTCCCTAGACAGCAGAATGGGTAAGTTGTAAGGCTTACCTTGTTTTTTCCCTTTGTCTCAGAGGTCATTGTTCTGTAACAGTGGAGTAAAGATGGAGGCAAAAGTAAACAGATCACTTTTTAAATGCTATTCCCTGCCCTAGACATAATGAGACATCTATTTTAGGTGGGTTCAGATTTAGAAAATGTCAAGTGACCAATTATTTTTAATACTATTGTGTATACCTTCAACTCATTTTGAAGTCTTTTTTTCTATTTTACCTATTTTAGGAGACAGTAACCAAGGTTAAATCCTACTTGCCACACTTAGTATCTTCACCTGTGCAGTTAAACATTACTGGAGAAAAACACAGGTAGAACAACTATTTCCCCTTAAAATCCATAATCATTAACATATATCCATTCAGATAGAATACTAATATTAAGGTTGTTAAAATAAAACAGTTAACATAGAGTAATTTGAAGGGTCTCATATAATCTTTATCTTTGTAACTGGATGTAGTAAGCTTTTCAGAAGTGAATCTAGTATATAGTTCCTTTCAAACCTGTGCGTTTGCAAAGGAGCCTTCGCGTAGGAGGTATTTCCTTATGTGGAACCTGATTCAGGCACATGGAGCTGTGGGACGAACAGAACTTACTCTGGCATTGGAATCCTGAGTACAGAGAAGGATTGAATTGAACTGGTGGACAGCATTAAATCTATTGCCGCCACTGGCAGAATTTGTTAGAAATGTGAGATCAAAACCTAGCTATTGGGCAAAATCTCATAGAACTGTTAACTGTTAATAGGGTAAAAAAAGAAAAGAAAATGGACCGTGTTATAAAAAAAAGGCTTTTATTAAACTCAGTTTTTTTTTTATGTTAAGATTTTACCAAGAAGAGTAGACAGCATTGTATGTTAATGTATTAACTGCATTTCATTTCAAGTGGGAGTCACCATTAGCTTGTACACATGCGCATTATACTCCCTTTCTCTTATTCTCCAATTCTGATGTTCACAGCTTGAGTGTAAAATAATGCTAAGAAATGCAATTCTAGGAAATGTATGAACTTTTGACATGTGTTTAAAATGAAACAAACAAATATGTTATTGAGGGTAAAAATCGACTCTAGACTTAGAGTCCATAAATGGTGATTTTTGAAAAGTGCTTGTTTTTTTTGAGGTTACAGTGTTCCATACAAGCCTAATTTAACCAATACAACTATACATTAGAGTTATATTAGGGAAGAGAATAAGTATTGCAAATTCAAGAAAGTGTTAATGTTTTATAATGTGTATTTACTAAAAACTTGAAGTTTTAGCAACATTTTCCGTTGCAATTTCTATTATATTGGATAAGATCTTTGATCATTGGTGCCTCCACTCAGGCAATATTGTAAAGTTCTCTTGAGGCAAAGGTTTATTAGAAAATCCAAGGAATTTTCGTGGATCAGGTAACATTAAGGTGGATCTAGAGTGGAACAGCAGCAGGAGATCTTTTTTGTCCACTAAGACACATGAGCTGTGATTTGCTACTTCTCACCATCTAAGTTATTTAAAGTTATATGCAATATGATCTCATCCATCACAGTAATGTCTGGCAGGTAATACTGTTAAAACACAACTGACCAATAACATAATTTCTACTGAATAAATATATTGCAGCTGCAAAAAGTTTAGTGACTTTTTGCCCGTGGTCAGTTACCGAGTCAGCGTAGGGCCAGGAATAGAAATAGAAAATTCAATAACTTATATATCTTCAATATTTTTGCAGCACACAGAAAAATAGTCCCTAAGACGAATGATATACAACATGCTGAGTCTTTGTTCCTCCCACTATATTGCATTAGCTTACCTTCATTGGTTTTTGCCCCAAGTTAATTTTACTTATTAGGTCTGTGAAAAACATGGCCATGTCCTTGGGGCCTCTGGACATGCACACCGAAACAAATCAATTATTTGAAATGCCACAGAATAAATACTATCAGAATAAGCTCCTTGGGAGAAGAAAGGTGTCATATAATTCAAAGCAATTTATAAATATCTACTTTCAGACACAGCGTGAGACCTGATCCAAACTTCTTTGAAGGAGATTTAAACAGCACTGCTGATATTGTGATTACATTTTCTCTTGTTTCATGCCTAGAGTAATGTTAAGGCAGCAGAGTTCAAGTATTTTCTCTAATATTGGTAGAACAGTGTAAAAATAATGTATTTACTTATGAAGGGACTTATATAGAAAATTACTTTGATTCAGATAGCTCCAGCTTGTAAAGTAGAGATTTATTCCCACTGGGATAGTGGAATCTTTGTTGAGATTTCAGTGCTGTTCTCTGAGTATTGAAAATATTTATAAAATAAGATTCTAAAGTAAGTTCCTTTTAGATATTATCTGGATAAGATCAAAGCCACCAAACATGATGAGGATTGTCAGAGAAGGGAATTCTGAGTCAATATAATAGCAGTTACAGAAAAGACTTCTATGAAAATGAATATTAAAGAAGTGGAGTAAAAATATTAATTAAAATATGTTTACATAAGTATTAAGGAAACTGTAATTATGTAGTTTTGGAATTAAAGCACCCATTTGCACAAACATAAAAAGGAAAAGAAAATAATTTAAACTCTGATTATCCTGAAAAGTAACATAGTTTAGTATCAAGATGATTATATAAATGAGTCATTACAATTAGAAACTAACATTGATAAAGTATCTGACTTTAAGCAATTTTTAAAATTATTTTTAAGTTTTAATTTAAATCCCAGTTAGTAAACATATAGTGTAATATTAGGTTCAGGTGTACAATATGGTGATTCATCACCTTCGTACAATATCCGGTGCTCATCACAAGTGTACTCCTTAAAGTGCACCACCTCCTCTCTGGTAACCATCGGTTTGTTCTCTATACTTAAGAAGAGTCTGTTTCGTGGTTTGCCCCCTCTGTCTTTTGTTACCCTCTTTGCTCATATGTTTCTTAAATTCCATATGTGAGTGAAATCATATGATATTTTTCTTTCCCTGACTTATTTCACTTAGCATAGTACTCTCTGACTCCATCACTGAGCATCAGGGAACTACAAATCAAAACTACAATGAGATAATCACCTCATATCTGTCAGAATGGCCAAAATGAATAACACAAGAAATAACAGGTGCTGCTGAGGATATGGAGAAAGGGGGAATCTCTTGCACTGTTGGTGGGAATGCAGACTGGTGCAGCTGCTCTAGAAAACAGTATGGGGGTCCTTAAAGAGTTAAAAATAGAACTACCCTACAATCCAGCAATTGTGTACTAGGTATTTACCAAAAACAATACAAAAATACTAATTCAAAGGGATACACATACCCCTATATTTATAGCAGCATTATCTGCAATAGTCAAATTGTGAAAACAGCCCAATGTCCATCCACTGATGTGGTATATATATATACATATATATATATACACACACACACATACAATGGAATACTACTCAACTATAACAAGAATAAAGTATCCAACTTACAGTGTTAACATTGTACTATGTGCTAGACACATTAAGATCACACATCTCTATCCTAAAGGAGATCAACATTCATAACCTAGTGAGAAAATATACAAGAAAATAAAGTAGAATAAAAATACTTTTCTGAGAGAGGTATGTAAAGAATTCTATGGATGTCAGAAGAAATAATTGAATCTAGATTAGTTTGGAGATGAGAGGTCTTTGGAGAGTTTTGATATGAAATATATGTAGAAAGACATGCAGGCATTACAACAAAAAGTGTGTCTGGCCTGGAATATTAAAAATAAATTATATTCTTAATGTCAGTATTGTTATTATTATTGCCTAAATGAAATGAGAACAAGGACATTCTGCTGAGGGTAAGTCGCATGTATAAAGTATGACAAATAGGAGATGTCATGGCATGGTTGAAAGATGTAAACTATTCTGTAGGGAGGGTAGGGTATGAAGAAGCAGGGGCAAAGGATGAGGTTGGAGAGAAACATGAATTTGTATTCTGAAGGCAGAGGTTAGATTTTATATCCAAATCACGTAAGAAACATTGAAGAAATGATATGAAGGGAATCATATTTTGCCTACTATTTAATTAAAAAAAATAACATATTGGAGCACCTATGTGGCTATGTCAGTTAAGCATTTCAGCTCAGGTCATGATCTTTCGGTTTGTGAGTTCAAGCCCCGCATTCGGCTCTGTGCTGACAGCTTGGAAACTGGAGCCTGCTTCAGATTTTCTGTCTCCCTCTCTCTTTACCTCTCCCCCACTCATGCTCTGTCTCTCTCTCTCAAAAATAAAATAAATATTACAAAAATAACATATTCATGTGATTAAGAATAACCATATCTACGTCACCTGGGTGGCTCAGTTGGGTAAGTGTGGAACTCTTGATCTCAGCTCAAGTCTAATGAATGGGGAGAGAAACACAGGTGTCTTTTATTATGTTAATGAGGTGACTATTGGACCTTACCTGAAGATGGGGACTGGTTGCCAGAGGAACCAGCAATGTGTTTAGAGGATTGGTACTTTTAGTTCCATCTGTTCCCCACCTCCCGGGAGGAGGGGGCTGGAGATTGAATTCAATCACCAATGATCATGATTTAGCCAATCATGCCTAAGTAATGAAGCCTCCATAAAAACCCAGACGGAAGGGCTTTGAAGAACTTCTGGGTTTGTGAACAGGAGGAAGTACAAAAAGACTGACTATTCGTGGAGAGGGTATGGAAGCCTTGTGTTCTTTTCCACATACCCTATGCATCTCTTCCACCTGGATGTTCATCTGTATCCTTTTATAATAAACTGATAA
This sequence comes from Paguma larvata, assembly GCA_030068075.1. Classification (NCBI taxonomy): domain Eukaryota; kingdom Metazoa; phylum Chordata; class Mammalia; order Carnivora; family Viverridae; genus Paguma; species Paguma larvata. The sequence continues at coordinate 127,405,164 of CM057824.1, read as the reverse complement.
ACGTAAGTAAACAGTTTTCCTAAGTTCTGTGAGCCACTCTAGCAAATTAATTGAACCCAAGGAGGGGGTTGCAGGAACCTCAGATTTATAGCCAATGCGTCAGGAGCACAGGTGACAAACTAGACTGGTGATTGGCGTCTGAAGGAAGGAAAGGGAGCAGTTTTGTGGGAATGAGCCCTTAACCTGTGGGATCTGACAGTTATCTCCAGATGATGTCAGAATTGAGTTAAATTGTGGGACACCCATCTGGTGTTGCAAAGAACTGCTAGTTATGGGGAAAAACCTCTACACGTGTGGTGTCAGAAATGTTGAGTGTTGGAAATAGTGTGAAAGTAAAAGAGGCACACAGGAGAAACACACTGAAGCAAGAAGCACTAGGTTTTTCCCTGCACAGGAGTGAAGAATTGTGATGAGTTCAAGCCCCATGTTGGCTCTGTGCTGAGCATGAAACCTACTTAAAGAAAAAATCACCATATCTATCATTCAAAAGGATATAAAAGGAAAATTAAGTATCTTCCTCCTTATTCCTATACTACCTCTTAGTCCATATTCTCATTTAAAAACACTTTTAGTTGAGTCCCTTTTAGGTTTCTTGAAGGTTATACAGACTTCTTTTGTATAATATTTTAAAACATTTCAGCCCCAGCCACTGCTCTGGCAATCCATTTTGTGCAGGTTTCCAACAGCCTCATGCAGATATTACGTGAGAGCATTTCACTTCATCCCTGTGCTTAATTCTCCCTTCCTGTGCCAAAGCTTACTGATGTTACAGAGAACCCGTCCAACTCTGACATGTGTGGAACATGGATGTGTGGATGCTCCAAGCCCATAGGACCACTCTTGAGCCAACACTGGTTGGAGTCAGTGCCTAAATGACTCATTTCATAAAACTTGTCAGATGTTCTGGCAAGAAATAACACTAATTTGCTTGAAGGAGAAGCCAAATCCATTGTTCATTTTTGTATTAACTTTATTTACTCTTCTCTTTCACAAACACTATACTGAATTCCTACTTCCTGGCTTACTTCACAAAGAAATTACTTGCACACGCCTCTGTCCTAGACTGTGATTTTTGGAGAACCCATGCTAAAACAACTGGTTCTGGGAATGACCTTTAAAAGCACACATTCTGGATGGGATTTTGGAGTGGGATCATTTGTTGTTAAAAAGGTAATAATAATCCTGTTCCTGGTCTTAAGAGGATGGATATATCTTCTGCCTTGTAGTAGTATAAAAGTAGAGTCTCATCCATGTTAGGGTTCTCCAGAGAAACCACAAATAGAATCTATGTATGCATATAGAATGATTTTTTATTTTGAAGAGCTGGCTCATATTATTTTGGGGGCTGGCAAGGCTACTTCTTGTAAGGTAGTTCTAGTGGTAAAAATTCCCTGGGTTTTTGTTTATCTGGGAAGATATTATCTTTCCTTCATTTTTGAAGGACAGTTTTGTTGTGTACAGTATTCTTGGTTGGCATTTTTTTCTTTCAGTCTTTAAACATATCATCCCACTCTTCCCTTGTTGGTAAGATTTCTCCTGAGAAATCTGCTAATTTTCTCATGAGGATTCTCTTGAATGTAATGAATCGATTTTCTCTTGTTTTCAGAATTTTCTCTTTACCTTTGATTTTTGATAATTTAATTATGATGTGTTTTGGCATAGACCTCTTCAGGTTCAACCTATTTGAACACTTTCAGGCTTTGCGAATTTGGTTGTTCATTTCTCTCTGCAGATTTGGGAAGTTTTTAGTCATTATTTCTTTGAAAAGTTTTTCTTCCCTCTTTTACCTCCTCCTTCTTCTAGGACTCCCATAATAAGTATATTGTTTCTTTTGATGATATCCTGTAAATTTTGTAGGCTCTTTTTTTCCTTTTTCATTCTTTTTTGCTCTTTAACTTCTCTGACCGGATAATTTCAAATGAATTACTGTTTGAGCTGATGAATTCCTTCTTCTAATTTACTGAGTTTCATGTCGAAGTTCTGCATTGAATTTCAAAGTTCTGTCACTGCATTCTTCAGCACGAGGATTTCTGTTGTTTGTCCTTATGGCTTTTGTTTATTTGTTGAACTTCTCATTTTGTTCATATATTGTTTTCCTAATTTCATTTAGTTGTTTATCTGTGTTCTCCTGTAGTTCACGCAGCTTTTGATATGAATTAGTTTATATATCTCCATAAAGATTGGGTTAATTACTGAAGCTATATTAATTTCCTTTGGTGGTGTCATGTTTTCCTGATTCTTCATGATCCTTGTATCCTTGCAGTTGTATTTGTACACTTAAAGATATGGTCACTCTTTCTGGTCTTTACAGGCTGGTTTTAGCAGAGAAAGGCATTCACCAGTCACCTGGCTTAGGATTCTAGATGAGTCAGTATGGTGTCCATAATCACATGGAACCTGTTACTGGAGGCCATGGGCAGATAAACGGGGCCTGCTACTGGATTCCAAGCTTGTTCAGGATCTGTCACCAGCATCCATGGTCAGATGGATTATCAGTGTTTTATGGTTGGGCAAGCCTGCTGCTGGGGCCCCACAGTCAGGAGAGGCTGGCTAGAGAGGCTTTGCAGTTAGGCAAGGCCATTGGCAGGGATTCACCATGTAGTGCGGCTATTGTAGGGTTTTTTTAGTTGGGCAGGACCAGTAGCAGGGCTCCTCAGTCATACTGGTAGGGTTCCAAGGTGGGAAAAGGCTATGGATGGAGCTCCTTGGTGGGTCTGGTAAGAAGGTCTCCTTGGTCAGGTGGAGGTTTTATAATGGGGCCAGGCTCTTTATGGGACTAAATGGTTGGCAGAGCCTAACAAGGCTTTGTGATTGGGCAGGGTTAGTAGAGAGGGCTCTTCAGTTGCAAGGCAGTGGGCAGGGTTCCGTGGTGGGACAGAGACTTCTGACAGCCTCCATCATTGGACAGAGTGTCTTGTGGCATCTGTAGAGCCAGGGGAAGCTCCATGCTTGGGAAAAGCTAGTAAAAACCAGGGGTAGCAGTTACACAGGTCTTGTAAAGCCACTGGTGGAGGTCAAGAGGTCAAAAGCTAGTGCCCAGATACGTACTTGTTGGCATTTAGAAGTTCTGTTCCTTTTATTTGCTCCTAACTGCCCCTAGGTGGTCAGCCACAATTCGCCCAGTGTTCTTCCTAAGTTGAGGCAGAAGTGGACCCACTAACATAGTGCCACATGCTAAGGAAGTTGGGTGTTGGGTGTTCTTGGTCTCTTTTTCCCTTACAGGAGAAATTGTGAGCCTAGGGGATCCTTCTTGATGCTGGTGGTTGAGGGATAGGTGATATGGATAAAGTATTCCTCTTATCCATTTTTGCATGGTTTTCTCATTTATTTTGCTCTACTGGTGTGCTGTAATGTTGCCCTGAGTTTTATAATTTTCACCAAGATATTCTCATTCACAGGTAGTTGCTTCATCAGTGGTTCTATTGGTGGAGGTAGTGGGAGACTAGAGCTGGGAACCTACTAATTTTCTCTTTCTGACATCCTGAAGTGGTCCAGTTCAAAATATGTAGGGCGGGCTAGCATACTGGAGACCCAGGAAGAACTAATGCTGCCATTTAAATCCAAAAGTTGTCAGGATAGAGACCTAGGAATATCTAGGGTTGCAGTTGAAGTCCAAAGGCTGCTGACAGAATCCTTTTTGCTTGAGGGAGGTCAGTCTTTTGCTTTGATCGGATGAGACTCACTCATAATATGCAGGGCAACCTTCTTTACTCAAGGTCATCAATTTAAATGTTAATCTCATCAAAAAACACCTTCATAGAAGCATCTAGAAGAACGTTTGACCACATATCTGTGCATCATAAATCATCCAAGTTGGTATATAAGACTAACCATCATACACCTGTGAAGAAGGTAAATAAAGGTATGGGGGAAGAAAAGGTATTGAGTTATGCCAAAATTGTTACACTTGAATGGGAAGAGACCATGAAAATTTTAAGGATTGTGGAGTTATCTGGTTATTGTAAACTGCTTTGGATACGCTGAAAAAAGAAAATGACTAGCTCATGTTATGTAATGATCAATCCAAGGTATACTGTTAAAACTAGAGGGGTTATATGGCAGCTTCGAAGGATGTTTTCACAGCACATTATTCTGGAATGAGGCCCAAAACTGATTTTAAGTGTAGCAGACCAATAAAGGCCGTATAGCTTTAACAGTTCCTTATGTCAGAGACAAGATCTTCATAAGAGACTATAAGCCTGAGACTTAGGATGGAGATATTAGGACTGACAAACTTGGAACTCTTGAATAGCCAAATTTCCCCAAATTCTCTGTGCTAGCAAAGAATCTTCATACTAGAGGAAAAAAGACTATTCTTGTTTGGAGAGCCTATGAAAACCTCAGTCAAGACCAGTTTCTTAAAACACCATGCTTTGTAGTCCACAACTGCTGCTCTTGCCATTCTCCATTTCCTCCACTCCACGTTATGAGAAGGGCTCAACCCAGCCTGAGCTAGACAGTGAAATTCTTGGCTATCACAAGATTTGGCTAACATGTGCCATCACGAACCAGAGGAGAAGTGTGTAGGATCTTGAGGATGTTAGAATTCAAGGGATAAATTTTAAGTCTGGGTAGGAAAAATCCTATCGATATTGGGATCAAGTTTTATTCTTTTGGTAAGTCTAACCTCTCCAAATATGCCTCTGTTTGGATCCTTATAGATTGGATATAACAATGAACCACAATATTAAAGTGGAGATATTGGGACTGCTTTGACATAGTAAGGAAGAAGCAATGATAATGTCTGAATGATTTTATTATGTAAGACCAGAGAACCTATCCATTGACTGTTTCCCAGAAGGTCCCACAAGACATTCCTTTACAATTAGAACTTTACCAGCGTCTTGGAGAATTTCAGTGGTAGTTACCATCTGTACATGGGGATGTGGGGTACAAGAAGATGCCATGAGACTGGCTTCCTTAGAATCAATGAGAATAATGGAAATCAACAAGGCTAGACACCATCTTGAAGCACACAACTTGCAGAGACAAATTAGATATCATTACTGAAAATAGGCAGCAGAATTAAGAATATTGAATACCCAGATTTTCCTAAATTTTCTGTGCTGTCAAAGAGTTGGCATGCTAGGGGAAAACAATCAGGGCGTTTCGTTTCACAAGACTTTGTGGGCATAACTACTAGATTATGTCCCACAGCACATGATAGATGATCGACCAAATATAGTAGTATCTGACTTGTATTAACAACAGTGACAAAAAAAGAAATAAAATATCTAATGAGCAAAAGTCTGAAGTTAGACTCTGCATTGGAAAAATTATATTGCTTCACTCAGTTTTCAGATATAAGTTCATACACCACCAATCATTGCTTGAAAAGAAGCCAGATTCCACTGACAGAGATCTTTGCAATATCAACATAAAAATTTATAAGGGAAATTAAGATTTTTTCCAGGTAGCTGTAGTTATTTACAAAGGTAACTATTCTGGGGAAAAGAAAAACTAGACCATGAATGTTGTTTGGATAAAGATCTGAGATTACACAGATACCAAAGGACCCAAAATGCCATTATGGTCTTCTGGATAAAGTAGGGGCTTATGGAGTCTAGGATTTAAATGGAACTCTGGCTCAAGTCAGTTTATTTTCTTTCTTGTTTTTTTTTAAAGGATAATTTTTTAAATGTTTATTTATTTTTGAGAGAGAGAGAGAGAGAGAGCAAGCTGGAGAGAGGCAGAGAAAGAGGGAGACAGAGGATCTGAAGCAGTCTCTGCTGTCAGCATAGAGCCTAATGTGGGGCTGAAGCTCAGGAACCATGGAATCATGACCTCAGCTCAAGCTGGATGCTTAACCAACTGAGCCACCTAGGGGCCCCTCAAGTCGGTTTCTTGATGAATTCCATGGTCCATGTATCAACTCTGAGAGTATTTCCCACTGAGTATGTATTTTGTGACTGGCGGAGCTCTAAAATTATTTCCTGACTGTGTAATAAGGGGCCATCATTGTAGGAAGGCTCATGGGATGCTCCTTAATTTGCTTCCTCATTACCAGCAAAAACAGAAATTCAAAAGCAAAGTAGAACCCCAGAGGAAGCGCCCAGCTTAGTGCCACCATGAAAGATTTAAAGGACTGTGGAGAGAGAGTTGTAACCTCATATCCCTGTTTAATTTGCCTGTGTGGCCGCTGTACACACAAATTGATCCTGACAGATTATGATGCAATAAATACAGTTAAATGATACTCAACTTGGGTCTTTTGTTGGATATGGTGTCTTTATTAGAACTTATAAACATAGTCTAGTAATCTGTGCAGGAGAGAGAAAAGTCTGGTAGGGGAAACTGATGAGGTGTTTTGCCTATTACATTTTCGATTAATATAGTTTATGAAGAAAGAGTAGCTTTGCCTTGCTTTTTTTGTGCTTAGTCTGAGAGAGAATGCAAGAAACCACGCCTTAGGAGGAAAACCGCTTTCATGATCTCATGTGTAAGCCACATGTATTTTATTAAACATTTCAATAAATATGCAAAAAAATCAGCAATTAGGAGCATAGTGTTTGTATACCTACAAACACAACTGTTTTTATCCTTTAAATATTTTATCCTGACAGGAATTTTAGGGATATTTTGTTCTAGAAGATTCAGAAGTAAAACTTACATCCCCATGTTCACACACATTATTTATGTGTATATATATATGTATATATATATATATATATATATATATGAGGTATTCTCTCTATGATTAATATATGTATGTATATATATATATATGTACACATATATATACACATAAATCAGGAATTCTCTGTATGATTAACATTCTGGACTGTCCTGTCAGACAAGGAGAAGCCAAACATGATCACATCTGCATTGCAAAGATAGCACTGAGAAGGAATAGTGGGAGAATGAATCAGGGTTGTCTTTGTTTTATGCTCACTGCTTTTGATAAGTTCAGTAGATGATTGTAAAAAGAGCATCGACTTGTTTCCAAATAGCCAGGCCCTTCATGCTGGCTCTCCACCGATGACACAAGTGCTGAGTCTTCAACGAAAGCCTACAGATGACCTTTTCTTCTCTCTGCTCCCTTTACCAAACCTCTGCTTTACTTATGACATTACTTGTTAAAGTTTGCATTTCAAAAATATACAGGTCGACACAAATTTGCTAATTTTCACTTAACCAAATAAATTTTACAATAGATAAAATAGTTAAATTCTCACAACACAAACCTTAGTTTTCATATTCATTAAAGCATTTTAGGATTACTCAAACATGAAAATTGGAGATGTGTGTGCTTATTTGGAGTGTCAAAAGCTGAGCGTGTATGTGCTCGTTCAGAGTCAGGGCTTCATAATGGGTGGGTTGTAGTAGTAAAACAGGAACGAGAGAACCCTGTTTAGAAATTATGCTTTGAATTAATTAGTTAACACATCTTTTATTCTATTACTGTCTGGGTATAAACCAAAAATTTTAAAATACGCATAGAGGTATATACCCTTATAAGGCAGCAATTTTCCAGTGTATCCTCAATCGTACAAAAATTATTAAGAGGGAAAATAGTCCACTCTTTCCATGAGCGATAGTTATGTCCTTTTGGTTCTACTGTTAAGACCCTGGTGCCCACGGAGAGCCACTGTTGAGATTTTACAGTCTGTGGAATTGTATCACACAGATACGGAAGCTTTTGACACAAGAAGGCGTAGGAAGAACTGAAGGCACTAGGACACGTGAACAGGTTATTTTGTGCAATTATTTGCTGAATAGTGTCCATAATTATAAAGAATATATAGTAATATGTGATAAAGTAGCTAACTTGGGGGCGTATATAGTAACCAGAAATATTTAGCCTGTTTACTCTTATGTAATTTATATTTTCTGGAAGAATAGAGAATGGGAAGAGGAAAAGACATTATCACCTAGAACATAATATATTCTCAAAATAGTTTTTTCCTTTTTTAATTATTAAAAATTATTTTTAATGTTATATTTGTTTTTGAGAGCAAGGGAGAGAGAGGGAGAATGAGAGAGAACGAGCAGCGGAGGAACAGAGAGCTAGTGAGACACAGAATCCTAAGCAGGCTCCAGGCTCCAAGTTGTCAGCACAGAGCCCCACACCAGGCTTGAACTCACCAACCGTGAGATCATTACTTGAACCGAAGTCTGACGCTTAATTGACTGAGGCACCCAGGAGCCCCTCAAAATAATTTTTTTAACAATTTATTGTCAAATTGATTTCCATATAACACCCAGTGCTCATCCCAACAAGTGCCTTTAAATGAATTTGGCATGATATGTTTGTAGTTCATGACACATCTAGATGGAGTATTCATCTATCATTTTAAACATTTGAACATTTGAATAATGCTAATGGAGGAAAACTAAATGGAGGAAATTCCAGGCATGTAACAAAATCTTTGATTCAATTTTACTTTAGCATGGTATGGCATAGCTTTTGTGTATATATTTTTGTTCACCCTTAGCTTGTGCTTCAAATTTGCATGGCTGATTGAAGTGAGCACATGAGTTTTATTGGTCTTACAAATGTCAATTCCTTTCATGTAACTCCAGCACGTCGGGCGGATTCTAAAATAATACTGTCTCCCACCACCATACTTGGCCTTCGAGGTGAATATGTTTTCCTCAAAACTGGATATAAGACAGTTTTTTTCTTTGAATAGCTTTCTTTTTGCTCTTTCTCAGGACTCCTTTAAGTTAGCTGATATTTATAGATTTATCGGCAAAAAGGAGAAGGAGAAAGTGCATGGATTTGCTTAAATTATGATTTTTAAATTGTATTTTTATTCCAAAATTTCCTGAGGATAAAAGTTATATTTTTATAATATATAATAAATACTATAATTTTTATAATTTAGTATATATTAAACATATATAATGTTATATATTTAATATAATAAAATTATTTTAAAGTGTAACAATGATCAATTTATTGTCTTTGTATTGTTTCAGATTTTGTCATAGGTCACACAGAAAAAACACAATACTCACTGAACAAAATGTTCAGATTTCTTTCTTCAACTATTACACTAGCAGCTCTGGGGGCAACAAGTAGTCAGTTTATAATCAGTCTGTAAATGGGTGAAAAATTAGTCTCATTAATTATCTTATTAAGCTCTTCCCCCTTTGCCCTAGACTTGAGCAGGATGCTGTTGTGGTGTTCCCAGCGTACGTGCATCATGTCAATATGACTGATGACAAACCACTCAGTGCATGTTATCTGTTTTCCCCGTGGTCTCTGGCAGTTTGTTATCTTGAGCCATATTTGTAAGCTTCAAAATACAGAAATAGCAAAAGCGTGCCTGGTATTATTTATCTATTTTTTTTTAATTTCATAAAAAATTAAAACGAAGCTAATGTGTGGAAGGGATTAATGAAAACATGCCCTTAAAGATATCATGGGATTCAGGAAGGAAAAGAGCCAATAGAGGATGGAATTGCAAAAATCATTTTTCTTTTTTTAATAAAATAGGTGAAAGGAAACAGTAAGTTAAATGTTTGCTGTTTTGTAGAGGAACATGGTGACATTTGCCTGTTAAAATTTTTTAAACATCAGTGCAACATGGACAGTGTGTTCAAGCAAAACAGTTACGCTTTTGGATACATGTTGCTTTTGTCATTTTTCAATACTAGGAGGCATAAAAAAGTGAAATATCTCATTAGATCATCAAATTTCTAGACAATGTCTTCTTCTATAATATCTAATTTAATTATAAAATACAAATGCATATGATAGGTTTTTGAAAACATAATAGTTGCATTATTCTTACTGTGTTGTGCAGTGCAGTTTTTCCTGTGTTCAGAGTACATGGCAACGAAATTGGTCTTAAGACATTTACTCTGCTTAGATATATCTTCTGCTTGTGTATGTGCTGTGCTCTGTGTTACAGTTTGAAGGTAACCAGTGAGACAGTTGTATGTTTCTAAAGCAGTGGAATCTTCATCTAGCCACTGCCATTCGGGATGAGGGTCTCAGCTCCATAGTCTTAGAAATATGAGAGTTAATACATGTAGCAGTTAGGGGCTCTGGGAGTTAATTAGCTAAAGTCATAATAACCAAATATATAAAACAATGCTGATTTTAAAATTTATAATGAATATCTGACCAGAGATCAGAACTCACTAGTCAGTATACTCTTCCTAAAAGCAAATCACATGCAAACCAAAAGATGATTAGAAAGTTGGTGGTAGGAATAGAATCAGAAGAAGATAAATTTGTCAGATGATTTTAATGGCTAGCATTAAAGTGTGGAGTGGTCACTAGTATCAGACAAATACTTTCATAGTCCAGGACATTCTTTTCCTTGAAGAGTGCTGGCCTATGTATTGACAATTCCCTTTTCGTTGGCATTCCACGTTCTATAATTATAATAGCCACCCCACTTTGGAATAATAATAATTATTTATTTAGCTATGATAAAACCTTCCTTTGAATTCCTGTGAAGTCTTAAGAAATCATTTGTATGGTTTGGCATATCTCTTCTCTGATCTTTGTAAGTATAAGCAATCATATATCTTTTCTTTTTAAATTCTTGGGAAGGCCCCTCATTATTGCAAATATTATAATACATAGCTTCTTACTTGGTCTCTTATGTGAGTTATTTTGCATTTTCTCATGAGTATGTTCTTTCCGAAACACAAATTTAAAATTTTATGTCCCTTCTAGCTTCAGATTGCTTTATTCTCTATTGATGCCACTCCCATATTCACTAACAGTCAATGATTTCCCATTGTTTGTAGCAAGAATAATATGTACGTACTATATCACGTTACTCTTTTATCAAAACTCCCTTTCTTATGAAGTCTGAATTTGGTCTCAGACAATCCTTGTTAGTATAGTTTATCAGAATTGACATTAGAGCTGAAATAAATTTACTGTCTCTCTGGTCTATTGGAAAAAATCTTAGTTTTTTAACATCAACACAATTTACATTGTACTCCTAATCCGATGGTACCATTAAGTATGACGTTAGCTGTAGATTTTTTTCTGATGTACTATAATTTTTATTTATTTTTTACTGAAGGATATTTGACATACAATGTTCTATTAGTTTCAGGTGTACAACATAGTGATTTGACAACTCTACACATTATGCTATACTTACTGCAGGTGTAGCTACCACCTGTCAACTTACACTGTCATTACAATACCATTGACAGTGCTGTGCCTTTTATTTCTATGAATTATTCATTCCATTATTGGAACCCTGTATCTCCCAACCCCCTTCACCTGTTTTGTCTATCCTCCACACTAGATGTAGGTTTTTCTTTTTTTTTTTTTTTAATTTTATGTTTATTTATTTTTTGAGAAATAGTGAAAGTGAGAGTGAGCCAGAAAAGGCAAATAGAGAGAGAGAGAGAGAGAGAGAGAGAGAGAGAGAGAGAGAGAGAGAAATGCCAAACAGGCTCTGCCCTTTCAGCACAGAGCCTGACACGGGGCTTGAACTCACGAACTATGAAATCATGACCTAAGTTGAAACCAAGAGTCAGAGTTGGAGGCTTAACCAACTGAGCAACCCAGGCACCCCCAAAGATTTTTCATAGATGCCTGTTTGAGGAAATTCCCTTCCATCACTAGTGTTAATAGATTTTTCTCAGGAATGGATGTTGAAATTTATCAAATGCTTTCTCTGCATCTATAAAGATGATCATATATTTTTTTTAAAGATTGTTAATATGGTCAACATGGGTTGATATTTTTAAAATATAAAACCAGCTTCACATTCCAGGGTTAAACACAACTTAGTCATAATATATTATCACCTTCATAAACTATTGGATTTGATTTGCTAACATTTTGTTTAGAATATTTGTATCCATGTTTATGGAAGATATATTATTTCATGTTTTTTATAAATTTATTTAAATTCAAGTTAGTTAACATACAGTGTAGTATTGGTTTCAGGAATAGAACCTAGTGATTCATCACTTACCTATAACACCCAGTTCTCATCCCAGTAAGTGCCCTCTTTAATGCCTATCTCATCTTGTGATATCTTTGTTTAGTTTTGGTATCAGAGTAATCTTGTTTTTACAGGATAAACTTTGGAATATTTTCTAATTTTTCAGTTTTCTAGAAGAGTTCATGAAAATTGGTGTTAGTTCCTTTTTAATTGTAGGATAGAATTCACCAGTAAAGACATCTGGAACTAGGTTTTTCTTTGGGGGAAGAGTGTTAACTAAGATTTCACTTTATTTAATAGATGTGACTATCCAGGTTTATGTGTTTTCTTCTGGGAGAGTTTTGGCAGTTTGTGTCTTTTAAGAAACTTGTCCATTTAATGGAAATTGTTCCATTTCATGTTGAGTTTATTGGCATTAGGTTTTTAAAACAATATTTACTTTTTTATTTTTTATTATGTGTGGAATATGCTAACATGTCACCTTTCCCATTACTTACTCTGACATATTAAATAGAATTTTAAAAGGAATAAAAGATTCGTAAGAATTAAGTTTTTGACTTGTGATAAGAAAGGAAGAGTCAGACCTCGGAGAGTGTCTCTAAGCAAGTCTCAAGCTCAGACATGCATTTCCTCTACATTTTTGTTAAGTTTTGGTAGAACAAAATTATAAAGGACTAGTGGCTTGCTTCTGTGGTATAGCCTGGTGTGAATTCAAGTCTTCAGAGAAACTTCTTAAATAGCAGAATGTCAGTACATGAGTGAACTGTCGCTGATTTCTGCTTATCCACAGAATAAGCATTTGGTACATGATGGATCATACCAAAGTTTCTGTGTGCCCAAGTAAGAGGGGTGAAATAGAGAATATGAGTGACCTGAAAGGCTTATCCTGGCATTATAATTGGTGTGATGAAGATAGAGTCTGCCTAGCATCAACCTCGTAATTGAAGGGTAGATAACATGCCAGAAAGTGAATGTCAATTATCAAAGTTCTGTGAGGAATATGGATCTTGGTGGAAGTCAGTGGGGGAGAGGGTTGTTGTGGACCAGGTAGTTTTTCTCCTCAATTTTAGAACAATAAGTAATCTGTCTAGACCTTAAATCACCCCTAGGTAGGGGAGAATCTGGGGGTTTGAATATTTACTCAAAAGAATACATGGAAAACACATGGAAATGTGACTGATTATATCTTGAATTTTGATAGTACCTTGAGTTGGTAACATTTAGTTTTAGGGAAAGAGGTTAGATATTTACATATCTGAAATTTAGTGATGTAACACCCACATTCAACAGACACAGAATTCTGTGTGGTGGTTCTATATTTGTCCTCATTTTATTCCATCTCACAACACTATTGATATAGCTTACCAGTTTCTTTATTAAAATCATTATTTGCAGGGATCATCAAATTTTTCTGTAAAGGACCAGATAATAAATATTTCAGGCTTTGCCTTCCATACAGTGTCTCTTACAGCTGTTCAACTTTTCTCTTGTAGCATGAAAACTGTTCTTAGCTTAGGGGTTGTGCTAAAACAGGCAAGGTGAGAGTTTGGAGGCTGGGAGTGGACGAAGGGTCAGATTTGACCCACAGGCTTTAGTTTTGCTAACCCCTGTTCTTTAGGACGCTGCATCATACATCCACAATTTCTCTTTTACTTTTTTGTTCATTTCTTTTCAGTCTCTTCTCTGGCTATCTCTTCTCTACTACACTTCTCATCGTGATCAACCTCTTCCCTCAGTTATAAATCTCGCTCTAGGTGATCATATTCATTCCTATAGCCTTTTATTTTATCTTATTTAATTAAATTTCATTATACTTTTTGGGGGAGATTTTTGTAGAGAAAGTAAATTAATCACATTCCTAACTTTACAGCCCTTTATCATTATTAATTTGTGCAAGGAACTGCTTTTTATTCTTCATTTCCTCCTTTTTACTGTGTTTTTGTCATTTACAATCTTTATCTCCATTCCCCTCTGCCCTCCAACCCTTTTATTGTGGTAGAAAACACAGAATATAAAATTTATCATCATGTTTATCATCATGGCTCTTTTTTTTTTTTGAGAGAGAGAGAGAGAGAAAGCACACACGTGCACGAGTTGGGGAGGGGCAGAGAGAGGGAGGGAGAGAAAGAATCTTAAGCAGGTTTCACAGTCAGCTCGACTCTGCTCAGTGCAGAGCCTGGAGGGGGCTGGATACCATGACCCTGGGAACATGACCTGAGCCAAAATGAAGAGTACAACTCTCAATTGGCTGAGCCACCCAGACCTTCTGGTAGTGACCCATTTTTTAAATGTACAGTTCAGTGGTATTAAATATATCCACATTGTTGTGTAATAGATTTCCAGGACTTTTGTCTTGCAAATTTGAAACTTGATACCCGTTAAATAATAACTTCTCTATCTTCTCCCCAGCCCCTGGTGACTTTCTTCCTTCCTTTCTTTTCTTTTCTTTTCTTTTCTCTTTCCTTTCTTTCCTTTCCTTCCTTCCTTCTTTCCTTCCTTCCTTCCTTGCTTCCTTGCTTCCTTGCTTCCTTCCTCCTCCTTCCCTCCTTCCTTCCTTCCTCCCTCCCTCCCTCCCTCCCTCCCTCCCTCCCTCTCTTTCTTCCTTCCTTTCTTTCTTTCTTTCTTTCTTTCTTTCTTTCTTTCTTTCTTTCTTTCTTTCTTTTTTTCCTCCTTCCTTCCTTCCTTCCTTCCTTTCCTTCCTTCCTTCCTTCTTTCCTTCTTCTTTCTTTCTTTCTTTCCTTCTTCTTCTTTTCCTATGAATTTGACTACTTTTGGTACCTTATATAAAGGGAATTATACAATTTTTGTCTTTTGTTTCACTTAGCATAATATCTTCAAGGATTATGCATGCTGTAGAGTGTGTCAGGATTTTATTTTAAAGGCTGAATAATATCCTATCGCATGTATATACTACATTTTGTCCATTCATCCATTGATGGACATTTGGATTGCTTCCTCTTCTTGGTTACTTTGAATAGTGCTGCTGTTAACATAGTTATGCAAATATCTCTTTGATACCCTGATTGAAATATTTTTTGAATGCATAGCCAGAAGTGGGATTGCTGGATCATATGGTAGTATTGTTTTTGCTTTTTGTCAAATATCCATACTATTTTCTATAGCAGTTGCACTATTTTACAATCTCCTCAATAGTCCAAAGTGTTCCAACTTCTCTATATTTTCATCAACACTTGTTATTTTCTTTCTTTCTTTCTTTCTTTCTTTCTTTCTTTCTTTCTTTCTTTCTTTCTTCTCTCTCTCTCTCTCTCTCTCTCTCTATCGATCTATCTGTCATCCTAATGGGTGTGAAGTATTATTGTGGTTTTGATTTGCATTTCTCTAATGATTAGTGATATTGAGCATCTTTTCATATGGTTGCTCACCATTTATGTCATCTTTCAAGAAATGTACTTTTCTCATGTTAAACTGGGTTATTTGATTTTTATTGTTGAGTTATAGGACTTCTTTATATATTCTGGATATTAACTTCTTAACATATAAATGACTTCGAAATATTTTCTCTCATTCTATAGATTGCTTTTTTACTCTATTGGTAGTGTCCTCTGATGTATAAATTTCTAAGTTGCATATAGTCACATTTGTCTATTTTTGCATTTGTTGCCTTTACTTTTGGTGTCATACCCAATAAATCATTGCCAAATCCAATGTTATGAAGTTTTTCACCTAATTTTAATTTTTTAGATTTAAAGTTTATTTATTTTAAGAGTGTATGCACATGATAGTGGAGGAAAGGCAGAGAGAGAGAGGGAGAGCGAGAATCCCAAGCAGGCTCTGCACTGTCAGCACAGAGTCCTATGTTGGGGCTCAATCCCAGGAACCATGAGATCATGACCTGAGCTGAAATCAAGAGTCATTTGCTCAATCAACGGAACCACCCAGATGCCTCAACTACTTTTTTTTTTTTCTTTTAGGGTTTTATAGTTTTAGGTCTTACATTTAGGTCTCTAACCCATTTTGGGTTTTTTTTTTCTGGGTGTGTGTGTGTGTGTGTGTGTGTGTATGGTGCAAGGTAAGGGTCCAACTTCATTCTTCTGCGTGTGGATGTTCAGTTTTCCAAGTACCATTTGTTGACTGTCCTTTCCCTATTGAGTGGTTTTAGAATCCTTGTTGAAGATCATTTGATTACACAGAAGTGTTCATTTCTGGGCTGTCTCTCTCTATCTGATTCCATAGGTTTATTTGTCTTTATGCCAGTACCATATTGTTTGATTAGTGATATTTTAACAGCATTCATTTTCACAAGTTTCATATCTATTCTGACAATGCTTTTATTGTAAAAATGTCTTAGTTTATAAATTTTCATAAATGGTACCATTCTATAATCTCATTCTATTTTTACTATTTTACTATAATTTTAAGATCTCTCCTTGTTACTGCTTGCCGAATGATATTCTCAAGTATATATCTAGTGTAAGTTAATTAATGATTTCTTTAGGAATAAACAACTAGTTTATCTCTAACTTTCTATTAATGCAAACAATTTCTAGGTGAAAATCATTGTATATGTCCTCTTATAGACTTGTACAATTTTTATTATATATTTACCTAAGAATGGATCATTATATTATATCTCAAAAACTTAATTAATTAAAAAAATTCCAGATTGCTTTTGACAGTGATTGTCATTTTATATTCCCACTGGTTGTGCATAAAAGTTCCCATCTCCTCATATCCTTGATGATACTTGATATTATCAAGGTATTAATTAGGTTTTCAATTGTTGCCATTTTGGTAGATGTGAAATGGCATGTTAATTAATGTTATTTTATTTTAATTTTTATGATTATTAGTGATTTCGAGCATCTTTTAATATGCTTGGGCATCTCTTATGAATTGCCTATTTATATCCCTTGTCTATAATTTCAATTGGGTTTTCTACCATTGTTTGTTTTTCAGGAGCTCTTGGTTATTTCAGCTATTAACCCATTGTCAGTTATAGATATTGCATACATTTTCCCCAGTCTATAATCTGTGTATTTAATTTCATCTGTAATGGCCCTTTTTGAATAGAAAATTTAAATTTAAATATGGTCAAATCATGCTTTCTTTAAGCCTTTGTTCAGCCATAGGTCACAAAAGTGTTCTACATTATCATCTACTGGGTCTATAAATTTGCCTTTTACATGTAGCTCAATAATTCTTTTTGAAGTTTTCTTTGTACATAGTATGTAAGGCAGGAGTTCAGTTTTATTTTCTCCTTAGAGTATACCAGCTTTCCTAAAGTTATTTATATAAATATTTATCTATTCTTGCTCTGTGGTTTACTTTTACCATGTATCAATTTCCCGTACATACATGGTTTTATTTCTGAGCTCTGTATTCTATTTTATTTATTCTACAGATATAAAATTATTTAATAATTTTTATTATTCTGGATTTCAGTTTTATCAAGATGTTAAAATCTGTCCTGATTCTTTGATTTAGTTTTTCAAAGATGATTAAACAGTTTACCAGTCATTATTTTTATTTCAATACAATTTTCCCAAATTCCCCTAAAGTTCTTTTGAGATTTTAAATGGAATTAATTTAATTTAATTTATGGAGAAAGTTTATTAATATCATTTATAAACATGTATATTTCTCTATTTATTGATTTTATATTTTCTGTCTTTTATTTAAAATTTTTCTGGAGATGCCTGGGTGGCTTATTTGGTTAAGCATCCGACTCTTGATTTTGACTCAGGTCAGGTCATGACATTGAGCCCCATGTTAGGTTCTGTGCTGTACTCTTTCTCTGTCTCTCTTTCCCCCCACCCCCTTTTTTTTTCTCTCTCTCTCAAAAAAAAAATTCTTCTGTAATGCTCTTATGCATTCTTTGATAGGTTCCTTCTTAGATTTTTTTAAAAAATAAATTCCTTGTTGTAAGAATAGATTGGTATTTGCTATGTTTTCCTTTACATTTTCTATGTTTATTGGACCCATGAGGTGTTCTAGATAGATGATCTTATCCTGTGAAAACGACAGTTTTACAGATTCCTTGCCAATCTTTAGAGCACTTATGCACCTTTTTTTCTTATAGGATTATCTGAGTACTGGTTCTGCCATTTATCAGTTTTATCAGTTCAGGTATAACCAGGAGTCAGAAACAACAAAATAATTTGAAGAAGAAACAATTGATATAAAGAATTATTAACAGGGGATTGGAATAACAGGAGATCAACTACTGAGGTTAAAATACTTTAAAGAGTAGAGGGGTAGCAGGTGTAAGAAACAGCCACCATCCATAAGGTCAAGAAAGAATATCCAAGGACGGAAACAATCTAGAAGACCCCTGCTACCCCAGGAAAGATACAAATGTCAGTGCAGCCATGGCTTACTGGACGGCAGAGATGTTTGATGAGGCTGCAGGGACATCCAAGAGTGTTCTGTTTGGATCCAGGGGAAGTCATCCACAGGGCGTTACCATGTTGGCAGTGTTGGCTAGGAAACCATTCATAGCATGCCAGGGGAAACCGCCCTGGAGATAAGCTTAGAACTCTGTGTGAACCTGCTTCTTGGGTATGGCTGGAAGAGCCTTTTAGGGAGAAGCTGTTGGTTCACAACCCTCTTGGGGACTTCCCTGGTGTAATCTGAAACTGGCCCCTCTATAGCTGGGCAGGGAGAGACCAAAGAAAGAGGCAGATCACTCCATGTTGGTAGATGACAGTTTTAATAAGCAAGGAGAACTTACATACAAGACTTGTCTTGGGTGGCAACAGTAAAAATGGCTCCCCAAACTTGCCTGCCAAATCTTATAAGTTTATAAAGAGGCCTTAACTGGGTTCAGTCATATATATCATGCAGATGTTTTCCATACCACATAGTTATGTCTCCTTGGAGTAGCCTCTGGGAGCAGGAAAGGCAAGCAGAACTCACATTCCAATCACAGGGAAGGGGATGAGGAGCCCTTCATTGTTGAGGTCCAGTTCAAGGGTCAACTAGTGGTTGCTTCTTTTTAGTGACCTTCCCCAACAGAAGCACTGGGTTAGCAGCATTCTGCAACCCCCCAAGAGGATATCTGAAGAAGCTGCTCATAGCGGCTGTCATACTGGCAACTCTTCACTAGAAAGCCCCAAGGAAGCTGTCCATAGGGAATTGCCAGGTGCTGCTGCCTGGTGGGTCCTGGTGGAACCAGGTGCTTTGGAAGTCACACATGCTGCACGAGTTGGGTACTGCAGAAGCCTGTTTGGAGAAGCACATCAGAACCAAGAGAAACCCCTCCCCCTCCAGTATGCCATCAGCACTTTTCACTGAAAAGGCTTAATACCATACAGGCTGCAAAGAAGAAATATTTACAAGATGATATGGATAGAATTGTGCTTTCCCAAGTTCATCTGTTGAAGTAAGTCCTAATGCCTAGTACCTTAGAATTGATTGTATTTGAAGCCAGGGTCTTTAAATGGGTAATTAAGGTTAAATAAGTTCATTGGGATGGGCCCTAATCCAATATTTCTGGCGATCTTGTAAGAAGAAATTAGGATACAGACACATACAGAAGGAAGGCATGTGAAGGCAAAAGGTGAAGATGGCCGTCTGCAAGCCAAGGAGAGAGGCCTCAGAATGAAGCCAACTCTGCTGACACTTTATCTCAGACTTCTAGCCTTCAGAACTATGAGAAAAAGAATTTCTATTGATTAAACAGCCCAGTCTGTGGTACTTTGTTGTGGCAGCCCCAGCAAACTAATACACAGTGTATGTTTCTATTACTGAATAGCAGGCACTGAAGAGTGGATTTGAAGTGGAGACATTACCAATTGGTAACTGACACATTAGGGTTATAAGCTTAGAAAGTTAAAAACATTGTCTAAACCTGTTTTCTTATCTCAAAAATGGAATCCTTGCCAAAATTGAAAGCTTTTTTCAAATTCTTAAGAGTTACTTCCATTTTCTCCCTATCAACCAGCCAGAGGACTTTTTTATTCATAGCATTTCAGGTAGAGCCCAACCTTTGGAATCAGAAAAACTTGTTCATTTTGGCACTTACAGGCTTTGAGACCTCAGCCAAGTTACTTAATTCTGTGAACCTCACATTTTTTATATGGAAAATGAAGGTTATAATACTTACCACATAATGATGTAAGGATGAAATGAGAGAATATATAGATATAAAACACTTAGCTCTGTGCATGGCACACAACTAGTTTTGGTTAAATTGCAGAGTATTATTATCTTTGTCACTCCGGTGTCTCACAGAATGACTCTTAATAATCTGTGAAGCATGTATTTGCTGCTGAACAGACTGAGCTGAACTGAACAGATTTTCAATGGGAGAGCTTCAGACATGATCACTGGCCGTGTAGGTGCATGTGGGTAGCTGTATGTTTAGATAGAGAAAGTATCCACCTAGTACTTTTAAACATCATAAAAATGTCTGTGATACCAGTAATGAATTAGGTGTGGATGGCCACGCAGGAGCATGTAACATTCTACTGTTACAAGACATAATAGATCTCCCTGAATAGCCAGGAAAGAAAATAACAACAACAAACCCCAAACAAAACACAAACCTCCTGTAACAAACACAGAAATGATTTAAAGTAGTTACCCCCAAAGAGTAAAAAAATAGATTTTAAATCTCTGAGAAAGGAACTAGACCAAAAAAACCCCCACAAAAACAAAAAACTAGAAACACATCAAGCCTCAACTTGTTTTCAGAAAGTCCCTAATTAAATCATGAAGGTGAAACCAGCAGGTACAAAACAAATCTGATTTTAATAGCTATCAACCTCTTAGCTTTTGTTTTGGGAGAACTTTAATAAGGGCGCCCCTCACTGTTTCATATTTTAGAATCTTTCTCTTAAGATAACATGGCAGGAATCGATAAGTTTATTTTAAATCTTACATCTAAAACAGGTCAGGCAAGGTCTTACGTCTTCAATAAAGTGATTGTTTCAAGCTGAACTTGTGTATTAGTGCTGAGGCGTGAACAAACATAGGGCTTTTTAACACCAGAGCAGGAAGAGAAACACACAATTAGATGTTGAGATTTCTAATGCTAAATGAACAGAACTGATATTTTTAAAATTAAAATGTGGCCGCTAATTTTTGCTCTCAAGGTACAGATGGTCACACACATAATTACAAGATTTACTGCTTAATATCCTCTTAACCACTGAAAGTGATTCTGTTTATGTTAGGAAAAAGAAGCCAAGTAGAAAGGTCATTATGTTGTGTCTGCAGTTCTCACTCCTAATATGTGATTCTCATTTATAAGCAGAGAAAAAATCAATAACCCTTTTAAGTTGCCTTGGATTCCAAGTGGAAAATGCTTTAACCCGCTGCACTGTGGTGACTTAGAGGCACTGTGAGATATTATGCAATGTTGTTTCACCAAGGATCCCAGCTCACCTCAATAGCTCTTAATTGCATTGTTGAGTCTGTCTTGGCTGGTGAAGAAACTGAATACTGTCACTGCTTCCTGAAAGTTTAACTCTTTTATTCATCAGTTGTTCCTCATCATCTTCTTGAAAGTTAATTTTCCTTTGATAGAAGTTACCTGAAAGATTAAAGTAGTTTCAGAAACCCAGTTCCAGCAGCCCAGGAATGGAAACCTTCAAGCTCTTAATTTAATTATGTTCCATTAGTATTTACTAAGTCTTTATGAAGGTCTTCCATACTAGGCGGAACAGTGACAAGAAGTGAGTAAGACAGTTTTGTTTTCAACAAGCTCTCATTAGCCATGGAGAATGAGTTAATCCAAATATCTACAATTTGAAGTTCTGTATAAATACCCATATGAGAAGAGGAAAAGAAAACTGTATCCATAGTTCAGAGGTTCAGAGGAGCTTTGTCCTACATACATCTTGTTAAAGAAAAGTAAAGGCTTTAGGGGCCTTGAAGGATAAATGAAGTTTGGGGTGAAGAAGCAAGGAGATTGCGGCTTAGGGACAAGGCAATGTAAAAGTGAAGGCAGAATAAAGACCAGACCTTTTCCAAGTTGCGGCCCAGGCAATAGAATAGAAGATGAATTTGCAGAGTAGTTCGATTCCAAGTGGTGAGGATTTAAATGTGGTCCTTTCTTGAAAAAATTAGTAGCATGATCTAGGCAAAAGGTCAAAAGGAAGATTTCTCTGGTAGTAGAGGAAGCCTACTCTGGTAAGTTATATATTGGGAAGAGAAGAAAAAGCAAGTAAAGACACAAAATAGACTAGACATAAGATGCTTTTGAAATAAAAAAAAAGAGGAAAATATAACATACATTGATTAATTAAAGGTATAACTAGTCTCCTGGAACAAGTTCTGAGTTTATGCCCCAAAACAAGTCCACGCTCATCCAACTGTAAGTTTGAATCAGTTCCTTCCTGTTTTGCCTTAACTCCATCTTTTTGCATTTTGCATATTAGTCAATATCTTAGTTTCTTTATTGATAAATTAGAGTCATAACTTCAAATTTGCTGGGTTGTTTAAATTAAAATGACTGTGTCATAGTGTTCTGTAACTTACTCTTTGAAAGAGGATGAAATTAAGGAGACTATAAAGAAAAAGCTATAAAACGTGTTTAAATGGTACTTCCTTATCTTCAAATTATTACTATTTACCAGTGTCTTTTAAAAAAACAAAAAAAAATTATTCTCTTAGTTTAGTTCTTGTAGCCACTCCATAACCCCTCTTTAGTTTATATTATTTTGTTATCCCAAATTCTTTTTGATTTTAATTTCTATATCTCTTACTGTATGTTGC
This sequence comes from Paguma larvata, assembly GCA_030068075.1. Lineage (NCBI taxonomy): Eukaryota > Metazoa > Chordata > Mammalia > Carnivora > Viverridae > Paguma > Paguma larvata. The sequence goes on along the minus strand of CM057824.1, from coordinate 127,382,611 downwards.
ATATCAAGCAACATCCCTATAAAATTCCTAAATATGAACATGTAAATGTGCTAAGCATGTGTAGTATAAACGCACCTGAAATACCTCATCAATGTAACATCCTACATCTACCTTACTTTAATCTCAGTGAGAGATTAAATGACCCCGAATCGATTTACCTTCCCATTTATTTGTTTTCCATATACTTTGACAAATAAGAGGAGGTAATGGTGAGTGTTTCCAGGTGGTTCTGGTAGAAAATTTGATGCACACTATGGAGCAATGTGTTAAATGTATACACACCAATAAGAATGAATTTTTTAAATGTAGTGTTCACAAGAAATTAAAAAGAATATGATGTACAACAAAACATAATTTATGTAAATTAAAAATATGTGTGCACAAGAAAGAAGCATTTTAAAAGAACACATACCAACAAAACCACGTTAAACACATTAGAATGTTTGCCTGTGGTAGGAGGGGGAAGGGCCTGGGTTATGGGAATATAATGGAATGACAAATAAAGCAAGCGTGCGTTTGCGTGGGCCAATTCTGATAATGTATCATGAAATGAGTGTTATGATTAGTCAGCTCTCCGTACCATGAGACCTTTCAAAATTAGTCAAAGAAGGGACTTCTGATGAACTTTCGAAGAGGAGGAAATATAAATTTGAGTCAAAGGTTTATCCTATATCAAAAAGTGGGAAGTATTTAAAAAAGTAGTTTTAGATGTCACAGGGATAACTAAGAAATAGCAGAATGGAGATTAAAATATAAGGCTGTTTCTGGCTAGTCTCCACAAAACCTTATTTTTTTCTTTTCTTTTTTTTTAATAATCTACTTTCTGAGTTTAACTCTACCTATTGGAAGCAGCAGGATTCAGGAAGAGAACAGTGATCTTTGGAATCAAGAATTGTTTGATTTAAATTCCAAACTCTATCACTTGTTGTGAAGACCAGAACATGGTACCCAATCTTTTAAAATTTGAGAATCTTCATACATAAAATAGCTACTGTGTTGATATGAGAAATAAATGATAAAAATTCTTCAGTGTCTAGCACAGGGCTAGGTTCAAGGCAAAACACACTATCAGTGGTAGTTCCCATGTGCTTCATGTTTCCCAGATGTTGCTGCTGCTGCATTCATTCAGCCATCCAATGCTGGTTTATGTACTGGATATACAAAAATGGAGGGGGCATACCTGTGCTTTCAAAATACTTGTAGTCTAGTGAAAAAAAAAAAAACAGAGGTAGACAAAAAATTATAGGTTGAGAAATACAATGGTGAACGCATTTACTTGGTGGTAGAAGAACAGACAGAAAGGGACTCAGAATCAGATAACATTTCACGTAGATTTAGTGAGAGACAGTAAAGAAGCAAAATTCCAGAAGAAGTCTTTTGTATGAAGAAAAATTTCTAAAGTTAGTTCATGGCCATTCTAGGGTTTAGAACTGGTAATGGAATATTATGGTTGGTCTTCCATTATAATATTTTATTTTCTAGTAAATTCACTTGTAGTTCCTGAAATATTTAACTGTGTGATAAATTGCCTACTAGGCTCCCCAGACTGACCCATTTTCCACAACACTTTTCCTTTATATGTTACTTATTTCACTAAGCTTTGCTAAGAAACTCAATGGAATAGTGTGTAGCTAATCTTGTTTTCGATAAGGTTAAGACTTTTTTTAGAGCCTTGAAAACCGTGGGAACTCTTTTTCTAAACTCTGGTTTAATTCATATATATTTGCTCAGTGTTTGTGTTTCATGCTTCTTTTTGTTAAGTGAATATTATTTTAAACATACACTCATACATTTGTGTATATTTATACCTTGCTTCCCATGTATGTGCATCGTTTTCCTTAAAAAGAGAAAACAAGGAAGACTGTGTTTGGAGAGGGCGCTATAAACTCAATATGTGATAGTGATGTCAAAAATTTTTCTTTTACGACTTCTATTGAAATGGCAAGACTTTCTTGAAACAACATTCACTGTTTGTTTTTAAAACAAACCCATGAGTTTACTTTGTAAAAACTCATGAATGTTTTTTTTATTCATCCCATATCCTTTTCAGGGTTGCTCCATGCCAAAGGAAATATGATTAAGGCAGCTCAGGAAGAGTTTTGGTCGGCAATAGGACACAAAGGATATATCTTGTGGCAGATTCAAAAGGGAGAATGGGAAAATATGCATGGACATCCTTGGGGGAGAAAATTATAACTCTTAAATTCTTGTCAAATGATAACTCAGACTTTTAAAAATATCTTCACCCTCACTGATAGCAATAACTTAAATTTAGCTCCATAGCTTCTGTTAAGAAAAAAAAAACAACAACAGCTAAGTCCTAAAATTTTTATAAAGCCCGGTGGCAATACTAAAGCTGATATTGACAAAACACTTAAATAGATCTATTCCGTGTGTGTTCACTTTCATGGTTTAGATAGCTTAAGATGTGGTTTACTGTGGGTATTTTTCTCTCCTTGCCTTAAATATTGACTGAGTTTGAAATAAAATATGTTTATGATGAAACTTTCCTATGAGAAAGGAGTTCTATTGAAAGCTGCCTCTCCATCCCCAAACTGAAGAATGCATCAGGGTTTAGAGCTTGCTTTGATGTTAGTAGCAATATAGTGTTCTGCAGAGACAGACGTAGGCATAAAGGAACGTGGTTGGGAAAGGAAAGTGTCGATGCCAAGGATGGTTATTTAGCTTCAAAAGTTTTGAGGCACAGGGGTGCCTGGGTGGCTCAGATGGTTAAGTATCTGACTTCAGCTCAGGTCATGATCTCACTGCTCATGGGTTCGAGCCCTGCGTCAGGCTCTGTGCTGACAGCTTGGAGCTCGGAGCCTGCTTTGGATTCTGTCTCTGCCTCTTTGCCCTTCCCCTGCTGGTGCTCTGTCTCTTTCTCTTTCAAATATAAAAAATAAAACATAAAAAAAATTTTAAGGTACAAACTACATAGAATAAATATATTTTCCAAAATATATTCAAAACCATGTAAATCATAAAGATTCACACAGTCCACCTTCTCTTTGGAAACCTAACAGCTCATAGTTCTGAATTTCCCTACGTGTTCATTGTGAATCTAAAGAGTACCACATCCGAGTTGGATTCTGCAGATATCTATTTCAAAAGCTCAGTTGATACGAACCTGTCAATTTTATTAACTGATTAAATACGATAAAAAAGGCAGTTAGTGGAAAAGTGGAACAGATTAGTTTGAAAAGTCTCTGTTGTTTGAATATATTGTTGTCTCTTAAAACTGGATTTGTAAGAGAAAGCAGATGTTATTTGCAAATTTTTGTGACTTTGCAAGAAAATAAATATTAATGATGTTGGCTACCTCAAGTAAAGAAAATTAAGAATACCTCTCTGTGTGTGTGTCTATTTGTTTCAGGCAAACTGTAAAGTTCACACATTCTCTGGAATGTCTGGAGGCCTACCTAGTACCTGGCAAGTTGTCAAAGAATGTTGTGTGACATGCTTTTATTTTGGCTTTGATGTGCCTTCTTCCTGTGTGCCAAAGTTCAACTTTGGTCTCAGTGATTGGCCACAAATATTTCATCAGCCCTGGGTTCAGCTTCAATATTTGTGAAACCAAATAGTGGATGCTTAATACCATGTCATTTTTTTCATCTCTAATTAATATGTTCTCAATAATCATTTGCTCACAAAGTTTATAATCACTTTCAGTTAATGTCAAGAAACACAAGCAGGTGTATCATATAAATTTATTATTTTTGATATCTGAATATGTATTTTGTATGGATAGAACACTCTAGATGTCAGAGTGGCAAATATCCTTACATGTTTTCTATGTTGAAAATCCATTAATCATTGAAATGTATAGATATTATTTCAGAGTTAAAATACATATAAAATTTTATACTCATAAAGTGAGAACTTCAAAGTAATTAAAGTAAGGAAATAGCATTTTCACAGCATTAAACCAATTTAATAATAGGTTTGAAATTAAACTACCTACAATTAGGACATTAATTAGGACATGAGTTTTTCAAGTTAAAAGTTTTTAAAGTTCTTGTTAATTTTTCACATCTTTTAAAAATGAATTATAAGAAGGTCCAATCAAAACCTAGTTGGTTCTCACTAATTAAACCTCAAAACAATAGACTTTAACCAAACAGTTTAAGAAGATAATTCCTTCTAGATATGAATATATAGAGGCTAAACACTTAATCAAGAGTTTGTTAAAATTATTGCTGTAAAGTGCTCCTCATTTTGGCAGTGAAGATAAAGAAATTCTGAGATTCACCTAAGCTGTGAGTCTTAGCTGCAAAGTTCCACAAGAAAACTAAGAGAAAAGGTCTTCCAGAATTATATTCTGCTTTGTACAAAATCATTAGGAATATTATTAAAATTTGTTTATACTTTATGTATGAGACATGGAAAAGTGACTAAGTTTTTTGCATTACTTCATTCCACAGCAGAACGAAGGAATGATGAGTTCTATGCTTCTATTTTACTCATTGATTAGGGATTTCTGAATCATACACAGGTTACATTGCACTGTAGTATGACTGAAAATATACTTCCAGAATGGAAAACCATTATAGAAAGTATCAGGAATTTGTCACTGACAGTGTAGCAAGTATGGGGATTTATGTGTGTTCACACTCATTAATTATGTGTTCACCAAGTGATTGTTACCATCATAACGTAACCAGATAACTGGCCTTAATGCCAAGGACAAGCTATATGAAATACTGGAGGTACAGATGGTCCTCAGTTTACTATGGTTCCACTTGTGATTTTTTGACTTTATAGTGCTGCAAAAGCAATATGCATTCAATAGAAGTCACACTTTGAGTTTTAAATTTTGATATTTTCCCAAGGTGGTAATGTGCAGTATGATAATCTCTTACGAAGCTGGGCAGCGGCAGCAGGCTGCGGCTCCCAGCCAGTCACATGATCGTGAGGGGAAACAACCAGTCTGTACCCATACAACTATTCTGTTTTCATTTTCAGTACAGTATTAAATAAAATACATGAGATATTAAATAGTTTATTACAAAATAGGCTTTGTGTTAGATGATTTTGCTGAACTGTAGGCATTCTGAACACATTAAATAGGCTAGGCTAAGTTATGATGTTCAGTTGATAAGGTTTATTAAATGTGTTTTCAACTTACAATATTTTCAACTCATGACAGGTTTATCAGCACATAATCCCCCTGTAAGTTGAGGAAGATCTTTTTCAATGACTCTTCAGATATTCTTTATATATTATAAATACATATCAACAAATTGGATAACCTAGAAGAAATGGATAAATTCCTAGAAACATAATTTTCTAATCACGAATCATGAAGGAGAAAATCTGAACAAATCAATCACTAGTGGGAAGATTGACTCAGTAATCAAAAACCTCCCAACAAATAAAAGTCCAGGACCAGAGAGCTTTGCTGATGAATTCTACCAAGCATTCAAAAGAATTAAAACTAATCCTTAAGTGGAAAAGGAGAGAACACTTCCAAACTTACTTTACAAGGCCAGCATTACCCCGATACCAAAACCAGACAAGGACACAAGAAAAGAAAATTGCCAGCCAATATTCTCAATGAACACAGATGCAAAAATTTTCAACAAAATCTTAGCAAACTGAATTTAAAAATACATTAGGGGCATCTGGGTGGCTCAGTCGGTTAAGCTTCCAACTTCAGCTCATGTCATGATCTTATGGTCTGTGAGTTCGAGCCCCACGTCAGGCTCTGTGCTGACAGCTCAGAGTTTGGAGCCTGCTTCAGATTCTGTGTCTCCCTCTCTCTCTGCCCCTTCCCTGCTCATACTCTGTCTCTCTCTCTCTCTCTCAAAAATAAATAAACATTTAAAAAAATTAAAAGAATACATTAAAAGGATCATACACCATAATCAAGTGGTTTTTATTCCAGGAATGCAAGGATGATTAAATACCTGCTTATTAATCGATGTGATACACGACATTAGCAAAATGAAGGATAAAAATTACATGATCACTTCAATAGATGCAGAAAATGTAGTTGACAAAATTCAACTTCCATTTATGGTAAAAACTTCCAGCAAAGTGGACATGGAGGGAATGTACCTCAACATAATAAAGGCCATTTACGGCAAGCCCACAGCTAACATTATACTCAGTGGTGAAAAGCTACAAGCTTTTCATCTAAAGTCAGAAAGAAGGCAAGGGTGTCCACTCTCACTACTTTTATTTAACATAGAATTGGAAATTCTAGTCATAGAAATTAGGAAACAAAAATGATTGAAAAGTATCTAAATTGGAAAAGAAGAAGTGAATTTGTGACCATTTGAGATGATATGATATTATATATAAAAAACCCTGAAGATTCCACCCAAAAATTGTTACAACTAATAAATAATTCAGTAAAGTTACAGGATACAAAATCGGTATGCAGAAATATGTTCCATTTTTATGCACTAATAATGAACTATCAGAAATGAAGAAAATAATTCCATCTACAATTGCATCAAAAAACACCTAGGAATAAATTTAACCAAGGAAGTGAAAGACCTATATACTGATACTGTAAGACATTGGTGAAAGAAATTAAATAAGACAAAGATAAATGGAAAGATTCGTGCTTATGGATTGGAAGAAACACTGTTGTTGAAATCTCTGTTCTACCCAAAGCAATCTATAGTTTCAGACAGATACCTATCAAAATGCGAGTGGTATTATTTTTATTGAAATAGAACAAAGAATCATAAAATTTGTATTAAACCACAAAAAGCCCCAAGTAGCCAAAGCAATCTTGGGGAAAAAAAGAAGAAAACTGGGGGCAATGCACTCCTTGATTTCATGCTCTATTACAAAGCTGTAATAATCAAAGCAGTATGGCACTGTCATAAAAGCAGATGTATAGATCAATGGAACAGAATAGAGGTCCCAGAAGTAAGCCCATACTATGCACACTGTATGGGTTTATTTATAACAATTAAATTAATTTATAACAAAGTAGGCAAGAATATACAATGCGGAAAGGACAGTCTCTTCAATAAATGATGTTGGGAAAACTGGTTAGCCACATACAAAAGAATGAAACTGGACCATTATCTTATACTATATGTGAAAATTAACCTGAAATGGATTAAAGACTTGACTGTAAGACCTGAAAGCATAAAACTACTGGAAGAAAACATAGGGTATCAGCTCCTCGACATCTGTCTTGTTTTTGAGTTTTTGGATCTGACTCAAAAAGCAAAGGCAACAAAAGCAAAAACAAACAAGTGGGACCACATCAAACTATAAAGCTTCTGCACAGTAAGGAAAACCATCAACAAAATGAATAGGTAACCTACACATGGGAGAAAATAATTGCAAATCATGTATCTGATAAGGGGATAATATCTAAAATATACAAAGTACTCCTACAGCTCAATTGCAAAAAAAAAATCTGATTAAAAAATGGGCAGAAGATCTGAATAGACATTTTCCCAAAGAAGATATACAGATAGCCAACAGGTGCATGAAAAGATACTAACATCTCCAAACATCAGGGAAATGCAAATCTAAACTACAATGAGCTATCACCTCACACCTGTTAGATCAGCTGTTATCAAAAAGATAAGAGATAACAAATGCTCGTGAGGATGTAGAGGAAAGGGAGCCCTTATGCATTGTTGGTGCGAATGGAAATTGCTTCAGCCACTGTGGAAAAATGTATGGAAGTTCCTCAAAAAATTAAAAAGTAGAATTATCATATGATACAGGAATTCTACTTATGGGTATTTATCTGAAGTAAATGAAAAGGATATATGCATCCCCATGTTTATTTCAGGCATTATTGATAATAGCCAAGGTATGGAAACAACCTAAGTGTCCATCGATGAATGAATAGATAAAGGCTGGTATATATGTAAAATAGAATATTATTCAGCCATAAAAAAGAATGAAATCTTGCCATTTGCAACAACATGAGTGGATGAGGAGGGCATTATACTGAATTAAATAGGTCAGACAAAGGCAAATACCACATGATATCACTTACACATGGAAAAAAAAGAAAAAACCAGCTCATAAGTAGTGAAAGCAGATTGGTGGTTGCCCGAGGTGGGAGATGGAGAGTGGGTGAAATGAGTGAAGGGAGCCAGAAGGCACAAGCTTTCTGTATAAAATAAATAAGTCATGGGAATGTAATGTATAGTATTGTGATTAGAGTTAATAAACTGTATTGATATGTGAAAGTTGCTAAGAGATCAGATCTTAAAAGTTCCCATCATAAGAAAAAGAAAATTGTATAGTTATGTATGGCGATAGATGTTGGCTAGACTTATTGTGGTGATCATTTCACAATATGTACAAGTATCAAATAATTACATTGTAAACCTGAAAAGAATGCATGGTTATATATGGATTATACCATGATAAAAATATTTTTTTCTGATATCCAGCTTGAGCCAAGAAAATCTTACATTCTACATTGCAGTTAACATTATGAATATAGCAACATGTAACCAATAGTTGCCCACAGAGGGCTATGCTTGTGAAGTAACCAGGGTGTAGATGTTTCCTACGTGGTGGCTGCAGTGAGGATCACCTTACTAGTTCTTTCTAGGACGGATGCTAAAATGGGTGTATAGGTAAGGAAAGCTAAGCTACAGAGAGAAAGTCTGATGATTTTGTTTTCTTGAAATCCAATTACACTGTTTCAGGTCACATTTCCAGATCCAAGATTTAAGAGCCGAATTTTCTCAAGGGATATTATGAGGCTGCATGTTTATTTAAAAAAAATATTAGAAATAAAAATATAAGTGAGGGCTATAAATTTTTTGAAATTTTCTTTTTTAACAGTTTTATTGAGATATAATTCACATTATTATGTCATTCACCCACTTAAAGTGTACACTTCAATGGCTTTCAGTACAATTTTAGAACATTTTCATTACTCCAGCAAGAAACCCCGCACCCCTTAGCTGTCATTCTCCAACCCCCAACCTTTCCCTGCCCCCAGACCCAGGTAACTTCTAATCTATGCTTTGTATATAGATTTGTCTGTTCTGGACATTTCATACAAATAGGATCATATAGTAAGTGGTCTTTTATTATAATGGACTTCATTTACTTAGCATAATGTTTTCAGGTTTTATTTGTGTTACAGCATGAATCAATACTTCATTTTTAAAAAACAGCAAATAGTATTCCATTGTATAGGTATAGCACATTTTGTGTATCCATTATTTGCTCGTTTCCACTCTTGGGCCATTATACATAATGATGCTATGAACATTTGATTACAAGTTTCTGTGTGGATATATTTTCATTTTCTTCAGTGCATACCTAGAACAGAGTTGTTGGTCATATGGTAATTCTACATTAATATTTTGAGAAGCTGTTAAAATGTTTTCTGAAGTGGCTACAATTTTGTTTCCATCAGCAACTAGGAGAGTTCTGATTTCTTTACATCCTTACCCAAACTCATTGTTTGTCTTTTCTATTTTAGCCATCCTTGTAGGTGTAAAGTGGAAGCTCAGGTGGTTTTTGTTTGCATTTCAACAGTGACAGATGATGTCGAGCGTCTTTTGATGTGTTTATTGAGTATTTGTATACATTCTTGGGAGAGTTGTCTATCCAAATCCTTCATCCATTATTCTAATCATTTGTCTCTGTATTGTTGAATTGGAAATGTTTTTTGTATGTTCTGGATGCAAGTTCTTTATCAGATATATGATTTGCAAATATTTTTTCACATTTTGTGGCGTGTCTTTTATTGATGATGTTCTTTGACATCAATAATATTGTATTATAATTATCAAACTTGCAAAGAGACTAGCTTTTAATTATTCCAACCACTAAAAAGAGATGATAATTATGTGACGTGATAGAGGTGCTAATTATCACTGCAATGGCAATCCTATTAAAATATAAATGCAACAAATTAACGTGTTGTACACTTTAACTTTTTTTGCAGAAGCACATACGCATTTAATTTTATGTGAGTAGAGTTTTTGAAGAACAATGTAGTAATATTCACTTATGCACAACTATAATCTTATAATATTTATTTGGATGCAGCTATATTGTTTTTAAAGAAATGTCCAGAAAGATAGCCATCATCCCACTCTAAAATTTAACAAATTAAAATGCTGATGGAGGATAACAAAGTAATTATGTTCTTATTAAACATGTACACCTTAAATGTTCTATGTCACATATATTTCAATAAATAATAAATACAAATTTAAGAAAATTAAAAGATATTTTTCGAGGCACATACATTTTTAATTTTGATGTTGCTTATGATGAAGTTTTGGGGTGATGGTGGCGTGGTCTGGAGCCAATGGCCAAGAAAGAATTCTTGAAGATGTCTTTGGTGCAAAAAGGTGATTTTATTAAGGCATGGGGACAGGACCCATGGGCGGGAAGAGCTGCATGGGGTCCTGACTGGTAACTCAGTATATACCCTCAGGTTGGGAGGGCTCAGGAATAGAGGAAGTCTCTAAGAAAATTTGGAAGCAAGGTTACCAAGACCTTGAGGGGCTAACTATTGCTAAGGAAACAGCATTTATTACCCTTCAGTAAAACTTCAGTCATGAGAACCTTCAGATGACTATGGTGGTGGGGGGTGGGGGGAACGGAGGTAGGGGGAGATAAACCTGGAGTTTATCTTGGGGCAGTCGAGATAAAGGAAGTAGACTTACAGGATCCCAGAGGTTGGGATAACTTTAAGCCAAGATTCCCTTTTGCCCCCAGCAAAGTGTCATCTGGAGGCTACTGAGCTCCTAGAGGGAGGTCACTCTGCCAGTTTCAAGGACTTGTCAGTGGTCTTTAAGCAGTAAGGAATTTAATTTTTCATTTGCCTCAGTTTCCCACATCGTCATGGCAAGCACATAAACCTCTTTCCTTTGTTCTTGGGGAGCCAGGAGTGTTAGAGGAATATCACACATATTCCACTGTGGGCAGGGGTGTGTGTGCCAGCCTGTATTTTGCCCTCAGCTTGCCCCACACTCCCTCATCACTAATACTTCTGAGGTCATATCTAAGAAACTGTTGCTTAATACACAGCAACAAAGATTTATTTCTGTGTTATTTTCTAAGAGTTTTGTAGTTTTAGCTCTTATATTAATGTGTATAATCCATTTTGAATTTATTTTTGTGTGTAGTATGAGGTATTCTACCTTTCCATGTGGATTTCCAGTTATCCCTGCATCAGTAATTGAAAATATTCTTTCCACATTAAATTGTTGTGGTACCCATGTCAGAAATCAATTGACAATAAATGTAAATTGTTGAACCTAACAAAATGGGTTTATTTCTGGACTCTCAATCCAGTATTGGATTATTGAGTGTTATATTATATTTATTATGTTTATTGTGTTTATTATAATTATATATATAGAGATATTATATATGTTTCATATATTTATGCCAGTACCACACTGTCTTGCTTATTATAATTTTGTAGTAAGTTTTAAAGCAGGAGGAATGAGTGCTTCAACTTGTTTTTTCCAAGATTGTTTTGCCTATTCTAGGTCTGTTGCATTTCTATCTGAATTTGAGGATTAACTTTTCAGTTTCTGCAAAAAAGCAGTTGGAATTTTGATAGGTATTTTGTTGAAACTGTAGATGAATTTGAGGAGTGTTGTCATCTTAACACTATCAAATCTCCCAATTTATGAACATGATGCCTTTCCTTTTATTGAGATCTTTTACTTAAACAGTATTTTGTGGTTTTCAGTGTACAAGTCTTGTACTTCTTTTGTTAAAGTTATTTCTAAGTACTTTTTTTGATGCTGTTGTAAATGGAATTGTTTCTTTATTTCACATCTTGGGTGTCCATTGCTAGTGTATAGGAATGCAGTTGATGTTTTTTGATCTTGCAACTTATCTGAACTCATTTATTAGTTCTAATAGAGTTTGTGTGTGTGTGGGTGTGTGTGTGTGCATGTGTTTGTAAATTCCTTAGGATTTTCTTTTTTTTCATACAAGATCATATCAGTGAATAGAGATAGTGTTACTTCTTTCCTTTCAACTTGAATGTCTTCTTGTTGCTCTTAATTACTTAATTGCCTACATTTTTCTTTCATGGTTTTTGGTCAGGTTTTGGTTTGCCCCAATTGGTACTGCTGCTTCAGGCAGCTGTGATATTATAAAATTGCCCAAGCTTTTTTTGGGGGGAGAGGGTTTGTTTTGTTTTTAAAGAAGTGCCCTGGAGAAAGTGCTTTTTACACTGAGGGGACTCTTTCACAGTGATGGGGTTCTTGTCAGTCAAGTTAAACGAAGAGAAGCCCTGTACATGAGATATTTTAGGGAGCTACCTGGGTAGGTCAAACACTAGAAAGTTCTCTGTTGGTACAGCCTTGGGGGAGATTCCAAACCCCTTCTGCACCCACCCCGTTGAGTGCTAATCTGCTCTTTTTCACAGCTACCATGTTTGAGAGGCTTGCTGATTTCCAAGCATGCAACTGGGAAAGGAGACTGGAATTGGGTAAGTGAAGGTGCCACAAAACTCACCATTATTCTTACCAAGATTCGGCCTTTTTTTTTCTTGATAAATGCTCATTGGATTATTGTAAGCCTTTGGTAAATTTCTAGATTTCGGAAAAAGTTGATTTTGACAATTCACCCAGCGTTTTTATTGCTTATATAAAGGAATCAATTTTTGAAGTTCTTTACTCTGCCATTCTAGAATTGGTTGTCTTTGAGATCTACTTCTGAAAATAATCAGAAGGCATCTTCAGTATTGCAGAAAGCTTTAATTGAAGGGATTGCGTCAGTGATGTTGCATCACTACCATCACCAAATGTTTGGATCCAGAAATGAAAAATAAGATTCATTATTTCATATGGAAAGAAAGTAATGCTGAGTCACTTGGGGTGACCTCGTCAGCAGCAGTAACGTATATAGTAACAGAGTGAGCCAAAAACTGTCGTGTTTCTTTGGTGATCTCAGTTGAAAGTGAGCATATGCTTGGCTTCATAATGCACAGTATTGTGCCTGCAGGAGTGATCTAACTTCAGTATGATGAAAAATCTCTATTCTTGCATGGTCATGTCAAAATCCTGAATTCTGACTAGTAGAAGTTTAATAATAAAGTGATAATGATAATAGCAACTAATTATAATAAATTTCTGATTTTTTTTTACCTCTGGAAGTTTGTCCTATGTTGTTATTAATTGCCCTTGGCTTTATCACCAATCAAATATTGACTTTAATACTTGCTCGTTAAGCGTTTTTTCAAGTTATTTTTCTTCATACCTCAACTTTCTAAGAGTAGGTACAAAATGTCATAACCAGGTAGTTGGTGTTTTATGGATTTTATAGATTTATATACTTGTTTTATATAGTGGCTAAGATAATGGCAAGTATTCTCATGTGACAACATGCATCTTGCGAGAACTCAGTGTCTGAATTTTTCATTTTCCTTCCTTACTTCAAAAAGAGCTATGTGCAAAGGTACATACACACAGGTTGTCTGCAAGGTTTCCTGGCATGTGCTTTACAAAACATAAGCCCTTAGGATAATGAAGAGGAACAGTTAAGGAGGTTAAAGAGAGATTGGGTTTCAAGATAAAGCAATAGCAGTAGTCAGCATTAACTTTTAATTTTAAAGTAACTTAAACTGTTCATAAGAATAGTGCGAAGAATTTTAGTACAACCTTATGAGGGTCAACTTTGTGTCAGGTTGACTATTCTAAGGGATGCCCAGATAGCTGGTAAGCATTATTTCTGGGTGTGTCTATGAGGATATTTCTGGAAGAGATTAGCATTTGAATCAATGGACTGAGTAAAGAGATCTGCCTTCACTAATATAGTGGTGGACATCATCCAAGCTGGTGAGTGCCTGAAAAGAACAAAAAAGAGGAAGAAGGGTAAACTCTCACTCTGTCTTGAGCTGGGACATCCACTTGCTCCTGCTCTGGACATCAGAGATCCTGGTTCTTGGGCCTTTGAACCAGGACTGGGAGCTATACCATTGGTTCCTCTGGTTTTCGAGCCTTCGTTTTTTTTTTTTTTTTTTTTCAAGATTTTATTTAAATTCCAGTTAGTTAACATATAAAATAAGATTGGTTTCAGGTGTAGAATTTAGTCTTGGGACTTCAGACTTGTACTGAATTATACCCCTGACTTTCTTGGTGCTCCATTTACAGACAGCATATTGTGGCATATCTCAGCCTCCGTAATTGTAATTATCCAATTTCCATAATAAATCTCCTCTTATATATCTCTTTATATCCTATCGGTTCTATTTCTCTGAAGAATCCTTACTAACACAGTAATTCATTTCACTTGTATTCCACAATTTTTAATACTTTACATTTCCTTCTATCTCTTTCTGTCTTGAGCCATTTGTGAGTAAGTTCAGATACGATGACCTGAATTCCTAAAATTTTCAGTGTTTCCTAAAAGGAAGGGGTCCTGGCCTTCATAACTCTGGTATACCCAATAAAGTAAGGAAATGAACATGAGTAAAATACTATGGTCTAATGCCCAGGCATACAAATTTTACCAGTTTTTCTGATAATGCCATTTATAGTGTGGTGGTTCCATGATGTAATGGTTAGCACTCTGGACTCTGATAATGCCATTTATAGAGTAAATAACTACCCCCCCTTTTGTTTATTTCTTTTCGGGTCCATAAACCAGTCCAGATTATACATTGCATTTAGAGGCCATGTGTCTTTAGACTCTTTGAATCTTTCTTTGTCTTTCATGGCCTTAACTTTGTTTTTTCTTTTAAGATGTATGTATTCTATGATGTTTTCCTATAATTTGTTTCCAGCTGTGCATTTTGGAGTAGGAATATCACGTAAGTGATGTAGTGTTCTTCGTAGTCTCTCTTATAAGAGTGCAACTGTCCTACAGTCGGTGAGGTTAACTTTTACCAGTTGTTTAAAGTTGTGTCTGCCAGATTTTCCCTTCCTAATGTTAATTAACAAGTGTCTTGTACTTATAAATAAATAAAAAATAGTTTGTGGGAAGGTAACTTGAGACCCTCCCACAAGGAGGATGTAGATCCTGTTTTACATCAAACATTGATCTATTAATTTTAGCATCCATTGACGGTTCTTTCCTGAATCGATTATTATTATAATGATTGCTAAAGGGTGATTTCCTAATTTCACTATTCCTTCTATATTTGTTAGTTGGTATTCTACTATAAGGTGGAGATTTTTCTTCCATTTTTAATTTTCAGTGGGGTATAATAGGTTATTGTCATTATTTATTTTGATATTGAATTTTCCCAGGTTTAACCAGTGAAGCAACCGTAACGTCAACTGCTCTATCCTTTTGAAATGGCCCTATCAATCTTTGGCTAAGCTCTTTTAGTTTCTTTCATGACAGAATATTTCAGGTTAATCTTATATTCTCCATACTGAAGCCCAGGCAACTTTGTTTTTGTTGTTGTTTTTTTAATTGGAGAATGGATTTAGAAAATCCCAGTCTGGGAATAAGGTATGTGTTCATTGCTTCCAAGGTGACACTCAAAGTCACATATACACGTACCTGTATCTCTTTCTATGTAAAAACCATGTGTTTACATGGACAGCTCATATTTGCTCTAGCCTTTCTCCCCTTTCATATTTCTGCCTTCTTTATATCCAACAGTAGAACCCTAATACCTATGATTCTGAATAGATTTACTTATGTGTTCAATTCTCTCATCTTTAACTAATCCCTCAATTACCTGGGCCATTTCCTTAGTGTCAGTCAGCTTTGGGAAACTCAAAAGCCAGTGACTCATGCTGTAGAGCAGCTGAGTTTCCATAGGAAAGGAGAGGGAAGGGACTACCTAGAACATTTTGAAGAGGAATTTTTCTCACAGACTTATAAAATTATGGCATTAATGAAGTGAGAAGAAAAAACTGACTATGTGGTAATTCTAGTAAAAAGAAACAAAGACAGCCTTTCAAAGTGACTGGGTCCCCATCAAGTGACTGGGTCCCAATCAGGGCATGATAGCTGAAGAGAATTGATGGTCCTGAAGCAGCCTCATGGTTAGGATTAAGAGATGTCTATGAAGAGAAATGATAGGTGAATAGAGAGTATCCCCCCTATGATGCCTTGTGCTAAATCAAGATACCACAACCATAGAATGGCCTTCAGTTTGGGAGAAAAGCTGAGCATCTGTGGGAAAAGGAACTTGGGATCAGAAGTAACATTCAGCTACAGAAAATAAAGCACTTTTTCTTGAGCTCTCAAGTCGAGGATTGAGATTTATAGCTACTGCATATGGAAGTGACATAAGATAATCACACAAAAAGTAAGGAGTTAAATACTAATATGTAACTTACAATGCTCTTAAAAATAATATGACTAGACTTTCTATGGTAAACTCTGGAGTTAATGAAATTATTACATACTTACAACCTGGTGAAACTGGAAGATATTCTTTGCCTCAACTTCCTTAAAAACCTATTTATATATAATTTTAAAGCATTCACTGTTTAGGATAGCTTTTCAAATTTTGCGAAAAATTTGAGAAATTCCATTATGATAAACTTAAATGATAGATTTTCTTTTTTGCAATGACCTACATGTTCAGAAGTCTTTCTTTACCCTTTGTAAATCATAATCCTAGACTGAGTTCCCAGGTGGGAACTTTGGCATCACCTTGATAAATGCTCTACATTATGCACATCTCCTCTGCCTCTGTCAACATCAGGAACAGCCACTGGACTGAAGAATCTATTTTTGTCAAACAAGCTTCTCATTTGCTTTGCTTGTCACAGCAGGCTATCTTGGACTTCTTTTTGCTGACTCTGCCTTTTCCTTCTTGTTCTGCATAATGTACACACACTATGTCCCAGACACTTTAGCAGTTACAGAATTTGAATCACAAAACAATATGAAAAAGTAGGTTCCTATTCTATTGCTTTGACCTAACCTTGCAGATTTGTTCCTGCTGTTCTAAGTTTCCACCTTGCTTCCTAAAACCTGCATTCTTTGAAATTTTGATTGTCAGTGCTTCAACTGTTAAGGCCCTCTTTAAATTCTGTTTTCTGAGAGGACATTCCAGATCCTTTCCATTTAAATTATTATTATTTTTTTCCTTTTGTGGTTCTTTTATCAGAATTTGTAACACTCATGTAGCACTTCTTCTTAGTCTGGATTATAAATACTTGGGTAAATACAACTATGAGGACACAAATACCAAAGCTTTAGAGAAAAACCAAGTATGATTTCATGACATCAGACTTTGAAAAGGAAGACTGATTTTTGTGTACTTTCAAAAATGTCTTTGATGAAGAGGAATTTTCCAGAAAGGATCTAAAGAAACAAATATGATAAACACAAATTCAAGAGTCTAGAACAAGGGTCAGCAAACTTTTCCACTAAAGAGTCAGATAGTAACATTTTTGCCTTTGCAGCTCCTGTAATATAGCTCTGCTATAACTACTAAATTCTACCATTGTAGTGTAAAAGCAGTCATAGACAATATGTACTTGGGTATACAATGGGTATGACTGTGTTTCAATAAAACTTTATGTTTATACAAAAGCAGGCGATGGGCAGAATTTGATCTATGGGCTTACTTTCCTGACCCCCAGGGCTAGAAGACTTTCCTAAAGAGGAAAAGAGAGCCTCATTTGCCTTTCTCACGAGAATGATTCCAGCGTTGGCATAGACAGTTTTAATCTTTCTCAGACATCTGGATCCATTTCCATTTTCTCACTATATATTCTGTTACATGCCCTATAGCCCCTTCACATTTACCATGCCTAAAACTAAACTGATTTTCTTACCCGGGAAAAGGGTCTCCATCTTTTACATCAAAATTACATTATTTTAGCAACAATTTAACTTCTAAACTCATGTGCTTTTTTATTCATTCATATTTATTAAATATTTGAGTGCTCTAAGTTATAAATATCTATTAATTATTGTTGGGAGATAATTCTCCATGGGTGTCTCATTTGTGCACTTGCAACTAGAGGGATTCAATTTTTTTAAGACTGTCTGTTTCAGGAGATATGTATAGAAAAACAGCCTACAAGGTAGAGAAAGAGTCTTTTCTGTAGAGCAGAGGACAGCTTTCTTTGTTGCCAAGTATAATAAAAATAATGCATCTCTCCAAAGGGCAAAGGTGGAGCAGGATTTTTTTGTAGCCCATTATAAAGAATTGGAGATCCCTAAAATCAGTTTCTCAGCTGTGACTGAATCAAGTATGGATGATTCATCCTGAGGTAAAATTCATTTCCAGCTGTGAACCTATAACCAGTGAAACCATAATACACATGCTGTATTATGTCCTTACAAAACACAAGCTTGTGACAGGCATAGGATATTCATTCCCATTGCAAAAGGAGAAAATTAGAACAAAGAATCTAGGGGCGCCTGGGTGGCTCAGTCGGTTGGGCGGCTGACTTCAGCTCTGGTCATGATCTCATAGTCTGTGAGTTCGGGCCCATGTCGGGCTCTGTGTTGGCGACTCAGAGCCTGGGGCCTGCTTTGGATTCTGTGTCTCCCTCTCTCTCTGCCCTTCCCTTGCTCACGCTTTGTCTCTATGTCTCTCAAAAATAAAATACAAACGTTAAAAAAAAAATTAAAAAAAAAAAAAGAACAAAGAATTTAGTTACAGGTTCCAAGCAAGTCCAAAACCTAGTAGGAAAAATTTCTTTAGTTTTTAACCCTTAAGATAATCATCTTTGGTTCAGTGCTCTATCCTGAGGCCCACAGGGGTGGTGGTCTCATCTGCTGGACCCACTGGGGTGACAGTGCTGCTCCCTGAGCTCCAGGCAATAGTCCTGCCCTGCTGAAACTAAGAAAGAGAGCACGTTGTCCTGTAGACCTGTGTCCTCTGCACCCATGGCGGCAGTGGTGCCCTACTGATCTCTGCATCACCTTCTTGGTCATTCTTCCCTTCCCTCAGTCGGATGCTTAACCGACTGAGATCCCTAGGCACCCCAATTGTGGTTTTTTCTAATGTGTACCTCAAAACTCTTCCTTGACCCATTACTTTGTTTTAAAGCCACTTCTACATTTTAAAGTATTATTTATTTATTTGTTTATTTATTTATTTTTTATTCTTTATTTTTGAGAGAGAGACAGACTGCAAGCAGGGGAGGAACAGAGAGAGAGGGAGCTGTCAGCGCAGAGCCTGACGCGGGGCTCTAACTCACTAACCGCAAGATTGTGACCTGGGCCAAAGTTGGACACTTAACCGACTAAGCCACTCAGGTGGCCCTTAAAATATTTTTTACAGCAGCACCCTATTTCTCAGGACCAAAATCTGTATTAATTGGCTCCGGTTGTCATAACAAAATACCACCAATGAGGTGGCTTAAACACCAGAAATTTATTTTCTTTCTGTTATGAATAGAAATCCAAAATCAAGCTTTCAACAAATTTGGCTTCTCCTGAGGCCTCTCTTCTTGGCTTGCAGATAGTTACCTTTTTGCTGTGTCCTTACATGGTGTTTCTTCTATGTGCATCATCGCTGGTATGTCTTTGTGTGCCCCGATTTTCTCTCTTATAAGGACACCAGTCAGATTGGAGTAAGGTCCATCCTACTGACTTCATTTTAAATTAATCACCCCATTCAAAGCCCTATCTCCACGTACAATCACATTCTGAAATATGGGACATTAGAGCTTTACAATATGAATTTTACGAGGATGCAATTCAGCTCATAAAAAGGATTATTGACATTCAATGAAAACACTCATTTTGAAGAACACAGTTGTTGAAGCAATCTGGTGTTACTCTGTAAAAGCATTGACCCTCACAGTATTTCACTTTTGTTGTTGGAAAGAGAGAAAAAACCACCTATGGCTCCATCAGGTATAGTTTTCATTTTTACCCCTATTTTTGGATAACAACTGTATTAATAACTATCTTTGAACATAAAAGAATGATATAGATAGTACTTTCATTCCTTAACTTTTTTTCTATATTATTCTATAAGTTACAAATTTTACTTCTCCAATATAAGACTTCAGACTCTCTGAAAGCTAGGTTGCTTGTTGCTATTTTATAATTAACAGAGAATAAAATTTATTTTGTTAATGTCTTTAAAATTTTCTTTCCTAACCTTACACACTAGGCTAATTTATTTATCTACTTTTTTTGGTTTAGCTTCCTGCTATTACAGGTTGGTAGAGAAAATTAACCACAGGTTGAATATAGGTTATTCTGTTTAATATTAGTCAACCTTTTTATTCTTGGTCACTAATGCTTTAGTTATTACTGGATTCTTATATTCCCTATATAACATGTTTCTAGTATCTCTAAGTACTTCTATTCTGCTGTGTTACCTTCATTATTCGGACAATAAGGTTATTTAGTAGCACAACCTTTTTTTCCCCATTTAATTGAAATAATAAAGGCTGTTGTGAGAAATTTCTCTCTTTTACATTGTATTTTAGAAGTGTTCTGTATCTTCACTTTTTTTAATTTCTTAGAGAAAGGTATGTGGAGAATTTTTTTCTCACCCTGGTTTTCTCTCGTTTATATACAAAATTGACTTTTTTCTTTTGGGAACTTATTCCTTCATATATTCATTTTCTTGCATATAGTAGTCAATCTCAGCCTCCTGCAAGTTCCTTCCTGTTTGGAAGCAGTGAGTCTCAATCTTTTTATATCTCTTTATCTATCCGTCTATCTAATGTCTGTCTATAATGTACACAATTCATGATTCTGATATTTCTTATCATACTTATAGTATGATCTAATACTTATAGTATGATCATACTTATAGTATTATAGTATTATCATACTTATAGTATAGTATTATCATACTTATAGTATGATCTAATAAGAATATAAAAATATTTTCTTTCATTCAGAGATAAACTTCCTAAAGGCTGATCTAGTGTTTTGAATTCTTCCTCATTTAATTTTAACCCCTACCTGAGAATAACAGCAATTAAATCCTAAACCCAAAAGATATTAGCTAAGAATAAAGCCTACACAACATGTTCTTGCATTGACTGTCAAAGATAAGCTGTAATGTCAGTAACTGATTCCATGAAAAAATACATAAATAGGTGACTGAGGAGATCTTGGATATCCATTTTCAGTCAAAGTTACTTCAGAAAATTTAGAAATTGTAACAGAAAATTAAATTTAACCAAGTTAGTTAACCACTGTCAAAAGGAAGAACAAATAAACAGAAAGGCAGTCTTTAGCTTTAGTTCTCAAAAGCTAGAGCCCGAAGCAGCACAAGGATTTGCCAGACTGTCTCCAACACTATCTAGGAGAAAGTGTAGCTATTTAGTGAATGAATTTCTTTCAGGATTCAGGTTTTCCCAAGCTTTACATTTTTTCCTTAGCTCCCTAGTTAACTCCAGGCTAAAACATCTCATAGCACGTAAAGCCTTGCGTTGATTTTGTTCCTGGCTACATGGCTGTTCTCATCCCTTGTCACACCCGTTACACATATATCCCAGACATAATAGAGTGCAACTTGAAATTTTCTGTGTAGTCCGTATTACTTTTCTATATAATGTTGTTTCTGCTAAATATATTTCTCATCCTTCTTTCCTAGTTGATACCTACCTATCCTTAACACTCTGCACAGATAATTCCTACTGAGAAACTTCCTTGATTCATTAGTCTATGCAAGTGCCTTGGCTTGGTGTCTCATGCACATTGTGTTTACCTCTGACATAGCAGTCATTATGGTGAATTATATTATCTGTGAATATTTTTGTCACTGGAATATGGGATCCTGAAGACTTGGGAAGAATTTAAAACCTGATCTTTTTAAAAAAGGAATGGCGGCACCTGGGTGGCTCAGTGGGTTAAGCGGCCGACTTCAGCTCAGGTCATGATCTCACAGTCTGTGAGTTCGAGCCCCACATTGGGCTCTGTGCTGACGGCTCATGAGAGCCTGGAGCCTGCTTCGGGTTCTGTGTCTCCCTCTCTCTCTGCCCTTCGCTGCTCATGCTCGGTCTCTATGTCTCTCAAACAATAAATAAACGTTAAAAAAAATTAAAAAAAGGAATGAAGAACGTCACTAGTGAAGATGAGGTACATCAGGTCATTATAATTTTGGTGTTAATAACCATTACATTCATCTAATGGACATACTTGTTCTTATTTCTTTTTTCGATAATCACATTTCTGATTATAATTTCCCTTTACTTCCTGCGGTAATTTGCCTTCCAATAGAAAATACTCTTCCAAGGACTTAAGCCTCTCCTACTCTTGGTACTTCTATTTCTCATTGTACCGTGGATATTGAATTGTGATGTGCTGCATAGTTATGTTTTCCCTTCTAGATGTATTCTCCACTTGATTCTTTGCCTCAAGTAACTGATTTAAATAATAAACATCATTGAGTTCTTTTGTCCATTAGTTTCTTGTTGTATTTGGCCAATGGGAGACCCCTAAAAGTAGGTAAGAGGATGTGATGATTAAGGGGTCAGAATATTATTCCTACCTATGCCTAAGACTTTCTGTGACACTTAGCTCAAAGTTATTCATT
Source organism: Paguma larvata (assembly GCA_030068075.1). Lineage (NCBI taxonomy): Eukaryota > Metazoa > Chordata > Mammalia > Carnivora > Viverridae > Paguma > Paguma larvata. Next base: position 127,360,251 of record CM057824.1, on the reverse strand, counting down.
CTTTCAAGGTGGTCTTGTCTATTACACTTTCTATTTCTGGATTCTGATAATAACCCTACCCACCCACCCTCCTTTTGCCTGCTCAGATGTATTAACAGTCCCACTATTTCTAGGCCTGGGATAATGCAGTGTCCCCTTATGGTTTCTCTTTATTCAGCCTTTTTCAAAATATCCTAGATAGAGTATGCCTTACTGGGACCATACTAAAGATTAGATTAGCCATATTTGGTCTTGACTAACACAGTAATTATTTCAGGAAATAGCTCCAAGAAACAGATTCTCTAAATGGAATTCTAAAATGGAATTTTTCATATATGCAAAAAAAAAAAGAAAGAAAAAAGAAAACAAACACAGGGATAATAACTCTTCACTAAGTGGGATAGGGTCTGGGTGATCCATGGCATAGCATGGAATTATAATTAATCAAATCAAATCATTAGATGAAACACAGATGGAGAGAGATCAAGTGGCTGTGGCACTTAGTAGTTATGGCAACGATAGTGATTATATGATTGTTGGGTTTCTTGGATTTGGTTTATAGCCTTAGAGATGTATGTATAGAAAAAGCAAAAATATCAGCTATGAACAGACAATTATGAACACCTGTGGAGATCCAGAAGGCCTGTTGGCAGTTTTGAAGGAATCCTTCATCTCATGAATTCATAGGGATGTAAGATTGAAGACCAACAGCGTTCAATTGTAAACATCAATTAAATACTCAACCTTGCTAATTATTTCACACTAAGATAAGGACCATAGTAGGGAAGGATAAGACTTCTATGTGTGGAATAGGGATGTTTACATAGTAGGACAAAAGTGGACTTATCATGCATTGCCTCCAGGCTGTGCAAATCTGCTCTCTTGCAGGATGTACACTGGGGCAGTGATTTTATTGTACATGTGAAACACCTGAGAATCCTCTTAAGATGCAGATTTAGATTCTGGGGGGTGAGCTGGGTATGGCCTGAAAATAATCTCAATTCTTTACGTCAAACACATTGTGCTAATCTAAAATGGTGAACAAGAGGTAACAAGCACTATAAATGTTTGAGTAAGCTCTATGTGTGCCAGAGAATGGGAGATAAATGCTTGAAAAGCTCAGTGGTGTGCCATACCAGTGAGATTCTCAGGGGTTCATGGTAAGATAGGCTTTCTAAACAATGAGACAAATTATTCCACCTAACCTAGTGAAGGACACACAGCTTGGCTGGGCCTCTTTGGATTTTGAAGGCAATATATCCTACATCATCTTCTTTCTTCACCCCATTTACTTCTCCAGACCAGTAAAAGAACTAGTATTGATTCACATCTTGAATAACAAAGAGCTCTGAAACAAGGCTGGTTTTGGCTTAAGACATCTTATAATTTGGATCTAATAACCTAACATACCCCAATGATTTTTTCAAGTATTCATGACAGACAGTGTTATATGAGATGCTTCTAAACTCAGATAAGAAAAATCACAGATAAGGCAGCAATAGTTTAGAAGTGATGCAATGCTCTCCATATCCTCTGTCAAGTACTTCTAGCTTGTTACTGGACTCTGGTAGAAAGTAGGTGATTAGCCTTCTAAAATCATGTAATTATGTGAATCAGATTGTCTAAGGCGAACTGTATGTTACCAAATCAGCCCAGCTATAAAACTGGAGATGCATAGAAGCATTACCTTATACAACAGAGCTGATATATAATAACTAAACCCAAGCCAAACTACTCTGGTAGACACAGTAAATAGCACAATGGATGAATCAGTTTACATGATACCTGCTTTATTTCTTTACCACCATGGAAAAGAAAAAAAAATGAACCTGGTTTACTGGTAGATATGATTGTTATATCAGCACTAGCTAGAAGTAGACAGTAGCTCTCAAGGTGGCCCTGAAGGACAGTGGGTATAGTTGATGTCATGGTCCTGTGAATACCCTTTAAGACTGAAGTGTTTATTTCCTCTGCTCCTGGGAGTCTAGGCAACCAACTATTCTCAACTGAGGTCTTGTCCAAGACTTTGTCTTAGTCAAAGAGATTCTATCCATGTAAAGTCATGCCCCCTTCCTAGAGACACCTCAATTCAATAATTGGTCGTACAGAGGCATTAAGTGTGGCCCCCATGTCACAATATAGAACATCTCAGAAGCACCATCTCAGCTCTTAAGTTAGCAATAGAATCAGCTAAGGTCTTTGTATGACTACATCACTGTTTAAATTCTCCGTCTGTCCAGTTCTCCTCTTCACTTCGTAGCTGTTGACATTGAGCATGTCCAGATAAAGTTCCTGCACATATAGGATGATCTCAGAGCTTGTTTTCAGGAGGATTCAGTCTGTGACTATAATGTCAAGGGTGGTCTGAGCTGAGTTTGGGCTATTTCTCTCTACCAAAAACTCTTCTTTTCAAGGCAGCTTTTTGAACCTAAGTGTGTTAAGAACTCTGTCTTAAGGTACTGCATTCTTGTTATTTCCTACACTGTCCTCATTTTCAGCTTGGGTTTTCATTTTCTTGGGCAATCTGGCTGAACTGATAAATAGTGCTTAATTTTTAAATTTTGTGTAAAATTTCTTTTCTCACTTTATTATCCATTGAGTTAATAATCTGATCTTGATTCCTCTATTGTAAGTAACAATAATATTTAAAAATATATACTGTACATGTTTGGCCCTTTTTTTTTTTTTTTGAGAGAGGGAGAGTGTGAGCAGGGGAAGGTTTAATGGGGAGAGAGAGAGAGAGAGAGAGAGAGAGGGAGAGAGAGAGAGAGAGGGAGAGAGAATCCCAAACAGACTCCTCCCTCATTGCAGAGCTCAACATGGAGCTCGATCCTACAACACTGGGATCGTGACCTGAGCTGAAATCAAGAGTCAGATGCTTAACTGACTGAGCCACCCAGGAACCCTGTGTTTAGCCATTTTAACATCAATTTTAAAAAGAATTGTACTAAACCAAAAGATTCTATTACTTTCTGTAATCATTGTATTTTGAAAAGCATCATTACGATTGGCTAATTATTGGCCAAATAACATATTCTTTAAGAATATTATATTATACTTTAGTGTTTATTCATATTTGCTTAACACTACTGATCATTTGCTATTTTTTAGCCCCTTTTATTTTAGTTCTTATAATGAAACTATGCTTTTTTTTCCTGTATAAGTGAAGTTTCATATTCTAATTGAAAACAAAAGTGTTTCCAGTAACAAGTTCAGCCAAAATAAGTCTTAAAAATTGGTTTTAAAACATGTAAAAAAAAACCTGAAAGGGAACATTGAGCTCTTCCATATTTCCTTTCTTAATTTGAAATAATTTTGGTATCTAATAAGATATTAAATTTTCTACTGTGTTCATCCAAAAGTCTGTTCATCAGACTTTACCTAGAATCAGATCATGCTCAGAGAGAGCTGTTCTCATCATGACAGTGATGAGGTAGGCATTTTCCAGAATCATAATCGAATAAGCATAAAAACTAGCGGTTTTGTTTTCCATTTCTCAATTCCTTGTTTTTGTGAATTTAATCTCTGTTATCTTCTAAATAGCAGGCCAGAGTTGCATTTGTTGCACATCTGATGAAAATTCTTTCTCAATCTCATTGTTTGATCAGGAATAAAGTCTTTATTAAATAGAAAATTGTGTTTAACTGTTCCAGTGAATCTGATAAGAGTAATGATATTGCTGGTTCCCATTGTTTGGTGCAGTACTGGTAGTTTTTTAATGATAACTTTTTAAAATAAAATTTTGTAATGTTCTGTTTTTAAGTTTTATGCAAATCATGCTCTGCAGAAGTCAACTCCTTGTTATTTCCTGTTTTTTAAAATCTAAGCAATCCTCCTCCTAGAAGAGTTTCCATTTCTTTTTATCTTTTTGTATTTTTATTTTTTTTAAGCTCTGCTTTTCTGTTTTATATTTCTATCAAGGTATCAACTTGTACTAATTCTCAGTATGGAGACAAAAAAATTAAATGCAATTATGTTCAAAATTTATAAAATTTGAATACATCTTAAAAAATATTAAACACATATAAGAATAAAAGATTAAATTTATTTTTCATATATATTAAGTGTATTTTTATTCTAAAATAAAAGATTGAGTGTGAAAAGAAAGTTGTGAGTTAATAAGTTTGAACATTTTAAGGAAAAATATTTAAATCTAATAATTTTGTTTTCATATTTTGGAAAATTTAATTAAATTATAATGTTTTTATAAAACACTTCATAAAAATGCAACTACTAACCATTCTAGAATTAAATGTCTAGCTGGAAATATGAAAATCAGTATTACTGCTGAAGCATATTAGTTTTATACCTACTTATATGTAAGTTTAAGAGCAATATAAATTGTGAAATATGGTCAAATGTTCCTTAATTACTATTACAACTGCTATAAAGACAGCACTGATTTATAAGTACCTCATACTAACTGTAATATAAAGAAGAAAATGGATACTTGGCTTCCCTAGGAAGAATTTATTGCCTTCATGAGATTTGAGAAGAAAGATTTGAAAAGTTGATTAATTCATGTGATATTTCCTTTCCTAAACTCTTCCGTCTTTCAGATCCTCCCAGCATCTCATCCCATTTTTGGTAGTAGTACAACGTATTGACTTTGATGACACTGGGGTTCACTTGCCTATGTTTAGAGTACATAGAGTCATAATCAGAAATGTTTTGGGGTTATTAAAACCAATTTTGGGGGGGGGTACTTATCTTATCTCTACAGAACTGGGAGCCAAATCCTAAGAGAAGGAGTTTCCCATGTGTTCTTTATTACAGTGTTATGTGAATGTGCTTGCAGTACAAAGGGTTGTGTAGTGGTGTGAAAGGCCCTGCCTGCCTAGATCTAAAGGTAGTACTCCCAATGATATTCTCATTTCCAAATCCAGTGACATATCTGTGTATTTTATTTCTTCAACCTCTCTGTTTATAAGCAAATATATCTTGATTACCTCTGCATTCTTGAAAATTTCATTTCATCATGCTCTTCTTCTATATATTTTTTTCTATCAACTCTTACTCTTGGCAGATCGTATACACATTCTACCACATTTCTCTCCTTGGAGCTTTGTTTTTATACTCTCATTAACTTCAACTAATATTTGTAAGGGGATGACACCCAAAGGTATATCCTGAGCTTGAGGATTTACACTTGTCTGTCAAGCATCTGTTGCTGGATACATGAACACCCCAAAGTGGTACTTCCAATATTGACTATATTATGCTCCCCAACATGCTTTTACTTGTGAACTTAATATCTTTTAAAGGTATTACTAACCTCCCAGTCACCTAGAGCTGAAAAGTCAGACAGCTTTGTCTCCTACCCATCCAGTCAGTTTCCATAGTAGGTAGTGATGCACCTGTCATCAGAAAGGAAGCCATGCCATGGAGGATGGGAATACCAGATGGCTTGGGTTGAGAGCAAGGGTTAGTGTTAGGACATATTTGCAGTGATATGTTTGGAAATGTTAAGGTGAGGGCTTTAAAGCTGAGATTAACAATTCAGATTTCATTCTTTGTGTAGTGGACTTCACTAAAAGATATCAAGAAGAGGAAGATATCAAAGATTCTATTTTAAGTCAGTTTCCTTTATGGTAGTGGTTAGGTCAGAAATCTAACTTTCTTTGGGCAATACTAGAAATTCTAAACACTAGGAATGGATGTTACTATAAAAATTTCTGTTTTAAAATCCATACAAAAACATTATTTTCAAACAAAATGAAGATAGTAGACTTAGAGTTTAAATGTCAATTCCTTCTTATGATTTAAAAGATTTGCTAAAAGATAAAAGGTAATTTTTTTCTTGAATTTATTTCACTAGCTATCAAACCTCATCTAGCTGGAGTTAGTATGTGTATGTCAAAATTACACTTGATGCTGCACTGAGCAACCATTTATTCTCTACCCTACTTACCGGATCTTCTACTTGTTAGGAACTAAATTCTTGGATAGAGTTTACTTTCTATTCTGTGGATGCCTCACTTTTCTGAAATTTAGTAAAAAAATTATCATTCAGATGGTTTGTGTATAAACTAAGTGTACATGGGTAAATATGTGTGAATAATTCTTTCACACTTCCTTTATTATACTGTACATTTCTGTGTTCTCTTTTAAAATTTTTATTATATAAGAAAATTTGTCAATTTGAACATATATGAGTTCAGAAACTAAACCAAAGGCCACAGAAAAGGAAGTCACGACCAGAGGCAAAAAATGAATTGCATTGCAGGATTTGAATGTCTCTTATTAATTTATGGCATTTCAGAATTACACGTTGTACCATTTTAGAGTAGTTGTTTGACAAGGGCATTAGAAAGAAGTGACACTCTCTCCTGATTTAAATAACATTCTTGTTTCACACTGAAAGATTTAGACGCTTTAAAACTGCTGAGTAAAATTGTGAAACAACTGCTTTGGCATTTAATGATGACTTGTCCATTATATGCATTTTTATACAATAGTGTCCAGGTCATGAGAATTAGTGTAAACATCTTTCAAATAAATTCCTTTCAATTCCTGAGGCTTAGTAACAAAAAAAGCTAAGAAAAGATTATTAATGTTTGTATTTCTTCTATCTAATATTAAGTATTATAGCAGCACACTTTTCCTAATTCCAGCAATATTGTAAGATATGATAGTGATTATTTGACTAAAAATAGGTTGTTCTTCAAGTTTTTCTATCAACATATAAGAATCAATCCTTATTTAAGAGAAGGAAAAAGGTAAAAGAATCCAACTTTATATATTTTTATCAGCAGTTCTCTTATTTTCTGTTAAATTTTGCTTCCTGCCCATTTCATACTCAGAAGAAAAAAGTATTCCTTTAAAGTATGTTTTGAAAATGGCTGCTCACAGGGAAGAAACTCAGTTGTTTTTATGACCTCAATCTAGTTAAGGAAGTAGATACAAAATGTATATAGATGGCAGCAGTACAAATTAGTTCTTACAATGACCCATTTGGTTAATCTTATTATTTAATATTACCAAATAAAATCCTGTAGTTAAATTTCTGCTGCCTTTATTTATTTGCTCATTAAAACCTGAGTGGATTATGTTGAATGCCTTCCAACAAATAAACATAGCATTTCATACTGCTGCTCTTGGTTCCAGGTTTGCATGATGAGTTGACAGTTTATAGCCAGTAGTTTTATTAAAACCTTCATAGTTATATTTCAACAAAGAGGATCTTTGGTGATTTGTTCATTTAGTCACAATTCTCAAGGCACATTTATATCATTTATTGTTACTTTCAAAGTTAAACTTATATTGTACAATAAGAAGTGTGGGGATGGGAGGTAGAGAAGTAAAATAATGAGAAAACGAAAATAAGATATTATGTTGAGAATTCTCTCTAAAGTATTATGAAAATATTTCCTTGGTGAGGTATTTTAATATTCAGATTCACTAGAGATATTGTTTTTGTTTTTGAATAAATGATCTATATCCATTATTCATGGATCTAATGAAGAACTTTGCTACAATATAGTTTATCTCCAAATGTTCTTCTAAAGTCTCAGAAGGTACACTTTCTAATAATTTGTTACCTTGTTATTTATCATTGCTATATCCATATTTTATGGTCAAATTTATTAGTGTTTTGATTTATATTTTCTATATGTTTATAGCACTTTGGAGATTTTTCTGTAATCAATATGGCTAGTACATTTTTATGTGGCTTCAAGTGTAATTTTTAAGTTGTAAATGTTTTAAAGGCTTTAGAGATTTATATGATATATCCTTGCTTTATGAAATAATCTTCAGTATGCATCAATAATGCAATCTATCTCTAACAGCCTTTGTTATTTAAAAATAAAAGAAGGAAAATAAATAAGCTTTCACCTCATGAATTTGGAAAATTAATACTTAGGAGGAAGTGAGTAATAAAGATAACAAAAGCATCAGAAAACATCGAAGACAAGAATTCTAAATCTAAGTAAACTGTGAATCGTAAGTAAGCAGTTTCAACAGTCAGTTCTAAAAAAAGTCAGTTAAATATACAGTTGCAATCAGGTAAAAAAAATAATGAAGGCAATTCATCACCACCCTCTGCAAAATTTGAAAATCAGAGAGCATATATGAAAACTAAAGAGGAGATTAAAAATACACATTTGACAATTTCCTTGAATTGAATAAGTTATGGATAAATATGTATTATTAAAATGAAGCCAAGGAAGAATAGATAACTAAATACAACAATAACCTTGGGAGAAATTTTAAAAATTTGTCAACTGCCTCCACAAAAGGTTGTGGACCCAAAATTATATTCAAACTGTAATTGCAGTGTCCTTTAAGTTGCTTTATACAGACACATAGACACACAGACACACACATCCCAATAGAGAGGGTTCCAAATTGTTTTTACAAAGCTAGTAAAACCCAATATCAAAACTTGCCAAAGAGTGTTCAAAACAAGAGAACTCCGTAATCACACTTACAGAAAATAGAATAATCCTAAATACTTTGGACCTCAACCTAAATTTCACTTCCTCTGAAAGCATTCCTTGAGATAAGTGGTTGTATCTATTTATAGAAATATTTTTAGAAAGCATTATCCCAAGTATGTAAAATTAAATGCGGTAAATATATATAAATTATATATGTATAGATTTTAAAAAGCACATAATACAATAAAATATGTAATACATACATTTAATTGTAAGAAAAATCAAAATACTAACACTGTGATTTATCTGTAAAGCGGGATTTTATTTTTCGTTCACACTCGAAATTCATTTTAATTCCTATTTATTTCTGTTGTTATAAAAATATATGAGTAATTCATGTTCCAATCATGATGTCTGTCTTATGGAAGAGTATAATCCAGGGTGTTACATGATTGCTAGGAACTCACAAGTGATAAAAATTATTACCCACGAGTTAGGTTTTATTTGTTCATGTTTTGTATTTTGCCTCTCTGAGGAAGGCTTACTACTAACCGGCCTTCCAGAAACTCTTTGTGCTACTTCTATGCCTCGGGGTTCCTTCAAGGGAGAGGGAAAGTCTACCAGGGAAAAATGGAATTATCAGTCACCCGAGGAAGTAGATGCCAGCACAGCAGGTCCTGATCATGTTGCCCTCTGGCTGTCCATTGACAGTTGAAACCAACAATGGTATTTTCAGCTTCCGATGGCTGTTTGGGGAAGGATGCACTGACAGCGTTTTTATTCCACCCTCCCTTCTTACTATCTCCATTAATGTTATTTTTTTCAATTTTCAGATATTACTATTTTTTTATTTAAGTTGCTAACACATATGTATAGTAAAAACCAAAAGAAATGAAAAGCTACCAAATGACATATTGTGTAAAAGAACGTTATCCTTAACCTGTCTCTAAGTCCATCATACATCTTCTCAGAGGTAACCTTGCTTTCTAGTTTTCTATAGATCATTCCAGAGATATTCTCTGCACATACAAGAATGGGTGTATATCTCTTCCTCAGATATAATTTTCTGAGAAAATTAATGTTACCATGTTATGTGCACTATTTGACACTGGTTTCTCATTTTTAAAAATTGAAGTATAGTTGATTCACATGTTATGTCAGTTTCAGGTGTACAACCATAGTGATTTGACAAGTCTGTACTGTGCTATGCTCACCGTAAGTGTAGCTACGATCACCCACTTTACAATGTGATTACGATACCATGGACTGTACTCCTTACACTGTATCTTTTTTCCCCGTGACTTATTCATTCCATAACTGAAGCCTGTATCTCCCCTTCACCCGTTTTGCTAATTTGACATCTTCTTAAAAATTTAACTGTATAGGGGTGCCTGTGTGGCTCAATCAGTGAAGCGTCTGACTCCTGAGTTTGGCTCAGGTCATGATCTCATGGTTTGTGGGTTTGAGTCCTGCATCAGGGTATTCATTGATAGTGCAGAGCCTGCTTGGGATTCTCTCTCTCTACCCACCCCCCCCCCCGCCACTCTCTCTCAAAATAAGTAAATAAACTTAAAAAAATTACCTATATGTATTGGAGGTTTTCTCATATTAGATCATGTAGAATTCCCTGACTTTTGGTAATATCTGCCTATTATTTTATTAAATGGCTACACAGTAATAGATTTAATTAGTACTTTATGATAGACACTTTGAAAAATAGGCAAATGATATGAAAAATAATCAGATGTCATGAGATAAAGGAAAATAGGTCAGCCACTCATGATAAGAGAAAATATACTGGATTTATGTGAATTTGTGAATGTCTGGTGTGTTAACAAATACTCTCATATATTGTTCCTGGAAATATAAATAGGTGAAACTTTCATAGATGTTTTGACCATAATTAAAATGATCTTAACCTTTTACCCAACACTTCTTTTCTTAGCACATAGCTTAGAGAAAAACTTACACAGGAGGTTTATAAATGGTAACTCAGTGTCGCATAGTTAGTAAGACAAAAGAGTAAAATCATTTTGATGGATTTTAGACTATATTTATAGACCAAATGATAGAACAAGGGAAAGAGAAGCTAAAGAAGACAACATAACTTTCTAGTTAGTCACTTTTACTTAGTGAAAGCTTTTATGATGAAAGTTTAGCAGAACAAAAAGTCAACAGTGTAAAAGAAAAAATTTGGATTGGATTGCAGGAGAAATTGATTTATACTCTCTATTTCTTAAAATCCATTAGCTTCAAAACATATCTACCTAGTCAGTTTGGAGTTATGCGCCTCTGGATTTATTCCCACCCAAAGAATTGGAAAGTCTTCTCACTGGAAGACTTGTAGTCATATTGGACACAATACTTAGGGGGACAGGTCCATAACCAACAAAGATATTGAATCAGTTATCAAAAATCTCCCAACAAAGAAGAGTTCTGAGCCAGATCGCTTCTCAGGGGGAATTCTACCAGACATTTAAAGAGGAGTTGATACCTATTCTTCTCAAACTGTTCCAGAAAATAGGGATGGAAGGAAAGCTTTCAAACTCATTCTATGAAGCCAGCATTACCTTGGTTCCAAAACCAGACAGAGATTCCACTAAAAAAAAGAGAATTACAAGCCAATCTCTCTGATGAACCTGGATGCAAAAATTCTCAACAAGATGCTTGCAAATTCAATATTACATTAAAAGAATTACTCACCATGACCAAGCGGGATTTATTCCTGGGCTGCAGGGCTTGTTCAATATTCACAAATCAATCAGTGTGATACACCACATTAATAAAAGAAGGATAAGAAGGATATGATCCTTTCAATAGGTGCAGAAAAAGCACTTGGCAAAATACAGCATCTTTTCTTGATAAAAATCCTCAAGAAAGTAGGGATAGGAGGAACATACCTCAATATTATAAAAGACATATATGAAAGGCCCACAGCTAATATCATCCTCAATGGGGAAAACCTGAGAGCTTTACCCCTAAGTCAGGAACACGACAAGAATGTCCACTCTCACCACTGTTGTTCAACATAGTACTAGAAGTCTCGATAATCAGACAACAAAAATAAATAAAAGACATACAAATAGGCAAAGAAGAAGTAAAACTTTCACTCTTCACTGATGATATGATACTCTACATGGAAAACCCGAAAGACTCCACCAAAAAACTGCTAGAACTGATACATGAATGCAGCAAAGTCACAGGACATATGATCAACGTACAGAAATCAGTTGCATTTCTATACACCACTAGTGAAGCAACAGAAAGAGAAATCAAGGAATCAATCCCATTTACAATTGCACTAAAAACCATAAGATTCTCAGGAATAAACCTAACAAAAGAGGTATAAGAACTGTACACTGAAAACTATAGAAAACTTATGAAGAAATTGAGGAAGACACAAAGAAATGGAAAACATTCCATGATCATGGATTGGAAGAACAAATATTATTTAAAATGTCTATACTAGTCAAATAAATCTACACATTTAATGCAATCATATCAAAATAACACTGGCATTCTTCACAGAGCTAGAACAAACAATCCTAAACTTTGGATGGAACCAGAAAGGACCCTGAATAGTGAATGTAATGTTGAAAAAGAAAACCAAAGCTGGAGGCATCACAGTTCTGGACTTTAAGCTGCATTACAAAGCTGTAATCATCAAGATAGTATGGGACTGGCACAAAAACAGATACATAGATCAGTGGAACAAAATAGAGAACCCAGAAATTGGCCCTCAAATATATGGCCAACTAATCTTCAATAACGCAGGAAAAGAGTATCCAATGGAAAAAAAATTCTCTTCAGCAAATGGTCCTGGAAAAATTAGACAGTGACTTGCAGAAGAATGAAACTGGACCACTTTTTTACACCATACACAAAAATAAATTCAACATGGATGAAAGGCCTAAATGTGAGACAGGACACCATCAAAATCATAGGGGAGAAAGCAAGTAGTAGCCTCTTTGACTTCAGCTGCAGCAACTTCTTACTAGACATGTCTCTAGAGGTAAGGAAAATAGAGACAAAAATGAACTATTGGGACCTTATAAAGATAAAAATCTTATGCATACTGAAGGAAACAATCAACAAAATTAAAGTCAACCGATGGAATGGGAGAAGGTATTTGCAAATGATGTATCAGATAAAGGGTTAGTATCCAAAATCTATAAAGAACTTATCAAACTCAACATCCACAAAACAAATAATCCAGTGGAGAAATGGGCAGAAGACATGAATAGACACTTTTCTGAAGAAGACATCAAGATAGCTAGCAGACACAGGAAAAGATGCTCAACATCACTCATCATCAGCGAAATACAAATCAAAACCACAATAAGATACCACCTTACAGCTGTCAAAATGGCTAAAGTGAACAACTCAGGAAACAATAGATGTTGGTAAGGATGCAGAGAAAGATGAACCGTTTTGCACTGCTGGTGGGAATGCAAAGTGGTGCAGCTACTCTGGAAAACAGTATAGGGGTTCCCCAGAAAGTTAAAGATAGAATTACCCTACAATTCAGTAATTGCATTACTAGGTATTTATCCAATGGATACAAAAATACTGATTCAAAGGGGCACATGCACCTCAATGTTTATAGCAACACTATAAACAATAGCCAAATTATGAAAAGAGTCCAAATGTACAATAAATGGTGAATGGATAAAGAAGGTGTATATACATACATACAATGGGATACCATTTGGCAATCAAAAAGAATGAAATCTTGTTATTTGCAACAATGTGGATGGAACTAGAGTGTGCTATGCTAAGTGAAATAAGTCAGAGAAAGACAAATATCATATGATTTCACTCATGTGGAATTTAAGAAACAGCAACAGATGAACATGGAGTGGGGAAGGGAAGGGAAAATGAGATAAAAACAGAGAGAGAGGCAAACTGTAAGAGACTCTTAAATACAGAGAACAAACAGGGTTGCTGGAGGGGAGGTGGATGGGGGATGGGCTAAATAGGTGACGGGCATTAAGAAGCATACTTTTGAGATGAGCACTGGGTGTTATATGTAAGTGATGAATCGCTGGGTTGTACCCTTGAAACCAGTACCACACCATATGTTAACTAACTTGAATTTAAATTAATTAACTTAAGAAAAAAGATCTGAAAAATATAAGGCTAAGTTTGCAGCACCCAAAAAAGTAATCATTCACCATATTTGGCTGTCAAGCAATTGAAATGTGGTCAGTCTGAAGTGAGAGGTTGCTGTTAGTATAAAATTATTAATGGATCTCAAAGATTTAGTATAAAAAAGGATATTGTATACCTTATTAAGAATTTTTATTGATTACTTCTTGAAATACTTTGGATATTTTAGATGAAATAAAATGTGCTATTAAAATTTTGAAAAAGAGAGAGTAAGAAAGAAATGCTACTTTTAAAAAGAAACTCACTTTGGTCATTGGTTTAGTCTTCAAAAACTGTTCAACTCTCAGTGACTCCCACGAGAGGGCCTATTCCAAACCTGGTGGCTCCTTATTCTCAGTACCTGAGGTCTACTTGAAAAATCACTTTCCTGGGATTCCTCAAGAATCTTGTTCCTTCTTTGCCCCTCATGACCTGTGGGATATAGACCAGCTCTCTAAACTTTTTCAGTTCATAGTTTGCTTATTTCTAAAATGTAACTGTATGGTCTATTAATCTTTGACAAAGCAGGAAAGAACACTTGATGGGAAAAAGATGGTCTCTTCAACAAGTGGTATTGGGAAAACTGGACAGCAACATGCAAAAGAATGAAACCAGACCACTTTCTTACACCATACACAAAATAAATTCAAATGGATTAAAGACTTAAATGGGAGACATTAATATCCTAGAGGAGAACACAGGAAGTAACCTCTTTGACATAAGCCATAGCAGCTTCTTTTCAGATATGTCTCTTGAAGCAAGGAAAACAAAAGCAAAGATAAACTATTGGGACTACATCAAATAAAAAGCTTCTGCATAGTGAAGGAAGCAGTCAACACAACTAAAAAGTAGCCTATGGAATGGGAGGTGATGTTTTCAAAGTTACATATCTAATAAACAGTGTCCAAAATATACAAAGAATTTGCAAAACTCAACACTTAAAAAACTGAATAATCCTATTAAAAAATGGGCAGAAGATATGAATAGACATTTTTCCAGAGAAGACATACAGATGACCAACAGACACATGAAAAGATTCTCGACATCACTGATCACCAGGGAAATACAAATCAAAACTACATTGACATATCACCTCACATGTGTAAGAATATCTAAAATCAAATAATACAAGAAATAACAGGTCCCGGCAAGATATGGAGAAAGAGGAACCCTCTTGCAACTGTTGGCGGGAATGCAAACTGTTGCATACACTCTGGAAACAGTATAGAGGTTCCTCAAAGAGAATAAAAATGGAAATACCCTATGATCCAGCAACTGTACTACTAGGTATTTACCCAATAATACGAAAACACTAATTCAAAGGAATACATGAACCCCTGTGTTTATAGTGGAATTATCTACAATAGCCAAATTATGGAAACAGTACAAGTGTCCATTGAGTGATGAATGGATAAAGAAGGTATATATATATATATATATATATATATACCACCCCCACACACACACAATGGACTATTACTCAGCCATCAAAAAGAATGAACTCTTGCCATTTGCAATGCATGGATGGAGCTTGAGAGTATTATGCTAAGTGAAATCAATCAGAGGAAGACAAATACCACATAATTTCATACTTTTGTGAAATTTAAAAAACAAAATAAATGAGCAAAGGGGACAAAAGAGAGAGAGAGGTAAACCAAGAAACAGACTCTTAACTATAGAGAGCAAACTGATGGTTACCAGAAGGAGGTGGCAGGGTGGATGGGTTAAATAAGTGATGGGGGTTATGGAGTCCACTTGTGATGAGCACTGGGTGTTGTATGGAAATGTTGAATCACCATATTTATTGTACACCTGGGACTAATATTACACTATGTATTAGCTAACTGAAATTTGAATAAAAATTAAAAAAAATAAAATGAAGTCTAGATGACCACTAACTTTTCTTTAGATTTGACATTTCCTGATTCTGGCCTCTTATTTACTTTTAAGGGGATACAAGTCCTAAGGGGGGTAATTATATCCCACTGCATAACCAAATGTTGGTTGTACCGAAACAATTTGAGATTATGTCTTCTGCATGCCCTTGGATTCTAGAGAGGAGAGAAACCCTAAAATATGACTACCTCAACACACATTTTTACTTTAGTTTAAGGTCATTAACCAAATGTAAATCAACCGATATCCAAAATAAATGACATTTATTCATGTTTCATAGTTGGATTTAAAAAGCTATCTTGAGGGAAAGCCATAGAATTGAGGCAGATTACACAGCAAATACCCATCTACTCAGGGATCCAGAAATAGCTCAGGAGCTTTTTCCATAGTGTAGTCTGATTCTGTTGTTATGTATATCCCTTTATTTCATTCCCATGTTGATTGTTTGCTGGCCAAACTTCAAATAGATGTCTAAGTTCAAATCAGGTCTCATTTAATTTTGCTATGCCCCTAAGGCAATCTAATTGTATTTTCACAGATTTAGGCTTTGAGTACTGAAATTTCAGACAATGATTTATATCATAATAGATCACTATTATGAAGCATTCTATGTTACAGGCAGGACACAGTGTACAGAAACACTGTATTAGAAGTTTTCCTCCCTGCTGCTGATGATCCCAAGAGTTCAAAATGAGAATTAAATTGGTAGCACATATCTAAAAAAGAAGATAAAAAAGGATAAATAATTCTTCCTTTTTAGTTTCCATTGTTTTGAAATGAATTGAACTTGAGTAAGTATAAAATAATAGAAATTACCCAAAAGCGTAAAGTTTTTGTAATACATCTATTTTCCATAAACATCCTGTGGATCAATAACACAGTTCTTTAATTTGTTCTAGTCTCAAGAATTTACTGCTTTTGTTCTGGGAAGGAGAATTGATGGACCTTTATGTTACCTGCATTTTGGGATTCTAATAAATTTGGCTGCAGAGGTAGACACGGTATGTGTCATTCCAGAATGTTATTTTTAAAAATTTAAAAAAATGTTTTCTTTCCAAGATTTTACATAAATTCAAGTTAGTTAATATATAGTGTAGGATTGGTTTCAGGTGTAGAATTTAGTAATTTTTCCCTTACATATAACACCCTGTGCTTATCCCAACAAGTGTCCTCCTTAATGCACTTAGCCTATCTCCCACCCATCTCCTCTCCATCAACCCTCAATTTGTTCTCTATAGTAAGAGTCTCTTATAGCTCGCCTCCCTCTTCATTTTTATCTTATTTTATTTTTCCTTTCCTTCCCATATGTTCATCTGTTTTGTTTCTTAAATTCGACAAATGTGTGAAATCATATAGTATTTGGCTTTCTCTGACTGACTTATTTTGCTTAGCATAATACATTCTATTTCCATCTACATCATTGCAAATGGCAAGACTTCATTATTTTTGATGGGCAAGTAATATTCCAGTGTGTGTGTGTGTGTGTGTGTGTGTGTGTGTGTGTGTTCTTTATCTATTCATGAGTTGATAAACATTTGAGCTCTTTCCATAATTTGGCTGTTGTTGATAGTGCTGGTATAAACATTGGGGTGCATGTGCCCCTTCAAATCAGTATTTTTATATCCTTTGGATATACCTTGTAGTGCATTTTCTGGGTCTTAGGATAATTCTATCTTTAACTTTCTGAAGATCCCCTGCTTTTCAGAGTGGTTGCACCACTTGGCATTCCTCACCAACATCTATTGTCTTCCGAGTTGTTGATTTTAGCCTGTGTGTGTGCATTTGGCCCTTTGGGTGCACATGCCACCTCAGTGCAGACTTACAGCAGAGAAGCAGCAGGCAGAGCACACGATATGCCTCACAAAGGACTGCAATCACTCTTTGCTCACACGGCATTGAACATATTTAAACGTGAAGAATAATGACTATTTTTTAGTACAAAACCTCTGCTTCAATTAACCTGTTCTTCTGGAACTATGACAATGCCCCCCATTTCTTTTGTTTCTGTAATTATTTTCCTACCTCCAAGAATTTTTTGCTTCTTCTTCATGGCTTCTAATGCCTTCTTGAATCTTATTTTTAAATCTATAGGCTCAGGAATCTCTACTTTAAATCGAATACCACATGCCACTCCTTTGTTATAAATTTTGCTATGGTGAAATATTATAATTTTCATCAGTTTTATTCATACATTGATATGTAACTGAGCATTTTGCTTTTGTGTCCATGTATGTGTGTATGTGTCTGTACATCTAAAAAGGTTGTAAACTTGTAGGGGGAAGCATCTATAATTCCTGCCTGCATGTA
Organism: Paguma larvata; assembly: GCA_030068075.1. Classification (NCBI taxonomy): domain Eukaryota; kingdom Metazoa; phylum Chordata; class Mammalia; order Carnivora; family Viverridae; genus Paguma; species Paguma larvata. The sequence continues at coordinate 127,342,540 of CM057824.1, read as the reverse complement.
AAACCCCCTAGTATCGGTATCTGGTATGGAGGAGGATCAGGGCAGGAATTTGTAATCCTCCTAAAAAGGATTCAGTTATTCATGATGTGGGTTTCCAGTTTATGCCTCAAACTTTCCAAAACCCCACACATCATCATTGATTCAACAGACGTTTATTTAGTTATTACTTTGGACCAAGCACTGCCATGGATACTAGAGGTATTGCCATAAACAAAATAGAAGCATCTATGGAGTATCACTATTAGTGTGGTATCACTAATACAGGCATCATTTTTTCTTTCCCTATCTAAACATTCTTCTAATATTCCTGGTATCTCTAGGCAAATGTATTAAATACAACAACTTGAGATTACTCAGTAATTATAGAATTCTGTGCTTAGTACTCTACATATTACAAAACTATAAAACGTGGTCTTTATAATTAAAAACTTACAATCAAAGGGAAAAACATAATAAATACACGAATAAAAAGTTAAATAGCCATAATTTAAAACTAAATCTAGATAAGATAGCAAAATAATGACAGTTAACACTTACTCAGCCCTTGTTAAGTGCCAGGCACGTTCTAAATTATTTATACACAGTATCATTGATCACTCACAAAAATGCTTAAGAGGTTGATTGTGGTGACTTTTTTTCTGTGTCACCTAAGATGGAAGCTGGAAGTACATTTCTCTAAATATCCTTCGGGTATGGTCCCAGATTACAGTGGGCCCAAGAGAAATTTGCACAGAGATTTTGAAGGTGGAAGCAAATCAACCAACTCTCCTTTTTGAGTCTGTGTAGGGCACCAGATAGTACTGCAGCGTCCTCATGTTGTGAGTCTTCTAGCTCGTCTCATTGGTCAGTAGCACCACCAGGCTGACAATCGTGTCCCTCCCTCCCAACCCCTAGATCCTACTGGATCTTCCACTTCAGTATTTCCAAATTCTGGAGCCAAGTACATTAGCTACTTTGTGGCATATGACACCAGGTTCTTCTGCAGGTCATTTATGCCAGGTTAGAGGCTGTGAAACCTAGATATGAGTTCTCCTTTATCTTTGTGGGTTCCAGTTTATCTTAATGGGCCCCAGTATATCCTTACTCTTTCTCACTCTGTCCAGTGCAGCTTTCTTTCCTAACCTCTGGCCCTGATAACCAGCAGTGACTTCAGGCACAATATCTGACACGGGGACAAATTTTTTCATGGGCTTCCTCACAAGCTCTCATCATTGTATAAAATCTAATCCTTATGCTAAATTCCTTATTCCACGTGGTTCTACTTCTCTGATCAAACCTTAGCTGATGAAAGTTCCAAATTCATTTTAAGCTGAATTCCTCAAGTACTATTTCTAATAATATTTTATTACCTTGTAACATAAATTTACTTCTCTAGATTACTTGTAGGTTTTTAAATCTTAAATAGTTAGGACTGTGTTGTTATCTGTGTAAGTTATAAATGGAAGATATTAATTATACTTCGAAATAATTTCATAGGTTTTTCCATTGCTCTAAACATAGAAGGAATAATTGTTAATTTTCATAAGTAAACTAGGCCCTACTCAGTAATAACTAATACAAAAATGAATATATTCTTGCTTATAAGAGACCTGGCTACAGTGAAACACTAGACAGGGCTTGAGTGTGTTAGAGTGCCGGATAATAAAACAAGACACCAAAGAACTGGAAAGAAAAAAGAACACGAAATGAAACAGGAAGGTAAAGATGAAAAGAAATGGTCCCCAATTCTAGAATCAGATCTAATGAGATTAGAAGTCTGCACTGGTCTTCCTCCCCTCATGTTTCTGACAGCAGTCATCTTACACATCATCTCTATTCTTTATCCTGATCAACTCTTGACCGTTTGTATTATTCTTCACCAACTGAATTCTACCTCAGGTCAAACACACACACACACAATTACCTTCAGGGGGATTTTAAAGTTTAGGGAGAATAAAAAGCTATTAATAGAGTGGTAATTCTCCTTTGTCTCTACTTCTGACACCTTTATATATTACTTTTAATATATTTGTCCCTAAAGTTGTATTTCAGTTTATGGAGAACTTTAGGGACAAGCTCTTCAAAATAAAATTGCACAGTTGTCAAGCTTTGTATACTCCACTGACTCAGCCCCTCCAAAATGCCAGTTTATGCCGGTTAAGAATTTTGCAAAAATCGCTAAGTTGGAATGATTTGGGGTAGAGTAGATCTAGGTTAAATGGGTCAATAAAACATGAAAGCGGAGAAACTTCTTTCTTAGCACCGATATAGAATCAGTATGTTAAAAATAGAAAAGCAACACCCACTCTAGATTTAAAGAGAAGGAAAACAAGAAAGGGATGGATGAGGAGAGTCAGAGTTAGAGGAATAGGGAAAACACAGCTATGAGCAGACTACTAAATCATCTTCATTTATTCATATATGTAAAATGCTTCATTCATCCTAAGTACCATCATGGGTTGAGGCTACTAATCAAAATAAAATTCATGCAAATATATGTACATGATTTGCAGATGAGCCATGGCCTCCAGGTTTCTGGAAAGTTGCCAGCATTGTCCTTGATAAAGCAAAGTTTAGGCCTTTCCAGAGCTCTGAAATTGTCTTTTCTTTGTTAGAAATTCAGAGCTCACAAAGAGTGATAAGGGGAGACAATGAAGTAGGAATGAGGGATATTAACCCAGCCACAATCTTTCAAAGAAGTATGCACCCAGATATTTATACAACAGAAGAGTTCTGAGCTCTAGAATATGCAGTATTTCCATATATGAAAAAAGATCACATTCAAAACAAAATCAGTATATAAGAATATGTTATTAAACTAGGTTTTTAAATTATATCTGCTTAGAGAATGTGATTTTTAGAATTTCTAAGTATAAAATAATTTTATAATTTAAAATTTATCTCATCAGTTCTTTGGGATAATGTTAGTTAGAACTGGGTTATCTTCTTTTTGTTCAAATCGAGGGCAGGTACTACACAGCAATGATCGTGTGTCATTGGTTCCATATTTTTCCGGATTATTCGGAGATCTTGAAAGTGGTGATAGTGTCTTAGAGAAATGGTGTAGTGTATTTCTCAGGGAGAATATAAAGTAACTAAATAGGAGTTAAGAGGAAGGAATTAATAAAGTTTATAAAAAACTCAGTAAAAAGTTCATTAGTGTAGGGTATATTTTTCATTCAACCATTCATTCATCCATCAAGTATTATTAATACTGTATTGAGGTATGGTGCTAGGGATATAGAGATAAATGAGACACAGTTATTACCTTTAAAGTACTAAAAGTCTGGGGGAGCCTGGGTGACTGAATCTGTTAAATGTCTGACTTCAGCTCAGGTCATGATCTCATGGTTCACGGGTTTGAGCCCCCTCATTGGGTTCTATGCTGAAAACTCATAGATTCTCTCTCTCTCTCTCTCTGCCTCTCCCCTGCTTGCACTCTTTCTCTCTCTCAAAAGTAAATAATAAAACATTTAAAAAATAAAAAATAATAAAGCACAAAAAGTCTAGCAGAAAAGATAATCAAATTGTAGGGGCATGCAGGGAAAGGCATAACAGAAGGGCACGGGTTACCTGGGGCTTTTCAAAGGAAAGAGCAAATCCTTTTACGTGATCTCCAAAGATGACTCCTATCATTTTCTTCCTTCCTTGCATATACTTGGCGTTCCATCCTGCAAGAGGTAGAGTATATTTTCCCCTCTTGCAGTCATTCACTCAGCAGCAATCAGCTTGGAGGCCCGAGCTAGTCAGTGTTTTCCAGAGAAACAGAATGTGTGTGTGTGTATATATATCACCAAAAGATTTATTTGTTTTAAAGGACACTTGAAGAATGCCACTTAGAGGCAGTCTAAAGAATGAGAAAGAGCCAGTTTGACAGAGAGTAGGGAAATGAGTACTTCAGACAAAGGAATGGCAAGTGCAAAGGCCCTCAGGTGGAAAAACTTGGCAAATTCAAAACAAGTGGAGAATGTCTGTGCTGCTTGAGCAGAGTAATCAGTCTCAGTAAAGAGATTTATTATAGGGAATTGGGTTATGTGGATAGGGTGTCTGGCAAGTCTCAAGATCTGCATGGTGAATCAGCAAGCTAGAGACTCAGGAGAGCTAACAGTTTAGTTCCAGTATGAAGATCTTTAGGCTCGAGACCCAGGGAGAGCTGATGTTTCAGTTTGAGTCTGAAAGCAGGAAAAAAAAAATGTTGATATCCCATTTGAAGGGCTGTCAGGCATGAGAGAGTCAGCCTTTTTGTTCTATTGGATTTTTAACTGATTGGATGAGGCCCATTCATATTAGGAAGGGTAATCTGCTTTACTTTGTTAAGTGTTCATCTCATCTGAAAATACATTCGCAAAAACACCCAGGATAATGTTTGATCAAATTTCTAGGCATCCTGTGGACCTTTCAAATTGACACAAAAAATTAACCGTCACACCTCCCTTTAAATTCGTTACTTGCTTTGGCCAGCAGAATGTGGCAGAAGTGTCATGATGCCAATCCATTCTGGGCCTAGATTTTAAGAGACCCCGTATGTTTCTCGTTCTCTCTTGATACCACCTGCCACATAAGAACATAAAACTAGCCTGAAACCTTCTGCTAGGAGAAAGCCCTTGCTAATCCCGCTGAATGGCCACCTGAAACTGGGCCAAATCACTAGACATTTGAGTAAGGCTTTATTTGTCCAGTTAGCCCCAGGCCGGCCATTCGGGCCTCCAAGCCGATTGCTGCTGAGAGAAGGACTGCCACGAAGGTGCAGCGATAGGTAACCAAAACAGGACTGCAGACCACCACTCAGCAAAAGCTTCCCAGAGAAGATCATATTTAAGTTAAGTATAAAGACTGTGTTGGAATCGTTTAGACAAGTGAAGAGAACAAATGAGTGAATAGAATTTTCCAAAGGCCCGAACGCAAGAGTGAACACAGTGTTTTGAGAACCGCAAGTCATTTGGTGTTGGTGAAGTACTCTACTTATGCCCTTCAGTAATTACGGAGCTTTCGCGTGTGTAGGACTCTATTTTAGGTTTTAGGGGCTCAACAGAGAGCAAGTTTGTCTCCAGTTTTGTGGAGCTTATATACAAGTGGGGGTGAGAGGTGGTGGTAAACTAACAACAAATAAGATGACGTCAAAGAATGGTGAACGTAATAAAGGAATAACAAGGATACAGGGAGAACTGTGCATGTGTATGTGTGTGTGTGTGAGTTACTCATGTTAATAGGGTAGTCGCAGAGCTCTCATTGGGTGACTCAACCCATGATTTGAAAAATGAGAAAGAGCCAGTCTGACAAAGAGTAGGAAAATGAGCGTTTGGATAAAGGAGTGGTAAGTGTAAAGGCTCTAAGGTAGAAGACCCTGGCAAGTTCAAAGAATTGAGAGAATGTCAATGTTGCCTGACTAGAGTAACCAAAGAGAAGAGTGTCAGGATGACATGAGAGAGGAAGGAGAGGCTTGTTTATGTAATTTCTTTTAGGACGTGGAAACGAGTCTGGCTTTTATTCTAAAGGTTATTACAAGTATGGGAGTGTATTCAGGTTCGATAGCTGCTATAACAAATGATCACAAATCAATTCTTAAAACAATACACATTCATTATCTTAAGAGTTCTTGAGATCAGAGGTCTGAAATGAGCTTCAGTGGGGTAAAATCAAAACATCTGGGGAAGGCTGTGATCCATTCTAGAGTCTTTTTGGGAGAATGTTTCCTTGCTTTTTCTGACTTCTAGAGGCCACCTGTATTTGTTGCCTTTAGCTGCTTCCTCCACTGTCAAAGCCAGGAGGTTGGCCTCTTCAGTTATCTCTCTGACTCAGAATCTTCTTTCTCCCACATGTGATTACACTGGGCCCACTCAGATAATGCAGGACAATCTCCTCATCTCAAGGTCAGCTGATTAGCAACCTTAATTCCATCTATAAGATAAACTTCTTGAAAGGATTTTATATACATTATTTCCACACTGTCCTTCTTATTTAATTGTGGATTTGCTACAACTAATTAAATAAGATTTGCCTTTAAATGTGATATTTCTTACATATTTTGCTAATTCAATTCTAACCTGGTAAGAAGTGAGTATTTAGTTATGCAGTTATACAAATAGCTGTATCATACAATGAACAAAGAAAGAAATTCAGTAAAGGCATTTTGAATGCCTTTGGACATCGTACTGAACAGTTTTCTAGACAAAACTGTAGGTACTATTATTATACAATACATTTGTGTTATTATCTTACTCATATCCTGTATAGGGTTATAATCTGCATTAAGATTTTTTGTAGAATATCTTTCTTGAATTCTTAGTGGTCAGTTGGAAGAAGTTACAATGGTAAAATTGTTCATTCCAGTTTGTACAAATTTATTTCACTAAAATGAAGGTTAGATATAGATGAAAAAGAAAAAAAAAAGGTTTTTTTTTTCTATATGACCACCAGAATTTGGAACATATAAACAATGCTATCAAATTTTCAATGAAAAAAATACCAATTAGACACCCCTTACCAGTTTTATTTAGTCTTGCCTAATTAATGTTTGTCACATCAGAACTTAAGTTGGCAGTCTGCTTGCAGGGTCATCAGCTCCTGGTCCAGAGGTGTTTTGGAAATCCTGATGGAGTTCTCTGATACTCTCTGGCAGCTATCTCCTTATACACTGGGAATACTACAAACGTAAATCTGTTCATTTCAGTATCAAGCATTAATGAAAGCTAATATCTTCTACTGAGACAATCATCCTTTTGAAGCTTTCTCTAAAAAACAGTTTATTTTCTACAGTTTATGTAGCATGCCCTTTAGGCTAACATGTGTATGGAGGTGGGTAACATGGACCACTTGATGATAAGACTGAATAGTCTTGATTAATTTTATAACAGTCACAAAACTAGGAGAACTGAGAAGACTGGAATTGCCTGTTTGGGCATAATTCAAAATTCCTTAGAGAGAATCAAGAGAATGATTACTCTGAGTATGCAAACATAATATGAACACTGACAGCATTGAAAAATCTTCAGAGCCTCTGAACCATCTAGTAAAATGTGTGTTATATGTGCCACCAGCTGAGAAGGGTATTATAAATGTAGAAACAAAATATTTAAAGAATCAATTTGTTCTAGTAACCTGTGCCAGGCTTTGCACAAGAACATGAGAATGCTTCAATTCATCCTGAAAGCATATATGATTGTGGAAACATGTTCATATTAATAATATCTTACTTGTACATAATTGACCCAGACGCGGCTCAGCTTCTCTTTTTGCTTTGACAGCTCTTCCTGTACTGTTAGTTTGACAAATAGAGTGGCTCTCTCTCACACAATGGTGTTGAGCTAATTAACATATAGAGAATACCAAACCTACCTAATTATTTCTAGCCACTTCTCTTTTAGAAAGTAAGTGAAAAAAAATGTTATTCCACAAGAGAGTGAGGGCTTAAAAGACATCTAAACAGTTTTATAATTTTCAGCTTGGGAAAGGCAATATCAAAAAGATTAATGAGAGGACTTTGGCCATTATATGAAAATAGGAGCAATAAAATTATTACAATCTTGACTACTGTTAATCAGAGTGACAATACATTAAAATAACATAGCAGAAGATAACTTAATAAGTAGCTTTAGTTCTTTCAGAAGTGAGAAACTTTTTTTGTTTATTATCAAATTTTTTTAAGTATGATGAGAAAATACTGTATGTATTGTATTTTATTGTTTATTATCAAATTTTTTAAAAGTGTGATGAGAAAGTATGATGAGATCTCAGGTGAGAGAATTCTGTTGAGTTAAGGAAGCTGCTACCTGGATAGAATACGGAGAATAATTTATTATGTTTATTTTTGAGAGAGAGAGAGAGAGAGGGAGAGAGAGAAAGAGGAAAAGACAGAGGTGGAGACAGAGCGTGAACAGCAGAGGGGCAGAGATAGAGGGAGACATGGAATCTGAAGCAGGCTCCAGGCTCTGAGCTGTTCAGCACAGAGCCTGATGCGGGGCTTGAACTCACAAACCGTGAGATCATGACCTGAGCTGAAATTGGACGCTTAACAGACTGACTCACCCAGGTGCCCCAGCTTATTATCTTTTTAAAGAAAAGATTAAATCCTTCAAGATGAATTTTGAATTAACAGTCTTCTACTTTTTATCATAACAAATCTTTATCTAATGATTTGGATATAAGTCCATATAAAACTGAGCCACCCAGGCACCCTCAGAATTTTACTCTTTTGATGAATACTTTTATTTTATGATGACAAGATTTACTTTCTTTGCAACTTTCAAATGTGCAATACAGTATTATTAACTATAGTTGCCATTTTGTGTATTATATCACATGACTTAATTATTTTATAACTGAAAGATTATACCTTTTGACTCCTTTACCCATTCAGAAAGATTTTTGCACCTCTGTGTTTATTGCAGCATTATTTTCAATAGTGAAAATATGAAATCAACCCAAATGTCCACAGATGGATGAATGGATTAAGAAAATGTCCATGATGGAATATTACTCAGCCATAAAAAAGAATAAAATCTTGCCATTTACAACGATATGGATGAACTTAGAGGTTATTATGCTAAGCAAAATAAGTCAGACAGAGAAAGAGACCATACTATTTCACTTATATGTGGAACACACACACACACACACACACACACACACACACACACCCCTCAAACAGACATTTAATACAGAGGACAAAAGTGTTGCCAAAAGGGAAGTAGGTGGGGGGATGGGGAAAAATAGATGATAGAGATTAAGAGGTACAAACTCCCAGTTATAAAATGAAGAAGTCACTAAGATAAAAAGTACAGCATAGGGAATATAGTCAATAATATTGTAATAACATTGTATGGTGACAGAAGGTGACTATACTCATCATGGCGAGCACTGAATAATATATAGCATTGTCAAATCACTATGCTGTACACCTGAAACTAAAACAATAAAAGCAAATTTAAATTTGATGGCATTAAAAAACAACAACTCAGAGATACAGAGAATAGGTTGGTGGTTACCAGAGGCTAGGAGTTGGGGGTGGGCAAAGAAAGCTTTTTTGATTCCCAGATCACCATTCATTTCACTATGATGCCATTACCTAGTAAGAGGTTATGTGGTGTTACAGTGGCTGCTAACTTCCAAGGTTGCTGGCTAACCGTCATGGCCCAGTGTAAACCCTGGGAGAAGAACACTCATTTTCCTTTCAGGCTTCTAGAATAGACTTTCTCTGGTTTTCATTTCCTTTTAGATAAATCACATTATTTTTTGGTACTCTCGCATTGTTTCCACCAGAATACCTCAGTCCCAGCTCTGATTTATTCCCATCCACCTGGCAAGAAAAAGTAGATCACAAAGGTTAAGAAGGTTTTACATGTAAAATGAGTTACTGAAAGCTTTTCTAGCAAGAAGGGGAAATTTGTTTCAAACATATCACTTTTTAAATTTAATATGCTCTATTAATGAAATTAAAGTTTTTAAAGAATTTAAATTCTATCAAAATGTATATAATTTAGTCCTGATTTGGTTTGGGGGATAGACTTACTTTAATTATAACTGACGTAGACTTTGACTTGTGTGAGTTTTTCTTTCTTTCTTTTTTCGTTTTGTTTGTTTTTTGGGAAGCATGACTTTACATAAACAATGCAGCTATTATTCGGTTTTGAAGTGTGTTTAAAACTCTAAAAGCTTTGGAATATTAGCAATAGATTTCATTTCACAATGAACAAATGTGAATTTCACAGTGACTTTGATATTTAAGGCTTATTTTCTGGCTAGGATATTAGTGGTGAGTTGAATGTTTGTCCCATATCCTCTTGTTAAAATAGTGCCACTTTTCAATAGTGGAAAGTGCTAATTCTACAGTATGAATGGTGATGATGTTCTTGTGTTAATACCCTACCTTATTTTCAGGCACCAATAAAGAAGTCATGCATTTTTATTCACTACTTAAATGTAGCATACATCTGAACCCAAAAGCAAGTTTTATTTTTCTTAGCATTCAATCTCTAAATGAGAAAGGGGGGCGGGGAAAGAGAGTATTTTTCCTAGCAGAGTACACTCCAGAAACAAATATGCTACATCTGTTTTAGCTGGCATGGATGGGGCCCTGCAGGGTAAGGCATTGCTTTAGATTTCAAAACCGACTGTCTTCAGACTGGTAATCCTCCACGTTGCAAAGCAGCGACCTCCACGCGCAGAGATTTTATTTTCCAGCGACATTTACTTAGGATTTTTCACTGGGTGAATTGAGATTGCCGGTTTATGAACTCCATTGAAGCAATTATCTCCCTAACTCAGAAGGAGCTGTTGGAATTCCTCATGTCACTACCACACAGCCAGCAGATTCCCTCACCACAGACCGTCACAGAAGGCATTTTTTTTGTGGCTTATTTATAAGGCATTTTTATGCTAAATCCCATTTTTCAATACTTTGCAACTCTTCAAAAGCTTTCATTAGCCTTAATGTGGAGTTAAGAGCAATTTATCCATTCTTTGAGAGATTGATGTATGAGAAAAAGTGTGCCTAGGGTATTTGGTGATGGGATAATATCAAATTAGGCCATGATAAAATACAGTCAAAGCCCAGCATTTGAAATTGGAGAACCATATGAAAGCATTAAATTCAGATATTTAGATGCTGAACCACACACAGGGAATATTTTACATTTACAAAGGATCTTCTTCCTCACCCCCCCTTTCCTTCTATCATCCACTTCCCAAACACAAACATGCACACATTCTTTTGAAGTATGTGAAGGTGAAATCATAGCAGGCATGCCCCACAGTCTGTGCCTGTGGGCATGATTTTAAACAGAAGCCTCGAGGGGGTTTATTTCTGTTGAAATGCACAGACAGGACCATGGTTTTTTTGTTTTTTGTTTTTATAATTTGCAGCACAAAAACTCAACAAGAGCACAGTCAGTACATGTTTATATGTATGTACAAACATATTCAGGAGCTTAAAATATAAATGTATAATATATTTATGCTGCTGGCAGAGATGGGCAATTAAACAATGTGCAGTTGGGTGTGTAAAAACTCAGGTCCAGTCAACAGATGTGAGTGTATTTGAGGGTAAAGCTGCCAACTTGTGCTATAACACAATATGCTTATCCTCAGAAAATTCATCTTACATGAAAGAAACAAAAGAAAAGTGTGCTTTCTTTGTTCTATTTCAAAAGGAGATTGGTTTTTGGTATTGTTTTCCTTGCAGAAGAAAAAGCAATAATGATCTAATTGCCGAAAAACATGCATACAACATGAGACTTGGGAATCTGAGTTCCTGAAAGCCATATCCAGAGATTTTCTCAAATGCCTTTATTTTCTGAGTGTCTTTCCCCAAGGGAACAAGATAGTTCTACAGCCTTTATCTCATTAATCCTCACATGATCATTGTTAGGGAGTCAGGCAGGTGAGGACTTCTGTAGATTCCACTAGTGAAACAGACAGACAATGGCTGCTAGAGAGCCTTGATTGAAATTATAGAGCAAGTCGGGGGCACAGCTGGTGAAAAGATCTAGGTCTGCTGTTTGCCAGAGCTTTCTTTTACCCGACAGAACATATTGCCTAAAGCTGAGAATCCCACAGTGTCCTTGATTACGTATTTTCAAATTATAGTTCACTTTAGAGATTCCTATTAAAAATCAGATATGGCAGCCGGCCTGGAAATCATTTAGAAAACCCCAGGTTTCAAGCAAGTGGGAGATTTAAGAAGAAGAGCCGGAGGGTTGGAATATCTACGATGTAGATGGGGATGGAATGTCTAAATGGCTATCTACTGTCTCTTGCAACATGGAGAGCATCATGCTAGTTGCTATCCTGGTTAATCAAAAAAAAATACAGAAGTTATTCCCTAGGCATGCATATATGTGTATATGTATGTATTTACTTTTAAAAGTGGTTTCTTGTGAAAGTTTCTACTTTTAAGATGCTGGAGAAGGCAGAGTAAGAATAACAAGATATATAGCAATTTTAGAAGCCCACGGGGCACTTGAAATGAACTCCCTCATAAAGTGGAGGGAAGGGCTTCTCTCCTGGGAGAAATTCAGGAGGCTCCCTCTTGTCTCACTAGGATTTTTTAAGACACAGTCTAGTAGGGATAGACTTTTCCCTCATGAATTATTGATACTCTAAAGCAGTTTTAATTGTTTTTCCTTTCAGTGCTATATAGAGAAACCCAATAATGATTCTCACTGCAATATTAGCATATATTTTAAGCATGCCATAATACCAAGGGAAAGCATCTAATTTTCCTGAAACAATATGCTTCTTTAACTTTGAGAAATATGATTTAAATTAGTAATAAAAATGAGAAGTAATCTAACTCAGGTTATGAAATTGCTTTCTGTGATGAAATATTCTGTAGGAAAATAAGAAAAAATACATTAATGTAAAATTTAATTTAATCATTGAAAAGCATGATTAAACATTGAAATATGGGATTTGTAGGTAAAAGATAAATTTCACTACAATACGACAGTTTCTTCTTTGTCACAAATACAAAAAAATTAAGAAAAAAATCTTAGAATATATAAATATTTGAAACACTAAATATTTAGCAAATTTATTAATATTTATTTAATATTTTTATTATTTTTTTGAAATTATTATTTTATTCAATATTTTTATATCTGTTAAAGTAATACTGTTTTCCTAGTAGGAACAGAGTTTAAAAACATATTAAGTAAGCTTTAATAAAGAAGTTTTCAAACTTATGACCTTAAGACCCATTTAAATTATTAAAAACTATTGAGGGCCCCAAAGTACATTTATGTGGGTCTACCCATTGATACTTATTATATTAGAAATTAAAACTGAGAAAATTTTGAAATGTTTATTACTTATTTATTAAGATAAAAATAATAAACATTGCATATTGACATGAATACAATTTTATGGAAAACTGTGTTTTTTTTTACAAAAATACATATTATTGAGAAGAGTGATGTTTTACATTTTGTAAATATCTTTATTGTCTAGCTCAATTGTCTGGCTGTATTTGCATATCTGCTTTTGCCTTCAATCTGTTCTGAAGTCACACACAAGTAGCCTCTGGAAAACTACTGCAAACTGGTGACAGAATGGAGGTGAAAAAGACAAAGAACATGTTGATATTGCTATGGAATGAGTTTTGACCTTGTAGATTCTGGCAAAGGTCTCATGGACCCTTTGATCACACTTTGAGATCGGCTGAAGAAAAAAGCTCCAGCATGGGGCATTTCTATTTCTGGTGCTATCATCAACCAGAATTTTCTCTTTGGGCTAAACGTTCTTATCTGCAAAATGAAGCTGTTAGATCAGATTGTCTCCAAGCTCACTTCTATACCCCCATCGTCCTGAAAAAATTGTTTTCATCATCATGTTAATCCATATCCACAAATATATTTTTGTATATGAGATTACAGTTTTGATTAAGGTAAAAAAAGAAGCTTATAAGTAAGTACCAATCTGTTAAACACCAGTCATTATTTCTGTGTGGGTGCTTATTTGGATTCTGCTGTAGATACAGCTTGTTTAATTGAAGAAGTGAAAACAAATGGCTGATCTCTACCTCATTTAGCCACTGAGGTAATTCTCAGGAAGTAGATAGTTCTCACTCTCCCCATAGTTGTGTCCTGAATACAAGAGCCCTCTCTGGAATTAAATATGTTTGCATTCGAATCCCAGCTCTCCTATTTAGTAGTTGTGTGATATTGGTCAGGTAATATAACCTCTCTAAGCTTCATGGTTGCCAGTTGTTAAAAGCTGATATAATAGCTGATGGGAATGCAAAATAGTATAGCCACTTTGAAAGATAGTTGGAGATGTCTTACAAAACTAAATATTCCCTTACCATATGATCCAGCAATTACACTCCTTGGTAGTTGAAAACATGTCCACACAAAACCCTGCATATGGATGTTTTTATCAGCTTTATTCATAATTGTCAGAACTTGGAAGCAACCAACATGTCCTTCAGGAGGTGAATGGATAAACAGACTGTAGTACATTAGACAACGAAATATTACTGCACAAGCCATGAAAAGACAGGGAGGGACGATAAATGCCTATTACTAAGTGATAGGAGAAAAAGGTTACATACAGTAGTTCCAATTATATCACATTCTGAAAAAGGCAAAACCATGGAGACAGTAAAAAGATCAGAGGTTGCTGGAGGTTGGGAGCACTGAGGGATAAATAGGGGAAGCACAGAAAATTTTGGGGACAGTGGAGATATTCTATATGGTACTATGATGATGGATACATGTCATTATATTTATTCAAACCCACAGATTGTACAACAGGAAGAGAGAACCACAATGTAAACAACGGACTTTGAGTGATTATGATGCGTCAATGAGACTCCTCAGTAGTAACAAATGAACTGCTCTGGTGGAGGATGTTGATAAAGGGGGAGGCTATGCCAGGTTGGAGGTAGGAGGAATATGAAAAAATCTCTGGACCTTCCTCTCAGTTTTGTGATGAGCCTAAAAGTACTCTAAAAAATAAAGTCTTAATAAATGTTTCTTAACTCAGAAAGGTAGTAATAGTCCCATCTTAGATGATTTTTGTAAGAATTACATGAGAGGGACGCCTGGGTGCCTCCATTGATTGAGCATCTGACTTAGGCTCAGGTCATGATCTCACAGTTCCTGGGTTCGAGCCCCACATTGGGCTCTGTGCTGACAGCGCAGAGACTGGAGTCTGCTTCAGATTCTGTGTGTGTCTCTCTCTCTGCCCCTTTCCTGCTCATTTTCTGTCTTTTTCTATCTCTCAAAAATGAACAAATGTTAAAATAATTAAAAAAAAAGAATTACAGGAGATAATCCACATAAAACACTTAGCATAACATAGCACTCAACAGTTACAATACTGTTGTCACATAAATTTCCTCCTACCTATTCTTTGTTGCTATTGTTTAGTGTATTAATTATTATTATTTTCCATTTTAATGCTTCAGTTAACTGTTTTCAAACATGATTATATTCAATGTAGTAAACCTTTACCACAGCAAAGAAAAAAAGGCACAGAGACATCTATATTCACACTGTCAAGGAATAAACACACAATATTTTGATATATACTTGTACTTTTTTTATTTTATGTTTGTTTAATTTTAAATAGTATTTTATTATACCTATTTTTATAGTCTGCTTCTCCTTCTTATTAATATGTTATCAAGAATTTTCCATGCTAAATAATTCTATAATGAGATTTTCATACTCTTAATTTAAATATATCATAAAGCCGTTCGTAATTTACTCAATTTTTTTTCAAAAGAATTTAGGTAAATCACTCCTTTTTTTACTGTTGAGGTAAGCATGTCAATGTTTAATGATCCTACTAGATGTTTCCCATATTCCAAAGAATTCCATTGAGTATGTCAGTGTCTTAAATAAAATATAAAAGCATCTTAATACTTGGCCTTCTGTAGGTTTATGTCAAATTATATCTTAGGGCTCAGTTTTAAGCCTCATTGTGGTCTCTTCTTAAACTCTATCTTTGAGTGATGTCACTGTTAGCTATTAACTCTCCCAAATTTGTGTATCCGGCACCAAACTTTCTCCTGAGATCCAGACTCATATATCCATCTCTCTACTTGATATCTCTATTGGATGTATCACAATCATTTAAAATGTAACTGATTCTTCATTTTCCTCTTCCCCTTAAATCTTTGTCCTCCGTCATTTTCCCTTCCCATAAAAGCAAAATATTCTTCTAAGTTGCTAAAATCAAGAGTATGGGAATCATTTTTGGTTCCTAACTTTCTCTGCCTACTCTAACTATCTATTGTGGGTTGTCAAATGCTATCGCTTCTGTATGCTGTTGCTTGTTACTAAGAAAAGCCTCTCTGTCATCTTTACGGGAGAAAGGGCTTTAGCTTCACACAATCCAAGATCTTTTATTGTACTTCATTTACCAAATCTCATTTTATTTTGGAAGTATTCTTATAAGTTTATAGATGATAAGGACCTCATTTTTATGTAATACAGGAATATCTAATTGAAACAGTTTTGGGGTGCCTGGGTGGCTCAGTCAGTTAAGCTTCCAACTTCGGCTCAGGTCATGATCTCACGGTTCATGGGTTGGAGCCAGTCCGTCTCTGGGCTGACACCTCAGAGGCTGGAGCCTACCTTAGATTCCGTGTCTCCCTCTCTCTCTGCCCCTCCCCTGCTTGCACTCTGTCTCTGTCTCTCAAAAAAATGAATAAACATTAAAAAAATTAAAAACAGTTCTGTTGTTGAGGTACCCAGTGGGCTCAGTTGGAGGAGGATGCGACTTGATCTTGGAGTGGTGAGTTCAAGTCCCACATTGGGTGTAGAGATTATTTAAAAATAAAATCTTAAAAACAACAACAACAACAACAGTTCTATTGTCAAAATAATGGAAAGGTTTATAAATAATTAAAGAAATAGAAGTAGATTTGGCATGGCTTAGAGAGCAATGGGTCTTGCTTTGATTTCAACATTTATTTGAAGCAACCTGAAAAGTGTGTTGACAAAGAAGGTAGATGGCATGGAAATGATCGACTGGCTTATCCGAAGCTTCACGGTCTTCTGTTAGGTACTACTCAAGAGATCTGTAGAAGTCTATAATTTTCTCTCTTTTACTTGGAAAAAACACGTAGAAATATTCTTTAACCATAAACTCCATACCCCACAGTTCACTGGTTTATACAATCTAACTTAGTCTCAATATCCAAGGTTTAATGCTAAGAAAATGACATATTCTGGAGGGAATAGGCAACATAAAAGTTCCCTAGCTTGATCAAAAGTTTGATAAGATTCTTTCATTGTATGAATGTTAAATATTTCCTGAGAAAACAAATTGGTATATCTTTGTCTTCCTCAGGAGGGGATTAATAAACTATATCATACGATTTCTGAAATTTCAGGAGATAAGTTAAAAACTGAATATTTATGCTTTAAATATGCTGTCCCTTAAGGGAAAAGAATCCTCTGCATGTTCAAGAGAAGTCAAACTGTGGTTCTGCAGATTGTTTTCTAGACATGAAATATCACTTTTATATTAACATTAAGCCAATAACTAATACTCATTAAATGGGCTAGTGAAAGCTTCTTTGAAATATTTAATATTTAATAAATAAAAAAGGGGGGTTGAAGGAATCCTCATTTGTGTAATATTCCTTTTATTCAGGTAAATCTTTAAGTGAATTCGATTGGGTTGTTAATTTTGGCTTAAAGGAACTGTGTATCTTTTTGATCTTGTCACAGTGAGGAATATAGTCTATCAGCTATTAATGGGTTACAAACCACCTCAACAGTTAAAGTTTCAAACAATAATAATTTTATTATTTCATGTGAAATAATGGGTTAGCTGAGTAGTTTTTGTTTGTGTGGGTTCTCAGCTGAAGCAGAATGTTGTTGGATGGCCTCAGCCAGTAAGCTTAACAATGTTACCTGGGGTGATTTTGTTATCACCAACCAACAGGCTAGCTGGGGTTGAATACATGGTGGTAATTGCAAAGTTTCAACTACACAGCAACTAGGTGCAAGTACCAATGTGTAAGTCCTTTACAGCTTCTGCTAGTGTCATATTTGTTAATATCTCATTGGCCACAGCATTACCAAGGCCATATTCTAGGGCTGGATTCAAGAAATAAACTCTATCCATTGATGGGAGGAGCAATAAAATTAAATTGTAGGGATATGTTAAACAGATGAAATATTGGTTGCAATTTTTGTAATCTATCACAGACTGCCTTCTGACCACAAATTATTCTTCCTATGTGTAAAATATGCTCACCCTTCCCACATGCCAAACGTCACTCCCGTTTATGGCATCTGGCTTGAAGTCTAGGTTCTCATGGTCTGCTTCTAGCCTAGATATGGATATGGCTCATTGGATACATGTGCTCTTCACCCGGACAACTGTGAATTAAAAACATAAATTGTCTGCTGCCAATTGACCTAACATAAAAGAGTGAGATGGGAACAAAAGAACCACAATAATTGCTTCTAATAAACAATGAGAGGAATGGGAGGCACAGAGCAGTCACTGGTTTGTGAATTCTGAAATCCTTCCAGACACACATTGAAAGTTTTTCCTACTCCGGGTCTGGGAATGCTCTGTGATTAGAGTCCACTTTTGGGACCTGAGAGTGATTTTCTTGTCCACTATTCTCTGGATCCCTTGGCTCCACCTCTGGATTTTCATATCTACATAAGAAATGGTTTATGGGGCATCTGGGTGGCTCAGTCAGTTAAGCATCTGACTCTTGATTTAGGCTCAGGTCATGATCTAACAGTTCATGAGATTGAGCCCTGCACTGGGCTCTGTGCTGACAGCATGGAGCCTGCTTGGGACTCTCTCTCTCCCTCTCTCTCTACCCCCACCCCACTTGCGTGCTTGTGTGAGCACACACTCTCTAAAAAAAAAAAAAAAATTGTAACTATGTATTGTGATCAATGTTATGTAGACTTGTAGCGCTTTTGTAATAATAAATATACTAAACCTAAAATAAAATCTTAACATTCATTAGGGTGCTTACGTGAACTGAGCCCTCTGCCAATTGTGGTACATGTATTACGGCTTGTAATACTTGGAACGGACTAATGTGACAAGTACTATTATAATTCCCACTTTAGTGATGAGGAAATCAAGGTTCAGAGATGAAAGTGGATATGCAGCTCTTTCATATTAAAGCTGGGGTCAAGACCCTTAATAGCCTCCAGATTAGCCTCTTTGAAGGCTCCCGGATGCACATTCTGCGACGGAAGGGCACACATGGCAAACAACTATGAAATCTTATAAAAGGTCTTCATTTCAATACAAAGATGAAAGAGAACAATTTGCACCTTTATTAAGGTAAAACTAATGCATATTCTTTCTGCACCGATATATAAGTAGTATTATTCTACTTACTGATTTATTATTCTATTTATCAGGGAAATCACTTGGTGAATATTTCAGAACCATAATAGTTACATCACACTGTGATGGGCTAGAATGTCAGCCTCCATCTTGTGATGTCCCTAGATTTTAGCCAATTTTAACCTGGGGTTATATATGACTTCATAATTTTTCCTGACCGCCAATGAAACACAATTCCATACTTCATTATCTGAGTGATGGGTAAGGGGGAGGGGAGTTGCTTACCAGGGTCACACCAGGAGGTTCTCATCTCAGAGTGGATGCTACACGTGACAGTGAAATAGTTTGATCACTGGATTGGATTTGCTCTGATTGGAATATTAATTCATGTGTTGTGACCGTTTATAACAGGGATTCATTTCATAAACAAAAAGACAGTATACAAAGAGATTTTTTATAATTTTACATTAGCAATTAATAAATACCATGAAATTAGATAGTTAAATAAACCATGGATTTTTTTTAACTCCGATGGGAAATTTAAGATTAAAGGTTTATCCTCGAGTGATCTGCAGTTTTTTGGTCCCACTTTTGATGCAACAGGTTATGATCCACCACTATCTTTTAATATTTGCATTTACACCAAAATAAGTCTTAATAGTTTATATGTTATAACCATCCAGTCATTCTAACACTATTTTTTCCTCTAGAGGAAAAGAACCAAAACCAATCTTTTATTTTTATTAAAATTTTTTTTATCTTTATTTATTTTT
Source organism: Paguma larvata (assembly GCA_030068075.1). Taxonomy (NCBI): domain Eukaryota; kingdom Metazoa; phylum Chordata; class Mammalia; order Carnivora; family Viverridae; genus Paguma; species Paguma larvata. Next base: position 127,323,008 of record CM057824.1, on the reverse strand, counting down.
GAGAGACTGAGAGCATGAACAGCAGAGGGGTGGAGAGAGAGGGAGACACAGAATCTGAAGCAGGCTCCAGGCTCTGAGCTGTCAGTACAGAGCCCGACGCGGGGCTTGAACTCATGAACCTTGAGATCATGACCTGCGCCGAAGTTGGACACTGAACTGACTGAGCCACCCAGGGGCCCCTACTTTTATTTTTAAAAACCAGAAGTAGGATCTTCCATCTTGCTATGTGTTGTGACAATTCACTTGACTGTTTGGACTGTTTTTAGAGTGTCCTCGATGTTTCCTATGGATGATCTCCATACTTAGTACAATTTCACTGATTGTATTGCAGGTTGTTTTAGACTTGGGAAAGGGAAGGCATGGAAGCTCAGCGGAGAACCCCTGGGATGATAGCCCACCAGAAGTAGATATATCAAATAATTTTGCCAGTTTATTGAGGATTGAGAAAACAGGCAACATAAAAGTAACATCATCATTCCCAAAGGTCACTAATAATTAATTCCTGGCAGGTAGAATAAAAAGAAAAATTGGGAGAGTGAATTCTGAGGGAAAATATACCAAACCACATAGCATCTGTGTGACCACTGTCTGAGAATCAGTCATCTCCAGAGCAACTAGTATGAGATGGCCCACTATCATTTTTTATATAGGAATCATATTTCACGATCATTTCACCTATGCTGGATGCCCGTGTCAGCCAGCCACTGGGGATAAACATTTACCATTCTAATATCAACATCACACACACACATATATATATATATATATGTGTGTGTGTGTGTGTGTGTGTGTGTGTGTGTGTGTATGATTCAATATATATTTACATATATAATTCGGTATATATTTAATTATATGTATATATAATTCAACTTTGATTCAGTCAAGTCTCTGATTTGTCGTCATCACTTGTTACAAAGTTAGTTTAAATTTTGCCTCTCTCCTACTCCAGTCTATCCAATTGTAGACCTTTTACATAATCTTTACTCTAGAACGTTGAATCGTAGCATCCTAGAAAAGGCACTCCTAGCTGCTAATTAAGAAACCTGGATTTTATTCCCCATATTGACACGGGCCAGCCATCACTTTGGAGCAAAGCACTTAAACTTTTCGAACTTTAGCTTCCTCATCTGTAAAACAGGTGGACTGAAATGGTTACTCTTTAAGCTCTACCCTTCTGTGATGATGGGTATCTATCTGCGAGCTTTCCCTTCTATAGCAACTAGGTCGTGGAAGCGCTGACCTTGTAAAGCCAAGAAGGAATGACTAGAGGTGTAGAGAAAAGTTAGTGAGTTGATATGGAGAGGGTGTTCGGCCTTAAGAAAGTGTCAGTTTCCTTGGTGCCCCGGGCATATTCTTACTGGTTTTAGCAACTGTTTATGAGCATCTCTCTAAATTGTCGATATTTTAACTCTTTAGTCTTCTTGAAACATTATGTTCCACATCTTGAAAGTTATAAATACTAGAATGTTAATGAAGATGTCCTTGAGGAAAGACCAAGAAAATTCATTCTTGAGGTACCATTCTATGAGGCCATCATTCCTAATTTTAAAGTAAATGAGCATCAAGAGAAAAAAAAATCATTTCTGAAATAGTGTGTCTCATTTGACTTAGATTTCAAAAATTTTTATCTTGTGAAGCATATTGCTTATGTTTGTGTCAGGGTTGCCCTTATTATGCCCAATTACTTTTCAACTACATTTGGCTGAACATTACTGTAGAATAACGCAGTTCTAAAGTTATCTGTTTGCATATGGTTCCTTCAGGAGGGATTCAAAGGATACATTTATTGTGTTTATAGAGAAGACAACTCTCTATTTCTCCCAAGTCTAAATATGTTTTTCTAAATGCAACCTCAAAATCCGTGACTGCTTCTACACAAATAAACTACAGGTCTTTCTCAGTTTAATATTATATTGGAAGAGGAGGCATTGTTTAGACACATAATCATGCTACTACTGACTGTCGCTATAAAAGTAAAGTTTAATCTCTGCACAATTTCCATTGCTTTTCCTTTGAAATCTGGTGTTTATTGCAACAGAATTTTAGATTTTGCAACATGAGAGTCTGAAAGACAGGCCAACACAGGCGGCTCTTTGGAAACAAGAGACCTGGTATTTCCAACAGCCAAAAAGCTAGCCAAACACCAGGAAGAGGGAAAAGACATATCAGGTAGGTTGTATTGATTCAGACCTCTTTTGATTATTTGCTAGGGGGTTTATTTTGACAAAGCATGGATTCTTTCTTTTTTTGTTTTTGGTTGTTCTGTGTTTCTGCTAACCATACTCTCCTGGAAGAGACTTTGACCATCTGGATGTGGTTTTTATTTCTGTGAGAAGAAACTTCCGTGTCCTTGACATGCCACTACCAAAAATTAATGTTCAATGAAAAGAACATGGATCAAGATGCTATATATTACCAGGTCACATTAGGACAACTACTACAAGTTATGTGGTATATAAAATTAAGCACGTGAACGTGAAAAAAATGCACTTATTACAGACCTACTTACAGACGTTTTCAGAATAACTTGACAGCTACTTTGGGACCATCAGAGTAAACATAATGTCTGCACAACATGGTCATCTGTAGGATAAAAGGCAGCTAAGCATGTGTCCATGCACTATATAAATGAGTGAGAATTTTGTCATTTTATTTCAGGGGATCTTGATATGCTTGTTTTATTATGAAAACAATTATGTATTTAAGATATAGATTTGAATTTGCAGTAAACTATAGCAAAAATGAGAAGGCAAATCAAAGAATAATGTTTGGAGAGCATATAATTTTTCTATTCTTTACCCTTTACTGGCAATTCCTTTGCTATAACTCATCTTCAAATATTGCTGCGTGCTTTATCTGGACAGTAACGGTTTACTCTTTTTTTCTTTCTGAATTTGAAAATTAAACAGCTGGTGAGAGAGACTCCTCAATTAAATAAAATTATACATATTAATATTGACACTAGTAAGTACAGCTTTGTTTATTCTATACTTGAAATAAAGATCATTTTTCTGGATTGAGTGTTAATTTTACTCAGATACTTATTTCTATATCCTTGTTCTAAAGACCTAACTCTCTGTTGGGATATGAGGAAGTATGATCTCTTCTAGATCTGTGTATAAAATGATTTCGCTTTCTGAAGCTATGACTTTGGAGACAATGGCTACCAGGCTTCTTTGTCATTAAAGTTTGCATTCCCCTGACTGGGAGAGTGAGATATTATTGTAGCCTTTAACTCTGTTCTTGTGCTATATACCTTCCCTTACTTCACTCACTAATGAGTGTTAGAAGGCATGGAGATGACATTAGAACTACTTGTGTCTTTGCCATACTTTGTGAATTGGAGTCTCCTTTTGAAAGATCACCATCTAAAGTCATACAAATCTTTTTAAAATTCTACCACTGTTAAGTAGGGAATTATTTAATCAATCCAGTTCATGTAAAATATTGTTATTTTTTGTTACAAGTGGAAATATTCTGGATCATGTAATTTATATAAAATCTAACAAATGCGTACTGAAAATTCTTATAAAGGAGTTATTTTTTTTAGGATTCTGAATATTTACAGAGTTTTCTTATAATTCTGGAGTTCTTAGTCACAGGCACCATAATTCGTTCTGTCCTCAAGTACTAGGTCTTTGTAAACACAACCACATACCTTTGAAATCAGTGTGAAAACAGGATGTGCTGCAGTTGAAGGGGATTCTGGACTAGTCAATGTGTTTCCTCACCCAGTTTAGATAAACAGGTTATATATCTCATATTTAAAAAGGCTTTGAAAACTAGAACAGAAGTTGTAATTAGGTTTTACTTGAATGCCATACACTGTGCGATTATAAAACAATGAGCTAGATAAATGAGATTACATTTCTAGTTTTATTCTAAATATCAGTATTAGGCATTTATCATGAGACCCTTTAAAAGCCTCAACTTTTAATAGACACGGTGATGGATGACTTAAATCCAGACAATAGCAGACCCTAAAAGCAAGATAAACCACAAGGAGTTATTTTCTTTCAGTTTAAGAAAGCTTGGACCTCTTAACAAATCAGTAGATGATGTATTATAATGATTTTTATATTAATATCTTGTTCTACCACTTGAACTGGTTGCATCATCTATAAACTAAAAATATAAATATAAAAATTTATTTAAGCTTTAGCTAAAGGTTGTTCAGTAGCATCTTGTTAAAAGAGAGTGAGCCAACCCTTTTGTTATTTGTAATGCCAGTCAGGAATTGTTCAGAAATAAATGTAGCCTTGATGAGTTATGTTGCATATAAACAGTATATTCATGGCAAGACAATAATATTAGGCCTATTCTAAGTTTAGCCCTTTATTACTCATAATCTGCCACCGTGAATGTTTTTACTCTTCCTAAGTAAACTCTGCTACAAGTCATCAGAGTGGTTGTTACATAACAGAAAGTTCTGTAGCTGATATTCTCATATTTTCCTTTCCATACCAAGAGGAATAGGGAAATTCTACATGCTAAAAACAAACAAACAAACAAAAAACAAAAGCCAACAAAGAAAATAAAACTATAAATATAGGGGTGCTAAAACTTTAAGAACAGTAAAACACAGATTATTACACTTCCCATGGATATATTACATTATATGGGTATATCAATATTGACGTACACTGAGGAGCTGCACCCTACTTGCCAGGTACTTTTCATTCAGGAATTTCTATGTCAAGAGTTTCAGTACCTGGACTTTTGGGCTGCATCAGGACAGAAGTGATTGTAGTAGCAGATGGCTGTGCTAAAAATGTACTGTTATGTGAAAGTGAGGTGACGGTTGGCAAGTAGCCTAAAAAGTCTAGAAAGGCAAAGGACCACTTCAGTGAGGTAGGCCAAGGGAAAAATGAGTCTTCTAATTTTGTGGGTCTGAATAAGGAGGAAGTAACCTCCATAGATGTGAACCTTGAATTAGTAGATGATATTTTATAATGATATCATGTTAATATACTATTTTTATCATATTAATCTGGAACCTACTGTAATGCCATTATGAAAAACCTAGAGAAAAGTAATTTCAGGCAAAGTATTGGAGCATAAAAAAAATGAATAGTTTAGTTTGGAGGCTTTGAGTAACACGTGCATAATACAACTGTGAAAAAAATTATTTGACACAGTGGTACCCTTTTATTTCTTGTTAGTATTAGACCTGTTGAGTAGGGATTGTCCATGCATTGGCTGTAGCTGTTTTATTGCCATTTTAGTTTATTAATATAATTATTTACTTTTCTTCAGAGCACTGCTTTAGCTCCAACCTGGAGACTTTGATATATGATATCTTCATTACTGTGATGGCAGTAATGAATAGTAGATCGCCAGTGAGTGTGCTGATAAAGTATTTGATAAAATTTTACACCCGTTTAAATAGAAACACTTGATAAAATATAATAGATGAATATTGTATTCGTCTATTGAAAATGGTAAAATATATCATCTTCAACCTAAAATACAGAATTATTCCCAAAAAAGTTAAGGAAAAGAAAAATTTGATATTATGGCTCTTCCTTAACCTTCACTGGCATTATGTGAAAATACTTGTTTTTCTATGTCCTTATCAAAAGAATGCAAAACTGTTAGGTTAGGAATTGTAGGGTAGTCTTAATTTATAATTATCATGTAGAAAGTGATACTGAGTGTTTTTCATATTTAGAATAATTTTATTTCCTGTGAACTATATCCTCACAACTTTTGCTCATTTTTCTACCCAGTTGCTGAACTTCTTGACTTGTAAGAGCTATTTAATGAGCTAAAGATAGGTTTATCAGTTTTAAATCTGTTCTGTAACTTCCTTTATGGCAGTTTTGCTATCCTAAGCTGTTTTGGAGATTGAAATTTACCAATTATATTTTTAATGACTTCTGGGTGTTTTCTGTTTACTTTAAAAAAATTTTTATTTTTGCTTTCAAAGGGCATCCACACTTCAGAAGTACTAGTTAATTAAAATAGAAAACATGACCATAATACAAATATAGCATTTTTGAAGAGAATGTAAAATTATTGTATTATTTGTTGACTTTAATATTTTATACTTGGAGAATCTTGAAGAAATAGCTAAACATGTACAGATTTAAAGAATTCAGAAATGTTTCTGAATATAAAATTAATATATAGAAATCAATAGCAATAATATATATAATATACCAGTTAGAAGCTATAACAAAAGAAAATTCCATACTGAATTTTCCAGTAAATTCCACACTGAATTAAACACTAAATAAAAAGTAAAAAAAGTGAGAATAGCAATAAATATGTAAGATTTATATAAAAAGAACTTTAAGATGGTACTTTGGGGTGCCGAATGCATCTTAAACAAATGCAGTGGTGGACCATGTCCTTGAGAGGAGGCCTCAACATAGAGTCATAAAATGGGTAAATGCCCCTAAATTAATCTATAAATCTAAAGCAATCTCAATAAAATTTCAGAAACTCTTTCATTATAAAGAGTAGAAAAAAAAATTGGAAATTGAGAGAAAAAGACCAATGAGGTGTGAACACTCCTGTCATACATTTTTAATTTGCTATAAAGCTACCATTATTGAAAATGGAGGCAGGGTGTTGAAATAGATATATACCAAAGAAAAGGAATATAAAGTTTAAGAATAGGCCTATATACATTTGAGATATTCATATATGACAAGCTATCATTTCTATTAGTAGAGATTGGATTATCAAAACTTGGGGTTGGATAACAAGGTGGCAATCCTTAAATAAGCTGGTGCTAAGCCTTAGGTCTTGTACCAAATAAACTCCAAATTGAAATATTTAAGTTTAACGGCGCCTGGGTGGCTCAATTGGTTAGGCATCTGACTTTGGCTCAGGTCATGATCTTGCAGTTCATGAGATCAAGCCCTGCGTGGGGTTCTGTGCTGACAGCTCAGAGCCTGGAGCCTACTTCAGATTCTGTATCTCCCTCTCTCTCTGCCCATCCCTTGCTCATGCTCTGTCCCTCCCTCTCTCTCAAAAATAAATAAACATTAAAAAAAAGAGGTATTTAATTTTATTAAAGGAAATCGTAAGAATTCTAGAGGAAAAAAAGGGGGAAAGTTTTTTAAATACTGATGGAATATAGGTTTTCAAAGCAAAAAAAAAATAAATGAATTTAATTTCCCATAAAAAGTTTTGCTTAGCAATAACCACCCAAAAGAAAATCAAAAGACATTAAAAACCAAGGAGGGATATTTTGAAATCATTGATGTGTTCTTGCAAATCAAGGGAAAAAAAATCCGACCCCCAGAAAAAAATGGGCAAAAGATGTGAGCAGAAAAGAAATTAGAAATGATTTTTAAGCATAAAAACATTCTCAATAACACTTGTCATAGGATAATTACAAATTAGAACTGTTCTGTTGTGCTATTTGCATTTAGAAGTTTGGCAGATACCCAAAATCGTAATCATCTATTATGCTGGCAAAAATGTGAAAAAAAAAAACAAGCATTTTCATACATTATTTGTGAAGGTTTAGGTTAGCATAACTTGTTAAAAGATAGCTTGTCAATATCCAGCAAAGTTAAGCATGTATATACTTTTATGCCCCAGTAATTTCCCCTCTAGGGCTTTATGCTATACATAAGTGTGTTTATAGGCAAAATTATATATGTACCAAGCTATTTAGTGAACAACTTTTTTGCAAGGGTCGAAGACTTAAAAAAATTAAAGTCCATTCATAGAGGATGGACTAAAAACATTACACATATTCAAAAAGCTATTTAAAAGAAAAAGGGGAAAATTTTTTCTTTGTTATACGAATACATGAAGAACTCCAACATTTGTTATTACCTAATAGTCAGTTTAGTGTAGAGACCGTATTCTGCCATTCATGTCAAAAAGCAAAAGTAAGTAATATCTTTTGAATTTTGAAATGTGAATAACTATTCAAACGAACAATAAAACAAAAATATAAAATTAATATAAATGTTAGACATTACTATTCTTTAAAATAGTTCAGACTTTCTTCTTCTGAGACCCAACTTCCTGCTCTGCCCTCCCTTCCTCTTCCAAACACAGTCTTTACTGTCTGAGGGGTCTGGGGTTAAAAAATATGGCAGGACACACTGTTTCTTTTACTTTTTTACAATAAGGCATTCAACTCTAAATCCATATTACAGAGTAGCCTTTGGATCTAACTTCGAACCTCAATAAAGCATTTATTAAGGTGATGTATTAAACTGTATATAAACATTACTCCCTTTATCTCTCTCAGTATTTTTAAAGAAAAGTTTTAAAAATTATCATTCCTAATGTGGGCCAAATAATTGCATTTTAAGAATTTTCTATCCCATTTAACAGAGGGCCTTTTAAAAATGTTCCTGTTGTATTACTTCTAGTTCTGGATTCCATAACATCGATGACTAATTATAGAATACATTTAGGTTAATTTTAGAAAATATTTTCTCCAACTGTACCCGATCTGTTCTTTTTTATTTCATCAAATGCCAATTCTTGCCACCAGGTAATCCTATCATCAGTGTTGCATTTAGATGACCACTGTTGAATCCTAAGCAAATGTGTTTATTTTCCTACCTTCTCCACTGACTCTTCTGCTTACCATCTGAAGTCTAGTAGGAGTGAAAGAGAAGGAGTGTGAGGATTTGTAGCATAGTTCCAGTTTGGGCTTTTAAAAGTCAAAATCTTTCATTATAGTTACTAAGGAGAAGACAAAAAAGACTCAAACTAGAAAATAGAATAGGAGTAGGTGGTATACATCGTAGGCATGTTTTAAACAGAGAAGAATAATGGAAGTGTTGAGCAATCTTCCGAATGATAAATTGCAGTTTGAAATGTTATGAATTCCCAGGATGGGTTCATATATAAACATAAAAGAAGCCTCACACTTCAAAGTTAAATACAAATTGTGACTAATACACTTTAATTATCAATAGATAAATTACAGCAAACTATATATTATAAAATAATGGGCATATGAGCTGGTGTATCTGAAAGCTTTTGTTAAGCCCTAATGTCGTCTACTGGTGCTAATTATGTTTTTATTCTAATAATTAAGGTCATTGTTACAACAGTAAGTGGCTCAGCAACATTTATTGAGCTTTCTCCTTTGTGTTGGAGCCCTGTTATAGGAGATGTGGTGATAAGATAGAAATAGTCCTCTGGTAAGTTATCGGGAGAACACTGATGTGAAAACATTCATGCATGCAACACACACACACACACACACACACACACGGTGTGTAGAGAAACTTATAATTAAACATCCATAAAAAGAGTAAGTGACACAGTGTGATGACAAGTAAAAGGATGATAAATTTCAGAAAAGAATAAGAAGAAAATTCTCTGAGTTGTTAAGTTTTGAGCCGTGCTTTGAGGAAAGAATAGCATAGAAAAATGATATATGAGATTAGATAACAGAAAAGGAGATGACAGAGTCATTAATGGGAAGGAAACGTAAAAAAGATCATTTTCAGTTATTTTTGTATCTGGTTTGTTACAACTTCATGAAGCCTATTTGCATTTTTCTCTTTTTTTGACTTAAACTAACCTTTGGCCTTTTATTGTACAGTCGAATTTGCATGTATCTTCTGTGGGCCATCTAAGAGTAGATCACCTTATAAATAATTATTGTTATCTTCTTATTGAAAAAGTAACATAATGAGGATCCTTCCATATTTAAAAACATCAATATTCGAATAGCTTTTCATGCTATTGCAGTATCAGAACTTGTTTGAAAAACATATAATTTTTACAAAATATATGATAAAGTTAAAAAATAAATATTTTTAAAAGGGATCCTGTGACGACAGAATCCCTCCTTATTTTCAAAATAGCTCCATAATATTAAGTCTTATCCAAAACATCATTAAGGAGAGGAAGGACAACAAAGCCAGAGATGTCAGAGGAACAGGGAAACAATTAACAGAGGATGAATAAAAGCCAAACCCTGGGGATGTTCATGCACATGTAGATTTCTGTGTGATATGTAGCTGGATACTTTCTGTGTAGTCGTTCCACCATTTGTGAATTTGCTAGAATTTTCATGTTTTTAATTTAAAAGACTGATTTGTTTTTTCTTTACCAAGACTATGGAAAACTATCTTTTAGTTTGTAACTATTACAGTTATTCACAGAGCTTGGTCGTCTTTTCATATTCATGTGTTTTGACGAGAACAACCCGTCGTACTGTGTTTGCTGCACATCAAATCTCTTTTTGCAGCTTTCCAAGCCTACCCTGCTGCTGAGGTTCTGCTTTCAATGTCTCCCCATAATGTATCCCTAGACTCAAATTTCCCCTTATTTAGCAGAATCATTTTGTACAGATTCTTTTAAAAAATAGTCTTTATTTATTTTTTAAAAATATTTTTAATTTTTTATTAAATTTTTTTTAACATTTATTCATTTTTGAGAGACAGAGAGACAGAACGAGAGTGGGGGAGGGGCAGAGAGAGAGGGAGTCACAGAATCTGAAGCAGGCACCAGACTTTGAGCTGTCAGCACAGAGCCCAATGTGGGTCCTGAACTCACAGACCTCGAGATCATGACCTGGGCTGAAGTTGGACGCTTAAATGACTGAGTCACCCAGATGCCCCATTTAAAAAATATTTTTAATATTTATTTATTTATTGAGAGAGAGAGAGAGAGAGAGAGAGAGCACGAGTTGGGGAGGGGCAGAGAAAGAAGGAGACAGAATCTGAAGCAGGCTTCAAGCTCTGAGCTGTCAGCACAGAGCCTGATACAGGGCTTGAGCTCACAAACTGTGAGCTCATGATCTGAGCCAAAGTCTGACACTTAACCAGCTGAGTCATTCAGGCACCCCTAGACTTTAATTTTTAGAACAGGTGTAGATTTACAAGACTGAAAGGTACAGAGAATTCCCATGTATATCCTGCCACCAAACCTGTATCGCCTGCACCACTACCTACACCTCTCACAGAGTGGTACGTTGTGACAATAAATTAACCTACGGTGACACATTACAATCACCCAATGTCCATAGTTTACATTAGGGTTTACTCTTGGTGTTTGTATATTCTGTAGGTTTTGACAAATGATTAAAGATCCATCATTACAATATCATATAGTTTCACAGCCCTAAAATTTTTCTGTGCTCTATTTATTTCTCCCTCACCACTAACCCCTGGTAACTACTTACCTTTTTACTGTCTCCATAGCTTTGCCTTTTTTGGAATATCATATAGTTTGAATCATACAGTACAAAGCCTTTTGGATGGCTTGTTTCACCTAATATGTAATATGTGTTTAAGTTTATTTCATGTCTTTTTTAGCTCATTTCTTTTTAGCACTGCATGTCTGCAATTACACAGTTTATTATTTATCCATTTAGATACTGAAGGACATTTGGTGTTGTCATTATTCTGGATCTTTGTCATTCTAATAGAGGTGTAGTGGTATATCATTGTTAGTTTAATTGCAATTCCTAATGAAATATGATGTTGAACATTTTTTTCATATGGTTAATGTGTCATCTGTATTCTACAGTGAGGTCTCTGTTGAAGTCTTTTCCTCATCTTTTAGTCAGGTTTTTTCATTTTGTTTTTGTTGTGTTTTATAGTTCTTTGTATATTTAATTAATTAAATAATTAAAACTTTTATGATGTTTATTTTTGTGAGAGAGAGAGACAGACAGACAGACAGAGCATGAGTGGGGGAGAGGCTGAGAGAAAGGGAGACACAGAATCTGAAGCAGGCTCCAGGCTCTGAGCTGTCAGCACAGAGCCTGATGTGGGGCTTGAACCCATGAACTGTGAGATCATGACGTGAGCCAAAGTTGGATGCTTAACTGGCTGAGCCACCCAGGCACCCCATGTTCTTTGTGTATTTTAGATAACAGTGCTTTATCAGATATTTGCAAATATTTGCAAATATTTTCTCCCAGACTGTGGTTTGCCTTCTAATTCTCTTCAAAGTGTGTTTTTTGACTTTAATGCAGTGCAGCTTATTGGTGGTCTCTTTCATGAATTGTGCCTTTGGTGTTGTATCTGAAGGGTCACCACAAACCCAAGATCATCTAGATGTCTCTTAGGTCATCTTCCAGGAGTTTTGCAGTTTTGAATTTTACATTGGGGTCTGTGATCCATTTTGAGCTAATTTTTGTGAAGGTTGCAAGGTCTGTGTCTGGATGTGTGTGTGTGTGTGTGTGTGTGTGTGTGTGTGTGTGTGTTTAGTTGTTCCAGCCCCGTTTGTGGGAAAGACTCTTTTTGCTCACTGTATTACTTTTGGCCATTATCAAAGATTAGTTTTCCATATTTGTGTGAATTTCTGTTCTCTTCTATTGATCTATATCTCTGTTCTTTCACCAATACCATACTGTATTGATTACTATAGCTTAATAGTAAGTCTTGAAGACAGATAGTGTCAATTTTCCAACTTAGTTCTTCTCTAATATTGTGTTGACTATTCTGGGTCTTTTGACTCTCCTTACAAATTTTATTATTTATTTATTTATTTATTTATTTATTTATTTATTAAAATGTTTATTTTTGAGAGACATGGTGGGGAGGCGGAGGGGTAGGGAGATAAGGAGTCAGGATCTGAAGCGGGCTTTCTGCTGACAACAGAGAACCCAATGTGGGACTCCAGCTCACAAACTCTGAGATCATGACCTGAGTCGAAGTTTGATGCTTAATGGACTGACTGACCCAGGCGCCCCTCCTTAGCTATTTAATAATCAGTTTGTCAATATTCACAAAATAACTTGCTGAGATTTTGGTTGGGATTTTGTTGAATCTAAAGATCAAGTTGGGAAGAACTGACATCTTGGAATATTGAGCCTTCCTCTCCATGACTATGGAATATCCCTCCATTTATTTAGTTTTTTTTTTTATTTCTTTTATCAGAGAGTTTTAGTTTTCTTCATATGAATCTTGTATATAGTTTGTTATATTTGTACGTAAGTATTTCATTTTTGGGGGTATTAATGCAAACGGTATTGTGTTTTTAATTTTAAATTTAGCCATTTCATTGCTGGTAAGTAGGAAAGTGGTTGACTTGTATCCTGCAACTTTCCTATAATTGTGTATTAGTTTTAGGAATTTTTTGTTTTGATTTATCTGATTTTTTTTTACTTATGCAGTTATGTCATTTGCAAACAAAGACAATTTTATTTCTTTCTTTCAAATCTGTATACCTTTTATTTACCTTTCTTGTCCTATTGCATGAACTAGGACTTCCGGTGTAATGTTGAAAAGAAGTGGTGAAATGGGATATCCTTGTCTTGTTTCTAATCTTAGCAGGAAAGCTTCTAGCTTCTCACTAATAAGTGTGGCATGAGCTATGAATTTTTTAAAGATGTTCCTTGTCAAGTTGAGAATATTTCCTTCCATTCCTAGTTTGCTGAGAATTTTTATCATGAATAAGTCTTGAATTTTGTTAAATGCTTTTTGTGTATCTTTTGAGGGTATGTGATTTATCCTCTTTAGTCTCTCGTTGTGATGGATGACATTAACTGATTTCACATGTTGAACCAGCCTCGAAATCCCGGGATAAATACCGCTTAGTCATAGTGTATAATTCTTTTTATACATTTTTTGTTTTGATGTACTAATATTTTGTTGAGGATTTTTGCATTTATGTTTATGACGAATATTGATCTATAGTTTTCTTTTTTTCCCCTTTTTTTCTAGTTTGTCTTGTAGTGTCTACCAGTTTTAGTATTAGGATAGTGCTGGCTTCATAGAATGGGTTAGGGAGTATTTTCTCTGTTTCTATCTTCTGGAAGGGATTATAGGGAATTCATATAATTTCTTCCTTAGATGTTTGGTAGAATTCACAAAACCCAGAATCGCTTATCTGGGCCTGGTGCTTTTTGTTTGGGAAGGTTGTTAATTATTGGTTCAGTTTCTTTAATAGATATATTCCTATTCACATTGTTCATTTCTTCTTGTGTGAGTTTTGACATATTGTGTTTTTCAAGAAATTGGTCCATTTCACGTAGGTTATCAAATTTGTGTGCCTAGAGTCATTCATAGTCTTTCTTTCTCTATCTCTTTACTTTCAATCTATGCGTCTTTATATTTTAAGTCGGTCTTTTGTTTAAGTTGGGGCTGACTTTTGATCCACACTTATAATGTCTGCCTTCTAATTGGTACATCTAGATCATTGACATTTAAAGTGATTATGATGCAGTTGGATCAATTCATTGGAGTTGTTTATTTCTATTTCCTGCTTTTTATGATTTTAATTGATCATTTAATATACTTTATTTTTTCTCCTTTCTTAGCACAACAATTATACTTTCTTTTAAACATTTTAGTAATTGTCTTAGAGTTTGTAATAAACACAACTATTCCAAGTCTACTTTTAAATAAACCATAACACTTCATGTGTAGGTTAAGTACCTTAGAATAACAAAATATTTCTAATGTCTCCATCCTTATATTATTGTGATCATACTCCTTATTCCTGCTCTAATGCTCCTCCTTTCTTTATGTGGATCTGAGTTTCCAACTTGTGTCATTTTCTTTCCCTCCAAAGAAGTGTTTTGTTTTTTTTTTTAACAGTTCTTACAAGACCAGTGTATGGGCCAAAAAAATCCCTCAATTTTTGTTTGTCTTAGAAAGTCTTAATTTCTCCTTCACTTCTGAAAGATAATTTCATAGGTTGCAGTTTTCTAGGCTGGTGAAATTTTTGTCTCAACACTTTAAATATTTCACTTCACTCTGTTGTTGCTTGTATGGTTTCTGAGGAGAAATTAGATATAATTCTTATCTCTCTTCCTCTGTAGGTGAGGTTCCTCCCCCCCATATCTTCCAAAATTTTTTCTTTATCTTTGATTTTCTGACATTTGATTATGTTATTCCTACATGTAGTTTCTTGAGCTTTTTCTTGCTTTGTGTTCTCTTAGCTTCCTGGTTCTGTGGTTTGGTATGTGACATTAATTTCAGGGAAATTCTCAGTCATCTTTGCCTCAAATATTTTTTCTGTTTCTTTCTTTCTTCTCCTTTTGGTGTTCCCATTATCCATATGTTATACCTTTTGTTCTTGTTCCATAGTTCTATATTCTGTTCTATTTGTTCAGTCTTTTTTCTTTTTGTTTTGTGTTTGAGTTCTCAAGATCAGAGATTTTTTCCTAAACTGTGTCCAGACTACTAATGAACAGTTTTAAAGGCATTTTTCATTTCTGTCACAATGTTTTTGATCTATAGCATTTCTTTTGATTCTGTTTTAGAATGTTTGTCTCTTTTCTTACATTACCCATCTGTTCTTGCATGTTGTCTACTCTCTGTTAGAGCCATTAACATATTAATCATAATTATTATTTTATTTTATTTTACTTTTTTTAAATGTTTATTTATTTTTGAAGGAGAGAGAGAGACACAGTAGGAATAATGGAGGGGCAGAGAGAGAGGGAGACACAGAATCTGAAACAGGCTTCAGGCTCTGAGCTGTCAGCACAGAGCCCGACAGGGCTCAAACTCAGGAGCTGTGAGATCATGACCTGAACCAAAGTCAGACGCTCAACCTACTGAGCCACCCAGGTGCCCCTATTAATCATAATTATTTTAAATTCTGGCTCAATAATTCCAACATTTCTGTTATATCTATATCTGAATCTGGTTCTAATACTTGCTCAATCTCTTTTTTTTTTCCTTCTTTTTAGTATGCCTTACAATTTTTTGTTGAAAGCCAGACATGGTACATTTGGTAAAAGGAACTCTGGTAAAAAATCTTTGTGGTAAGGGGTGGAGGAGGGGAAGTGTTCTCTTGTTCTGTGAGCAGGTCTCAGTCTTTTGGTGAGCATGTGTTTATGAGCTGTGAACTTCACAAGTGCTTCTTGGTTTCTCCCCATCCTCCACCCCTCTGGTGGGACAGGATGGCTAGAAGGGGCTAGAGTTGGATATTTTCCTTCTTCCAGGTTGGTAAAGCTCTGATAAAACTCTAGTGGGTTAGGCTCTGGTAAAATAGTTTCTCTTGAGAGCAGGCCCTGTTATAAAAACCAGAATGCTCTGGTTAAAGCTTGTTAAAATGATTACTTTTCTTCTCCCCTGCCTGAAATATGAGGAGATTTTCTCAGATATTCACTGTAAGGACCTGGTAGATCTTCAGAGGTAAAACTCATAAAAGTGTGATATCCCCCCACTCCTCCACTCTAAGACTGAGTCCCCCTGGAGTTTTTAACTTTCAGACTTGTGCACACTGAGCCTCTAGCAATTTTATGGCAGTTTAGGTTTCCTACTCTAATTCTGATTCCCATGGATGTTTCTGCTGGTGGGTTTCTGCTCAGGTAAGTTGTGATTATATCTGCCTGTGTTTCTAGTTTTGTGAATAGTGGTTAGCCCTATGACCTCACTCTGATGGATCTAAGAAGAGTTGTTCATTTTTCATTTTATTCAGCATTTTACTTTTAATTAAGTTGAAATGACAACTTCTAAGTTCCTTACATGTCAGACAAGAAATCCAGATTTTATTTTACTCCATAGACTTAATCATGTCTGAATTTTCATGTCAGGTCCATATTTGAAACCATCAAAACAGACTTTTTGCATTGTCAAATGAGTTTCCATTGGATTATGTTGTTAGGTAAACTTTCTACCCCATGGGTGAAAATCAGGCCTAATCCTCAGTGGCCTGCATACTTAATTATTTCATTAAAAAGCATACACATCATATTTTCCTATGACTTGATTGCTTACTTTAAATTATTTAAGAGGAAATCAGAAAAGGAAAAAGAGACTGCTGAGTGTTTTGTTTAAAGCAATTTTATTTCAGGGGCATATGGGTGTCTCAGTTGGTTGGGCATCCAACTTTGGCTCAGGTCATGATCTCACGGTTTATGGGTACGAGCCCTGCGTTGGGCTCTGTGCTGACAGCTCATAGCCTGGAACCCACTTCAGATTCTGTGCCCCCCCCCGCCTCTCCCCTGCTCACTCGTGCTCTCTCTCTCTCAAAATATAAATAAACATTAAAAAAATCAATTTTATTTTTTGCTTTTGCAGAAGTAATTATTGCCCCTCCTTGGATAATGGACATTATAAGACTAAAGCTACAAACTCTTCCTCCAGATCAAAGTTATGTAAAAACTTTCTTTCATCTTGTAGAAAATTTTAATATTTTTATACATGTAACAAAACTTATGGAATCCAGGTAAAATGTCTTGATTTAAAACTTCTTTCTGAGTGTTACAAATAATCACCACAATTTCTAGTATTTATAGTAGGTATTTTCTCATAACATTTTATTCAATTAAACATTGCTAATTAGCTATTAGAGCCCTTTCACATATGATTTTCAAAGTTACCAGTTTTTCCTAAGTGTAAATATATGATAAAAAATCTTTTCTCAGTTGAATTATATCTAAATCTCTATTTTTAAGGGAAATATCATGCAATTTATAGAATTCAGTTTTGTATATATTTACATTTTTCAATCTAGATAAATTTAATCAAGACATATTTACACATAGGTTCAAATTCTCCCCTTTCTGTTCATTATCTTTACAAACTTTGGGCAAATTATTTTACCTTTTTTAGTCTTGGTTTTACTTTTAGTAATAGGGATATTAGAATGCCTACTTCATGCAGTGGTTATAAGAATGAAGTACTTAGCTTAAAGACTTCTCTTAGAGACTATTCCAAAGAATGCTCTCAGGAATTTTGAGCTTTTTATTCCATTTCCTTTCCTTATGGTTACTCCAGGTTGTGTTATCTGCCATGAATATCTGGTGCCCCTCACTGGCAGCATGTAGCAGTGGGTAGAATTATAGTCTTGTAGGATCTAATTGCAATTGATCCCACAGTGCCAAATAATGTCAAATTATGCTCATAGCTGACCTGTCTGAAATGCCCCTCAAACTGATGCTGACATTTGTGAATAGTCTCAGACTTAGAGCCATGAAAAGGTTGAGCTCTATGACCTCCCTAAAGACCTTTAGAATGTCTGAAACTAAATGCTTCATGTAAGTAGCAGAAAAATTCTTTGCACAGAGTAAGTGAGTAGGGAGCACTGGCTTCTTTATAAATGTGAAATTTTTCTAAATCAAGTATGAAAAGAAGGTAAGACCAGATAATTTCAGTGTTCTGATTTACATAAACAGAGGAAGAGTTGAAAGTACAGAAACAATGTGAAAACAAAAAATATCATGATTTATCAAGTACTTCCACACATTATCTCCTTTGAAAGTCAGAATTGTCACATAGTAAAACGGCAGGTATCCGTACCTTCTACATATGAGGAAAAAATGTCAGAGTGGCTTAGAGGCTCACTGAATACATATGACTCACGGATGGAGCCTTCCGTTATTTTATTCTTCTTTATATAATTTAGAAATTTCAATTATAATAACATAGTTTCTTTATCTAATTTCTTTCCTGCTGTACTCTGTCACTTACCTGTTTTCAATTCTTTCTTATTGGTGCTTTCCTGAGAGATTTTTAAAAAATGTTCTAGTCTAGGAGACTACGGCCTATCTGGATGTCTGTGAGAGCTTATTCGTTCTTTTTGCACCATTTCGAGAAGCCACTCTCTCTTTCTCCACGTTTACCCTCCTAGTCACTGCCTAGTACTAGCAAAGGACCACTGAAGGATGGAGCCGGCACTAATCTCTTTACTTTTGTATGTTCTAAGGATGGTCCTGATAATAATTTTTTCTTAGACTGACATGATTTCCTAAGAAAAATAGCAGCTTTTTCCTCTTCTCCTGTAAAATGTTCACTTTTATTTTACATAGGAAATAAATTCCTGTGCTTAAATGAAGACTCCTAGTTTCTTTGTACATATGATGAAGATTTTATAATGTCAGATACAAACATTGTTAGAAATTAAAAGAGAAGTTTAGGTTTTAATAGCATAATTTAACATATATGCATTAGTAGTCGATTCATTTTTAAACATATGATCTTTATCACACTGCCTAAATCCACTTTCTGTTTATAATTTATGTGGATTCCCACCTAGGCATTATAAATTCCTTTTCATTATCCGGTCATCTAAAGAAGTGGACATAAATAGAATGCATCCAACCAGTTTTTTATAACAGGCAAGAGAACTAGTGCTCATGGAGTGCCTACTATAAGAAGGACTCGTTATTCAAATTTTACTTACTTAAGTTACACAAAACCTCCATAAAGTATATCATCTTCCATAAGAAAATAACAATCAAAGAGGTTGCATAGCTAATGTGGTCAGATATGACATAGAGTCTAGGTTTTTCTGTTTCTGAATTCCAAGCAAATCATTATCTTCCTTAGAAATCCTAGTATAGAATTTTTATATCTCAATGATAACAGCTGAAGTGTCTTCCCTCCCCTCCCCTCCCCTCCCTTCCCCTCCCTTCCCTTCCCTTCCCTTCCCTTCCCTTCCCTTCTCTTCTCTTCCTTTCCCTTCCTTCCTTCCTTCTTTTGGCTTCTAAGGAATCAACAAAACCTTTTTCATTGCCTAATTTGCAGTTGTACTTCAAAGTCCACACAGTTTCCACCTCAACTTTATTCTTCACTGACCTTGGCTGCCATGCTACCTTTGATAAAATTTCTATGCCTTTAGATAGGGTTGGCCTAGTCCTTCACTTGGCTCTACAGCTGGGACAATGATGGAATCAGTAGATGAGTACCAATTGTAAAGAAACCTAACCCACTTTCATTCTTGTAGTTAGGCCTATTAGTAATATAACACAAAGGGCACAACAGGGGAATTCAGACTTGCAATAGGAGTTTGAGAAGTGATGTCAGGGTCACACTAGCAATTTATGTAGCTATGTACAAAGAGAAAGGAAATATGCAGACCAAAGGAATAGAGGCTCTTTCTTTGCATGATGGAACTTCAAAAGTCCTATATTTTGATCAGACATTTGGTTTGCTATTTTATATGGGTTGGAAGGATATGTAGCCATATCTCCACAAAGCATCTTTCACAACTTTCAAGGTTCAATATACTTCCTCATATTTTAGAAAAATGGTTGCATTTTGCTCATATGCTATCCTGGTTTGACCTTAAATCCAAGTGTAAATGAGTCCAAATTATATTCAGTTGGTCATTATTGTAGGGATTTTAGTGTTTACTAAGAATCCAGTGAAATTTAAGTCAACTCCAAAGCCATATATTTACTTCATAGTTTACCTCTGCAATTATTCCCACTTGGTTTGGAAAATGATCTTATGTTTTATTACATATTTTTAAGTTATTATTATAAAGGCATTATGTGCTCAATGCAAAGTAAATCATCATACACACATACATATACACACACACGCAGATGTAAAGCCTCAAGTTTATATATCAATTTAAATTTGGGTATCATCTCATGCATTTTAATTCCATCCCACATGGATCTTATCTCTATCATTTACCTTGTCTTCTGTGATACAGGCTAGTCTACAAATCTAATAATATTAAACCTTTTATGTAACGTCTTCCAGAAATACACAATGAAACTAAATTACACTCTGAGCTAATATACACAGAGTAGGCTCTGTATTGCTCTTTAAATGTCCTTGTTGAAGCTATGGAACTCACTTTCAATCTTTATGATCTCCAGCCTCTCAATTTTTAAAACATTTTCCCTTGGGAAAAACTATTTCTCCCATTTTGGATCTGCTTCTATGTATTTTCTAGCCATTCATAGTTCACCATGTTTCATATCTCCTAAGCAAATCAACAGGACCTATGAAACTGAATCCTTCCCAAGACAGATTCTTCGATCTCATGTCACTATTCCAAGCTCAATTCATACAATCCTTTGCAATCAATCCCTTCTCACGATCAGGCCGTGTTTGAATACGGATAGCGCACAATGGCCTCAATTCTTCCTTTTTTAACTTTGTGGGGCTAGAGGAGAAAGGGAGGAAAGTGAGAGGCACCACCTCAACTTGCATAATGTGTCCTTACCTTGGACCTGCTGGTCCTTGATTCTCTTGGGAGTAAGCATGCCACACTGGGAAATATCAGCCTTAATTGTTCAGTGGGCAAGTCTCTGTAGAGCATAAACATTTTATACATACTTAAAGATATTTACAAATACATATAGCGTATAAACATACAATATATTTTATAGATATTTATGAATATTTATAAATATTTTTATAAGGGGCTTGAAGATGGGTACAGGAAATCAGGAAAGATACGAGGATATACTTCATAACCA
Organism: Paguma larvata; assembly: GCA_030068075.1. Classification (NCBI taxonomy): domain Eukaryota; kingdom Metazoa; phylum Chordata; class Mammalia; order Carnivora; family Viverridae; genus Paguma; species Paguma larvata. The sequence continues at coordinate 127,301,944 of CM057824.1, read as the reverse complement.
TGAGCTCCCCAGCTTTATTATTCTTATGCTTCCTGATCTAGGGTTGCACTGGCAGGTGTATGCAGGTAGAGCAAACATATTCAAAATTTTATCCTAACATTTTCCTTAAAGGTGGGGGGGGGGTGTGCCATCAGAAAATATCAGACTGAAGCTGCAGTCTTTATTGTGAGAGCCAATCAAAATGGGTTGGTCCTCTGGGAATTGGTCTAAGGCCTTCTGTAGCATTTTTTCCTCTGCTTACTATTATTAGGAGCTGTCCTAACCAATTTAATACTTAAAATAACACTCTGAAGCAGGTATTACCATTATCTTAATTTTATACATGCTGAAACTGATGCACAGTAAAGTTAAGTAATTTGTTCAAGGTCATAAACCTAATATGTAGTTGAGCCAGGATTCAAACAAAGGCAACATGACACCAGAACCTGGGCTTTTAAACCTCACATGTTACTTCCTCTGAATTAGATACTGACATACCATACTTTCAGTGTATGGTCTTCTTATACTTTGGATAACATAATTAGTGCTAATGTGAATCTGTGAAATGAAAATTGTACTATTGTATTTTCAAAATTAACAGGTCGGTAATGTAGATACTCTATAGAAAACAGAACAAACCGTAATTGATAATGCAAGCATCAGTGTGTGGGGAAGTACTAAAGAAAAGAGCTTAAGGGCTTCTGGTACATTGCACAGGATATGAACAAGAAAGAGGATATTGCAGGTTGATAAAATGGAGAATGATTTTATTTTCTATAAAATTTGTATCAAGTGTCTGCCTTTACCCTTTTTCTTGTAGTATACTGTGGACTGAGCAGCATCTTGAGTCACTAATCTGCTGATTCCAGGTGTCCTCAGTTTGGGTCTTGTCTTTGCTATCTGTCTAGGAGCTCTGAGCCCAGCTACAGAGGAAGGGAGCTTGCTCACCAGCACAGGTCTAATGGGGTATGTAGCAAGTTTATAGTGGACTCCTAACTGTAATATTAAGCCATGTAGGCTCCCTTGACCTCATTGCATTTAGAGATAAAAAGGAGACCGAAAGATTTGTATGACTCTAGCCTTTCATTTTTCTATGAGACACATTTCCATTAAAAGGAGAAGGAATAATTGAAAACAGCTAATACAGACTAACTTAAGATGTAATCACTGTCTCCATGTTGTTCTATTCTTCCTTTCCCAAAAACATTGCTTTGCCATATATTCTCATCAATATATTTTCTTTCCAAATGTAGATTGTGTACCTTCTTACATCTCACATATGGACTCCTTGGAAATGGAGGCAAGGGCAATGAGAAAGGAACAGAAAAGGAGGCAGAAGACAAACTCCATATACTTTGAAATTCTACTCTGAAATTCTACTCTATTCATAAACCATTATGGTTTTACTGTAGTGCTGCCCAATTCATTTTGCCAGCTATTAGATACTGTGCTGGCTATATAAAGCAATTCATCCTTTTAAATCCTTAACCACAGCAATAAATCAAGGCAGTAAGAGCAAGGAAACCTGATGGGCAAGTGCATAGGTGGTAGCGTAGAGGGGAAATTTAAGAACTCAGGAGATCCATTTTGCCAGAAAGTAATCTACTTGCAGCTACCAAGTAGTTGATCACCCCCTTATTTCCACTTTCAGCTGGAAATACTCCTAGAATTGCAGAAAAAGCACATTAGGTCTCTTAAAGCATACTGTAAATAGTGGCAGGGACTATGAACTTAGTAGTTTCTGGAACCAGTTGAAAGAAGATGTATCATTGGAACTGTAAAACTCCTATAAGAAATCATGGGGGAAAAGTCTCATGACACTGGTCTTGGCAGTAGTTTCTTGGATATTACACCAAAAGCACAAGCAACAAAAGCAAAATAGACAAGGGGGCTACATCAAACTAAAAAGCTTCTCCATAGCAAAAAGAAATAATCAACGAAATGAAAAGGCAATCTGTGGAATGTGAGAAAATATTTGAAAACCATGTATCTGATAAGGGATTAATATTCAAAATATATAGAGAACTCCTACAACTTAATAATAAGAAAACAAACAACTTGATTTTAAAATTAATCATCATGGAAATGCAAATCGAAATTGCAGTGAAACATCACTTTACACCTGTTAGGATGGCTATTATTAAAATACAAAAGATAATAAATGTTGGTGACGCTGTGGAGAAATTGGAGTTCTTTGAACTCTGTTGGTAGGAATGTAAAATGTTATAGCCACTATAGAAAATAGTATGGAAAATATTCAAAAAATAAAAAATAGAACCCCCATATATAATCCAACAATCCCACTTCTGGGTTTCAAAATAATTGAAAACAGGATATTGAAGAAATATATGCAATCCATTGTTCATTACAGCATTATGTACAATAGCTACGAGAGAGAAACAAGCACCAAATGAATGGATAAAGAAAATGTGGTATGTATGTACAAAGGAATATTACTTAGCTTTAAAAAAGGAAATCTTGGGGTGCCTGGATGACTCGGTCAGTTAAGCATTCCACTCTGGCTCAGGTCATGATCTCACAGTTCGTGAGATCAAGCCCTGCATCAGGCTTTGTGCTGATGGCTCAGAGCCTGGAATCTGCTTCAGAGTCTGTGTCTCCCTCTCTCTCTGCCTCTCCCCTGCTCACACTCTGTCTCTCTGAAAAATAAGTTAACATTAAAAAAAAAAAAAAAAAAAAAAAAAAGGAAATCTGCCGTAATTGACAACATGGATGAACCTAGAGGGTATGCTAAGTGGAATAAGCCAGGTACAGAAGGATAAGTACTGTATGATTCCAATTATGCCAAGTATCTAAAATAGCCAAACTCCTCAAGACATAGTAGACTGGTGGTTGCCAGGGGCTGGGGGTAAGGAGAAATGGGGGAATTGCAATTGGTTATGCAGAATGAATAAGTTCTAGAGATCACTATACAGCATTGTATTTATAGTTAACAACACTGACTACAGTGACTACACTTAAAATTTTGTCAAGAGGAAATTGTTATGTGGTATTATTACCAAAATTAAATTTTTTTAAAACATTTTTCTTTTTTTTGAGAGAAAGGGACACAGAGTGCAGAGAGAGAAGGAGACACAGAATCTGAAGCAGGCTCCAGGCTTAGAGCTGTCAGCACAGAGCCCAGCGTGGTGCTCGAACCCACAAACTCCAAGATCATGACCTGAGCCGAAGTCAAGATGCTTAACTGACTGAGCCACACCCAGGTACCCCTATTACCACAGTTTAAAAGAAAAGTGACGTATCAGCATTCTGAATTCAAAGTTAAAGTCAGTATTCTGAATTGAAATGAGGCTCACTCTGATAAAATTCTGGAGGCTATTTACAGAGCAGGGTTAAAGGAACCAACAAGAGATATTCAGATACCCAGGGACCAACACAGTGGGAGGCCATTACTGCCCAGGCCTGAAGAAACAAACAGAGAAAACTTACTGAAGTGGTAGAAGTTAAAGAGACAGAGAAGCACTGCCTAACCAGATTGCAGTCATAAGAGGGACGATGGCTAAACCACGGGAGTGTAGCATAAAGGAAATGGGGAGAGAAATGCCCTGGGTCCTCTCTGCTGATGTTCTTTCCCTCTCCACTCCTACCGGAAGGTACCATAATTCTACCTGGTTTACAGCTGAAGCACGCAGACATTCGTTTGAAAACCGAATTCCATTTTGGCATTCTCTCTTCAAAGTTTAAGAGCAGTTGTATAGAGTTGTTCATATGATGAAGGGAGTGAGTCACTCATCTCTCTTGAGGAGGAATATTTTGTGTTTGGTTGTTTTGAACAAAAAGGTAGGAATGTAGATGAGGTATTTTTGAGAAAGATAAATTTCAGATATTAAATGTTAAAAATGTGCTTAGTTTTAAAGGTATTAGTATAAGAAATGCTTAAGATAACTTTATAGCAATTATGAAATTCTTTGTTGCTTTTACATACTTCTAGCTATGTGTGTGGGGAGCATTTTTAATAGAAGTTTCTGGGAAAAAGCATAATACTTGATCATTTAACTGAATATAAAATATAACATGAAATTTCAGCTTACATTTTCAAGCATTAAAGATTGTTATTTTTTTTAAAAAGTTTATTTTGAGAGTGAGAGAGAGAGTTGGTAGTGGGTAAGGGTCAGAGAGATGGAGAGAGAGAGAGAGAGAGAGAGAGAATCCCAAGCAGGCTCCATACTGACAGCACAGAGCCCAAAATGGGGCTCAGTCTCAAGAACTGTGAGATCATGACCTGAGCCAAAATCAAGGGTCGGATGCTTAACCAACTCAGCCACACAAGCACCCCAACATTAAAGATTGTTCTTACTATTTTTCTTTTTTGATAAGGCAACTCAATTTATTTGTCTGCAATAAGAGAAAACCGTATTGAAAGATTCTGAGTCTTGGAAGGATGAAATGAGGGAATAATAGTTGTAGATCTTGTGGCTAGGTTGAGTGTTTTTTTAGTGCAGTTATTCTTCCTATTTTTAATTTTTTGAGTACTAATTAGCTCTATAAATGTTCAATTACTGAGTTAGAGCTGTGAGACATAAAATTGAGTAGTTAAGGAAAAGACGGTATCCGTTAGTGTTCCAGAAGGAAGCAGATCACATGCTAAAAGTGGGATAAGAGAAAGGAGGCAATATTGGGAAGGCTTTATAACCACTCCTGAGACTAACGGGAAGAAGAGGGAACAGTTATTGAAAGCCTATGAGAGTGATAATTCTAGGCAAGGTACATCTGCCAAGAAATGTCTTTTAATTAGAGGAACACAATCTCTGATAACTTTCAGCCAAGCCAGGAGGGAGCTAGGAGAATAAATACTCCTACTTCTCTCTCCTTTCACTTCCCTTGTCTCCCATAGCTGCACCTACTGGAAGTGCAAAGTAAAGGAGCCAGAATGATGTAATCTACAGAGATCATCTGGGCATAGAATAGGATAAAAACAAAAGCTGTAAAACTATAGAAAATTTACCTAAAGGGAACAGATCAAAAATATATAGCACCAGATGCATGCCTGGAAACAAAGGGACTCTACGGTTCTGTTAGTATCTGCTAGAGTTGAAGTCTTTGCATGAGGCTATGTCTCAGAATGGAGTTGGCCAACAATATTTGTAGTAAGGCAAGCAGTAAGGAATGAATACATTTTTAAATTCAGCCAGAATTTCAAAGTGTTATCTTCGGCTCTACATTGAAGAGAGATACAGTTTCCCATAGATAATTATTACTTCATAAAAATATAGAAATAAAGAGTAGCAGTCACGATGGGTTAATGCTCTGTTAAGAAACAAATGGCCAGCAGAGCCATAAGTCAATATCAAACATCACTTTTTTACTGTAATTGCCATCAGGGCTTCAGAAATTTAGATCGAGTAGTATCTAGAGATTAGCTTTGTTAGAAAAAATTGATGGAAAAGGAATCCCACCAAGAAAAGATGTCAAGGAAAGAAACTTTTCAGTTTTAGGTTTTAGGAATCTTTAAGAAAAAAAAAAAAGAAGAGTCTATCTTGAAGCTACAAATAGAGCTTGAGGCTCTTTATTCTGAATAAGGAGCCAAAGTAAATGGTACAGAAAATATAATAAATGCTCTTGGAATTCAGAAGAAGCAGGAAAGATTAGAGTGAACAGAAGGGCCTGGGGAAGGAGTTAGAGGGATAGCAGGTCATGCCCCAGCTGTCAAGTTGTGTGAAGGTTTGGTGTGCAATGAGTGTGGCTCTCTGGAATTTTAAGGCATTCCAGGAGAATAGTCTTAGTATAGCAATCTCAAGGAAACCAGTGAATTAGGGAGGATTTTCCATGGGGGATGTCTATGCTAAAAGCACTTGTGTGGAAAGGGTGGTCAGTAGAAGGAAGGTGAAGGGTTATAGGATGGTTCCTAGGCTTTTCCTTGAACTCAGACATTCACATATTATTACCATTCCCTCCTGATTGGAAAGAAGAGGCCTGTTCTAGGACGTTGTCGAAAGGAGTAAATAAATTAACACACATGCAAGCAGTTAACATAATACTTGGCATCTCAAGCAGCAAACATTAGTTATGGAACTTCTTTCCTTTGAGACCGAGATCAGGAGGATAGAGCAGACAATGACAAAAGAAGGCGGTAAAAGAGAAGTTGGACAAAGGATACTGACGGTAAAATTTCTGTGAAGATACTAATGGACAAATTTCTGCTCCTGCTAGGAATCTCTGTAAACCCCATAGAAAGGGAAAGGATAATTGGCCTCATTTTTAATTCGGAAAGACTCCAAATTTAATGGAGGAACCTAATCTGTGATTTGGAATTTACTTAATCCTTCCTGCATTTTATATACATCCGTTAGCAGTCTCCTTTTCCTTGCGTGTTTTCTAGGAAGGTGCCATAGAAGAATTCAGAAATTGGGAACTGGAATTTTATCTAGCATTTGGCACATCGCTGTCACAGCCCAGAATTTCTTTCATCTCTGGGGTCAGTGACTGATGATGGTTTGACTTATGTGTAAACTAAAAGGAACAGTCCACCGTGACTGTTTTATCTCAATTGTTGGCTACACCAGCTAAAAGAGAGAAGGATGGGACACAGGGGCACTGGTGACAGAAGCATGTGGAACTATACAAAACAAGGGAAATGAAGAAGACGGGGAAAAGACCCAGATTAAGGTGTGAGGGTCTTCTGCTAATTACCACATAAGGAAAGAGGGCCACCAGCAGAGAGCCTAAAATAAGCAAGTGAAGTCATTTAACTGGCATACCTATCCTTAGAAATAATCTTGTTTTTGTTTTTGTTTTGTTTTGTTTTTCCTGTAAGGGCTGCAACTGTATATGGGGCACAGTTTATTACTGGGAATTATAATGGTTCTCAAATCTAGTACTAGCTTGCTAATAAATTCTGTCAGATTATCCACTTTTGTTTTTCCTTTTCTTCTCTGTCAGGCTCTTTGTTGCTCTTTCATTTTTTTTCCCTTGCTTAAAGTGCCTTGTTAGGTAGAAAGCCCGTTTGTCCCCTTGTCCAGCCATCTTACAGTCTGTTCTTTTCTGCTATCCTCTACTGTCCTGTCTTTTCTTATTCGGTAACCACTCTTTTTTCTTCCAGTTGGTAATGGATCATTTGCTGATTCTGGAATATGCTTGTGTTCAATCGGTCATCAAGTCTCCTTCAGTCAGTGCTCGGGAAGATGTCTAAATGAATTCTCTTTTTTATTTGTTTTCCCTTTCCAAAAATTATTCTCATCTTTTTAATTGTTTTCATTCATGTTCCAGCCAGTCCCTCAGCCAATTTCCAAATGTTATTTTCTAAAATTCTCTGAGGGATAAGAGTGTTTGTTTTCAGCCATTTCAAATAAAGTTCATTGTTCTTTCTTTAACATATCAGACTACTTTTAATATTCATATTTGTTGGCTTAGATTGGTGTAAAAAGAGATATACATATATATACTTGTCAAAATGTGAGATTTCTTTAAATTGTTAAAGGCATCAACCTCTTTTTAAAAAAACAAGTGTTGCTTAAAAATTATAACTCACTTTATATAAGAAATAATAAGAGAATTTGATCAAAGACATGTTCTCTTGGAAGTAATGAATTCTAGATAGATCAACACGGATTCTTATTCTGGATCAGTCATTGTCCCAATAATTTAACATGCCTTCATTTCTGTAAAATGGGTATGCTAATGCTGTCTATTTATATGTTGCAATATTTAATTAATGATTATGTGCTTTTGCATAATGTGCATTCATATATTATTAGGTTAATAATGTGCATTCTCAATGTACTTTAATAAAGTGCATTGGGAACTAATTAAAAGGAACGTAATTTGTGCTTTTGGGAAGAAAAGTGTTATCGAAGTGTAAATTAGGGAGGGAAGTGGCAGTTAAATCTATACAACATGTCTATTACCACACATTTGAGGCTTAACTCTAATTACAGATAGGACATGTGAGCAAACAGCATCTGGGAGACTTCCACTCATTTCAGAAGGTCCTTCTTCACCTCCATAAAAGAAGGCTATTCATTTAATAAGCCAGATTATTAATAAGCCACTTTCTGTTCGGAACAAAAGGTTAGAGGGAAAAGACCTCTTTCAGAGTCAGCATATCGACAGTATTTATTGTTCTCTTTTGTAGACAGTATCTGCCCAACAAGTGTCATGAGAAAGGAGTTTGTTAATCAGTCCTTTAGACAAGAGGAAAGCATTTTTGTAGATTGATAACTCTACCCAGGAAGGGCATTTACACCTGATGGAAGAGGAGAATTCTGTAGACAGATTTGTGCCTGTCTTCAAACCTTTCAACCATCTGAATAACCCCTGCGGTTAAATCGCTGGTAGACATCTGTAGGCAGAAGTAAGAGAAATGAGATCATCAAGGAACGGTATCGTGCTTACAACATGTGGCGAAATGAGTAGCTCTTCACCATCTGTTATTTGTGTGTGTATTTTATTATGTAAATGTTCGTACACACTGCATTCTAAACAAAGGAACATTACTTCCACTTTGTTGGTGCTGCCAAGCTTGCGTATGTGTCCTGGAAAAAGAAAGTGGCAGACAGAAAATTCAGGGTTCATCTAGCCACTTGGGTCCCCACTCCTTTCACCAAGAGGGTGAGAGACTCTAAGTAGTTTGATTCCTTTTCTGCATCCTGTTAACAAATACAAAGCTTGACTGTGAATGGAAAACAATGTCTTAAATACTACAGTTATGGTCTAAAGCTTCTTTCGCCGGGGTCCACGGGAAAAAGATACTGGAAGCTAGGATGTCCTGGGATGGTTCCAGTGTACACTGGTGATAAATCCAGGCTAGAAAATAAATTTGGACAGAGAAAACAGGCTCTGTTCAGTTTTCTCTCCTCTGCTTAATTCCTGGCACATATCTCTGGGTCATGGGAAGGTTCTGGTGGGCTGCTGTCATTGTCTCCCCCAAAACAAGAGGGGTGTGTGTATGCATGTTTGGGAGGAATGAAAGTGAGGAGATTTGGGTGACACATATTCTGGTTTAAATTTTCATAAAATTACCAATTTAAATTGAAATGTAATTATCCTAACTGGCATCTTTTTGGCAGCAGCTTAAAAAAAAATCCCTCGGCTTTACTGTACCAAGCAAAAGCCCAGAGGAGTCCTGACACTGGCCTTTAATCAAAAGCTGAAAAGACACAAAAGCTTTCAGATAATCTATGCCAAGCTATCTTGGACAGCACGGAATTGCCTGGAGCACCCTTCTGGTGGCATTTAAAACACCTGGTGCCCTTAGAAAAAAATACATCTGCGTCTGCAATTTCTCCTTCTGTAATTCCCTCAAATCTCTCTATCTCAACCCATTCTCCTGTCTTTATAAGTAGGGATGCTACAGTGACAGGAAAATAAAGCGATTTTATTTACCAAGAGAATGACACTTGTCATTGGCTCTGCCTGGAGGTGACAGACTCAGGTGCCCATCTGCACAAAACTTCCTCACTGTTTATTTCATGTGGTTTAATATAATTAAACTATCATTGTGCTCATTGATTCAGCTCAAATTTTAATTTGATAATTGGGGAAAAGGTGTGCATTTGAAATGGAGGCAATTAATTGACACTTTAAATGCACTGGAACAGAAATAATTTAAGTTACACCATACTTAGCGGTGACTTATACTGTTGTGTTTATGCAGATTCTTTTATTTAGCTCTTGTCATTAATGGATAGAGGTAAATAACCCTCCTCAGCCTAAGTCCTTTCTAAACAGGCGGTCTGATTCTGCAATTTGGACATATTTTTGCCGCCACAAACAATCTCATTCATTCTGTAGTCACTGGCTTTTCTAAAATGAAGACATTCTAACTTTGAAAAACAATCTAATCACTCATAACTAGTCTCACATATATGCACCGTAATTATGCAGATTGTCACATAATTTTATCAATAGACAGCCTGACCCTCGTCCTAACAAACATCTTGCACAAAGAAATAATGAGAATAACAAAGACACAATTTCTCAACTTATAATGCCCATCTTCCCCACGATTTGAACAAAAGGAAGGGAAGTAACTAGTTCTTACTTATTTAATTTTTCTCCAATACAAGTTTTACTTTGATTTGCTTCAAGGGAATTTATACATTTTGGTGAACTTACTGAAACCTAAGAAGCAGCCATATTTATGGCTAAAGCCATTTTTTTGTGTTAATTATCTTCCATCTGGAAACAAATATGCTTTCATATTTTTTAAGAATCAAGAACAAAAGCTAGTTTGTTTTAGCAACTTACAAAATCTTCCTCATTTTTACTGGAGCTCTTTTATTCACAGAGCCTGAATAAATACTTTTAATCAAAACTGAAGCAAGTTCAATTTTGCAAAATGCTAACCACCACAAATTATACCTGTGGTAAATAATGTTACTTATTAAGAATTATTGGTTGTTTCTACATATGCCCTGAGACGATTTGTTCTTAATATAAAGGACTGGAGCAGCCGCTCTGCCTTTTAGATGAAAGCTTCTGCTCTTGCTTCAATCTATTATTTAATATTTTTAATATTCAGTGTAACCATGGATGAACCTAAGAAAGTTTTGGCAGGTCATTTCAGTTAAGCAACCACACTCTTTTTATTAAAGCTGGAAACCTCATTAAAATAGGCTCTGTGAAGATTTTGTAAACTCCAGCTTCAAATCAAGGTTGGCAATAATGCTCCAAAAAAATCTTTTTATATAAATGTAGTTCTTTTGGCACTTGAAAGTTTCTGAAAGCAAGAAATGCTAAAAAGCAGAAAAGGGAAGAAACAAAGCAAACAAACAAATGAAATCCACACGCAAAACACACATACTCATGTACATAAATGTGGGCGATGGGTGACCCCAAAACAAATCTATTTCTCATATCTTCTTTTTTTATTATCTACTTTCAGACAAAATTCTCTGAAAACATTTTTGCTATCTGAGCTAATATAGTGGCTATAAACAAAGAAAAACACTATCCTGAACATAACCTTTCACCATAATTAAAAAGAGCCCTTGGTTACCACGCTGAATTGAAGCCTTCTGAAAGATCAGAGTTCTAACGCTGAAAGGGAGCTGCTGGGTCAACTGATCAGATAACTCGGTAATAGCAACAGATTATGGACCAGAGATTACAGATTGCAAACTGAAGAACTGGTTAGTTGATGGGAGCAGGGTCGTGAAACAGATCTTCAGAGCGATCATTCTGTAGGATGCTATTTGTCGTTTCAATATTCCTGGTTGAAATGTTATCGGTTTGACACACTCTGACATCTAGATGAATAAATCCATTCATGATTACGACAGGTTTTATTATTTATTTATTTATTTATTTATTTATTTATTTACTTGCGGAAAAACCAAATTCCAAAAATCTGATTCCTTGCTTCCTAAAAATATCCTAATTTTCATGAACTCCTTAAACATAAAGAACATCGATACGGTGGTACAAATATTCTTTACAATTTGATTTCAACTTGAATCCTTTTTCCTGATCTGTGTTGTTTGTTAACTAACTCCCAGAAAGATTCTTTTGTTATATTCCAGAATTTTCTTCCCAGTATGGAGAACCTTTTTTGAAAGCTTATTAATCACATAGAAATACTATATAGGTTGGGTGCCTGGGTGGCTCAGTCAGTTAAGAAATACTATATAGGTAGGTGAAGATATTAAGTCCTTAACTCACAACTAATAGCTAGGTAATTAATAGGTAATTTTCCTTTGGTTCAGGCTCGGTATCTCATTAAAATAATTCTTCTTTTTAAAAATAGAGTATCAAGTCAAGTGATCAATATGTTCTGTTAATGCTTATTTAAATGGCAAAGGCCGTAGCTTATGAAAGAAACCCAAAGTTCCTCAGTTTGATTTTAGCTCAGCTCAACACAATTAGTACCTAGCCCTGGTCTGGATGTTTAGGGAAAAAAACACCAACAATCGTGTGTGATAGAGTTACTCATATCAAATTAGTTGAGCAATTCATGCACATACACAAAACCTGCCACAATATTCAAAAAGGGTACAAGATGGAAATAAAGGGGTTAAACGTGCTGTGCCAGTAACAATAGGTATTCAACTGATTAATATATTCTTATCTGTGGAATAACTCAGTATGTTTTGCGTTAAAATTCTTTTTCAGTCTAAATATCAAAATTTGTGAGGAATGTAGCTTCTGGTTCTGTTAAAAATATACTTTTTCTGGGACCAATATTTGCCAAGAACGGTATCAGTTGAATAAAACCATGAGTTTGAACAAGGAACCTACAATCTACAGTTTTAACTGTGATAGGTTGAAAAACAAAGAGCTGGGTCAGTCATATTATGTGGGGATAATTGAGGAAGGCACTTTTGGGCTATGAGAATATTTGGAAATGAGTGAGGAGTAGAGAGAAATGAGTTAACATAAATTCAGTGCCTAGATCAAGACAGAGTTATGAAACAAGCCACAGATTACTTGTTGATATCAGTAATAGTTGCATGTTAGCTATGATTTTACATGTACATATAGTATTTCTCAGTTTGGGAGAACGTTTGGATTTTTTTTTTTCTAAAACTGGAACACATGGCAGTTTCTCAGAAACCCTAACCTTATTTACCAAATTATTTCTTCAGTTTAGTAAAAAAAAGTAAAATTGATGCAGTCAACAAATTGTGATCTTAATTTTCAGTGTTAAAAACAACCCAAAGGTAAGTAGAAAGAACTCACTGTGGCCACTGAAAGATAATTGGCACTCATGGAAATATTCCCCTAATTTTCAAAACCTTGACATTAAAACATCAGCTTCGCTTAGTTATACTATCTTCTCCTCTGCGTATTAGCATTGGCCTGCTGTTTCACAGGCTTTCCAAGTGTGCAGGACATTTGGCTGAGTTAGCAGTTTTGTTTTAATATATTCCTGGAAATTTGATCTTCAGCAGTTCTGTATGCTTTCAGCAAGTGGCTAAAATGGATGCAGGTTTCCTAAGTCCGACAAGGTCATGAGTAATAACGCAGTCCGTTGAAGAAAACTCATGTAGCAGCAGGTCGGGATGGCATACGAGAAATGGCATGTGGATCAACTTGCCATCTTCCCGCCACTTTTTTTTTTTTTTTTTTTTTTTTTTTACATTAGTTTCATTGTAGTAAAATCAGGGAGAAGATCTCAGGGCACTGAAGCTACTCGTGCCACTTTTGAAAGCCTTGATAATTGCACTGGCGGCTTAGAGCCTTGTTAAATCAAGAGATGCAATGTGTGCGTGACTCCTTTTCTAAAGGATTGCCAGTGGCAAAGGCAGACACTCTGGAAAGCATCACACAGAGAGCGGTGGAACTCCTCTAATCAAGTGTTTGTCCATTTACCAGAGTTGCTGTCATTACCAGAATAGGTTTACATGCGATCTCAAGGATGGCTTATCCGAATGAAAGCAAGAGTAACACTCACTCTGCAGGCTACAAGCTGCCTTTGGGTTTCAAGTGTGCTGCCCTCTAATTTCCATGTTCAGTACCCAGTTCAGAGTTGATGTGGCTTTTAGAGCCATTTAAGCCTCGTAGTCCTCATAAGAAACTTCTAGGACAATTTCCAGGCCGACAAAGTTGGCCCTCAGTGAAGAATCAGCAGCCTCCCTCGAACCTGGCTCCTCAGTCCAGGCCCACCTACTGAACAACCTCGAATATTGGCTTGTGTCCAGGTGGGAAGGCTATTGCGTTGGCCGTGTCATTAGAGGAAAGGCTTCCAAAGTTCCCACTTGAGTTGAAAGTACGAACAGCTGAAGCCGACCTGCAATTTAAATTTTATTCCCAAAGAGTTTAGGTTTAGTATGTTTTAGTCTGAGAGGCAGAGTAGTCTGAGATGAAAGCTATTGTTTTATGTGTTAATAAGGATAAGAATGGGTTTTCTGTACCTAATAACACTCCTCTGAATCACTGCCTTATTTACAGTGGAAGAATGTCATAGATATCATATTTCATCACCAGTGATGGCTTGAATATGTTCCGTGAATAATTACAGTATCTTTTCATCTCTCTTTTGTTATAGGAAACCTTTATAGTAAAGGCTTTTAAAATATGCAGTGGGAGTGTGTAATCCAAGTATCAAGTCTAATGAGAAATTGTTTTGGCAAGTTCAGAACCCTCTCAAAATTCATGGGTTTGGAGTTTCATATCTAATTGGAACCTTTTAATGTTGGAATAGGTTTGCTCTTAGGAAAATAGTGTAAAGCTTTTAAGCAAGGGGAAAAAAATCTTTAAGAAATACTCAGCAGGATTCTGTGACATTCAAATTATGTTTATTTAAAAACAGAAACTCCTGTGTTCTGGTGTCTTAACATAAAGAGAATCAAAAATGGGAATTATACACACGTCTACGAGAATTACAAGGCTTTGAAAAATCGCTTGTGCAAAAGGCTTTGTAAGTTGCTATTGAGCCAAATAATTGAAAAATATCTTGAGAGTGTCAGAGATGTAATGGGGGATTCTGTTCAATATGTTGCCATTTGCCAGAAATCTCTCAAGAGTACGTGCTAGCTGTGTAAAGACCTAACTCACATTGTCACTCTCCTAATATTAACTTAGCCCATCCCGAGATCATTTAGTGATGCATTCCTAGGTTTTCCAGTGAGGAGAACAACTGTCTCCCATTTTTGGAAAATGTTTTCTAGCCCTCACTTTCGAGCTTTCATCTGTACCTCAAGGCAGGCACATTGGTCATGCTCAGTAGTCAAATAAAAGGAACTAGGAAATCTCTCTTCCCTTGACTCCTTCCAGTCTCTGGATGTTCAGTGCAAATGACTCCCATATGGATTGACCTTAGTCAGAATGTTGTGTGTACTGAGCGTAAAGAATCATTTCTAAACATCAATCTTAGAAAGAAATTGTCAGTATAAAGTATCACAATGTACAGGTAAACCTAGATCAAGAAACATTACTTCTTGTCAGTAACAAGCAAAACACTTTGGAAGCATCTATCAAGTTGGGTTTTTGGAAAACTAGACCTCAAAGATGGAAAGAATTACAAAAAAGAGCCTGAGGTGGGGCAGCTCCCTGGTTATACAAACAGGTACTTGATGCCCATTCTGGGGCTTCATGTTTTAATTTTGATAAAGTTTAACTTACAAAAAATGGTTCGAGGATTTTGCTTTCTATAAAAGGTATATTTACCTATCTCAAAGATCCAAAGGGGTTCTTCCCATGTTTCTTTTAGAAGTTTTCTAGTTTTCATACTTAGGTCTAGAAATCCTTCCAGGTTAAGTAAGTGTCATATATGGTTTTAGGTAAATCAGTGTTTACTTGTTTTCCCAAATAAATATCCAGTTGTTGCAACATTATTTTAGAAAAAGACATTTCTTTTCCTCACTGAAAGGCCTTTTTCACTTAAAAAAATCATTCTTCCCATTATGTTTGAATCTATTTCTGGACTCTACTCTCTTTCATTTATCTATACGTCTATTTTTTCTGCCTTACTACATTCTCTCAATTACTGTATATTTATAGTAAGTCATGAAATCAGAACATTTAAGTTCTCCAGTTTTTTCTGCTGCTTCAAAAATTGCTTTGGCTATTCTCATTCATTTGCATTTCCATAAAAAATTTAGAATCAGCTTGTCAACGTCTGTGAAAACATGTGGGGATTTTGATTGGGATTGCATTGAAATTATAAATTTAGTGAAAACATATTTCTTAACAATACATGCATAACCACATATAATTAGCAGAATCACAATATTAACATTGGTAAGATGCTATCAGCTAATTTATAGAACTTATTCAAATTTTATCAAGTATTCTACTAATGTCCTCTTCTTGGACCATGATAAAATCCAGTGTCACACATTGCAGTCAGTTGTCATGTCTCCTTAGTGTCTCTTCTTCTGGAAGAGCCTTCAGTCTTCGTCATTCATGCTGTTGACACCTTTGAAGAGTACTGTTACGTTGTAGACTGCCTCCCAGTTTGGGTTTGTCGATATCTCCTCATGATTAAATTCAGGTTATTCATTTCCAGAAAGAAAACCATGGAAGTGATGCTCCACTCTTCTCAGTGTGTCATGGTAAGAGGTAGAAGTTGTCACTGTGTCTTATTAATGGCAATATTCACTCTGTCACTTGGTTCAAATGGTGTCTGCCATCTTCTCCTCTATAAAGTTACTTTTTTCCTTTTTTTTTTTTAATTTTTTTCAGTGTTTATTTATTTTTGAGAGACAGAGCATGAGTGGGGGAGGGGCAGAGAGAGAGGGAGACACAGAATCCGAAGCAGGCTCCAGGCTCTGAGCTGTCAGCACAGAGCCCGATGTGGGGCTTGAACTCACAAACCGTGAGATCATGACCTGAGCTGAAGTTGGATGCTTAACAGACTGAGCCACCCAGGCGCCCCCTTTTTTTCCTTTTAAATTAATAAGTATGTTGTACAGGATATTGTTTCTTCAAATTGGATGCATTTTAATAATATGTTTTCAAATTTACTGACCTTTTATCTCTATTTCTCTTAAGCCTACCCAGTGGATTTTTTATGTCAAGTATTGGAAATTTCAGTTCTACAACTCCTAATTTTCAATATTTGCAGAGATACCTTATGGCTTCATTCATTACAAGTTTAATTTTCTTTATGTCATGGAGCATAATTATAACTGCTTCCTTAAAGAGCTTGTCTTAATAATTCCAACATCTGCTAGCCTCAAGGTTGGCGTCTGTTTAAAGCCTTTTCCCTTAAGACTCAATCACATTTTCCTGGCTATTTATATGTGAGTAATATTGGACCATATCCTGAACTTCCAGAATATTAGGTTGTGGAGAATCTGGATTCTGTTATATTGCTCCAAGAAGTGTTGATGCTTTTGTTTTAGCAGGCAGTTAACTTGGTAAGACTCAAAGTGCAAACAGTCATGTCTGTGGTGGGTGGCAGCTTAGATCTTAGATCAATTCCTCAAACCATAGCTATGAGCTGCTTTCCATTTTTCCTATTCAATATGTGGTTTAGTGGTCAGCCAGAGATGTGGGTTGAATTTAAGCACAGTGATTAGGATCCTCTTTTTCTGGCTTTCTCGTTTCTATTCTCCTCTCACTCCCTGGTAACTCCAGTTGCCCTGTGCTTCTTACTTATTTCCTTCAGCCAGTAAGCCAGTGGGATTTCTATCCACATTTGAACCATCCCTGTACCACACTATTGCCACTGTGACTGAGGCTTTCCTCAGAACAGAACTGCAAAAAAATGAAGGAGCTCAACATATCTGATTGCTTTCCCCAAGGTTTGGCTCTGCTTCAGAATCTTCAGTCTCCAGAACCCTCAGGTAGTTGGGTTTGTAATTTTTCCAGTTTATTAGTATTATTTCTAGGATTGCTTTTTTAGATGGTCATTTCTCCATTAACATGAAGACTTAAGAGATGGTTTGGAAATTAGATTTCGAATGGTGAAAAGGTGTCCTAAAAATTATAGTGAATATAAAGAGTAAAGTAATTGAGAAGGATACTCTTAGCTATAACTTCACTTCTATAATACAGTGAACTCAGTGAACTCCTTTCGGTGTCTGTCACCCAACTCATAATGAAGCACTTAATTACTCTCACCTACTTCAGATCTCCTCATACTCATACTGTTAGCATGTAGCAGCCATATTTATATAACGGCACCTCGAGTGTCTGGCCGCAATTAATTGAGAAATTATTGGATACCCCACTTGGTCTAGGACCAAGTTGTATTCTTTGGAATTAGAAATTAGGATCAAGGGAGTCCATCTTTCCAATATGACTTGAATTCTACCGTGTATTGTTGTGTCTGTGCTGCTCTTCTGCTATCATGTAACTTGAACTAGGGAAAAAAACAAAGTCTGCAAAAAAGAGAGACAAAAATGCACAGAGAGAAGCAGAATGAAGAGCTGGTGAGAGGTGATCCCAGTAGCCAGTAATTACCTAGTGCTCCTTCCAGTCCTACCTGACATCTGGCTGCATTGTTTTTAAAATTACTATTAAAGATCCCTGTATCCTAATAAATCCCCTGTTTTTCCTTAACCTGGCTTTTGTAATTTGCAACTTTAAGAATCTTATTTAATCCACACTTTCCTTATGAGAAGGTTTACATAACTATAGTGATGAGTATACACAGAAAAATGTGTCAGGGTCACTAAAGTGGAAAGAAACAAGCTAACATTTCTTAGTATTTAAAGTGAAATAATTTTTAAATCACTATGTTAAAATCACAATATAAGTCCTAGGACAAAGATCCTGTTCTTTTGAATGTAACCAAAAGAATATAGGAGCCAAAAATATACATGCATGCACGCACACACAACCACACACTTACACACGCACACACTGTGGATCTCCTCCCCCCCCCCCCTTATTTAAGTAAATGCTAAATAAGATAATGTTGTTAGTTACAAACTCTGCAAATGCAATGTTTGTGTCCTGTCCTGGTGCTCATTCCCTACTTCTGGGTCAATCCCATTACTATAATTAAGTTTCTCCTTAATCAATTTTATTTCTGTACTTAATAAAAAGAGGCAATTTTTCTAGATGTCCTGTTTTTCCAATTATATAACCACTAAGAAATCAATTGCTTAACAAAAGTTAAAGTAATATAATTTGAACATGAATTACTCTCTAACAGAAGGACATAATGAGCCAAATGAAAAATCAGAACCTGTCTCCCCATCCCTTCAAATAAATAAATAAATCTCTGCAAAAGCAAATCTTGGGATCCTTTGGATTTGTCAAACATTTCATGGATCTTCCAAAACATTTTGGCAGGATAATTCCCTAAAGTGATTCATTATCCATCAATTCATATTTCAATGTCACTTAATATTTGTTGAATATTCACAACATGCTAGCATTGCACAGCTGCTGAGAACATGATTCTGTCTTTCAACCTCACACTGCATGTTTTTTTTTAAAGATGAAAAAAATAACATATATTTTAACATTTGTCAGGAGAATAAGAGAAAATTGGTCTAAAAACAAATCAGCACACATACACTTCAAGAATTAATCTCCTACCCTTATTAGGAAGGTAATCATTGGTTCTGAAAGCACAAAAATATGCTGCTCATATCCATTTACATATAATAAATATATGTCATATTCCTTATTTTTATTTATACAAATAAATGTATATATGTACATTTATATGTATCTAGAAATTTTATTTAACTTTGATAGTACTTTTCGGTATCTATGTATACTTTAATTCTACTATTGCTTCTATAAAAATTTGTTTTATCCACAATGTAATTTTTATCCACAACCTAATCTTTAAATCTCTATTTAGATATGTGAATATTCCCATATCTTAACAAATACTGAAATTTCCTTTTACCTGTTCCTTATTTGTGTTTGCTTCCTAATTAGAAAATGATTACATATATACTACTATATTTTTTTGGTTCCCATAAGAAGCTCTTAATCTCCATTTGCCCATAGTGTAACAAACTTCACTCCCTTACTTCAGTCAAGTATCTGCTTAGAAAGGCCTTTTCAGATTATGCTGTCAAAAATAACATATACACAGTTCCTGGTGTAGTTTTTCTAATATTTTGATGGATTCTAAAAGGTGTCAATTAAGATAAAATACAAAAAAAAAAAAAAGGTTTTTTAAAATGCTCGTATAAAATCTCTTTTGATTTGAATGAATGTTAATATTTTGTTACATTTCATTGACCTAAGGAATAATAAAGGGTATGATGATATTATTAGCTATTATGTGGTGAAGTAACTGTTATTTTATTTTTCATAATAAAAGTAGAGACTCATAAAGAGCATGAAACTCTCCAAGAAGGCCAAAGTGTTGGCTTTGGAAAAAAATAAATGTATTTATTGCAGTGATTTCATGAGATAAACTGATTTCGTATGGTGTTAGAACATCCCATTCACTGTTGTCTCTACTCCAGAATAACAGACTTCTTCGTCCTCCCAAAATAAAAGGAAATTATGTTGTGGCATCTGTTTTTTCTCCTTTTGTTTATTTCAAATGAAATAGTATGTATTTGAGTCCAAATTTTCCTTAAAATGTTTTATTTGCCAGTATACTTTACAGACTTTACAGTGCCTAGTATATTTTAAATTAACATTAAAAGGAAAAAAATAGTGATGAGCCTTGTAATTATTTATTAATAGCCTAAACGACCGCCTGACCTTTATTTTGTTCTTGCATGGAATTTGTTTTCATATTTCAAAGAGGGAAAGTGTGGAAAATAAGCTATTTGGTTGAAACTACATGTATTTTCTGAAAATAGGGATATAAATCATATTAGCTGGAAGTTTAGAAAACAGATTTTCACCCAGTTTCCTTTTTCTGAGAAGAGAGTACTATGTCCCAATAGCCTTTTTTTTTTTTTCCCTGATAGAAACAAGGTGATGGTAGTGGTAGCTTTGTTGTTATCTACATAGATATCTGCCTGTCTTTTCTATTAATTTCTTGACCTGATGATCTATGTGATATGTGATAATTTGATTAAAGATAAATACTGCTGCTGTGTATTCTCCTAGCATCTTATGTGTACCCCAATGTCAGGACCTTCCTTATTTCAATTGCATTGATCTACTTATAGATTTCCTCCCCATTAGACCATGTGCTCTTAGAGGGCTAAGTTCATGGTTACATGACTTTCACACCAAGCATAAGAACAGAATCTATATTATGGAGTCACTGAAACAGCCTGCTGGATGAGGCTTACATGTTTCCGCCCAGGTACCTAGTTAATAAGTAGGTACAGTTAAATGAGAAGTTTTATCCCAGAAATTTAACTGACATATAAGTTACTCCAAGAGATTTACAAACATAGCCAAACATTTATCTCTCTTGTATTTGAATTGTCACTTTTTCATTGCAATAGGTTAGAATTCATGTTCAAATTACCTCTCTCTGATAAAATAACACCATGACCTTAGAAACCACCATCTTCTATAGATGATGATGATGATGATGATGATGATGATAAGATTACCTCATTCTGTATCTCATTTTGTTTTTATATATCATATGTAGTTGATCTTGCAAAATTAAACTGGATAATTCTTTTTTTTAATGTTTTATTTATTTTTTATTTTTTTATAATAGTTTATTTTCAAATTGGTTTACATATAACACCCAGTGTTCATCCCAACACGTGCCCTCTTTAATGCCCATCACCCCCTCTCCCCCCTCCCTCACCCCCCTCACCCTCAGTTTGTTCTTAGTCTTTGAGAGTCTCTTATGTTTTATCTCCCTCCCTCTCTGTGTCTTTTTTTCCTTTTCCCTCTTCCCCTCCCCCTGGTTTTGGCTTAGTCTCACAAAGTCCACCTATTCGTGGAAACATATGGTATCTGTCTTTTTCTGACTGACTTATTTAACTTAACATAATACCCTCCAGTTCCATCCATGTTGCTACACATAGGCTAGATTTCATTTTTTCTCATTGCCACGTAGTAGTCCATTGTATATATGTACCATAACTTCTTTATCCACTCGTCAGTTGGTGGGCACTTGGTCTCTTTCCATGATTTGGCTATTGTCGAAAGTGCTGCTATGAACATTGGGGTACACGTGCCCCTATGTATCAGCATTCCTGTGTCTCTTGGGTAGATTCCTAGCAGCGCTATTGCTGGGTCATAGGGTAGCTCTATTTTCATTTTTTTGAGGAACCTCCACACCGTTTTCCAGAGTGGCTGCACCAGTTTGCATTCCCACCAACAGTGCAAGAGGGTGCCTGCTTCTCCACAACCCTGCCAGCATCTATAGTTCCTGATTTGTTCATTTAAGCCACTCTGACTGGTGTGAGGTGGTATCACAGTGTGGTTTTGATTTGTATTTCCCTGATGATGAGTGACATTGAGCATTGTTTCATGTGTCTGTTGGCCATCTGAATGTCCTCTTTGGAGAAGTGTCTATTCATATCTTCCACCCATTTCTTAACTGGATTATTTGTTTTTCCGGTGTGGAGTTTGCTAAGTTCTTTATAGATTTTAGATACTAGTCCTTCATCTGATGCCGGGGTCGATCCTTGTTCCGGCGAATATAGGGGTCCACAAAGGACGAACGGTTAGGCGAAATGAGGTGAGAGAGCCACGAGTGAGATGGAATCTGATGACCAAGCAGGCAGCCCTGGAAATTCTGGCGTCTCCGCCATTCTGGTGTCTCTATTCTGGCATCTCTGCCTTGCTGATCTCAGTGTCTTTATTTAAAAGGTAGTGAGTTACATTACAACAATGAATGACATTCCATAGTTTGATCTTTTTAACAATAATCCGTTTTTACCAGTAAGGTGGCAACTTATGTCATTTGCGATTATCCTTTCCCATTCCGTCGGTTGTCTATTAGTTTTGTTGGTTGTTTCCTTTGCCGTGCAGAAGCTTTTTATCTTGATGAGGTCCCAATAGTTCATTTTTGCTTTAAATTCCCTCACCTTTGGAGACATGTAGCATAGAAAATTGCTGCGGCTCAGGTCAAAGAGGTTTTTTCCTGCTTTCTTCTCTAGGATTTTGATGGTTTCCTGTCTCACATTCAGATCCTTCATCCATTTAGAGTTTATTTTTGTGAGAGGTGTAAGGAAGTGGTTTAGTTTCATTCTTCTGCATGTTACTGTCCAGTTTTCCCAGCACCATTTGTTAAAGAGGCTGTCTTTTTTCCATTGGATACTCTTTCCTGCTTTGTCAAAGACTAGATGGCCATATGCTTGTGGGTCCATCTCTGGGTTCTCTATTCTATTCCATTGGTCTATGTGTCTGTTCTTGTGCCAATACCATGCTATCTTGATGACTACCACTTTGTAGTAGAGGTTAAAATCTGGGATTGTGATGCCTCCCGCTTTAGTTTTATTCCTCAGAATTACTTTGGCTATTCGAGGTCTTTTGTGGTTCCATACAAAGTTTAGGATTGTTTGTTCTAGCTTTGAGAAGAATGCTGGTGCAATTTTGATTGGGATTGCATTGAATATGTAGATTGCTTTAGGTAGTATTGCCATTTTAACGATATTTATTCTTCCGATCTATGAGCATGATGATAAGATTACCTCATTCTGTATCTCATTTTGCTTTTATATATCATATGTAATTGATCTTGCAAAATTAAACTGGATAATTCTACCTGTGATCATAGTAAAGACTCAAAAACAGAAGCTCGATATTAAATGTATTAAGAACTTCTGTTTATTGAGTGCCTAAGTGATAGGACTTTTATATATTACCCTCACAATTACCAATTTGAGGGAGGTATTAGCTTTATTCAAACTGTAGAGTTGAAAACCAAGACTCAGAAAGGTGTAAGACGTTGTCTACATTTCCAAGGTTGTATATCACGGAGATGTTGAAGCAGGGATTAAATCCAGCTATTGTTTTTTTCTTTTCTCAAATTGGAAAGAAAAAGATGGAAGGCAATAACTTAAATCTGTGTCACATGTAATTTAGTTTAGAATCCATGATCTATCACAAAACCGTCACATAAATCAGCAGTGGGAGTCATTCAAAATTTAAAACATGAAAATGGAAAGCCTCTAAAAAGTTAATTCTGACAATTATCCCAGCCTTTATTGTCATTGTTGTTACATATACCGAAGCTGGTGCCACCTATGCTACTCATACTTTTACCTTTAATTTGGGGTTCCTTAGACATAATCGTGTCTGTGATTTCATGTGCATTTTTGACAAACTCTTTTCATGAGGTATTCACTTTATAGCCTCTCATTCCTGAAAAATACTGGAAGTAGCACTCATCTTGATAAAAGCAATTTTATATCTAATATACATCTAGAGAGAAAGATAAAATTTCTTTGAGAAGAATGAACAAACAGCATTCTTAAGAGATAATCTTAACCAGAAATTTCTGTGATCTTCTAAGAGTTACGTTTCTATTGGTGATTGTGGAGATTAATAAAACCAAATTGTCTCTTTCTCCAGTGTTATTCCACAGCTTACATGCAGACACCAAATAAGAATATAGCAGGGTCGATCCAGGATGAGGGTTTTGGCAGGTAGATGTAATAAAGCAATAGAGGTATAGAGAGAATCGAGGTGATTGGCAAGAATATTTAAGGAAGCAAATGAAAAAAATAAAGTAAAAGAAGAGAAGGCTGAGATGTAATGAAAAGGACAAATATAAACATAAGAATGCAATCATAGTAGAGATGGTTTGAAAAGTAAGCGCCTAGAGGAGAGGCGTTTATGAGAGAGCTGGTGCTTGGATCTACAATCTTGGAGGTGGAGCGTGTTAGATATGAAAAATTCAGGTCATGACCTTATGAATGTGGGGCAGAAGGAGAGCTGAGGAGTCAGTTACTGACTATGAAGAACACATGGAAGCAGGAGGCCTGGTTATTGGTTAGATGATCAGCGCATGGAATTTTGAAGCCACTCAAGAAGGGAAGAACTGCGGCAGAGGCATCATGTAGACCAGGTGCAGAAATCTCCAGTGAATGAGAAGTGACTTGAAAGGTCGGTAGATGATAGTGATGACAGGACCTGAGGCTGAAAGAATGACAGAGGTAACAAAAGGGCAGGGGGCTAATTGTCTGGAAGTCACTGTGTGGGATATCAAGGGGATGGCCTCACTTCTGGGCCTTGAAGCTCCTCGCTTGTGAAAGAATATATAGCCTCTCCTTGAAAGGAGTGCAGGGAGAGTGCCTTCAGGAAACCAAGACTCAGCCAAGATCCACTGGGTTCAAAATGCTCCTAAGAACTAATGTGAAGATGACCATCAAGACTGATGAGCAGAGCAGACAAGCACCACAACGTGCTCTACCCGACCTCTTTGCCAGGAATGAGCAAACTTCACAGTTATAAAGGTCCTGAGGGCATAAAGTGTATCGTTTTACATTTTGTCCAGTACCTACCAACTTTAGTACCTACCAACAGTCTAGTCCCCACCTCCCAAGTAGGTCTGAGAATTCTACAGTAGTATTATCTACTAAAGACTTACAAATACTTCTTATGTGACATTTGCAACATTGCATTTGCATGTGTCTTGATAAAAAATATAGTCTGCAGCAACTAAAAGCATCTCCCCTTACTTTCCTTAATCTCCTTTAAAAATGTACCTCGGGGCAACTGGGTGGCTCAGTCACTTGAGCATCTGACTCTTGATTTCGGCTCAGGACATGATCTCGCAGTTCGTGGGTTCAAACTTCGAGTGGGGCTCTGCGCTGACAGTGTGCAGCCTGCTTGGGATTCTGTCTGTCTCTCTCTCTCTATCCCGCCCTTGTGCATGCTCACTTTTTCTCTCTCTCAAAGTAAATAAACATTTTAAAAAATGTATCTCAGTCCTCCATGTGGAAGGACAGGGGACTGGAACAACTTTGTCTGTCTGTGGACAAAGAATGTTTTGAACAGCAACAAAGACTTCCAAGGATGGATTGGGTCTCTCTGATGCTTTTGTTCTAATGTTTATTTATTTTTGAGAGAGACAGCACCAGCAGGGGAGAGGCAGAGAGACAGGGGGAGAGAAGATCGGAAGCAGGCCCTGTGCTGAAAACTGAGAGCCTAGTGTGGGGCTGGAACTCACAAACCATGAGATCATGACCTGAGCCAAAGTCGGACTCTTTACCGACTCAGTCACCCAGGCGCCCCTCTAATGCTTTTAATTAAAACATAGATGTCACTGACCTTTAAGGAGTGGCAAAGTAATTAAAGTAAGATTTTAAATAAAAGCTATAATGAAAAATTCTTACTGCTTAAACCCTGCATTAAAAAAATCTTAACCTGGTTCTTTAGAATGGCTTTATCATTTTACCATTTCTGTTTTAGACCAACTTTAGAGTAAGTTCTGTATTCTTACTCATCCATTCACTCATGCACACTTACCATCAGCTATCAATCAATGTAATAAAGTAACATCACAGAAATACATTACCACATGGGATCAGTGATTTTCCCCTGCAAGCCTGTCAGCAAAAAATAAAGTCTGTTTCTTTTTAGAGTCAATTTCTCTAAAACAGACTGTGACCATTGTAAGTGACAGGAAGGCATCTTAAATGATTCACAGAGAGGCTAAACTTTTGGTGCGCTGGTTGCTTTTACAATCTACACTTGATATCACCATGAGGTCTAGTTTAGGTTGCCTTGAGAATTAGCTAACACACGGGTAGGTAAATTATGCTGTTATAGATTATGAATACAGTGCAAAACTATACAGGCATTTTAATGAGAT
The DNA here is from genome assembly GCA_030068075.1 of Paguma larvata. Taxonomy (NCBI): domain Eukaryota; kingdom Metazoa; phylum Chordata; class Mammalia; order Carnivora; family Viverridae; genus Paguma; species Paguma larvata. The sequence goes on along the minus strand of CM057824.1, from coordinate 127,275,957 downwards.
AGATATTTATCTACTGACTAGAAAGATTCTCATGATATGATGTCTTAGGGGAGGTTCCCAGGAAACACAGTCTGAGAAGGAGAGACATGTCCAGAATGTTTACTGGGGAGCCAGGAAGTGAGAAAGGAAGAAGGGAGGAGGAGAATCTGACCTGCAGTGGGATTATAACTGAGACCTTAATTGATGGGACAGAAAACTTTGACCTGTGATGGTCCTTCAAGAGTTACCACAAAGTGTGGCAAAGTGGGGATGAGGATTGTATTTCTGCATTTCTCAGTCATTGGTCATGGCTTTGCTTGAAAGGGAACACCAACTTTGGGTAAGGGAAATCCCTGTGGCTGAGGGTAAGTCCCAGTTTGAAGTAGAGCTAAAACTGTCAGCAGCTGTCACCCCCAACTTCCATAAGTGAGTTGTTTAGCCCCGATGAGGCCTCTGGGTGATGACCATACCCTCTACCACAGTCACATCGCCCTGCTCAGATAGGTTTACTTTTTAGTTCAACCCATTTGGGAAATGCTTCTTCAAGATTATGGCTGGTCAGATTTCCTAGGAAAAATTACAAAAGAAGAGTTAGTTGGATGGAGTACAGTCCTCAATAAAGCTGTGGATCTATATGTCATAACTGATAGTCATCACACCCACTTCGAGAATCTGTTCTATATTGTCCTCGTTCTTGGCGAACATCTGTGCTATAGAGGTGTCTTACCTGGAGGGGTGGCCCTGACCTGTAATCATGAGCCATCTGAGCCACTGGTTAACAAATGCGTTTTGCACTGTGATTCTTTATTTGTGCCTTTAGCATTAAAACCAGGCCCGGAGGAGTGCCTGGGTGGTTCTCAGTCAGTTAAGTGTCCGACTTTGGCTCAGGTCATGATCTCACAGACCATGGGTTTGAGTGCCGTCTTGAGCTCTGTGCTGATAGCTCAGAACCTGGAGCCTGTTTCCGATTCCATGTGTGTGTCTCTCTCTTTGCCTCTCCCCCATTCAGACTCTCTCTCTCTCTCTCTCTCTTTCTGTCTCTGTCTCAAAATAAACATTATTATTTTTTCTTTAAACCAGGCCTGGAAGCACTTAGAAAACCTACCTCCTCCTGACTGTTGGCATTAATTATTCTCACAAGAATGGTAACTCCTCTTTTTGTCTGCTGGTCTCTTAGAGCATGGAGCATAAAGTAACTGCGTGGCAGCCATAGCATCAGGTTGGATGATCTCTTATTGTATCCCATGTACGAGGACCTCTGAGCGGGCAGAGTTCCATTTGCAAAGATGGGGGGGAATTTCCCCCATAAGTCATTGGGAGTGATGTTAAACAGTGCCACTTCTGCTTCTACACTTACATACTTTACCTCCTAGAGACACAGTACCATATCGTGGTCATTGATTTAAGTTGTACTCCACATCTTCTCAGGTTATCATCTCTATGCTAAATCCTTGCATGTGCATGTGTGTTTCCCAGCTTTACTGAGATATAGTTGGCATATAACATATGTAAGTTTAACGTATGTAGTGTGATGATTTGATGCACGTATATATTGTAAAATGCTTATTGCAATTAGGTTAGTTAACATATCCTTCACCTCACATAATTACTCTTTCATTGCTATTGTTGTGGTGAGAACATTAAAGCTCCATACTCATAGCAAATTTCAAGTGTATCATATAGACCATATAGTATTGTTAGCTCTAGTTACCATGCTGTACACTAGATCCCCAAAACTTAAGTATCTTGTAACTGAAAGTTTATATCCTTTGACCAATAGCCCTCCATTCTCCTCACTCCTTAGCCCCTGATAACTGCCATTCTACTCTTTGTTTCTATGAGTTCAGTGTTTTTAGATTCCATATGTGAGTGATGTATATTTGTCTTTTTTGTGTGACTTATTTTACATAGTATAATGGCCTCGAGATCCATCCATGTTGTTGCGCATGTCAGAATTTCCTCTCCTCCTCCTCCTCCTCCTCCTCCTCCTCCTCCTCCTCTTCTTCTTCTTCTTCTTTCTTAACATTTATTTAATTTTGAGAGACAGAGAGAGATAGAGCGCAAGCAGAGGAGGAGCAGAGAGAGAGAGGGAGACACAGAATCCGAAGCAGGCTCTGAGCTCTGAGCTTTCGGCACAGGGCTCGACGTGGGACTCGAGCTCATGAACTGTGAGATTATGACCTGAGCCAAAGTCGGATGCTTAACTGACTGAGCCACCCAAGTGCCCCCAGGATTGCCTTCTTCTTCTCCTTCTTCTCCTCCTCCTCCTCCTCCTCCTCCTTCTTCTCCTTCTTTTCTTCTTTTTCTCCTCCTCCTCCTCCTCCTCCTCCTCCTTCTTCTTCTTCTTCTTCTTTCTTCTTCTTCTTCTTTTCTTCTTTTTCTTCTTCTTCATGGCTGAATAATGTTCTGTTGTAAGTCTTTGACTTACTTTTTCACCTTGATGATGCTGTGAAAACAATACACATTTAACGGAAACCATACTTCAAATTGTGAATTGTGATCATTGGAGCTAGCACTATGTGATATGATTCTATCTGAGGCATCTGGGCAGTGGCGGTGAGCTGCAGCTCCCAGTCAGTCACGTGATCATGAGCATAAACAACGGACCCGCTGACAACCGTTCTGTACCCACCCCACCATTCTGTGTTTCATTACAATATTCAATAAATTACATAAGATATTGAATAGTTTATTATAAAGAGGGCTTTTGTGTTAGATGATTTTGCCAAACTCTAAGTGTTCTGAGCACATTTAAGATAGGCTAGGCTAAGCTATTTGTTTCGTAGTTTAAATGTATTAAATGCATTTTTGACTTACAATATTTTCAGTTGATGATGAGTTTCTCGGGATACTAACTCCATCATAAGTCAAGGAAGATTTATGTGTTTGTGTGTATGTCTGTAGGATACATTTTCTTTTTCCATTTATCCGTCAGTGGACACAGTTTGTTTCCAGATCTTAGCTATTGTGAATAATGCTAACCTGTGCTTTTAAGGAGCCAACGTGCCAAGATATCAGGCTGACAGATTCTGGGTGGTTCAATACACGATATAATATAAGTGGATCTTGCAGCTGCGTCCATTTACACAGCACTTTTAGTTTAAAGTAGTTTCTTTATTCTGAAACAATATTATGTAATATCTCATGTTGATGGGTCAACTATGCTGTAAGTGCTCAGAAATAGTGTTAGCCGTGGCTTTCTTAGGGGAAATGGCAAACACATATTAGGAGGAATGTTTGTCAGTACAAGGCAAAATGATTTTCTTTCCCTTTCCTTTTTAGGATAGTCAACAGTGAAGTTTTTTGAGTTCTAGAGGACATAGAGACATTTTCTGTAGGGTAAAAGATAAAAAGTTTGCTTCTCAAAACCCCTGCAGCTCAAAAGCAACACAGTAATTGACAAGCCTCTTTGGACTCTGAAGGCAGCAAATGTAACAATTTGGGATACTGTTTCAACCCATTTACAAGGTGACATAAAAGCTTGCTGGTACTGAGTGGACTCTGGGGCAAAAAGGGGCCTGTAGCTGAAAGACATATATTTGGAATATATATTTTTTTGGAACACCAGTTTATAACAGTGGTTACTATTAGAGACCAAGACTGGAGGGCTAAACTAAAAGATTTTTTTAAAACTTATTAATCTTTAAACTTTAAAACAATTACTCTATTTTTTTTTATAAAGAGTTAATCAAAACAGAATTATTCATCTCCTCACATTTAGATTGTATCTGTCACTTGGCTCCTGGCACAACCTCCCTCACTTAGTTCATCCAGGGAAAAGATATATTTCAGATATTGGAGAGACTTTTATACCAGTTCCAGTTCCCCCCAAGTTTTATATTTTGATTCTAATGTCTCTCTCTCTCTCTCTCTCTTTTTTTTTTTTCATTTTATCAGACCTTCTTGTTTCGACTCTGAGTTTTCTGCCTGCAGGTATTTTATTTATTTATGAGCTCCTGTATTTCCTGCATGATTCACTGTCACTAGTTTTCATGTTTCCATGTGAGCTAATCTGTACATGAATATAGGTCATGTGGGTTTAACTTCTTTAGCAGCGAGGAGATCGATTGCAGTGCCGTCACAAGGTCTTTTTCTCCGTGGAATTTGTGTATATTTTGAATGACTGCACCTGCCCACAGTGGGGGTGAGGGACGTCTTTGCAGGGGCTTTGGGGTTATTACTCACGACTCTCTGCAGGAGGAGAAGGGCTAAGGGGAGGTGTCAAAGCAGTAGGAGAGCAGGTGACAGCTCTCTGTGGCTGCGGGCTAGCAGAGAGCGTGCCAGCCATTTACAAACCAAAACAAACCAGATCTTTTCAGTTTACTACTTATCTACTTGACCTTGCTGGCACCTCATAATCACAGGTTCCCATCTTTAAAAATTATGGGCATTTGGTGTCTATGATCTCACATCCTCCTCTCTTTTTTCTCTGTTACTTTGTTATTTCCTGTCTTCTGTGCTTCCCACTAGGCCCGTTGATTTCTATCTGTAGAAAGGTAACACTCTGTCACTCTCACTGTCTCACAACCAGCGCTGAGAAGGAGAATATGATTGACTTTGACGGTAGAGAACTATCCCAAACCTCTGAATTTAACTTAACATGTGTCATTGGGGTTTCAAAGATCAGAACAATAAGTAATCACTTTGCAAAAAACCTTACAAAGAAGGATGGCAAACTATTGAATCAGGAATTGATGTTGGTAACTATTTAGTCTATTTACATCACAGATGAGAAAAAAAATGTAGAAATATTAACCACACTTCTTATGGCCACGCACGCCTACAAGTAAGAAGTTCTGTGATCTGGAGCATACGTAAAATAGGACTGAGGGCTGGCATAGAAGCTGTAAGGTCAGGCTCTCAGAGTCACCTTTGGTGCCTAGGATACATACCACCGAGGCAGAGGCTGTCCAGTATCCTGGATGAATCTATAGGTCAGAAAACCCTTCTAAGTCCATCTTTAGGGCCGCAGGCTTATCTGTCCACACTTCTTCTGGAACTTTATGGTAATGACACTAGGCCTGATTTAATCCTAATGTTAAAGGAAACATCCTATACCACACAAAATTCTGACTCTGCACTAGAAAGTACTCGTTTTTATTCAGAGTTCCAACTTTGGGGTGGGGGTGGAGCAGAGAGAGAGAGAAGAAGAAGAAAAAAAGAGACCCTTGGTTCATGGGCAGTTCATTCTCAGTATAGTCCCATGAAGAAGGTACATGAAAATTATCCAAAGGGTTTTTTTTCAAACTACATATAATTCGCTCGTAGTTGAGCTCTCTTCTCCAATAATGTTTCTCAGCCCTGGCTGTGTAATAGACTAAGCCTGAGAGTTCTAAAATAACACCAATGGCCAGGCAGGCCCCACCCCAGCCAAATTAAATCAGACACCCTCAGGATGAGATCTAGACATTGGTATTTAATATCAAAGAGATTCTCACGTGTAACCAGAGTTGAGAATTTGAGAACCCCTTCCTGGAGCAACGTGTGTCTAATGCCCTTGCTATCCCATTGAAAATCCCAGTGATTTTGAGCCATGATTTCTAATTGAAGAAAGTTGAAGCAGAAAAAAAATCTGAGAACCATCACTCTCGCTGTTTTGTTAACGATGAGGCAAAAGCCTGATTGGGAGCTAACACAATGATGACCAGACAATGGAATTAAAAATATAATTTGCCTCATTATCACTATTTTTGCAAAGCAGTATTAATGAGTAATTATTTCTTTCACTATTGTTAGAAGCAAAGGTAAGTATTTTATTTTAAGAGCTAGATTTATTTTTGTGAGAAAGTGGTATCGTTACAAGTGAAAATTTAAGTCTCTTGGGGCTAACATCTCTATTGACATGAAGTGATATAAATGAAAAATTGTAATAAATTTAAAGAGACAGGGAAGCTATGCTATTTTAAAATTTATGTAAAATGGGAAATCCACACATTCGAATTTATAGTTACATATAAAATAAGATTATTTAAAATTTACCTCTTTATATTATGAGGTCTCTTAATGTAGAGAAAGTACTTTGTTTCAAGGAGCAAATATATAAATAGATGCTAAGAACTGTGGAAGTAGATTGCTTAGATGAGGTTCATCCTTATAAATATTTTATAGAAACATAAAATTGGAAAATATATTTCTAAAATTTAATATAGAAAATGATCAAGAAATGAAAATTATGTATTTTGATGTTACATCTTGTTTCTAATTTTTAAAAGCAGGATTTGTACTTCTCCCTCTTATGTTACCCTATCTATACCAGAAGTTCAAAACTGGGTACAATTTTGTGCTCTCCCCAGGAGACACTGGGCAATAGCTGAAGACAGTTTTGACTCTCATAGTGAGGGAAAACAGAGCTACTGACATTTTGTAGGTCAAAGTCACATGTACTGCTAAATATCCCACTATATGAGCAATCTCCCAAAGAGAGAAAAAGATCTGGCCCAAAGTGTCAGTAGCATGAGGCTTAATTGTTTTTTTAATTTCTTTTTTTTAATGTTCATTTATTTATTTTGAGAGAGAGAGAGAGAACTCAAGTAGGGGAGAGGCAGAGAGAGAAGGAGAACTTCGAGCAGGCTTCGGGCTGCCAGCACAGAGTCTGATGCAGGGCTTGAACTCATCCACCGTGAGATATGACCTGAGCCTAAATCGAGAGCTGGACACATAACCAACTGAGCCGCTCAGGCACCCTGAGGCTTAATTGTTTTAAATTGTTAAAAGCTTCATATTATCTTTAAAAAGCACAGAGCCAGCTTCGGATCCTCTGTCCTGCACTCTGTCTCTCTCTCTGCTCCACCCCTGCTCGCGTGCTCTTTCTCTCTCTCAAAAATAAACATTTTTTAAAAAGCCAATAAATTATTGATATTTCAATCAATAATGCAATTTAATAACTATTTATAGATTTTCAAGTATCACTTGAATATCTAAAATAATATCTATACTTTGTTGAAACTAAAACAGAAATGCTTCAAGTATCTGCTAGAATGTCCGTATCTTGTTTGTTATTGTCGGAAGTCACATATGTAGTCTCTCTTCACTGTTAGAAAAGAGCAGGTGCAGGTGCTGTATGATGACTGCTGTGAATGAGTGTGCTCAACAGGCATTCCGATCCCCCCCTACTTTTAGCGTATGAAACCGACAAAAATAAACAACAAACTACAGTTCCTAGATGTGATTTATAGTCCTTTAGTTCTAGATGTGATTATATATATAACTATACATATCTAGTTGTAGATGTAATTTATATCTGTATTGTTACACACATGTGAGTGTATATTTCTATATGTGATTTATAGTCCTTTGATTAGATGAACTAGCACAAAATTTTTATTTCAAGCTAAGTCACATGGCCAGGGAGTCAGGGTATCAGGAACCCATTTTACTGGTGCAGATAATACAGGGTGGTCCTGGAGCCGGCAGGTTGGCAGCGACCTCCTGACTTCACATGCAGTTTCCTGCTTCTATAGCTTCTGGATTGTGGCAGGGACTACAGCTCCCTCAAAAGCCCAATTCTGCATGATAGCTTTCTGGATGATACCTGAAGACTCAGTCAAGAGTTGGGGTCTTCAGGGCTGCCTGGGTGGCTCAGTCAGTTAAGCGGCCGACTTCAGCTCAGGTCATGATCTCACGGTTTGTGAGTTTGAGCCCCATGTTGGGCTCTGTGCTGACGCTCAGAACCTGAAGCCTGCTTCTGATTCTGTGTCTCCCTCTCTCTCTGCTTCTCCCCCACTCACACTCTGTCTTTCTCTCTCAAAAATAAATAAAAAAATATTTAAAAATTAAGAAAAGAGTTGGGTCTTTAGCCCTCAGAATCATCCTCTGTGGCATTTCATGTTCTTAAGTAAATCCCTTCTGGTTATATTGGCTACAGTAGATTCTTTGCTCTGCAACTGAACACTGACTGATACAGACATAACAGAAAGGATAGGGAAGAAAAACTCACTTAATGTGCCCACAGAGAACCAATATTTGACTCTTCAACCTTGTAACTCCATTCTCAGCCTTGAAATGATAACTGTGGGAACCACGTGGCACATCGCTGTTATTTACATCATCTCACAAAGAAGTTACAAACACAAGTTGCTACTTTCCTTTCTGTTGTTTTAAATCTATTCAGAAACCAACTGGCCTCACCTCACATCAAAAGAAGTGCAATTCTTTCAGTGGGTCAAGATCTGTTCATGGAGAATACACAATCCCGTTTGTTATATTGTAAGAGAGTATAATGCAAATAAGGAAACCCATGTTTTCATATTTGATATTAAATTGCATTGATATATAGTAGTGATAGGTGTTTAGAAAAAAGATTCTAAAATGCTATTCTGTCTTCATAATTCTGAAAGAAGGCTATTATGGAATGATGACCTAGTGTGTTTATCTACAAAGTACTTTCCTTGCTTTTATAAAATTGAGTATTATAGTTTTTCCAAATGTATCTTTATTATTTTTATTTTTCATATTCAACATAATTTCTCGTTCTTCTCTCTTTAGTCTCTCCTTCCTTCACAACCGTTTTTAGCCTTGGGGTCTTCTCTAATCTTCCGTCCTTCTTTTACTCAGTTATTTAATTACTCAGTACATATTTGTTGAGCTCCCGTTGCCTGTTGAGTGCTTTGCTAAGTTCTGGGAATAAAGAAGGTAACTCTCTACTTCTCTATAGCTCTCAGAGTAGTAGGCATGGGTGATAAAAGAAAAATAAGCACCAAAACAAAGGTGAAATTGTATATTGTGCTATTCATGATTGAGCACTGTGAGAAAAAAAGAAGTAGATTTATAAGAATGCATAGAAGGCTCATCTGGATTGAGTCAGTAGAGAGCAGTCTAAGAAAGTGACTTTTTTTCTTTAAATTTTTTTAAATCTTTATTTGTTTTTGAGAGAGACAGAGTGCAAGCAGGAGAGGGACAGAGAAAGAGAGAGACACAGAATCTGAAGCAGGCTCCAGGCTTGAACCCACAGTCTGAGAGATCATGACCTGAGCCGAAGTCAGACGCTTCACCAGCTGAGCCACCCAGGTGCCCTAGAAGTGATATTTGAATTAAAGACTCAAGCATGAGAAGGAATTATCCAGGTTAAAATGCAAGAAACGGGATTTTTTAGAGTGATACTAAAAAGTCAGTGAAGAAAAGAATGGCTTAAAGTTCACATTAAAGAAGCAGGCAGAGGCCTGGAGAAGGGAGGGATTGTAGATCCAGCAAAGAGTTTGGATATTAGTGTAAATGTAAAAGGAACCAACGAAGGGGTTTTTATGGGCGGTGTGTGTGAGACATCATCTGGGCATGTTGAAGGATGATGGGTTAATGTGTAAGAATGGACTGGATGGTGGAAGAGGGAAAAGAGACAGACTGGTTAGGGGTTATTCCAGTAGCTCAGGTGGACCAGGAGAAAGCAGTAGAACTCAAGTGGAGACGATGGATCAAAGAACTCTTTGGAGCTAGAATCAATAAGGTTGGGAGAAGGGTTAGATATAATGGGATGAGTATTATGGGTTGAATTGTGTCCCTCCAGAAAGATGTGTTAAAGTCCTCACTTCCACTACCTCGTAATGTGACCTTATTTTGGAAATAGGATCTTTGCAGATGTGACCTAGTTCCTATCATTAGGGTGGACTCTAAGTCCAATACAACTGGTGTCCTTAGAAGAACAGGGAAATTCAAACAGAGATACAAACAGCAGAGAAGACCACGTGACAATGGAGGCAGAGACAGGCAGGACTTAAGCTGGCACAGGGCAGGGATCCCCAAGGATGGCTGGCAAGTCCCAGAAGCCTGAAGAGACAAGGAACGATTCCCTACAGGTTTCAGAAGGAAACAGCCCTGCCAGCACCTTGATTTTAGAGATTTCTGACCCCCAGCACTGCTAAAGGATAAATTTATGTTGCTTAAGCCCCCCAGCTTGTGGTCCCTTGTTACAGGAGTCCTAGGAAACTAATACCATTGAGGGAGAAGGAGGATGATTGCAGTCTCAAAATACAACTGATTTTTGGTTTGCGAATAGTTTCTGAAAGTTTCCCTTTTATGTGAAGGTTTCACAAAACATGTAAGCTTATTTTCATTTTCCCTTTCTGATTTCCTCTAGCCCCTTGGGTTTGTCCTGCTCTTTTGGGCACTCTTGAATTGGTGAAAAATTATTATCCTTCCATCTTGTCATAGAGACTGGGGAGAGACAAGACCACTAAAACAGAGCTCTGTGTTCAAATTGCCTTAATCACAAACTTTTAAATATCTGTGTTTACACTATTGAAGGTAGGGCTATTAATTCTCAGAATTCGTAAGTACACTCAGTCAGGGCTGGGCACATACTATGTAATGGAAATTGTTTTAAAGGCAATAATGCTGTGTAGTATTATATAAACATTAATAAAACTGGGAGGTATCAAAAAGGCAATAAAAATAAGCTTTGGATTAAAAAAACACCTGAATTATTCATACTTCTGTTGTTTACTAGCTGTATGATTATAGGATAATACCTTCTACCTTTATATTTTATGAGATTTAAATGATATTTGAACTATTTATTACAGGGCCAGGCATAGGGGAAACAGTAAAATAGATGGTACTTTTATTAATATTATTAATATTTCTATTTGTTGAATAGAGTTGAACTAATAAATATGTAAAATGCCTCATGTTAGCTGAAGTTAGGATGACATCTTCAATATAATCTTCTAATTTTGCAGTTGGTCTGTTGTGGATTCTTGCAATTATATGTTTGCCAGGAGTCTTCCTGAATGAATTTCTGAATACCTCAATGAGTTGGTCTTATTCCACAATTATTCCTTTAGGAATTTCTTATATCTTTTCTCAATTATTTACCATACTGTATGTTTACTCCAATTACTTATAAGTAGGTTACCAATTTAATATTACATTTTTCATGTACTTTGTTCTCATCCATGATTTGTTTTTATTATATGATTAGAATTACTTTTATCTTGTTTATGTTTTTATTTTTCCTATTTAAAACAAAACAAAATCTTCTCTACTGCTTACTTATGAATTATTTATTTTATGAAACATTATGGCATTTGCTCATGAATTTGTCTCATCTATTTTATCATTTCTCTCTGCTATCATTTTATTTTTTTCTCTCCCATATCTCTTGATCAATACATGTTAACGATTAAAATAACATATGTTTTAAAAACAGCTATGGAATGCTATATAAAGGAATCCCCCCCCAAAAGAATTCATGTGGTTAAAATGCCAACAGAAATGATGGATATGTTAATTAGCTTGATTGTGATAACCATTTCACAATGTATACATAAATCAAACATGTTTTACACCATAAGCATATACAACTTTTGTCAATTGTACCTCAATGAAGCTAAAAAAAAAAAACAAAAAGAAATACTGGCTTAGTTGCTTTGAAAGTTTACTAATTTGGCAACTGTAATCATTCTGAGATGGAACTATGTTCTTACTTTTAAACAATAATAAATTGCTTGTTTAAGATTTATCTATTTTACCTAGGAAATAATTCTACAAGTATGGTACCTTAAATGGGTACTTTGTTACCAAAACCCAGGAAATGCATTTTGCATACTTTTCAATATGACCTTTTAAAATATTTAGTGGAATTATTTGCTTTTTGATTTATCGATTTAACCAGAAGTTTGTATCTGTGGCATGTTATACGATCAGGTGCTCATGTCCATCTTTTAAACACATCATTAGCAAGTATCAGCACAAGGTCAATAGCTGGAAACACTGGTTCATTAACTTTATTGATGCTGTGTCAGTGGAATTCATGCTATTAATTTTAGTTTAGTCCATGTATTTTCTTTATTTATAATTTTTCCTTTTTTGTCTTCTACCCTAGCCTACACTCAAGAAAGCATTGCCTTATATTTTCCTATAACACTGTAATATTTAATTTTATATTTTTCTTGAATCCACCTAAAATTTTTATTTGTGAGAAGTCTGAGGTGAGAGCTAACTTGTTTGTCCAAATATTCAACTAATTTTCCAAGACCATTTATGAATAATGTTTCTTTTCTCACTGATATTAAGTGCCATATTGTTCAAATACTTAATTATGTGCCTCTTTCTAAATGTTGTATTTAGTTTTATGGGTTTCATTGTCTATTCTTGCATAAGTACCATAGTATTTTTAAAAATATATTCGATATTTGGTTGGACAGATTCTCCTTATTGCTCATCTTCAGATTCCAACAGATTTATCTTTTATATGAAATTTAGAATCAACTGACAAACTTCTATTAAATCCTATTGGATATTGTTTAATTGATTTACATTGCAAAGACTTTTTTGTTAATTAAGAAAAATTATGCTGAAACTTACCATCAGTGAAGATGTTATATGTATTTATTCAGGAGTGCTTATGCCATTCTGTGTATTTTTGTAATTTTCTCTTTAGAAGTCAAAATATTTTTTTTCAGCTTTTAAATTTGTATTCTATTCCATCTCTAAACATACTTCTTTTTCAGTCTGATTATTTTATTTAGTCCTTCTCTTATTTATTTTCCCTGAATCACCTTATCTAACATTTCTTATTATTAGCCTAAATATTTTCATATGATTCAGTTTTACTTTTGTTGGTCATGTTTGGATTTTTAATTTCATAAATTTTAGGATATTTTTACATTTTATTTTCTGAGAATTTACTCTGAGAATTTTTTACTTCATAAGTTGAATACTTTACTCATCTTTCTAATGAAGTATATTTCTAAGCACTTTACATTTTGTTCTTATTACCGTGAAAGTGATTTTCTGTCTTCTATTGGCAGGATTTAGAAAAACTTTGATATTTATACATTGTCCTTTAATCCTCCTACATTGCTAAACTCGCTTTATTGGTTCTATTATAAATATAGTGTCTTTCTCTCTCACATGTTTTATACTATATAAAAAATTATCTTTCCAGTTTCATTTCTTTTCTTATTTTATTGCATTGCCTAAAACTTCTAGCATAATGATAGACACTAATAGTAGTGATAGCAGAAATTACAGTTCTGTTTCTGAGTTTACCAGGAGAGTGTAGAATGTTTTCAATGAGCTGTTTCAAGCATTATATACATCTTGGACTTCCAATAAATATGTACTATTAGAATAAGAGAATTTTATTATCTTCCTGGTTTGCCAGATTTTTTTTTTGATTTGTTTTACTTGAATGGTTATTGAATTTTAACTTGTTTTTTGCTTTAATAGTGAATATAACTTGTATACATAAAATAATTTTCTTAATTTTTCCTTTTGGGGCCTTCTTTCATGACTTGATATGTGGTCATTCTTTGTAAATATTGTATATACATTTCAATTTAATGTTCATTGCATTTTGAATGCAGTGGTGTTTGCTTTCTTTGTTACTTAAATTCTCCTCTCATCTTGTAAATTTTGGTCTATTTTATCTACTAGTTTCTGGAAAAAGTATGCTAAATTTCCCATGATGGTCATAAGAATGTTAATTTCCCCTTTTGTTAGGTTCAAAAAGTTTTACAATTTTTAAATCATTTTCTTGGGTGGATCATTTATTTACCAAAATGAAATATCCCACTTTGTATTTTCTAGTGATCCTGTCCTTAAATTTTAGTTTCCTGACATTAATGATACTTACATTATTCTTATGTAGATTTAAAAAGCAAAACTCGACTCAATAAATCAATTCCACGAGAGGCATTACCAGTATAGTACTTAGACTTCAGAAAATGTAGTTAATGACATTGTACATGAAGGGATATAAAAAAAAGAGATAAAATTATGGTAAGGAATTGCATTGGTAAAAAATAAAATGATATTTTCAGGAACAAGTGAAGGGAGGCTAATGAGTTTTCTTTGGTTAATATTAAGATTGTGGCAAAGATTTTCTTTTTAAATTTTTTTAAATGTTTTATTTATTTCTGAGAGAGAGAGACAGAATACAAGCAGAAAAGGGGTAGAGAGAGGGAGAAATACAGAATCTGAAGCAGGCTGAATCTGTGCTAACAGCTCAGAGCCTGATATGGGGCTTGAACCCATGAACCATGAGATCATGATCTGAGTTGAAGTTGTATGCTCAACTGACTGAGCCATGCAGGTGCCCCTGGCAAAGATATTTCTATTATGCCTTTGTAAATGGAGTTTTAGAACTCAAGTTCACCCGGACAAATGCTCATGATAATTTTTGAATTCTTCTCAAGAATTTAGTTATCATCTGGGAATTCAAGAATCCATCTCCCACCCAACCCCCCTTACCTTTACTTCTCTAGCATTTAAATAAAGTGTCTGGGATATCGTAGACCTCAACAAAGCCATGTTAACTTGAACTGGGAGGGAGGCAGCTTTCTGATTCATACTAGTTTTAAAAGTACTACTTTTCTTCATAACATAGCTCTGCTCTACTTGGTTTAAGCCACACAGGAAGAAGGGAAATTTACTAAAAGCTTTTCATGGTCCTCAGTGAAGCAGCTTTCCTAGTTTTTAATGCAGCAAAGAGGTCTAAGAGAGAATGTAGAGGGAGATGAAGCAGGAACAGAAACCAGATGGCAGTATGTAAGAAACTACAAAAAGAAAACATATGCTTTGGATATAAAATCTTTCAAATAATTTTGTCAGCAAATAATTCTTGTCTTTCCAATAAATTTGTCAGCAAATAATTCTATCAGCAGGGAGAAGGTAGCTATTGGGAGTCATGGGTTAAGTGACATTTGCTTTCAGGGAAAATAGAGAGTGGGAGGAATAGTACTGAACATACACGGCAGAGTTAGAAATTGAAAGCATGGGGCAGAATTTGAAAATATATAAATGGAAGGATGATTTAAATAGAGCTCAGAAAGCCAAGGATTAAATCCTGCGATGGGGAGTATGAAGTTCCCTTCAAGGTGACAGAGGAAAGGCAGTGAGGTGTGTGGGGAACCAAGATAGCTTAAATACCCATGAGGTCAGAAACCTCTGGCGTTCTCGTCATCAGGGAAAACAAAAACGATTTGATATGTGTTGTAAGCAGATGTAATTCCTAGGGTCAAACAAAATTCTAAGTCTCCCACTTCCCTTCCTTTATTCCTTTTCGACTTAGAATCTCCACACCCAACCCTTTCTCGCATCCTCCCTGCTCTGATAGTGATTCGCTCATACAGAGGTCTGTATTTCATCTCCTCATGCATCTCAGTTAACTTTCAGACAAGGAGGAGCCCCTCAGCACAGACGAGGCCATAGTGCAGTATTTTTGGAGTGTAGGCCAAGATCAGGGAAGAGGCCAGGCTATAGAGATTGAAGCCAATCAAATGAGAGGAAACTTACAGGGAGTAATTTACAGCCAAGTCATAGACGGGCCAACTCAGTCACTGTTCAGAAGAAGCCATACAAAGAGAAGTAAAAAGCCAGGAGAAGAGAGGGAGAGTCTTTAAACGTGCAGGATTAAAGAAAGACTGAGTGAAAACAGGACTAGTTGCTTTTTAAAGGGCACTTCAGGCCTACAGCACATGCATTTAAGGAGTTGCTAAAAGCTTAGACTCTGACCTGTTTCCCTACTGTGTTTTTTGCTCCAAAATCATCTGCTCAACCCTGATCCTCCCCACTTATCTCAGCTTCATATTAAGAAAAAAACAAAAACAAAAAAGGAATATCTAATTAAAATGTATAATAGACAAACTCCATGAGTAATAATTTGTAAGTTTTAAAAGGAGTTTTGTGTTTTTGTTTTTCTTTCAAACCCAGATGACTTGTCTAATCAGTAGAATGTGTTGGAGGAAGTGAGCAAAACCCTGGCCTGAATGTCGGTAAATTGGACCAGTTAACTTGTGGCTTCAATTTAACTATGTTTGAATCAGAAATCTGTGTTTTATTAGGCCAGGCCTTTTCTAATTTTGCATTTTCTTTATTTTCCTTTACTTTCTCCTTAGTTCTTAGTAAAGTTATTTTCAAATTTTAGCTTTTCTTTGTTAAGCAAGGAGCAAGATGGGAAATGAGTATTTTGTCCATTTCTGGCTCTTACAGCAAGTAGACAACCTGGTGTGCCTGGAGGCTGAAATAAAGACAAAAGAGAACCAAGAGGGAGGTATAAATCCTGGGAAGAGAAAAATCATTCACACAGCCATGGTTTTTATCTGTGATGATCTCTGTCTTAATCTACTCTGGCTGCTATAAAAGGATACCCATACACTGCGTGCCTTATAAAGAATAGAAACTTCTTTCTCATTTCTCACAGTTCTGGAGGCTGGGAAGTTCAAGATTAAGGCGCTGGCATATTCGCTGGTAAGGTTCTGTTTCCTGGTTCGTATACAGTTATCTTTTCGTTTTCTTCTTTTTTTAAATGTTTATTTATTTATTTTTGAGAGAGACAGAGAGAGAGAAGAGAGAGCATAAGCAAGGGAGGGGCAAAGAGAAGGGAAACAGAATCTGAAGTAGGCTCCAGCTGTCAGTGCAGAGCCTGATGTGGGGCTTGAACCCAAGAACTGTGAGATCATGACCTGAGCAGAAATCAGATGCTTACCTGACTGATCCACCCAGTCGCTCCTATATATGGTTGTCTTTTCAATGTCTGTGGCCATGCGTGGTGGCAAGGAATCTCTCTGGGGTCTCTTTTTAATAAAATATCGATTTCATTCATGAGAACTCCACCCTCATGATCTAATCACACCCAGAGGTCCCACCTCCAAATACTATCACATTGGGTATTAGGTTTGAACATACAAAGTTTTCGGGGACACAGTCTATAGAAGTTTCCATGTAGACTTTTCTTTTCTTTTTCTTTTTCTTTTCTTTTTTTTTAAACGTTTATTTCTTTTTGAGACAGAGAGAGACAGAGTATGAGCAGGAGAAGGGCAGAGAGAGAGGGAGACCCAGAATCCGAAGCAGGCTCCAGACTCTGAGCTGCCAGTACAGACCCCGAAGCGGGGCTTGAACTCATGAATGGCAAGATCATGACTCAAGCTGAAGTAGGATGCTTAACCAACTGAGCCACCCAGGTGCCCCTAGACTTTTCTTTTTTATGCCACAGACTTTTTTCTGTATTTATTTCTAAAATCTAGCTTTTTGTAATACTATTTTAAGAACTTGGCTGCACAGTCTTACTAAAATAGTTTTCAAGATCGGGACTTAAAGTCTACATATTTATCAAGCTCTTCTCATGATGCTTAAACTTCCAGCGACGCACACTCTACATAATAGTGAAGTAAAACTCTACTCTGAACAAGTCTTATTTTGTTTTTGTACTTTCATTAAACTCTTTGTGAATTGAAAAGGATTCGCCTTGAAGAACATGACTTCAGTAATTTCATGAGGGCTAGGAATTTCCCAAATGAAAAAGTATCTCCCCAACTGTTATATCACCCATGGAACAGTTTTCAACAGTTGATTTTTTTCTTCCATGTTAATTTTATTAATGTTCTTCCAGATGATTAAGGAAAGAAAACATATTAAGTTCAAACAATATGTAACTTAATTATTTAGCTAGCTATCTGCCATGACATATTGGGCATAGGACATCTGAGATTACAGTGCTTAGAATGTAGTGAAAGCTCACCAAATAGTTATCTGCTTCCTGACAAGAAGAGAAACATTATATAAGGAGGAAGAGAGGAAGTTGAGTTATGTGGTCACTAAAAACAAACCACTTACAATTTGGCTTTAGCCTTCCCAGAAATATTTCAATGTGTTGTCTCTTAGTAGCTTCATGACATATAATTCTATCTCCTGTTACATTTTTTGAAGTAGATATATTTTTAAATTTTCAATGTTTATTCATTTTTGAGAGAGAGAGAGAGAGAGAGAGAGAGAGGGCTTGAGAGGGGGAGCAGCAGAGGGAGAGAGGGAGACACAGATCTCAAAGCAGGCATAGGCTCCACACTGTCAGCACAGAGCCCAATGCGGGGGTCGAACTCACGAACCAAACTGTGAGATTGTGACCTGAGCCAAGTCGAATGCTTAACCGACTGAGCCACCCAGGTGCCCCTGAAGTATAATTTTTATACAGGGAAATACACTTATTTTAAGTGTAGAGTAAATGACAAATGCATATGGCTTTGTTATCCTCATCCCTATCAAGATAGAATATTTTCAGCACCCTAGGAACTTCTTCCTTTCTTTTCTAAGTCAGTTAAACCCTCAGAGGCCACTATTGTCTAATTTCTATCATGACATTAGTTTTGTCTGTTATAAAGATTCATGTAAATGGGGAATATTTTTTGGAATCAACCAAGTTCTTAGGTCATTCTTTTTATTACTGAGTAGTATTCCATTGTATGAATATGCTATTTATCTATTTTAGTAATGATGAATATCTGTATTGTTTCTAGCTTTGAGCTGTTATGAATAAAGCTCTTATGAATATTTTAAAGAAATCTTTTGTTTGGAATATATTTCAGTTTACTTGGTCAAATACCAAGGAATGGGATTGCTAAGTTAAAGGACATATCTATGTTTAACTTTGTAAGCACTAGCCGTTTTTCCACCAGCAATGTCTGAGAATTTTGGTTGCTCCAAAACGTCAGTATTTCAGATTATCAAACATCTTAAACATTTTAACCATTCTTGTTTGTGAAATGACATCTCGTATTTTGAATTTGCATTTCCTTGATGACTTATGATACGGAGCACTTTTTAATTGTATTATTAAATTGACTATTTAATTGTAAAAGGCAATTGCCTTTTGTGTATCTTCCTTATTTTCCTTTGTATGGTGTTTATTCAAGTCTTATGCCCATTTAAAGATTTTTGGTCCTGTTATTGTTGTTAATTAATTATAAGAGATCTTTATACATCCTGGACACAATTTCTTTACAAATGTTCTGAATATCTTTCCCAGGCTGTGGCTTGCCTTTTCTTTTTTTTTAACAAGTATTTTTGGATGAGCAACTCTTTTGATTTTGATGGAATCCAGTTTATCTTTTTTTTTTCCTTTGATGTTTCATGCGTTTTATATTTTAGTTAAGAAACTTAAAGGGTTTAGAGAACTTATCCAACAATTTCTTCTCTAAGTTTTATAATTTTGGTGTGTATTTTTAGATCTAAAATCCATCTCAAATTATCTTTTTTATATGTAGTAAAATAGTGGTACAGGGGTCAATGTCCACTTTTCCTTAGGAATGTTGCCTATTTTAGCATTTTTTGGTGGGAAGATTTTTATTCTCCACTATATTGCATTTAATGTCTTTGTAGCAAATTAATTATTGAGTATATATTAGGTCTATTCTAAGTCTCTTTAGTTTTATTGAATGTATTTTTTCATGCTTACACCAATCTACATTGTCTTGGTTAATGTACCTTAGTCTAAGTCTTAAAGTCATGTAATATAAATCCTCCAAATTCATCTTTGTCAGGATTGTTTTAGACCATTTAGATGCCCGTATTTACATTTACAATTTAGAATCATTTTCCCAAATTCTACAAAAAAATTGCAAAAAAATTTAATGGAACCACATTGAACCCAAAGGATACTATGGGACACCTTAGCAATATTGACCCTTGCAATATATTAATTAAATATATTCTTTCACTTATTTCGATATTTCTTATTTTCTTTTTATCAGTGTTTTTGCAGTTTTCTGTGCAAAGGAGGTACAGATTCAACTCTGAGACAGATTAACTTGCAGAAATCTTACTGCAGAGTATTTTCTTGGGATAAATACCTACCTATGGTGCAGGTAGTGGAAGTGAGATTGATTATTAAGAGAAATTGGGTGAAAAGGCATTAGCTCATCTGATGGGAATATCAAAGTCTGGGATAGACCTTCTAAGTTGTCATGAACTGGAGCAAAGTGACCAGATTTTATGGCCCTGAATCAATCAGTTCTTGGTTTCAGGTTGCACCAGGAGGAGGTGTAGCCTTGGATGAGTTTGCTCTCTCTAGCTGAGAGCAGTTTGCAGAGAGAGCTCACATCTGATACCTATCTGCTAACAACACTTCCAGCAGCTAGGAGAATAATTCCTTTGGTACAAAGGGGCTGGTGTGCTGGGTTGCACGGGACTGCATCCACTGTATTTCATCATTTGTGCCACTTAAATTCACTTGCTTCATGAAATTTCTGGGAACAGATCTATCAGAACTCCTATGGGCCTTATTTCCCAGAGGAAATGTGTCCTAGGAAGTTTTGTGCTGAAGCCAGCCTCTTGGCCACAACTGATATTCATCATCTCCATCTTATTCTAGCCATTCAAGATTCTCCTCACCTTTGGCTAGAAAATAAACTCATTTAGAAAGTTTACTTAGTGGTATGATGAAGCACCTCATATCTGAAGGTACTGAGAGCTGGTCACCATGCCATTCTTTGGATGTGGCTGCTACACTTATTCACTAACTGGTAAGATTGTGCAAAGGAGCACCAAAAAGCATTCAGGTGTGTCATCTGGGCCCTAAACTTGTTCCTCTGCTGTGTAACAGTAGCTCTAGCTCCTTGCGATAATCAAGGACACTACCCCTCAGGTTCGTGACTCCTCTGTGTTTCTGCTTTTTTTTTTTCTGGGCATGAGTTCAGCGTTCTCAGGTAATTGCCAAAGAATAAAATCTATTGAGTCTCTTGCTGGTACCAATTAGAAGAGTTAACCATTTGGAAAATCAGGATCTGCAAAGACCTTTACTGAGGTCAGTGTTGAAAGGACCTGAAGCACGGGTTAAGAAAAGGAATGATAAGCAGGTAAACACTTTTACTTTTACATCTTGATTTCTAGACCCATGATTTCTATTAATTGAAGACATAGTATCATACACTGGTTGAAAATTAAGAGTATGTATTGCATCCTTAAAGGTGGTGCTCATTCTCATATAATAACATACCCAAGTTTGTGCCTTGGTCACAACTTTAATAAGCTACTCTATTGAAAGGTCTGGCAGCGTCTGGTGTGGTATATGCATCAAGACCAGTGGATTCCACTGTTGTTTGCCCATTGCCATATTCTCGCTGTAAAATTAGTTTTTTAGTTTTGGGCAGTGTTTATGTTTGAAGATACAATGCTCTGTAAAAAAATGGGTATTGGAGCTGGCTGAGATTTTATGAAGCAGAAAATATACAGAATATATGTCAATTCTAGTCAAGACGAATCACTGCCGAGATGAGGGGGGTCTAATGTCAAATTGACGCTAAGTGGCTGTTTGGTCTCTTCTTCAAATGGTGCCATATTGGGAGTTGAACATTGTTCTGTGTTTCTGACAGATTGGATATATCTATCTGTTAATTGGAATGTCTAGTCTACTGGAATTTAATATAATTATGATAGCTGGTTTGATTCATCCATTTTGAAGAGATAAGGGAATTAGGGGGCAGTGGGACTCATCTGATTACAGGGTGCTGAATCAAGAAGCAGCAGAGTTTGACAAGCCAGCAGCTTGGGGTTCCGAGGCCGAGGCCCCATCCACCGAAGTTGAAGGTGTGTGGTGCCAAGTGAGTGGAGTAGGGTGTGGTGGGGTGGGTGGGTTTGGTCTTTGGCTTCTGGATTCAGTCCTGTTTCAGCAGTGACATGTCTCAGCCTGTCAGAAATGGAAAGGTCATTGATTTTTCAGTGTCAGGAGTCTGATGATGCTGATGAAGATTATGGAAGAGATTCAGGCTCTTCCAGCTAAGAAAATTTGACCATCTCCCCAAGAAGCTGAAAGTAAGAGGCGATCTGGAAAGAATTCACAGGAAGACAGGGAGGACTTAGAAGAAAAAGATGTGAAGACCAAGAAGGATGATTCTCCCTCTGCAGAGGACAGTTAAGATGAAAGAGATCATAAAAATGTGTGCCAACAATGGCAGGCAGCCTCTTAAGCAGCTTCCAGACAGGGAGCGATGCTCATGGAAGATGTGGGCAGTGGAGAAGAGCAAGAAGAGGAGGCAGAGGCACCATTCCAGGAGAAGGATTCAGGCAGCATGATGATTTCCTAATGGAAGATGATGACGATAGTGACTATGGAAGCTCAAAAAAGAAAAACAAAAAGATGGTTAAGAAGTCCAAAGCTGAGAGAAAAGAAAAGAAAATTCCCAGACCCAGGCTAAAGGCTACAGTGACACCACGCCCTACGAAAGACAAAAGGAAAAGTAGGTCACCTCACGGCTTCAAAGGCTTCAAGGGAAAAGACTTCTTCACCCAAAGAAGTGGAGGAATCAGAGGCCCTCCAGAAAAGAAACCCTCTGCAGGCCCTCCACCAGAGAAATCTGGGGACGAAGGGTCTGAAGATGAAGCCTGGTCTGGGGAGGATTAAAATAGTGATGACGGTTGGGGAGGAAATTTTATTTAAAAAAAAAAAAAAAGAAAAAAGAAAAAAGAAAAAAATAGGGGGAAGAAAAAGAAAACCTACTTAAGATAGAACATGTTTTCGGCTGTGGCTTCACTCATGGGCTTGGGATGCTTTTTTTTTCCTTTTCTTGAATATAACACACACACACTCTCTCTCCCCCTCCTAAAGAAAACCATCGTATGTTTCATTATCTCTTTGTCTATTGGTCTTCTCTTTGCCATCACCCCTTCTCTCCCCTCTCAATGAAGCCATGTCGAAGTAATCACTGGATTCACTGCTTCATGTTTTTATTTTTAATGGAAGCTATACCATAGTCATAAAGCAATAAGATTCGAGATGAACGCTATAGACGTTTTGCTTTTTCTGAAACGTATCACGTAGAATAGTAATCAAAAAATGTAGAAGGATTTTAGTTAAGAATGATTGCTGCTTTCTCTCCCTGGACTTAAAAAAATCAGTTATCATCTAATACAAGATTATATATCAAGTTGATGTCTAAGAAAATCAGTTGAACTTCTGCCTACTGATTGGGCAGGTAGGAGATAAAGCTGAATCCTGAATTATTACTAAATATGTTTAGGAGCACCTGGGTGGCTCAGTCGGCTGCGTCCAGCTTCAGCTCAGGTCATGATATCACAGTTTGTGAATTCAAGCCCCGCTGACGGCTCTGTGCTGACGGCTCTGTACTGACGGCTCGGAGCCTGCTTTTGATTCTGTGTCTCCCTCTCTCTCTCTGCCCCACCACCGCTCATGCTCTGTCTCTCTCTCTCTCAAAAATAAACATTAAAAAAAAAAAGTGTTCATGTTTTTTACCTTGGTAGCAAGGCAGGGAATAGTATTACCTGACCTTGTTTGAAGGTATGGATTTTTTGTTTTTGTTTTTGTTTTTTTAATTTCAAGTCACTTGTTATCCCAAAGAGACAGGAAGCCACTGATCCTTTTATCCTGCTGCAGTCTTTAAGGGACTTGAAAAAAAAGAAGAAAAAAAAAAAAAAGTGAGGGCCGCCAAAACTTAAATCACTCGATTTCCTATTTTATTTTCTAAAGGTTCATATTTCTGGGTATATATGTATGTATTCTGTTTCTTGGATAAAATTTTACCAGATATTTTACCAGAGATCAGAAAAACCTCAAAACCTAGAATTTAAATGGAAGATCCATACCCCAGAGTGGATTTCTTCATAACTGACAATGTTTAGGTTTTAAGAAAATAAAGTACCCATTAATGTGAAACTCAATTACAAACACTGAGATTTTTCCCTTGTGAAAATGAAAAATTGAAATTCTTTTATGCCATAAATAGGCACTCGGATGACCCCCCCACAAAAATAATATAATTATGATTATGATTGGGTTTATGTTTCATGTTATTAGTTTTCTATGTTACCATTTGTTCTTTCTTTTTTCCCCCATCATTTGGTAGCAGGAGTTTGCTGCTTCATTAAGTAAATTGCCTTCTGTTGGATTATTCGAGTACCTTTTGAAATCCACCTTATCTGCTATATTATATAACTAACTACACTTCCTTCATTTATCTTTAGTTTAAAAATAAGGTACATCTTTAACTTATCACCCTCTGCCTCAAAGTAATGGTCTATCACCTCTTACTTAATGTAAAACATACTGCCAATACACTTTCCCTACCGCTCTTCTATTTTTGTGCTGTTGTTTCATACTATTTGCTTTTAAATATATTACAAACTTCAACTACAGTGTTATTACTATTTACTTTAAACAGTGGTCTTTTAAAAATTAAGAAAATATAAAATCATATTTCAAATTAACTGTATTAATCATTCCCACTCTTTATTCCTTCACATTAATTTGAGTTTCTATATGGTATCTGTTCTTTCAAAAGAACTCTCTTTAACATTGATCGAATTTTAAGTCTGCTGGTGGCAAAGTCTCTCAGCATTTGTTTGACAAAGATGTTTTCATTTTCTCTTTATTTTTGAATAATTTTTTGTGCAATATATTGAATTCTAGATTGACGTGTTTTTTTTTTTAATTTAAGCATTTTAAAATGTTGTTTCACTGTCTTCTGAAATGTATAATTTCCTATTTAAAAAGTCAGTGGTTTCTCTTGTCAGTTTTTCCTGTTATATAATGTGTCGTTTTCATTTGGCAGCTTTTAAGATTTTTCTGTTTATCATTGAGTTTTAGCCATTTGACAATGATGTACCTAAGTGTGCTTTCTTTGTGTTTATGTGAATTGAGGTTCTTTCATATTGCTGGATAAGTGGGCTGGTATTTTTTGAAACATTTTTACACATATTTACCATGCTTGATATTGACCTGTAGATAACTGAGGGCTTTTTTTGCTTTTGTTTTTATTCTTTAACAGTGTGTGCTTCCATTTGCCTCATTTTTGTGGACTGTCTTCAATTCACTCTTATTTTTTTCAGCAGTGCCCAATCTGTGCTTTTTTTTTTTTTTATTTCAGATATTGTATTTTTCTGTTTTAGAACATCTTTTGGATAGTTGTCCTTTCTCTATCAAGATTTTCTCATATGTTTATTTGTTATATCTATTTTGTCCTTTAAATATTTGAACATATTAATCATAGGTGTATCAGTGTCTTTGTCTCATAATTCGCTCTCTGTGCCATCTCTGTATCTGGGTCTATAGATTGTTCTTCATTTTTTTGGTTTATTCACATGCCTCATGGTTTTGTTGGTATACTGGGTACTGTGGGTGTTATATTGCTGAAATCCAAATTATGTGGCCTCTTTTAAGGAATATTAAGTATTCTCCTAGCATGTGGCTAATTTACTCACGGGTCAGTTTGATCCTGTAAGGCTTGGGCATGTCTGGAATAGCCCTGCTCCTAAATTTGGTCTTTCTGAAGTCTGAAATAAAAGTCTTCTAGTTTTCAGTGAGGTTTATCTACTATGCTTAGAACTCTAGTATTCTCAGCATTGAGAAACATCTAGAATTTTCATTCAGCTCCCATTTAGATCTCTTTCAGACCCCAAGATGTCACACCTTGAACAAACGCAACTTAGTGTTTCACAAAAGAATCTAAAGAGTGCCCTGCGGATTTCTGGATTTCCTTCTCTGTGTATGTCTCTCCTCCCCAGCATTCTTTCTCATAAAATGTCAGCCACAAGCAACAGCCCCAAGTTATCATGAAAAGATTTGTTTGTCTGTCCAGCAATGCCGTTGGGCTGTGTTTGTCTCCACTTCTCAACCACCCAGTTTGGAAGGTATTCCCAGATAGGAAGCTAAGGTAATGTGGAGTTTACTTAACATGTGTTCTTTTTTTAAGGATCGTAGCTCTGCACTATCTGTGCATTGATAGAACCACTTTATAGCTGTTTATGGTTGGAGAGTCAGTCAACACCTGTTATTCCCTAATGGCTATAATCATGATTTCTCTCTTTCTTCTGTAAAAACAAATGGTTACCTTTGCATTATGGCTTACTCTTTTCAAAGCACTTTCATGCATTATTTAATATTGTTCTCACAATGTTATCAAATGAATTAGCACTCATGATGATAATCAGGGAAGAAAGAAAGTTTTAAATTCCATATTTTTTATGAAGATACTAGCCTCAAGGAGAATGATTTTAGCCTCAACCATCTGGATTGGTATCCATTTTTCTAATTTTTATTTCAGTATTCTGTCCACTGTGCAATGTTGTCTCAAGGAAAGCCAAAATTCTTTGCTTTTTAAGTGTAATAACTTCTGGCTTTTTATTTTACTTATTCTATTTGCTTAAGCATATGCTTTCCCTTTACAAGTTACAATTTATCAAAAATCTGGAGATGTTTTATCATTTTTTCCCTTAGGTTCTTCGTGGTTTTGCTTCTTTCACACATTCTAAGAAATTCAATGTCGGATGTGTCTATTTATTTGTATGACTGATCTTATTAGCAAATTATATGAAAACATGAATGACTACTAATTTTATTTTAATTAAACTTTTGATGTAGATGTTAAAAATACCAACATAATTTACATTTTTGTAATAGAATTATAATGTCCAAAGGAAGACATTTCTTCTATCCTATTCTTAATATAAAGTTACCACCATTGTAATTTAATATTAATATGATTATCTTTACCACAATCCCAGCACTACGTTTGACTTTAAGCCTCCAAAAGCAAGTAAAGACTATGCGTCTTGTTTAACCACGGGTCCTTGTTATAATAACTGGCTTATAATAGATGCTCATTAAGTATTTATTGAAAGTGTGAACCATGAATACTGATTAGTTCATATCTGGAACTTTACATTCAATTCTAAGGATCACAGTTTTACAAGGTCATAAAAAATTGGATGAAATAGAAGGGAGAATGGCCTAGGTGGTCAAGGGTAAAGAAATAATCGTTGAAATGGGAGATATTAAACTTAAGGTTTAACATAAACTTTATATAATGCCACTTTATTATATAATGCATTAGATAATGTATTAATGTACATATAATGACTGATTTAAAATGTGCATATAATGCATCTTTGTATGTATATAGGTAATGCATATATGTGACTGCTTTAAAATATTTGAAATCACCTTAAATAGGTTGGGAGGTACGGTAGACTTTCTCTGTGATGCTTCATAGAAAACTCTTGGGGCGCCTGGGTGGCTCAGTGGGTTGAGCGTCCGACTTCGGCTCAGGTCATGATCTCGCGGTCTGTGAGTTCGAGCCCCGCGTCGGGCTCTGTGCTGACAGCTCAGAGCCTGGAGCCTGCTTCAGATTCTGTGTCTCCCTCTCTCTCTGCCCTTCCCCTGCTCATACTCTGTCTCTCTCTGTCTCAAAAAGTAAATAAACATTAAAAAAAAAAAAAGAAAAGAAAACTCTTTAGGCCTAATAGGTGATGTTTCAGAGAGGGTAGTTTTCAACCCAGTGTAAGTAGGGACTCTCCAGATAAAGATATACAGTTCAAGTAAAAGACTTTAAGGATATAGTGGGGCCTATGAGGTTTCTTAGTTCTAGAAACTAAATTTGCCTATTAGGCATCATAGAAACAGTTTTTTCATCATCTTGGATAACAAATCAGGTTAGCTTTATATTTAATCCCTAACTAAATGTGTAAAAATGTGATTTCATCACTAAGCAATGTTTATTGAGCTCCCAATATATGCAAACCCTGTAGGAAAAAACTTTATACTGTAGAGAGAGCTAATTTTCAAACTCTCATCTCAGAGGAGATTCAGAAATTCTTTTCCCATCCCCATATTTGGAATTGTGGCTTCCTTTGAGAGGTGTTACTACTAGAAGTGTGTGATGCATGCAAGCACATGAACACACACGTGTACACACACACAGAGGGAAAAAAAAAAGAACAAAGAAAGTTCCAGAACAGACGTTGACTTGGCACATTCTTTGAAGAAAATTAGAGTTATATTTTCAAAGGATTGTGAAGATTTAGAAAATAAACTATTAGGACAAAAGATATCAAAACAGGGATCACAGAATGCACGAAACACTTAGGTAAGGAAGGATTGTTCCCTGTGACTTAATCTAAGAACAATCTATGTAACACGTTTAAGCTGAGTTTTTAAATTATACCCTTTCTGAAAGGTTCCATTCTCTGGTTTGCTTTGCAGAAATTTACAGAGGACTCAAATTGCCTCTTGAACTGCCATTAACAAATATAGAGCATATTACCTCTAAGTTTGAAAATGACCACACTAAGAAATTTGAACTTTCTCAACCTCAACAGTTTATAAGCATACATGAAGTCATATACACATCGAAATTAATAAGAAAGTCTTTTGGTGTCAATTGGTTAAGTGTCAACTCTTGATGTTGGCTTAGGTCATGACCTCACAGTCAAGGGATTGAACCCTGTTTCAGT
Source organism: Paguma larvata (assembly GCA_030068075.1). Classification (NCBI taxonomy): domain Eukaryota; kingdom Metazoa; phylum Chordata; class Mammalia; order Carnivora; family Viverridae; genus Paguma; species Paguma larvata. The sequence continues at coordinate 127,248,027 of CM057824.1, read as the reverse complement.
CTCAGTCTCAGTGCTGGGCGTGGAGCCTGCATATGGTTGTCTCCCTCCTTCTCCTTCTGCTCTTCTCTTATGCATGTTTTCCTCTCTCAAAAAAATTTTTAAAAATTTAATACAAAAGATGATTGTCCTCATCTACTAATAACACAATACTTTAGCTTCTTGCAAAGACTTTGGATTCATATATATTAGTCTTCCAGGGTCTGAAAATGTTTAAAAATAAATACACATGCAAAGTCAATATACAACTGGATAATTTCAAAGCCTGCCCTGCATGGCACAGCCATCCCCTGCTATGATGGTTGCTGTCCAAAGCTAGAGGTTCTCAGATCTGGAATGTTCTGCCACTTCTCTTTGCCTCTATATTGGACAGAGCAGTTTATCCTCTGACAAGTGCTCCAGTTCCTCTGTAGACAGAGTACTTGCTGTTCCGTAGGTGTGGTGAGCACCTTTATTGCTCTGTACTACCTAGATCCAGCATCTTCTTTCCAGAGATGCTTCCACTCTGCCAGTATGGTGCTGTGTGCACTGGCATGACTTGTTTTCCACTTCAGAGTGTGGCAATCTCTCTGTGGCTTGTCTGGGCAGAGTATCATCTGTGGTGGTTCCTTCAGCCCTATGGGACCCCAAAGCAGTGTGAAGACCATAGAGGATTGTATAGGGAAAAGTGCCCTTCTCTTTGTGAGGTTCAAACACAGTGTTTCTTGGGCTCAGGTATGTGACAGAGTTCAGTAAATCCACCCTTTTAGTATATCCTTTAGTTTCTTCCTCCCTGGCATACGGATGTACATTCAAGGGTGTGGGCCAGCAGCAGATTTCTATAACAGCTCTCAGATCGTACTCAGAATCTCTATTCTCTTTTAACTATTAGGGTCTTATATCTAAGTCAAAGTCACCTTAAGAGTAGATTTTTGCCCTAGGAAAATTCTTACCCTCCGTGCAAATAGATGCTTCTCAATTTTGTCATATATATATATATATATATATATATATATATACGCATATATATATATATATACGCATATATATATATACACGTGTATATATATATATATATATACATGTGTATATATATATATATATACACATACACATTTGTTTTAATTTATTTAAAAATTAAATAAATAAATAAAACTATATATATAGTTATATATATATATATATATATATATATAGTTTTGTTTTAATTTTTAAATGTTTTTTTATTTATTTTGAGACAGAGACAGAGCAGTGGAGGGGCAGGGAGGGGGTGAGGGAAGAGGGAATCCCAAGGAGGCTACACGCTTTGTCAGTGCAGAGCCCAACATGGGTCTTGATTTCACAAGAGTTGGAGACCTGAGCCAGAATCAAGAGTTGGTTGCTTAACTGACTGAGCCACCCTGTCCCCCCTGTCCCTTTTATAATCCTCCAAATGCTCAGTTATGTCTGGACGTCCAGGAGTAAACACAGTATAGATATACACTGTAAGGCAGGATATAGTAGTATTTTCAGAAGAATCTCTGATGTTCAGAAACCATTACTAAACTACTTGAATTTCCTGGTGTACATTTTGGAAATACTCTATAAAGCATACATGAAGCTCAAAGGAAAGAGATTTCATGTCATGGAAAAATCAAATAACTATGATTGACTGTATAAAAGTAGTCACAGGCTGACCTTAGTTTTTTCTTCTTTCCCAAATATCTGTAGTGTTTTCTCATTACTTTCTAAAAAAACAGCTAGTACTGATTGGGTAAAGAAGGAGCCATCTCCTATCCTGTCTCCTATCCATGTAATATGCTCATTTTGGGGGCAGATGATCTTGGAACCTCTGACTCCCCACACCATGTGTGAATCATGGCATTAAATAAGAATCTGATCTTTGATTAAATGATCCTCCTACTAGAAAATCTGAGCATACCACATCTTGATAATACCTTTTTTAAAGCAAGTAAAATTTGTATTCGTCATTGAGAGATTTTATGGGTGGCATTGTAGTTTGGATTTATCCAGCACTTGCTCATGCATTCTCTCTCTCTCTCTCTCTCTCTCTCTCAATTTGTATGTGTGTATCCTTTTATACACACATACACATGCACACACACATATACACATTATATTCATAATCTGTATCTGATTTTTTTCAGATACACTGTTGGCCTTTTTAGACACAAACATCAAGAGGTATTAGGCTTGACACAAAGAGGACACCTGACATCATCAAGTTCACAAATGTAAGCGTCAGAGAGGAAACGAATTTAGATAATATATTCTTATCGCACTAAGGGATATGTTAGGTAGGGCGCATTGCTTCCTGATGACTTCACTAATAGTCTCTTTCCATGTTTTATGCTATGAAGCAGGGGCAACATCCAGGTGTTATGGACTAGATGTTTGTGTCTCCCAAAATTTGTATGTTGAAACCTAATCCCCAATGTGGTAGTATTAAAAGGTTGCACTTACCTACACTTCTGGATGTTTGGGGTAGCCATATTGTTTGACCTTGAATAATATGTGAGTGGAGATTGCGTAGGTCATTTCTGGGGAGAAATTTAAAGAAGCTATGTGTATTGCCATATTTCCATTTTTTTCCTGTCTCAGCCACATGAGATCATGTGTTGAGATGGAGGCTCTATCAGCCTGTACTGTGGGTGACCATGATGCTACCCTGCAAGGCATAGACTAGGTGAGTAAAAAATAAACTTTTCGTATGAAAAACCGCTGAGATTTGGGTGTGCTTGTTAGTGCACAGCCTCGCTTATCCTGATTAGTATACTCATTAATGTAAATTAAAAAGCTAGTTTCTTGGCATATGATCCCTTTTAATTTACAATCACTTATCGAAATCTTCTGTGCATAAGGAAAAGCACTAGGTATTTGAGATGCAGATATAGGAATCAGTAAAACTCAAGTCATTGCTCTCAAGATGCTCAGACTTTATTCTCATGAGAGTTTAATCCTTAGTAGCAGCGTACATGTTATGTTATGCTGGGTAGTTCTGTTCTGTATGTTGGAAAATAAGCATAAGAATTATCAAGGGGTAGTGTAGTCTTGTCGTGTGTGTGTGTGTGTGTGTGTGTGTGTGCGCGCGCGCGCGCGTGCGCGCGAGTGCTGGAGAGGGAGGAGTTGTAGCAAACAACTCCCTAAGTTCAAAGCAGAGGAAATGCAAATTCAAATGATACAAAGAAACAAGGCAGAAATTGGTAGAAGGTATTCCCAAGGATTATATATCTACCTACATGAAATGAAGCCAGTAGAGAAGGGGAAGAATTAGTCGCTTCAACCTGCAATATTAGGGTTCAATGCCAATATAAGGGTAATAAGAGATCTGAGATGGGGGCCAGAATTCCAGAAAGAAGGACAGTTAGGAGCATCTGGCGTATAAAGGGTGGGGGACAGATAGGGAGGCTGTGGCCCAAATGCACAGAAATACTCCAGGTGTAAAGAGATCATGGGCCCAAGTAGAGAGTGGACATCCAACCAAGTTCTTCCAGTACATGACGCGAACGCAAAAAACAGGTTCTACCTTGGTACTACCATTTCCTTGTTATTTAAATTTGAGCCTATTACATAGTTTCTGTGTGCTTTAATTCCTTAATCTGTACAAGAATAACTTAATTCAGTGTCTACCTCATAATTGTCATGTGAGCATTAAATGAAGTAATCCCTATAAAGAGTATATGATAGTGTCTGGCAGATAATAAGTGCTTAGCAAAAGTAAACTATCATTTTTATTATGGATACCATTATGTGATTATCCTTTCCCTAGAGTCCCAAGTCGTGAGTGTCTTGGTTCACAAAATTTGGGTGACTCCATTAAAAATCAACATGTGAAATAATACTGAAGCCTGACTGATTTGGTAGAACCAATGTGCAATGTTAAGCCTAGTAATTAAGTAATTATTTTTCTTTATTTGCTTAATATCTGGTTTCATTATTTTGATTATATGGAAGTATATCATTTGGTTTTCATAGGGGAACTTTAGCAATTCTCTCTAAAGGGAAAAGAAAAGCTTTTGCTGAAGCCATTACAACAGTTACTTTTTCTGATTTGTATTTCATCCTCTTTAATCCATTATGGGTTTTTTAATTCATTCAGTGTATTTGGTTAAAATCTTTCTCCTTCTTCCCACTTGCTTCCAAAAATGCATTTGCTATTAAACTCATTTTCTAAATGTGATACATTGATATGAGTTTTCTGCACATTTTTATGATGCTGACACCAGTGAATACTAAGAGGAGGTTGAAACTGTTGGGATTTTATGTGACTTTGATGACAGATACCGTTAAGGCTTTCTTTTCTGCTTTATGGTTTGAGCAATGATCCCTCTTTTTTTACAATGTGTAAGATAACATTCCTATAATGTTAAGAAGAAGAAACAGTGATTCGAAAGAATAAGCAGACACTCTGGCTCTAAGAAATGAAGGCATAAGAAAAATGAAGGATACAACTTAGATTTGACTAAGGGTATTTCAGGACTCGTGTCTCTTTTTGTCAATGATTATTTGGGTAATAAACGCTTTATCTTTTCTCATGACAGAGCCAGGCCTGCTTCTGAGTCAGACATTCTGCTAAACAATGAGGAAGTATTTTTAAATCTTCTTTGCTCTCTTAAGGGTTGTAAAAAGGAAAATGACATCTACGTCTTTGCACGTGCTTAGTTTGAAGTCATATTAATGAGGACTAGTATTTGGAGGAAGAAGGGATTCTTATAAAAGAAAGGAGGCAGATGGGTAGACAATTACTGGGAATGCATAGAGGCTAACTAATTTGTGCAATAAGAAAAACACTAATATTTAGCAGCAGTCCTCATCTTCAAAACTGTATTCCTCCCATGCCTATCTCCTCTCTCTTCTTTCTAAATATGAGGCATGCATTTTTGTTTACGTGCCTGTTTAAAATTCTCTCATTTATTTACATGAATCTTTGTCCCCTCCCCCACTCCCCCCCAATCCACTCAGATGTGTTGTATGTCTGTGAATTATACCCCAAGTGTGACAGACGATGACTATTTGGAGGATGCCAAGTAGCAGTTGCCCTAGCAACAATAACCAGGGGATGCTTCTCAGAACTTCTGCCTCCTCTCTTCCCCGTCATTTTCCCTGTTTTGAGAGTTAGATAACGTGGTTACCTGAATTAGTGGAAGCTGGTTCTTCCCCCCACCCCGCCCGCACCCAGCATAATGAAAGAGAGAAAACTCAGAGATGTCTGCCTTTTCCTTACTATCAGGGGAAATTGAGTATACCTCTGCAGTCAAGATTGAAAGGAGACACACTCCTAGAAGGGAAAGAGCTGTGTGCTCTCATACTCTAATAAATTCTTGATGGTAGGAGAATTGTCAGAACTGCTACTGCAAACCACTTGTGAGGAATGAAAAAAAAAATCATTGTAGAATTTCCACACGTGGTCTAAAAGAACAGTATGTAAATTGGATTGTAAGATGCTATGTTCTGCAAGTGGAAATTTCTGGTCTGTAGTAAATCGGATATGGCATATTTCATTTTACTTTCTTAAATGAAGAAAACCTAAAACAATTGGAGTGTAATCTAGACAGTGAAATGGAAAATTTCTTTTAGTTACTAATGACTTTATTGATATGTATATCCTCTCCCCCAAATAAATATTTATAATAAACCTAAAGAACGAAGTTTAAGGAAAATGCTATTTCGTTAGAGAAACTGAGTGGATTTCTGTGAAGCAAAAGAACCTTAAGTTTCAGCTTCAAGTCTCACTTGCAAAGGCCTCTTCCAAGACCCTGTATCTAAATTTGCATTTGTAAGTATATTACTATTATTCTTAAAAAGCCGCTCCCTGGTTATATGTACTCTAAGCTCCACAAATCCTGGATCCATCTCTCACAAGGGGGAATATAAGTGACTTATTTGATCACAGCTTCTTGCTTTTTTATCACTTTTTATGATATTTACATTTGTAATCTTGTAGCTTTGTGTTGAATCCTCATGTCCGCTTTTATTGTTTTTTTCTTCTGCTTTAAGGGTTATGATAGATCTTCCATTAATCTCAAGCTTACACAGTTTTAAACAAAAATAACAAAAAAGAATGTAGTGTGCATACATCATTATACTTTTGAAACCATTTAGTAAAAATTATGAGTAGAGAAAGAAATGTGTAACTATAGCAAAAAACAGTTTTATTTATTTATTTATTTATTTTAATGTTTATTTATTTTTGAGAGAGATAAAGAGACATAGTGTGAGTAGGGGAAGAGCAGAGAGGGGGAGATACCGAATCCAAAGAAGGCTCCAGGCTCTGAGCTGGCAGCACAGAGCCTGACTTGGGGCTCGAACTCATGAACCATGAGATCATGATCTAAGCCAAAGTTGGATACCAAACCGACTGGGCCCCCCAGGCTCCCCATGATCCAGTTATTTTTAAAAAGCTAATTTATCTTGTAACCATGCTATTTAAAGTCTATTCTATGTAATTTCTGTGGCAAACATCTGATTTCTGACTGGAAGAAGTTTCTGTATAATCTTAATGATAAATACAATTAAATAAGTGTTTAATGCAGGTTTATTCAGAATTCCTTTTCCATTTTCTTTAAATGAACAGTTTTCACCATATATATGCCAATAATATTTGAAGGATATGCCCATGATACTTTGGGTTTACATCAAATAAACAGTATTTTATAAATAATATCCTAGAAATTTTTGGTAATTGTTTGAACCTAATACTTCATGATAACTGTTACTCATGGTAACTAGTCAAGGGTTCAACTACCCTTTGAAAGGTATGGTAAAACTGAAAGTCTTTGTGCTTCTACTAATTACATTTAACACCATTTACCTTTTACCTTTAATAGAAATATCCAGTTGCTCTACCAAAAGGTATTCTCCTAAGAACAGGGTCTATATTTATATTTTATATTCCAAGAGAACAGAACCTTGAACTTAATAGAATCTAATGTGTATTTTTTTAGTTGGATCTTACATAATGAATTTTTCAAGAACTTTGCTCTTAAGCCCTATAACTTACAGGGCTGATAATGTGAATCCCATAGTAGACACTACTGAAAATTTTTATTTTTATAAAAATATATAAATATTTAAAAACAGGTAATATATTCATTCACATAACTCAAAATTTAAGAAGTACAAAAGGAAATATGTACATTAGAAAAAACTCTGATTTTTTCAAAGATATTTTAGGTATGTACAAACAAAAATATGTACATTCTCTTTAGCTTAGTATATAAACTGTACAGACTTAATGTTTTATTAACACTTTTGTAAATTGGTTCATATATGCAAACAAAAAACTCTGTTCTCATTCTTTGTTATGGCTACATTGCGTCTAATTTACTTATACATGTAGTATAATTTATTAAACTGGTATCTTGTTGATGGATATTATGATCTTTTCCAAATCTTGCTTATTGAAACTGCATTGCAGTGAATAACCTTGGACATGACACCACATATTGTACAAATGAGAAAAAAAATTATAAGCCCTATTTCTATTTCTGAAATAAGGGTCAAAAGTTACATGTTTTTATATATCAACACATATGGCCAGACTGTTTTCCATACAGGATGACTTGATTTTTATTCACAGTCAGAATACCCATTTCTTTTATTCATATTTACAGAATGTGCTATCAAATTTTCAGTGTTTGTTGATAAGTAGGTACAAAAAGCAGTCGGTATAGTCCTAACTTACATTTGTTCCTTTATTTGAAGGTTAGACTGTTTTCATATGTTTAAGAACATTCGAATTTATTTTCAATTTATCATTACACTGTTTAGCTCCTTCCTTGCACTCAGGCAAATCTGTAAACATTTTACTTATTTATTTAGTTCCGTCCTTGGTCCCCATTTGTCTTTTTGATTATTGTACAGGCTCCTCGAAGGTCAGTACTTCAGTTTCTTGTTCATCACTGACTCATCAGCTCCAGCTCAGCACCTTCCCCAGCAGGCATTCTGGAAATATTGTCGGACGAATGATTTAGTGGAATAATGTGAGCCCACCAGAAGGTCTCTAGTATGCTGCCACAGATCTTTGTCCTCGACACTATGCCCAGTTACCTCCGAGTCTCCCAGAACAATCGGTGTCCTTTATGATCATTTTGAAAGTTTGCTGAGCTATTTGAAATAGAATTGAGAAGCACAGTACTTAAGGAGATTCCTACTTAATATTTTAGAATATGACTTCCTTATGGCTTCTTCAGAATAATTAATTACAATCATACTTTAGCTTTCCATAAGGGAGAAGGTTCTCTAATGAGAATTCTAGGTTACTTAAGTTTTTAATACTATCATAGAAAGGGAAACAAAGATGAATCTGGGAAATAGGTAGAGAATAAATATGTTTATTAACAGACCTCAGTATTATATATTGGGAACTGAGAAACCTTTCTGTGAAGGAGCACACAAAATTTCCTACATGGAACTTTGTCATTGACTAAGAATGTAGAGTTTTCAGGAATGTGATTGTTTTCAAAATTAATTGTCAATTAAAATACTGGGTTCTAAAGCTTGTTCACTACAAAGAGCTTAAAGGGCTTTGTCAGTTATATAGAAGTCTGACTTCATTCTGAGCAGGGCCATATCCCTGAGATGTTGTCTTATTAACTGATTTTGGAGTTTGCACAGAAGAATCCAGAAAAGAGAGGCTGGAGATCTAGGTAGTTGGGTGAGAAGCGTTTCTGATTCTAGGAGAAGACAGAAAGGCCTTGTAATGTGGTTTGGGGAAAAAAAAAAGCAGGCTTGGGTGGTCTACTCAAAGAGACATAATACTTTATGACCAGTTTTAAGGGTTTATTTTCCCCCACAGTAAAATTCCTTGATGCAATCCTCAAAACTTCAGTTCAATTTGTTAAACTAATGTAGTCTCAGGTAAACTGCTATAGGGAAGCCAAAGTGTGGATATATATTCATGGCATGGGGTGAAATTGATCAAACAGAACAGGATCAGCGCAGAGAGATAATGATGCACAGAGGCAATTGTTGAAAAATCCCAGCTCTGTGGTGAGAATTGAGAGGTGACAAGTGATAGCCCAGGTATATAAGTGCAGCCCACATTGCGGGGACCTCCGAAACAACAGAGATGGGATCTGAACTTCCTGTATTCATGAGAATGGGACTTGGATTATAGTTAAATGGTAACAAGTCAGCCTAGAAGACTGGGAAACTTGGGGCATCTACAAATGTGGCTTAAAGAAATTGCTTATGGATATTTGTTACAGGTCCTCGGTGTAGTTCAAGAGTGGTTCTTGTCTCATATTTCAGTGCTCACTTTGCGCACTTTTAAAAATTTATGGCTACATATTCATGTGTGTTAGTATTTTTTTCCCTAACCAGAATATAAACTCCTTGAAAAAATACGAATTCTTCTACATCATGCTTATCTCTCATTGTATCTTACATGATAGTGAGCCGATATTATGGTGCTAAGCATATGTTTATTAAATGACACTTCATTGGACCAGTTCTTTTTTAGGACTATATAGCCTATGGTCTCAAATGAGTCTCATCACCTGAAATAAGACCTTAAATATATTTCACATATGCTTTCTTATTATGTGGTCTTTTCACTTACGATGGGTTTGCTTTTTTCTTTTCATTACCATCCTCACTTAACTTTGAATGTCTTGCCCCCTCAGTAACACTTGAATTTCAATATTCCTTATAAAGAACAACAAGATAACTAAACTGAATTCTTCTCTTACGCTAACATAAAATCAACAATGAATTCATATCTCAAATCTATGCTCATGTTTTGAGCATAATTCATGAATGCTTAAGTCCACATGTTATGTGGCTATCCAGCTATTTCTGCAAACATGAACTACAAATGTGTTTTAAAGTTCTGAGCAGACCTGTGACCAGCTGACACTTCTCAGGAAATCTTTTTTTTCTTCCAAAGATCTTGTTCTCAAACTTTCAGAAGTTTAACTTATTTAAGTGTTCTCAAAGCTGTATAAATTACACCTGTTTCTTACGTCTGCAAAAGCTTACCAACTAACAAATGTCAGGAAAGGCAGTGAATAAATAATACAGATCTGACAGCGTCCTGGATGGGGTGGGAAGGATTGAGGAGAGGGAGGAGAGGAAAAGAAAGCAAGTGGTGCCTCAATCCCACACGCTCATAGTCCCTTCACCGACGACATTACTGAGTTTGATCAGAAATCCTGCCTGCAGCTCATGAGTTAAGAAAACAAACCATCCCAAGGATGGAAGTGTTATTTACTTTCCTAAACATTTTCAAGAATAGTACAACTAAGACTTCCAATGGGCTGGGCATCTAGGTGGCTCCATCATAGTTTTGAATAGTGAGTTTCCAGGATTGGTAGCAGAGGAAGTATTTCTTACTAAAAAATTAAAAATGGAGGAGAGGGGGGAGATGAGGGGTCGGTCGTTCCCTCTGCTTATGCACAGCACGTTCCCAGAGACCGTGCAGCTGACGCGCAGCAGACTTTTAGTTTTTGTTCAGGTCTGGTTTTGATCTGCAGTGTTCAGGGATAAGCAATTCCTTTCAAGTTATTTGCAAACCTTGTCAAAGACTGATTGCAGCATGACATTGATGACAGACTGATTATTACTTGTCTCAAAAAGCGGTGTAAGAACATATTGGCTTTCATGCCAACATCCAGCTTGTCATTAGCGTACAGCGCAAATGGCAGCGGTTTATACCGGAATCCTGGAAACCTAGGCTAGAGGAGGAGTCTCTGTTTCTATTGGTTTTGGAAAGATTTCAATAAAATTTTAGGGACGATTTTTGTTTAGTGGAATTTCCGCAAACACCAAGACAAATGGTCTCGATCTAAAGTGTCATTGGTTATCTTAAGAGACATTTATTCCAGTAGGCTAGGCAGAAAAAATAAAGAAGATATAGAAAATAATATTAAAATATAAACAACTTGTTATTTGTGAAGTAAATCGACTAAAGCTTAGAAGTGAATTCGGTTGCAAAGCCGTGCTTCCTTGGAAGCGCAGAGTACTAAGTTTTGGTAGTGTCTCAATAACCAAAGTCAGATCCAACCAGATGAATAAATTATCTGCTCGGGGTGAGTTCGACCTTGCAGGAGATACTTTCCCTTTCTGGACCACAGAAGCTTACTCGCATTAAAGAAACATGTGTTCTGAATCCTTTCCAGGAATTAAAAACTCTATAATTGCAATTTTATTCAGGAGTCATGAAAGTTACCTACATGCCTACTTCATACTTAGGAAACCGTTACTGGCTGGCAGCTAACTGGTAGTATCAGAAATCACAATCTTGTATTGCCTCTTCACATATGCTCCTTTTATTATTTCTTGCTTCTCTTGTTAGAAGGGTAACACGATAATCTCATTAGGCCATAGCTGTTCATTCACAGAAGGAACAACCACCTCGATTTCTTCAAAAGCATATTAACTCCGTAATGAGATGACTTGTTAACGTTCATCGGGAAATTTTAACTGAAAAACAATATTGTACATGACAAAATTTAAGTCAAATGTGTGAAACAGCATTTTACGAAAGAAAAATCTTACCCTTATGCTGAGAGGGAATCACTGATGTGTACATATATATGTTGATTGTCCCCCAATTTTTACATAAGTTTAAGTAGAACTCAACACAGTATTCCCATCTATGTTTTATTCTCTCACCAGTATCAGAAGCTATAGAGATAAGACTTTAGGTAGACCTGGATTCCTAGTTTACTTGGGATGGTGAGATTCCAGAGATGACTGGAGTTGACATTCGAGTCGTGTAAACCTGATATGTTTGCTTATCAATATGCTTGAACTGGTCCATGTTGGCTCACAGTTTGGTAAAAGAGATAAAGGTAATTATTCCCAGAATAAGAAAAACTAGAACCCTGATACATTTTAGATGGTTTGTGGCAGTTAATTCTAGGCCAGACGGAATAAAGAACACTCTACTCTCACCCTGAGCAGGACCTCAGTTAGCCTTTCTATGACCCAAAACGATCATCACCTTTCTCATCTTGCTCAATTACCATCATCCACAGAGAGAAACCTTGCAGGACGTGGGAGCTTACGTTTCTGACATGGAGATAACAGCTGAGCCTCTAGCTATATGTAGTCAGCTTCATATAGTTAAAACCTCACTTCCTTTACCTAAATAAAAATATCCAATATACTTTGACCGTTGGAATCTATCAACCACACTCACCTTTGTAATGATCATTCAGGTGCTATACTTTTAAACCTTTCCCTCCCTAATCAAGGTTACAGAAGCTTCCAGTTCAAAACGGTGAACTCAGTATACAAGTCTAACTCACCTACATTCCTAAATCCCAGTAAAATGAGAAATAAATATTCAAAAATCATAAATATATTTTAGAATCTGAACATAAAAAATCAGAACCCAGAACTAGATTCTTTCTGAAATTAGAAGTATGTGGTTTTATGTTATGAATATGATAGTTAAATTTATGTGTCAACTTGGCTGGGCACCAGGGTGCCCAGATTTTGGTAAAACATTATTCTGAGTGTTAGTGTTTTTGGAGGAGATTAGCATTTAAATTGGTGGATTCTGAATAATGCAGATTGCCCTCCATAACGTGGGCTTCATCCAATCAGTCGGAGGCTTAAATAGAACAAAAAGACCAGCCCCCCCCCACACATGAGAGAATTCTACAGCAAGAGACCTTTCAACTTAAACTGGAACATTGACTCTCCTGGATCTCCACCTACTGGCCCACTGGGCAGATTTTGGATTTTCCAGCCTCCATGCTGGCTTATCATGAATTCCTTACAATAAATCTTTCTCTCTCTATATACATATCCTGTTAGTCCTGTTCAAACTGGAGAAACCTGGCTAATACAATGGACTTTATTAGGCAGAATTAATAGCCACCTTAAACACACACAGTGTTAGGTACATTGAAAATGAGAGTTGTTTTTTCCATTAAAGTTAGGAATGTGTTTAAGTATTGAGTTGGCAGGTAGAGAATAAGAATGGTCCAGATTTGGTAATAAAAATGATAGATTAAAACTATGCTTACAGTCCAGCTGACAAGGTCAACTGTATTTGTATGTGTCTGTGTGTGTCTGTGTTATATCTTATCTGTCTACTATCTTTCATCTACATAAACAGCTAAAATTTGAAGGCTTACTGTGTCGGACACTGTATTGAATACATTACATAGATTATCCCATTTAATGCCCACAACTACCCTATAAAGTAAGTACTATTATTATGTTTATTTAACATATAAAGGTAAATTTTAATATAGTGACTTAAAATTTTAATATAATGAATAATTTTTCTAGGCTTACATAGCTACTATGATCTGAGATTTCTGACACATTATCAAGAATTATTTGGTCAAAATTACACAACAAATAAATCATGGAGCTGAAATTAGAACCCAGCAGTCTGATCTCAGAGACTATGCTGTTAGTCACCATGCTCTGTGAAGAATGAAGCCAGCGTATCTTTAATAGCAAACCCTGACTAGGACATTACCAGGAAAGAAAATTTTAACCACCTTCTCTCATAAACTTGTTCCCAAAAAATTAAGTGATATATTAGTAAATTGAATCTATATATGTATTTTAAAAAACTTAGTAAACAATAATGTAGTGTGGCTTACCAGAAAGTTGCAAGGTTGTTTTTTAACATTCAAAAATCAACAGTGTAGTTCACAATATTAACTCTAAAAAGGAGAAAACAATATGATCTTTTTTTAATTTCAATTTTTTTAGAAGTTTATTTATTATTTTGAGAAAGAGAAAGAGAGAGAGCACAAGGTGGGAGGGGCAGAGAAAGAGAGAGAGGGAGAGAGAGAGAGAATCCCATACAGGCTCCATGCCATCAGCACAGACCTGGTCATGAGGCTCAAACTCACAAACTGCAAGATCATGACCTGAGCCACAATCAAGAGTCAGACACTTAACCAACTGAGCCACCCAGGTGCCCTGAGTGTGATCATCTTAATACATATGCAAAAAGCATTTGATAAAATTCCATACCCAGTCATGAAAAAATCCCCAAGCAAATTAGAAGTAGAATGGAATTTCATTAATCTAATAAAATGTATCCAGAAAAGAACTTATAGTCAGCATGTTAGTTTGTAGTAAGAACTGTTATATTTTCTCCAGGGGTGGAAAGTGACAATGGTCATCATTTCTAATTTTATTCAGTATGGTACTAGAGGGTGTAGCCAATGCAATAAAGCAATGAAACAAGGGCACCTGGGTGCCTCAGTTGGTTAAGCATCCTGACTCCTGATTTTGACTGAGGTCCTGATCTCAGGGTATTGAGATCAAGCCCCACCCACTTCGAGCTGGGCATGGAGTCTGAGATTCTTTCCCTGTCCCTCTCCAATTCTCGTGGGTGTGTGCATACACTCTCCCTCTCTCTCTCTCTAAAAAAAGAAAATAAAAATAAAGCAACAAAAGAAATAAAAGTTATAGAGATTGAAAAAAATTTAAACTGTCATTATTTGAAAATGATATGGATATGTACTTAGAAAGTTCAAAAGAGTTCAAAAGAATGTACAAAAATGATTAGAATAATGTCAGTTTAATAATTCACTGGATATAAAATTGATATACAAAATATAATTGCATTTCTATAAATTAGCAGCAAATATTAAGAAATTAATAAATGCCACTTATAATAGCACAAATAAAATCCCTAGATATTTAGAAATAGTTCTAATGAAAACCATTCAAGTTCTCTGCATTGTAAACAATGAAAAAGAGTGCCAAGAAAAATGTTTTAAAATCCAAATAAATGGATGGATAGAACATGTTCTTGCATTGAAGAGCTCAGTATTAAAATGTAAGTTCTTCCAAAATATATATTTTCAATTTCTCTCAATAAAAATAACAGAAGGGTATTTTCTTTTCCTTGTTTTTGTTTGTTTGTTTTTCGTGGAGGAGGGATAATTGTCCTGCTAATTCTAAAATGTGTATGCAAACGCAGAGGACCTAGAAGAGCAAGATAATCTTTTTATTTTTATTTTTATTTTTAATATTTACTTTGAGAGAGAGCACATACACACAGGGAAGGAACAGAGAGAGAGAGGGAGAGAAGAGAATCCCAAACAGGCTTCATGCTGTCAGCACAGAGCCTGACATGAGGTTCAAACTCATGAACGAAGAGATCATGACCTGAGCCAAAATCAAGAGTTGGTGGCCTAATGGACTGTGCTACTGAGATGTCCTGCAAGACAATCTTTAAAGGAAAACATTTCTGTCTGCATTGTACTGACAGAGATCAAGTCTTATTATAAGTAAAAGTTCAGAAAGTAAAACAATGTGGTATTGAATGGTATTGATGTAGAAATAAACAGGCCAGCAGAACAGAGTAGGATATTCAACTCATACATATGATCACTTGACTTATACATATGATTACAAAGATGCCACAGCAGTTCAATGCAGAAAAGATGGTGGTTTTAATAAATTACTGAGTCAATTGAATATCCATTTGAAAAATAAGTTGGCCTGTACCTCCCACCATTCACAAAATTGGATTAACGGTAGAATTTAGACATAAATGTGCAAGGCCAAAGAAGAACACTACTAGAAGAAATTATAGGAGAATGCTTTCATGAGCTTGTGGTAGGAAGATTTCTTCACTGGGACAAAAATAATTAGCCATCAAAGAAAAGATTAATAAGTTGGAATTCATTTAAATTAGTCAATTCTCTTCATTAACTGATAGTAGTAAGAGTAAAAAAATTCAAATTATAAAATGAGAGAGGATGATTTTATGTATTTTATATATCTTATATAAATTTTATAACTATATATAAACATATTTGTTAATTATAATGTATAGCTACATACAAGTAATTACATTAGTATATATGTAAAAATCAAGATATATAAAGAATGCTAACAACTCAGTGAGAAAAAATTTTTTTTAAGTTTATTTGTTTATTTTGAGAGAACACAGGCAGGGAGGGCAGAGAGAGAATCCCAAGCAGGATCTGCAGTCAAGCACAGAGTTGGAAGCAGAGGCCAAACTCATGAACTGTGAGATCATGACCTGAGCCAAAATCAAGAGTCAAACACTCAACCAACTGAGCCCCTCCAGTGCCCCGAGAAAAAAATTTCAATGAGTAAAATGCTTGAATAACTACATAACCAGAGAGAATATCCAAATGACCACTAGGCATATGAAAAGTTCAGAATCATTAGTCCTCAACTAAATACAAATTATAACCCCAATGCAGAAACACCACATCCAAGGAGAAGGGCTAATATTTTAAAAGACTAAAAGTAGCAAATCTCTGATATGAATCAAATAGAATTCTCAAACACTATACAAATTAATACCCCAACTGATAATCATTGTGTTGGAAAATTATTTGGTAGTATTTACCAAAGCTAGATATACACATAGTCACTTCCTCTCTGAGTTGTATACACAATGGAAATGAATGTTTATGGCAACAAATAGCATGTACAGTAACATTCCCTAACTTTATTTATAAAAGTCCCAAACAGGCAAAAACCCCATTTATCCAGAAGCAGAAAAATAAATACGTACATTAAGGTATATTTATATAATGAAATATTTAGCAGCAATGAATAATAATTACAGTGAACACTGATACTATAGAAGAAAGAAATTGCTTGATAGAAGTGGGAGGGTCAGTAAGAAGTATGTGTGTATTGTTTCATACGGATCATTTAAAATTATAAAACATATTTCGTATTTGAGCTTACTGAATATGAATTAAAAGCTGCAGGACTCCCATTTTGCTAATGTTGATGTATATACAGCAGGACAGCCACCAGAAATATCGCAGAAGCCAAAACCTCTCCAAGTCAAGACTTCAAATAGGACACGGCTGAAAGTATTCTCACCTACTAGGCTTAATAAAGACCCTGGAACCTCACACAAACAAGCATATGCATTAGTCAGTGCATGAGATTCAGTGGAGAAGACTTGGCAGAAAGACAAAAAAGAGTCTCCAAACTTCTTTGGAAAGTGTTTTGCCACTTATCCTAAAGCTAGAACTCTGCCAACTGGAGTCAGTGGGCTATTATAAATTTATATATGCATTTAATCTGCCTGGAGAATTTTTTTACTTATATGTATATCAACATTTCAAAACAACCTTTTAAGATCCAGAATCTTCCCAGAGGAAGGTTCTTTATAAGTGAGAGGCAGCTTTCCTTCTGAGGGACAGCAATGACTAGTTTGTTTGAGTACAAAACTGACAGTTGGAAAAGTCTGAAATATAATTCTGGCTTTTCTACTTCCTTAGGTTCGCCATACAGAATAAACACGAACCTGTTAAGCAAGCAGAATTTTGGAAGAAGTACATACACATTTTAAAGAAGAGCTGGAAACTCTACTGTAATAAGGGTTAGGGAAATCCCTTGACCATTATCTGAGTGACCCTGTCTGATTAGATCTGGATGGAAACCATTGGCAAAATTAGCACACAGACTTCAGGAGGCTTTGCAAAATGAAATGAGAACGAGATAATAGGATTCTGTAGAAAAAGTACACAATTATGTGAAATTGTTTGGCCTTTATAGTCTGAAAGGAAAGAAGTTTTAAAGTATTGCGTATGAGTGATTTTTTAAGTTAATGGAAATTAATGGAAAAATTAATGAATAATGAAGTAATATTATAGCCTGAAAGAAAAGTCTTACAGAAATTCATTTTGTTGCATTCTGGAGGAAGCATCTTAGCCTTTGCTAAGTCTCCTATGTAGATAGTGTTTCCTATCAGGATATAACTGTTACCCTCAAGCATCTCAGAGGTGGTAATCACTAATTGCTGGTTGATGTACACTATGTAAATAGTATACATAGTTATTTATGGGGAATATTTGCAGTCTTTTTAGTTTAACTTGCTATAAAGGGACAAAGTTCACCATAGAGTATGAGAAAAGTTACTTCAAATTGTATCTGATGGAAAATGGAAATAAAACAAAGGGATCCCGTGCTCTCAACAAGAAGCAGTTGGAGAATTGTGGGATCAAATAGAGGATATAGTAAGTAGGCAGAAGTGTCGGTAGAAGGATTCCAATATTAAGGAGACCTTTTCTTTCAAATGGGCCTTCTAAATACTGGTTTAAGAATTGGTGGAATTATGAGATATGTTAGTCAGTTCATTGGATTATTTGCTGGAGATTCAAGCTTCTCCAAAATGGAAGGCTAGTCTCTTAAGAGGCAATTAGCAAATTCAAGTTTTAGCCAAATTCTTGGAGTAGGCTGATATTGGAAGAGAAAATAAAAAAATAATTGACATGATCATGTGTGATTTTGGTAGTTCCAGGTCCATAATTTACAAAAGATATAGATTAGTAATTCAGAAGTTATTTGTGGTGAGACTCTGGAGACTCTTTGAGACTCTGGAAATGTCTTCTTTTTCATTAAATCTTCACCCAGTATTTTAGCACCCATTGATTATTAATTCCATCATTATATATTTATTAGTTTGTAATCTACTGTAAGGAAAATATTCTTTCCTTCCTTTCTAATGTCCTTCTTTTCTTCCTACCCTCTCTCCCTCTTTCTCTTCTGTTTTTCTTTCTTTCCTTCTCTCTGTCCCTTTTCTTTTTTTCTTTTCTTTCCTTTTCCTTTCCTTTCTTTCTTTCTTTCTTTCTTTCTTTCTTTCTTTCTTTCTTTCTTTCTTTCTTTCTTTCTTTCTTTCTTTCTTTCTACTTCAGTATAGAATAGGGATTCTTATTTTCTTCAATATGTTGATTATCATGCATTTTGAGCTCAGAGTGACCATATTTGGCCTGTGGGAGCCACCTCAAATCCTTCGTCTTTCTAATATGTTTAGATCATTTTTTAGTACTTCCTTATTTTCTGGCCACAAAGAGGTCCTAGGAAACTTTCTCTTTTGCTAAACTGTCCTGGAATCCAGCCTGTCCTTGCTGCTTTGAGATAAAGAAGGCTAGTGTCTGTTGGGTCTTGATTTGATGCTGTGTCCTAGTCAAGAGAATCATAAGTCCACCCCTTTTGTGATATGAAATAATTTACACTCAGTCTGGCAGATTCCTTAAAGAATCTAGAAGGCTTTGATAGCCTTTTTAATTTCCTTAAAAGATGCAGACTTCAGTTGTTTTATATTCTTTCAGTCTTTGCTACGAATGTCAAAGGTGGAGGCAGTAAGGCAATCTTGTTTACAGTGTACCGGAAGACAATTAATCAATCCTTAGCTATCCGGTGGATTATTTTATTCAAGTGACCATTTAAGTTTAAAAAATGGTCACATTGTTTGTCATTTAGGGTGCTAACAGGACACTGGATTCATCTTAGATGGTTCATATGAAAAGTTTTAAACAAAGAAATAACATACAGAGTTGTAGCAGGGATAAGAGAACAAGCAAGAGTTAGTGAGGTCCCCAAATACTGGCAATATGAGGGAGCTTTGGCCATTCAAAGGGCCAGAAGGACATTGGAAGGACACAGGTATGGTGGGCCATGGGAACGAAGACCATGGAGAAAGACTGATGAAAATATTAGTTGTAGAGGGATACAGCCACTGCCACACTTGTGCCAGGCATCAAAGAAAGGAGGAGAGGGAGAGTAAATGCAGTTTTTTTTTTTTTTCTCTTTTCCTACCCTCTTCTACTGCAGTGGTCTCAGTGGCCAAACCTAACTGAAGGTCATCCTGCAGGAGAGCCAAGGACATGCAATTCACAGCGATCGCCTGTAGGAGCACTGTATTAGTAAGGGTTCTCCAGACAAACAGAACCAATACAATCAATCTATCTCTATCTCTATCTATCTATCTATCAATCATCTATCTATCTATCATCTATCGATAGAGAGAGAGATGGGAGATTTATTATAGGAATTGATTCTAATGGCTATGGAGACTGAGAGGTCCCATGGTCTACCATCTGCAAGCTGGAGACCCAGGAAAGCTGGTGGTGTAATTCAATCCCCATCCAAAGATCTGAGATTGCAATGGGGTGGGAGGCCCAATGGTGTAAATCCTAGTCTGAGTCCAAATACCCAAGCATAGATGACCAACGGCAGGAGGCGGTAAATGTCTCAGCTCAGTTAGGGAGAGAGTGAATTCACCCTTCATCTGCCTTTTTGTTCTATTTGGGTGCTCGAT
Source organism: Paguma larvata (assembly GCA_030068075.1). Taxonomy (NCBI): domain Eukaryota; kingdom Metazoa; phylum Chordata; class Mammalia; order Carnivora; family Viverridae; genus Paguma; species Paguma larvata. Next base: position 127,228,022 of record CM057824.1, on the reverse strand, counting down.
GGATTTGATGACATCCACCTGCCATCTCAGTCCACCTGCTTTACTCACTCTCCTGATTCACATGCTAATCTCTTCTGGAATCATCCTCGCAGACACACCCAGAAATAATGTTTTACCAGCTCTTTGGACATCCCTTAACCCAGTCAAGCTGACACTTAAAATTAACCAACACAAGCACAATGAGGTCAGACAGGGGAGAGAAATGGGTTTTGTGGGCAAAGGAAGAAGAGCCTATGCATGTGCTCAGACACAGTCTTCTTCACCACCACCTGGGAGCTCAGCGTGACTTATTCTGTGGCAAGGTTCTGGATGCTGAGTTTCCTGTGCTCGATGCCTCAGAAATGCACTTTTAACTCAGTTCAAAAGATTCTGCCACACACAAGAGGTATCATATTTACTTTATTAGAAGGAGCTTGTACCTTTCTCTTGCTCTTACAAAATCCAATTTGTTGTTCTACTGAGAGAAAGCGTGTCAGGTGCATATGTGGATAAGGCATTCATAAACAAGTCTACATTCAGCTCGCACAATCTAACCCTGTTAGAAGCTATCAGTTAAGGTATTTTCAGGGGGACTAAAGTTGATTAGGAGAGAACAAAGAAGCAAAAGTCATACTGCATAATAAAAATGGAAATTAGTTTAAATTCTCAGCTCCATTTCCTGAGCCAATGAACATAAAGTTCATGCTCTGCACATCTGTTTGCTGAGACGGATCTACAGTTATGTTAGGGTAAACTAAAATAAATCCCAAATAGGTTTCTAGGGTCATCCTCAGAACTGAAAACATACATCTCGGTCTCTCTGTGGGCAGATTTAGGGACATACTCTTTGAGGTTTTTGTGCGGGTTGTGATTTCCTCATTTTTACAAGAACTATAAAATTATAGTATTTTCCCATTATATTTTCCCTTTTAAGCTTGGCAAGCATGCTGTACGGATCCGGTGCCAGTATTACATCCATGAGGTACTTAAGGCCAAATGTCTACATTTTAGAAAATTTAATTATAAGGAAAAGAAGAATTTATGAAAAGCCTACTACCAATAGAAATGTTTTCATTAAATATATTTCCATCCAATTATGAACCAAAGCAGCTTTCCTTTTTCTTTTTTCTCTTTCATTTCTTGAACCGTTTTGCTGCTGTGTTTACAGCCTGGTACTGCAGCGCTGTGCTAGCAAGGGAGACCAGAAAGCAGACGTGACCAGACACAAAGGTGATAAAGGCTTGTCTCATTTCAATGTTCAACCCGAGTGGAATGCAAATAGCAAGCAGTGCATGACAAAAAGTAAATTAAATCTTTAAAATCCTTCTTTTAATAATCTTAGATGGCATTGGCGGCTCAGGTAAGGCTTTTCTACAAATACAGGATTTTTTGCTCAGCAAAATCCCCTTTAAAGCCAGACAAGAGGTAATATACCTTGGTCTCTTCAATATAAATGGCATTTCTTCCTTTTCCACACTGCCTTTTCAACGCACAAACACGTACACACCTATATTTTCCTAATGGCTTCTCATTCTTATATCACATGATCACGTACTCTCTTTGCAAGTGTCTTTGAAGATTTACGTGATAGGACACTGACCTGGATGCTGGAAGCTTAAAGGTCAGCAGGATACAGAATGGGTTGTCTGCGAGATCCCAACTTACCCAGAGGACCCATACACATAGGAAAATAACAATCCAGTACAACATGGCAAATGCTCTAATGCAGGGGCAAATACAGTTCTTGTTGGAGCACTAGCAAGGGAGCAGCGATCATCCCTTTGGAATTAAATAATGCGTCTAAAAACATACATCAGAACTAGATTATGAGAGCTCCAATGGAAGGAATTTGTCAGATGTAATAGAGAAATGCATTCCTGGCAGAGAGAACAGAATATTCAAATACATGAAGTCCTATGATGTTAAAGTCCATTCAAATTTGCACCCATTTTGTTAATTTCAAGATGATCTGACACCATCAAGAAGGATGGAACCAGATCTCTACAGTCTCTCGAGTTCAGGTCAATAGAGCGTTCATACTAGCATTGAAATATACATTGAGGTAGACCTACGTTTGAATTTTGACCCAGCCTTAGGCCAGCCACCTGCTATGAGTTTTAGTGTTCTAATATCTGACATAGGATAATACTCCATTAAAAGAGTCATTGGTGGTTGAGTAAACGACACAGGTTATAGAAGACAGGGCACCTGGGAGATCTTTGTAAAAACTTATTTAAGAAGGGAGCTGTAGCTTAGCGTAGTGTGATTAGTACATGTTTTAGAATCGGATAGACCTGGAACTAAATCGCTCTCACACTAAGTAGCTGAGTAAGCTTGGGCACATTAAGTAACTGCTCTGAATGTCGCTGTTCTTACTTGTAAGATGAATACAATGGGGCACAGTTAGTAGCTACAGTCGGGAAGGCAGGAAATCCTGAACTGAAGGTAAGACTTCCCGCATACCGCCTAGCTCACATCAGCTGCTCAAGGAATGAGTGACAGGAGAATGATGCAGTCCAAACATTTTATTTATCCTAAAGTATGATGGAGGGAATGAAGGCAACATAGTACTTATATGAGAAATTACCCATTCCGACTTTAGGGAACCCACACTATCCTACCTCCTTCTAAAATAGTATCTTGTAGCCCCCAACACTTCTGAGACAGCATTAACATGTGCCCACCCTATTCTTCAGTTTGTGGGGAAGATGGTTGTGAGCAGTATGGTAATTACGAAGAGGAGGTTAGAATTAAAGAGGAAAGGCACGGATAGGATGTGCTTGGTTTTGCTGTTCTAGAACCTTCTTCCCCTCTCCCCACCTTCGACAGAACAGGTTTTTGACATAAGAACACAATGATTATGATATAATAGATAACTAAAATATGCATTTGAGATAGATTAAAATTAATGTGAGGATCTCCCCTCCTATTTTCCTCATGAAGCAGGTTTCTTTGTCTCCTGCAGCCTTGCTCAAGCTGAGCTTGTCAGCAGCAGCAGAGAAAGATTTGCGATCTGAATCTCAGGCTTGAAGTTGTTTACTGTCGAGTATATTCAGGCATCACTGCATTTTCTTCTCTCTTTAATACGTTACTGGCAGTCGGATGGCTTAAAGTATCTCTGTCCAAATGGAAGCTTTTTTTGCTTTGTTCTCTATTCCCTCTGCCTCAGACACATGGCCACCTGGCATATGCTGTGTGTTCTCAGTGCAGGGACTGCCAGCGTGCAAACAAAGCCCGGTGGACATGCGCGGCCAGAGCAGGCACTGTGGCTGTGAACTTCATCAAACCGCTGGTCATTCAGTCAACAATTCAGATCAAATGGCTTCTTTGACTGAATTAACCATATGAACGGTAGATCTGTCATGTATAGACTCAGAAAAGAACAGTAGTAATTCACAAGTTTCTTTTCAATGCATCACTGAAAGACAATTCCCTAACAATTTTGATATTTTAAAAATTCAACTAGATCATTATTGGCTGAATGCACTCCAACTGCTTTATAATTTGCAGAGGAAAGAGAGGGGGGAAAGCCAAAATATTGGTTTAAAAGACAGTCCCCGTATCTGCCTAGAAATTACAAAGATTTTAAGAAAGCTTTGTAATAGCTATTCTAGACATAGCAGGCAGTATTCAAGATTGGTATATTCGAGCAGGTAATTTCTCTGTTTGTCTAGATTATAATATAAATAGTTTGGGAAGAAAAGCGAACAAACTTGCAAATAGAAGCAGCTAATAGGATTTTTTTAAGTGGTAGCCACACATATTTCTGGCATTCCTTTTTTCTAGAGGTGATACTCTATACCGTACAGCTTGTTTTCCACAAAGAGAAGACATAATAAAGAGAGCATAAAAGATTCAGTGTGTTAATTCCCCTGGTTTTCTAAATTTACATTTCACTGTTTGAAAGATAAATACAGTACTTTTTTTGGAGCTTTACATGGATGCACAATTGTTGCTATTTCAGTTAAGAATAATTTGTTGGCAAACATGGTACATCTCACTAAGTTTAGCATAAACCAGTATATTTGCTGTTACAATAAGACAGTGCTTCCTCAAGCTGGTATGCTTTTTTTTTTTTTTTTTTTTTTTTTTTTAACGTGCAGTAAGATTAAACAGCAGGGGCCATTGAACTATATAAGAACATTGAAGCTAAGTGCCATAGATTCAGGTCTTCGAAAGGAGAGTGTGTGTATTTGATTTAAGACCAGCACTCACAAGGAAACCACAGACAGGTAAGTCTCACATAGCCACGCCCCTGCCACGGCCCAGGGGATCCAAATTTCAAAGAAAACAGTCAAATGCCATAGACGGCAGCAGCTGTAGTCAAGAGGCCATCTGTGGTCAGATCAATTCAATGTTGTTGCTTACCCAAAATTGACCACAGTCTCTGTTGAGTGGTGGGATTTCAAAAGAGATAATGAATGACCTTACCTTCAGTAAGCTTCTCTGACTGATGCAAAGAAAGGAAATTAAGAGTACAAGATAATAGGTGAGCGATGCCTAATCAGTGGGTATTTTGACTCATATCTTTCTGTTCTGATTTTCCCTTTGCCTTATCTCCATTTTCTCTAGCTGGATACTGAGTTATGAATACTGATTGTCTCTCTAGAATTTTATATACTCTGAATTACAACTGTCCAAATTCAGGTTGTCAAAACCCTTCTACATTTTGTCAACATCCTACTCTTTGAATTCTTGGCTTTAAATTTGTCAGAATATCTATGTCAATGACTATATACGCATCTATACAGCTATGGCTATGGCAGTATCATCTATTTATCCATATATATATATGCATATATAAATATATATATCCATATATGTATGTACCTATATATGTAAATACAATTCCATATTTTCAAGAGAAAAACAATTATATGTGAATTTCCATAATATATTACCTAAGCTAACTTTCCTACTTAATTTATTAAAATTCCTTTTCCTGACAGAATATGTGTTCATGTGTGTGTGAAGACAATAATCTTTAAATACATATATATTTTATTTCCTAGGTAAAAAAAAATGAATTTAATACTCTTTGGCCAAACATTCATGACCTTTACCAATCTCTTCTCCAAGCTAACTTTTCCCACTTATTTATTACAGTTCTTTACTTCACACTCATTTTCTAGTTAGATCAGTTCCTCACATACAGGAGATATTTTTTCAGTTTCTTGTTATTGATCACACAATTCTGTAACCTAAGCATTTTCTCCCATTCATTTCCATGTTTATAAATTTTATGCATTCTTTTTTCATGTTTATTCATTTATTTTGAGAGAGAAAGAAAGGGAGAGAGAGAATCCCAAGCAGACTCCACCCTGTCAGCATGGAGCCCAATGCAGGGCTTCATTCCACAAACCATGAGATCATGACCTGAGCCAAAATCAAGGGTCAGATGCTCAAATGACTGAGCCACCAGGCAGCCCATAAATTTCATGTATTCTTTTATGTTTGTCTCAAGTACACCTTACATCAAGAAGTCTTTCCCAATTTTCTCAGTTTATATACTCTCTATCAACACAGGTACTATTATAGTATTTTCCACATGCCATTTTGAGTTATTACTTTATAATGTAATATTTAATTCAGTATTTGTCAAGTATTTATTGTGTGTCCGGTATTGCAGCAAGAGCTCGGGATATGAAGGTGGAAAAAAACCCTCATATTGTTTCTACCCTCGAGATGTTCATAATCTAGTAGTGAGACAGTCATGAGAACAGATACAATAGCATGTTGAAAAGGCTCTGAATGTGTAGAACAACAGATGCTATTATATAAATAAATGGCTACATTATTATCTGAGGCATAATGAAATATGTTACAAAGGGAAAAAAATGCTTGGACTGAGAATGAACAAAAGTTCACTGTGAGCTGCACAGGTTACAGAGTAGGGTGGCAGAGGGCATTGCAGACAGATGTACACGTGCAAAGGCATATGTTTAATCATGTATTTGAATACATCTAAATAATTCCAAAAGACCAGAACTTAAGTTGCATGGAGGGAAGTGGTGAGAAGATGGGACAGGCAGTAAGGAGTAAGATGAAAGAAGTGTACCCTTGGTGCACAAGAGTTTGGAGCTCAGCTTGTAGGTTAATGATGAGGAGGATCGGATGTGTGTATAAAAATGTAATTTTGAAGAAGCTGCGGGTTAGGGAAACCGGTTAGTTAAAGGGGAAAATGAGGTTAGTTTCTGAGCTAAAACATAGGTAGCAGGGATGGAGAGGTAAAGACAGAAGGAGGGATTAGAAAGGTTTCTGTGTATCTGTCCTGAGAGGTACCATAACTAAAACAGGAAATGCATGAGAAGGCACAGGTCTGGTCCACATAGAATGAGGATGGCTCCAGATTGGGAAGTTCCGTTTTCACTATGTATCCGGATGTTTATGTAGAATTATTAACCCTACTCATAGACTATTAGATCCTTTAAGGTAGGATCTGTAGCTTTTTCTTCTGTCCCTTTCTACTTTACATAATCCAGTGTCTTGAATGTAACGGTTGAATTGGGAATAAGTAGACCTGGAAGGGGTTATGGAGGTCTCAGAAAGAGCTCTGATTTGTCCTGTTAGGGCCCCTCTGTTCCACAGGAGACCACTGCTGCAAATTCAAAGGCAAAGACGTTTCAAGGATTTACTCCCTTCTGTCTCTGGATTTTAGGTGAACTCAGTGATTAGCACAAAGTTCTTCCAAGCAAAATGTGTTTTCTTCCAGACGGTGTGAAATTCCTGGAAGACTTACTATTTCATGTGTCCTGTGAAATAAGTTGGTCGATGGTCAGCTATGATTTTGTTAAGCCAGCTCATCAAGATACCAGAAAGTACTGAGTGATTTGAAGTGATAAAAATATTAATGGACCAATGTCTCAAAGGTTGTATTACCACTGGAGATATCAGAGTATCCAAGTTTAAATCTAAACATGACTTGAAAACCTACATCATAAAGATTTCCTGCATAAACATATTTTGAACAATGAAACCAGGAAAGTTTTTTATTGAAGTGGAAAATAAGGAAGCATTAGGGGGCATCTCCAGTGCAGTATGCTTTCCAGCTTGTGTGTATCTCAGACTAACGTCATGATTCATTTATGAATCTAATATAATATATAATATATAATATTTGAAAACCCAGATCAACTTTTTTTGATTCTGGTCTACTTTGGAAAGTGACTGATTTTGTTTCTTGTGTCAACTGATATGCAGTTTTACTATCACTGTAAAATAACATTTTAGTTTTAACTATTTCTCAGGAATGAAAACACTAATTTTTGAATTGGTGGGATTTCAATTTCCCAAGATCAATTAGTTTCTACTGTGATGTTTAAAGTATTTTTTTTCTACAAAGCTACTTATCCAAATAAAGACATTTTCTAGTTAAATTTTCTGACATCTCTGAATACTGGGAGCAAGAAAAAGAAAAAAGTAATTGAGCAAATTGAGGCTTAATTTTTTTTAGTTTTACTGCAAATCTTATACAAACTTCAGAGGACAAATAATTTGCCAAATCATTATTGCAGTATTTAATTTTTTAGAATTGTTTGTAATAACATGACACATTATTCTAGTTTGGATATAGTCATAATAGGTTTTTACACAGTAATACTGTGGTAATTTAGTACAATAAAAAAGAATGGGGGTACAAATATAAAGACAAAATTTAGATACACTTTATGTATCTTTTACATGCTATAAGCAAACACAAATAAGTTGTATAATGGAAAACTAGTCAAGGAGGAAGGGTAAGAAATTCAAAGCAGGTGATATCTATGATAATTGAAGATAATTAGGACAGAATTCCTCCAGGAGAGCAGCCCAAATTTCTGTTGGCTCCCGTGCTAAAGCAGCTGTGTCCGACCTACAAAGAAGTGAGATGCAGTTTTATTGCCCTTGTTTTAAATCTTACTTTGATTAACATGCTTTCTCACTGGCTAAAGAAAAAAAAAAAGTTCAGTTCTGCCACTCGGATTTTAGGAAGTTATGTAGCTTTGTAGGAGATACTGATTTGAAAAATTCACAAAATACATACTTTCATGTATGGGGAATAAAAATAGTGTCTGAACTTGTAATTGTGTAAGGGTGGCAATATGTGGGACGATTTATTTAGGTAATGCTGATTCTGACTTCAGTGTAAGATTTGAAATGTTTTTATCATTTCCTAGACAAGAAGACTACAGTTTTGGGTGAGTCCCTATGGAAAACAAAGAATACATTTAGATTAATGAAAACAGAAGTGTAGTAAGGCACAACCAAAATGGCACAGCAGCCATATTCCATGTTTCCAGAGAGTATATATTGTACCTAGTGTCGTAGTCTAATTTTCAAGAAACTTCATTCAATCTGCATTTTGAGATAAAAGCTATTTATAATAGTCACAATCATCCTTCTTCTGCTAGTAAGGGAAATACTTGAGTATCAAATGCCCTTTGGATAGTAGCGAAAATACCATTGTAATATTTTTTGTCCATGTAAACATTTTCTTGTATAAATGGTGTGATCTTATACCTGAGATGTTTATTCTTTACGGGAAGAGCTATTGACCTGTGGATAGGAGAGATTTTATATACTTTGCCTATTCTTTTAAAAATTTTTTTGAAATGTTTATTTATTTTTGAGAGAGAGAGATAAAGAGAGAAGAGAGAATGGGAGAGGAGCAGAGAAAGAGGAGACACAGAATCCAAAGCAAGCTCCAGGATCTGAGCTGTCAGCACAGAGCCTGATGCAGGGCTTGAACCCATCAACCATGAAATCATGACCTGAGCCAAAGTCGGACACTTAACTGCCTTACGGACTTAGCCACCCAGGTGCCCCACCTATTTTTTTTTAATTGCTCATTTACATCCAGGCAGGAGAGTTTAGAACTAATCATTTACTGATAGGGCTAAACTTGACCTTCCACCTCATATCTTTCCTCTGATCATAGGTCAGTCAAGATAGAACGGTATTTGAGCCCATATATAAATATGCTCTGTAGTATGTGTTCTGGAAGTTATGAAGGATGCACCTGAGGTCTTACTCTAAGGAGTTATTTCCATAGAATGCAGAGACAGGAGGCAGAATTTAGGTGCATAGTTATAGGAGTAACGTAAATCATACTACATTACGAATTGCTAAATAACTTAGAGGAAGAATTATTTCACTCACAATTTTAATTGAGCTTAATTTTACAATGAACAGAAAATACCTTGGGGCTTACCCAAAGGCTACATTGCAATCTACAAAAGAATAGAAAAGTAATTTTTGTAAATTTAAATATATATTAAATTATAATTATGATTTTATTATGATAGTGAAGCCTAGAAAGATAATTTGGGGTGTGTGTGTGTGTGTGTGTGTGTGTGTGTGTGTGTGTTTAGGGAACTTTCCTGTTGTCATTTAGTTTTGAATCTCCTTGAAGAAGTGATATTTCTTGAGTTTTCTAATATTTCTTCTTTACGTGACTCAGTTAATTCCAATTCTAGAATTGGGAAAACAGCCATTCATTATTTGTGTTGCAGGGAAGCCGAGGAGAGGGTACTGATAAACAAGTTGACTAATGGCTAGACTCCAAAACTATTTTCCTAGGCCACAGTTTGATGAACACTGTATTAAATCATAGACATACAGAATATTAAAGGAGGAAGGAATTTGAAGATCACCTAATCCAGTACCACCTTTTTTATAGATCCGGAAAGTAAGCCCAGAGGATTAAGTGACTCATCCACAATTACATGCAAGTTAGTAACTGAACCTGAACCAAAACCCCTGTCTTCTATCTCATGGTTTGGTTTGTTTTTCCAAATCATGCTAGTTCTCTGTTTTCTTTTAATTCTTTGAAAATGTAGTATAACCACATCATTCAAAATTTATTAAAGGCATGGAGTGAGAAGGGTATTCTTCACTCTTTGCCTATTTTACATACTTCCCATCAACCCCTCTCTCAATACTCCCTTGAACAGGTAACCTCCCCCGACACACTGCTCAAAATCACCATCTCATTGAGGTTTCTCTTGCCTTCTCCAACTACACTGGAACCCATACCGCAGTACCCTAATTTCTCTATAGAACCAATCATATTCTACCATATTGTGTATTTCCTTTTTCCACTTGCCATTTCTATCTTCACACTAGAAAATGAGACACACAGAGGAAGGAGTCTTTGTCTGTTTCTTTAACCACTAGATCCCCAGGGGGAGTTCAATCAGTATTTGCTGGCTTGAGTTAAATTGAATAACTGGACTTCGAACTGCTAGTGTGTTTAGAACATTTATGCTTAGATATTCTGTAATTTCTGCCTGCTGAATAATGGTTTAGCACATGGGTATTCATAACTGTCACATCTTCATTGTGAAATGTTCCTTATGTGATTATAAAGTTCCCCCTTTTGTGCCACTTCTTATTTTCACTGAGTTCCATCTTATTTGGTAATAAAATCATGCCTCAACTTCTTTTGATTGGTGTTTGCATGGCATACTCTTGGCCACCTTTTTATTTTCATATTTATTTCATATAATCTTGTTATGTTTTCTTCTTTTTCCCCCAGTGTGGTTTTTTTTTTTTTTTGGTCACTCTGTGATCTCTTTCATTTTGGTATATTTAGGGGGTGTATGTGTATGTGTGTGTACTCTTGCACATGTATTTAATATTTAGGAATATTTGGATTTTTACTCCTATTGCTATAATTATAACTTTGACATACCATTTTTATTGATTTAGACAGTATCCGTTAGTTTCCTATAATAATAAAATTAATACATTTTTCTCTTTCTTCCAACATTTGATTATCTTTTTATACTCTTTACCTTTGTTTTGTTAAATATGCATAAACTGACATAACTTGATTTACCAAAATGATGTATTAAGCTTTTAGGTATTTTAGGTGAGATAATCAGAAAAACTTTTTTTTTTAAAGTTTAGTTATTTATTTTGAAAGAGAATGTAAGCAGCGGAGGGGCAGAGGGAGAGGCAGAGAGAAAATCCCAAGCAGGTTCCATGTTCAGTATAGATCTCATGACCATGAGATCATGACCTGAGTTGATACCAAGAGTTGGATGCTTACTGACTGAGCCACCCAGGCGCCCCAACACAGAAAAACTTTCTGTGTGGCCAGTTAATTTTTTGTATTTCCCAATGAATGTTTGTGTCATATTTATTACAAAAGATTACAAAATGGTGAGGAAACAAATTATTATGCAAATTTGGGAAATTAATAACCCCTATGTATTGACTTCCTACTGCTGCTGTGATGAATGACCACAAAGTTAGTGACTTAAAACAACCCAAATTTGTCATCTTATGGTTCTGGAGGTCAGAAGTCCAAAATCAGGCTCACTAGACTAAAGGCAAGATTTTGGTAGGGCTGGTTCCTAAGGGCAGCTCTATGGGAGAATATGTGCCCTTTCCTTGTCCAGCTTCTCAAGCCTGCCCACATTTCTGGGCCCATGGCCCCTTCTCCATTTTCAAAGCCAGACGAGTAGTATCTTCAAATCTCTCTCTGCTTCTCATCCCACCACCTTCTTTAACTCTGCCTCCATTGTATAAGAACCCCTGTATTTAATTTTGGGCATGCCTGGGCGACCTGGGATAGTCTCCCCATCTCAAGATCCCTAATTTAATTACATCTACAAAGACACTTTTGCTATATAAGGTAAAATATTCATAAGACCCAGGATTAAGATGTGGACATGTTTGAAGGTGCATTACTCCACCTAGCATTAAATTATGTTAGTAAGTGGCAATCTGCCACTTACTATAACCTGAAAATTTTTCAGTGTACTCAATGATGTTGTGATCCCAGGCAGAATGGAAGGTTGGGCAAAATGGCTTCAGGCAGAATGTCAGAAACATACTTTTAGCTTCATATGATAAGGTACTACAAGAAAGAGATGAGCTCAGAAAAGTGAGAGCTTTTTTTTAAACTTATTTGATCTTGTTTTACAAAAAACTGAGGTGTAATTGACATATCACATTGTATTATTTCAGGTGTGCAACATACTGATCCAATATTTGTATATACTGCAAAATGATCACTACAATAAGTCTAATTAACGTGTGTCACCATACACAGTTACAATTTTTTTCTTGTGGTGAGAACTTTTACCCTCTTAGTAACTTTCAAATATGCAGTATGTCACAGCTGACATAGTCATAGTCCGCTACCTATAGTCACCATGCTGTACTTTATATCCACGTGACACTTATTTTATACTTTGTATCTTTGTATCTTTTGGCCCCCTTCATCCGTTTTGGGAGGGCTTTTTTCCAAGCTAAAGACTCAAGAAGCTTCATGTATTTCTTAAGCTTCTTCCATAACCGTAAAATGATGCATGACTAGCTAGTCTGCTGTCCTGCAAAAGATATAACCATAGAGAGAAAACTTGGATGCATAGACATTCTTCCTGAAGCAGAACTGCCCCAGCCAAACTGCGGTTTCTTGAAAATTAAAAGATTATTGCCTTAACCACTGATTTTTTACATGATTGCAGTACTGGGGAAAATATATATTTTGATATTACAAAAATATATACATTTTGATATGTGATTTGATATATATAATGATATTACAAATATTATATGTTACGTATTCATATTTTATTGCCATCTATAAATGATATTCTTTGGCTTCCAACTGTATCAGAAGAGATCATCAAGAAATTCTTCTTCCAATCTTTCCCTACCTTCTCTTTTCTGTTTATTTTTATTTTTTTTAATTTTTTAAATGTTTATTTATTTTTGACAGAGAGACAGCACGTGAGCACGGGAAGGGCAGAGAGAGAGGGAGACACAGAATCTGAAGCAGGCTCCAGGCTCTGAGCTGTCAGCACAGAGCCCGATGCGAGGCTCGAACCCACAGACCGTGAGATCATGACCTGAGCTGAAGTCGTTCGCTTAACCGACTGAGCCACCCAGGCGCCCCTTTTTCCTGTTTAAAAAATTTATTTTTAACATTTATTTATTTTTGAGTGACAGAGACAGAGCAAGAGAGGGGGAGGGTCAGAGAGAGAGAGAGAGGGAGACACAGAATCCGAAGCAGGCTCCAGGCTCCAACTATCAGCACCGAGTTTGACGTGGGGCTGAAACCCACTAGCAGTAAGATCACGAGCTGAGCCGAAGCCGGACGCTTAACCAGCAGAGCCACCCAGGCGCCTCTCTTCCTATTTATTATTATTATTATTTTTTTCTTGTCAGGGAATATTCCTTTGCCTGCTCTAACTGTAACCCTAATCTTTGCTGTCGTTTTGTAGTTAAAGATATTCAGTGTTTTCTTCTTATCTTGTCGTGTTTTCACCAGTCATTCCTTAATTAGCCAGTCTCTTCCTCTGGTGCTTTTCATAGAGAGGTCTCTTGGAAATAAAATTCCATCTTTCTTGCATGTTTAAAGTAGTTATTTGTGACTTTGATATCTCAGTATGGCTCGTCTGAAGATAAAATCGATGGTTCATACTTTCTCTCCTTAACTATATTTTAGGTATTGTTCCAGTAACTTCTAGTTTGGAAAGTTACCATGGAAAAATTTGAAACCAGCTTGATTTGTTTTTCCCTTTACAAATATCGATATTTTTGCTGGTCTCTGTATCTTCAGTGTCCAATGTTCTTAACAGACTATCTCTTGGCCTATTCTAGGTCAACTTTTAATAACACACAGTGTTCTTTTTTGTTATGAAAAGACAAATCCTCTTTCATGATTTTTTTTTACTGTGATAAAATATACATAACTTTAATTTTATCATCTCAACCATTTTAAAGTGTACAGCGCAGTAGCAGTAAATATTTACATTGTTGTGCAACCATCGCAACCATCCATCTCCAGAATTTGTTTTCATCTTCTCAAATTAGAACTCTGTGCTCATTAAACAAAAATTCCATTATTCCCTCCTCCCCCACCCCCAGCAACCACCATCCACTGCCCTACTTTCTGTCTATGAATTTGACGATCTTGGACACATCACGTAAGTGGCATCATATGCTATTTTCCTTTCGTGATCTTTCATGAGTTTTATAACATTATCCCTCTGAGTGTATTTTTCTGTTTTTTTGTTTTGTTTTGTTTTCCTTTCATCGGAGACTTCATCAAGGACTCTAGTCATGACATATTTGGAGAGACCTCCACCTAATTTAAATAGCTAATATTTTAGATTATTTTTAACTCTTCATCTTTCATTTTTCCCTTCTCTATCCTCTATCTTACTTTTAACTATTTTTCTTTTTTAGTGACCATCCTCCTCTGTGGCCTTCATATTTCTCTTTATTTCTGCAATGATTGTTTCTATTTCTTTTCTGAAGTAAGATAGTGCATTTCAGATCCAAATTTTCTTGACATCTTTTATCTGAGTTCTTTATTTGTGTTCCCTGTCTAGTGTTATAAAGACTCTTGTTCGTGAGGTATGTTTTTTTTCCAATTCATGCTGAAATATTTGTCCACAATTTTCATGGAGGCACCATGGCAATGCATTTACTCTGCGGTGTGCTTTACGCTTCATTTTGTGTCTGATTTTTGTATAGCTGCTCTTCTAGTTCCCTTTGTATTATTCATCACTGAAGGAGTTGAAGTTTTTTCTGGACAAGATGTTTTCAGAAAGTTTCTGTAGAGTTAGAGATTGCAGAGCATCCTTTAAATTTTCAAAATTCAGATGATCTCTCCTCTAGAGTACTTTTTGCTAAAATTTCTCTCCCAGGAAACTTTTCGTTAGTTCTCTCTCGTCTGCTTCTTTCATCCAAACCACTGCGGGTTAGGGTTGGGTGCAAGTTTGCCACCAGTGCTGCTCAGACCTGTTCCCACTCCTGTTACTGCTACAAGGGCTATACTTTTACAGTTCACACTGAGCCTCTCACCTCAGGAAACAGACTTTTGCTGATGCTTTCTGATATACGCTGCCTCTAAGCAATTCTATGCCTCCCATATTATTCTCCACAATTTCTTCTATGTAGCTTCTCCCCAATACAGACGTTTCAATTCTGCTGCCTTAGTTCCCTGAAAATGCTGTTAAAGGGGTCTTGATTATCATTGTAGCTTTTGCATGATTTCTAGAAGGAGAAAGGGAACTTATGTGCTGACTTATATAGGGAGAGTCCCTTACTCATTCCTTAGCTAAGCTCCAAAATGTAATACAAGTTTCAATTGGGAAATACATGACCTTCATATAGTATTATACAGTATATGAGGTTAGGTTCCATGACATTATCTGGAATGAACTTTATGAATCATCTCTAATATTATCTTTGTATTTATCTATTTATTTATCTCTGTCTTCCACAGAGTGCTTATTACAGTATCTGTTGAATAATAAGCGCTTAACCAATGTTTATTGGAATCTAATAGATCACTGAATAGTGGATATTATGTATCAAAATGATGATGGATTTTTTTTTTACGCTCATCTTACACAAAACATGAGAAATTCTCTACCTACCCAAGAATCTTGGGCCGACTCAATTAGTAGACAGATTTATCTAACCAGTCAACACTGTATCCCACCAGGTTTCTCTTAATTGATTTTTGTTTAAATAGAGCAATATTTAAAAAAAAATTTTTTAATGTCTATTTATTTTTGAGACAGAGAGAGACAGAGCATGAGTGGGGGAGGGGTAGACAGAGAGGGAGACACAGAATCCGAAGCAGGCTCCAGGCTATGAGCTGTCAGCACAGAGCCCGACGCGGGGCTCGAACTCACAGACCGCGAGATCATGACCTGAGCCGAAGTCGGACGCTCAACCGACTGAGCCACCCGGGCGCCCCTAAATAGAGCAATATTTTAAATATTATCATTGATAGACCACACGTTTAGATAGCAGTAGTACTGACGTATAAGGATAGCTCCTATGTGCTATGAGAAGTGCATTTAGCTCACCATATAGATTTAATTTGAAATACAGAATAAACCAAACAATGGTATAACAAATGTTTTACAATTATATCTGAATCTGAGAATTAGCATAATCATTTATTCACAACATTTGAATTTATCTGTTCCTTTTCATCTAGTTCAATAGTTTACATGGTTTCATACTGTGGAAATGAGCTGATCAAGAGAGAATTAAAACTCTGATATTTTCTTAGTAGAGGACACAATGTGCCCTTTATAAATGGACTTTTCCCCAGCAGTTAAATTATTGTTTGTTTCCACTTTTTTAGTTTTCTTGCTCTATCTTTATGTAACATTTAAATTGACATGATATTAGAGAGGCAATCTGTGTAATTACAAAGACTTTTCTAATCTCTGGATTTATACTGATATATAATCTTCTCAAGATGAAATAAAAGCCCTTGGTTAGTATGCTGAGTAAGAAGATGTCAATTTTCAATTATGATCCAGTATAAAGTAACCCTACTGAGCATGAACACTGTATTTTGTGTTAATTATCTTAATTTAATTGCTTTTTATTAATCTTAATACTTAACAAATGATATATCTGCAATGAATATTTCAAGAAGCTTTGCAGAGGCTTATCATCTCTCTCCTCATCTTGAATTTGATTATAATAAATATGAAATGTGAAAGTATTATATAGTCTTCACTTTGCATATTTTTTAGAAAACATTTAATTTCCATTTTTTAACTTTTTTTTTTAATGTTTATTATTTTTGAGAGGGAGAGAGTACAAGTGGGGGAGGGGCAGGAGAGGGAGACACAGAATTCAAAGCAGACTCCAAGCTCTGAGCTCTGAGCTGTCTGTCGGCACAGAGTACAACTCGGGGTTCAAACCCACGAACTGCGAGATCCTGGCCTGAGCCGAAGTCAGACACTTAACTGACTGAGCCACCCAAGTGCCCCTCCATTTCTTTTTTTTTTTAGTTTATTTATTTCGAGAGAGGCAGAGGCAGCACAAGTGGGGGAGGAGCAAAGAGAGAGACCAAGCAGGCTCAGAACTGCCAGCTCAGAGCACAGTGTGGGGCTCCAACCCACGAAGCCGTGAGATCATGACCTGAGCCAAAGCCAGAAGTTGGATGCTTAACCAACTGAGCCACCCAGGCACCCCTCAATTTCCATTTCTTGAGAATAAAAAATATTTTGTTGATGAAAGCTAAGAATATCCATTTTTAAACATGATATTAATATTAATATTTATTATTTCTAGAACATTTACAACGTTAAACACAGAGGCCTTACTTGACTTATTTCCATGTAAGAAAGAATACAGTATTTCTTCATACCTCATTTTGCGATGTGAGGAATATATGTACACATATATATTTAGCTGAACTCCAAAAGTAACATGTTTCCAACTGAGGAGTAAATAACACACATGTTACATTAGAAACTAGTGAGAGTTCAGTTTCCAAAACTTATTTATCTTGGTATTCCACAGAGTAATTTCCACAGTGTGTGCATGTTTATATGTGTAAATTTCAGTATTTAAATTTAATGTTAACTTAATGTTAGTTCAAAAAACCTAGAACTGGGAAAATTTAACTACCCTCCTAAAATCCACACTAATGTCATTAGGATCTCTCTTGGTCATTGGGCCAGGTAGCCTCTAAAATGGCCTCCATAATCTCTGCCTTTGAGTACATACAGCCTTCTATAATCCTCTTCCTTTGAGTGGGGTGGGACCATTGGCTCACTTTTAAAAAATTTTCTTTTTTACTCCATTTTTTTTGTGCGGTAGAAATGACAAATAAAAATTGCATATATTTAAAGTATATTACCTTATGTTTTCATACACGTATGGTGAAATAATCACCACAATCGAGCTAATTAACATATCTATCATCTCCATAGTTACTTTTTGTGCATGTGTGTGGTGAGAACACTGAAGGAAGATCTACCCTCTTAGCAAACTTCAAGAATGTAATGTAGTATTTAACTATCATCACACTCTTCTACATTAGATCCCCAGAACATATCCATCTTGCATAACAAACTTTTTACCCCTTGATCAACATCTCCACATTTCCCCCCTCCCAGCACCTTAAGAACTACCATTCCACTCTGCTTCTATGAGTTTGACTATTTTAGAGGTAATAGGATAGCACTTCCAAGATTAGCTTTTGGAAAGACTATGGCTTCTGTCTGCAGTGTTCTCTCTCTCTCTCTCTCTCTCTCATTACTTGTAGTGCTGGGGACACCAGCTGCCATCCTGTGGGATGACCTTGGTAGTATAGTGAGGAAATGAGGCCCTCAGTTCAGTGGGCTGTGAGGTACTGAAACTTTCTGATAACCACTAGAGCGAGCTTCGAAGCAGATGTTTGAGTCCCAGTTGAGTTCTGAGATGCAGCCTTGACCTACAGCTTGATAGCAACCTCCTGAGAGACCCTGAGCCCGAGGCACACAGTTAAGTCGTGCCCAGATTCCTGACCTACAGAAGCTATAACATAATAAATGTTTTATTGTTTTAAGGTGCTAGGTTTAGGAGTAATTTGTTAGGTAGCAGTAGACAACTAATATAATTACCAATACCCTCACCTCCCTAAATCAGGTAATTTTTCTGATACAAGAGTACTGAACTAACTTTTCAGAGGCTACAGACGAGTGTTTTTTCACAAATACAAGATTAAGTGGGTCATCTCTTCCCAACATTCACATTTTAAAATTATATTTTCCAACATAAACTTTGGAAGTTAGTAAAATGGATGGAAAAAGTCTCTTTCATAGCACTCGAGATTATTATGAGCTATTTTAGAAGAATGTATATATATATATATTTTTTTCACTGATGTGCAGCTGGTTTCAGAATTGTATCAATGTTTTTTTTCAGCGCTATTTTTCTTTAAAGCCCCGGATCCATATATATATATATGTATCCATATATATAGCTACCTACTCAACATCTTTACTTGAATGCTTTCAAGTTATCTCAAACTGAATA
This sequence comes from Paguma larvata, assembly GCA_030068075.1. Lineage (NCBI taxonomy): Eukaryota > Metazoa > Chordata > Mammalia > Carnivora > Viverridae > Paguma > Paguma larvata. The sequence goes on along the minus strand of CM057824.1, from coordinate 127,209,263 downwards.
TGTCTCTAACTAACATGATTATAACATAATCTTTTCCTTTTCCAAATCTGCTTGTCCATGTTTCTTCTCTTAGTGAATAGTCTCATCATGCCTCCGTTTCTGTACTCCAGAGAGTGGGGAGTTATCTATGACAGTTTTCACATTAAGTGAGAGACAGGTTAATTTGCTGCAGCAAATAGTCACTAATTTAGCATAGGTTAAATAACAGAGGAACACGGTTCTCTTTCACATGGTTTCTAAATAAGTGACTGCGGGTCATGGGGGCAGGAGTGCTATCATCAGTATATGACTTCCATTTCTGGCTTCGAGGCAGTTTGTCCAATGCAGACTCTCTCTCAATGGAAAGAGAGAAAGGCAGGGGAAAGAGCAGACTGACTGGGTTCAAATCCCGCTGACCAACTGTGTGATCTTTCATGAGTTAGTCTGCTTTTCTCTGTTTCAGATTCCTCACACAGGAAAGGTAAATGATCTCATCGACTTTAGAGAAAGATATTTATAAACTACTTGGAACTGTGTCTGGGACATTTAAGTGTTTTTCAGTTAAAATAAGTGTTATTAAGCAGGAGATAATGGATATTGGTGAACAGCAAGCACTTAAATTTCAATTCCCCCCATTTATTCCCATATTTAATCTATCACCAAATTTGTTGATTTTTCTTCTTAAACAGTCTCCATGTCTACTCTAACCTAACTTCCTAGAACCTACTTTTCCTTCTCTCTACCCTGAAACCTGATCTTCACACTGTAAGAAGATTCTTTTCAGACCGAAAGCATGATCATTTCATTCTCCATCCATCATCCTTCATGGTTTCTCCAAGCTTCTTCCTTTTAGAATGAAGGAAGGAAAAAAGGAAGGAAGAAAGAAGGGAGGGGGGAAGGAAGGAAAGAAGGAAGAAAGGGAGGGAAGGAGTAGGGAGGACTCCTTTTATATCCTACAAGTCTCAAAGCTTCTCATGGTTTTTAGAAAGAAAAAAAGAAAGGAGAAAGGAAAGAAGACTTTTTACATGCTAAAGCCCTGTTTACACTTTTGGTTCCCTCTTCCTCTCTCAACATTCTATATGTCTTATTTTAATTTACCTCATAGAAATACTATGCTTCTGTTGATCATAGTTTCCTTGTACACATGCTTCCCCTGCACGGCCTAGGTCCACTCCTCCTTAAATTGACTCCAATTCTTTTCTTCAGGTTTAATTTAATTGTTGCTTCCTCTGGAAGTCTCAGTAACCACATGTGTAAGGCCAGGTTCCCTGTCACTTACTTTCAAGGTAATGTAATTATTCCTACAAAATGGATATCATAGTTTGTGATAATATGAACTTTATGTTGGTGTTTTAAAAAAAAGATTTGCCTCTCTTACTATACAATAAACATTTTAAAGATAGTAATCAGATCTGCTTTATTATTATTGTTCAAAATTCTGTTTCTAGCTCATAGCTCATTTTGGCACATAAGAGGCATTAAAGATATACTTGTGATGGAAGAAATAAATATCTAGAAAGAAAATTATGTTATATTAATAATGAAAATGAACACAAATAAGCTGCTAAGAATAGACTCAGGAGTATTTTCTTAATGTTTTATTAATTTTTGAGAGAGAGAGAGAAACAGACACACAGAGTGCAAGTGGACGAGAGGCAGAGAGAGAGGGAGACACAGGATCCGAAGCAGGCGACAGGCTCCGAGCTATCAGCACAGAACTCTGCGCGGGGCTCGAACCCACCAACTGTGAGATCATGACCTGAGCTGAAGTCGAATGTTCAACCCACTGAGCCACCCAGGCTACCCAGGAGTATTTTGTTAGTAGACAAGATCCAGAGCTATCTGGTGAGATAGATTGGGAATAATGAATTAGAAATGACTCGACAAAAACTTTATCTTTAAAACTGTCCTATGACTTTTAAAACATTTCTCCATTAAGCAATGAATCAGTAGTAATTATGAAATATACTCACTATTTAAACAACAAAACATTTATTTTTATTTGTATCATTAGGAAATTTATAGACATATACAAAAGAAGAGTATACTCAACCCTCATAAACTCATTAGAACCATCAATGATCATCCGTATCATGGCGGAGTAATTTCATCCACCTATTCACCTTTCATGGAGTATTTTGAAGCAAGTCCACAAGAGAGTGTTATTTTATTTTGCGTTATTTAAGTATATTTCTTTTAAATGACAACAAGAGCATTTTCTAATTTAACTTCAGGGGCATTATCATATGTAAAAAATTATTCAGTACTGAGCTTATATCCAATACCCAGCTCATATCAAATTTCCTCTCTTGTCTGAATTTCTTTTAACAGTTGATTTTTCAACTGAGGAGCCAAACAAGATGTGTTCATTTGTATTTAGTCATGATGGAATTCAGAATGTTTAAAAATGAAAAATAAAGCTTATGTTCAGTAATAGATCTCATTACTTGTGACTCTTTACCAGATTGCTAAGAATATATAGATTTGAAGAGGCACATCTACTTGATTTTAGTAACTACAAGCATGGCAAAATTAAAATAACAAATTTTTGAAATGCTTCTCGCTAAGAAGTGGTACCTATGTCCTCTGCCCTTGAATCTTTGACAAATTAAATATGGCGGAAATGATGGTGTGGCAGTTTAGGGGCCCAAGCCTTAAGAAACTGGTAGCTTTTAGGGGCATCTGGGTTGCTCAGGAGGCTAAGTGTCTGACTCTTGATTTCGGCTAAGGTCATGATCTCACACTCTTGAGTTCAAGCCCCATGTCGCCTCTGCACTGAGTGTGGAGTTTGCTTAGTACTCTTTCTCTCCTTCTCTCTCTGCCCCTCCCCTGCTCATGAACTCTCTTTCTCTCTCAAAAATAAATAAACATTAAAAAAAAAAGAAATTGGAAGCTTCTAGCTTTTGTCTCCTAGAACAATCTCTTTTCAAACCCTGAGCTACTACAGAAGCAATCTGAGTACCCCGAGACCACCATTACGGGGAGGCTGTGCATAGGTGGTATACTTCCAGCTGAACCCAGTATTCTAGTCATCCCAATCAGGACACCGGATATCTTGGACTGTTTGGGCCGTTCTGACAGAATACCATAGGAAAGATGGCTTACAAACAACAGAAATTTATTTCTCACAGTTCTGGAGGCTGGAAATTCCAAGATCAAGTTATCAACAGATTCAGTATCTGGCAAGGATTCGCTTACTGCTGTATGGATAGCTATTTCCTTACCATGTACTCACATGGCAGAAGGGACAGGGGAGCTCTCTGACTCTGTTACAAGAGTACTGGTCTCATTCATGAGGGCCTCATCCTCATAGCCTAATTACCTCTCAAATACCTCACCTCCAAATACCATAATATTGAGGGTTAGGATTTAAACATGTGAATTTTGAAGGGACACATACAGCCAGTTTATGGCACTAGAAATGTGAACGAGGCTGTTCCATACCCTCCAGACAAGCCCATCTGCCAGCCCAATAACACTGGGTGACCTCAGTCAATACCATAGTAACAGAAGAATCACTCCACTGAGCATTGACCAAACACTTGACTCACAAATGTGAGGTATTATAAAATGATTGTTGTTTTAATTTGCAAAGCTTCAGAGTTATTTGTTAAGTAGCAATAGCTAACAGGAACCTAACAAAAAATAGCCTTTTCTCAGAGCTACCCTGAAACCTCTAATTATTGTATATTAACAGTAGGTCAAAATTCAACTAAATTTACTAAACATGTTTACTACAGCCCACTACTATAATACAAGAATATAATCATTTAGCTTTGCCATTTTTTTCCCTTCTAGGAAAAGTCTCTCCCAAACCCTTATTCTGGAGTGCATTGATAGCAAGTTGAGTTGGCTACATCTTATGCCAAAAGTTTGCCTACAGGTTTTCCTCTTTGTTTCCAAATTCAATATAGCTGTATTTTAAATACGCATCTGAATGAACACCTCATAAAAATGTCCATCCAGATGAAGGTCAGAGAAAGATGAAGGAAAAGAAATAAAAGCTAGAGAGACAAAATGTCTAGCACTTAACTTATAGCCTGCTTTATGCCACTTTAAGTCCTAATACGGGCTTCTATTTGCTTCAACTCCCAGAGTTTAACCAATTTCATCTCCTGAATATGTTTTTGTAAACTTTGAGAAAAATAATTCTAAAACTTGAATGTTTTTAATATTTTTCCCATGAAGAACTAAGTTCTACTCGAAGGATACCAAAGTGTTAAAAATTGAAAAGCTAGTTAAGCCAAAGATTTTTCATGGCGTTTTATTCAGGAAGTGAGATTTCAAATCAGATAGAGTCTTTGCAGTATCTAAGTCTGTCTATTGTACTCCACGGACAGGATGCTCCAGCAGTCTTAGAATCCTCTGGTGCTCATCCAAACAGACTGTTCACTTTGATATCTCTGGAAATACAAGTATATAGAAACCTCTCCTTTCTAATTGTCCCTCATAAGTTTAGTTTTTTTTTTTTTTTTCACATAGTCACCGAAGTTATCCCCTGAACAATTGTGGCCAATTTCTTTCTCAGTGGCATTAAAGATCTTAACATCTAATATTTCTAAGGGCAAACTAAGTTTTTGAATCACAAGTATATTGTAAGTTTTTATTTGACAGTACTCATCCATAAGTTATTCCTTTTTTTTCCCTTCCTTCCTTCTTTCCTTCCTTCCTTCCTTCCCTTCTTTCTTCCTTCCTTCCTTCCTTCCTTCCTTCCTTCCTTCCTTCCTTCCTTCCTTCCTCCTCCCTCCCTCCCTCCCTCCCTCCCTCCCTCCCTCCCTCTCTCTCTCTCTCTCTTTCTCTTTCTTTCTTTCTTTCTTTCTTTCTTTCTTTCTTTCTTTCTTTCTTTCTTTCTTTCTTTCTATCTCTTCAGTTCTCTTCTACTCTTTCCTGAATTTCCAAATGCTTTTTTTTTCTGGTCACTTCTTTGCATTTTAAACAACTTCATTTATGAATCTGGTGACCAAGAGTAGGGCCTGTAACCAAAGTACACAGTATCTGGTTCTCTTTCAAACAGACAAGAATGTATTTCTCTTTGGAATGATCAAAAGGCCAGGGCAATTGGCAACTTTCAAAGCATGATTATGGGTTAAACATTATCCTGTTCCTTCTAAGGCCAACCACTGAAAAGAATTCTTTGGCTAAGAAAGAGTCTCACTTTTTTTTTTGGATGAGGTTTATGTTTTAATTTAATTTATCTGGACAGTTATAAAATGCAATTCTTTTTTGTGGTTCACAAATAATAAATTTCCAATATATATGTCAATGGTAGAATGAAAACATTAAAGCTTATTGTACATTTTCCAGGAACCAAATAGCTGGCATTCTGCTCAGGTATCCACAGTTAGAAACCACAACTGAAAGGCCTGTGGTGATTCCCAACTAACAGCAAGTGCTAGCAGGTTTTGTCTCCAATATCCCTCATAAAAGACATTGACTCCATAATTGTCAATCCCTGCCTCCCTTCTAACAAAAATATCTGGAAAGCACCAGGATAGCACCTAAAGCAAAAATAGTCACCCATTGAATTTATATGAAAAACAAAACAAAACAAAACCTCCTAGCTGACTCTAAATGAGTCAGCTACATCTCATCTTTAATAGGCAAGCAGCTGACTTCCTTCTTCTCTTAGATTTCTGGTAATATGTTACCTCTTTTCAGAAATCAGGCACACATTCATGAACTAGGAAAAAGAAAAAAGCACCCTTTATTTAGCTTTTTTTTTCTTTTGCTAAAAATTTTTGAAAAAAAATCAATATGGAGTAAAAGCAGGTAGGCCTGGAATTATTGTGCTACTGAAATTCATTTATAACAGTTAGATAACATTTACCATGCTTCGTATCTGCTAAGAAAAAATAGTATTAGTTGCTTAAGAAGTCATTTTGTTCAAGTAGCCAAACAGATCTTGTTGCTTCTACGTGCAAAGCCTAGGCTTTGAAGCTATGGGAGCAACTTACAGTTATAAAATAAATAACTTATGAAGATGAAAAGTACAGCATAGGGAATATGTTAATAGTATTATAATAACATTATATAGGTATGATAGCCATACTTATCATGGTGAACATTGTATAATGTATAGCATTGTTGATTCACTATGTTGTACCCCTGAAACCAACATAACATCGTATGTAAACAATATTTATATTAAAAACAAATTTAAAAGACTCTCTGCCCTTGATATATTTTAGAAGAGAAGTAACTCTATAGATGACAGTACATAGGCCCTGCATGGTTGACCAGTTCTCTCAAAGACAGAGAAGAGTAGAAGCAAGCAGAGACATCAATTGAATTTTACTTAGATTTATGTCTCTGAAGTCAGAATGGCTTGAAATCAAATCCCGCATAAGCCCATAGCAGCTGGCATTGCCTTGGGGCCTGTTACAGAATTTCTCTAAGCCTCTCTTTACCTCTATAATGGGGATCAAAGAACATATTTCTCAGGGTGGCTGTGAATATTATATTACTGGAGTAAAACAAATTCTGAACAACATGTTTTATATTACCTAACTAGGAGTTTAAGTTATATAAACCTTTATTTAACATGAAGTTATTTTACTGAACTGGAACCGACAACACCTTAGGAAAAATTTAATAGCTAACATCAGAATGGGCGTGCCCATAAAGTTACATTTCATCAAACAGAACTTTTGCTAAGCTTAAATTTTCAACGTATTTAAAAAGATACAGGTGGATAACTTATACTGAAATTTAAAACCAAAACCTGAAAAATGTTTCAAGATGATTGAGTTTTATCTGATTGTTTAGTGGGGCAATTTACAGCTACCCCAGTGTGCCAAATTGGACACATAGGTAGGCAGTGTCTAGTGCATGCCAATGACAGATGTTTGTAATCAAACTAAGCCAAGTGCAAGTTTCTGAATTTCCTGGATTTACTTTATTTGGAAAAAAAAAAATAAAAACATCAATGTGAGAGATGTTAAATGTGGATTTATTTGTAGTGATATGAAAGGCCCAACAAAATGTAATGTAACTATAATATTGTAATTTGAATAAGTTATAGCTCCATTGTGCCTGGATCTTTTGTATATTGGTACTTGAAATTGCATAATATTGTAAACATTTTATAGAACATAGAAAACATGTTCTACATGATCTTCACGGTGAGTGTTTCCAATTGTCTGATATATTCCTTCTTGATTATTCTTAAACTAAACTTGTGGCACTTCAGCTTCAGGTATAACATTAGTAAAAACAGAAGGTATTAAATATCTGTGTCCATATGTTCAAGCTCCTCTAAAGGAATCAATACTGGAATTTCCCATGATAAAACAATATTAATAAGAACAACAACAGGAGAAGCAAAATATAAAAGAAATTGTGGACTCCATTTATAGAAATTAGTTTCTTTATATTCAGTGCGTTACCTTCAAATGGGAAGTGGCTGTGTTTTTTTCAGGGAGCTTGTTCCTCCTAAAATAATGGTAGCCAGCAGGTTTATCTAGTCCTTCACCCAGGACTAAAGTAGATTTCCAAATCACTCTATATTCCTTTAGCCATCAGTCAAAAAGAAATAATTTCATAAGCATTATTCAGTAATAACATATTCTTATCTAATTATATATCTAATTATCATCTAATAATATATTCTTATCTAATTATGATCTTATATTCATACTACTTTTCCCCAAAGCTAGAGAGGGATAAGAAATAGGGAAAGGGGTGGAGGATGACTAATGAACCATAGAAGTTTTATGGTTTACTTAAATAAAATCTGATCTTTTGCCCCCCGAATTAAGGTTTTTAAATCTTTGGGGAACACCGTTTTTGAAAAACATGTCTTAAAATGACAAAATATAGCATAGAAAATAGGGAAAAAACCATTGAGATCAAGAAGGAGATGAAAATATTTTTTAAAATCTCATTAGGAACAAGAAAGCAAATGACATAGAGAAACATCAGTTTATGACTTAAAAAATTGTTATCAAATAAAGCACACCGCTTCTAGAATTACTGGCATACAAATTTAGCACCAAGATGTTGGTCTGTTGCATAACACTCTCCTGAAAGGTATAGATTTAAAAAAAATTTTTTTAGTATACTATATTGTCAAATTGGCTTACATACAACACCCAGTGCTCATCCCAACAAAGACCTAAGTGTGAGACAGGAAACCAGAAAAACCCTAGAGAAGAAAGCAGGCAACAACCTCTTTGACGTCAGCTGTAGCAGTTTCTTACTGGACACATCTCCAAAGGCAAGGGAACTAAAAAAAAATTTAAATGTTTATTTATTTATTTTTTTTTTTGTGAGAGAAACAGAGTGTGAGCGGGGGAGGGGCAGAGAGCGAGGGAGACAACAGAATCTGAAGCAGGCTCCAGGTTCTGAGCTGTCAGCACAGAGCCTGACCCGGGGCTCAAACTCAAGAACAGTGAGACCAAGACCTCAGCTGAAATCAAGAATCAGATGCTAGGGTGCCCGGGTGGCTCAGTCGGTTCGGCGTCCAATTCTTTTTTTTTTTTTTTTTTAACGTTTATTTATTTTTGAGACAGAGAGAGACAGAGCATGAGTGGGAGAGGGGCAGAGAGCGGGGGAGACACAGAATGTGAAGCAGGCTCCAGGCTCTTGAGCTGTCAGCACAGAGCCCGACGCGGGGCTTGAACTCACAGACCATGAGATCATGACCTGAGCTGAAGTTGGACGCTCAACCGACTGAGCCACCCAGGCACCCCTTGGCGTCCAATTCTTGATATTCAGCTCAAGTCATACATGATGTCACAGTTTGTGAGTTCAAGCCCCACATATGGCTCCTTGCTGACAGTGTGGAGCCTGCTTGGGATTGTCTCTTTCTCTCTCTCTCTGCCCCTTCTCTGCCTCTTGTTCACTCTCTTTGTAAAAAAAAAGCTTAAAAAAAAAAGAGGTGCTTTACCAACTGAGCCACTGAGGTGTCCCAGAGTGTAGATTTTAATGATATCTGCTAAAAACAGAAAAAGAGATCAGTATAAAGTAGATTTCCAAACACCATAGAGCTCTAATGGTGACAAGTTGAATATCAAAAGTTTGATTTTGACCAAAAGGAAATAAATAAATTTTTAAAGCTTTGATTTGATAGTTAAGTTCATATCATGGTTGAGTCAGCATTAAAAACATTATAGTTATAATGTAAGAAAAAAATGATAAGATGTGTACATGTTTTTTTTAATTTCAAAATAAATGGTAACATTGAACTTTAAAGGTGTTCCTTTATAAATTATATTCCTATCTGTCTATAAGAAATAGACACAAATTAATCTGCATCTGTGTAAAGGTAGATGTTGGGAAAAGTGAATGAGTAAAATAGTTCCAGAAAATGTAGAAGATCCAGTTAGGAAATAATCACCACTAGTGGTCACACATAATAATCAAGTGGGAAAAAGGTCCAACCATGTGTGGCAAGGTGATGCATTGGCAGTTTTAGGAAGATGACGACTGCATAGACTCTAATTAATCCACTGTCCTCAGAGATGAAACTCCTGAATAAACATGATTATTAAAGGGAGATGTTAAGGGAATTAAATAATGAACTGAAGTGGGCATCATTTGAACAGCTGTTGATAAATGTGGCAGTGACCAAAGGAGACTGGAGAAGGAACCAGGGCAGCATTGGAGAGAAGACAGAAGGGCTACTAGATCTTTGGAAAGGATGAAAGTGGAATAGTTTCTTAGCTCAGTGACCTCAGGAGGTTTTAGGCTCCCTAGTGAAGAAGTAAAAGGAGATGCTTTTATCTGGTTTAGCAGGGAATATGTATATATGTGTGTATATATATATATATTTAGTTCTAAGCAAGTCACCTAATCTTATTATCCCTAAATTTCCTCATCTATGAAATGTTTATTTATGGGGCCTTTTCTAGGAATGAAATATTTGGTGATTTTTGAGTCACCTATACTGTAATTAGAAATCATGAGTGAAAACACTTTGTGTTCCTCCCAGGAAAGATTCACTTTAAAGTTAGCATTGTTTCTATTGTATCTTTAAAGTGTCTTCTTGCCTCTGCAGGATTTTATATAATCCAGAGTGCAAGCAAAAAAAGGAAAAATAATGACCTAACCAGCAAAATAGCATTTAAGCTTAGCTCCATTTCATTATGTTAAGGATTCTCTAAGAATAACAGACACCACAGTAGTACAAAACTACCTCGACATTAAGAGATAATACAATATTCATTACCCCAGCTAAAATAATGCATAATAGATGCATTCAGCACTTTCTGTACTGGTTCACTTTCGATTTGGCTGATGGCTTTTGAACCATTGTTTATGTAAGTATACCAACTTTGAGGGAGAGATACATATCATTAAATCATTATCAGTGTATCAGCATAAACCATCCACTTTTGAAAGGTCTAGTAGTGTTAGGCTTACACATTTCAATTAAATCAACCATTTTGAGTTCTATTCTATAGCATAGTAATTATTTGAAATATCAAAACTGAAACAAAGTTAGTTTTATTTTAAATCAGACTTTTACTTTAAAAACAAAGAAACCAATTGGGGAGATTTCTGTTATCAACATCCTTTGGATCACTAGTTGAATAACAACCAGACTCGGCCTCTATTCAGATACAATGTCATCTGATATCAAACATTAGAGGAAAGAAACCCTCCAAATGATTTGATCCTTACTTGTCTTTCTAACATACCAAAAGAAAGAAAGTCATAATAGAATAAATAAGCATAGTCAAATGCATGAAAACATGTTATCTTGCACAAATTGTGTCATTACAGACAGTAAATAAGGATAAGTCTTTCCTTCCTAAAATTAGAACACTAGAGAATGAACTGCCATAGCTTCTATATTTGTCACTCACAGAATACATTTCCTCAGTGACTACACAAATTCTGAAGCTTTAAATTGTTTCGAATGGGTTCTAAAATATCGAATACATCTGGATCTAGCTCCTATTTCTCAGCTGGGAAGAATGGAGAGGATGATAATATGGGTTTTCCTTTCTGAATCTGATGTGGCCCATACTTTATCTGGACATTGCATGACGAAATGGAAGCAGGGAAGGGAATTAAGGTAAAGAGAATAGTCATCTTGGCCAAACAGGCGGATAAGTGAGATTATAAATGGTATGTGGATGATTCTGACAACCAACAGTGCTTAGGAAAAAGAACCAGAAGTTGGGTGCAAAGCAGTTGAGGTCAGTCATTTCCGGATTCAAATCCATGACTCTGGGCCTTCTTTCTATGTTCAACCCAGTGCATGTTTGCAGAGTAATGGTAGCTCTTTTCTTTTTTTTTAAGTTTTTATTTATTTGTTTATTTATTTATGTATTTATTTGTTTATATTTTGAGAAAGAGAGAGAGAATGGGAGAGAGAGAGAGAGAGAGGGAAAGAGAGAGAGAGAGAACATGAGCAGGGGAGGGGTAGAGAAAGTGGGAGAGAGAGAGAATCCCAAGCAGGCTCCACGCTGTCAGTGCCTGATGCAGAGCTCAAACTCACACACCACAAGATCAAGACTTGAGCAGAAACCAAGAGTTGGCCGCTCAGCTGCCTGAGCCACTCACATGCCCTGGTGGCTCCTTTTTGAGTATCATTAAATTTGACCTGAGCTAGGAAAATTAAGACTTTTGAAAATATATGGAATGTAATATTCAGTGACAGTTTGGAGAGAGTATTGTGCTCAGTTTATGAAAAAAAAAGTAGGTAAAATTTAGAGGGTATAGCATAATGGAGAAAAAGAAATTTAAGTAAAAATAGACAATGTGACATAAAAGGTTTAGTCAATGATGTAGTGTCATTATGAGTTTGATGCTAGTAAATTCTAAAAGTAGCAAGATTTTGTTGCTCATTTAAAATTTATGTACAAAAAAATAGAATCATATAAATCACTTTTCAAGGAAAGGATAGGAAAAGATAGGTATGTATGTTTAAATAAAACACACAAAACTCTGGCAAGATTATATTCTTTGATTCTGAACTTTTCTTTCTTTTATTGCAAAATTAATATCAGGCCCTGGATTTCCACAAGGACTATTTTTTTTGTTCAGGAAACCTCAAATTCATGACTACTAATATGGCTTATAATTGTCTACATAAAATGGAATAAAAGATTACTGAAATGTTTAAGTGAACCTTCAGAAACTTAATGAGAAGTACTGCTTAGCTGATAACGTCAAAGAAAAGAAGTTCAAAACTCTTGGTTGAATTCAGTTGAATCTCAGCAAAAGCATTCATTGGACAATCTCATTTATCTGCTTAAGTGATTCCTTTTTTGCATACTGACCTTTATATTCATGACTCAGCAAAATGGGACATGATAAAATGGCATTGGCCTCTACAGTTTCTTTTTCAATTTCCAAATCTCAAATATTAAATCGATGAATGCAGTGGCCCACTGCAAGATATTACATTTAAGGGAAAATTTCTGAAAATCCATTTTGCACCTAACAAATCAATTTCCACTCAGATTAAGCATTCTTTGGAAGATCTTATACTTTCCCACTCTCTCTGCCCCTTTTAAAAAAATATATTAAGAAATTACTTCCTGAGAGTTGGGATGGCACTCTATTAACACAATGTTTATTTAGATATTTAATAAAATGATGTAGATAACATTGTATTTTGGTTTTGTATTCACAATTTTGTGTAGAAACACAAAGTTAGGTATATACATGTGAATGTAAATGTATGTGTAAATGTGTATGTAATATACATATACATGTATACATATATATACGTACACACGCATACACATCAATATCCACATATATGTGTACACACATGTATGTACACACACATACACACAGATACGTGATAGATAAATAGATTAGATAGATAGATGATAGATAGATGGAATGATGATAGAGTTCCGCTGAGCAGTTTTTGTTGGATATATATATATTTATTTTTTAATCACAGATGATGCTTCTGTCTATATAAGGTTAAGATGATGGAGAAATCTTAAGAAGATTATCTAGTTAGTGTATTGTCACCTACGAGCATTATACCATTTATCCCAGGTAGTTAGCTACGATATCAGAGACTATTAGAATTGAAAATAATCCCTGATCCGTTTTCTCCCACCTAAACACTGAATCATCATGGTAAAATTCCAGACAAAGTTTAATCAAGTTTATGTTTGAACATATCCAGTTTGTTTTTGAGGAAAATGCTCTGTCTTGTGAATCTAAAGTCCAGGAGTCTGAGGCCCAGTCTTCAAGCCCCCAGCCTTGTGCCCTTTTCCTCCTCTGTATAAAGAGTGTGCTGGAGAGACAATTACTAAGATCTTGTCTGACTCTGATTTTATGAATATCTCACTCTCTGAGAGCCAGGGAATCTATTCAAACCCTGTACTGTTCTTGCTGTTAGAAGAGTATTCCTTGGGTCCAGCTGAAACTTATCCCTGCATCATTTCAGCCTCAATATTATGAGTTATCCTTCGTCTTCAGAATCCTAACACTACTCAGGAAAAAGTTCTAAATTCTAAAACTCTTTAAGAGCCAGGGCATTCTTATCTATGTGTAACAATACTCTTTTGATTAAAGTGAAGCCAATCTTTGGCTCTTTTCTTAAAGAAGCTAAAACAAAAGAGGGCCATCAAATACGCTCTCTGCTGGATTACACAAACTATTATGTATGATGGAGTAGACCCCCATCAGTAGGCATGGAGATCACCTGGAATGTCCAGATGGTTTCTCAGAATGGGGGTTTTCAAAAGACCACTGCTAGACATATGTGTCTGGTTAGAATGTTTAACCTTCATGGTCTTTAATCATGTAGCATTATGTGAAATGCCACTGGCTGAATGGCTTGATGGAGTGTTTTGAGATTGTAGAGTTTCCAATCTCTTGACCGCCACCAGAGGCCCTGCAGTCACTGGGAATGTGATCCCTGCCGTCTGAATGCCTCACTATTGGTCTATGAGAAAAGAGGGCAGATGGGAGTCAGCCTTCACATTGTGTAGATGGGCATTGGAGTGCTGTGATCAAACAAACGTGTGAAAGAGAGAGAGAGAAAGAGAGAGAGAGATCAACTGCTGGAGTGGACAAGGAAATACCTGAAGTGATGTGGTTAATGTTCCAGTTCTTCCCTAATTGTTGGTAATCTCAAAGACATTTTCTCCTCAAAATTAAATTCATATATAGAAGATCCTCTTTGGGATGTTTAATTTTCTGAGGGCAAAAATCATCTGTTATGGAAGTTTATTACTCTACATGCCGTAAGTACTGATAAAACCGAGGGTAAAAGCCAGAGTTGTTCATTTTCAGGGTGGCTGAAGTTTATGGGAATGGGTTTTACAGTAGAAGACATTCGCATCAGCCTGTTCCAACACTGAGGACTGACGCAGCCACCGTTAGCTGGAGCAAGTGACTGAACTTCTCTGAACTTCAGTATTTTCAGCTGTAAAGTTGGAATCATTTCAGGGTTATGGTGAAAATTAGATAAGCCACGCAAAGGGTTTGTCATGGTGCCTGAAACCTGGTCAACTCATAAAGAATAGCTATTCTTAACTATTTATTAGGATTATAATGACCATATTATGCTTATGAGAAATAATAATGCTTTAGCAGCAGAACTGGACCTGTGACCCTTCTGTGCATGTAAATGCCTTGTTCTATACGTGGCAATGATTTAGGCCACTTCAGTATTCATCTACCTGCCGGACTCAGTTCAAGCTTTATAGTGTTTTTTGTTTCAGATTTTTTTCTTTCTAATGTTGTTTACCAGACCTCACTGTGATACTTCTGAAAAGCACTGAAGCTCGGTGGCAACATCTCCTACTTGCTTTTTAGGCCCTGATTCTTCCAAATAGAAGCATATGAGCTCTCTCTTTCATTTCTTGGGGGTCAGCATCTTTGTTATTGTTGCCGGAACTCTGGAAAGAGACCGATACGTGGGGATGTGCTAGCCAATTTGGCAGCCTGCTTTTTCAGCCCACTTGGCTGTGCACAATATTCTGTCTGAGTTTGGGAAGATCTGTCTGCTTTTTTCCTTTGTAGAGAGGCTATGAGGAATGAGGCAATGGATTTGTCTTATACAACGGCCTGGAAAAATAGGCCGTGGCCTAACAAATAATGAGAGTTACATGGCCTCCTTCCAGGGAGCTCCTGGCTGGAGACCGGAGGACAGGTTGAGACGCCTTCTGATAGATTTTTCACTAATTGCCCTCTTTACTAAAAGAAGTCCTGTTTAAAATAAAAGGTCGGGGGTGTTGGGGGAGGTGTGGGTTCTCATATAGTAAAAGATCGTTTAAAGAAGAATCGATATTATGGAGAATTAGAGGTCACAGGTCATATCATATATCCCAAAGCCTAGCAGTAAACCATATAAATCCTCCATATATGGCTGTGAGGTGTGCTAAGTCACAAATCTGACCTAACCCTAAGTGTTCCTCATTTGAGACTGGCCTAAGCTATTTCCTTGTCATAGATCCTCAAAAGACTACACACTATCCCTTTTTGCTATATTTATCTATGCAAAGCTCTTCATCTTCGTAGGGTCCGTCTGTTCCAGATGACTTGTTATGTTTTTCTTGTATTTCTGTCAGGGCGGAAGCCTCAGATGTGAACTCTAACCAGTGTTTTTCACTCTGGACTCCACCTGCCTCTACACGCACACTGTCATTTTAATTACCTTTTCAGTGATGACCGAGAGATGTCTTTCCTATCGGGCACTCTTTGTCATTTTGGTTTAGAATTCGTGGAAGGGGAGAGGCTGGAGTATCATCAGTCTCCAGAGGCAGCTGATCTGACTCAGCGTCTGCACCAAAAAACAGTGCTCTGAAAAAGATGCAGTCCCCTCGTCACTGCTAACACCTAGAGTTTCCGCATTCCCTGTGCATCATTCACTTAACTCCTTGACTGCCTGCATTGCTCGTGAAGACCATGGATGGACTCTCCATTTCTTCATCTCAGAATAATGCTCCCCAGAGCTGCTTTATGGAGTTATTCATAGATAAGAGCAATAACGAGTCCAAAGACATGGCTTCCTTTTCTGTATTCTGTGACATTCTCATGTCAGCCGACTGTGTCTGGCAGCCACACAATGAGGCCCTGCATGTGTCAGGGAGATGGATGATATCTGCAGTGTCGACATCTCAACACTGACTCAGTGAGCTCCTGCTGAACCTTACCTTGGGGATGCTGGATTCTGTGCCATTGAATTAGAAAGGCAAACCACCCCCTTCCAAGTAATGTCTTATTTGCTCCCAAAACAAAATACTTTAATGGAAATAATGACATGCATTAGGTACTTTGATGGATGGCACATTGTGCTTTCATCCTCAATATTCCTGCTTATAGGACTCTTTGTTTTTGTCTTGTTCCTCTGTTATTATTTTTTCAAAGCTAAAACAAAGAGCCTACTAGTATAGGTAGTAGTTCTTTATACACTTTACACACACCTTTGCTTCCTTCAACTGAATGGAATTGGGAAAAAAGAAATTATAAAGGGTATTCATGAGCCCCATTTCCTTATTACGGGAGTAGCCAGTTAATTTTGGGAAAGTCTGTTCTGATCGAAATTGACTGGCTTTAGTTTCAGCATGAAATCAGTTCTGATCCATGCACAAATTTGCCGCAGTGGGGTCTTTGGTAATGGATTATCAATAAAGTCTCAGTGCCGCTAGGACCATTTAGGCACATCTGAGCAAACTGGGATTATTTGGGATATGAACCAAAGGACTAACAACAATGACTACTCCCACCATCTGTTTTCTGGGGTTGACTTCACGCACATAGAAGTTGCACTGCCACACAGGGCCCTGTGCTTAGATGGGCAGTTTAATGGTTTGCTAGCATCATCTTGAAATTCTTAATAATTTGTGAACAAGAGGAGCTGAATATCCATTTGTACTGGTCCAGCAAATTATGGAGCCAATCCCAGAACCAGGTACTGAGTACTGAGGATTTCTCCTCAGTTATCCTTGTTCCTCGGTTTGACCGAAATACAGCAAGGTAGATATCAGAGGACATGCTAGGATACCAGAGTGAGCATGAAGCAGCCTGCCCACCACAGGAGGGTTTACACTGGAAGTAGCCATAAGAACCTGTTCCATATGTCTTGGATCCTCAACAAGACCAATGGTCTAAAAGTAGGTCAGAGAGAAATATTTACGAGGATATCTCTTCAGAGACAGCAACCCCCTTGCTATGAGTCCCCCTCCTTTTGTGGCTGGGAAGATAAGGGCTTAAGGGGGACACAATGGACTGATATCTGACTCATGCCTGAGAAAGCTGCACGGGACTACGCCTTAGATCCAAATCATACTTCTGTAAGCTAGGAGAGAGGTTAAATAGATGATCAAAGGGAGGTGATCTAGTTTGTTGGAACAAGGGATGATGCTTGAGAGCTGGATGCAGGCCATCCGGAAGATGGCTTGGTATGGAATTATATTAGGTCTTCCAAGATCCATCCTGGGGCTTTGGGAGGCATGAGAAGATGCCAGGGGAAAAATGCTCAGCTGGTGAGTAGTAGCTGAGGCAGGAGTCAAGGCCCTACAATAGAAGTGTATCTGCCAAGACCAAGAGAATCAGGAGAGAGATTGGCCAAAGATAACATTTATTTTTTAATGTTTGTTTATGTATTTTTGAGAGAGAGAGAGAGAGAGAGAGAGAGAGAGAGAGAACAAGCAGGGGAGGGGCAGAGAGAGAGGGAGACACAGAATCTGAAGCAGGCTCCAGGCTCTGAGCTGTCAGTGCAGAGCCCGACACAGGGCTCGAACCCATGAACTGTGAGATCATGACCTGAGCTGAAGTCAGATGCTTAAGCGACTGAGCCACCCAGGCGTCCCCAAAGAGAACCTTTAGATAGCTCCCTAGAGCAACCATGAGGACAAAGGTCAGTTGTAAACATTTGCACGGCCTTCCACTGATGGCTGCCAGCTTTAACTATCTGCCACATCAGAAAGCATAGATACCTCAAATATTACTTTTCTTCACTCTCTTCAACTTTGATTCTGAAATGCAGCTGAGGTGAACAGGAAGGGAGAAGCACCAGAGCCCTTGCGCTGTTGTTAAGTTCCAGCCAGAAATAGGTGCCAGCTGGTTGGAGGGGTTAAGTTGTGTCTTAGATCATACTTGTAGTTTTCATTGTTATATCAGACTAAACATTCTGGTGACTGAATTGAGCCTGTTTTTTTTTTTTCAATTATACTAATAGCTGGATCCCCTTTAATGAGAGTAAAAGCAGGAGAAGCTGAGTGTTCCTTCAAGAAACATGTGAAGGTATATCTTCTCCCACTATTCCATTAAATTTATTCAGTGATCACAGTGCACACACATCATGCTTGTCAACACATTGGTCACATCCTTATTACTCACTCATTCAGTCTTCCCAGTGCTTTGCAGAAGGTACTACCTAAATGTTCAAAAGTAAAAAAAAAAAAAAAATGAGGAACACAGAGGTTAAGAGACTTTAGCAAATTAATAGATAGTGCTAGAATTTGAAGCCAGATTTTTGTTTCTTATGGTTTGTTCTTTTAATCATTAGATCTGATTTTCTCTCTTAAATTAGGGAAAAAAAGTACTATTACTATTGACTAAGTACTTACTATATGCCAGGAATAGTGCAGAGCCGACACAGGGCTCGAATGGCCTCACAGATATGAATCATGAGTCAGATGCCTCATTATCTACAGGGGCAAACTGACATTTAGAGGGTTTAAGTAGCTAGTCTGTAATTAGTCAGTGACTAGTGTGAAACTACTGGGTTGATCTTGTCTTCCTCACCCAAAATCTGGGCAGTTCATCAAGAGAGCAAGACAGAGAGGGTGATAGAGAGAGAGTTACAGAGACATTTTTCACTCTACTTTTCTTCTCAAATTAGTAATATCTTTGCTAAAATAAAATAAATACAGAGTTCCTTCTAATTGGATAGCCAGTAGTAGGCACCCAAGCTAACAGCAATATGAGTATTAGCTAGACATAGTCCTATTAGTAGGTTACCAAAAATCCAGAAAGAAAACTAACAGTCAGGACAACCTTAACAAAAATGAAATGAGTAGGGGCGCCTGGGAAGCTCAGTCCCAGTGAGCAGCCAACTCTTGACTTCAGCTCAGGTCATGATCTCATGATTTATGGATTGTACCCTGCATCAGGCTCTGTGCTCACCAGCACAGAGCTTGCTTGGGATTCTCTCTCTCTCCTTCTCTCTCTGCCCCTCCCCGTTCATGCTGTTTCTTTCTTTCAAAATAGATAAACTGTAAAAAAAAAAAAATTGAAGTGACCAACTACGTGTCACTTACTCTAAAGTGAAATTGTAACGTGAGAGAGAGGGGTTCTCCAGTTTCAAGGAATATTCAGAGAAGTCCTGACAGAAGAGGTGAGTCATTCATAAAAGTTTTGTTTAGCTCAAGGACAAAAAGCAAAGCATCTAGGTTGGGGGGTGGGATAATAGCAAAGTCACAGAACTGGGAATACGTATAAGTGATTAAGGGAGAAGACAGGGAAAGACTGCCATTTGTTCTAGAAGAACAGGACGTGATGTTGTGGCCACATTATGAATGCAGAGAGCTGAAGTCAGGCCGATGTATGTGAACCTGCTGCGGGAGGAGATGAGAGCTCAGGGTGGGTTCTTCGGAAAGTGATGAAGCAACGATGGTGAAGTTTCTGAAATATCTGTAAGAGGATGGGATGCTGGATGGACTGGAGCAAAGAAAAAAAAGAATAGAGCCAGTGATGGTAACTAGAAAGGTGTTAAAGTTGTCCGGGTACGAGATGGCATCTCCTTCGATACTTAGAGGGCCCAACTCTTGATTTAGACTCAGGTCATGATTCCAGGGTTGTGGGATTGAGGCCCATGTTAGACTCTGACTGAGCTGAACGTGGAGCCTGTTTAAGATTCTCCACCCTCTTCCTCTGCCCCTCTCTCCAGCTCATGCTTGCACTCTCTCTCTCTCTCTCTCTCTCTCAAAAATAATTTTAAAAAGTTTAAAGTCAGCATACAATTGTAGTTTCTTACCTGCTACGCTTGTAGTCAGTAGAATATTCAAAGGAAATCCTGAATGTACTGAACACTTATGGGTAAATGACTTTTATTTAAAATTCCCTAACATGCTAGCTCAGTTGGTGGAACACGTGGCTTTTGATCTCGGGGTTGGGAGTTTGAGCCCCATATTGGGTGTAGCAATTACTTAAAAAAATAAAAAATCTTAAAAAGAATAAAAAATTAAATTCTCACTCATGCTTTCAGGAGTTGGAATGGTAAATCGAAACTTATCATCAAAAGCTTTGTTGAAAAAGGCCAGGGTGCGATTGAATGAGGTAACAATAAGGCAGGGTGGAGACTCTTAATTTGTCCTCAACTTATCTTATGGTATCTTTATAATAAGCTCTGGTGTTCTCTTAGGGGGAGGGTAGCAGGTGTTGTGCGGGATAGGGGAGCAGAGGAGCAAGTCATCGATGCGGCACATTTTCCAAATCTCTCGCTGGTGATATTCATATTGTGGTTTCTGTTTGAAGTGTTGACAATGGAGGAAGCATCGCTAAGAACGGCTGTGGTGGATGAGCCAAGAAAGCCTGAACTGCCCTTCCCTTTCAGATCCACTTGTCTTATGTGTCTCTGACATGAAACAGAATCAACTCAGAAGGGGCAACGTAGGGTTACCTAGGATCCCAGACAAATTTCTTTTAAGTTTGGCTTATTCCTTTGAATGATTTCTTAAAAACTGACCTTTCTGTTGAGGCATTTTTTAGAACAGTAGGATGTCTTATTGAAGCATGCCTGTTGAGAGTCTTTGAATGCCCCCCTCCCCTTTTTTTTACACAGCTGCACAAGTGTACTTCGGCTTCAGACCAGAAAAAACAATGTGATACTATTTTTCCTCTTTTCTGGAATACTCAGTTTCCATTCTCATGAATTGTAATTTATTTGAAGTAATGAAGTATAAATGTATCTTTGAAATCAGATGTTAATTTTTGCTCTCGCTTTTAAAACTACTTTTTGTTTGTTTCCTTACAACTTATCGATCAGTTACATCCCCATGGGTATAATGCACGCATGGCTGATTTCTTCAGGGATTTATTTCTGGAATGAAGGCATGCTGACCTCACAAACCTGCTCCTGAACTGGTAATACGTTCAATGACTTGGTCAAAATCAGAAAGTTCTCAGGAACATCGTATAAAGTACTTGAAAGGCAGTTTTCCTTAGATTGAAATGATGAATATTTATGATAACCCTCTAACATTTTGCTCAAAACACAGGGTCTTATAGGTTTTGTTTTTCATAGTTTTTTTTTTATTGAAACAAGCAAGATTACTGAAATAAATATTGCTTGAGAAATCTAACAGTGCAAATAAACATATTAAATAGCTGGTGGAAGAGGAGAGGCTAGAATAGTAGTGAAGGAAGTAAAAGCATAAATAAATCCAGACATTAACTGTAACTCTTATGACTATAAGCTTTGTTACTGTCACTCTCTCAATTCATTCTTAGTACCTTAAAATACTTAGGTCACTATCCGTAACCTGTTATGCCACAAAAACGTTCCATCTTGTTTTTTGTAGTTATTCTTGAACAAAACAGAAACCATATAATTTATACTTAAAAATTAAACAAGACCAATATGAATAGCATTTTTGTTTTAAATTTTTTTTTAACGTTTACTCATTTTTGAGAGACATAGAGACAGAGTGTGAGCAGGGAAAGGGCAGAGAGAGAGGGAGATACAGAAACTGAAGCAGGCTCCAGGCCGTGATGAGCCAGCAGTACAGAGCCTGATGTGGAGCTCGAACTCACAGACCATGAGATCGCGACCTGAGCTGAGGTCGGCCGCTTAACCAACTGAGCCACCCAGGTGCCCCTGAATAACATTTTATAACAGAATTCTCTTCCTAACGTCAATTTCCTATACTTTTTCCATTCAACTACTGTTCTTTTCCCAAGATTATCGCTAGTGTAATACTTGACACTAATAATAGTCATTAGGAATGGCTAATTATATGGCTCCTCACACAAGAGGAAAAAATTCCTGAGTCACCCCAAATTATAATGGCAGAGATAAAACTTCAGAATTATTTTCAAATCAAGATGAGTCATTGTAATATTATGAGATACTATTTTATATTTGTCAAGTACTTTATAATTATCTAGTTATATGTGTGTTTTGTATCTAAACATGCTGTTTTACTGAAATGTCCAGTAAATATTTATTGAATATTCACCATTTGTCAGCATTATACTTGGTGATGACCCTTTAATGATGAATATGAATGGTCCTGTCTGAATACTGTCATCTCCTTAACCCTCTTCAGGAAACGGGAAGGAATAGTATTATTAGCTAAAGTCCAGAAATCAAATAGCTTGCCAGGCTTCAGAACTAGTGAGTATATAAGGCATCCTTATTCCCAGCTCAGAGTTATAGTCAGTACACTTACATTTCTCAAATTGTGTCCACCATGGAGATTCCACAAAGGAAAGTTTATATTGCCAAACAACATTAGAGACATTTTAGGCTTTATCTTCTTAGGGGAGATTCTAAACACACATTATCACATTAAATATGTTGAGAAGCAATTCAGTGGAAAAGTATAATTTAATTCAGTGAGTCCCACACTATTAATATCTCACTGTATATAGTTTTTGCATGCAACGTCTCATACTTGTATTTTCAAGAACTAAACTCATGAATACATTTGCTCAGTCCAGTAAGTAAAGAATTCTGAAACCCAGTTGACCTCTTCGCTTAGCAAACCCTTTGCCAGAGTGGCGTTCGTTGTCTTCACATGTATTAAATAAATCTCAGAACAGCACAGTATATAACCCACTGTCCGTCTTGCCAGCCTTCTTTGTCTCCTTGGGAAAAAAAAGAGAAAGTCTTTAGGAATTAGATTTTATATCTTTAATATTTAATATTTTTAAGGAGTTTAATTCTTCAAATATTATTTGATGACATAGTATTTTATAACTATACAATGATTATTCAACCTTCTAGAAAGGGATGCCTGAAACTAATTGCAGTTTGGTTTCTTGCCATTTGGGTGGATGGTTGGGTGAGAAGAGCCCACATCTTTGTGGGATAGTGCTGTGCCTTACTATTCATAACTTTTCCCACAAAGCAGTCCTAATGTTTGCATCATGGAATCTCTGTAATAAAGAACCCTCTCGTGACAGCTTGTATCACAGTTTTCTCTGTGGATGATAATGAGCCATACCCAATGAGGCTCACTGTAGCAAAATTTCAGCATAGTGTAATATTTACTAGATTTACAAAATTGCATAATTTATTTTTAAAACTCACTTTATGGTGGTATAATGGACATATAAAAAGCTGTCATATTTAAGGTACACAACTCAGTGAATTTGGGGATAAGTATACACTTGTGAAACCATCACCATCATCAAGGCCATAAATAATATATTCATTATCTCCCAAAGTTTCCTCCCACCTTATTATTATTATTATTATTATTATTATTATTATTTTTATTTGTGTGATAAGAACACGTAACATAAGATCTACACTCTTACCAAATTTTAAGTATACACTACAGTACTATTGGCTAAAGGCACCAAGCTATATTACTGCAATTACTATAATTTGACTGTTACCTCCCCATATTCCACCCCCTTCAGCCCCTGGCAACCAGCATTCTACTTTCCCCTTCTTTGAGTTTGGCTATTTAGATCCACATGTAAGTGAGATTATACAGTATTCATCTTTCTGTGTCTGGCTTATTTCTCTTAGCATAATGTCTTCAAGGTCCCAAATGGCAGGAATTCCTTCTTTTTTAAGGCTTGAGAATATTCTATTGTGTGGATATACTATAATTCCTTTTTTAAAAATTTTTATTGTTCAAGTATAGTTGACATACAATGTTATATTAGTTTCAGGTGCATATCCTAGTGATTCAACAATCCTACATTATATAGTGGTCACCACAGTAAGTGTAGTTACCATCTGTCACCATACCATGTTATTTCAGTGTTATTGACTGTATTCCCTATGCTGTACTTTTCATCCCATGACTTTCTGTTTTATACTTGGAAGTTTGCACCTCTTAATCCCTGTCACCTATTTCCCCATTGACTTCTGGCGACCACCAGAACTACAGTTCCTTCTCTGTAGTGTTGAATCTGCTTCTGGTATTTTGTTGTTGTTGTTATCTGTCTTTTAGATCCTACATGGTATTTGTCTTTCTCTGTCTGACTTACTTCGCTTAGCATAATTATACACATTTCTTTACCAGTCATCTGTCCATGAACATTTAAGTTGCTCCCATGTCTTGGCAATTATGAATAATGTTTCAGTAAACATGGAAGCGCAGGTATCCCTTTGAGATCCTGGTTTCAATTCTTTTGGATAAATACCCAGAAGTGACATTGCTGGATCATATTATAGTTCTATTTTTAATTTTCTGAGGAACCTTCATACTGTTTTCCATAATGACTGTACTAATTTACATTCCCACAAAAATGTACCCGTGTTCCTTTTTCTCCACATTATTGGCAACATTTATGATCTTAAAAAAATAATAACAATGACCATTCTAAAAGTTCTGAGGTAATACCTCATTAAGGTTTTGATTTACATTTCCCTGATTACTTGTGATGTGAGCATCTTTCTATATACCTCTTGGATATCAGTATGTCACCTTTGGAGAAATGTCTATTTAGATTATTGCCAATTTTTTATATCTGGTCACTTTTGCTATTGAGTTGTAACAGTTCCTTATATATTTTACATAATAACCCATTATCAGATATGTGGTTTGCAAATATTTTATCCTATTTTTTTGGATGTCCTTTTCATTTTCTTGATTGTTTTCTTTGCTGCACAAAAGCTTTTGAGTTTGATGTCGTCCCATTTTTAAAACTTTTGCTTTTGTTGTCTGTGCTTTGGTATTATTGTCAATACCAATATCAAGGAGTGTTTTTCTATGTTTTTTTTTTCTTCCAGAAGTTTTAGTTTCAGGTCATCTGGTTAGGTCTTTAATCCATTTCAAATTGGTTTTTGTGTACAGTGTAAGATAAGGTTTCAATTTCACTATTCTTACATTGAATATCCAGTTTTTCCAGTACTGTTTATTGAAGAGACTATTATTTCCCCTTTTTGTTCTTGGCATCCTTATTAAGATTAGTTGATCATCTATCTGTGAGTTTATTTCTGGGCTCTCTATATTTTGTTCCATTGGTATGTTTTTATGCCTGTACCATGTGGCTTTGATTATTGTAGCTTTGTAATATAGTTTGAAATAACAAAGTGTGTGTGATACCTCCAGCTTTGTTCTTCTAGTTCAGGATTGGTTTACATATCTGGGGTCATTTGTGGGGTCTACATGAATTTTAGGATTGTTTTTTCTAGTCCGTGAAAAATGCATTGGAATTTTGACAAGGATTGCGTTGGATCTGTAAATTGCTTTGGATACCATAAACATTTTGATGGTATTAGTTCTTCCAATCCATGAACATGGAATATCTTTCCATTTATTTGTGTCTTTTTTTATTTTTTTTCATCAGTGTTTTACAGTTTTCAGTGTAAAGATCTTTTACCTCTTGGTTAAATTTATTACAAAATGTTGTATTGTTTTTGATGCTGTTGTGAATGGGACTGTTTTCTTAATTTCTTTTGCAGGTAGTTCATTGGTAGTGTATTGAAATGCAACTAATATTTGCATGGTGATTTTATACTCCGTAAATTTACTCAATTTCTTTATTGGTTTTAACAGTTTTCTTTAGTGGAGTCTTTAGGGTTTTCTATATATAAGAGCATGTCATCTGAAAACAGAGAAAATTTTAACTTTCCTTTCCAACTTGGATGCTTTTTATTTCTTAGAAATGGCACACTAAGACTTATGGGATACACCAGACACAGTTCTAAACTTCAAAGGGAAGTTTATAGATATAAATACGCACATTAAAATAAAGGAAAGATCTCAAGTAAACAACCTAACTTTACACCTCAAGGAATTAGAAAATGAGCAAACTAAGCCCCAACCTAGCAGAAGCAAAGAAATAATTAGAGCAAAAATAAATGACATACAGACTAGAAAACAATAGACAACATCAATAAAACTAAGAGTTGGTGTTTTGAAAAGGTCAACAAAATTGACAAACCGTTAGCTAGACTAAGAAGAAAAAAGACTTAAATAAAATTAGAAATGAAAGAGGATAACTTGCAACTGATGCCACAGAAATGCAAAGGACTATAAGAGAGATACTGTGAACAATTATATGCCAATGACTTGGATAACTTGAAAGAATAAATACCTAAAAACATAAAACTTACCAAGACTGAATCATGAAGAAATAGAAAATATGAACAGAACAATAATGAGTAAGGGCATTGAATGAGTAATGAAATACAACCTATCTAATGAAAGCCCAGGAACAGATGGCTTCACTGGTGAGTCTATGAAACATTTAAAAAAGAACTAACCCAATCCTTCTCAAACTCCTCCAAAAAAACTAAAGAGCAGGGAACACTTCCAAACTCATTTTACAAGGCCAGCATTGTCTTAATACCAAAATGAGACAAGTACGCTGAAAGAAATGAAATTGCATAATTTCTATTAAAAGAACTGTCTTGAATGATGGTAACCAACCTATGGACCAGAATCACGTTTGGCTCTTTGAGATTTCACACATAACCTTTGCAAAAGCTTGAGGACAATCTAATTGTTATCTATTGGACTGATACTGTATTTGTTTGAAATATCCTAAGTTATCAAATAACATGAAATTCTCGGTTTATTCAGAAACAGAAAATTATAAGTAAACTTTTTAGAAAAATATCTCCAAGAAGTCCTGAAAACCCCAGGTTTCAAAAGTGTATTGACCAGGAGGAACTAGACCCAAATTTATAGGACAAATCTGCTGCTGGCTAGGCATGCAATGTTAAGTAGTTAATTTCCTTAACCATTTTTTAAAAAGTTTATTTATTTATTTTAAGGGATAGGAGGGGAGAGCACAAGCAGGGGAGGGGCAGAAGGAGAGAGAGAGAGAGAGAGAGAGAGAGAATCCCAAGTAGGTTCCACATTATTAGCATAGAGCCTACTTGGAGCTCCATCTCATAAACTGTGAGATCATGACCTGAGATGAAATCAAGAGTTGGATGCCTAACTGACTGAGCCACCCAGGTGCCCCTCCTGAACCACTTTAAAACCAAATTCCCTAATCAGTAAAGTATGGATATTAATGTATCTCTGCTTAACTCAGGAATACCAGAAAGAAGAATTACGTTATTTATGAAGATACTTTGTAACTTAAAAATTACTGTAGTCTTGTGGTACCTGGTGGCTCAGTCTCTTAAGCGCCTGACCCTCAGTTTCAACTCAGTTCATGATCTCCTGGTTTGGTTCATGAGATCGAGCCCCACATTCAGCTCCACACTGTCAGGGTGGATTCTCTCTTTCCCTCTCTCTCTGCCCCTCCCCTGCAGTCTCTCTTTCTCTTTTTCTCTCTCCCTCTCAAAATGCTTACTGAATAAATAAGTAAATGATTCTGAAGTTACCCAGGAGATCACAATCATCAGTCATATTATAGACATACAAAAGACACTCCAATCACTCAGGAGATTTCAAGATTTAGGAGATACGTGCCAGGAAGGAGGGACAAAGACCAAAAATATATTTTTAATTATACTATACATTTTAAAGCAAGTAAAACTCACCCCATATACAAAGACTAACCCAAACTGGACCAAAAACCTAACTTTGTAGCTAAAACTATAAAACTCTTAGAAGAAAACCTAGATATAGATCTTCATGACTTTAGATTAGACAATGGTTTCTTAAATACGACACCAAAAATACATGCAACAAAAGAAAAAAATGATAAATTGAATATCATCAAAAGTAAAAACTTACATGCCTAAAACTTACATGCCTCATATTCAAATGATACCATAAGAGAAGTAAGAGGACAACCCACAGAACAAGAGAAATTTTGCAAATTATATATCTGATAAAGGACTGGTATCTATAATACATAAAGAACACTTATGACTCGATAATAAGATAAGTATCCTGACTTATAAAGGGCAAAGTATCTGAATAGGCATTTCTACAAAGAAGATACACTAATAAGCAATTAGCACATGAAGAGATGCTGAATGCCATTAGCCATCAAGGAAAGATAAATTTCTCATCAAAACCAAGATGAGATACCTCTTTACACCCACTAAGATGAATATAACAGGGGCACCTGGGTGGCTCAGTTGGTTAAGCGGCCTACTTTGGCTCAGGTCAGGATCTCACAGTCTGTGAGTTCAAGCCCCGCGTTGGGCTCTGTGCTGCTGGCTCAGAGCCCGGAGCCTGCTTCAGGTTCTGTATCTCCCTCTCTCTCTGCCCTTCTCCTGCTCACACTCTGTCTCTATGTCTCTCAAAAATAAATAAATGTTAAAAAAAAAGATGAATATAACAAAATGAGAAAATAATAGTAATTGTTGAATATCTGAAGAAATTGGAACCTTTATACATTGTTAGTGGGAAAAAATGTAGAAAAGATAAAATGGGACAGGTCAACAGTTCCTCCAAAGGCTAAACTATGTTGCCAGGTGACCTAGTAATTCCACTCCTGCGTATATATCCAAGAGAAATGAAAATATATGCTGATACAAACTTGTGCATAATGTGCATGGTGGCATTATTCAATATAGCCAAAATGTGTAAAGGACCCAAATACCCATCAATTGCTGCAAAAATGGTATATCCATACAATAGAATGTGATTAAGCTAAAAATGAATGAAGTACAGATACATGTTACAATATGGATGAAGCTTGAAAATATGTTAACTAAAAGAAGGTTATTAAAGACCACAGATTTTAAGAATTCATTTATATGGAATGCCCAGAAAAGACAAATAGAAAAGGAATGTGGATTGCTGGTTGCCGAGGGCCGGGACAGGGGACAGGAGAAGTTGGGGAGAAACGGGGAGTGGCTATTAATGGATTCAGGGTTTCTCTGTGGGATGATGATAATGTTCTAAAATTGATTGTGATGACGGTTGAACAACTCTATAAATATACTAAAAACCATTAAATTGCATACTTTAATTGGTCGATTTCGTCCTGGTCAACTGTGAATTGTATGGAAGGTAAATTATATCTCAGATAAAGTTGTTTTAAAAAATAGTCACAAGAGAATAAAAAGTAAACATGGAGGAAAATTGTGGTTGCTCTGAATTCTGTTCCATTCTACTTTCTCATACTTTAGCATAAGGGTATTTTTCAATGTAGCCTCGTCCACATCGTATCCTTTATAGGGCACAGTGCAGGTATTAAGAGAGAACATTTTAAATTAATGGTTTCTCCTGTGATAACATAACAGATAAAATAAAACTTATATTTATATTTATTTTATATTAAGATAAAGAAGGAAGAAGTCAAGTTTTATGGAAATTTAATATATAAATTGACACGTGCATTCCTACTTGTCCATGGGTGAGCCGGGGGTCCCAAGCATTGATTGATCGATGGCATTCAGGATATTTTGAAAGAAGAGAGTGGACGTTCAGTAGATCAGTGGCCCTTTTAGATTCACCCACCTTACATTCCTTAGAATATATATTGTAAAATACTTACCTGTAAGGGTGGTTTAGATTATAGCCTCTTAAAAATAGGTTTACTGCTTTTTTTAAAGAAAACCGTCTTATCTGCAACCTTAAAAAGTAAATTGTATGAAAGGAAAATAACAGAATTTTGTAACTGAGTTACTCAGTTGTAACTGAGTGGACATCCCAATGTGAGTCTGTGAACTAAGAGTTACATGCGTTTGGTGGCATGGGTGAAGGTGTGGATGGAAAGCTAGGGAAGTAGAAAGACGAGGGGAAGAGTGGGAGGCACAAAGAAATAGATTGATGGAGAGAAAGAATGTGTACAGGGACACAGCAATGACTCAACAAATAAGATTCACATACCTATGATACACAAATGCATCGAGAAAGTTTTGAGGATATTAAAAAAACATGGAATACATGGTTTGACATGGAGATTTGGGGTTTCAAATAGTTATAAAGTATATTTTTATCATGAAAATGTATTTGATATCTGTAATTAAATAATTATAATATAATTCAACTAATGGAAAAGTAAATTCACTTTGCCTGGAAAAGTCGAGGTAGGATCCAAACAGTGTTGACGCTGGATTTGCTGTTGCTGAGTGAGAAGACGTTTTCTAGGCTGAAAAAAAGAGGAAAAGGTTTTCATTACAAGCAACGAGTTTACTGTGTGCGAAGGCATAGAACGAGATGTATAAAATAAGATATTTTGTGGATGTTTTCAGTGTAGCCAGAATCCCTAGGATGTGATGAAGTAGCTAGAGATTCTGGGATGTTCCATATACTCTGGATTAGAAAATACTTCGCACTTACCGTACATTGAAAATGACAGCGTAAATAATCTATCACAGTTGAGTCAACTGTCATACTCTGCAAACACCTTATAAATAAAACTGCTCTTTGGCCCCAGAAACATATTACTTTCAGTGTTTTGCCCTTTTCATTGCCTACTGTTTTGCAAGACAAAACATCTTGATTTTAGCTGATTTCTTCTAAAATTTTTTCACTTGCAAATTTCTAGGTATTAACTTGCATTCCAAATATTTCACAGCCATTTAATTTCACCACTCGACTTTAAAAGCATTTGACCTTAGCAGGAGATTGCTAGCTCTCCAAAATATGTTCTTGCAAAGAACAATCCACTTATAAGACATATAACAGTAACCTGTTTGTCTGCAGTCATTTTCCTCACGGATAAAGGGATCACTTTAGATAACGGCAATGATAGCTACTTAAGGTAAATATTAGTAACATTAGAGGTTAAGCTGTATTATGATCTAAAAATAAATGAAATGTATAGAGCAGCAGCAACAACAGCAACACACACACACATGCACCACACACACGCACTTTGACTATTCTAAAGCTTTCCACAGAAATTAATTTACTCTGAAAAGTTTTTATTTTAGGTCAAATATTCTGGTTATTTCTAGCTTGGGGAAGTCAAGTGAGTGTCACAAATCGTCGTGATTGTGAGCATCAATCTTTCTTGGGGCAGGAAATTTCTATAGGCCTCTGGCACCAGAGACGATTTTATAAGAAATATGATGTCTGGATGTCATGACTTCTTACTCAACTTTCAAATAATTATAGTTCAAGTATGAGTTATAGAACTAACTCAGCCAGAAGGGTGAGAGGCTCTCTACCCTCACCAGTGTGCTTGTCCCCCCAGCTGTCTTGGTGATTCCTTTTGGCTCAGGTCAAGTTCATTACAATATCTTCTGAGACACAGAGTTGCTTGGCATTGAGAAATCTGCCATGCTTGGACGTCTGATTTCTCTCCTATGTCATGATTTAACATTAAGAATACGAAGAAGCAGAAAGTGTCAGGATCAGTCATCACACAAGAAACATTTTCTCCTAAGATCACCATTTCTGAAATAAAAGAGGATGCAATCAGTTGGGGAAAAAAAAAGAATATGTCTGTTATGACGAGCACTAGCTCTTGTTTATAAGTGAGGAATCATTGACTTCCCACTCCTGAAACCAATATGCGCTCTATGTTAACTAACTAGAATTTAAATAAAAATTTAGAAAATACATCTGTGTGTCACAAAAAGTAGAGCAGATATTTTAATAAATATTTAATTACTACGCCAATTTTTGTCTCATTTGCATAGATACATGAGAATGAATATTTAGATTATTTTTAAAATAATTTAGCCTACAAGTAGCTTTGCTATCTCATATGAGTGAACCTATATTATACTAAACTTCAGATAGGAAACTTCAGAAAATATATTAAAGACTATATTTACATTTCTGAATTTCACTTAGAATATAAGTTGATAACCTGTAAGTGAAAGTAGAGGTTTTGAATAACTAGATATTTTGCAAAAACCGAAAAGAAGGAAGTTTTTTTTTTAGTTTTTATATATAAAAGAACAAAAATAAAAAGATCTCTACCATATGGAAGTACAAAATACATACACTTACATCATGGGAGATTTCTATGATGGAGTCAGAGATGAAAATATAATTGTTAGGAAAACCAAAAACACATTTTAATTATTTTGTGGTTTAAGATGAGCTTATTATCCTAAGAGTGCTCTCTCAAGATGGTTATTTCGCAGCTGTATCCTCCCCTTTGGCCTTCACAGGGAGATCAAGAATGGAATGTTTTATAGTCTCAAATTTTTATGGAGTATAACATACCTAAGTTGTAATTATGGAGAAAAAACATAAAAACAACAGCTAACTATCAAATAAACAGTATCTCCCCGAAAAGTGCCTTGAGTCTGTGACTTCATCAGGGAAAAGTAGAGATAGGCTAGTGTTTGAGGTAAAAATGATGTAACTTTTAATTACCTCTGCCTCTCCAGAAGCTCTTTATTGGAAATCAATTCAAAAGAGAATATATAAAAACCAGTAAAACTATAAGCCTTTAGAAGTGTTTTTAGCACTACCTAAAAAATTTCTACAAGTCCAAAAAACATTTTGTCTTATACAAAAATAACATAATAAGCAAAAGCCTTCCGAAATTTACCTGAGGCAATTTACCTGAGTTATTCACTCAGTAAGGGAAGCAGAAAGCAGGGTTCTTCTCTGCAGGAGGAATTAATTAAGATAACTTAAATAAAATCCTGCAAGGAGACTGAGGAGGTGACTGATATTTGAATAGGATTTTTCTCAAGAGCTAAAAGTATTATGGTGTACCATAGTATAAGTTGGAATATTTAGTACTTATCATCTCTATTTTCATATTTGTATGTGGATGGTTAAATACCTATCTAAATATGGTATCAATAGTTTAACTGGGCTAAAGTGACGTCTTAGTTTTGTGAATTTAATAACTGTTTAATTAGAATGAATTGCTCAATTCTGATGGGCAATTGCTCAATTAGAATGAATTGCTCAATTCTGTGGACTGATCTCTAAAACAGTAGAGAAGAAGTTTAATATAGGAGTGGAGTGGATAGGGTATGTACTATACTGGCTGGAGTGAAGTACAGGCATTTATTTATTATAAACATGGGCTGAACCACCCCTAATAGCTGTGAAGTATGGGACAGGAATACAAATGGGGCCATGCATACATCATATCTAAATATTTAAAAAATTATATTTCTTGCTAACCAGCTATGAAGTAAAATGTTTTCTCATATACAACTGAATAACAAACTAGAAAATGCATTTAAATCTGGGGTTTTTAAATGATTGAGTCAGCCAAATACCAGAGATTGCTAAATTCAATTATTAATGCATATTTCTGAATATTCCATTGATTAAGAATAGCTGGATAAGTATAAAATGATATGTAATTCATAAATTTTGTATATGTATTCCAAACATTTACTTGTACCCTCGTTTCAGCAAAATCATGAATTGGGCTATTATTACCAAGATTTTCACATCATTTGTATTCTAATGATATCTAATGATGTAGAGAACTAAAATAATAACACTTAATTATATCCAGAGTTCACAATAGTTGAATTATCCTCATCAAGATGTATACATTAAAGCAATCTTAAAAATTAAATTAACTTTAATTGCCTTTCGTATGTTCTTCAAAACGATATTTTTTCTCTAAAACATTTGATATTATCTACTAAAATTACGGGCAAATACACATTATACTGGGTGAATATAATAATCTGAAATTCAGATTTACATGTGGCTAAGATTTTAAACTTAACTCAAAAAATGATTTGACTCTTACTAAATTATTTTATAAAAATAACACTATTTATAATTCTAACATTCAGTAGTAACCCAGATGGCCATGTAGGAATAACCTTACATGGCACATAAAACTATTGCAAATATGCTCCTTCACGAATCCCCTCCACCCTGTACTATAAATGAGAACACTCAGAAATGATATTTTACTAGGTAAGAATTTGCCATAGTCATGCTTTATGAGAGAAGAACTTGGCAAGTTTCTTTGTCTTTTTGTCTTGCCTACATGCTTCAGCAGATTGCCTCCTCCCCATACTCTGAGTCAGTGTCTGTCTTCTGTGTCAGCGGTCCAACAACCCCCAAGCATAGCTTTGGATAAAGGACTCAGAAAAAAAAATATATATGTATTTGTGGAGAAGTATTTTCCTGGGGCCTAAGCAGTATACGGCCAAGAAAGCAGACGTTTTGGCTCGTAGATAGTGCTATGCCAGAGATAGAAGCCTCCGTGTGTTCTTCAATAATTTCGTTTCTGTTGTATCTCTGTGACATATGTCCTGCCAAAGCACTGGGCAAGGGCCATTGTTGCGCAGGCTGAAGGGTGACACTGACTCTAAGATCTAGAGGGAGAGGCGCCTGGGTGGCTTAGTTGGTTGGGTGACTGACTTCGGCTCAGGTCATGATCTCCCAGCTCATGGGTTCGAGCCTCACGTTGGGCTCTGTGCTGACTGCTTGGAGCCTGGAGTCTGCTTGAGATTCTGTGTCTCCCTCTCTCTCTTTCTCCCCCTCCCCCTCTCGTGCTCTGTTTCTCAGTCTCTCTCAAAAATAAATAAACATTAAAAACAAATTATTAAATAGAAAAAAGATCAAGAGTCAAATCGCTAGTGTTTGAATTAGGGTTTCACCATTTATTTGAGGGACATAGCAAGTTTTTCTCACACACCTCTGCAAATCCTCTCAGCCACACCTTCTCCAGGGCCCTGGGCTGTCATTCCATCCAAGACCCTGCTGTTGTAACAGTCTGCACAGGCTTCAGATACCTCCAGAGGGAAGTAAATCAACTTCACCTTGAATTAATTCCATGAAGCGCCCCTCTCCCCATCCCGTACCTCCTTCTCTGACACATCCCTGTTGTCAAAAGGAGCATAAAATGCCAGGGAATCCTTTTGACAATGGTTGTTTCCCAACCCAGAAATAAATGTGGCAAAACATTAATCGAAGGGGCACATGAACTCATAGATAATTCTTCCCCTTCCCTCTTCCTCAATGGATTGACAGTCCTTCAATGGATCTACAGGCATTCATTATAAAGCCTCTCAGAAGATGGTTCTGGGAGATTCAGAACAATTGATACCAACTGCTGACCAGCTCAGTAATGCTACCTTATCTTGAGCCTCAGCTCCCTAGTCTCAGTCCCTTTTCTGTAACTCCCACTTCCTTGGTTCTGCACTCCCTGATAAAATTTTAGCATGTAGCCCTTTGCCTCAGGCTCTGCTTTCAGACGAACCCAGACTAAGAAAATGTATGATCTTAAGTACATAAACTCGTCTTTCAATTTCTCAACATAGAAATGGATACCAATATTATTCATCTCTTAGGATAATTGTCCGGACCAAATGTATTCATATAGGAAAAATACGTAGAACATTTCTTGACACAAAGAAAGCAGAATGGAAGGCAAAATTTTATGTACCAATCGCTTTTACATCCCCTTTCCCAGCTGCAGAGTTTTTTTTCAAATCAATGTTCTTGGTTCCATGGCTATTTTTCATTCATCTACATATGTTATGCATAAATCTTGGGCAAGAGACTATACTGTATACCAGAGATTTAGATAAAGAACATAATCTTTCTCTTTGACAAGCTCATAGCCTGTGGAAGAGGAAGAAAACTTTTAAAAATAATGAATACGGAGTAACAAATACCGACAAGGATATTTACAACATTATGGACACAGAAAACAGTTACCTGAAATGAGAGGCTTGAAAACCCATTTTTAGGTGAAACTATAGCTTGGCTAAATTATGAAAGGCACTGAGATAAGTAAAATGTTGAGATCATTTTAGAGAGAAAGCAACAAATATACAGGCATTCAGGAGACATGGAAAAGAAGAGTACATTCAGGTGTGGCTCAGCTAAATTTCTAGCGCTGCTCCACTGTCGTCTTTGTAAAACTCAGAGTGAGGAAAAAGGAAAAATAGAACTAAAAAGTAGCAGGGGATTATCATGAAGAGTTGTGAATATTATCTCAAGATGTTAGTTTTTTTATCCTGAAGGCCTTCAAGAACCATAGAGGGAGTTTTGCTAGAAAAGATGGACTTTTAGAAAAAATCACTCTGTGATGGTAGAATGAATTGGAAGGGGCAATGCAAGAGTTTGAATTCAGTAACTCAGACCAAAAACCGATGTGAGTTCAGGCAGTG
The DNA here is from genome assembly GCA_030068075.1 of Paguma larvata. Lineage (NCBI taxonomy): Eukaryota > Metazoa > Chordata > Mammalia > Carnivora > Viverridae > Paguma > Paguma larvata. The sequence continues at coordinate 127,173,298 of CM057824.1, read as the reverse complement.
GCAAAGGTGGTGGGGATGGAGAGGAAGGACCTCATTTGAATTTTATTAAGCAGAAAAATAGACATATAGGTAAATGAATATATATATGACAGAAAGATAGATATTACATACCAATAAGTATGTTACAGATAGATGAGGATTTATGTATACATTAAATATATAGAGATATGTTTGATGACTTACAGAGTGATGGATTGAGAGTTCCACACCATTCTCAGATCTTGGCTCAGAAATGGTGGAAGACATACCAATAATCAATATAAGGTATATCAGAGGAGGACTCCATAGGCACGGGGTTTGAAGAGTATGTGATGGGGTCAGTTTTGAACATGTTGAATTTGAGAGGTCTGTGTGACCATCAAGAGCAGATACTCAGAGTTCTGGAGCAGAGAAGGTAGGCAGTTGCACTGAGTTTCTGGTGAGAAAAAGACAGTACTTAAAAAATACTGTCAGAGGCTTTGAAGATTTGTTCTTTTGAAAATCTCCCTATAAACTTTTATATATAACCAAGTATAAATAAATGCTAGTTCTTTAAGTCTTTTGACTGTGTATATATATATATATATATATATATATATATATATACGTATATATATATATATATATATTCAGCTAGGAAAATTGGAACAAATCTGCTTTGTTTTCATTAATCTTTCCTAACATTCCACAGAGTCAGGAAAGGGAAACAACTTCAAAAGGTCAATAAACAATTAGCTGAATTACTCAGAGCAAAGACAATAAGGGCAGTTGATAGTTTCCATATATTTGGGGCATTTAAAAATACGTTAATATTAGGTATCATATGCCATAAATATGTTACGACAAAATAATTTGAGGTAAAAAATGTCGAAGCTACATTGATCCTTCAGGAAAGGTCTCTTATGAAGTGATGTTTAAGCAAAAATCTAGAACATAAAGAACAAGTCATGCAAAGGCAAAGGAATGTCATATAGAGAGAACCGTGTTAAATAGAATATTGAACTAAAACATCTTAAAAAACATACTATTTGATGGAAATTATTCCCTCCACAAGGAAATGCTTAGAGACCAAATTATTTCAGTAGCATGGCTTCGAGGAACTGCAGCCAAGTGCTCAAAAATAAAATTCAGCTTCTTAATCATATTCAAGAATTGAATGCTTGGGCAAAAGACCAACTTAGAATCAAATCCCCAGACTTTGGTTAATTATGAAATGTCAGAGTTCCATAGACTATGGCATGGGAGTCAGCCACAGACTTCATTAGACTAACTTGTGGTATCTATTAGGATACTGAAATGTCTCAACAGTATGGGAAAACACAAATTAAATATATTTTAAGACATACAATTTTATATCCCAGAGTATATGCTATGGATTTCATTTAATCTGTATCAAAACCAGAGGACTATTATGAAATGAAAATAAAACTCTACGCCCTGTATAAATTCTGACTCTTACATACACAGCATAAGAAATTAGATAAATTTGTTACCGCCACAAGTTCATGGTAGCCAAATAAACTTGCCGTTTGAAAATGTGAAGTTTCAGCACTGCCATTTTCTTTGGCAGGGATGGGATCGGTTCTAAAATAAATACCAGTAAACAGTCTTCCCTGTTAATTACATGTGTAACCACCAGCTGTTGGTCTAAATTAAGGTCCATTTTCTTTTAGTTTTCTATGCCCCAATCCCATGATCCCTGAAATAACTGGAAATAATTGAGGAGAGATAACAGTAGTAAAAGACTCAAAACCAAAACCAATCGACATAACTCCAGACGGCAGTACGGTGTGACCTGCATTCTTCCAACACCTATTTCATATCTAGCTCGTTTTCACCTGACAGCTATTACATTACGATGCACATAATATAATACCTAGCACATTGTGGGTGTTTGTTGAATCGACTACTATGATGAAAATGCACAATGGTAGCCCTTAAGAGCTTTCAATCTATCAAGCTTCATTTGAAGTTCTTAGGGCCAATTCTTATAAATGTAACAAAAGATGGTCTAGTCTCTTCCTGACTTAGTAGTCACAGACATATTTAGAAGCAAAGTTAATATGTTTAGATACTGGCCAGGTGGCTGAAACATTGAAAAGATCTGGTTAAATTAATTAAGGAATCTGAAGTTGGAGGCAGAGTCAAACTCCATTGTAGAGATAGGGGTAGTGAATATTACTTAGTCTGTGCCTTAGATTTTCCCAGTATAAGAGCCAGATGCACTATACATTACCACACGTACTGAAAAAAGAAAACTTGATCCCCACACAAATCTCCACCTTCCCAACAAAATTAGCTTTCAGTTTTAATTTATTATTTCATTCATTTATTCATTTATACTTAAAAATGACTTCTATGACCTAGAATAATTTTAGATCAGATTCTCATTCTTACCAATTCCCAATCATTTTAATCATTCCTTGGTTAAGCCTTACCTGGCAAATTCTTCCCAGCGACATTCATTCCTTGCCTCATCCACCACTACTTTAGGTGTGTGTGTGTGTGTGTGTGTGTGTGTGTGTGTGTGTGTGTGTGTTGTGTGTGTGTGTGTGTGTGTGTGTGTGTGTGTGTGTGTGGCTTTAGCTAACGCTTACATAATGCCTAATACACATGCCACTCTTCTTTACATATCTTGACTTACATATGTGTGAATCATATTGATTCATTTGACCTTCATTTAGATTATAAAATGCAAGTGCATTATTATTATGCCCATTTTATAGATGAGGAAACTGCGAGGTAGATTAACCAGCCCAAAGATACCCAAATTGTAAGAGAATGGTAAAAGAAGGGTTTGAACACAGGCAAATTGCTCCTGAGTCCACCTCCGTTGCCACTACACTCTCCTGCCTCTTTCTGACCTGTGGGTTTTATATGGTGTGGCAGCATTATCTCTTACGTTATGATTTCCTCCTCCACATGAGGGTTCATCACAAAAGCTTCCATCTTTTTCATCTTTGTCTTCTGCCAATTATATGTTGCCTTGCAGGTGTGCAAAAGTATTCATTGAATAAATGAATTCATTTGCCTGGAAGGGGCATTCTTGTCAAAAGTACACAGTTTTTAAGGTTTCCATAAAGAGGTGAAATTAGCCAATATAATACAATTATTGAGATAGCGTTGATTCTTGAAACTTCAAAATTCCTATCATATGCAATGGTGATTTACTAATAGTCAACCTGCTGTAAAAGTAATAAAATGTAACAGAAAAAAAGGTCCACTTGCTACCTAAACACTGTTTTCTTCAAATATTTGAAAACATTTTTTTTAAGTTATATTTTCAGTCTGACACAAACTCTAATTCTTATTTTCCCCTTAAATTCACCATTTTAGGGCACCTGGGTGACTCAGTCAGTTGAGCATCCTATTCTTGATTCTGACTTAGGTCATGATTCCAGAGTTGTGGAATTGAGCCCTGCGTAGGGCTCAGTGCTGCATGTGGAGCCCCTCTCTCTCTTTCTTTCTCTCTTTCTCTCTCTCTCTCTCTCCCCTCTGACCCTCTCCCTATACTTGCACTCTCTTTCTCTCTCTCTCTAAAAATGAAAAAAATAAAATAAAAAACTTTTCATAATGAAATAAATTTAAATAGAGGAATAAAAAAAATAAACAAATTCACCATCAGTCTAAGTTCTGATACAGAAAAGTCACTCTATTTCCAAATACTATAAGCCAGATTAGTTTTTCTTTCCTGCTATTATTTTCTCAGCAGGTTACAGTGAACATTTTGTTGCTTTCAGCTGTGAGGTTGTCTGCTTCCTGTAACCAGTTGTTCCCACTCTTTTATCCATGGGCTAGCTGCTTGGTTTTCTACTCTCGTGCATGTCTTAAATATAACCTGTCCAGATAAACTGTGTATGTTCTCAACCCTCGATTCTTTATTATGTGAAATGCTTTTGAAAAAAGAAGCAGAAACAGAACCAGAGAGGATAGCATACCTTCTGGGACTGTGTTTTCATGCAATATCAGGTTCTGGTCCGTACTAAGTGAAGGACTCGAGATCCTTCTCAGGAAATAAATAGTTCTGTAAGAATTTTTCCACACAACATGTATTGAATGCTTAATTTTTCTCAATACACTTTTGTTTATTTATTTATTTATTTTGAACTTTCTGGCTTCCCTGTTTCTACTGGCTGCATCAAGCAGTAATCATTCAATTTAGTGAATACACTTTTATCTACAGTGCTGCTGGGGTCCAAGCATAGCGTTGCTTTGTTGACAGAGGCAGTGGGAGATGGGAAGGCTTGAGCTGCAGCTACATCACCAAGTCAAAGAGCCAGATTTTGTAATGGACCTTTCAGGCATACATTTATTTTTTTAATATTTATTTATTTTGACAGAGAGAGAGAAAGAGAGAGAGCGAGCAAGCGCATGAGTGGGGTACAGGACAGAGAGAGGGGGAGGGGAGGGAATCCCAAGCAGGCTCTGCCCTGTTAGCACGGCTGAGCCTGATGCGGGGCTCCGTCTCATGAACTGTAGGAATGATGACCTGAGCTGAAATCAAGAGTAAGTTGCTTAACTGACTGAGCCACCTAGGCACCCCTCACACATACATTTAATATTTGGTGGAGAAAAAAGAATTTAGAGTGAATCTGTAGTTAAAACCTGGTAGACTCCTGGACAATTGAAATATAGAATGAATTCTATGTAATAGGATTTTTTTATTGTCTCTTAACTTTTTAGTTATAAAATAGTACATCTTCTTTGTAAAACATTTACAAAATATGGAAAAGTACAAAAGGGAAAATGACAATAACCCATAATTTTATTATACACAAATAACCACTGTTAATATGATAATGTATTTTTTCAAATTATTTTATGCTTTATTTATATACAAACTATTAAGACCTGTATCTTTTATTATCTATTTTGCTCACTTAATACTATGCACAATTTCCCAAAGCATTAAATATTCTCCTAAAACATGTGTAAATGACTGCAAAAAATTTTGTCATATAGACCATCCACTATGATAACCAAACTCCACTTTTATATATACTTGTTTTACTTGGTTATTTCTCAATTTTTGAACATTATTTAAAAATAACCACCATAATTAGTGCCTCATATGCCTCTGAGGTCCCACACCATGCTCTGGGCTTCGCTGTTGATTCCAGCAACAACCATAGTAGACAGTTCTGTTGGGACTTTAATTCACTGTAGATTGGTAGCATCTCTGCTAAAGCAATATCTGTCTCTCACTATGAGGCCAAGAATGCCAGGAATTGGCACTAATCCATGCAGAGTGTGGGGGGCTGGAGAACAGAGATAATGCCTGCAGAGTACCCCTTTAACCAGTGGGAGATGAGCCATTAGGGATGAATGCTTCTCCCAGTTGATTCTCAAGAGAAAAACGCCAAGAGGCATGTTATAGGCTCTTGAGGAGATCCCAGCTGTGGGATGAAGCCCCAGTTTGTCACCTTGACAACAGATACTTTTAATGTGTTTTTTTTTTTTTTTTCCTCCATCCCTCAGCATGTCCCACCCTTCATTCCTACATGGTGGTATTACCACACAAACACAAATCCTTGCCTCAGACTCTGCCTCCAGGAGTGGAGACAGCCATGCAGTTCAGTTAGTATCCTTTCCGTAATTCTTTGTCCATATTTCTAATTATTTCCATTGGACTTATTGTCACAGGTAGAGTTGGTGGATGAAAGCCAGCAATTAACACAAGAATTTTGGTATATCCTGCACACTGGTAAATTGTAATTAAGGAGAAAACTACCCATTGCCTAATTACCATGGCTTTACTAAATCGACTTATTTTTATTTTTTAGCTTAATTTTTTTCCATATTTTCAGCAGATAGCAATTTTATGATCTTTGGGATTATCTTTAATTGTGCAACAACCATCCAAGGAAGAGACATTTGTGTTCAAACTACATGACAGCGCCTATGATTTCTATGAAATCTTTCTCAACCAAGAATTTCACTGACCTTTCAGACTTGAACACAACTAATCTCCTCAAGAAGAATAACATGCCATAAAAAGCCATCAGCATTCCATTTGCATTCTTTTGGGAAATTAGTAGAATTTACCTTTATTCAGAGACATCTATTGGTAAAATTTTCCAATTGCCAATTCTTAATCAATTACTATTTGGCTTATAATATAATCTCTCTGTGAAATGTTTTCAAAAGCAGGATACTTATTTGAATAACTTTGTAAGTGCTGTGCTTCCTTTGCCTGCAGAGGCCTAGCTTCATCATTCCCTGGACAGCTAAGGTGCAACACCATAATTTTTAATTCACCTGCTCTGGCTCACATCCAGTGGTTATATCACAGGCTCCTTCTGATAAGCTGTTCCATGTAGTCTGGTTAGAAATGTTTTATAGCAACTGCTACTTGATCTCAAGGTTCATGAGGGCCTTTCCTTCTTTTTAGTCTTTTTACTTGAAAGAGAATTCAACTGTATATAGTCTCTTAGACTTTTTTGAGCCTACTTTTTATTGTTGCCCTCTTTCCTCTGATTTCTTATAGGCAGCATGTGCATCTTCAAGTACTCCATATATAAATACAAATGCTCTCTATTTGACACTATTGGAAGTTTATATCTTTTTAAATGGGATACTTGGACATACAATTTTATTTGACTAGGTCTATTGTTATGGGTTCTGTGGATTCCTTTATGCCATCTTTCAACCATAAGGTAGCCAATATAATTGATTGCATATTTAATATTTTATCTTAAGTATATACATTCTCTTTCCCATAAAGGATTAAAGGTATTTCACAAACAAGACATAGGTATAATGGAAATGGAAAAGGAAAATTAAATAATAGCCCCCCAATAGTTATTATGGGTGCTATGACCAGTGTAGTGTCATTAAAGCTAAGGAAAAAAATCTGTTTCAAGAAGGAAGTAATGGTAAATCTTGTCAAATGCTGTTAGCAGATCTAGTAAGATAAGGACAGAGAAATATCCTTTGGATCTAGCATTTTGTGATTGTAAGTGACCTTGGCAAGAGTAGGTTAAATGGCATCTTGTGGGCCATGCTTGGGAATGAAGCCAGATTGGTGTGAATTAAAGACTGAATAGTTGTTGAGAAAGGAGGGACAGCAAATATAGACAACTCTTTTGAGACGGTTTACTTTGAACAGGGTTAGAGACAAATGGGAGTGTAGTGGAGAGATGGTAATCAGAGGCACGGAGAATTCATTTTTAACTTGGGAGAGACTAGATGGTGCTTGTATGAGCATGAATATCATAAGATAGTTTCTCTTAGTGATCTTCCATAAAGACCAAACACATACCTTTCAAAAAATTTTTGAAACAAAGAAACATATCATCAAATTTCTCCTTTAAGAAATTTAATATGCAGTTTTAAAAACAAGTAAAACATTTCATTGCAGTTAACTCGAGGATACCCAGTAGAACATTTAGGACGTACTGGGATAGACAAAAGCACCATTGAGGAAGTGTCTTGACCAGTGTCATAAACAGAGGAAACAATCCAAAAGGAAATATCACTAGACTTTTTTCCCACCATAAACATGCTTTCAATCCAAGCTATCACCTGTGCCCCTTAAAGCTGACAGAAGTTATCAGCCCAGTGGTCTTCTACCCCCAAATGCCTCTTTTTAAATCCATCTTTCATTCTCTCATCGTCCATTGACCCAAACACATGCTAGCTATCCTCCAACGCCGTGTCCTGGTTATTTGCCTGGGCAAACCAAAGATTGCTGTACTTCAGAGGCTGAACTTACAGTGAAGATATCCACAGTCTTGCCTGTGCTTACCTCTCTAACCATCTTTTCTCACACTCTATGCTGGAGATGTCTGTACAGCAATGGAAAACAATTGCATTTGTGCAATTAGCACAATTTTATTTACAAATACATATAAACGGATATCCTAATCCCTGAATCATTTTCTCTAACCCTTAGGATAACTGACTTCTCTACCAAACTTTCCTGCATTTCCATTGTACTCCTTATGATTTCTATCATAGACGGGCAGTGAAATAGAGAAATCAAAACCTTATATAAACTATCTCTCATTCCAAGACTGTAATTTCATTCTTGGAAAAGACCACATATTATTTATCCTTGTGTTCTCTGAACTTGTACATCGTAACACTCAAAGTGCATTAGTTGATGAAATGAAAAGAATAAATGAAAAATAATATGAGGCCTTTTAAGTGTTTATAAAATGGTCATTTTCTTATCTTATTTAGTCATCCAGTATCTTCTTGTTTAATCCATCAAATAGATTCAACTATTCATTTAACTCCTCCATAGCCTCTCACCGAATCTTTTATCACTTTTTTTTTCCTTTCTAATAAAAACCAATGGAATTTTTTAATTCTTTTTCTGTTACAGTTATTTGCTTCCTTTCTTTGATGTTTTAATTTTCATATAATTGTCCATTGTGAATAGTGACATTTATATTTTCAATGACCATCAGATAATACATTTACAATATCTCTTCATCTATTACATTGCTATATTCTTTTGTGAGAAAATAATCATATAACTATTAAAATATGGTCTGATGTGAATTTTGAGTGAAGGAATTAATTAGGAGTATCTGGAGGTCCCATTGCAGGCCAGAGGTAAGATGCTATTAAAATACCTGACAAGTAGTAGAATAGCACTCAGAACTGAAGGACTGGCTTAGGAAAGAGAGAGCATTTCATAATTACTTGCAAAATTAAAGCCTTCATAAACCCAGATTAAAGGTAGTAATGGAATTATTTGGAAAGAATATTGGATTAGAGTCAGTATGGTGAGAACACATAAAATAGCTATATTCTAAATCTAATATAAATTGTGTAGGCCACTAAACCAGGAAAAGAAGGCTAATAAGGTTTTCTTTAGTCAACTGATAGTGATTTTAAATAAAGAGAAAGGTTGACAGGCTCATATCAAAATGAGAATACTGAAAGATGGAAAAGTTTGGAAGCAATGAGATCTCTATATAATGGTCTTCTCTGATAAAGGTAATATTTTCAGAGCAGACATCAGGTTTGTAACTTGCTCATAGGGAAAAATTAGATGGGCTCCTAATAGTAGAAGGAAACCTTAAGGAAACAATCACAAGTTGATGAAATTGAATTCCTTTCCCCAAGGGAAGGGAATGGAAATGTCAGCAAGATTAAGAAAATTAACTTTAGGAAGCTAATTGTATCAAGTTCAAAAACTAGTACGGTGAATCTTTGGGTTTCTTCTAGAACGTGGAGTTCAAGGAAATTGGCTATCGAAAAGAATATAGTTCCGCCCATTCAAAACAAATAATCCCAAGATATTTGAGACCCAAGCAGAGAAACAAACCAGTATGACTAAACCCAGACTTTGGACAAAGTTAAAAGGCAAATGAGAAGGTCACACATAGTTAAATTTAGAAAGAGCATTACAAAAGGGAATACTAGAATGAGAACAAATTAAATACCTAATAATTGGATATAAAACATTTAGAGAGAATTCTCTTTATTCAGAGAGGGATAAAAATCACAACTAAGATGATATGCATATTTTCCTCATTTATTCATTTCTTAGCTATTTATTGAGAGCCTACTGAGTACAAGGTATTTGTCCAGGCAGTGGACAGTCACCAGGGAACTGAGCAAACAATAACCCTCCCTTGTGAACTTACATTCTTAAAATACTACAAGTATATCATAAAAAATCATTAGAATATCTTCCAATGTATTTTGTGATATTGCATTAGTTCAATTCTTTACACTTTTGTGTTATTTTTTGTAATGACGATTCATGCTAATGCAAATTGATAACCCTGAGGACAAAATCCTTTATAAATTTCATTTACTTGAGTACGAACAATAATACATTTTAGAATAATATTCGATAATAAAGGTTGAGATTCAAACTTTTGTTACTGCTTTCGATTCACTTAACCATATCATCATGATATAACAGAAACTACTTTTTACCTTCATGATATCCTTTCTTTTCTTTCTTTTCTGATTTTTATTTTTCAGGCAACTAGTACCCATGCCCAACACACACACAGCTAGATATCTTGGTGAAGTAAAGCCTACTCTCCCTCCAGGAAGAGGTTGATGGTCCAAGAGTGAATCCCATCCCCCTCTTCACTGATTGGCTCAGGAATGAACATGTGACTCTACTTAGGTGTATGACTCACGGAGGCCCCCAATTCTTCTTCAAATTTTAAGTGAAACTATTGACAGTAATATACTTGTCATCTAAAAAGAAATAAATACATAGAAGGGAAAATAAACTTTTAATATTGTCCCTGGAAATGAAGTAGGGCATATTTTAAAACCTTACTTGAACGAGTCTGTGGATGATTTTTCTCATCTATCAGTTAAATTAAAAAAAAAAATACAGTATGAGAAGGTCATGATTGCTCAGTGGAACTGCTTTCCTAGGTGATTTAAAATTGATTGATGTTCTGTTGGACACTCTTTCCTAACTGATTTTACTCACACTTCCCAAATAGTTCCCAAGAGACCTATGACCCAAACCCTGGCCTCTCTTAAGTTTCAGATTTACACCCTCAACCATTTCTCTGAATGAAAAAAGCATGACTTGCTCATACAGCAAACCTAAAATGTCTCAAACTGAGCTTTTTGTCTTCTTTCACACGGTCAGGCCGTCTGCCTTTGTCTTCCACCATGGATTATACAGCACCACTACCCTCTAGACTGATCAACCAAAAAGCACTCCGGAAATTTCCTTTGTCTCATTTATTTTTGAAAACGGATGGGCTATTATGACCTGTTATTTCTAAATCTAATTCTCCTCTCAAATTAATCCACCTATTTCCCTTTCTGTAGCCAATGTGTTATTTAGGAGCTTATCCATTTTTCTGGACTCACAGTGGTGATCCAGCTGGTCTCTCTCCTCATGCTACCATCAAGTTATTTCCTTACCAGGTGTGTGTGTGTGTGTGTGTGTGTGTGTGTGTGTGTGTGTGTGTTAAGTACCAAAAGCTTGGCAGAATATCAAGGTCATCCAAGATGTGACCCTTACAACTTTTTCTAGACTTGTCCTCTGTTTTATTCTCCTTCATGAACCCAGTATTGCACTCAACCTGGGACATTAATCATTTCCAGAACATGTTTTTCTTTTTTCCTTTGATCACAGTGTTCTTTGGGATGTCATAAGATCTCTATCTGTCGAAATACTACATTCATTTCCGAAATACCAAAGAAAACTTTACCCCCACTTGGAATTATTTTTTTAGATGTCCAAGGGCAATCATTCTCTTCCTCTTTGGCATTACCACCACGTTTTCTTTGGGCTCTATCAGTTACTTACTTCTCTACAATTCATATGAATATGAACCATTAGTGTATTGTTATTAGATAGAAAGCCAGCTTGTTTCTAGAAATATCATAATCATGAGCCAGATAATAATACTTGTTCTATATACTATATTGATACAATAATAATTTTAATCCCATTTTGTCAGTACATTGTATTAAGTTGACCAATTAATGAAAAAGCTCATGGAAACTAAAAGAAACATTAAAATGTTAGAAAACACAAGAAAAAGACAATTCTAAAGAGCCAGGGATATAACAGGACCCATTGTACTCTCCTTTCAAGTTTGTAAGTTAACTAGGCTACTAGAAAATGTTTTTCACAATATCTATGACTTCCCTTCCCCTGGGTGGGCCTTTTTGATAGGTGTGACCCTCTAATCTCCCTTTCTGATAGTTGTGATGCTCCGAATATTTGGTATAACTTAAAAGGATACATAGAAAGACCTGACTCAAGGAACTTAAAATAAATATTTATTGATTTCAGATGGTATCTCTCATACCATAAGACTTATTGTGTAGTTACTTGTTTGCACATATTTCTGCCCCTCCTCTATCCCCACAAGAATAAAATATCTATGAACGGAAGGGCTTTAGCTAGCTATTGACTATGGTATCCCAGAATCTAAGACAGTGCTGGTTCCATAGTAAATCTCATGAGTATTTGTTGACTCAATTGATGAATCAATGAATTGCAATATGCCAGTCCAAGCATAAAACATAGAAGATTTCTCCTATGCTCGCTCTCCCTCCTATTGGCTTGGAGCACACAAGGGCAGAGGTTCTTAGCCCTTGGGGGCTTGATTCATGAATGTGGATGGGAATGAATTATGTCTTTTAACTAGCTCTAACTGAAAGTTAGCATTTCTCTCACTTGTGACGGCAATCGAACAATCCCCCTAGCATTAGTAATACTTGTTATTTGGTTGCCAAACTCACAGGTATTTCATATCACATTTCTGCTGCTACAGATATCTGGAAATATTATCTACTCTCATCACTACTTCACAACTATGGTGATTATTAGAACTGTGTAGCTAGTAATGTTAATTAAAAAGCACATACTTTGGGGCACTTGGGTAGCTCAGTAGGTTAAGCAACTGACTCTTGGTTTCAGCTCAGGTCATGATTTCATGGTTTGTGGGATCAAGTCCCAGGTGGGGTTCTGTGCTGACAGTGCAGAACTTGCTTGGAATTCTCTCTTTGCTCCTCCCCCACTTGCATTTGCTCTCACTCTTCTCTCTTTCTCTCTCTCATAAACATTTTTAATGTTCATTTATTTTTGAGAGAGACAGAGCACAAGTGGGGATGTAGCAGAGAAAGAGGGAGACACAGAATCTGAAGCAGGCTCCAGGCTCTGCACTGTCAGCACAGAGCCCGACAAGGGGCCCAAACCCACGACCTGCAATATCATGACCCAAGCCAAAGTCGTGACTGAGCCACCAAGGTGCCCCTAAATAAACGTTTTTTAAAAAGCACATATATTTACTGTGGCATAAATTAATTTTATACACATTTTAAGAAATTACATCAATATAATTGCTTGCCTTTATAATCCTATATCTTTTATGTATTTAAAAATTTTGGACTTAGGCTTTTCCAGAGTGAAAGATGGGTCTGTGGCACACCCACAAAAAAAATGAATAACCATGCTTCTGAATTGGCAGAGTCACAAGACATAAGGAATGTGGGTCCTTGAATTACCACAAGAGGAGAGTTCCCAGCTAAAAGGTAGCCCCTTCCTTCAGCTGTTAAGGGTATGAGGAAAACATTTCTATCATTTTTGATCCTTTATTTAAGTTGGGGTATATTTGTTAATGCAGACGATCCTACCAAACTAATACTACAATATTTTCTTCAATCTTCAATCCCTAAGTAATAAAACACTATTAATGAAAACAAGTCAGGAAATAGCAAAGATGTTCTAAAGAATTATATGTAATAAACAGAATATATATATATATATATACTCATCTAAGTATTTTGGCTCTTTTAAGACCATTTGACTCAGGCCTGCTTTATTATAATCCTAATTGTATATGTTTTCTTATTATTAATGGGAGCTTCCATCATATCAAGTCTCTGAAAACTTTCTTGCTAATTCTCATTCACAGTTAGAATGAAGAATTCTATTTTTGCTGTAAGAGAGAAAAAAAATGGTTCTTTCCACTGCATGATTGAAATAGCTCTGCTGTTTGGTGACACGTATCCCAATGTCAACTTTAGTACTTTGTGCTGATATTAAAACTGCAAAAATAATGAAGTAATGTCCATAATATCAAAATTGTATATTCTTTCATATCCTTTTCTTCTGCACAAAGCCAGATAACACATTTTTAGTTCTCGTTTTATATTGAATGTTTTAAACTGGCCACAGTTTCCAGAAAACCAGATGTGATTCATTTTGGGCAAGACATAAACATATAAATTTCATATGAGTTTAGAGGCCACTAAAGTCATGGAAGAAGCATCTTATGACTTATAAACATAACCCATTCTGGGCAAGTCACCAGTTAAGGTGATAAGGGCAAGAGAAATATCTGAGAGCACAGAAGGTGAACTCTTCTTGACTAAACTGTAAACTAAATTCATGATTATTTCACATTGTTATAAAATTGCTTTTTTATTTAAAACAGCAAAATTGGATTTATTATTGTACTCTCTCTTGTGGTAGCCTTTCCTGTGGGCGTTGCCCTATGTGTTTGCACAAAGTCCAAATATCAATCACATTCCAGGCATTTCTTTTGGCTTTGTGTGTTGTTCTTCTCTCTCCACCCATATTCCAAGCCTACAACATTCAGACTTTTACAATTCAAAAATTATAAGGCTTTCTAGAAGCTATGTCTGTAATAATTTTAATGTCAAAACAGGTTTCATTGTGTGGGGACATGAGAAATTACTTGAAACTAATGGTGTGTGTGTGTGTGTGTGTGTGTGTGTGTGTGTGTGTATGTATTTTAGAGGAACAATGTTGTAATTGAGCAATCTATTTTTAAAAAGAATTACTGATAAAAATTACTCAAATTGTACATTCAGGAAAAAAATGGACTCTACTTAACATTCTATCAAATTACATCACTATTCACTTTCTTTAAAAATAACAGGGATATATATATTTTAGATTTTTGATTGGGATTTTTTTAAAATTCTTAGCTACATTGAGGTAAGTTCAGTGTATTAATTAGAAAGTTCTTATTGTGAAAGAAATCACTTACAACTGGAGCATTTACTCACACTTGGATGATAAAGTCATGTATAGGAATGAATTTTTTGGAGACATTAAATATATCAATGTATTAACAATTGTAAGTGTAGTAGGACACTCATTAGTGCAAGGGCTGACCCTTGATGTTGGGAATTTTATCATAACAGTCAACTATATTGTGGAAAGCTGTTTCCTAAGGATAAAAATGTGAATTTTGGGTCATGTTTGTCTTACAATATGGATGACATTTGGTTTTGTGGAAGTTTTTTTCTTGATTCTGAGCTTTTCCTGACACTGAGCAAGATACATGCCGGGCGTGGTTGAAGAGGACTCTAATTACCACAAGTATACCATGACTCATGAACCGATTTACCTCTAATGGTCCTGTAGTATGGGCCCCAAGAGTGAGGCTTCATTGTAATAGCTTTAATTGCCATTCCTTTGTGTAATTAAAGCACAAATAATGATCTGGTATGCCAATTAAATGAGAAATAGAACATAGTAGGGTTGTTTCTAAGATTAAAATCTCATCTAATTAGCATGAGGAAAAATTAGAACTGAAACACTGAAGGATTTCTTGATATTTTTAGAGCTGGGAGAATTCTGTTAACTTCCCATTTAGAATTATTTGGCAGTCATAGCTCTCCTCACATATTTTGAAAATGTTCTTTGTAAAGAATCTGGTTAGTCCACAGATTCACATGAATGTTGTGTACATTCTAAGAAAGAATGCAAAATTGCTCATTATAATCCAAAAATTTCTGAAGTAGGGTTAGTCCTTCTTGTCCACTCATGTTCTCCCTCCACTTCATGGCCAGAAATAATAGCAAACCCTTCAACACATTTAGAGTTCATTATTCCAGTATGGCACCAAATAGCATAGATTTAAATATGAATGAAGAGTAAGGACAATCTAAGGTAATGTACATAGGTCCAGTCCATGTTAAAAAATATTGTTCTAAAATATTTAAGTAATATGTATATATACATATGAATAAAATTGAATTTATCTTGCATAAAGCTACTGTATGACATGAAGATGGCTGGGAAATTTGTTCTGTTGATTTGGGAAAAACATATTAAAGTCTTTATTTAATGATTGTTGAGTTTTTAATTTCTCTTGAGTTTTTGTCAGTGTAACTTTTTTTTAAAGAAATTCTCTTCTATTTGAATCTTTGAATCTTATGTATTATTATATCTGATATTAATATTACTCAGGCTATAGCGAGTGTTTTGATAAATATTTGCCTGGTTTATTGCTTCCCATCCTTTTATTTTCAATATCTTTATTATATTTGCCTCCCTTGTTTCTTTTCTTTCACCTGATGATTTGGAATTATATGTCCTATTTCCATTCTTCCTTTTTCACTTTTGAGTACAAATATTTAACAACGATAACAAATATTTAAGAACAGATAAATCAATATCTAAAGTTCACCAAGAACTATCTTTTCTACCCAAATAAAGCAAACAATTTATCATGCTTTACTTGCCTTCCCTGTCACTTAATTCTTACCTTCTCCCAGGTCCAGATCATCTGGCTTTTTAGTTTTAGTTTATCTAGTTAGTCTTAAACATCAGCATTTAGATGGTTCTGTCTTTACCATTTTCCTTTGTATTCTAAGTCTTATTTATTTATTTATTTATTTATTGCTCTAGAAGTGTTTTAAGAGTCTTCTTTATGATTTTTCTCCTCACACTCTTATCCTTTGATTCTGAACTTGGAATGTCCAGGAGTTATTCTTATATCTAATAGTAGTAATCATTCTTAGGACTCCAAAATTTGTTTTTTCTTTAACTAAATTCAATATCAAAGCACATGAGTATACCTTAAAATTATCTAGATAGATTCAAACACTTATCAAAATGTTCATAATCATTAGAAAAACCTGAAAAGCAAGTTGAGTTTGTGAGTTAGAAGCAAGAACACTGTGCTCTAAAAGACAGTAAACCTCATTCTGGTGCTCAATCTACTCGTTAATTCTGTGAAGGTTGAAAAAATTGGTCAATTTTTATGAATCTAAATTTCCTCATTTGAAAAATGAGTGACTTCTAGCCTACTATTTTCTAATATTCTTTATAAATATAAATTAGAATGCATAATATTAGACAAGATGCTACATTGCATTAAATTATTACTTTACCTGGATATCTGGGATTGGCCATGCTTTAGTTTAACGTTTCTATGTTTTGAGACCTTAAGTTATAAAGAGCACAATAGTGAGGAATAAAGACAATATTATGTACTCGATATATTGTGTAATTAATACATACAATACTATGTAGTTAATATATTGTGTAGTTAATATATTTATACAATATGGATATATAAGAAAGTAGTCCAAACTTTTATGAAGATTTGTTCTAAACAGCTTTTTACTTTCTATAAACATATCATGAAATCGATTGAAGAACATATTAAATGTCCATTGTTTTACATTTATTAAAATATCAGACTTTGACTATAAATGAGGTAAAAATAAGTCATAAGGATTTAATAAACTGAAAGCAAAAAAAAATTGCATTGCAAGTATTTCATTAACTTTAAGCTAAATTTGCAATATTTACTTTTTTTTCCTTCAAAATGGCAAAAAGCATTGTGCTCAATGGAAAAAAAACAAACAAACAGAAACTGTATTAATGAAAGAATTCTTGATCTGCAGATAGCACTGAAATAAAATCACTCATCATCAGGATTAGTTCTAACAGCATCTGCAGAAACCAAAGGAGAGGATGATGTGACAGTTCCTTTGAAAACATCCGTCAGTGTCATCTGCTTCCTCTTGTTATGTCTTTCCTTTTCAAATTTTTCCTTCAGCTTGTACATCTGGAGGATCTCCAGCTCTGTGCTAAACTATCTTTGTTTCATGAAATCCATGAAGTTTTTACAACACTCTTGATCGTTATTAAAAGAGACAACACCCTGTCTGGATCCACAGATTGGGCCACTGAGTGAACACTTATCATTCATTTGTAGCCATTTTGATAGGAGATAATGCCACTACCACAAGCCTTTCAGCTTATTTCAAATAGCTAAAACATCATATGGTTTACAAATCAAAATGACGTAAAAATAAGTCTTGTTCCTACCTGTTTCCACACCGTACCTTGTTTCTCATCTATTCTTCTGGCTTCCTTTGGCAAACATTTCAGTTCTGCGGGTTGTAATTAATTCTTGAATTATTAAAATGCCGTAGCTATTTTTTTAAATACATGATGCTTTTAAAAAATGTTTTAAAAACACCCATATTTGGATACTTCTAATCTTTAGAATCCTGAAAAGGAACTTTTTCTGCCATTTATTCATAGGCCAAACTAAAACAAAATAACTGATCTTGACTTTCAAATGTTATAGATAAATATCAAATAAATGGTTAGTTTTCCTTATAATCCATAGTAAACATAGAAATGTACTACCAAAAATTAAAAATGTCCGCATAAAACTTTTGTCACAGTTGGCCAGCCCCTTAAAAGGCCCTAAAAAGAAAATGGCAAATGTTTGAGTCCATTTATACTGATTTGCTTGCATTGGCCTCAGAATGATAAAGATACAAGAATAAGTGCTCCAGTATATAATACACACACACACACACACACACGGCCCACGTTTTCTTTATCCATTCAAGCATCAGTGAGCACTTAGGTTGTTTCCATTTATTGGTTATTGTAAATAATGCTGCAACGAATATAGGCATATGTAGTGCATTCAGATGTTGAATGATAATGTTGTACAACTGAAACTTATATAATGTTATATACTAATTTTACACCAACAAAAAAGAATATGTGTTGCTAAAAATAAACATTAAGAAAATCTAACTAGTTTGGAAGTATTCGCTGTGTGGAAGAGAAGTCTCAGGGTCAGAAATAGAGTGACCAGAAGTATGCGAGCTTGTAAAAAAAAAAACTAGTATAAAAGAGCAGGCACAATATCACTATATCAAGTTGTAAGGTCTTACCACTATGATGTACTGCTTGCTATAACTTAGAACTACAGGCAGAAGATGGTTCAGGATGAACTATCAATTTTCCTTTGACAATTTGAAGCAATACAACACCAGTAATATTTCAAAATGAAATTATAGTACATATAGTCAAAGTCCTGTCTCATTTAAACGAAACAGAATCAATTACCACATATGCTTTAAAATACTCATAGTTACTTAACCTGGGTCTTTGGAAACAAGCAAATTCATAGTGAGCAGTTAAGTTCTTCAACTAAATCTTCAACCTTTCCCTTGTGTCTGTGTATAGTTAATAATATAAATCTGCCTCTTTAACCAGAGAATCATTTTCCTCAAGGTCTGTAATAGCAGGTCTCCAAATAGCAAGTAAAGAGTCAACTGCTATCTTGACAGCCTTAATTGAATATTCTCAACATTAGATTAAAAAATTAAAAGTATAATTTCCTTCACCTTGCAGGGATGTTTTAAATTTAATTATATAAACTGAGTAAGGGAAACAGCCTCATCAGGCATTAGGAATTGTTTTCAACATTTCCCATCATTCATTAACAATCATGTCATATAATTTATTCCCTAAGTATTTAAAAATTTTTCTTTTTTTGCCAAAGTCCATTACTAAGCTAACTATCTAAAAAATGGCAAGATTTGTCTGCTTTCCATGGAATTTAATTTGACCTATACATTTGAATTAAAAAACTAGAATTGATCTATTTTATGCTACACTATTGTGAAAAGAGAAAGAGGAGACATTAAATGATGAAGAAAATATCCCCTTCCTTTGTAACGTATGGCTCAAGTTTAACACTCTATAATGTTTTGTACTTCCCCTCAGGGCCAGGATTCTAATTTCTTTTGGGATATGAGTGCTTTTCAATACAGGATATAAAGTTTTCTTTCTTTATTATTTATTTTTAATGTTTTAAAAATTTTATAAAAATAATCAATGGATATATACATTTAGAGATGTTAAAATGTATGTAATGAAATCCAGCTATCTCCTGCCCATCCTGTCTTTACTTTCTTAGTTTGATTCTTAATGGCAATTGCCTTCAACAATATATTTGATGAAGAGGGCTGATGAATTCACTTTAGAATATATTGAATTTTTCAAAGTGGACGTGTCCAGAAAACTGTTGGATGTATGGATCTGAAATTTATGAGAGAAACCTTGGATACACATTTGCTTTAGGAAGTTTCAATATATAGTTGGCATTTGAGGCTATGGAAATAATATCTATGTCAGAGGTTGCTTTTTCAAATATGTGTATAAGAACCCTTTGCAAAAGAATGCTACAAATGTAGACTATTCTTAGAGAATAAATAGGCTTAAGTGTGGCACTTGGGACCCTTAGTAGTAAAGAACCTTGGCAGGCTATTGTACATCTTGAATGCAAGGAGCCAGAGGCAACAAGAACTGAGAGATGAAGCATCAAACAGTGTGAAGAAACATAGCTTGAAAAAGAGCAGCAGGTGAGGGATGGAGAAGAAGCTGGAACCCAATCTTACATTTCCTCAAGGCTAAATAAACCTAGACTTCCTGTCTTTCAGCAGTTGGAAAGAGGAACATGGGGATAATGACTCTTTACAGCTTTGCTGAATACTCCATAGATTTTTTTCATGGAGATTGACATAACTAAAATAGAAAATTCTTACATGAAAAGTTGGGGAATAAGTAAAATTTGTCTTGGCTTCTTTCATCCATAACTGTCTTATATTGTTATACTCTGGTCTCCCAGAATTCTCTGCTTCAGTTCTCTACTCAATTTTACCCCTTAGGATGATGTTCTTTTTTCTAGAAGTCTTATCACCACTTTCATCAACACTCACCTGAAATTCCACTACTATCCATGAAAGATTACTGCTATAGGAATTATTTTTCTGTCAAACATTTATGCAATTAGACAAACTATTTATTAATAAACAATTTAACACATCAGACAGTTTATTTATTATTTACTTATTAATAAATGATTTAACAGATCACACAGGCAGTGCCCAGCTGTGATCTTGAGATCAGGACAATAAGTGAGGTGAGTCCCAAAGTTTCCCCTCCTTATAATCCCTGGGACAGTTTGTGGATCAGAGGACATTGAGGGGGTATTCAAGCAAGACCAATCAAGCTGACTGAGTTGAACACAGAGATTATAGCTAAGGGAGGAAGTGGGCTAAATTCTGTGGGGGAGAATATCTGAAAGGAAGGGGTTATGCACACACACACACACACACACACAGGAAATCTGTATAAGTATCTTCTTGAGTCTTTGAATAGAAATCTACAATGCATGGAGCAAAATTTCATGAAGCCAAGAAAAACACCAACTGAAAACTAGTACATTGAAAATTTTCTAGAGCGGGGGAGATTTTGTGCTCCTACCATCCGGGGTTGATAAATGTCGTGATACATGCAGCCTTGGTTAGAGTGCTTAGAAGAGTCGTGCCTATGTAGTAGCCTTAGAGTAAAGGCTACTTTAAAACTTTAATTAAAAAGTGAAAAGCATACCTTAAAAGGATCAAACTTATTCTAGGTAACTTAACTCCATGACTGCAAAGTTCAAAACTATTTTAAAGAAAGAAAATCACCATTTGAAACCACACAATTCACAATTTCTCGCATCTAAAAAAAATAACCAGCATGCAAAAGTACAGGACCAAATGGCCTATAACCAGTAGAAAAAAGAATCCATAAAAACAGACCCAGATCTGACAAAAATGATAGAACTATCAGACAAAAATTTATTTATTTATTTATTTATTTATTTATTTATTTATTTATTTATTTATTTATAGAGTGTTTACGCAAGTGAGTGGGGGAGCGGCAGAGAGAGAAGGGAGAGAGAATCCCGAGTCGGGTACAAGCTCAATATGGAGCCTGATCCCATGACCCTGGGATCATGACCTGAGCCAAAATCAAGAGTTAGTCACTCTAAGGACTGAGCCCTGTATAAACCTTTAAATAGATTAAAAGATACTAGGAAAGCATAATGAGGTAAGAAACCGAAGATATGAAAAGGAACACTTTAGAATTTCTAAATATTAAAAATATAATATTTGAATGATAACTTGAATGCAATTGCGGATTAGAATTTACAGAGTTGGGGGGCATTTCAGCCCTGAATAGCTAATCTTGTTTACCTCATCTTGGATGCTTTCATCCTGAGATTCCCTATTCCTATACCTTTGTCCTATCCTGGGGGCCTTTGTCCCCTTTACTTAATCTTATTTACCTAATCTTGTTTTTCCAAACACGAATGTGTACATCCTATGGCTTTCTAATTCTTTGTGCCTTGTAAATCCATTAATGTGAGCTCAGGGAATTCCTAAATTTATTCCCCACAGTCACAAAATTAGAAGTCTTATGATAAAACACTTTATCAGGAACTTGACAATGGCTTTGAGTTAAGTGTTCTGTGTCATAATATACCTAGGGACTTAAAACGATGACTTTTTTTTTAAATGTTTATTTATTTTTGAGAGACATAGAGACAGAGCATGAGCAGAGGAAGGGCAGAGAGAGTGGGAGACACAGAATCTGAAGCAGGCTCCAGGCTCTGAGCCATCAGCACAGAGCCCAACGCAGGGCTCGAACTCACAGACCGCGAGATCATGACCTGAGCTGAAGTTGGCCGCTTAACTGACTGAGCCACTCAGGCGCCCATAAAACGATGACTTTTGACTCAAGTAATTTTCTTCAAAAATGAAAGGGAATCTGATATTGTAGACTAGACAGATATCAGTAAAGAATTTCAATCGTATTCTATAGCTTAAAAAGTATCATAAACCTAGGTTTTCCCCCTATTTATGATGTAAGCAGCAGTAAAATTATTTAGGTAGGTTTTCAGAGTAGATATTGGTGATGTGGTAAAAAAGCTGCTGAAGTTTTTGTCTTTTCTTATCACTTACCTATTCAAATGGCCTGGCCATGCCTTTTGATAGTTTTAGCTGGATTTCATTTGGACAAAGTAAGTAAATTGTAATTTAACTTATGGGTGCCATAAACCTCACTGCAATGCATACCCGTGACATATACTCACGGGCGTAATACATTTTCATTAACACTTGCTCTACACACTCACTGATATAAAATGCATTTTATAGAATTAAATTTATTGACCCTGTGGATATATATACTAGGAATTGGTTTTGTAAAATGCATACTCAGGTTCAGAACCATTCTTGGGCCAAACGGTGGCTTAAATTTCCCCTGATACTCACTTTTGTAAAATCTTTGCCAAAATTCTCCTCCCTATCATGGTCAATAAGAAAAACACAAGCAATAAAAGATCAATGTATTATCCTATAGTTTTATACCTGTGAATAAAACAATTCATGCCCCAGCTTAATATGACTTTTCTACTCATCATTTTTTCCTCTTCTCTTTTTAATGCTTCTTCCTTCCTTTCTCCCTTCCTTCCTCTCTCTCCTCCCTCCCTCCTTCGTCTTCCTTCCTTCCTTCCTTCCTTCCTTCCTTCCTTCCTTCCTCCCTCCCTCCCTTCCTCCCTTTCTTTCTTTCTTTCTTTCTTTCTTTCTTTCTTTCTTTCTTTCTTTCTGTGTGCATAGCTGTCCAGTTTTCCCAACATCATTTTTTGAAAAGACTGTCTTTTTCCCTTACAGAAGGGAACATCAATGGACTTGAAGGCATAAAAATACAAAGAGAAACTACCCAAAATAAAGCACAAAGAGAGAAAAGAATGAAAACAAAGAATGACTCACCAGGGACCTATAAGGTAATACCAAGATGTCTAATATATACAAAATTGGAGTCCAGTGTGTTATGGGTGATATTTGAAGAAAGAATGAACAAAATCTTTCAAATTGTTTCATTCAAAAATAACACATAAGCTGAAATAAATACAAACAAGACTACACCATGACATATTATAATCAGATAACTGAAAACAAGTGATTAAAAATGAGAAATCAGAGAAATGGCTCACACACAAAGAATCACATACAAAGAGATAACTTTTTCAGATGGGGGAAAGGTTCTGTACTTGACTGTAGTGATGATGACAAAGTTATCCATATTCTAAATCTCATCAAACTGTATAGTAAAGTGAATGAAATAATCTTATGCGAACTGTTCTTCATTAAACTGATTATTTACAGATACGTGATCTGTGTTCTCTTTATCTAATTTGACAAATTATAATTTATAATAAGATAAATAAACATCTTTTCTAGGGTCATTTTATTTCAAAACAAATTTCGGAGTAAAGGTTTTAACCTCAAAGACAAAACGTGAAGTCCTTGAGGGCACAGCAAGATGGACTCCAGTGGCAAGGAGTGAGTCAGAGAAGAATATTAGGATCTGATTTTATAAAAAGTAGGGAAAACTAGGACTTTTTAAGATACGTTTGAAAAGAAAATTGGAAGCCGGGAGGGCATGTTGCACCAAGAAGGTTTTCTTTTTTTGTTTTTGTTTTTAAAGATGTATAGCTAGCATTCTTAGGTGCTTCCTAGATGTCAGGCACCGATGTCAGAGTTTTACAGTTATAATCACTTAATAATCTCAACAAGCCTATTAGGAAAGCAGATAAAACTATCTTCTTTATTTATAGGTGAGAAAGTTTAGGGAGGGAGAAGCAATTTCACAAAGCAGCAAATCTAGGAATTTAATCCAGTCTGTCTTACTGATTCTAATGGTCATTGCCACAATGCTATACTATCTTTATGCATATGTAAAGATAGCATATAGTATAAAGATGTATCTAAAGATAGTTGATATATGTATTTATTTATATATATATATAATTTTTGAACTTATCATAAAGCTACAGTACAAAGAAAAAATGAATGCTTTAGGAAATGTAAATAATGGTTGATTAAAGTCCTCACATAGGAAAGAAGGAGTGAAATCAGATACAGCAGCGGAGGGACTGGCCTCAGATAGGAGCAGGGCAGTTTACCCAGTGGAGAGACAAGAGTGCACAGGTTCAGGGAATTTGCTAGATTTGGTGGGAGAGAAATAAAAGAGTTCTCTATTGCTTGCTTCTATTTTCAAGGAAATAAGAACTGAAGTTATTGGCTGAAATAAAAGCAGATAACTTGGGATTTGAAGAGAGGGGAAACGAATTTGAATGAATCATTTAAGAAGTAGGAAAAGTAAGAGAAACATGATTTCTAAGCTCTAAAGAAGAACCACCTTAGAGTTATAAAATAAATTAAAAGAAAAATCAATCGGTGCGATTGTGTTTTTCTGCACTTCTGAGTGCAGGTGTACCAGAGCAGAAAGTTGGATTTAACCTTGGTTGGGATTTGTCCAACTAATATAACGGAGGAAAGTATGTCTAGGGAGTTGAGGGTGGACACTAGAAAGTGATCATAAGTAATTGACTTAAATTGAATAAAGAGGACATTAATGACAAGGTGCACAATGAAAAAGTAATAAGATGGTAGATGGACTGGCAGTTCTACCAGGCTCAAAAAATTGTTGGGATGGGATATAGGAGGAAGAGACCTGGAATGATAAAAATATGTGGTCAGAGAGTGATGGCTGAAACCGCAAATGTTGATATAGTTAATGCCAAGCTTTAGGCTATGATCACAGAATTATGTGACTGAAATGGGTTTTAGGAAAAATATTAAAAGTGAGGTCAAGAAACTAAGCAGTCTAGATGTTAGATTATTTTCATATACAAATTTGATATTTCCGAGAATTATAACAGAAGTAGATTGGAAAGAAAGATCGGGAACCAGTTAAAATCTTCAATGAGTGAACGATAGCATTTAGTGTAGCCTTAAGCCTAATGGCATGTGCTTCAAAGGAGCTTGGCTGATGGAGGGACAAAGATAAATATTCTGAAAGCAGCAATAAGAGGCAAGAAGGGTGACACCGCCAGGCAGTCTCTTTTGTTGGGTGCTAGAGGAAAAGCATTCTCTGCTTGGGAGATCTGCATGGGAAGCAGTGACCTCAGAAAAACACAAGGTTCCAATTATAGTAAGAAAGTGAAGTGAATGTTCAGGAAAATGCTGAGTGCATAGACAATTTTTCTGATAACTAAAAGGGCATTCCCAGGAACTTAATGGAAGTGTTTTCAGCATTTGGGAAGGGTGGAATATTGGGTTAGAGTAGTGGGGAGGAGGGTGTTGATAGTTGTTAGTGTGCAAATGATGAAGATGGATGACCTATGAGGATTGAACTTTTTGTGGCCAATGACATAAACACGAATATAGGCTTACTGAGATTATTCCTAATGGTTTCTTATGGCAAGATGAATAATCAATATTATTATAACCTGCTTCTTGGGCTCAGTGTCCTAGGAAATTTTAGGGTGGTTGATGGAAAACCACATGATAGAGATTATCCTCACCTGATTCTTCTTCCTCTAGATTATAGTTCAGATTGTTGAGTGCTTGCACCTGTAGAGGAAATCTTGCTATAGAGCCAAATCTCATTCTTTATGCTTTATTAACTTAAGTGGATAAGAGTTGTAAAGAAAGATAAAAGTGATATTGTTGCTAAAAGAACTCCAGCTCGCAAAATTGAAACTGTGGCTGCCAAGGCATTGGCATAGAAATAAAAGTTTAGACTAATGAGATTCATCACAATGTACTATGCATCATACCAGCCATAAACTCAGATCAGAAAAGTAGATAATATATTTTAAAAATAAGAAAACAAAACAAACGAACCAACCAAAAAACAAGTTGTCAACCTCATGGGTCAAATATACCTTTTGTTTTTTTGTTTATAAGAGTGCCTCTTTCAATTCTCTCTTCGATCTCTTTAAATGTGATCTCTTAGATCTTCTAGATCACATTTAAATTACAAGAAAGGTTTTAAAGAGAAAATTAAGTTTGGGTATTAAGCTCATAGGAAGAGGGAAGCGTGTGCTTGTTTTTTTCTAGTTTAGCTTTAGCCACATGCATGACTCCTACCCAACGTTCAGGAAGAAGCCCAATTGTCTTCTCTGGAACGTTGCCCAAACTTTTGTTGTAACATTTATCACAAGATATTTTAATTGTCTTTTAAAATATACATATCTATCCATGGGACCATCAATTCCCCAAAAGGCAAGGAACCGTATTCTTTATCTTTGCTTCTGTGATACCTGGTGTAACCTGGCGGTATAGTGTATGAAGTGTATGTTATAACTAAAGCTCTTAACACAGTCTCATTTAAACTACTTATCAGATTAACCAGAAGTCTTCATTCTCTTTGTAAAGTATGTTGAATAATGTAACAACCTATTGAACTTACTGCTCTGCCCACACAATTTTGCTTCCTAAACTACTTAATGGCAGTTGGATTGATTCATTTATTTATTCATCAGATATTTATGTGCTGGACAGTGTTCCACTGGGGATAAAGTAGTGAACAAAAAAGACAAAAATCCCTGTCTCAGGAAATTTACACTCTACTATGCTTATATATTTATACAATTTTTATAAATATTACATATACCACTAACATATAAGCGCAAAAAAGTGAGTTGTCTATTAAAAGCATGAAAACTGCAACTGAGTGGGGGCATTTTTATAATAAAACAGAAAAATTTCATATTCCTTGGGGTGCAAGCATCTTTAAAATGGAACACATAACCCAAAAGAGAGTAGGAAATCTTGGATAATTCAGTATGAGTGTGATTTATGCAAAGAAGATGACTTAGAATTCCATTTAGAATACCTGTATTGAAAGACATGGCCTTGACCTTTTATCAAAACTTTAATGAATGGATATATATTTATAAGCTTACATTAAAATTTAAAAAAGTTAAGATACAGATAGATAGTTCTCTCTCTCTCTCTTTATATATATATACATATATATGTATAAATATATATATATATATATGGTTCTACTTTAAGTATGGAATGACTACTGATCTTGATTGCATCAGATGATCAGATGAAGGTATTTCTGCTGAGTTAATGATAGTTAATATTGATTTCATATCCACCATGTGCCAGGTACTATGATTGATATTTATATACATATCTCCCGTGTCTTCTCATAATCCCATTAATCTCTCCATTTTTTATGTAAAGAATCTGATTTTTTTTCTTAAATCAAGAAATTTCCTCAGAGTCATCTATCTATTACTAAGGAAACCAGGTCAAGTATGCCACTACTGCCTAAGATTACTCCTTTAAGGTGGAGGTCAAGCATTATTCCATCTGGGAAACTTTCCTGACTGTTTGTTGGGGTAGTCCTTAATGTTCTTGATTTATCACATTTTCGTCAATATTACTAAGTGTAAACATACATACCTCAGAGACCCATATATCCACAACTATGTGAATATTTTGATTTAAAATTCATACATTTGTCTGAAAATATTTTTAGACGTGGTAGCCAGAGTGGGTGTTCATGCATGTGGAGTGGTTAGGCTTAACAGGAGAGCATACTATTCTTGAGAGGAGTGGAAAAAACAAATAGAAAATGGGTCAGAGAAGGAAAGGAAATGCAATTATAGAGGAAAGATGAGAAACATTTTAGTTTTACATAATTTTTGTTGCACTTCCCTCATTATTTATCTCTTCACTCTTCAAGTAAGCCTACTCTGTGAACCCAGACTTCTCTTTCCTTATACTTATAAAGGAGGAAAGCTCATTTTATTTTGATACTTGATGTGTGCAACTTGCTGTGTTAGGTATATTACAAACTTCGTCCCTTTTAGTTGTCTCTAGAAACTCTTGGGGAGTTTTATTGGTTTGATTTTATAATAGAGAAACTAAAGCTTTAAGAAATTATATAATTTGCCCGTTGTCAGCTGGTAAGTCATGAAGCCCATATTCACGTCTGAATAATCTCAAAACTCATATTCTATCTACTGATAAAACACTTCAAAAATGATTAGGTTGAGTCAGACTAATTCCTAACCTATAGATTCAGGGGCAATATAACTAGTTTAATCTCGATAGTTATTGTTTTTCCAAAGATTAGTTATTGTTTTTTCAAAGAGCAGAGAAGTTAAATTTATGGTTGGTTAATCCAGTAGCTCAAGTATCCGCTCACTGTTCCATAAGCATGGTATTTCAATGATTTATATTCCATATGCCTCACAGTTGAGACAAGGACTCAGCTAGAACTCCATAGTAGACCCAACAGGTTTGAGTAAGGGTTTCCATTGCCATGAAAAAATAGTTTTTCCAACACAGAGGACTCCTTTTAATTCATTGAGTCACGCGCTCAACAGGGCTTTAGAAAGTAATCTCGTATAGACCGTTATTTTCAGTAAACTAATTCCACCTGAACAAGTGTGTGAGGAAATCACCATACGGAGTGGAGGACACAAGTTGTTTTTGGCTAGTCATGTAGAATCTTGTTTAAGTGCTTTGCCACAGTTATTCTAGCCTCTTGAATCATTTTCAAACTGAGTTCATACACTCGCCCTTGATACAAATGATAGCTCTAGCAGGGAAAATGATCTTGATTAAAACATTGGATGTGTTTTAATCCTGTTTGTACAATGTTTGATCATTGAAATATGGTTAAAATCAGGGGATAGGAATATAATTACTCCCATAATTTCGAAAGCCAGTAGAAAACTTACGAATAAATTTTTGCATGGTGTGCGGGGGCGTGTGGGGTGTGTGGGGTGTGTGTGTGATAAAAGGAGCCCTGCAGAAGGTCTCTGCACTTAGATAATTATAATACCCTTTGAAAGCTAGATGGTGATTTTGACGACACATGTAGAAACAGGAGTTTAAGAACATGAAGGATTTAGTAAAACTCTTACTTTTGTTCCAAATTTCAAAATATAATTTCACAGTCCTTTTCACCAAGGAATAAGAAAACCTACTCAAAATTTAATTTGTTCCATATTTTAGAATTTATATATCTTTTACACCGTACTGATTTGGCAGTTTACTTGCTACAGAAAAAATTACACACAAGAAGTTTTGGGCTTATCTACCTAAGTTATCCTGGCCGACTGTGAACTACATCAAATATTATTTAGACATCTATAGGGACGAGCATAATGATTATAGGGGGAAAGTTCATGATTATCTTGGCTCTCTATTCTAGCACATTTTAAGAAATTGACCTGACTGTAACTTTTCTTTGGAATGCTTGTTGAAAAGCATAACTGTAAGTTTTAAAACTTGGATTGAAACTTAATCTATATGGTAATAGAGCTTGGAAGAATCCAAACTCAATTCAGACTAAAAAGTTAGAACAGTTCTTGAAAACAGCACCTTTTATACAACCTAAGCATCTAAAAAAATAAACTATCATTTAACTGTTTTCAATAAAGGGCACAATGTATAAGGAAAGGAAATACATTTTCAATGTATTTGATTTAGCATACGCTTGTCCCCTTTATGTTATATTTCATCTGTGAAAAATATAAAAGATGAATGACATAATGGCTCACATACTCTTTTCTGATTCTAAGGGAAAAACCTTCCAGATCTTCATTAAACACTTTTACTCTGTTTTCATGCCAAAGTCTCTGTTACACATGCTCCACCTTCAATATGAGTTGTAATTAAATTGCTCTTATACAGAATCTATAAAGTAGCATTTCTTAAAATTGCAGTTGTATTCTTTCCCTTCCTGCCATCTTTTCCACCACCCCCCTATCTCATAAGACCATAACAACATGCTCACACGAAGTACCAGTACATCTAAACTACGGTCTAACGCACTAGTTCCCAAACTTCAATATATCTAAACTGATGTTCAACGTAATTTTGGCTACCCATTAGTTCTCCAACTTAGCAGCCCATTTGGAATTGTCTGGCACATTTTAAAAAGGCTGACTTCAGGGTCTCACTCTACCTGATTTGATTGATAGAGAGTATGGTTTTGGAGTTTTTAAAAGAAGTCTTAAAAGCTCTGTAGATGATTCTAAAATACAAAGAAATGAGAGCCACTAGTTTCGAGTAATGGTTCTTAATCTTGCTTGCGCATTGGAAACTTCTAGGAATTCTTAAAAATATTGATGCCAAGTTCCCACACTTCGACTTCATGCAACTAATCTGAGGTGCCGCCGGGATGTAAGTTTCACCCAACCCCCCAGGTGTTTCTAATAAAAAGCCAAGGCTGAGAACTACTGATTAGCATTTCATTTTTTGGTGGGTCAGAAGATTAGTATAATTTTTTACATTTATCAAGTTTCTCACATTGAATTCTTAAATAATATAATATAGAAAATTTTAGCTTTAAAATAGACTTATTTCAGTATAGTTTCATGAGTTAAGGCAAAGAATAACTGATAATTACATTTGGAGATCTCCCACAAGAAAATATTGTTCTCATTGTAAAAGTGTAAGATTCAAGGGCTAAATTATTACTATTTGAATAAAGAAAATTATAAAAAGTATAATCCAAAGAAGTTATTTTTAATGCAGTATGACAATTAAGATCACCTTGGGGAGAACTGTGTTACTCATAAGTAAAAAGGAGAGAGAAAAGGCACTCTTTGCTAGATTCACCACTTTTAAAAGAGTGTGATCAATTCTCAAATATATATTTTTAGATGTGTAAAAGCCATTCTTACATGTTTACTTAGAATTTTCTTAAAAACACAAGCTCTCGAAAGCTAATGTAAACTGTCAATTGCTTAAAAGTGGAATATAGAAAAGAATATCTACTTAAAGACTGTAGAGAGCATGCATCTGAATGAAAGGTACAGTGTGATTTTTCTTTTAAGGAAGGTCTTGATAACGCTTCAGAGAGAAGCCAGGTGTAAACTGTTAAAGATTTTTCCACACTTGTGCATAGGTTTATATGATTCTGTTACTGTCGCTTGCTGAAGTGTTGTGTAAACACTGGATGAGTTATTTTTTATAACTTAATTTATACATGCTAATGCCTAAAGTATTTTTCCTGTCCAGAAACATAGCCAATTACTCGCAGTCAAAATGATTCATGTATAGGGCCATGTTCTCATTCTCTTGTATCAACAAGAAAATTCTCCTTAAAAAAACACTTAGGAAAAAAAAAAAACACTTGGATGATGTGTGTGCATTGTATTTGATGATAGTGGGGATTTTATTTCTCTGAGCAGATTATTTTTCTTAATAATTGTATCTATAATTCTACCATCTGCAATGTAGGATAGATATTTTGTTAGCAAAACTACTATTAACCCAACAATGTTTACTCATGAGTGATAAGATGCCTATAAAATGATATGACCAGTGTACGATGCATGGGGAAATTAAGAGCTTCTTTATTCACCATTCATTAAAAAAGAAAAAAAAAGGTTAAACTGAAGAATAGATAAAAGGTCATTCACATTGGAGTGGCCATTTAACCAGTGTTGATAAAAAAAGAAACTTCGTGTGTCTGGCAGACGTAGGGGAATAGATTCTTCAAAGAATTAACTAACTTTGAAAACTTTCTTAAAGTAATAGACTAAAATTAAAAACTACAAATTAGTTAAAGGGCAGCCAGGATCATTCTGATATTTTAAAGCAAAAACATCTATCTGTTTTTTTAAAAAAAACACATCGGTCTATTTGATTTTATAACTTTATTATAAAGTTGTGGGGCAACTGGGTGACTTCAGTCAGTTAAGCATCTGACTCTTAGTTTTGGCTCAGGTCGTGATCTCACGCTTTGTGAGTTCGAGCCCCACATCACTGTCAGCACAGAACCTTCTTGGGCTTCTCTTTTTCCCTCTCTCTCTTTCCTTCTCTCTCTCTCTCTGCCTCTTTCTCATTCATGTGCTCTCTCTCTCTCTCTTTCAACATAAATAAATAAACATTAAAAAAATTTCTTTGTTACATTAATTCCATTTAATTATGGGGTCTTTTTGGTTGATCTGCCTTTTGATACCTGTTCCAGTGTTTTCTATGCTACTAACTGAGCAAATTGTAGGTATAATTAAGACCCTGTTTCCAGTTATACAGACATAATAGACATTTTCCTAGTCAACTGTTGTGTTAGCTCTATGGAAGCCAAATTTGTACTTGATTATAAAAGTCTGTTTATATATATGCGTATATATATGTATATATATAACAATATTGTTAATACTGTTAATCTTGTTGAATTGTAAGGTAACTAAAATAACCACAATACAAAATAGTCAATTTATCTGTCCCTTGTAGACATGGATTACTAATTGGAAAATGTCAAAGTTCCATGAATTTAACATTTTTTTTTGGTCACAGACACTGTGTTTGACACCGGGAATACAACAAATGAGATATGAAAGAAAGTTCAGAAAGTTTCTTCCTTAACAGGGTCCTAATATAGACAAGTAGAGAGAAAGAACAAGCAACTAAAATGTAGAATGATGTCAAGAGATTCACACAAGTCATGTGGAATCACAGAGAAGAGGCATCTGTCCCAAACTGAAGGTCATGGGGATGGAGGCAAGGTAATAGGCTATGAGGCTGACCTGGAATATTAATGAACTTCAAGAGGCAACACACTTGTATAGTGGGGAGATAGCCAGTAGGTTTGGAGAAATAAATATTCTAAGCATAAGGGAGTCTGAAGGTAAGAAGTTCTCAGAAAGGAATGGATATTAGATGAAAGGAACTGGAACACTGAGTACGAAGACCTGAAGGGCAGGAAATACTTGAAAAAGCAATAGTCACGTATGTTATCATAAGGATGGACAAATGAAAGCTAACAAAACATTTTAAGCATTTCTGGGAGGGACAATGTTGTTGATAATATTGATCAACTTGGTTATAGTTGCACTTAGGAAAAAAAAAAAAAAGATCTGGCAGCCAGCGGACTAAAGATGAGAGAAGTGAGAGGTTCAGTTAGGAAGGATGTGGTTAGTGGTAAGAATTCCAAAATGATTTCCAATGTCCCGCATCTTTTATAACCTCCCTTACTTGTGAGTGAAACAGTGACTCTGACCAGACATCCCTGATGACGTTGTTTTATATGACAAAGGGATTTTACAGATGTAATTAAGCTTCCAAGTAATTGGACATTAATGTGGCGATACTATCCTAAGTGAGCTGGACCTAATCAAGGAGGCCCTTAAAGGGACCGAGCTTGTGACAGAAGAGATCAGAAGCATGAGATCAGCTCAATGGCAGACAAGTGCTCTGTTGCTTGCTTTGAGGATACAGAGGATCACATGGCAAAGTGTGTGGGTGGCTTCTAGGACTGAGCAGTGGTCTCTGGATGACAGCCAGCAAAGAAACAGACATCAGTCGTATAATCTCAAGGAACTGAACCTGGCCCAAACTATGTGTTTAGAAGGGGATCCCTGGGGCACCTGGGTGGCTCAGTCAGTCAAGCATCTGACTTCAGCTCCAGTCGTGATTTCAGGGTTTGTGAGTTCAAGCCCTGCGTCAGGCTCTGTGCTGACAGCTCAGAGTCTGGAGCCTGCTTCTGATCCTGTGTCTCCCTCTCTCTCTGCCCCTCCCCCACTCATGCTCTGTCTCTCTCTGTCTCAAAAATAAATAAACATTAAAAAAGTATAAAAAAATAATGGAGGGGATCCCAACCCTCTTGTGAGAATGCAGCCAAGAGAACAATCTGGTTTTATCCATGTGAGTTCTTCAGCAAACACCTCAGTGTGCTGTCTATATTTTCGACCTACAGAACAATGAGCTAATAAGCCATGAGTTAATAAATAAAACACTGCTAAATATGTGCAATTTATTACACAGCAACAGAAAACTAATACAAAGGAGACACATGATTCGAAGAAGAAAATAAATTTATGTTATAACTTAAAATACTTTACAGAGCCACTTAGAATTACCTTGTAGCAGTTTACCATGACAAATTAGTCACATCACCCATAAAAACAAAAATTTACTCAAATTGTTCAATTTTTTACTACATTTTGGGCCATTTCTATAATTGAATCATGTTTAATATTGAAGACTATCGAATTTTTCCTCCTAGTTTTATTGGGAAGTAATTGGCACCCATTACTGTATGAGTTGAAGGCATCCTGCATGATGGTTTGATTTACATATATTGTGAAATGATTACCAAATAAGTTCAGCTAACATCCATCTTCTCATATAGATACAACAAAAAGAAAAAAAAGAAAAATAGAAAAGACTATTTTCCCTGTGATGAGAACACTTAGGATTTACTGTCTTAACAACTTTTCTATCTACCCTACAACAGCGTCAGCACTAAGCATCATGTTGTACGTGACATCTCTAATACTAACCGGAAGTTTACACCTTCCTACCATCTTCCTCCAGTTATCAAAGTTATTACCAATAATGTATCCATCAGCCATTCTTCCTCCCACCCACCGAACTCCCTTCTCTGCAAAAATGTTTCTAACTGTATCAAAACTTTTATGATCTTTTGCCCAAGGATCTGGATTACTTATTACTATTCTCATTTTCATAGTTTTTTTTTAAATAATCTTTCCAGTCTAGTATGAAAAGCTTTTTCCAGAAAGTCTTCCTGTCATTATGAAATACTTTGAAAGGTAATACTCATCTTAAATTTTACTATATAGTGGTAAATTTCGATCTTTAATTTTAGATGGATTCCATTCTTCACTTTGCCACCATCATCAAACTCATTTCCACTGGAAATACACATAAAATGAGATAAAAAATATATATAAACCTCAAGGTGGCTAGGTGGCTCAGTCGGTTAAGCATCCAACTCTTGGTTTTGACTCAGGTCATGATGAGCCCTGTATCAGGCTCCGTGCTGAGTATGGAGCCTGCTCGGGATTGTCTCTGTCTCTGTGTCTCTCTCTCTCCTTCTCCCCTTTTGCCCCTCTCCCCAACTTGTGCTGTCTCTTTCTCTGTCTCTCTGAGAAAAACAAAAATGCAAACCCTACAGAATTTAACCTCTAGTGAGATTACCTTTCCTCATTTATGTTATTATTTTATGAATATTGATACATATTAATATTATGCTTATTAATTTGTTATTTTATGAATATTGATACGTATTAATATTATGTGAAAGTTATATGTGGGGTACTCAGAACAATTTATATAGGTTGAAAAGCAATATGAAGTATTTCTTTCTAGTAATATAAGTGAACCTATTTATAAAATATTATTAAAATTCTATTAAATAATAGCATCTAAGGATATATTCTAATATTTATATTTTAGTGATGGTCTGTAGGACAATTATTTATTGACACATACATTTCTTGACTATCTCTGAATTAATGCTACCCTATTATTCTAAGATAGGAGGTTAAAAACAAAAAGAATATGCTATTTCTTGGATTTCCTGGTTTTCCTTTATAATGAAAACATTTCTTCCCCATTGTTTTTTGTTACCATTGTTTTTGTTACCATTTTGTTACCATTGTCAGACAGACAATTTCCATTCTATGCCAAATTTTTTTTTCACTTGGTCATTACGAGCAAATGAAATTTTTTAAAAGTGTAGCATGCACTTTAATTTCATGCCAAATAAGGTTTATCCTCTGAAAATATCAGACAGACATTTTTATACATGAGAAATTGTGTCATTATTGAAATTTATTATCTAACATAGATATATTAGGCGATATATACTAAAGAATACAAATACAAAAAAAAAACTTGGAGGCTGATATCTTAAATATGTGATTAAGTATCACGTTTAGTATTCCTTTTCCCTCTGAGAAGAATGTGCTTTTAGTTTGTTACTTTGGTCGCTATAATTCATTTTATCAATAAGCTGTCACTACACTCAAACATCTGGAAACCATCACACTAAATAATGGCCGATGCTCATAACCAATTAGTGAGCTTTTATTGTGAAGGATAAACATTAGGAATATGATCCTAACTTTGTTATAATAATTATGTGATAGAAAATATTCAGTCTCAGATTCTTATGTCATGCTGCATAGAGAATTATTATTGTCCCTCTTTTGAAACTTTAAACATCATCAATCATTTTATTCATAACTCAATTTGTATAGATTTTTTAATAGTCTAAATGATTGTCTAAATGATTTCTAACAATGCTCTCTCTATCCCAAAACGAAGAATCATATGGTAAGAATATTGTAATTTTATCCAGAAATCTTGAGTGAGAGACTCCACGTAATGAATTTCTAAAAATTTGGCCTTAATACTTCAAGAAACTACTTAAAAGAAGAGAGCCTTTTAACTGCTCTCGACAGAATTCCATTCTACTTTATCTCTGGAGAGGATTTCCCTATAATTCTAGCACTTCAGCCAGATTGTTTGCACACGGCTGAACAGAAATAACATATATTTTTACATCAGCATATTTAATATCGCAGGTTCTTCAATGTACTGACACAATGTTGGCAGTATTAACAATACAGACATCATTAGCTTTCCAAAAGATCCATAATTGAAAAGTCAGACTGCTGAAAAATGTCACCTTGTATGTACTATGCTAAGGGAATAAAGCTTTGCCTAAGTCCTTGAAAGGGCAAATAAAGACTCAATTATGGCCAGGCTTTAAATCCATAGGCACTAAGTTCTATTAGCCTTCGTGTGCTCTCTGGAATTTCCTTCTCCAGTGAACCATTTCTCCTATTGCAAAAACGGTTCAATCTCCATCCCACCTGCTCCTACGTTCTAGCCAAGTTAGAAAGCTACAAAGATATACACAGTAGGTTTGAAAATTATATGTTTCAATATGTTAAGGTATCAAGTATAAAATTCTTTGGGTCTGGGAAGAAAAATGACACTTTGTAGATTTATTTGTTTACTAGAAGTAGAATTCTTGGCAGAATGTATCCAATTACTTTGCCAACTTGAGTTACGGATGATGTTTAAAATTTAATTTTAATTTCATATTTTCTAGTTAAATTAAAATTATAAGTTAAAAATTGGTTCTGGGGGAATTGTTTTTAAGTTAAAATTTTAGTTCCTGTTTTCTCTTCCACATTCCTCTTTTCTTCCCTTCTTTTACCTATGCTCCATGCTTTCATGGAAAGAAAAAACAAAACAAAACAAAAACCTTTGAAATTTAGAAAAATAGATGGAAACACCATGAATTCATATAGGCTCTTCCACATCAGCTCTGTGGATGCTCCAGTGTAGACAGCGGGGAGCCAAAACCCGAGTTGCTATTTTGGTTCTGTAGGCAAGTGTGGTCTTGTGCATGAAGTCAGTCTGTACTGGGATGAGACTGAGTCCACTCACAGCTCAGATCTATAATATGTTTAAAGGAGGGATTTGGAGGCACCTGGGTGGCTAGTCGATTAAGTGTCCGACTTCGGCTCAGGTCATGATCTCGCGGTTCATGAGTTCAAGCCCCGCGTCGGGCTCTGTGCTGACAGCTCAGAGCCTGAAGCCTGCTTTGGATTCTGTGTCTCCCTCTCTCTCTGACCCTGCTCTGCTTGTACCCTGTCTCTCTTTCTATCTCTCACAAAAATAAATACACATTAAAAAATTAAAAAATAAAGAGGGAGTTGAAATGGTCTATGTGCTATTAATTTCACTTTAGATGACCTCAATGTTGACCTTTAAAAGTCATCATGCCACATCTTTTTTTCACCAGGGCTTTTTTAAAAAGTGTAACTAAAATCCAGGAATAATGGATTTTAAGTGAATTTAAGTATTGTGATATTGTGAATCTTTCCCTGGCACTGAATACCTAAGGGGGGGTTCTGCAAAAAAAAAAAAAAAGACAGTAATACAGTGTACTTTTTTTCCTGAATTGTATATATAGATGCATTCAATAAACCCTTGAATTCAACTAACTCTTGAGCCCAACCATTTTGGGTACACCTGACAAATAATGTGAACAAAAATTGAGGAGTCAGTCTGCGGGGGCTTCAATCCCAGGTCTCCTTATTAGCTGTTTGACTTTATTGGCTGTTTGCCTAATCCCACATGGGTAGCGCCCTTTCCCCATCTGTAAGAAGGAAGTGATGATACTTCCTATTTCATGCATTTGTTCTAAGGATCAAATGAAAACTTTATCTTATACAGTGGTTCTCAAAGAGGGACACTTCCCCTGCCCTGGACCCAGGTGACAGGGGAAGGGTGCAAGTGGCATCTAGGGGAGACAGGCCAAGGATATTACTATACACTCTATAATTCACAGGACAGCCACTCACAACAAACTATTCCACCCAGCATGTCAACAGAGCTGAGGTTAAGAAACCCTCATCTGAATCACTTGAAAACAGTTCCCGATGCAGAATAAACATTAAGAAAAGTATTAAATAAATCTAGGGCGCCTGGGTGGCTCAGTAGCTGGAGCGTCCAACTTCGGCTCAGGTCATGATCTCATGGCTCGCGTCAGGCTCTGTGCTGACAGCTCAGAGCCTGGAGGCTGCTTCAGCTTCTGTGTTCCCCTCTCTCCTCTGCCCTTCTACCACTGCACACTCTCTCTCTCTCAAAATTAAAAAAAACATTTAAAAAATAAAAAAAGAGAGAAGTACTAAATCTTACCTGAAATATATTAAAGTTTACTTACTTCCCATTATCGTATACAACTTTTTCCATCATGTTTTATTTTTCCATTGTGTCTGTACTTCATATTTTCCTTTGGAGGTTAAATCTACCAAAGCCTGCAATTTCATACAGCAGCTGATGTCAGAGTGAAATAATTCAAATATGTTTTGTTTTGCCCCCAAGAAATGCATTCACGGGAGGCTTGAATGGATGTAAGCCTAATAACTGCCAACCTCTGGCTTCTGCCCTAATCTCTCGTACTACGTATATGTGCTTCGAAACTATGAAAAGAGAAGCTAAGCGTATGTTAGACAAATTTAATTTTGCGCTCTCCTTATTTATACACAAATTCAGAAACGAGGAATCTGGGAGAGCTGAGGTTAGAAGGAAATGGTCATCCACACAAGTGACTCAGGAAGGTGTGCATCCTTCATATCTGAGACTTTACTTTTAGATGATGTTACAACCATTTGGCTTCTTGACTGCACGTGACAGAAACTGTCTTTAGTCTGAGCAGAAAGAGAGATATTAGCGGGCCATCTGGTAACTCGCACAGTAGATGGGGATGTCAGGTAAACAAGCAAAAGCAAAGCAAGAGAGGTAGCAATGGGGTCCCTGGTGGCTTAGTCGGTTAAGCATCAGACTTTGGCTTGGGTCATCATCTCAGGGTTTGTGAGTACGAGCCCGGTGTTGGGCTCTGTGCTGACAGCTCGGAGCCTAGAGCCTGTTTCAGATTCTGTGTGTGTGTGTGTGTGTGTGTGTGTGTGTGTGTGTGTGTGTCTGCCCCTCCCTCATTCACATTTTCTCTCTTTCTTTCTCAAAAATAAACATTAAAAATATTTAAAAAAAAAAAAAAAGAGGCAGCAGGAAAATAAAAAGACCCTCATCCTAGGAGCAGTCTGGTTGGACGCCCAGCATGGGATGTGGCTTTCTGAGGACATGTGAGGCCACAGCTGCTGCATTCTCAATGGCACAGGTAACCTTTGGTCATGCTGTCAAGATTATAAATTTCATACCAGGTCAAATGCTCAAGCTGTAACTGCCAAAGACAAGAAGACAGAACATCTGGCCATTAGGCTTCTAGAATAAGAGATGAGAGAAAATTGTGAAGAGCAGACTTTAAATAGATGTTAGGTATTTCCAAAAAAAAAAAAAAAAAAGCCAATCTAACGTCTTGGGGTTTCAAGATGTAGTTATAGTGCTACTTTGGGGGGAGGCGCCATTCAGTATTCAGCTACGGCCAATTCAATCAATGTGTTCCTGGAGGAGGGAGGACTTTCTCAAAGTTTGTGTGAAGGAGTTGTGGTTTGCATTGATTGTATTTTTTAAATTAAAGGGTTTCCTTTTCTTTTAAATTTTTTTAGTGTTCATTTATTTCTGAGAGAGAGAGACAGAGCGTGAGCAGGGGAGGGGCAGAGAGAGAGGGAGACACAGAATCTGAAGTAGGCTCCAGGCTCTGAGCTGTCAGCACAGAGCCCCACGCACATGAGGCTCGAAGTCACCAACAGCGAGATCATGACCTGGGCCGAAGTCGGACACTTAACTAATTGAGCCTCCCAGGCGCCACTAAAGGTTTTCCATTTGAGCAATTGTTTTTGTCACTTGTAAGTCTATAAATATGGGCCACCATTTTTTTTAAAGGACTTAGATTCTTCGTTCAGTAGGAATATTTCACATTGGGTGAAATGTTGGCAGAGTTTGGCTCACTGCTCAAAGACACGAGCCTGCACATGCTGCTGACTCGGACAGATAAAACCAAGGAGGCCCAGAAGACAACCCTGAAACGTTGTTTTCCTTTCCCATGTAATCTCAGTTTACAAAAGCTTATATGAAAGTTTTTCCCCGACTGTAAAGTTTATACAAGTACATTGCTAACAGATGGAATTGTTGGACAGATAACACACTCGTAAGCCTTTATTTTTTTTTAACTTGAAAATGTGTCTCCGGGCCATAGTAGTTGTGATGCTAACCAAGGATGTATATACATCTATCATTCTTGTCTCAGAGGTAATGTGAAAATGACCTTTACACAGTTTTTAGTTGAATTTAGCAAGAGTAACCAAAAGCTACTTCCTAAGGGCAATTTTCCTGGATAGGTGATTACCTGTTCCTCTTAGGAGAAAAACAATAGAATTACAATTTTGTCTAGTGGGATTGGAGGGGAACAATTTGGTTTTGACCTACAAAGTCTAGTTTATAGAGTCCTTCAGTTGGATTTCTTCATCATTTTATGTTTAAAAATTTTCCTAATGGCTGGAAGTTTCCTATACTTATTATCAGTGTAATGTTTCTAATATTGTGGCAAACCATCACTGGTTCTCCATAACTAATTAGACATTTTACCAATAGAGTCTCTTGAATTTTTACCTTTTTCTCAATCAGTTATATTACCTTAGGTATTTTATACATATTTGTTTTGTATTTTCTTAGTTATTTCAGCATCTGATAGATTAAATTATTTTCTTGTTGCTTCTATGATTTTCAAATCGTGGAAACTTATTTCTTTGCATATTTGGCATTAAATCTAGTTGCTGGTTTTAATCTCTGGTGACTGTGTGGCTCAGTTGGTTGAGCGTTTGACTTCAGCTCAGGTCATGATCCCCCAGTTCAAGGGTTCGAGCCCTGTGTCATGCTCTGTTCTGACAGCTCAGAGCCTGGAGCCTGCTTCAGATTCTGTGTCTCCTTCTTTCTCTGCTCTTCCCCCGCTCACAGTCTGTCTCTCTTTGTCTCTCAAAAATAAATAAATGTAAAAAAATTTTTTTAATAAAAAATGAATCTATTTGCTTGTTTTAATCTCTAAGATTCCTGCTACTAGATTAAAGATCTCTCAAGAAGAATTAAGGTAGCTTCTGCTAGTACTAAAAGATGCTAACAACCTGGAACT
Organism: Paguma larvata; assembly: GCA_030068075.1. NCBI lineage: Eukaryota > Metazoa > Chordata > Mammalia > Carnivora > Viverridae > Paguma > Paguma larvata. Next base: position 127,131,771 of record CM057824.1, on the reverse strand, counting down.
TTTATTTCTGAACTTGAGGGATCCTATACCTCTCCATGTAGTATAATTGATGAAGGCCTATGTTGATCATGTTCAGGAAATATTATATTTACCCCAGCCAGGGCCATAGCAGAGATATAAATCTGTTAGATGGTTATATGGATTTCACTTTTACTCATTATATAGTGGTATACATTATGTTGTGTAGTGCTTTTTCCTTTGAATTTTACCTTGTCTAAGATTATTGATCCTCATTTATTTTTGATTTTCATTTCTCTGCTATACATTTTCCAGTTGTTATTTCCAATCTCTTTATGTCAGTTTGTTTTAGGGAATTCTTTAGTATATACTGTATAGATCACTGTCTACAATGATCCAAATGGGAGTGTTTTTATCTTGATAAGTGTGTCAGCCCATTCATAGTTTTAATTTTATTTAAATCCAAGTTAGTTAACATATAGTGTAACAATGATTTCAGGAGTAGAACTTGGTGGTTCATCACTTACATATAATATAACAACCAGTGCTCATCCCAACAGGTGTACTCCTTAATACCCATCACCCACTTAACCCCTGCCCCCACCAACATCCCTCCATCAACCTTCAAAATGTTCTCTGTATTTAATAATCTCTTATGGTTTGTCTCCCTCTCTGTTTTTATCTTATTCAATCCATTCATCAGTTGATGGACATTTGGGCTTTTTCCAAAATTTGTCTATCATTGATAGTGCTGCTATAAACATTGGGGTACATGTGCCCCTTCAAATCAGCATTTTTATATCCTTTGGATAAATTCCTAGTAGTGCAGTTGCTGGCTCATAGAGTAGTTCTATTTTTAATTTTTTGAGGAACCTCCATACTGTTTTCCAGAGCGGCTGCACTAGTTCGCATTCCCACCAGCAGTGCGAAAGTTTCCCCTTTCTCTGCATCCTTGCCAACATCTATTGTTTCCTGAGTTCTTAATGTTGGCCCCTCTGACCGGTGTGAGGTTGTATCTCATTGTGGTTTTGATTTGTATTTCCCTGATGATGAGTGATGTTTCTAAAATCAAGCTATTTTCATCTTAGTTCTGTTCCAAAATATAGAATTATTTTATCTATATAGTTTTCAAACTGTCTCATTAGATATGGGATGATCCTTTTATTTGTTTATTGTTTTTGCTGTTTGTGTGTATGCTGTGCTTTGTGCGTTTTTTTCCGATGTTTACTTTTAAAACCAGAAGCGAATCCAGGCTTTAGGACCTAAACCTTATACAACTTGTGGAGAACTTCTTTAAGAAAAAGAATAAAAGAGGCAACAAGAGTAACTAGGCAAGTGAAAATTTCTTCAGAACTTGAAAAAGAATTAACACAAAATGTAGGCGCCTGTACAAAAAAGGGCCTTGAAGCTTAAGCTTCATTAACCTCATAGTAAATACATTAGTTTATTACTTGTCTTCTTTAAATTATTTGTTTAAATTGTGGTAAAATATACAAAAGATAAAATTTACCATTCTAACTGTTTTTTAAAAGTTTATTTATTTATTTTGAGAGAGAAAGAGAGAGCACTCAAGTGGGGAAACGGAAGAGAAAGAGAGAGAGGGAAAGAGAGAATCCCAAGCAGAGCCTGATGCGGGGGCTTGAACTCACAAACCCTGAGATCATGACCTGAGCCAAAGTCCAGCACTTAACTGACTAAGCGACCCAGGGGCCCCCCGTTTTCACCATTTTTAAGTGTAGAGTCAATGGTATTAAGTTTATTCACAATGCTGCACAACCATCACCACCATCCATCTCCAGAACTTGTTTCATCTTCCCAAACTGAAAGTCCACACCCACTGAACACTAACTCTCTTCCCCTCCGCCCCTAGCAGCCACCATTATATTTCCTCTCCTCCATAAGTGTGACTACAGAATGCCTCAGATGAGTGGAATCATCCAATATTTGTCAATTTGTGACTGGCTTACTTCACTTGGCATACTGTCTTCAAACTTCATCCATGTTATAGAATACGTTAGAATATCCTTCCTTTTCAAGGCTAAATAATCATTTTTTAATGACAGTCTAATTCATTTTTTTAATGTAGCATTTATTGACTCCATACTATAAACAGTGATGTGATTATACATTGAATTTTCTTATTTTCTTTCCTTTTTTCCACCACTTAACTTTAGTTGATTATGCATTTACTCTTGATTATAATTTTATTATTTATTTTTTTTAAATGAATGATCTCTATGGATTCGTAGCTTTAAAATGAGAAAACTACCTATGGCTTTTTCATTCCCTTTTCTTACTGAATACTGTCATTTATATCATTTTGGTTTTCTCAGGTTTATGATACTGTTACTCTTTTCTGTAAGCAAAATTACTTGATTCATTCGCATTTAGTACTATGCATGATCCATTTGCTATTGTTTCTCAGTTCATATCCTGATTGATGAACATAGGGGAAGGGAAGGAAAAATAAGATGAACACGGAGAGAGAGGCAAACCATAAGAGACTCTTAAATAAAGATGACAAACTGAGGGTTGATGGAGGGGCGCTGGCTGGGGAGATGGGCTAAATGGGTCATGGGCACTAGGCTGGGCACTTGTTGGGATAAACTCTGGATGTTATATGTAAGTGATGAAACACCAAATTCTACTCCTGAACTCATTATTACCCTATATGTTAACTAACTTGGATTAATAAATTTAAAAATTAAAAATAAAAACAAAACAAAAAATGAAGTTTATGCTCAGCTAGTTCTGAAAGAAAGCTTCGTAGAATACTGTTCCCTGAGTTTCTATGTGCTCAAAATGTTTTTTGTTGCTTTGATATGTGCATACACATTGACTCTGTGTACATTTATTTCCATAAGTTATTCATGGCATTGTTGAGCTAATTTCTAGCCTTGGATGTTGGAGAAATGTGAGGTCAGACTGCTTATTTCCTCTTATGGAAATCTTGATTTTAATTTTTTTTCAGCCTGACTGTAAGCAACTTTCCTCATGAATTCTTTATTTTTCCTGGATCAATATGTAAAACTGTTCTTCTTTGAGTCATTTCTAATTTTCTCAACTGTATATTAACTCTTTTTCTGTTATGTTATTTCACTTATCTTTTTTCTGAGGTATAAATTATACATATTTGAATTCTCTTTGAATTACATGTGCATCACTTTTTGTATAATCCTTTATAATTTTTAATTTCCATCTCCTTTTTTTCCTGTGTTATTTTTGTTTGGGCTCCTCTTTTGAATTACTTTTTTTAATTTTTTTTTTTTTTGGAAAGAGAGAGACAGACAGACAGAAAGTGAGGTGGGGAGGGGCAGAAAAAGATGGAGACACAGAATCTGAAGCAGACTTCAGGCTCTGAGCTTTCAGCACAGAGCCCGACACAGGGCTCTAACCCATGAGCCATGAGATCATGATCTGAGCAGAAGTCTGACGCTTAACTAACTGAGCCACCCAGGTGCCCCTGTTTGGGCTCCTTTTTATTCACTGTTCTTTTATTCAATATTTTCTCCTGGAGTACATATTTACAGAAATTTCATATAGGCAAGGGCCAGGACCATATTAACATATTGTAAGCCAAACAGATATTTTTCTACTACTCTAGAGTTGTCTATGCAAATGAGTTCCTTTGGCCATTACCTCCATCCCAACACCTTAGTCATGTCGGCTGAGAGTGACAGTTATGGGGTTGCTCAGACTGGAGTCCCTCTGATCCGCATGAGCTTAAGCAACAGAGAGCTTCCTGCAAATATGGCTTGAATGTGTGTTTTATTGTTGATTCTCTTCCTCTTGGTTTTTCCTTGAAATTAACACAAGTACAGGGTCTCTTCCAAGTATTGAATTTATACCCCTGATATACAACTTGTTTAGATAACATATGCTAAGGGGCTTTTTAAAAAATGATTTAAATGCAGCTGTAGGAACCTTCTTCTGGCATCTTTCCATACTACTGTCTCTTACCTTTGTACTCAATTTTGGAAACAGTCATGCTGGAGACCATTTATGTTGCATTTACACTTTGCAAGAAGTTCAACAAATAACCTCAGGTGATTTCTATAGTAATTGAAAAAAAGAATATAGTTCTTATTATATTATAAGTAGTTGGCACCATTATGAATATAACTATTATTATTTTACATGTAATGATAGTTTTCTTCTGAAAAGTGAAAGGGACTTAATAAAGTAATTTGCCACCACAATTCAAATCAAACCTTGCTGTAAAGTAAATACTGAAATCATGCACTGGCTGTGGCTAGGAAGGCCTCCTCACATGGCATCTGGTAGTGTTTATGAAAGGAGAAATGCCAATGCTTCCTTTGTCTCTTGCCACTAATTTCAGACACGTAGTGGGAAATAAGGAACCACAATGAGGGGTGATGGGAGTGATTCTGCACTCTTTTACAGAGTGCTAGGAAAAGAAGAAACCACGCAGAAGAATGAATTGATGTATTTTCCATGTATTTTGATCCAAACACAATCACAATCAATAGAAGCATCACTGTGGTCAAAAAGGACAATTTCATAAATTCATGCAAATATGACATTTGTAAAATACATAATTTATAAAATATGAAAATATTTTTAAGAGTATTCAACATACTTTTACTTTGTTTTTTAATTTTTTTAATGTTTATTTATTTTTGAGAGACAGAGAGAGACAGCAAGCGGGGGAGGGCACTGAGAGAGGGAGACACAGATTCTGAAGCAGACTCCAGGCTCTCAGCTGTCAGCACAGAGCTGGATGCAAGGCTTGAACCCACGAAATGCGAGATCATGACCTGAGCAGAAGTCAGACGCTTAACTGACTGAGCCACCCAGCTGCCCCTCAACATACTTTCACTTTTTTTAATGAACATTTTATTCTGGGATAATTTTGGATTTGCATAAAAGTTGCAAGGATCATACAGAGATTTCCCAGGAACCTCCTCAGCCAATTTCCCCACTGGTTAATATTTTTTAACGTTTTTAAAACGTTTGTATAGTGCATTTGTCAAAACTGAGGTTCTGACATTGGTACAAGGCTCTTCACTTCTTTTTTTCTTTCTTTCATTTTTTTTTTTTTTTAGAGAGAGAGTGCGCATGCATGGGGGAGGGGAAAAGAGAGAGGGAGAGAGAATCCTAAGCAGGCTCCACACCCCACGCAGAGCCCCACGCGAGGACTCCATGCACAGCTTGATTTCAAGACCCTGAGATCATGACCTGAGTCAAAATCAAGAGTCAGTCACTCAGCCACTTGAACCACCCAGGCGTCTCCAAAATTCTTCACTTTTTAACTGTGAAGTACAGACTTGATTCAGATTTCACCAGCATTTAGTTGTCAACTATGCCCAGTCTCCCTGGTCTGTGAGTATTTCTCAGGTTTTGTTGTTTTAACAAATTCCTTGAGGAGAGCTGGCTAGATATCCCATAGAAGGACCCCACCCTGCAGTTGCTTTATGTTTTCTTTATCTAATATTTATGATTAGAATGAATTATATACTTAAATAAATACCAACAAAGCGAAGCACCATTCTTACAAGATTGTATCGGGTGTTGCATCATAGTCGCATGAAAAATATCATTTGGAAGCAAGTCACTAAGGGTAGCCCACTCTCCGGTGGAGGGGGTGAGATGGGAATTCAGGGCCAGGGGAAAGAATCTGTATAAATTATTTGGGATTCTTCTGTAAGGAAGCTTTGTCTCTTCTGCCTTTCACTTATCAGTAAGCTATTTATATAAATATGTAGTCATTTATATTTATTTTATACTTTGGTTTATAATCCAATGCTACATTATTTTTTTGCTTATTCTTTACAAATAGTCTGTTGTAGGAAATATACCGTGACTTGTCTGTCCTCTCGGTTCTTGCTGGATGTTAATTAGGGATGAACCCAGGGTTTGACTATTATGAATAAAACTGCTTTGAACATTTCATGCAATTTCTTGTAGGGACATAGGTTTTCATTTTTTTTTTAGGTACCTACGTAGGAGTAGAATTTCTGGGCCATGGTGATTCCAGGTTTGACCATGTGAAGATTTGCCAGGCTTATTTCTCAGGTGACTGTAACATTTTGCGTTCCTGACGGCAATGTATAAAGGTTTTGATTTCTCTTTATCCCCACTAAAAGTTTTTATTATCTAACTTTTTGATGATTGCCATCTGTGGGTTTGAAATGGTATCTTTTTGTGATTGTGATTTGCATTTCCTTGATGGCTAATCGGGAACATATCTGCATGTGCTTATTGGCCATTTGTATATCTTCTTTTGAGAAATGTCTGTTAAATCTTTTGCCCATTTTTAAACAGAGTTCTTTGTCTTTTTATTATTGGGTTGTAATTGTTCTTCATATGTTCTAGATACAAGTCTCCTATCAGATATATAATTCGCAAAAATTTTCTCCATCTGGTTGTCTTTTCACTGTGATGATGTTCTTCGAAGCATAGAAGTTTTTCATTTTGGTGTTGTCCTGTGTATCTACTTTATATTTTGTTGCTTGTGCTGTTGGCGACTGTGAGGATGTTTTTAAGTCTGACTTTCTACGAGTAACTTGTGAGGTAGAGTAGTTCACAGTTCACCTGTGAGTTGTTCAGTCCGTATTTGGTCAGAGTTTGTGTTGAAACCCCTTACGCCAGTTAAGCTTCTGTGCTGTGTTGCTAAGTGCGTGTGTGGCTTGGAAAATGGTTTCAAGACTCCCCCACGGCTGGCTGTCATGGTTGTTCCTGGTTGGCTACAGTCATACACATGCCACAGACTGCCCCAAACCCAGAGTTGCCTGTGACCCTTGAAGGGTTCTTCTTGGCTATCTCTTTCCCTGGTTTTCTCTATTGGACTTCTGGGTGATGTGCTATTTTGCTGGTAGGAGAGCCACCAGCTTTTCCTTAATGATTCTTTTCCAAGATCTCCATTTTTTTTTCCTTCAGCATCCTACCTAATAGATTTCTCCATTCTCTGTTGTTCTAAATAAAGTCAGTCTCTCTAGGCCAAGCAACTGAGCTTTTAGCCCTTATGGCTTGTTTCCCGCCCCCCCCCCCGGAAAATCCCGTGTCACTGCATGTGAACTAGAGACAAGAAGCCACTTCTCACGAAGTGACACCCAGTTCTAAAAGTAGACATTGGAGGACTGTGGCAAATCTTGTTCTTTTTGTCTTGCCTTCCTGGTGCGGAGCTGGCACAGTGACGGTGGTAAAGTGTCCCACTATTTTGGGCTGCCACCACCTCCGTTCCCCCTCCCCGCTACTAGGAGAGGGATCTGGCTGAAAGCATTTGTGGTGGGGTGGTGGGTTGGAATCTGTCACCCTAATCGTGTGCCCTAATGGGTTGTCCTGTTGCCTGAAGAGAAGGGAGCCCTGGGCTTGGGAACTTCAGAGAGAAACTTCTCCTTTACCACAAGCTCGGGAAGAATCAGTCTGTTTCATTTCAGACAGGCCCCTTGTTGACAAGAGGGCAAATGATAAGTGAGACAGAACAACAAAGTAGAAAATGGTGCTGTTTGACATTCATGAAACTGTAAGATAAAAGGAACTTAAGTACATTTTTAAGTGATGTTCCTGTAAGTTTGCATCCTTCATATGCCTGTGGTTATTAAAGGTCTAATTGGTGAGAGGTGGATATGAAGAACAGGTACTCCCTGCACCCCTTCAGCGCCTGCTCTTCCTCAAGGACTTGCTAGGGAGCCGGCGCACCTTCAGGCTGCTGCAGGGGGCGTCTACACCGCCTAGTTAATGGGGATGTGCGGGTCCAAGGGGATCACAGCAACTCACAGGTTTCTCCTGTCTGACCAATGCCTTGATTTACTTCTTCTTTCCTATTGAAAAGGAACACACTCCTCCTGCAAAACCATGTTCCCATAATGGAGACCCATGTAGTGTAGAGAGGAAGAGGAACCTAACATGTGATGCTGCCAGGCAGAGAGAAGGGGTGTTAATTTGGGGCGAGAGATCCCAGAGAGCAGCTGATGCGGCAGCAAACTGAAAGGGCTCTGCGGGTGTCCCCACCTGTGACTGGGAGCTGTCCCTGGAATCTTCAACAGTCGTCCTCATTGCCAAACCGTCAAACAACAAAACAAAAACAATTTGGCGATGATTTGATGTCCTTCATTCAAAGGAGAACAGTCCATGGGTCGGGAGAGTACAGTGCCTCACAAGCAGTAGGGCACTCTTTCTGAGGGATTTTGGGTACGAGGGAATTTGACAAAGTGTTAGAAGGAGCATCTGTTCTGTTGGGTTTCTTAACTTTGTCATATTGGCTAATGGGGTCTTTTGGGTTGGCTCTTTAGTCTCCCGTAATATTCTCATCTATGTGTTTTTTGAGGACTTCCTTACTTTCTAATACACGGTCCAGGCTCATCTTGTATTTTTCCTACCTCAATCCTGGAATCAGCCATATCTGATGTTTTTAGTAAAGCACGGTAGGTAAAAGCCAAGATCTAGGCACTTGGTGGGCTTTTTGCCACTGAGGTATCATTGCATAAAGACTCTCTCAGCATAGAGAGTTAAGTATATGGATGTATGGTAAGTAACAAATACACACATATCTACAGTTGTTTCTGTATCTATCACCCTGTGTGTATATTAAGGTAAGCCTGAGTTTGTACCGATATTGCTAACTCTAGTCCAATACCAAGGGGTTCATTCCAGCCTTCCTTTCTGGTTTATTTATTATTTCTCTGACCCTGAGAAGCCTGGCTCACCCCCCAGCCCTCATCCCTTTACTTATTTATTCAACCCTAGTGTGTCTGTATAAAAAAGTTTCAGAGGGTCCCCTGGTTGGCTCAGTTGGTTGAGCGCCTGACCTCAGCTCAGGTTCCTGAGTTTGAACCCTGCATCAGGCTCTCTGCTATCAGCACAGAGTCTGCACTGGATCCTCTGTGCCCCACTGTCTCTGCCCCTAGTCTGCTCATGGTGTCTCTCTCAAAAATGAATAAATTAAAAAAAAAAAGTTTAAGAATGTTATCCCACATCCCCTTGAGAAACAAATTTACTGATTAAAGTACACCCTATGGCCGGTGCCTTTTGTTTTTATCCTGAAAATGCAAGCTAATACATGATTTTCCAAACTTATTTCCAGAGTCAGCTCCCCTTTTCTCTCCACACATTTCAGTGAGAGTATGCCATGGGTCTGTAATAGTTGATTCATTTGTAACATACTGCATCCTATAGGTCATCTCTACACTCTGATGGATGTTTCTCATTGTCCCCCCTCCCCATACATTAAAATTCACTCTTCGTGACACAAAGATTTTGAAAACTGAAAATGATAGTGCATCCATCATCCTCATACTGTACATAGTTTCCTTCTATGTACGGAAAAGTCCCATTAGTGGTCAGCCACTCCCTGGTTCCTCAGTGCCTGACAGCTGCTAATCTGTTTTCCATCTCTATAGCTTTTGCCTTTTTACGGTGCCCTATAAATGGAATCATACATAGCCTTTTGGCTCTGGCTTCCTTCACTTAGTAAAATGCACTTAAGATTCATTCATGTAATCGCATGAACTAACAGCTTGTTTCTCTTTATTACTAAATAGTATCACATTGTATGGACATTCCAGTTTGTTTAACCATCTCCTCCCCCACCTTCCAAACACGTCTCCGTTGTTTCTAGTTTTTAATGATTACAAATAAAACTGCTATAAACATTCACCTACAGGTTCGTATGTGGCCATAACATTTCAAATCACTTGAATGCTGGATAGTATGCTGTCTGTGTTTAACTTTATAAGATACTGCCAAATTGTCTTTCAAAGTAGTTGGACCATTTTGCATTCTCACCAGCAATGCAGAAAGGTTTCTAATGCTATGTATGACCAGTGTTTGTTACTGTCAGTGTTTGAAAAAATTTAGCCATTACAAAATTAAGGATTAGATCATGATACATGAATTAAGGGGCCCAGGGATTAGATGGTAATAGGTATTAATGGAAATTTCTTGATTTGATGCTTGTTTTGTGGTTCCACGGAAAAATGCCCTTATTTAGGAAATAAAATTCAGGAGTGATTGGCTCATCAAGTTGGCAACTTAGTCCCAGGTGGTTTTGTAACTTTTTTGTCCAAGAATATTTCAAAATAAAAGTTTTAAAAAGTGCAAAAAAATTATTTAGCCATTGTAAAAAGTGTGCAATGATATCTCACTATGGTTTTAATTTACATATGCTACAATGACAAATGATATGTTTTTTAATATATGTTTTTTTCCATGTGTATATCTTTGATGAAGTGATTATTTGGATCTTCTATGTTTTAATTGAGCTATTTATTCTTATTGTTGAGTTCTAAGAGTTTTTATATAGTATGTATATAATTCATTAGATACATGATTTGCAAATACTTTTTCATCTCTGATTTTTTTTAATGATGAGAAAAAGTTTTTAATCTTGATAAAGTCCAGATTATTTTTTTTCTTTCATAGAGCTTGCTTTGCTATTGATTACTTTTAGTTTGCAAATACTCTTACCATATTTCGAGGAACCTCCATACTGTTTTCCAGAGTGGCTGCACCATTTTGCACCCCCACCAACAGTGCAAAAGGATTCCTCTTTCTCTGCATCCTCACCAACACCTGTTGTTTCCTGAGTTGTTAATTTTAGCTATTCTGACAGGTGTGAGGTGGTGTCTCATTGTGGTTTTAATTTGTATTTCCCTAATAAAGAGTGATGTTGAGCATCTTTTCATGTGCCTGTTAGCCATCTATGTCTTCTTTGGAAAAGTGACTATTCATGTCTTCTGCCCACTTCTTCACTGAATTATTTGTTTTCTGGGTGTTGAGTTTGATAAGTTATTTATAGATTTTGGATACTAACCATTTATTAAAAATAGAACTACCCTGTGACCCAGCAATTGCACTATTAGGTTTTATCCAAGGGAAACAAAAGTGCTGATTCAAAGGGGCACATACACCCCAATGTTTATAGCAGCACTATCAACAACAGTCATATTATGGAAAGAACCCAAATGTCCATTGACTGATGAATGGATAAAGAAGGTGTTGTGGTGTGTGTGTGTGTGTGTGTGTGTGTGTGTGTGTGTGTGTATACCACACAGTGGAATACTACTCAGTGATCGAAAAGAATGAAATCTTGCCATTTGTAACAATGTGGATGGAACTAAAGCATATCATGCTAAGCAAAATAAGTCATGCAGAGAAATACAAATATTATATGATTTCACTCATTGTGGAATTTAAGAAACACAATAGATGAATATAGGAGAAGGGAAGAAAATATAAGATTAAAACAGAGAGGGAGATAAACCTTTAGAGTCTCTCTTTTTTAATTTTTAATTTTTTTAAATTTATTTTTGAGAGAGAAAGACAGAGCAAGTGGGGAGGGGCATAGAGAGGGAGAGAGACATAGAGTCTGAAGCAGGCTCCGGGCTCTCAGCTGTCAGCACAGAGCCCTTTGCGGGGCTGGAACTCACAAGCCATGAGATCATGACCTGAGAGGAAGTCAGACACTCAACTGATGGAGCCACCCAGGCACCCCAACCATAAGAGTTGCTTAAATACAGAGAACAAACTGAAGGTTCCTAGAGGTGAGGTGGAGGGGATGGGCTAAACGGGTGATGAGCATTAAGGAGCACACTTATTGGGATGAACACTGGGGATATAAGTGATAAATCACTGGGTTCTACTCCTGAAACCACTACTGTACTCTATGTTAACAACTTGAATTTAAATAAATAAAATTTAAAATAAAAAAATACTCTGACCATATTAATCTTTAGCATTGAGCTTGCCTGCCAGTAAGTGTGCCTCTCTCAGATGGCTGGGGTATTTCATGATCAAAGTTCACCTCCCAATCCAAATTAATGTATGGACATTTTGGTTTGTGAATTTTGTCTTTTGCATTTGGTTAATAGGAATCAGTCCACAGGATTTCTTGTAATCTGAACCATAGACTCACAGTTCACTGCTCTCCTCTAGACCTTTCCCTTTGTTGCCACACTAGATATTAACATTGCCTGATACAGCCGGCTGGATTCTTCCTGTAATCATAAGCTAACACATGCTCTCCAAGAACAACTTACTCATCTATAACTGAGGCATCTATAACTCGCCTATAACTGAGAGGGCATTGGTCTCAATGATGTCTGAGGGATGTCTCAGAATTAGTTTTCTATGACTTGCTCTCTGTGAGGCATTTGTCAAACTATACAGTATACAGTGCTCATTACCTACAACATCCTATTTATTCTAGTAACTTCTGGCTATGAACACTGGAATATTGTTCATCTTAGCTTAAGACAAAAAAGGAATTTCTTTATGATCGTGACTGGGAAGAATAATGAAAGAACTAAAAATAAAATTGAAAGAGCTAAGAGCTGGATCTAAGAGCTGGGATTGGGCAATCAGTGCTATCAGCTTCCTCTCAGTCCTCTCTCAGACAGACTCTCTCCACATAGCGGAAACTGGGTCTCATATGGCCCCATATCTACATATTTACAACCTTACATCCCAGAAGAATCAAGAGCTACCCTCATTTACATCCTTTTTTTTTTTTTTCAAAAAATTCAAGGAAGTTCTCTGGACTAAATATGTTTATCATTTAGAATAATCATTGGGTCTAAGAGATGCACTATTGCATCTGATCCAGCCTATATCACTTATTAACCTAAAACCCTGGGGAAGGGGGTGGAGGAAGGGACACCATGATAACTACATGCAGAATGGGAGTAGTTCCTTACTAGTGACTGGTACTGTTAACTCAAGAATGATGATCACAAAGAATTCTGGGTAGCTCGAGACCATTGCAATAATAATAATAATAATAGTAATAATAATAATTACTACTGCTACTACCATGCTTCTAATATACATTATTATGCGTGCTGGGCTGCCACGAGTGGTTATAGTGGATTGTAGCACCTAATCCTTTTATAGAACTTTGTATTTGCCAAGCAGTTTACCTTTGCCAAGTTCTACATAGACTAGCCCTTACATTCCTCACAGCAACAGTATCAGGGAGGTATTATTACTGTTGTTGTTATTTGTATAATCATCATTCCTAGTTTACAAATAAGATCAAGAAAATTAAATTATTTGCCCATCATCGCACTAGCCAAGGCATCAATATTTAAGAACACTACACTTGATTTTTGCTTGAGAAACTTGAAAAGAGGAACAATATTTTTCTCTAGACTTAGACATGGTAGGATATAAATCTGGACCTACTGACAAGCATCTTTTCTCTCTGAATAAAGGAACTTCTCTGAGAACTGATCAAACACAGAAGGAAGCAGTGTGAGTAGTCAGAAAGAAACAGTGCCAAAAAGGCTTTATTTGACTCTCTGGATCTACAGACAGACTTTCACTGGAATTTAAGTTCTATAAACCAAGAAGCAACTTTTTTTATTCAAAGGAATTTGACTTGGGTTTTATTATTTAAAATTTGGAGAATTCAACCTGATACAAACAGGTCTATGGACAGTTCTTTCCCATCTCTTCAGCTCTTCTCTCTTTGTCTTTTCTTCTTCTGGCCAACAATCCAGGACCACGGGGATCATGCGGCGATCATGCAGATCATTTCTTGAAAGGTGAACAGTTCCTAATACTTTGTCCCAAGCCTAGTGAGGAGAGACACAGAAAGAGAAGATGGCAAGGTCTCCCAACAGACTTCTATGCTATGCCTTTTTAAATTTTGGATGGGCCAGTTTATGTAAAATCTTGTGTCATCTGTTCAAGACCTTACTGAAGGGAAGGATTTGAACCTATTCCAAGAGTTCTGATATAAGAGTAAATCTCTTACAGCTCCAGCCTCAGTAAGCACACAAAGCCTAAAGATTCAACAGGTAAACTCTTTAACCTGCTTCTTGTGGCGGAACAAAGCTTCCAAATTCCAGTCTGGGATAATGGAATCATCCTTGTTACTTAGTTCACTTTAATTCAGCCAATTTTCCATTTTAAGGTCTTCTTTTTCCAGTGTAACTTTTGGTGTTAATTTCTACCCTGGGTTTGTTTTGGGTGTAGATAACAGAAATCCATGTCAAATTTCCTTAAACAAGAAGGATTTTATTGGTTTTTGTAGAGTAGGAGCATAAGACTTGGAATTGGAAAATAAATGTCTTTCTTTGCTTCTCCATTTATCTCTCTCCATCTCTCTCTCTCTCTCTGTCTCTCTCTGTCCTCTAACTCCTGTCTGTAAATCCTCTCCACATCTGTACTTGTTTCTCCCGTTCTCATTGTCTCCTTCTGCAAAGTGGATTTTTCCATATGTCCATAATCATGGACACAGATGGCTCCAGAATTATACACTTAAAGCTCACAAAGGAAAAGCAAAATAAGGCTACACCTCTATAAGGAATTCAGATAATTCCAATAAGGAATTTTAAATTGTTTAGTTCAAGTCACTCAGTCACGATGTGTACTGAACACAACATCTGCGGTGATAGATGACTGTTTCTGGCTAGGTCACGTGTGTTTTCCTATTGACAACCCCTGAGAACCGCGTGGAAACAGGTAAAAGTTCCCGAAAATCTAGCAGGAGGTGCTCTGAAAAGAAAAGGGATGGAAAAGTTCCCAAAGAGTTTAAAAGGAAAAAAAAAAAAAAAAGGTTCTCCTCGTTCATCACATCTCGAAGTGCAAAGACTTTATTTTTCTCAGTAGTCTCCCTCAGAATGAAAAAAAAAATTAAATGTCAAATACCAGGGTTTTGCGGGAGTGCGGGGGGTGTTGGCTGAAATATATATACAACTGTGAAAATGATTCACCTAAACCCTGATTAGATTCCAAGGACATAGAATGGTGACAAGAAAGATCACTTTTTTTTGTTTCAAATTAAAAATACATAGATGAGAAAGAAGTATGCAGATAATCACAAAAAAGAAGATAAAAGGAAAAACCAAACCCATTTGCTTATTTAAAAATATCTCTGAAAGCATTCCTAGGCTTAATTATCAGCATGTTTGGGGGGGGGGCACGTTGAACTAATCTGTGTAAACCTAAGAATAATGGCATAAACAAAACATTTAGGTACCTATAAATTAGGTTCCAGTTTTCTTTGGGTGATCGTTTAAGGAAGTTTATTCCTACATCTATACGATGTTATTCTTAGGTGTACATGTATAAAACATGTGGCACGGGTAGAAAGATTGTCATGGTATATGGATTATAAATTGAAAGATTTTTTTAAAAAGATGAGTACTAAGAAATAGAGAATAGAAAGTTATGGAGTTGTAGAATTTCACAGAATTACAGATTACAGATCATGTCGTTCCTTTGCTCAAAATTGTCCACTGGTTTCCTAGTGTACTCCAATATTCTGTAAGGACTTAGATCATCTGACTCTTTGTTAATCCTGTGACCTTTTCCTTGCTCTGCCTTAACATTCTTGACTCGGGGCCTTTGAATGAATTTTCTGTTTTCCCTACCCAGAATGCCTGTGTCTCAGATATACTCAGATATAGTGCAGAAGTGACACACACACATTTCACCAATTTTTCTTGATTATCTGATCCTCCCCCCCCCCCCCCCCGCCACTAGAATGTAAGCTTTATGAAAGCAGAGATTCTCTACTTCATCCCCACTACCTGCCTACATGGTGTCCTGCACATAGGAGATTCTCACTAAATACTTTTCGAATTGAATTAATTAAAGAGATATCCATGTCAAGCAATGTATTATATGGGTACCAGACTCTATGAACTTCCCTTGGCACACAGAGGTACATTTAATCTTGATATCACATTATCTCAGTGTCATGAGAAAGGAAGATTTGTGTCACAGAATCAATGGGTAAGTCGTCATTTTATTATGTGCATCTCTGAGGGGAAAAAATGTTCAGGATGTTGTAGGTGATAGAACAGATTTAAGAGAAACAAAATAAATTGTTGTCGCCTTGCATTTAAAGACATTACACGTAGCCCCAGAATTCTGCTATATGCGCAGTAGAGAGTCATGCACTTCACTACTGTGAACGTGGCAAGCTGCTCAAGAATGAGGAGAGCGGGTCAGAGCTGGCCCTTTAGGAATGGAAGGACTTAGGATGGCCAGGAAAAAAAGAAAATGAACACTTTAGAAAGGAGGACATGAGGAACAAAAGCACATCACAACCACTATGTATTTTTTCTGTCTCTTTTGTTTTTGTTTTATTTTTTTAATTTACTGTCAGGTTAGATAACATACAGCATAGTCATGGCTTTAGAAGTAGATTCCTGTGATTCATCACTTACATACAACACTCTGGCTCATACCAACAAGGACCCTCCTCAATGCCCATCCCCCACTTCCTCCCCTCTCTCAATCTCCCACCCCATCAACCCTCAGTTTGTTCTCTGTATTTAAGAGTCTATTATGGTTTGCTCCCCTTTCTGTTTGTAACTTATCTTTGTTTCCCTTCCCCTATGGTCTTCCGTTAAGTTTCTCAAATTTCACATATGAGTGACATCATATGATATCTGTCTTTTTCTTTTTTTTTTAATAATTTATTGTCAAATTGGTTTCCAAACAACACCCAGTGTTCAAGCCAACAAGTGCCCTCCTCCGTGCCCATTACCCACTCTCCCCCCTCCCCCACCCCCCTCTCCCCTCAGTTTGTTCTTAGTCTTTCGATATCTGTCTTTTTCTGACTGACTTATTTTATTTCACATAATACCCTCTAGTTCTATCCACATTGTTGATAATGCTGCTGTAAACATTGAGGGATATGTGCCCCTATGAATCAGCACTCCTCTATCTTTTGGATAAATTCCCAGTAGTGCTGTTGTTGGGTTGTAGGGTAATTCTTTTTTTTTTTTTTTTAATTTTTTGAGCAAACTCCATACTGTTTTCCAAAGTGGCTGCACCAATTTGCATTCCCATCAACAGTGCAAGAGGATTCCCTGTTTCCATATCCTCACCAACATCTGTTGTTTCCTGAGTTAATTTTAGCCACTCTGACTGGAGTGAGGTGGTATCTTAATGTGGTTTTGATTTGTATTTCCCTGATAATGAGCGATGTTGAGAATTCATGTGTCTGTTAGCCATTTGGATGTTTTCTTTGGAAAAGTGTCTATTCATATCTTCTGCCATTACTTCACTGGATTATATGTTTTTGGGGTATTGAGTTTGGTAAGTTCTTTATAGATTTTTTAACACTAACCTTTTATCCAGTATGTCATTTGCAAATGTCTCCCCCCATTCTGTTGGTTGCCTTTTAGTTTTGTTGATTGTTTCCTTTGCTGTACAGAAGCTTTTTATCTTGATGAGGTCCCAATAGTTCATTTTTGCTTTTATTTCCCTTGCATTCAGAGAAATGTCAAGTAAGAAGTTTATTTCTTTTTTCAATTATAGGTTCCCAATAAGCAATTATTTACTTTTCACTATTTTTAAGAGCTTATTTAAAGAGCGAAGATGTGTCCTGATGCATTCTAAAAAAACCTCATTTGTTTCTTTTTTACCAAACTGGATAGATTTGTGTTTTTTCTAGACCCAGTATTAAAACGAGACTAGCAAATAAATATTATGGCAAGATTGGCTCATAAATTTATTAAAATTTCAAGCAAGATAATAAAGATATATATTATCCGAAAAAGAAAGCTCAAAGACAGCCAGTAATATGTGATTGGTCATAGAAAGCTTTCTACTGAAATTAAAGAAACTTTAATTCTCTGAATCAGTGTACACAATAAACCAAAACATTTTTTCTAACTTTTAAAATACACTAACAATTTTATTAATCTCCAGTTTTAACACATAAGAGACTTGAAATCTTACTTTAATTTTTTGCAGTGACTCTTAAATTTGTATCAGGTAAAAGAATGTTTAATTAGAAGTTTAATTGGAAAAAATAACCTGAGTTTTGAATGTTGAGAAATGTGAGGGAGGCAAAGAGTGTCAACTAAGAGCCCTCAATCTTTTGCCAGGCATTTCTAAACCAAGATCGTTAGGAAAATCCCATTCAACTTTTTAAATAACCATTCGCTGGGCTTTTATTTTTAGTGTTCATAATTTTGAAGCATAATGAGTTTGAAAATAACAGTTTTTTTAAAGGCAGAAATTGGTAAAATCATGGAAAAAGAGTTCTGGAATCAGGGACAGGGCTATGAACTAAAATCAAGCAAGAAAAATTCTATTTCCTCCTTTTGTAGGCTAGATAATTTACTGTTGGCCGGCCAGAGCATTCTAAAGTTTCTAAGCAATTGACTGAGGATTGAAAATCAAGACATGTTCCTTTGATGCATTTTAAAGAAATATTTCTGTACTGTTTTTTTTTTTTCTAGTTGTAACTAAGATACTGAGGGCTTCTTACAGACATATTTTATTGTCAACCTCCTGACTTTGAAACAGGCATCATCATGCTGGGAAAAATGCCAGTAGTAAAAATGAATCTTTTACTGAACATTCTGTGTGAAGATATGATAGAAGGTTTTAACCATATGCCGTATAGTAAAATTCCATTACAATTTTTAAAAATATATCTCTTCCATAATTTGTCTCTGCAAACCACTTCATTCTTTCTCTTCCAGTTCGAAATAGTCTCCTTTACTGTGTTTCCCTAGCATTTGAATAAGAACTTGGCTTGCATTTTTTTTTACTCAACAAAATGAAAGATCAATGATTAAGGCCGACCAGAGAATCTAGCATTCCTCAGGCATGCCCTTGGAAGACTCTATATCCTCTCACTGCCTGTGCCCTTGACCCCCATTATTACCATCAACATGAGCAGAAGGAACAGCAGTATCATCTATTTTTTTAACCTGTGCCTCTAGCAGCTTCATCTTACACAGTTAAAAAAAACCTTGGCCATATTTAATCTCCAAAATGAAACTAATCCTTTAAAATGAATGAACTCAACACAAAGTAGAAATTAAACAGTACATAATGATAAGCTGCTAGTCACAGGAAACTATAGTTAGAAATATAAATTCTACAGCCTATAAACATGAAAAGAGCAACATGTTGACATAGGAGAAGAAAGAAAGATCTTGTGTTGTTTGCCATCTTAAAGGGTTTGTTAAGAAACAGCATAAGTATCCGGGTGCGATTATGGCAAGAGTTTCTTAATAAAAATACAGCAAAAGAGTCAAGACAAGATATTCAGAAAAAACAGCATGGCACTGAATTACATCGCACGTGTACAAAGTTTTGTAGGAAAAGAAACCTCCTTCTTAACTTTTAAAAATAAGTAACAAAAACTGAAAAAATTGTTGAGTGTACAGCTAACTAACAAAATGAAAGCATCCTCGGAACAGTGACTCAGGCTAAGAAATAGAACATCACAAACTCCCAGAAGCTCCCCCTCATGTGCTTCCAATCACTTACCCTCCAGAGAGAACTACAGGCATACCTCAGAGATAGTGCAGGTTTGGTTCCAGACCACCCCAATAAGATTATATTGCAATAAAGCAAGTCAAATTTGGGGTGGTCATTCAGGGTAAGGGGGAGACATAAATTACAATATGGAAGATCAAAAACCTAAACATTTGTTTTCCGGCAAGACAAACTGTCAATCTCGTAAGATAGAGCAGGAATACAAACAGAAACACAAATTACCAATATTAGGAATGAAAAAAAATCATTACAGATCCCAGAGATCTAAGGGACAATAAAAATATATTTGAGACTAATTTATATCAATAAATTTGATAATTTTAGATGAAACATGACACATTCCTAAAAGTACAATAGCAAATGATCACACAGAGAATAAAAAATCCGAATGATTTTAAATCTTTTAAAAATTTGATCTATAATTACAAATATTTCCATAAAGAAAATTCTAGGTCCAGATACCTTTACGAGGCCATTCTACCAAACTTTTAAAGAAAAACTAAAGTGCAAAATACTGATAATAAATGTTGGCAAGGGTGAGGATGGACTCAATGCTAAAAAATTGGAAATTTAAATGAGCACAATCATTTTAGAAAACGGACACTCATGCATTAATTTATACCCAACAAAATGAATACATATAGATGCATCAAAAGATAGGGAATAGTAAAATATTAACACAACTCAGTCATTCACCAATATTAAAATGGATGTCAAAATGTGCTATATTCATACAATGGAATGCTATACAGCAAGGAAAATTCACAAATGCATGCATCAACATGAATAAATTTCAGTCATCTGAAATTTAGTTATTTAGTTATTTTCGTATTTCTACAAACCAGAAATTACAGCTCCGTAAAGGCAGGGATCCTGACTCTTTGTGTAAAGATGTATCCCCAGCATGCAGAATCATGCCAGGCACATAGCTGACAACAACTAGTAACTTGTTTATTTCAGGTATTCTATATCTCAGTTCTAAGAGTTCTAACGGTTCTTTTACAGGTATACCCATTCTTTATTCAAGATATTAAATCTTTCCTTAATATCTTTAATATATTAAAAGGTTTCAATACATTAACAGTTTATATTTTGTATTTAATGATACTAATTTATCATTATAGGGGGCTTAATCTTGTTTTCTATTTCTCCAGACTTCATATCTGTAGCTCATGATAATGTGCCTGCCTGTGGATTTGTTGATTTCTGAGAGTTTTTTGTTGATCTTTTGGGCACACCTATTGTGGATTATTTTGGAGGATAGAGGAGTCTGGAATAAGTGTACAGTCATTTTTACTACTCTTGTCTTTGATTTATTAATATTCCTATACCACTCCAGGCCTTATATTCTGCATTTCCAAATACCAATGGCTATAGTCTTTTTGGGTCCCAATATGTAGTGTACTTGTTTCTAGTAACTCTTATAATAACTTGTTCCTTTCGTGTTTAGTAATTTTTTTTATTTTTTATTTTTTAATTATGAAGTCCCGTGTCTTAGAACTTTCTGAGAATTCTTTAAGGATTGTGTTTAGGATACATTTCTCTTTTAAAGATTTGCTTTTGCTTCATCCAGGTAATTATAGTGACAATCCAGGATCATGTTCAACTAAATGTTTAAAATGGGTTTTTCAAGTTACCTATAAGAACTTGAGGGAAAGTTTGTGGTTATGAATTCTCAGGTGAGTGTTTATTTTTTTCCTACTCTATGCAAACCAATTCCAAGAAGATAAACTAGATAAGCTTGTCTGTGTGTGTGTGTGTGTGTGTGTGTGTGTGTTCATCTACAGAAAATATTGTTCTTTCTGTCTCACATTGGCAGGCATCTCTGGTCTGACTTCCCACACCGATTGAGACTCAGACTCTGTCTCTTGTCCTTTGCATTCAGTGTTCCACTAAAATCTAGGTTCTAGACCACCGGCGACCAACAGATGCCTTTAGAATTAGAATCAATTTTAGAAATATCTTGGCCTTGGGGTACCCGGGTGGCTCAGTCGGTTGAGTGTCCAGCTCTTGATTTTGGCTCAGATCATGATCCTATGGTTCACAAGTTTGAGACCTGGATTAGCCTCTGTGCTGACAGTGCGGAGCCTGCTTGGGATTCTCTCTCTCCCTGTCTCTCTCTGTACCCCCCACCCCTTGTTTGCATGCTACCTCTTTTTCTCAAAATAAATAAATCAACTTTAAAAAAAAAAGAAATTTCTTGGCCTTTGCTTCCATATTTTTTCCCTTATTTATGGCCCCAAATTGTTCTTTTTAATTTACAGCAGGTAGATGTTTCTCTTGAAAAGCTTTTTAAAAATATTTTTATCAACACGTTTAGGTGCTCAGTACTGGGAGAGTTGTTTTCACTCTTCTTGTCCATCATCTTCCCTGATGATTATTTTTTATTAGTATAAACATTTAACAACTAAGGCTTGATAATATAAGTTATCCTAAGACAAGATCTGTTCTTTTCCATATAAAAATTGTTTTGATAAATCCTTCAGTCAGTAAATACTAGTCTTAGCTTTTGAAAAGTAGTCAAAACTTAGAGGAAATATCCAAATGATAAAGACAGCAGACTCTATTTTGAAAAAAGAAAAAAAATAGCTCCCTTCTTAATATATTTCTATTCTTATGAAAAGTACCTTAGCTACAGGATAGTATTAAACATATTTCAGAATCTTATACTAAAAATTTCAAAATGATCTCTATAGTAATATTTTATCTATTTCAGCGGATAACCTTAGCTTAAAGGTACTGGCATAATTTTGGCATTTACTAGTGAAATTACTTGCTCTGTTGACATACCAGACTTGTAATTTAATTTTAGTGAAATGTGAAATCTTGCTAGCTGCTAACAAATAAGAAAAACCAATATTTCCTTTATAGTGGAAGTTACTGATCATATTCTTCTTACAAAAATATATGTCATACACATACAAACAGTAAGTGCAAATGTAAATTTTTATACAATTAATATATCTTTGCATCCACAAAACACATATGGAGACACATATAGTACGCAAACACTTGTCATATTGAGCACAAACTACAACTTTTATTGCTGTGACTAAAGAAATAATATCCACTAACTTCTAAGGTCGTTATGATATTCAAGAGAGAGAATGACATGAAAATCCCTTGGAAAGTTGTAGGATGCTCTCGTTAAAAATATCCTAGTAGTAGTGTTTTTTATCATCTTAGAAAAGAGATGTGTCCCTCAATGTTATCTCACAGAAGTAAAAGATTGTTACAAATAAGGCTTACTCCAAGTAACGATTGAGTGTCTAGGAGTGGGTGTTACACACTACTAAATACTTATGATTTCAGTGAAAGAAATATTTGACTACTTTTCAAGAAAACATGATTATTTCAAAAACAAACAAAGAAAAAAATGTTACCTGAACATTCTCCCTAGCTATTTTATATAACATATGTCACTAGTACCACAATGTCAATACATAACTTAGTTCCATTTAAAATTAAAGTATGCACACTAGATAAGCTCAGTGATCAAGAGTAATATCAAGAGAGATACATCGTGTATCTGTAACACGTAATATAGATATGATTTGCTAAGGTTAGCTTATTATTTCTGTGGTCTTCCTCCCCAAACTTACAACCCCAGTCTACTGATGACAGAAGCATCAGAAAATTCCCAGTTGAGGGATATTCTACCCTGCCTGTCCAGCAATTCTCGAAACTATCAAAAATAAGGAATGTCTGAGAAACTTACAACCTAAGAAGATAGGATGACAAAATGTAACATGGTATCTTATATGGGATCCTGCAATAGAAAAAAGACATTGGGAAAAAAATAAGTAAAGCGGCATAAAGCATGGACTTTAGTTAATAATAATGTATTGATGTTGGTTTATATTGTGTGACAATATGCTATATTAAGGTAAAATATTAATAATGTAGTGTAAGATATTAGTAGGGAAAACTAGGCATGGCATATACTTGAACTTCTTGTACTATCTTTCTAATTTTTATAAGGCTTAAACTATTCTAAAGTAAAAAGTTTTTAAAAACTAATTACCTAGTAGCAGAAATTTTGCCTTAAATGATGTAAATAACCACTTTGGTTGATTTTATTTTTGTTTGGAGAGAATTTATTAGCTAGTTCCTCCTTCCAACTCAGCAGTCATTGAATAATTTGGATGTTTTTTATAAGTTTCAACAGCTTCTGATCATTTTGGGGTAACAGGAACACATATAACCAAATCTAGCTACTGGAGGAAATGCCATGTATATGCATGTTTTTTCTTTTCTCAGATTCAGAATTCTATAGGTTTAGCTCCATCCGAAGAACTCCATATTAAGACACATCAAAACGAAGCAGAACACTTTGACCTGATTCTGTCAGCCCGGGCTCAACTGTGTCTTAGCTCCTGCTTTCCCGGCAGAAAAGCATAGAGTTCCCAGGCTGTTCTAAGACCCCACTAATCTCTTTGTTACTCTACTTTACAAAAGCATGACTTCTTCTAGTTCACCATGAACTGTAAGCCTTTTCTCTTAAAAAGTTCCAAAGTCTCCAGCCTCAGCATCAGCCAGGTTAAGTCCTTGTTCAGGCTTGATGTATGTCCAGATTCTATCATGAACTAATTGGACAATCTAGACATATCTATATTTTACAACCAGAGTCAGGATTAGAAAATTAAACTATAAAACACCTGGAATTCAATGAAAGATTGTTTCAAGTCACATTCTAGATACTGAATTTTTTCTAAAAACATGAGATGTCCTTTTATTCTTACATTAATTTGAAAAAGTGAAATATTTTAATGAAAGTTCCTTCTTCCTGCAAACTACTTGGAAGTCTTTTACTGTGAGAACTTTTTTTTATTTAGTGAGGTCTCCTAATGTTCCTCCAGAAGATGTATTTTGTGTTGTAATTATGTTCACTAAAGGAGGGCTTTATTAAAGCACTAGTGTCGGGTTTCTCCACCTTGGCACTATTGACACTTTGGGCTGGATTATCCTTCGTGCTGGGGGACTGTCCCGTGCATCACGGGATGTTTAGCAGCATCTCCAGCCTCTCCATAGTGCCCGTAGCAGCCACTCTCCAGTTATGACAACCAAAAGCATCTCCACATATTGTTAAATCACCTCCATTTGAGAACCGCTGACCTAGTGCAACCATCAGACTTCACTTTTATTTGAACTGCTGAAATATTTGAATTGATTTGGCCGAGAGAGGCAATAGAGTCCATTCTCAATATTCAGGAAGGGCACCTAACTCACTGCCTTTGCTAGGGGAACACTCGCTGTATCTTCCTGTGCCGTGCAAGTTGCAACATCACTGTGGAGCTGAGCAAGACGGCAGCTGTGTGGTGGGAAGGAGGCCTATGGAATTGCTATCGATTCCTCCTCTGTGTTGCCAGGAAACTTCTTCCTTGAAGATGTTTATTAGTCGAAACTATAGGAGCTGGAGTTTGGTCTTTCCCTTGAAACCTCGTTCATTCCCACTCCCCAGGGTCATGTGTTGGCTTGTCTCTGGCAACTGATGTGAAAAACTTTAAATTTTTTTAACGTTTATTTATTTTTGAGAGACACAGAGACAGAGTATGAGCAGAGGAAGGGTAGAGAGAGAGGGAGATACAGAATCCGAAGCAGGCTCCAGGCTCTGAGCTGCCAGCACAGAGCCCGACGCAGGGCTCGAACTCACAGACCGCGAGATCATGACCTGAGCCGAAGCCGGACACTTAACCAACTGAGCCACCCAGGTGCCCCTGATGTGAAAAACTTTAGAGCAGGAGCTGGCCACTGTGGCATGCGGGATCACAGCCATGCCCGCTGTTTTCCACGTGGTCTGTCGCTGCCTTCCTGTTCCAGCTGCAGGTTTGGGGCCAGTGACCGAGTATGGCTTGAAAAACCTAAAATATTTACTCTGTCTCCGTTTACAGAAACAAATAACTGGAGGGTATTATGACAACTCCTGTTTTAAATCCGAAATCTGCAGATTATTTGAAGTGTCCAACCTAAACCCTTTGTCTCATACATACATTGTATCAGCTCAGCCATAATAGCAACAGCTACATTTGTGAAATTATTTGGAGCTTCTACACTTCATGCCAGGGGCAGGATTAATTTAACACCAGGTCCTCATCCTCATGGGAATAAGCGGCTTGCCACTTCACATTCAAAGACAATTTTTACACCTGTGCTTATTTTTTTCTTTCCATAGGGCTCAGCAAATGTAATGCCTTTTACCTTCTGTTGTAGGTTTTCTTCCTCAGGCTCTTGGGATCTTGCCTGTCATGTGGGGGAGAAAGTGTAGTGGGGGATTGAGGCCACCTAAGAGCCAGTTTATTACTAGATGTATACATTTACCTTCTAGTCAGGATTGGGTGACAGAAGGAGCAGATGAACTTGGTGTAGGAAAGAGTAGCTAAAACATTCTTCTTCCTTCTCCAGAATCCCTGGTTACTCTTTTCTGCATTGCTTTGTTTTTGTTGTTAAAAAGGAGAGGAGACAGTTCTGAAAAAGTTTGCGTGGCAGGTCTACAGAATTTGTATTTTGTGTGCTTCTTTTCTCTAATAACCATGGCTCTGGGGTGGTTTTCCTATCATAACTAGTTAGTGCTGTCCTATCTCGCCTAAGGTGTACGCTGTGCTCTACAATGTGGGACTTTTTAAAATGTTCCTTCAAAATGTGTAAGGCTTGAAAAACAAAGCTTGTATATGATGCTTGATTATTTGTGGCCATGTGATGTGTGGAGGAACGGACTCAGGCAGGGGAACGGATATACACAATGTACCACAGTTTATTCCACAGATTATGCCATAAAGCTGCTTTCGTTGTATTAAAAATAACCATTGTGAAGATATTGTGAGAAGCTTTTAAGTCCTCATTTTTGTTCATTTCCAGAAAAGACTAAATTGGAGATATTAAGAGTAGATACGGCGTCAAAGGCAACTTTGCATGTAATGCTTTTTTTGCGCATGTAGTTTTCTTGTAAAATAACGAATGGATGAGAGTAATATTCCAGTGCTGGAGCTTAGGGAATATTTATGTGACAAAAGAGTATATTTAAACCATTGTTCGCTTCATCAGCTGCCCTTTCCCCACCTTATAACCACTCACCTTCACATTTTGAGCAGATCTTTGCTAAATATAAACTTAAATATGCTTTGCATTTCACTATAGTACCGGTTGGATCTATCTAAAATATAGAAAATCTACCTATTAACCAAAGGAGTATTCAAGTATAATCCACCTCTAACTAGGCTCTGGGTTTGAAGTGAAAATTAAACTATAAAGAGAACGCCCAGTGGGTGGTACTACTTCTGTGTATGACCCACCTGCAAACATGCTCATCTAAATGACACTAGAATTACTATGATGATTTTTTTGAAAATGACTTAGAAGAGGGAGGAGAGAAGATTTTGAGATCTGGGTAGGAGAAGAAGAAATGCAAGAGGCTGGGAGAAGTTTTGAATGGTCAGAGTAGATTACTGGAATGCCCGAGTTGGAGCAACATTGCAGGAGGGGGGGCTTGGAAGCAGAAAAAAAGCTAGAAAAGATAAGCTCATTCCCATCCCTTGCTCCAAAAATAAGAGGATGTTCATTCCCTGCTGGATAAAGGTTATAATTCTGCACCCAATTTTAACGTGTGGGCATTTTTCCACACACCACCAAGCAATTCTCTGTCTTCAGTTGAGTGTCCTACCGTTGAATTCAATTCTGACACTTTCTACCCAGAGACAGCATTAGATTCCACAAGTTAAAGCTCAGTCCTCTAAGATTGTTCACCACTTCAAAGGGCTGGCCACAAGTCCAGTTGCTAGATGTGCCCCTGACCCACTGGCTCTAGATTGGAGGTTCCAACAGCCCTCTCCTTAGGTTCTATCAATTGGCTGGAGCAGCTCACAGAACTCAGAGAAACACTTTACTTTCTAGATTACCAATTTATAATAAAGGATATAATTTAGGAACAGCCATATGGAAAAGATGCATAGGGCAGATATGGGGAAAGTGTGCAGAACTTCCATGCCTCCTCAAATCTCTCCAAGTTTCCATGTATTCATCAACTTGGAAGGTTTCCGAATCCTCTCCTTTTGGGTGTTATGGAGGTTTCATTACATCAACATGATTGATTACATATGGCCATTTGCCGTTCAACCACCACACCCTCTCCCCTCTTCTCCTTAGGTGCTTTCCAGAAGTCAACATTAACATAGCAAAAGACACTACTATGCTCTCCTACTTTGGAAACACCAAGGATTTTAGGAGTTCTGAGCCAGCAGTAGGGACAAAGACCAAATATATACTTATTATAAATCATAGTATCATAAAGATAAACTCTTTAGGTTTAATTCCTAGTTAAGTACCTAATTGTTGAATTTTCTACCTCTTCCTCATGAACGCCATTCCCATGCCTACCTTTGAGCCTTTATCCACTCTGGTCTATCTCCCTTTTCTCTTCTCAAGTGTCTTCCTTTTGGTCCTGCATAATTTCAAGGCCCTTCTCAAGCTCCCTCCTATTTAATGAAAACTTTCCAACTGAACCCAGACTTCAGATCTTTCTTCTCTAAATTTATATACCCACCCATTTTACAACCACTCAATTACCACCTTTGGACATCTGTTAATTTGTTCTCTTGAACAGAGTTCTATATTTTTGTGTATTCATGATTTATCACTAACTATATGAAAGGAGAGTATTATGTCATTCTTTTATGACTATTATAGCAGATGGTTTAAAGCTGTGTACAAGGATCTAGTAAAATGAGTTGGAGAAAGAGAGAAAGAGAAGTTTTTTTTTTTTTTTTAGTGATATTATAGTCATTTCCTGGAAAGTTGGATTTCCCAGTCACACTTTCTAATCAGCTTATAATATGAAATTAAAGAGTGCGATACTAAATGACACTCTTCTCATTAAGTATAATAGTGGATTAAATGTGGTCTCCAAAAGATATATCCACTCAAAATATGCCCTCACTTGGAATAAGGAACTTTGCAGACGTAATTAAGTAATTTCAGGATCCACCAGATGCTAGAAGAGGCAAAGAAAGATTCTTCCTTTAGAACCTTTGACAGCAAATGTAGCTTTGCTGACAACTTGATTTGGGACTTTGGGCCTCTAGAATTGTGGGAAAATAAATCTCTGGTGTTTTAAGCCATAAAATTTATTTATTATGGCAGCCTTAGGAAACTAATACAGGTATTTTTGTTTTTTTTTTTTTCCAAGTGGATGACATATAGCAAAATCTGAGCCATTTTTATATTTTAGGAACATGAACTGGGTAAGACCTGCATTGAAGAGCTTAAGTCTATTGGATAGAAATATAGATGTTGTAAATCTCTGCTTTATACCATAACCAGTCAAAAATAAGATTTGTTAAAATATCATTCACTAACTCACCATTTTGGTAGAATCTGGGAATCAGAGAGCCACTATCACTGTAAGTAATCCATGCTGCATAGCAAATATAGACATTCCATGGCTCAATCTCAAGACCCATTAAAACAATAAATAAGTGGGGTGCCTCGGTGGCTCAGTCGGTTAAGTGTCCAACTTTGGCTCAAGTCATGATCTCACAGTTTGTGAGTTAGAGCCCTGCATCAGGATTCTGTGCTGACAGCTCAGAGCCTGGAGCCTGCTTCCGATTCTGTGTGTGTGTCTCTCTCTGTCCCTCCCCTGCTTGCTCTCTGTCTCTCTCTTTCTCAAACAAAATAAACATTAAAAAAAACAAAAACAAATAAGTGAATACTGGAAAAACAATCTCAGAAATACCAAGAACTTCAAAAACATGCTTTCCAGGAGAAAAAGAAGGGGGAGGAGGAAGAGGAGGAGGAAAAGTGGGGAAGGAAGAGAGAGAGGAGGATGGGAGGGGGAGGAGGAGGAGTGGTGGTGGAGGGGGAGGTGGAAGAGGAGGAGAAGGGGGAGGGATAGAAGGGAAGGTAGAAGGAGAGGAGGAGGGGGAGAGGAGTCCTCAGTTTGTTCTCTATATTTAAGAGTCTCTTATGTTTTGTCCCCCTCCTGTTTTTATGTTATTTTTGGTTCCCTTCCATTATGTTCATCTGTTTTGGATCTTAAATTCCACATATGGGTGAAGTCATATGATATTTGTCTTTCTCTGACTGAATAATTTAGCTTAGCATAATACCTTCCAGTTCCATCCACATAGTTGCAAATGGCAAGATTTCATTCTTTTTGATTGCCAAGTAATACTCCATTGTGTATATACATATATATGTGTGTGTGTGTGTGTGTGTGTATGTACATATATATATATATATATATATATATATACACACACACACATATAGGCTCTTTCCATACTCTGGCTATTGTTGATAGCACTGCTATAAATATCGGGATGCATGTACCTCTTTGAAACAGCACACCTCTATCCTTTGGATAAACACCTAGCAGTGCAATTGCTGGATCACAGGGTAGTTCTATTTTTAATTTTTTGAGGAAACTCCATAATGTTTTCCAGAGTGGCCGCACCAGTTTGCATTCCCACCAGCAGTGCAAAAGAGATCCTCTTTCTCCGCATTCTCGACAACATCTGTTGTTGCCTGAGTTGCTAATTTTAGCTATTCTGACTGGTGTGATGTGGTATCTTATTGTGGTTTTGATTTGTATTTCTCTGATGATGACTGAGGTTGAGCACTTTTTCACATGTCTGTTAGCCATCTTGATGTCTTCTTTGGAAATGTGTCCATTCATGTCTTTTGCCCATTTCTTTACTGAAAAATTTGTTTTTTGAGTGTTAAGTTCGATACGTTCTTTATAGATTTTGGATACTAACCCTTTAACCAATATGTCAGTTGCAAATAACTTCTCCTATTCTGTTGATTCCCTTTTAGTTTTGCTGATTATTTCCTTTGCAGTGCAGAAGCTTTTTATCTTGATGAGGTCCCAATAGTTCATTTTTGCTTTTGTTTCCCTTGCCTCTGGAGATGTGTTGAGTAAGAAGTGCTGCGGCAGAGGCCAAAGAGATTTTTGCCTGCTTTCTTCTCTAGGATTTTGATGGCTTCCGTCTTACATTTAGGTCTTTCATTCATTTTGAGTTTATTTTTGTGTATGGTGTAAGAAAGCGGTCCAGGTTCAGTCTTCTGCATCTCGCTGTCCAGTTTTCCCAACACCATTTGCTGAAGAGACTGTCATTATTCCATTGGGTATCCTTTACTGCTTTGTCAAATATTAGTTGGCCATGCATTTGTGGATCCATTCCTGGGTTCTCTATTTTGTTCCATTAATCTAAGTGTCTCTTTTTGTGCCAGTATCATACTGTCTTAATGATTACAGATTTGTAACACACCCTGAAGTCTGGAATTGTGATCCATCTTTGGTTTTCTTTTTCAGGATTACTTTGGCTCTTTAGAGTATTTTCTGGTTCCAGATTAAACTATTATTTAAATTCAGGTGGTCAAAAAGTACAAACTTCTAGGGGCGCCTGGGTGGCTCAGTCGGTTGAGCGTCCGACTTCTGCTCAGGTCATGATCTCACAGTCTGTGAGTTCGAGCCCCGCACTGGGCTCTGTGCTGACAGCTCAGAGCCTGGAGCCTGCTTCGGATTCTGTGTCTCCTTCTCTCTCTGCCCCTCCCCCACTCATGCTCTGTCTCTCTCTGTCTCAAAAATAAATAAACATTAAAAAATTTTTTAAAAAGTATGAACTTCTAGTTATAAGATAAATTGAGGGTGTAATGTACAACATCACAACTATAGTTAACACTGCTGTATGGTATATATGACAATTGTCAAGAGGGTAAATCCTAAGAATTCTCATCACAGGAAAGGACTATTTCTTTTTATTTTTGGTGTCTATATGAGGTGATAGACGTTAACTAAACTTATTGTGGTAATCACATATGTAAGTCAAATCCTTATGCTGTATACCTTAAAGTTATCCAGTGCACTATGTCAATTATATCTCGGCCACACTGGAGGAGGGACACAGATAAGATGGTATCAAATAAAAAATACACTAAAAATACAATTTAATTTTTTAAACTACTATTTCTGTACATTAGACAAGAGTCGACTCGTGTCTGTGACCCTTGAGAAAATAGAAGCAAATGAGGCAAGCTTTACAATTGCTTTAGATTCCTACCTGGACTGATATTCTAGAATGCAGAACCGGGAAGATGGTTCTAAGCAGAAATAGGCTGTCAAATCAAGCAAAAAGAAAGAGAATGGAATTCAGAAGGTCTAAGAAGGATGTAAATAGTGAATTAAAATTCCAAAGAAGAGGAAACTGTGCACAAAAGGAACACTAGAAATCTTAATAAAGCTCCTTGGAGAATTAGCTAAATAATATGATGTATACATATAGGATGAAACACCATGAGAATAGGTAAACATTGACTGGGAGATATGAGGATCCTTTGGGTTCACTCCAGCCAATGTGGAGAGACTTTGCTGGTCACTCTTGAAATTCAGTAGCGAAATCAAAAGCCACATCTCAATAGTAGAACTAAATTCTACCTAAAGGCTGATCCACTTATATCCATAGAAAAAGAAACAGAAATGTCAAAAAAGAAGAAGATAAATGGCAGGGAACTAAACTGATTTCTAAAACAAAAGCCACTGCTCTTTAAAGGGGGAACAACCATTGCTGACCGAAAACACTTCAAATGTATACATCCAGCATCCAGTGAAAAATTACGAGGCATGTTAAAAACTAGAAAATGTAACACATAGGAGAAAAATTAGCTGATAGAAGCAGCACAAGAAATGATATTAAAACAGCTTTCTTCCACAGAGAGCAAGGCAATAATGAAAATATTGAAATGCATTTCAGTGACCCATGGGACAACATTAAGCAGCCTAAAACATGTAAAATTGAAGTCCCAGAAAATGTGGTAACCAAGAAAATATTTGAAGCTATAATGAACAAGTTTTCCAAATTTAACAAGTTTTAAGAAATATTTAAGGATGTAAGATGCACCACAAACCCTAAGCAGGAACCACACAAAGGAAAATGCACTGAGACAAAGTGAGAAGATATATATCAGCAATATCAGGATGTAAAAGGAGACATCATTTTAAATTTTACTGACATTAAAAAGACAATAAGTGAATACTATGACCAGTGGTAAATCAAGACATTAAAAAATAGATAAAATGAACAAATACCTTAAAAGTTACAAATTACTAAAAAAAAAAGAAGTTACAAATTACTCAAATGACTAAAAAAGAAATAGCAAAAGAAAATCTGAAAAGGCATACATCATTAAAGAAACTGGAATTATCATTTAAAATAATCCCAAAGGGGCACCTGGGTGGCTCAGTTGGTTAAGCGTTTGACTCTTGATTTCAACTCAGGTTATGATCTCCTGGTCAGTTGTGATAGCAAACCCCAAGTTGGGCTCTGTGCTGGGCATGAAGACTGTTTGAGATTCTCTCTCTCCTTCTCCCTCTGCCCCTACCCAGCTTGCAAGGGTGCAGACTCTTGCTCTTGCTCTTACTCTCTCTTTTAAAAAAATAAATTAATTAAAATAAAATAAATAAAACGATCCCACAAAGAAATCTCCAGATTCAAGATGGCTTCACTGGTGATTTCTATCACAGGCTTAAGAAACAATAATGCCAATCTTATGTAACTTTTCTAGAAACTTATAGGATGGTGGGACATTCCTTAATTCATTTTATGAGACAGCATCACTTTGATTCAAAATATTACACAAAAAGTACAGACAAATATTCCTCATGAACTCAGACACAAAAGTCCTGAATAAATATTAGCAAATTTAATCCTGTAAATCTTAAAGAATGATATATTATAACTAAATGGATTTTTTCATGAATGCACAGTTAATTTAATGTTTTAAAATCAATCATTATATTCATCAAGTTAATAACATAAAGAAGAACCATTATATCATTTCACTAGATTCAGAAAAGCACTTTACAAAATTCAACACCCGTTTGTAAGATCTCAGTACACTAGTAATAGAAGGGAACATTCTCAATCTAATTAAAGATCTATATAGACCTACAGGTAACATCATACTGAAGAGTGAAAGATTGTTTTTCCCCTAACGTTCAGAACAAGGAAAGGATCTCCTCATTCAGCATTCCTAACCAACATTGTAGTGAAGTGCAATAAAGTATAACAAAGAAATGAAGACACACAGTGTGAAAGTTAAGAAGTAAAACTGTTTTAATCAGCAAATGACATGATGATGTATGTAAATCTTCCTAAGAAACTTAGAGTATATAACAGCGGTGCTTGGTTGGCTTAGTCGGTTAAGTATCTGACTTCAGCTCAGGTCATGATCTTACAGTTCGCGTTGACATGATCTGTCAGCACAGAGCTTGCTTTGATCCTCTGTCTCCCCTTCCACCCTCCTACTTCCACACTCTCTCTCTGTCTGTCTCAAAATAAATAAATAAACTTAAAAAAAAGTTAGTATAACAAAATTGAACAAGACATTCAATGTAAAAATCAACTGTATTTTTATGTACTAGCAATGAACAAAAGATAATTATTTTTTTTAAATATTTACAATCCATCTAAAAGCATGAAATATTTAAAATTAAATAAACTGCAAAACATAAAATATTGCTGAGAAATTAAAGAAGACCAATTTGGAGAGTGAGAGATACTATGTTCATGGATTAGGGTACTCAATATTAAAAGTTACCAGTTCTCCCTAAATTATCTATAGATTCCATAAGATCTGTTTCAAAGTCCTGGCAAGATTTATTGTTGAGAAAAATTGACAACCTAATTTGAAAAGTTAGAGGGAAATGCAAATGATCTAAATAGCCAAACAACTTGATAAAAGAACAAAATTGGAATACATAGTTTCTAAGATTTCCAACAAATCTACTATAATCAAGACAGTGGTATTTGTGAAAAAATACACATATAGATTAATAGAATAAAATTAACAATTTGAAAGAAGAGCATGCATATGTGGTCATTTGATTTTAAATATGAATATTTAGACAAAGTAATTCAATGGGGAAAGGAGAGATTTTACAACAAATGGTGCTTGAAAAATTGCAAGTATCTACAAATAAACAATTATCAATCTCTATTTCAAAATATGCAGAAAAATTCACTCATAATAGATATAAAATGTTAAAAATGAAAGCTAAAATCATAAATCTTCTGGGATAAAATATACTTTTATCTTGATATAAAAACATTTTCATAAATAGTTCGTAATGTATCTATTATAACAAAAAATGGGTTGAAGGGATTTCATTGGATATAAAACCTCTCTTCAGCTGAATGTTTAAAAATGAAAATGCAAGCCACAAACTGAGAAAAAAATATTTCAAACTGAGAAAAAAATATATATAGGAGTTGTATTCAGAATATACGAAGATGCTTACAACTCAATACTTAAAACAACTCAATTTAAAAAATGGGTTGCCAGAGAGGAGGAAGGGGTTGAATGAAATAGATGAAGAAGATTAAGAATTACAAACTTCCAGTTATAAAATAAATCACAGAGATAAAAAGTACAGGACTATACTATATTATACTCTATACTACATATTATACTATAAGGAATATAGTCAATAATACATCATTGGTGACTACATTTACGGTGAGCATTGAGTAATATATAAAGTTGTCAAATTAAGATGTTTTATATCTGAAATGAATACAACACTGTATGTCAATTAAACGTCAATAATAAAGAAAATTAAAAAACTAAAAAATGGGGAGGGATGCCTGGGTGGCTCAGTTGGTTAAAGGTCTGACTCTTGATCTCAGCTCCTGTCATGATCTCACAGTTGGTGGATTTGAGCGCCATATTGAACTCTGTGCTGACAAGCATGAAGCCTGCCTGAGATTCTCTTTCTCCTTCTCTCTCTGGCCTTCCTCTGCTTGCTCTCTCTCTCTCTCAGAATAAATAAATAAAATTTTAAAAATACTTTAAAAAATTATCTAAAAATGGGCAATCCATTTAAACACAATTCACAAAAAAAGATATACGAATAGCATATTTAAAAAGATGCTTAAATATGTACTGGAGAAATGCATGTTGAAAACAATAAGGCATACCATTATATTTCCACTCAAATAGCTACAATTAAGCTGACACTTTCAAGTGTTTGGAGCATGGAACAACTGGAACTCGTAAGTTCTTATACATTGTTAGGCATGTAAAGTGGTAGGATCACTTTGGAAAGCATTTGGGGCAGCTTTTCATTCAGATTAGACACACTTTCTACATGACCCTGTAATTTCACTCAAGACAAATGAAATGTGCCCATATGAACACTTACACTTTGAATGCTAATACCAACTCTTAGGTTTTTTTTTTTCCTAAATAATAGTCCAAATCTGGTATTAACCTAAGTGTCTACCTAGAATTGAATGGTATATTCATATAATGGAATACTATTCATGGTGGTAGGTAGCTTCTATAATAGCTCCCAGTGATCCTAACTACCAAAGGTATTCACAGCTTTGTGTGATCCCCTCCCTTCTTGAGTAATTTCTTTCTGACTAATAAAGTATCTCATTGTTGGGGGGATATCACTTCTGTGATTGTATTACTAGAGATTGTAGCCATCTCATTAGCAGATTCTCTTCCTTGCTGTTTTTATTTTATTTTATTTTATTTTTAATTTTTTAATGTTTTTTTATTTATTATTGAGAGACAGAGAGAGACAGAGTACGAGCATGGGAGGGGCAGAGAGAGAGACACACACAGAATCTGAAGGAGGCTCCAGGCTCTGAGCTGTCAGCACAGAGCCCAATGTGGGGCTCGAACTCACAAACCGCAAGATCATGACCTGAGCCGAAGTTGGACGCTCAACCGACTGAGCCACTCAGGTGCCCCGCCTTGCTGGTTTTGATGAAGCAAATTGCCATCGTGGGTAGGGGGGCCCACAAGACAAAAAACCAAAGGTGCCTCTGGTTAACAGCTATCCAGTATCTGAGGCCATCAGTCTAACAACCCCAAAGGAACTAAATGTTGCCAACAATTCCATTAGGTGGGGTTGAAAGCAGACCTTTTCCAAATTGACTTTCAGATAAGACCTCTGTGGTGGATGACACTGTTTGCAGGCTTATAAGCAACCTTGAATCAGACGATTATTCACATAAGCTGTGCCCAGGTTGCCAACCCACGAAACTTTAAGACTGTAAAAGTGTTGTTTTCAGACACTGAATTGTTGGTTTGTTATACAGTAATAGATAACTCATACACTCACCAATACAAAAGAAACAATATAATGATATATACAATATAGTAGCTTTCAATGTGTACACAACAAATTGCCACAAACTCGGAAGCTTCAAACAACGTCTATCTATTATTAATTTACAGTTCTGTACGTCAGAAGTCTGGGCATGGCATAACTCAGTTCTCTGCTCAGCTATCACCAGACTGAATCAAGGTGTTGGAGACTGCTGTGATCTTACAACCGAGACTCGGGGTCTCTGTTAAGTCCATGTGGTTGTTGACCAAATTCAGTTCTTTATAACTGGAACGCTGAGATCGCTTTTTTGTTAGCAGTCAAGACAGAGCTGTTCTCAGCTTCTAGAGGTTGCTTAATTCTCCCTACCTCAAGGCTTGTCTATAACATATTTACTCTTTAAAAGCCAACGGTAAAGTTTCTTAAATGTTTCAAATATCTCTAACTTTTTCTAATGGCTCATCTGCCTAGGTCAGTGTCAACAAAGAAAATTTCCCGACTTAAAGTAAACATATTAGAAACTCTAATTACATCTGAAAAGTCCCCTCACAATAACATCTGAGTTAGCATTAGATTGAAGAACTGAGAGAGGATGTGGATATGGGGAGGCAAGAATCTTGGGGATCATCTTAGAATCCTGTCTACCACATCAACGGTATGGATAAATTTCAGACACAGTATGCTGAGAGAAATACGGCAGAGTTAGAGAGGATACACATATGGTTCCGCTTATTTGAATCTTTAGGAAAGATAACTGTGATCTATGGTAATGAAAAGGAGATCGGTCGTTGCCTGGATTGGGGGCTGGAGGACTGGCTGGAAGAAGGCACAGGGGACTGTTTTGTGGTGAGGGAATTATTACGGGAGGGAGTATCTTCATATAGATACTGCTTCCACAGGTCTATAATTTTTTCAAAACTCGTCAAACTATACACTTAAAATGTGTGCACTGTATTCTATATAAAGTTTTCCCCAGTAAAACTCATTAAAAATAAACGATCAGTCAGCCATGTGACCTTTTCCTCACTGTCACCTTCTCAACGCTATGTGAGGACATCTGGTTGGTCATAGATAATCTCACTCAGAAACCAAGCTGCAAAGGTGTGCAAAGATCAGAACTAACAAATCAAGCACACACACACATACATGTGCATGGGTATAAACATTCATGTATATACTCCCCATAGAGAAACACTTTGCTCAAAGACAATGAACTATACTATATAAAAAGAAACATAATATATGTAATGATAGCCGCCCAAAACAGATACTCTTCATGTGAATATATACAGCAGTCTTCTTCTTTATGGTCTCACAAGCCAAGAAACAGCAGGCCTGGTTTCTAGTCCTGAAATTCACTAACCAGAGACACTACCTCCATGGATAAATGCCATCACAGATATCATCACTTCTTATTTTAGAACTGTGTCCCAGTGTCGATACTTAGGAATGGAACCTATTCTAGGATGATAGGATTCTTAATGGGGGAAAATGGATTTATACACAGATCCTACAGAAATCATTAAAATAAAGTATTTTTCCCTTTCAGTTTTTGGATCAGCTAAATTTATAGGGCAGGGCTTTCTTCAATAATCTCTATTTGAATAATAAGGGTGGAGTGGGCAGGGCACGAAACAATTATTCTCAAGGCCAAATATAAACCTCTGGGATTAAAAGAAGGGTGTTTTCTCTTTCAGTCACAAGCATATGTACTTACTTATCAAAATTAAAATATACAAATTAATGGAACATTTTCAGAACATCTGGAAAGGATTTTCAGATGATGAGCGGCAGAAGCATACCACTTAAGAACCACTGACACAATAAATTATATAAATAGGACAAAAGAGCAAGATTTGAGCAAATCGCCAATGTTCATTGATTGTGCTTCCGCACTGTGTATCACAACCAGAGAGAAGTAAAACTTAATTAAAGCAATATTATGTGAGGGATGTTGCTTATTTGAGTTTTGTCAAACCTAGACATACATATAGTAATTAAATTTATCCATTGATGTCCACTGAAATTATATATTTACCTCAAGACAACTTTCCTGGGTTCTTTAACCCTAGGGTTCAGGAGAAATTTAAAAAAGTAAACAAAATGATCAGACACCATATGTCATTCACGGCAATTCCCCTGCACCAGGGCTGAGATGGAGTTGTTTCAGTAAAGTGGTTTTGGCCACATGCGAGCCTCCTCAGACTTCACAAGTCATGTCCTGCCCTTTTCCTTGGAAGGGCAAATGTACCAGAACTGTGTTCGGTTTCAAGAAAACCCAACAGTGAGTTAAATAAGTCAGGGGTTTATTTGTCTCATGCAACAAGCCCACTGATAGGAAGATCAGGATTAGTACTCTGGCTGACGGTCATTAAGGATCCAGATTTCTTTGGTGTTCTTATTAAAATCAGTCCCCGAATGTGGCTTTAATCCTCATGATTGTAAGATGATTGTTTCTCCAGGCATCCATCTGGGAGGATCATAAAAGGAATGAGGGAATTTTATCATTGGCCAAAATTGGGTCACCTGACTTGCTTCTATCTTCCCTGGAAGCTGCCAAAGCAAGAATTTTAGCTGGACACATTGCCCGTTAATTGGCATGGCTGCTAAGTAAGAAAGGGGAAGTGGAAATTGAGTAAACATCGGGCAGTGTCTGTGACAAGTGACCTCTATCTTGATCCAAACTTCTCCAAACAAGGTTCATATTACACACACACACACACACACACACACACACACACACACACCACATTGTTTTGTGCATTTACATTCAGCTTCTATGAATTTCCTAAGTAGATTTATTTCCTTAAAGGATATTTTTTGAAGAATATAAAAATCTAAGTGTTATTTACCCAACTTTCTATGTCTCTAAATCAAGCAATAAGAAGTTCTGAGGTTCACAGGATTGCTGAATCGGAATCGAAATAAAAATACATTCTAAGAGTCCTAACCTTTCTGCATTTTTCCTAAGTGAATCAAAGGTTAATATTAATTTTAATAGAATGTGCTTGAGCCAATAAACATTTAGTGTGCCAGGCCCTGTGCCAAAGTTAACAAGAAGAAAAAGACTAAGTGTCTCCCATTAGGGAACTCACTACCTGACATAAGAGATAGACAGATGAACGCAAAAGTATGAGAGAGGAAGATAGTGTAGATTAGAGAGTAGCCCCGTGGAATAATGCTTAACTCTACTTGGGGGGTAGTGGGGTGTGCAGAGAAGATATCTCCAAAGACAACATAGCCAAGCCGACTGAACTGACGGTTCATGTTTGCTGATTTTTGGTCTAATGCATTTCCCACAATATAAAAATGAAAATCAAAAAGTGGCATTGAGAAACGTGCTTTCAATAATATTTGAAAATCTATCTTGAAATAAATATACAACCCAGAGTGTTGGTCTGAAGTTTAATGAAATGTTTGGACTACTTCTTTGGCTCGCCCAAAATACATTATGTTATCTTTGCAGTTTGTTTGAGTTTCAAAAACATGGAACACCTCACAATATGCTTGCACCTACTAAAAAACAAATAATAAACTGACTAATAATCCAAGAAATTGTTGTCCACAAAATATGCTACACGTATTCATGATTATCTTGAGAAATACTTAAATTCTTATTTTCTGTACCAAGTATTTGACAATAAGAGATATTAAATGTTTTTAATTTGCTCTACCATACAATAATGGTCTAAACTGTGGGTTACCGCCCTGTGGTTGAAAGGCTTGATGATCAAGGTACACATTCTTAAAGGTATTTATACACATTTCAGGTTTGGGGGGAAGGATAACTTCATGGCAGTCCTAAATGATTATGAATTAGGGCACATTCCCCCTTCTCCCAAAGACTCTATTTTCCTCACCACCTTTTCATTCAAGACACATTCCCCAAGCCCAATCCTGCCTGACTGCCTGGAAAAATAATTAACATTTATAAAAAATGCATCAAAATTCTTCAGAATATGCTGTTCCTTTCTCACAATGTTCTTGAAAGTTCAAATGAGCCATTTTATGTGGGTTTTGTGAGCTTAAGAGATTTGCCTATAAAGTCATACAGCTACTAAATAACCAAGCCAACCCTAGTTTCTTTATCCTCAACTCAGCACTTTAATACTTCTCTCAATCCCAGTGAGGTTTGTAGGGGTGTATTGTATGCCACACAGTTACAGTCAATTTTTAATTACTGACTCAGGTATTTTTTTCTGTTATCTCACATAAAAATGAAGCGTTTTCACTACGTATCCTTTTCAGCACCTTGCAGCTCAAATAATCTCACTTTGTAAATGTATACTTGACGAGTATATCTTTGATGAGTTTCCTTCAGACAGGTTCCTCAAAAGTTCCTATATCTTAAATATAAAATTTATTTTAATAATCCAACAGTTTTTATTGAGCATCTATTTATATCCCAAGCACTCTAAGAACAAGGAAGACACAATAAACTTTAGTTTCTGACTTCAAGGAAATTACAGTTTATTTCACTAAGTTAATAAAATCGCCATGATGGCAAGAACTCTAGTTACTACTGTATTTTTAATGTAATTAAAAATAGTACCTAGAACTTAGTATAATTTTAATAAATAGAACAGTGAACAGTGCCTCGCACTTAGTATAATTTTAGTAAATGTATATGGTCAGACATGTCATATTTAAGTGAATTTTCAACACTAGAAAGTATATGATGAATGTAACTACAAAGGCATAAATGTAGCCAATAAGATACAGTGTGTAAAATGGAAAAACAGTACAGTTGTTAGGGCCAGACATCCAAAGATCATGTCATGGGGATCAGGGATGTTCCTGGGATAATTAATAAGTCCTAGCAGGCTTTTGTAGCCAAAGTAGAAAGAAACCAAACCTCTTTTGGACTTGTTTATATCAGGAATCTTATCTTAACATAAACTTTGAGCTAGTTACAAATTTTAGAACATTTTCCACAATGTTGACACAATGTATGCTTAAAGGCATGAAAGTAACAACATATCAGTCCAATCCATGCATAACTATGAAGGTAGTATCTTCTAAACCAGGAGGGCTAGAAGAGAATGAGGTCCTAAAAAAACGAAGAAAGACTTGCATAGTCAAATGCAAACAAAGCAGATTAGAAATAACAGAAATATTATTTTAGCTAAAATTGGTACAAATTTCTGGGCTTGGATAAATTGAAAACTTTACTAAATCTCAATTTCATGCCAAACAAAGTTATATGAGGTTTGAGTATATACTGCAAGTTTTATAAGAACTATTCATTTTTTCATTTCCAGTATGGATTTAATCATTCCCAACCAATTCTCTGTTCTCAAAATGTTAGTTTCTATGTGTTTTTTAGAGACTGATCAATTTTAATATGCCTACGAAATATGATTTTAATGCTAGCCTGAAATCAGCAAGAAGGCAAATCTAAGAGGGCGGGGGGAAGGTATATATGATAATTTCAAAATTCCACCCTGAAGGAGATAGGAAGGCAGGTTTGATTTTCCAGTCTTCCAGGAATGATTCAGCGAAGTGAGAGCCTAACACCTCATACAAAGTGATGATGAAATTGGTAAACTACAAATCCGGTTGATCAGGAAAGCTTCATCCCTGGAATGGATGAGTTCCCCATGGAAGAGAAAATGCCAATGAGGCACAAGTTTAAAATGGCATGAGCAGGGTGTCTGGGTGGCTCAGTCAGATAAGCATCTGACTTCAGCTCAGGTCATGATCTCATAGTCGGTGGGTTCAAGCCCCACATTGGGCTCTATGCTGACAGCTCAGAGCCTGGAACCTGCTTCGGATTGGATTCTGCAGCTCCCTATCTCTCTGCCCCTCCCCTGTTCTCTCTCTCTCTCTCTCTCTCTCCAAAATAAATTAACATAAAAAGCAAAAAAAAAAATAAATACAATGGCACAAGCAAAATATATTGGAGTAAAGTAAGAGAGAGTTTTAGGAAATCATCAGCCAAGATGTTCTCATTGACAATCATGTGCAAACTTTATCATGCATGAGAATCACCTTGTTAAAACATAGATTTCTTGACCCATCTCCAGATTTTTTGATTCAGTGGGTCTGAGGTTTGGCCTGGGAATTTTGATTACTAACAGTTTCCTAGATGATGCTGATACTACTGGTCCAGGGACCGTACTTTGAGAACCACTACTCCACTGGCTTGACAGTAATTGCTCTCAATATATACACGACTACCAGAAGGCATGTTCTGTTAAATACCTACATTGTGAGATTTTGCCTTTACAACTATGATCAGAGTATATGCTAGAGAAAAAGGCTAGAATGAGTAGATGCTAAGCAATAGAAGAAAAAGAGAAAGAAAAGCTACCAAAAAGTATATTAGTTCCAAGAATAGCAAGCAGACTTGCTGCTCGACTGATAATATAAAGATGCTAACCAGAGAAGAGACACCGACCACCCTGGCTGACACTGTCATCAGTAAGCCAGTGAGATAGAATATCATCTATATATTGATAATACTGTAGGTATACCTATATATTAGTTATAATTAGATAAAAATTTGTACTTTATCCTATATGAAATGGTGAGTCCTGGAGGGTTTTAAGTAGGAACATGACCTATTAGATTTGAATTTTAGAAAATGAAAATATATATCAATAAGGAACCTTCCAGTTGAAAATGAAACTCAGTTCAGACCGGCTTTAACAAATGGGAAATGTGTTGTCATGTATACCAGGAGTAAGTTGGAAAATTTATCCATGGCTGTATCTACATGCTCAAACAATATTCTCAAGATTTTTGCCAACTTTCCCAATTTTTCCAGAGACTGTGATTTACCAGACTTTAGTCTAACCATGAATCAATGTCTATGGTCTTAGGTAATAGGAAGGTCAGGTTGACCAGAGTCCCAGAACCCATCACCTTGGAACACGAGCAACTGTCTTCCAGTTTACCCTAGTGTTTCATAGAAAATAATATTTCTATCTTTTTAAAAATATGTTTTGACATTAACGTGTTTGGAAAACACTGCTCTAGAAATGAAGTAACATAGGGTAGAAAATAGGCCAATATTTAAAAATTATTCCTATAGGATTCCAGTGAAAAGAACTTCTTGGTGTCAAAGTCAAAAGCAGGCAGAAACAACCAACATCCTTAACTGCTATTACCCAAGTTAGATAGATAAAAACATCCCTTCTAGAAGTGGCTTCCATACTCCTGGATGGTGGGGGAGAAGAGAAGAAGGTAGATAGAAAAGCCTGACATACGACATTAGGCCTGTTTCACTACTGCCCCCTCATTCTTACTTCAACCTGAGTGATTTGGGACATATTTCTTTGTATTTTGTATATAACCTTTGCTTGAGGTCGGGGTTCAGTGGCTAAAAGGAAAGCTCACAAAACACCACCTTCGAAACAGCCTTTTATGTAGAGACTCCCCCATTGTAATTATGCCAACCTCCACTACAGAACTCAGAAATATTCTGAGATTATTCGAACCCTATATCTTACAGACCCCTATTATAAAAAGTGTGGGAAATAAACTCTCTGGGACTAAAGTTTTGATGTAGTTACCATGCAATCGCTTCATTTTTAAAGACATGAATTTAACTAAAGCTCAGAAATCAGCTTGTTGTCTTCCCCAGGCTCAGAAAAACAGGGCTTGCATGCACACTGGTTTGGGACAATCCTGGCAACAGTCCAGTGAGAAAATATTGCATGCCAGGTTCACACTCAGTTATCTACAATTTGAAAAAAAAAAATTCCCTGAAATTAAAAAAAAAAAAGGTGAGAGAAAAAAAACTCATAAAAAAGAAAACCAACACAGTCTTTAAGAGAACTTTTAGCTTTCAAGCGCCGTCTCATCGTAGAATCACACAAAGATGAGTTTAAAAGCCAAGTTTTGGAGTGAGATGTACAGTGCTAGGTCTTCGAATTCTGACAAGATTTCACACACTGTCAGAAAGGTTCTTTTCTCTTGCCTGGTTTCCCTGCGGTGGGAGAGGGGACAGAGCCAATGCCCCAACCTCCTTGCACTCAGGGAGCCACTTTGACCCAATTCCAGAAGCCCAAGGGCTGTCCTTAATTAGCATTGTAATTTATATTGCACAATTATGCAAATTGGGTACATAAACAAAATTATCCTTTCAGTTTGGCTTTGCTACTGGAGAAATGCAAAGCCAGTTAAAGATAAGAATAAAGAAAACAGAATACATTTGCTTTAATGCAGTGCACCATTTCTTAATTTATCCATTCTTTTGCTTTACACTCTCACCTTGGACTT
This sequence comes from Paguma larvata, assembly GCA_030068075.1. Classification (NCBI taxonomy): domain Eukaryota; kingdom Metazoa; phylum Chordata; class Mammalia; order Carnivora; family Viverridae; genus Paguma; species Paguma larvata. The sequence continues at coordinate 127,087,259 of CM057824.1, read as the reverse complement.
GGGGGGTTTAAATTTTTTCTTTACTCCCATTTTTTTTTCTTCCTTTTATGCTGGTTTTTTTTTCTTCTTCCTTTTACTTGGCTCCTTTCCTTGAGAAATTTTCCATCTCATTAATTCTGCTGCAGCAATTCATAACTCTTCAGGCCATTTGTTTTTTTGATATGACTACTATCTTGACTGTCTATAGTTTCCCTTTTCTTTTTGCTCTCAGGTTCGTTCCTTTCTCCTGGCATCCCTTTCTATTTTACTCCATTTCCCCATTAGCTTCACTTGCTTTTATAGCTGTGGGATGCTCCTTGCCTGAGATCTCATAAACACCCTCAGGATGCAATAATTTTTTCCGAGAAAACTGAAAACAAGCATGGCAAATAACAGAGCTTGGGAGATGGGGAATTTAAGATACAAAGCCCAATGAAATCGAAGTGGAAGCCAATGCCTAGAGGCATTAGACAATATTTAAGTGGGTATTAACCACCAGGTAATCAATCAACAAATCAGCATTACAAAGATAATATTCCAATGCTGGATGATATTCTAATTGAGAGAGCCCCTTTAAACAGCCTTAAAATTGCATGGAAGATCAGAAAATGTAAAATATTTAAACTAGCAGAGAATATAGCCTTTTAGATAAAGCTAGCTTTGCAAGAAGAGTGGCTTGACAGTTTATGGGGAATAACAGTTAAGGGAATTTAGAACAGAAGCGCTTGGAAAGAACTGAGAAGAGAACAGAATTGTTCCTTGCTTTATCTGCCCAGAACCATGGCTTCCATGGGGAAATACCACCCCCTCACCCCTCCTCCTCCTCCTCCTCCCCCTCCTCCTCCTTCACCTCCTTCAGCCCTCTGGCTACAGCAACAGCAGCCACATTAAAATATAACCCAAGGGATACCAGGCCTAACTTGGGCAAATCAGAGCACCCTCCCTCGGGCTATAACTTTCCCACTTTGAATAACATTCAAATGCCTCCTATTAGGGTTTTAGACCCTATCTCTCTGATTCCTAACTCATCCGCTACCTTTCTTCCATCCACTTACTAAATTCTAGCCATCCTGGCTGACCAGTATTCTCAGCTCATTGCTTTTGTATCTTTCGTCTTCTTTTTCTGCAATGGTCTTCCTTGGTATTTTGATGGTTGCTTTCTCCTTGTCATTTAAGTCTCTGCTCAAATGTCATCTCCAAGAAATTTTCTTCTAGATTTCTACCTACTGTTGACCTCCATCCCATCACTCGTTATATATTTTACCTTGTTTTAATTTAGCAACATTAAAAATTGGCTTATATATTTTTTATATATGTCCTAGTCTCTTAGATATTTTTACTTTATGTATTACCCGTTTCTCCCCACTAGAATGTAAGATCTTGAACTGTCTGGTCCACCACCGTATTCCCAGTATTCAGGACAGTGTCAGACACATGGAGAATTCGCCAAAGAATTTTCATTTAAGTGAATGAATTAATGATTATTATAGAATGGGCAATGACGTAAACCTGGTCAAAGTTTTCCACCCCCTTCCTTTGTGTTTAAAAGACAGTCAAGTTCATCTTTTTGGACATTGAGTGTGTGACCTAGGAGATATAAAGCTCATGGTAACTGGTTTTCCACCACATGAACTAAAGTGAGTAAGCCAGAGATGGTGGAGGGGGTAGGTAGAGAGGGAGAGAATACGTACAGGGTGTGGAAGGCATGATGTGGTAAGAGGGGAGATGGATGGAACCTGAATTTGGGCAGGGTTCAATGCCTGGTTTCTGAAGATCCTAAGGCCCAGCTACATTCCTGTCTTTGGTTCCTATGAAACCCCTCAGGTCTTTTCTATGGTTTCTGCTTTTTCTTAGACTGTGAATTGGATTTCAGTCCTCTCCAGTCAATAAAAGTACATATAACAAGATTGTAACATTGTCCTTAAGAACTTCAAGTCCAGTGCAAAATTAGGATTTGAATCAAGCTTCTGGTATTTATTGTCTGTATCATGGAGGGCCAATTTCTTAATCTTTTGAAATTTTAGATCTCTTCTCTAAAATGAAGGGCAATAACAAAACATAACGGATAGGGCATTGGAAAGATTAAATGTGACTATATATGCACATTTCTTATGCAAAATGTGTGATATCTAGTAAGTTCCTCATTAAGGAAGGAACTGTGGCCTACCTCAAGAGTGAAAGTCTGCTTTGAACTGGTATTTCAAATCTACCCTCACTGGTGTATGTTACTTTTTTATGGCACATACTGGATTCCAATTTATTTTAGAATATATTCTAAATTCTGTTTATGATTGAATATATTTAAGTACATCTTCTTTACTTTCCTCTATGAACATTTATCTTCACCTCATCTTTGATATATCAGTGTCTGTTAGATATCCCAGGCGGGGCATTTGTAAATGAAAAGCTACCTGGTGCTAAGAAATTGAACAAACGATGATATAGATTGATTTTCTTCAGGTGTTAAGTGGGCAAATGCGAAGTATCCCAGTCTAAGAAGAGAAAAGTAAGTTCGTAGGATGAGATCCTGGAAGACAGACAGTGGTGGAGGCTTGCCCCTCCTAATGTTCTTGGTGATGGTCCTCATTGCCTATTATACCACATGGGTTGTTACAGTTACTGTAGAACTGTAGACAAGCAGGAAATATGGAAGGACTTGGACCGGATCAACCTTTGCGGATGAGGCTTGAGATACCACTTTGCTGATCCCATGATAGAGGCCCACATCCCAGTGTCCAGTCTAAAGAGACCCTGTGAGTCAGCTCTGCCCTCACCACACCAGTAAACCAGCCACCGCAAGTAGGGGAGGTGAGCGATTGTGTCTGCGGGGAAGAGGCTTTTCAAAGATCATTAATCCTAAAATCCAAGGAGTATGTGTCATGTCTGTTTGTGGGGTATAAGTATTTATAGATATCAATTATTAACTTTCATCCCTTTTATTTTAATTATTTAAATTATGTAATTCTTTTGTAGTGATTTGGTAGTTACACATCATGTTTATAGTTAGTATGTATTTATATTTTTCCTTAAAATATTTCCACGCATTCTTTATACCTGATACTTGAGTCATTATCAAAGCCAAGAATGAAGCAGTAGAATTGACTCCTCCCAGTTAAGATGCAAATCTTGGTACATTTTTCCTTTGAAATCCTCCCATTTCCTCCTTCCCTCTCCCAACGCCATATTCCCTTTCTAATTTCTGTCAACATCATCCACATTTTAATACCAACTGATGATGTTGTTGACTTTTTAAAAAACATTTAAGTCTCATATTTTGCCAATAATTTTCACATTTGAATTCAATTTTCCAAGCATTTTACCAACAGTTATATATGTTTACCTTTACATTCATTCATTGCTGTGTTCCTGTCCCTGCACCATGGCTGGCACATCAAATGTTCTCAGGAATTCTGGTTAAGGAACCAATGAAGTAGAACAAGAGAGAGAAGATAAAAGCCTGACCAAGTGAGACTTAAACTCCCATAATAAGTGTTGTTTCCGTAAGTGCAAGTTACCATACACATTTCACGACCAAGACTACGATAAATCCGTAAGTAGATTTTACCTTGATAGTCCCATCTCTGCCACGGTCACGGTCACAAACACACGCATGCACACAAATCCATTCTAATGGGAATGAACACTTTACCATTTCCCATGTGCTAATACTCTTGGAATGTGTGACACTGACACTGACTTCATTGTTATGAGCCCTTCTAATGGATTCACCTGTAAATAACTGTAAACATTGGTCCCAAACTCAGCTGCACATTGTTATCACGTGGGAAGATTCTTAAGCACTCCTAATGACCTAGCTACTCACCAGACCAATTAACTCCAAATCACTCTGGTTGAGACCCTGGCATCGGTACTTTCTAATGCTCCTGCTGTGAGGACAGGGTACAGTCAGAACTAAGAGCACAGAAGTGGTCAGTGAAGTCTGAACCCTCAACCTGATTTTGCCTGTGGATATAACACAACATCAGAGCTTTATGGGGTGCTTAAAAAGTGATCCTGGGAGACAGAGCTTTCTTTAGGGTGATGACAACCACATCGAAGAGATGAAAAGCATTTGTTATCTCTGCAAAAACTATTTCGTCATTTTTAAATGTAGATGAACGGAGCATCCAGCTTTGTTTGGGGGGAGGGAATGGTGAGCAGAGATAAAGAGGGTCCAGAGTTTGATGGACAGCTCAGCTAAAACCCATGTTGGAACAACAGAATGTCACCCAATGTTTCAATATTAAGAACCGTTTCATAAATTTGGTTTGGGATCTCTTCCACAAGACAATTTGAAGTTATTGTCCTAATACTGAGGTCCTCTAATTTTTTTCTTTAATTTTAGGCAGACTGCCACATAGATGTTTCCTTATTTTATAGAGACTCAGGCATTTGAATTCAGAATAGAAACCAGATTATCTAATTTTGGAACCTACACAAATAGAGTCAAGAAAATACTCTCTCTGGGAATGTCGTTCCATCATTGTTACCATAATAATTATAATGCTTCACTTGAGAAAAAAACAGATTTTTTTTTAATCAAAAAAAGGAAAACAAAGCTCATATGCAAACTTTTGGCAGCATTTTATTGTACTCATCTTCCTAAACACACTGTTAGGTAATAAATTAACAAAACTTCAAATTATAGATAATATTACTTTACATTGAAAGGAATCAACTAGTCATTTTATACGTGATAACAATATTCATTCAATTGCTATTTTTTAATTTAAATTTGTTCAAAGGCATCAATTTATTATTTTTGCTTTCAGATGTATTAAAGTATAAGTGACAAATAAAATTGTATATATTTACACTGTACAATATGATTATTGACATACATTGTAAAATGATAACCATGATCAGGTTAAAATATCCACTACCTCACACGTTTACTGTTTTGTGTGTATGGGTGTGATGAGAACATTAAGATCTATGCTCAGCAAATTTCACGTGTATGACCCAGTATTATTAACTACGGTCACCATGAGGTACATTAGAATCAATCAATTTAGTAGTTAACTCAGACCTCTTAGGAAAGAGATACTATCTACAGATAAGAAAGCTGAATTAGCTTCACGAGCTAAAACTCATTATTTTTGGCTTCTTCCCTGCTAGGTAGTATCTATTCATTTTATCGGGTGGTTGTTTTTAAATATGTTGTAAAAAATATGCCCAATGCACTTGTCAGGCAGATAGCCTTGATTATATTTTAAAGACAGCTTTCTTCATAATAGAATCTGGATTTCTGAAGATACAGAACTTGATTGAAAAATATAAGCAGAGAATGGGATCTATGGACTTTAAATGTATAGAAAAATAATCCAGATGACAATATGACTTACGTGTCCTCTGTAGTGATTTTCACATAGTCCTGTGGTCTTCAAAGAGCTTGGACCAAAGCATCAGCCTCACTTGGGAATTACAGAAATGCAAGTTCTCCAGATAAGAGCTGAGCCACCCAGCCCTACTGAATCAGAAACTCTGAGGTTGGGGCCAGCAATCTGCTTTAACTAGCTCTCTCAGGGCACCTGGGTGGCTCAGTTGGTTAAGCATCAGACTCTTGATTTTGGCTCAGGTCATGATCTCATGGTTGTGAGATCAAGCCCTGCATCTGGCTCTGTGCTGACAGCACAAAGCCTGCTTGGGATTCTCTCTCTCTCGTTCTATGCCCCTGCCCCTCTCGCTCTTATCTCAGAATAAATCAATTAACATTAAAAAAGTGCCCTCTCTGTGATTCTGTCACACTCTGAAGTTTGAGGATCTCTGACATAATAAACGTGCCCCCCAAAAAGAAAATAGAACAAACACAAAAAAACCTATGACACTTCTCTGTGTTTTTGTTTTATTTTCTTTAGAAAACAATTTGTCTGCATTAAAAGATAATATTTACCCAGGAAGTTCATTTTTATCTTCAGTAGAATTAATCAGAGTACCTATCATTCTATTATATTTTTCCATTACGTGTCAAAGATTCATGACAGGTTTTCAATATCTTTCAAAGTACACTTAAGTGATCATTAATTCCTCACATTTGCTTTTAAAAACTTTTCAAGCAGCAGAGTGTTAGATTTCACGTGTGCTTTACTTACCTCATTGAGATAATGTTACTATAATGATCTCACTTATATGTTGCATAATTAGATCTAATATCTCTCTAATGAGATACACCATGTTATTTTGAACCAGCTGCTCTATCATGGATAGCAAAGGACACTCTATGCTAAATTTTCCAAGATATTCAAGAATAATGTTAAGTGGTCATTTCATACCAATTATAATTCTTCCTTTCTTTAAGAATCTATTTGTTTTGGATAGATATTAACATTTCACAATTACTCGAAGACTCAAGGAGTCAGCCATTTTTGGCATGAGGCATAGTATGTAACAATTATTTGCTGGGATAACAAAAACTCTCAGTTATCAAGAAAAAGCAGCTGACCGAGAAGATAGACCAGGTTGCTCTAACATTCTTGCATTTGTTCGTTTATGGTATATGTTAAATTCTTGTGATAATATAGTTTAAGAAAGAATATTTTCCTTTAAAGAATATATTTATTTATTAGGAAAGAGCTACATGTAGGCCTAAGAATGTGGTAGTCATTTCTTCAGTAACTGCTTAAGTATGTTCAATAAATATGAGCCGGAAATAAGTACATATGTAGGTTAGGAGCTTGCTTTCCTGGTTATTCACTCATATAAAAATACCTATGTGCATATTTAATATAGACAAGTGAATACACAATAGACATATTTAGATATACAAGGTGAGCTGCACGGAGCATACCCACTCATTTATATTCAATGGTATTCTCATCTCTGCTGAATGTAAATACATGACTATTTATCTAAATTGTATTTGCTTATTAATGAAACCAGAGCAAGCAGCATTTTATGAAAGTGTGGTGAATTAATGGCTGAGATTACTTCACCTCCCTACAGCCCTCCGAGTCTCTACAGAAGAGGAAATTAAGGGGGACAAACTGAACTGTGATGCTCAGGGACTCCCCTGACTCCGCCTGTCACTGTTGTAAGCCAGCTCAGGGCCTCGGGGGAGTCTGCCTGCTCTAGCCTTCCTCAGCCAGCCAGACGGGGATGGCCCCCTGCTTTTATTCATTACCCTGAATGCAATGCACTACATTTAACAAGTAACACACTCGGCGGGAATTTATTGGCCTTTTGGAGCATGATTGCAAGGTAGGATATGGATATGGATCCCAATTACTGGTGACACCCAGGTAAGACGAACAAAGCCGGTATATAATTATTAATCAAAGCTGATATTTTAAGAAATTAAAATAAATAAGTAAATAAATAAATAAATAAATAAATAAATAGCTCTATAGTATTTGAAGCAAATGTTCCCAGGTTGAAAGAATTCTCCCTGGTTATGCAATAGTAGCATTCTAATTAAATATAATAGCAATAATAAAATAGCAACATAGTGGCAAAGTGATCCTATAAAGCAACAATTTCCACATAGAAATAGCTATGTGGAGCAGACGTAGAGTAGAGAAAAGGCTAACAAAGTCCAAACATAGACTCATAATATGCAAATGAATGGTCAAATAAATGGCAATCTTTAAGTAAGGATTTAATATTTTAGTTAAATAAAATAATCCATTTAGTATTGTTATTTCGGAGGATAATTTCATACAGCTAGCTCTATTAAAATATGGTATGAGAAATGATTGTAAAAATATAGGGGTCACGCTTTCATGTCTCTAGCACTGGAGTTACCTGACCGTGCAAATTAAATACTGTTGGTGTATAGATATTTATGATGAATCTCAAAGTCCTTGGGCTGCAATAAGAAAATGAGAACAGGAGCTAGAGTTTTCACTCATTTCGGGCAAGGGTTTGTTGTTGTTATTGCTTGTATCATCTGTAAAGGCCATAGGAACACAATAAATGCAAAAGCATAGGAAAGAGAGGACACGATTTAGTTTACTTTACCAGACTGTCTATGAATAAAAAGTGTTGAAAAACCTCAGGAATATGAAAACAAAGGGAACATCACCTTCTCCATCCCAACTGGCCAACTTATTGTTGAAATAAGAGGCAACAAGCATCACTGATAAAGTCTTGAACTCTCGCCTTACAAAGAATCATCTCCTGGCTTTAATAATTACTAGTACTCTGACCTTGAGCCACTAATTTAATCTCCCTTAGTCCGTCTCCTCACGTGTAAAATAGGGATGATTATAGTAGCTACCTGTGTTGTTATATCGATAATGCAGCATTATATACTTCAAAGTTGCTAAGAAACCAGATTAAATGTTCTCAAAACAAAAAAGAAATAATAATAGGACATGAGGGTGGTGTTAGCTAATGCTAGGCTGGTGATAATATTGCAATTTATAAATGTATCAAATCAACATCATATACACGTTAACCTTATACAATGCTATATGTCAACTGTATCAAAAATAGTTCTGATAAATCAATACGGTTCTGAGCATGGAGGAGAAATTCAATAAATATTAGCAAATTTTTTGTTATTTAGTATTATTTTAATCCACTTGGTATTACAAATCACTACACCAGGAAACAAATAACATCATAATCTTTTACACCCAGATATGCTTCTGTACAAGTTTGATCTCAAGTACTTTTCAATGGAAAGAACACATATTTTATTTCTCTGGTTAGTATGGACTTGAAAGTCAAATTTTATGGCAAAATCTTGTCATGTAACTGTGGAGTTAAAGTGCATTTCTTTTTTTTAAATTTTTTAAATGTTTATTTATTTTTTGAGAGAGAGAGACAGAGCACAAGCAGGGGAGAGGCAGAGAGAGAGGGAGACACAGAGTCTGAAGCAGGCTCCAGGCTCTGAGCTGTCAGCACAGAGCCTGATGTGAGGCTTGAACCCACGAACCGTGAGATCATGACCTGAGCCAAAGTCAGATACTCAACCAACTGAGTCACTCAGGCGCTCCTGATACTCAGCATGCTAAGGTATACTAGTGAACTAATGACACCTGCCTATGAGGATATATGGTAAAATTAAAGAAAAAATATGTATATGTCTATGTCCATGAAACTCAGCACATCCAGCATATCCTGCTACCATCCAAAAATGGAGGTATGTTTTACTTAGCATCTGTAGATGGACACTAGTACTTAGTTATCAGTGTAATTCCACTTAGAATTTATCAACATCCCTATTAGTCATGAAAAGAAATGAAGGATGAAATATTAATTGGTCTTTTCAAGACCACAGAATTAATAGCAAAAGTCTCACTCACCTTAGGTCAAAGTGACCATAAGTCAGTGTTCTTTCTATTATAGTACCCTCACTTTGTAGGCGAAAAGACAAAGGTTGATCACTGACAAAACATATTTGGGGGTGTTTGTGAAACAACATGTGCTGTTGGTAGTTGGTACACAGTTTGGGTTTTAAAACAGAGTGGGTATGGGTGGTTGGGGGTCTCAGTCGATTGAGCATCCAACTTCGGCTTGGGTCATGTACTCACAGTTAGTGGGTTCGAGCCCGACATTGGGATCCGTGCTGACAGCTCAGAGCCTGGAGCCTGCTTCAGATTCTGTGTCTCCTCCCTCTCTCTCTCTCTCTCTCTCTCTCTCTCTCTCCCTTCTCTTCTTGTGCTCTGTCTCTCAAAAATAAATAAAAATGTTTAAAAAATAAAAATAAAATAAAATAGAGTAGGTAAATTAAAATCATCTATGCTATGCCATAGTTTTCTGCGACTTTCCTACGAATGCCATGGAACTCACCCATTTAAGTGAGGTATACTGAGACAAAAGTATCTGCAGATGTATAAAAAAGTGCTTCTATCTTAATATCACCTACTGACTGAGGGATTAGTCTTCATAGGGCCTATAATCTGAAGGAAGCAGTTAAGTAACATGAATTCTATCATAATACAGTGATTGCTTGAACTGAGTAATTTAACTAAAACTGCAACATAATATTTTCTCTATCTATACACATATATATTTTAGTATTATTACTATTGAATTCAATCACTTCTCCAGAACAATTTTTATGGCACAATAAATTGGATCCCCATGTACAAGTTGTTCATAGAACTTGCAGATAGAAACCTGTATCAGAGAAACATGAATAACATTGTTTTTAAAAATTAAGGAAAATGAAATTAAGTTAAAAAACTCTTTAAATCATTCCATTGTGTATATATATGTGTGTGTGTATATATATATATATATTCCATATATACACAATCTTTCCATTGTGTATATATGTGTGTATATGTGTGTATATATATATACATATATATATACATATATATATATAATGGAATATTACTCAGCCATAAAAAATAGTAATACGGTCAGAGAAAGACAAATACCATATGATTTCCCTCATATGTGGAATTTAAGAAATGAAACAAACAAGCAATGGGGGAAAAAGAAAGAGAGGCCAACCAAGAAACAGACTCTTAACTACAGAGAACAAACTGATAGTTACCAAAGGGAGGTGGGTGGGGGATGGGTAAATAGGTGATTGAGATTAAGAAGTGCACTAGCGGTGATGAGCACCGGGTGTTGTATGGAAGAGTCGAATCACTAAATTGTACACTTGAAACTAATATTACATTGCATGGCAACTGAAGTTAAAAATTTTTTAATTAATGTTTATTTATTTTTGAGAGAGAGAGAGAGAGACAGAATGTGAGCCGGGGAGGGGTAGAGATAGAGGGAGAGAAGGAGACACCAAATCGGAAGCAGGCTCCAGGCTCTGAGCTGTCAGCACAGAGCCCAATACGGGGCTTGAACTCACGAACTGTGAGATCACGACCTGAATTGAAGTCGGACGCTTAACCGAATGAGCCAACTCAGTTTAAATAAAAATTAAAAAAATATGGTATTCAAAAACAGAAATTTATCCATTCCCTCATTTATTCAACAATGATATACTGTCTCCTTTTTGCAAATTCTATGCTAGTACTAAGGATATAGTACTGAATCAGTTAGATAAGACCACTGCCCCTACAATGATGAAGAGAGATACAAAATAATCATAGAATTACAATTTTAATGAGGATGTTGACTGCAATAAGAGCCTATAAGGATTTCGATCTGCTCTTGGGCAGGGGTCAGAAAGAGCTCGTTAGGAAATAACTTCACATGTGCTGACTCAGTCCTCACATCAACCGAGTGAGACTGGTATTGCTCTAATCATCCCATTTACAGATAAAAATCCGAGGAAAGAAGTATGAAGTATCTTAATAAATCAGACACTCCATACGGGGTAGATTCAAGATCCAAACCCAGGCCATCTGGTTTTAGATTCTGCTTTTGTCCACTGTGCTCTGGGCATTCCTGTGCATGGGGGCGGGGGTGATGACCACACTCCAGAGAGAAGAGCGTGAGGTGAGTGAGGAACAAGTGCTCTACACAAGAGCTGTGCTGTTCAGGAGAAATGGGAGCCACATATGTAATTGTAAATTCTCTAGTAGCCATGTTACAAAAAGTAAAAAGAAGCAGGTGGATACGGCACCCTGGAAAAGTGATTTGGCAGTTTCTTATAAACTAAACATGCAAATACCATATGACCCAGCAGTTGTACTCAAGCATTTACCCCACATACATATGAAAACGCATATTCACGCAAAATCTGTACAGGAATGTATATGGCAGTTGAATTCATAATAGCAAATACGAGAAGCATCCCAGGTGTCCTTCCGCGGGTGAGCAGTTAAACAAAGTGTGGTACATCCTGCTGACGGAGTGCTATTTGGCAATAAAGAGGAATGGACTATTGAGGCAGGCAGTGACTTGGATCAATCTTGAGGGAATTATGCTAAGGGAACAAACCAATTCTCAGAGAATATGCCCTGAATGATTCCATTTATATAATGCTTTAACATGAAAAAATTATATCAATGGAGAATAGACTAGTGGTTGGTAAAGGCTGGGGCGCCAGGGAGGAATGTAGCACAGATACGGGGTGGATGTAGTTATAAAGGGGCAACACAATGGATCTTGGTGATGCAGAAGCTGTTCTGAATGTTGATGTGGTGCTACCTATATAGGTGATAAAAATATATGTGATAAAATTGAATAGAACTAAGCACACACACACGCGCACACACACACACACATGAATACAATTAAAACTAGAGAAATCTGAGTAAGATCGTATCGCTGTCAATATCCTGGTAGCAATATTGTGCTGATGAGATATTACCACCGGGCAAAACCAGATAAAGGGAACACAGGACTTCTCTGTGTTATTTCTTACAACTACCTGGGAATCTAGAATTATTTCAAAATAAAAATGTTAATTAAAAGAAAGGAAAGGGATGAAGTGCATTTTCTTCTACTTAATCCAATATATCTGGAGTATTTTCATTTCAACATATTAGGCAACATAAAATTATGGAGCTATTTCACTTTTTTTCATATTGTCCAGCTGAACTAGCCACATTCCAAGTTCTCAATAGTCAAATGTGGGGTACTGGCTACCAAAGGAGGCAGCGCAGTGTACAGAACACAAAAATAAGAAGTGAAGACAGAGCTATAAGAGGTAGACATGGGTCAGGTTACTGAGGTGGCACTTGTAATAAAATCCAGACTGTTTGCAGCGGCCTACGGAACCCGGTCATACGGCAACCTCCTGCCTTCTCCCTCCCTCGTTCTTCTCAGCCACACTTGCTCTTCCTGGAAATGCCAAGCAGGCTCCAACCTCAGGAACCTTGCTCTTGCTGTTTGCTCTGTCTGGAACCCTCACCCCAGAATACACTAAGAATCCTGTCTGTGCAGATGTCTGTCAGAAGGTGTTTCCTGACCTACTTACATAATAGAGCAAATTCTACTCGTCTCCAACACTCTCTATCACCCATTATACTGTTTAATTTTCTTGACAGTATTTATACCATGGGACATTCTCTATATATACTTGTTTATTGTCAGTTTCCCACAGAGCCTGGAACAGTACCTGGTGCACAGAATGCATCTAGTGAATATTTGCTGAATGAGCTGTTTGATGAACAAATTAATTATATTTTTTTAATGTTTATTTATTTTTTGAGAGACATAGAGACAGAGCGTGAGCCGGGGAAGGGCAGAGAGAGAGGGAGACACAGAATCCGAAGCAGGCTCCAGGCTCTGAGCTGGCAGCACAGAGCCCGTTGCAAGACTCGAACTCACAGACCGTGAGATCATGACCTGAGCCGGAGTCGGCCGCTTAACGGACTGAGCCACCCAGGCACCCCCAAATTAATTACGTTTAACTCTTTCACTACTCGCAAATGCCTTAAATAAAATTTACGTTTTCCTGGAATTCAAAAACTGATACAATAAATACCAGAAATTGGGTTAAGTCTACAGGATTTTTATTTTTTATTATTTTTTTAGTCTCTGAATTTTTAAAAGGCAATGAACAGAAGAAATCTCTGTATGTCCCATAAAATCCATAAGATATTTTTATTACAAAGATTGAGCTTTTAGTTAAAAGATTTTTTAAGGGGCGCCTGGATGGCTCAGTCAGTTGAGCGTCGGACTTCAGCTCAGGTCATGATCTCGCAGTCCGTGGGTTTGGGCCCCACGTCGGGCTCTGTGCTGTCAACTCAGAGCCTGGAGCCTGCTTCAGATTCTGTGTCTCCCTCTCTCTCTGCCCCTCCCCCACTCATGCTCTGTCTCTGTCTCAAAAATAAATAAACCTTTAAAAAAACAGTTTTTTTAAGAAAGAAAAAAAGTTTTTTGTGTTTTTTTTTTGACATTGCCTCTTATTTTTAGAGAACTTATTTCTGAAGTAGATCATTTATGTTTTGTTCCTGTGTTTATGATCAATTAACGTATATCTTGTCATAAAATTCACTTTTAACCAAGTAAATACATTTATAAAGTCTGAAAAATGGCATCCACTAGTCCTAAAAGTGCTATCAAGGCCTGCTAGTACATCAGGCCTTCTACCTTCTGGGGAAGAATTCTCTACTAAACCCAAGCAGACTTTCTTTTTCTCTTGTACTTCCGTCATTGCATCTGATGCCTTAATTCAACACCTATTGCAGTCTACTTCTATCAAAGATATTAATGAAAATGTTCTCATTCCAGGAAGGCAAAAACTGTCTTTTTCTAAGTGTCTAGCAAAATGCTTTACACTTCTCAGTTGGCCTTAGATAAATATTTGATAAATTGAATGAATTCTGTTTTGTTTTAATAAGGTATGCATACATCTAGTCTAGAAGACTGGATAGGCAAACGTTGGCTAAGATAACCTCTCAAACACAAATTCATATCATCCAGCATTTTTTCCAAAAAAGGACTAATATTTATTAAGATCCTATGATATGTTAAAGATTTTACATGTGATCTCACTTAGTCCCCATAATATATGGAATATTATTAACTTTGTCTATGAAGAAATGAAAGCTCATAAAACAATAAGTAGCTTTTACAAGATCTAATGGCTGTTAGATGCCAGGATTCTCTCTGTCTGTCTAGCCCCCAAGTCTAAAGAATCATTTCATACTTTACAGTAGTAATACTTCAGTGTAGCTTATACTGACACAAGGTATATATTTTGTTATCAAAGTTACCCAAAGGTTTTGGGCCCCAAAAGAGAACATTGATAAGCTAGGACTTATCTACAGAAATGCAACCAAGATATGTTTAGCTTCTAAAGCAATATTTCATGTCAGATTAAGCCACTGGAGAATTTTACCTAAGAAAATAGCAAATGACATTGCATGGTGAGGAAATTGGCCTCAACCAAAAGAGGTGTGGCCATCGTTGTACTTAGGTCTTGGGAAGTAATGTCTAAACACTTGGGATTTCCCAAGTGACAGGAGTCTCTGTTTTTCATGGTGGACCCTCTGGAAAACCTGGCAAATCCATCGATCATGCTTATGTAATGAAGCCCCAATAAAAACTCTGGACGCTGAAGCTCACGTAAGCTTCTCCCTTTGGCACCACCACATGCGTATTGTCACAGGTCGATGCTAGAAGGGCAACAGGTCCCGAGAACAAGGAAAGCATCGCATTTGGAACCCTCCCAGACTCTGCACTGAGTCTCTTCCTTTGGCTGATTGCTGGCATCATTTCCCGTGTAACAGCTGTGAGTAGGTTTCAGTTAGTTCTATGAGTTTTCTAGTGAATTATCAAACTTGAGGATTGATTTGAGAAACCCTGAACATAGAATTGATGTCAGAAGGAAGGGTGATCTGCGTGGACTCTTTAACTTTGTAGTTGCACCCTAACTCCTTGTGGTTGGTTCAAAAATTTGGGGCAGACTTGGTGGTCTGGAAGACTATACCTTCAACGATGTATACTAACAATAATACAATAAATTTAGAGATCTCTAAAAAAATGTATTATAGCATATTAAACATTGGTTGGGGAGAGGAGCATGTAAACTGACCTCAAATATTCAAAGTATTAACATGTAGAAATACTTGGTATTGCTCAGAGACAAAACTTGGCTCAGTGTAAGAAAGAACTTTGTAAAAATTAGAGTTATGCGAAGATATCATTAGCCGTCTGTGAAAGTAGTATGCTTCCCCAACCTCTGAAAGTATTAACTTCCAGTGTAGAATGCTACCAGCCAGATGTACTGGTAAGGGCTTCCAACTGGTAACGGTGGATGATTTTTAAAATATCTTCAGACTCTGAAATTCTGCAATTTCATGCTATTTCTTCAAAATAGCAACTGATAAAGCCATGCTTACATGTTTAATAGATTAAGGTCTTCAATTTAACTCTTAAAAAATCTGTTAATTTTGTTTAGCTTTAAAATACCAGGGAAAAATGGGGTGCACTCAGAGAGAACATTTCAACTTATGTAGTGCTGGCTCAAATTATCCATATATGTTTTTGTCATTATCTGGGCAAATTAAAGAATACTTACTTTCAGACATTAATGTTTACCTTCTCTGAAAAAACCATTCTATCCCCAAAACAGAATTTTTATGATGTACTATAAGAACTGGTATTTTGTTACAAATCAATCAAATTACAGAAAAGTCTTTTCAAATGAATCATAAATGCATATAACAAAATCTAAGATTGTCACTCAAGAACAAACTACACACGTAACAATTTAATACAAAATACATTTACATGCACTCCATGAAACCGTTTTTTTTTTTTTTTTTTTCATGTTGTAATATACCACTCAATGTTGTTCGCATCAACAGCTCAGGATATATTCCTTCTGAGGCTTCCTGAGTAATTGCCAGTTCTTTATACTGAACTGAATTTTTAGGTTCTTAAGTAGAACTCCTAGAGTATGGGTTTTATTGAATTATCAAAACTTAACTTGTTCTTTAGTCTAAGTTGCATTCAACACATTTCTGTTAATAGTCTAATCAGCACAGAGCATTGTCAGAGCAAGCAGCACTAAACCACCTTACCTAAAGTAGCTAATTTTTATGGACCTGATATATTATGAAATATGAAATAAAATAATAAGAATCCCATCATTTGAGAAGTGTAATAATTCCGGTCCAGCCATGCCCAGAGTCTATTACTGCTATTGTTCTGTAGAGATTACAAGTTTGGGGTTGCCTTGGGCTAAGCTTGTCGATTTTTACAACATTTTGCTCTAAAGGCTTAGCCTGTTTCAGCCTGTTCCAGGTTCCTAACTTAATAGTTACAAGAAAGATACTATCTAAAATAATACTTTTAAAGTTACACATTAGATTCAGGACCTTACTTAAAACAGAACTTTTTAAAAAAAATTGGTAATAATAATAATATGTTATAACAAAGCAGTATGTCTACATTCTTACTTTGGGAAGAAAAGTAGCAGGAAGAAGATAAATATAAGTGGGTCACAGACTCCCACATTTCATTTTGTAGATTTATGTCACATCCCGGAAAAGCTTCTCCAATTTCTGATATGGTATTACAATAAATTGAGGGAGCCTTAGAAATTGAAGAGAACTCATTAAGGTAATGCAGTTCTCAGAGTTTAAGTAAGATCTTCTCCAATGGTTTTATGCTAGAATATGGGTCTAATTTTAGTGATGTATTATTGAATAACTGGAGTATTTTATACATGATACCATAGCTTTGAATTAAAAGTACCCACAGGACATGGAAAAGTATTACTTATTTATCCCCAATAAATATACGGTAGAAAGATATACCTTATTTATATCTGGCAAGGGATAAGAGATTAGAGTGCTATCACAATGAGATAACTATAAATTCAAAATCTCTAATTTTCAAGTTTTTTAAAGCTTATTTATTTATTGAGAGAGAGGAGACAGAGAGAGAGAGAGAGAAAGAGAGAACGCGCACGCGCGCCTGCTAGCACTAGTGGGGGAGGGGAAGACAGGAGGAGAGACAGAATCCCAAGGCTATCAGCTTAGAGCCCAATGCAGGGCTCGAACTCACTTAACTGTGAGAACATGACCTAAGGCAAGACCAAGAGTTGGACACTTAACTGACTGAGCCATCCAGGCACTCCTCCAGTTTTTAAAAAAAATGTTTATTTATTTTTTGAGAGAGAGGGAGAGCACATGTGAGCAAGGCAGAGGCAGAGACGTAGGGGGACAGAGGCTCCAAAGCAGGCTCCGTTCTGACAGCAGACAGCCCAATGTACATTGGAACTCGCGAACCCTGAGATCTGACTTGAGCCGAAGTTTTAACTGAGCGAGCCACCCAGGTGCCCCTCCAGTTTTTTTAATGAGAGGAATCAAAAAGGCAACCAGAAAGGTGGCTATTTAAAAACCCATACATTTCTGAAAGCCCATAAACAACCACAAACTTTTATTTCCGTTCCTAAGAACGCACATATATGTCTGTTTTTAAAAGATAGTTGAGATTTCCTATCATGCTTTCATATTTTTATCTCAACTCTGCATTCCAGCAGAGACAGGGATGTACATCTTCTTGGAGTAGGTGGAAATAGTTCCCATGCTCCACCAGAAGATAATTCTGTTGCTTTGAATTGCCCCTGAAATCTAGTTCCATATTAATCTTCCTTAAAGTTCTTATAAGGTGAAGGGTCACCACAAGAGTCTGGCCGTAATGCAATACTCCTTATTTTTTTCTGAGAATGACCAATGATTATTTTAGATTAGAGAAGTTCTACATATATGCCTTGTATTTGTGCAAGGATACTTCCCCTAGAATTCTCCATAATTTAATCCAATTTCAAACATATGAGTGGAATAATCCAGAGTTTGATATTCACTAGGGTAATGGTGCTTGAACTTACTCAGTTGGTAGAATCACTAAAGATTAAGCTGCTCTTTTTGAAATAGGACAAAATAATGACATATTCAATTCCGACATATGAGGTTGTGATATTTTATTTCTAGATGATGCAACCAATACATACTTACAAAATCACAAGCATCCTCCCACTTGGCCACAATCAAGACAAGCTTTCTATGTGTTTCTTGGTAGGATGTACACAATACCATTTATGAGCAAATCTTGGTCAAACACAAACAAAAACAAAAGCAAAAAGAACTCGAACAAAACACCTCATTCTAGCTTTCAGTTTACAGGAAATTACCCGTTGAGAAGAACATGATCAACAACACTAAGGGATGCAATCAGCAAAACCTAGAATGAGAAAGAAACTGAAAGACAACTGACTCCATTTTACAACAAATAACTTGCCAAGAACTAAAAGAGGACACTTAGAGACTGAAAGCGACTTTAGAAATATGTCAACCAAATGCCATATGTGGCCCGTGTCTGAATCCTCATTCAAACTGTAAAAATAAATAAATAAATAAATAAATAAATAAATAAATAAATAAATAAGACCACCAGGAAAATGTATACAGTTAGGCAATGTTTGATGACATTAGGGAACTACTATAAATGTTTGCAGGTGTGATAATGCTATTGCAGCTTTAAAAGTAGTGTTCTATTTTTAGAGCTACATACTGAACTATTTATATAGATGCGTGTATTTTATATGACAGGTGGGCTTGCTTCAGAATAACCCAGGAATTTAGGAATGAATGAATGGTAGGTATAGATGAAACCAGTTTGGGCATAAATTAAATGAAAATTGAATGGATGGGAATATATCTGAAAGAAATGAAATCACCATGTTAAAGACATATCGACAGCAGCATGTTCATTGCAGCATTATTTACAATAGCCAAGATATGGAAATAACCTAAGTACTGTTGATCGGTGAAAATGTTACACATATAATATTACTCGGCCATAAAAAAAATAAAAAAAGAAGGAAATGCTGTCATTTGAAACACTATGGATGAACCTGGAGGGCATTATGCTAAGTGAAGTAAGTCCAACAGAGAGAGACGACTACTGGATGACCTTGTACGTGGAGTCTGAAAACAGATTGTAGGTTAGTGGCTGACTAGGGGCTGAGTAGAGGGGGCAAAATGAGTGATGGTGATCAAAGAATATAAAATACCAGTCATAAAATGAGGAAGTCCTGGGGATTTCAGACACATGGTGGAGACTGTAGTTAACAATACTGTATCATATATGTGAAATTGCTAAAAGAGTAGATTTTAACGTCTCACTGCCAAAGGAAAAAAAGAAAGAAAGAAAAAGTAACTGTATAACTATATGAGATGATGGATGTGTTACCAAGCGTGGTAATCATTTCACAATATATTACATAATGTTATATGTCAAATACATCTCAATATAGCTCTCAATATAGAGAAAAAAGATGTCAATTGCCCCCCTCACCCTCCAAAAAAACTTGAAGAGTTAAACCTCTATATGTGATGAGCATGTAGAAGTTCATAGTGCAATTCTTTCTAATATGTATCTATTTGGAATTTTCATAATACTGGCTCTTTTAAAAAGAAAGTGGATTATCTAAAATATATTTCCATTAGTAGTATAAGCATTAGACCAAAAGAAAATATAGCAAAAAATACATATTGGAATAGAAATACTCATTGGAACAGAAAATTCAGCTCATTTAGTAATATTTGGGGGCTGGGAGCATTCTGACCAGGGTTTGGGTTGAGAAGACCTAAAACGAGTCTTCTAGAACAGAGACTACTGAAGAAGCAGAGCAGAAAAACCATAACAAAACTGATCTATCTGACTTATGTGCTCATAGAAGCAAAGAGAAAAGATTAAGATTAGCTGGAAGGTTGAAAGAAATCCTCCCCTCTTCACCTTATTTCACAGACCAAACACTAAGTCACACCTTTTACAGAAGTACCGAAAACTTTATAGATTGAAGGGAATGAGTAGAGGAGATTAGAGGGTAAATAATTAAAATAAACACCTTTATCATATTCAAAACAGCATATATTAGTCTCTTCTGTGAAATACTGAGTGTTTAGACAGAGGCTGTGTGTTCATCTCTTTAAGGGTCCATATATATTTTCCCACTAATCCTTTCAGATTGATGTCGATTTTGATGTCTGGTTACCCAAACCATTGTCAATATTTTGCCTGCTATTTTGCTAGTTTTCTCTAACTGGGAAGGAACAGTATTGTTCATAGTCAAATAATATAAGACATCACGTTACTAATTCCATCTGAGCATTTGTATCAAAACTTGAGCAAAACCTTTACCCTTTCGTTGGCCCATCCCTGGTCTTGAACTAATTGGAGTGTATTTGTTTGGATTATAGTCAAATTGAACCCACCATTCAATCAATAATTGAACTATGCTCCTAAAATGCATTCTGTTTAAAATTGAAGGAAAATAACACAGCTTGACCCTTGTGAAGTGTTATGAAGAGCTGGAGTCAAGTGGAGACTTCTTTTATTCTGGTTCGAGTATTTTGTTGCTATCTTAACCTTCGCTGGGCAGAGTCACGAATAGCTACATAAAATTCCTTTATCGTTGTTGCTTCAATGTGAAGAGGTCTTATTAACACAAAGACATTAAAATTGAATTGAGTCTGTAGCTAAACATTTAATTTTAATGCTTAGAATAACGTAAACTGAGAAGATAATAGCTATCATTTACCGAGTATGTATTTTAACCAAACACTGAGCTAAGGACTGTACATGAGCATTGCATCTATATACTTTCTCATTATTTACTGATTGGCATTCTAAGAGATTATCCAGCCAGTTGCTTCCGTCAAACTCACCACTGTTTGCTCCAGACTTTGTGATGGCAGTGAGCAAAATTATTGCAGCTTTTAAATACGTATCCTGCTGTGGGCTGGAGTCAGCTCATACTGATTCAGAGACTATTCTGTGCATCTTTTTTCCCTAACTCCATGTTAAGTGACATCATATCGCTAGTTTAAATGGCCGTGGTGGGAGAATGTACACTATGGATATTAGTAAATGTCATTATTTCCCCCCATAGAGCCCGTTGCTAGACATTTACTAATACATCATGGTATGTATCCTTCTTTCATTTTCCAAGAAATGGAAATGTCATCGGGAGTATCCAACATCGCCTAGTTATTGCTACTGCGGTAACAGTTAAAGTTGGGACCAACTTTGAACAAATAAGGAGAGAAAGGAAAGAAACTACCGCATCACGTTCCACAACTAGCCATGCCCCAATTTGTTTGATTTCTTGAAAGGATGAGATATGGGGGGCATGCGTTCAGTAACTGGGTGGGAGGTAGAATTGGGGAAAGACTCTCTACTTTGGGGTCAGCAAACTATGGCCTGTGTGTTAATATAGCTGACTTCCTGTTTTTATGAGTAACATTTTATTAGAGCGGAGCCTCACCCATTTGTTTATGCGTTGTCTATAGCTACCTTCACACATTACTTCACAGAAGTGCAGAGTAATCGTGACCCAGACTGTATGGCCCACAAACGCAAAAATATTTACTATCTGGCCCATACAGAAGAGGCCTTCCAAAATGACTGGGGCTGTGATATGTTTGACAAATGGATGATATTTTATTTGAGGTTAAATTCTTGTGAAGATGAGGCAGAAATAAGCTCAGTTTCCTTGTTTTCTTTGTTTTACCTTCTAGTAACGAAAGCAGACCCAGAAATATAAGCTACGTCTGTACATTTTATTGTATCTACTCATGCGCATTCATCACAAAGGGTAAGATTTCATTCATTATGTCGGAAACACTCATTACTGCTCTCACTGGATACCCAGACCCTCTACTTGGATCTGTTTATTCAATTATTCATTCATTTATTCATTTGACAAATATTTATTAAAGGCTACTAGGATGCAGCCTACTAAGTTCTAGGCACTGGAAGTATTCTCACGAATACCCAAAGTTCCTTTCCACATGGAGCTTATATTTTAGCGGAAAAAGCATATAATTGCTTGCATGTTGTCTACTATCATATCAAGACATGATAAGCATTATGAAGAAAACTTAAATCAGGAAAGGTGCTAGACAATGAATGAGGTGCTTTTTAAGATGTTTAGGGAAAGAAAGCATCTCTAAGCAGGTGATATTCAAGCAGAGAAACCAGAATAAAAGTAAAGGAGTGAGCCATGCATTTTTGGTGGAAGGAACAGCAGAGGCTAAGGCTCCCTAGCGGCCATGCACTCAGCTGTGAGAAAAAGCAAGATGGAGAATGAAAAGAGGGGATGGTGATGTCAGCAAGGTAGGCAGGGACAAAGTAATCCAGGGACTTGTAAGCACCGTGAAGAGTTCGTATTATATTCTAATTACATGGAAAACCACCGGGAAGTTGTGAGGAGGGTGCTGACTTCAAATGATTTGCCTTTAGATTAACACCCTATCTCCTGTGCATAGTAGAGACTAGAGTGGGTAACAAGAAGGAAGAAGACCAGTTACAAGGCTATTGCAATAATTCAGGCAAGAGATGACCTGCATGTATAGATTTTAGGGGTTACTGGGAACCACGGGAAGATAGTTAAAAGGATTTTGGATTGAAAATTCTTGTAGACTTCCTAGGTCTTATTTATAACAGTGCTAATTTAGGTCCTACTATATAGAATAGAAATAGGGAAGAATTCAAACATTTATTCAACAAACACATTGATCATTAATAAGAGAACAATAGGTGCTTGTACTTGAGATAAGAGGCCAAAAGAAGTTCAGTTCAGTGGAAGGTAATTGGCAACAACTGGGTTCCTCATCTACGGGCTCTCTCTCTTAGTTCCTACAAACCCCCCTGATTCTGACCCCAACACCCTCCACACTGCATTCACGCCACACTCCAGGCCCACAGCTGCTCAGACTCAGGACATCTGAGGCTGCTGCTCTTCAAGATACTCTTCTCATCTGGAGTTTGAGAATGGAAGAGATGGATTAAAACCGAATACAGCTTCTGTGGTGCGTGCACACATGCACACACACAATAAATGCACGTATCCTAGTTCCAATGTATAACGGTTGAATCTTCTAGGTCTTGCCTTTTGTGAATTTTACCAATCTCTATTGACACAGTTATGTGAGTCTTCAGCCAATTAAACTATGGAATTTCTTTACTTAATGTTTTAATTATGGTGGTCTCACCTGTCCCTTGTTCCTTTCTTACCTTTTCATTGTAAGGTTTCAGGTGAAATGCACTAAAAGTTTCAAACATTCTCTTAAAGGTGTTTCCTATTGTTTGACAGAGAGGGACATACGTTCTCATATTAACTCTACGGTTCTCCATGTTGCCATGGGTATTGCAAATTCAGTGTCTGCTCTAAAAGTTATGATTCTTTCTTTGTCCTGAACAAAAGGCAGATCTTTCCTGGTTTCCCAAACCAACAAGATCCAAGCCCTGAGAGAACATTTGGGCATTTTAGTAGAGTAGTGGCATTGTTCCCGGCAACAGAGACCTGCCTGTGACTCCAAAGGAACCTTTCAATGTCAGCTAAAATCTGGAGTTTATAAAAAGGAGATGGAGGGGCATGAATCAATTGGCAGACAGGTCCCAAAGCTGAGAATAAATGTACCAAGCTAATATTCCTGAGAATACGGTTTTTGAAATCTGAACACCGTGGAAGCCAAATTGTAACACAAGGCACTTTGATGTGACTTAAAAATTATTTAAAAAGCAAGGAAATGGTAATGACTGTGGCAAGTTTTATATATGTTACATATAAAACACATAAGTATATATATGTGTGTGTGTCTACATATATACATACATATATATA
This sequence comes from Paguma larvata, assembly GCA_030068075.1. Lineage (NCBI taxonomy): Eukaryota > Metazoa > Chordata > Mammalia > Carnivora > Viverridae > Paguma > Paguma larvata. Next base: position 127,063,327 of record CM057824.1, on the reverse strand, counting down.
TGTATATGTATATATATACCATCTTGGTGGTGTATTTTTAATTTTGAAATGCCCTAAGCGTACAACCTTGCCCATATTTTCCGTAGTATTACCAGATACAAATATAAAAAAGGAAGATAAAAAATAAAATGGAGACATGGTAATCCTCTCGAAGGTGTCTGTGAGCTGCACTGGGCTTCCTCTACCTCACCAGCAAGGCTTCGGAGAGTGCCTCGGGAGCTCGGGAAGGGTTCAGTGTCTGTGACACTGAAATTGAGGCCAGCTGTAGGTCATATTCACGTCCCAGTCACAGGAAAATGAACCTGTGAGACAGAACCTAATTATCTGCTAAACCAAAAGCCAGTCTCAGTTCAATAACTTACGACAGAGCTAGCAGCCAGATATAGTGTTACCATGGCAACGCTGGAAAAAGCTCCACTGCGGTTGAGAATAAGGAGGAAAAGAAGGAGACTGTAACCCTAAATGTGCTGTAGCCGTTTGATCTCAGACAAGTGGTCTGTCTGGAAAACCAGGTTATTCTATACATGTCTACCATTGTCCATTCACTTTAATATCTGCTACAATTACTGAAAAGAGAAATGCAATCACAATGTCCTCTGGGTTTAAAAATAGCCCACTAATAAATGGCTAACTGGGAATTAATTTTAAAGAGAAATGCATAAGCTTCCTCTTTCTCCTCCTCCATGGCATCCCCAAATACAGATAAAGCAGGACACAAAGGGTGCAGATTCTTGAATACTTCATCATTGTAATGAATGAGTTCCGTGTCCACAAAATGCACTGTCATCCTGTCTTCCTCTTATTCCCAAATGCCGAGATACCTTTGAAAGAAAACTTTTGGGAATAAAGCAAAAATATTTGCTTTTTGAAGGGGAAGGGGTAGAATCGAAGAGTAAGGGGGAGCTAATTATCCTTTGTGAACTCCACCTAAACTTTCAAGTGAAATAATTTCCTGGAATATCCAGTTAAGAAGAATCAAACACTATAGGGAGATAAGCCTGACAGGTTGGTCATTTTTCTTCTGGCCAGTTCATCTTCGTAGTTCTTTCTGGAACAGCGCTGGATTTCTGAATTTAGGAGATGATACAGCTTATGCACATAAAAACTTCAGAAGCCGGTTATCATAAATACTGTGAAAATGGCATCTCACTAAAAATATTTGCAGAAAAAGAAACGAGAGCTTACCATACAGTCATATGCACTTGGAGGAGAAATTCAGAAGTACATTCCTTTCTCTCTCTCTTTTCAATCCTTCCCAGTGGAGACAAATCGTGCTAAAGCTTGTCAGTTACAATTATTGGATCTCACCATATTTGACAATTTTGATATGCCATTAATGATGCAATGAGACACACCTAGCACATAATGTTATCACTTGGGCTTGCTATCCAGTTGTAATGCCAAATTTGAATCACATAGATATGTATGTATAAATATATAGATACAGCAGTGTTTCTTCATGTATAACTCATAAACATATTGGGTTTGGAATATGGACAGGAAGGAATATGGAGATGAATAATATCCTCTTCATATGCATGAATAACTTTGCAGTTATGCAAATGAGAAAACACAAAATGGAAAGTAGGTTTCTTCTAGCAGAAATATGACTAAGAACGTAGCCTGAAATTTGCCAATATATTAGAGTCACTTACAATGTCAGTGAATTTTCTTTAAGATGCCACATCTTTTAAAACATTTTATCCTGCTCTATTATATTTTCACTATATAATTACGTAAGTCCAAACTTCAAATTTACTTAAACTACCATGATGCATGAAAAGGAGCTCTAGTCTTTTAAAAAGATAAAAGGTGGTAGTAGTGGGGTGAGGGGCCGACAGAAAAGCAACATCAAAGGGTGAAATGAATTTTCTGATTAATTTCCAGGTAGAAGTAACCTAACCTCTGCTCCTGACCCTAACTTAATTCCTTTTCAAGTAAATGGAAGCCAGAAAGTGTGCCCCTTTCTAAGACAGATGTTTCTGTGATCTGATTATTAAGAGGGTCTTATTAGTTGCAAAGATGCCAACAATACGCTCCAATACACTGTTTGGGTCCTATTACTCATAATATAAGTAAGTTTTTCTTTTAATCTTCCCTCTTAGGTGAATTAATTAGTTAGAAAAGAAAATGAAGCAATTTTATCAGAAAAGCATCTGAAAGGGCTATTGATTTAAATGCTTTTACATTTTAGCCTTATCGCACACGATTAGCTCACAGATATGAGCTTAATAATGATGCAAAGCACCAGATTTCACTGGATTCTCTGTTCCACTTGGATTCCCAGGAACGATATTGGAAGCACTAACAAAGAAATAGTACTGTTTTTCTCACAGTATTCCTTTAGACAATCTTGCTAAACTGTTCCACTGCACACTTCTTTAAAAGCACCGGTCTCTCCTGTATTTTTGTAAATAGGTGTGCTTGTACTTTTGTTTATTTCTAGCTATAATCCTGAAACCCATCCATAAGTAAGAATTGTGTGAAGCATATGCCCCATCCCGTATAAAGGCATTAATATGTTCACTTAACATTAACCAAATACGATAAAATGATTTGTAGCTGAAACTAAGTTTAAAATTAAAACTAAGTTTATAGATTAAAATAATCTGCTTGCCATATGGAAAGTACTCAATGCATTTGTTGATTGAGTGAATAAATAAACTAGACTATCTGCTAAGGACTAAACCAAAAGAAGAAAAAAAAGTTTGAAAGAAACTTAACCAAAAAAAACAAAAAAAAAAAGCCAGACCAAATCAGATGCTACTCTTGGATAAACAACCTTGATTGAAAAAAACTTCCAATTTTCAGACATTCTAAATTAATTCATTAGGAAGGAAAAAGAAAACAAAACTCAGAAATATAGTTATCACTATTGGTGCTACCATTTTAAAATGGACTAGAACATTCTAGAATACATAAGAATTTAGTATATAATAAAGATTTCTCATCTCCGATTTCTACTTTCTCCCCATTAAGGCTACACACTGTTTTTTGGTCCTCACTAACCTCTGCTAATATGTCTCGTTGGGTATTGGTCTTCCACCCTTGAAAAATTCATGAAATTCTTCCTTCGGCAGTAAAACTACATAATGCTGCTCTTCAAACGCCTAGATTGTTGATTAAACCTCTCTATATTGGTCTAACTGGTGCTTTGGATCCTCTGAAATTCCACAACATCCTCCTGTTGTCAGCTAGATCCTTGATGCTTCTTGAGGACACGCAAACGTCTCCAGAGTTTTTCCATGCTCGGATGATGGGCTTTCTTAGAAGACGGTGACGGGTGGAGGGTTAGAGGGGAAGGGTGCAAGTTCAGACTCCTTCCAGTTCTCCCCTGATATCATTGTTACAAGCATCTACAAAGCTGCCTCCCCAGAGTTCCGAGAGGGCAGTGACCATAACCTTTCCGGCCCTTGTATCTAACTCATCTAACAAGAATCTGTTACTCACTTCTCTCCCATAGAAGCTGCAACACAAGGAGCCAAATATACGATGTTCTTCATCTACATCCATTTCCCCCCCTTTCTCTTAGACTCTAGGGGGGCTTCTCACTGCCCACAGCCAACAAAGTTTCCTGTTGTCCTCTGTGATGGAAAACTACTGCTAGCTCATATCCTGGACTATTCTCTCCTTCATGGTTAACTTTAAAAAATTCTACAATCTAGGTCTCTAGCATCAGGTTAATATTTCTGGCCATGTCCCTTAGGGATTAAAAATAAAGCCATTTTGCTCTCGGGACCCTAGCTCTCCCAAATCAGAGCAGCTGGTTTTGAGCTTATTGATTTGCTAAAACTTTTTGGAAACATCATCTGCTTTTTGGAACTTTAAATCTTCTGTTGACTGTTTCTTGATTGTGTCTGCCTTCCTTATAAAGCAATAAATGTCATTGATTAAATGAATAGAGAAAAATAAAGCAACAAGCATGATTTGGTGAAGGAATAACCTTGGTTGAAATTTTCTAGGTATTATTCCCCTACATAGTTAACCATGGCTCCATCAATTCTGTCTTCTAAATATTCCTCTGATCTCTCCTTTTCTCTCCAATGCCACCACTTTTATTCAGTCCATTATCATCTATCCCAATTAATATCCCAAGGAAATCATTATATATAATTATATAAAAGTGTATTTATCATCAGAATACTATTTATTTTAGAGAAAAAAGGATGGAAGAAAACTCAACTAAACTTATGAATGGGCTAGTTAAATTATATTATACCAAAGCAGTAACATAATGAGCATATGCTAAAATGACAATATGTGGGAAAGTGTTCATTTGGTATTTACCAATTAGAAAGGAAGTTTGAAGTGATTATGAAAATATTGATTGTATGTGTGTGTGTGAACAAGAGGGAGAGAGAGGGAGAAGGTATGAGTACATACTACATGATAATAGGAGTTATTTTCTGAGTGATGAGATTAATACATTTTTCACTTTTTTTATTTGTGTAGAATTTTCAAATTTTATAATATGAGTTCTTGTTATCATGTGCAGGTAGAGTTTTATTCATTTTGTAAATAAATGAGTTGTCTTTAGAATAATATGAAAATATTTTTAATTGACTTAAAATGGATTGATACTACTAGTTTAATAACATTGGAACAGTATGTTTAACTCCCTTTGTAACCAGTAATATTATTTTCCCAGTTGCACATAAAAAAATTCATTATTTTCAGGAAATGAGTACCTTGAGGACAGGAGTTTGAAATAAGATATGTTTTCATAAAATAATGTTATAAAAAATTTCTACCTCTTTCCAATCAAAATATATTATTTAGGCTGAGGGCTGAGATACTATGATTTTGTTTTATTAATTATTGAATGCTTCAGGAGCACCCAGGCAGGCTCAGTTGGTCAAGTGTCTGACTCTGGCTCAAGTCAGGATATCATGATTTGTGGGTTCAAGTCCTGTATCCAGCTCTGTCACAGCTTGAAGCATGCAGCCTGCTTCCTATTCTGTGTCTCCCTCTCTCTCTCTCTGCTCCTCTCCTATCATACTCTGTCTGTCTGTCTCTCTCAAAAATAAATAAACATTAAAAATTTAAAAAAAATTATTGAAAGCTTCAAGGTTTATGTTCACTATGACAGAGATTGCTAGTTTTCCTACAATATCTGTTCTCTTCATCTTCCTCTAGGGTTTAACTGGGTGAATGACTTCCCAGAAGAAAGTCTGTATTTCTATGAACACACTCCACAAGAGCTTTGTGTACCTGACGACTAAGTTCTATGGGTATAGTGATAGATGTGTATAAAAATTCCAGAAATGAACTTTTTAAAAAAAGTTTTTTAACATTTATTCATTTTTTGAGAGACAGAGACAGAGCATGAGAGGGGGAGGGGCAGAAAGAGAGGGAGACACAGAATCCAAAGCAGAGTCCGGGCTCCAAGCGGTCAGCGCAGAGCCCAACATGAGGCTCGAACTCACAAACAGTGAGATCATGACCCAAGGCGAAGTCAGATGCTCAACTGACTAATCCAACCAGGCGCCCCCAGAAATGAACCCTAAAAGGAAGTGTCTTTATTTTTCTCTTCTTATTCCTACTGACTGAAAGTAAACAACATGATGGAGCTCCACTGGTCATCCTGAGATTACCAGGGAAATGAAAGTCATTTACTTTTTATTTTATTTTATTTAAAAAAATTTAATGTTTTATTTACTTTTGAGAGAGAGAACACGAGTGGGGGAGGAGCAGAGAGAGGGAGACAGAATCTGAAGCAGGCTCCAGGCTCTGAGCTGTCAGCACAGAGCCCGACACAGGGCTCAAACCCATGAACTGTGAGATCATGACCTGGGCCGAAGTCAGATGCTTAGCCAACTGAGCCACCCAGGCTCTCTGGAATGAAAGTCATTTAAAAAGAGTATCGAAATAGAAGCAGCATAGGTTCCTGACCTCGAAGTGCTTAACTAGGTTTCTGGGAGAATGATTTTCATAACTATGTAACCACCTTCCAGTTTCCACTGATTTGTTCACATCTACTTCTGAATGTCACAATAACACTATAAATCCAACACGTCTGATATCAAACCTTTATTAACTGAAATGAGAACCAAGGAGGCTCTGATGCTGGTTCATAGAAGGATTTGCATGATTCTCTCATTCTTCTAGTGTCAAAAGGTAGAGAAATTTAATGTCATCTTCTATTCCTTTTTTCCTTGCCACGACCCGTACACCCATGCAATCTACTCAATCATTAAGTCTTCTTTAGTATACAGTCAAGAGACTTCTTACATTTACATTTTATTCACACTAACCATGTGTAACAGTTCTTAATTTCGAGGTGGTTTAGTCTTTATTGAGAATCTTATTAATACTATTAGATTATTTCCCCTAGAGCAATGGCATCCTTGCTTGAAATATTTCATGTAATCCAATGGGGACATAAAACTTCAAAAACCCAGGGTATGGGACCTCGGGTTACGAAGCTCTGGTTTGGATCTTTTTTTGTTGTTGTTTCTTCTTGTGTCTAATTGTCCCCAAAACATCTTCTCATTACAACATTCTCTATCCAATTATTTCTCAATTGGAGTGTTAGTTGAACATCTAGGAGGCTTTACAGAATGTATCTGCATAGGCTCTATTCCAAAACTAATGAGTTGGAATTTATAGGCTAGCAAGAGTGGTGTATCTTCATAAGTAGTTTTGATATGACTTCTAAGTTGAGGTCTTAAGTTACACTGACCTCTGATTAATCTTGTATCTTTCATTATTGCATCTTTCTCCCAAATCTTTAAAAGGTTCCCAGTGCCTATCACACTGTAAAACTGCACAATTACCGGAAGAGCCTCTGTGAGCACTGTACAGCCTCTTTAAGCCGATCTAGGCTTGCTCTTCAATTGGCTTTTTATAAAAATATACCCAATCTTCCAACGAAATTGAAAGCCAAGCACGGTCCATCTATTTTGTTCCTGTACATTTATGCATAGTGCATATTCCTCCTGAAGTCCAACCCTTCCATCCCTCCTTCTAGAAACTCTTCCTATCTATCACAGAGCTGATAAATACAGTCTCTTCTAGGGAATTTTCCTTGCTTCTCGATAACTAAGTAAATATCTCCCCAAACATTGCAAATCCCAAAGCATTGTGTTTTTGTGTTCTTTCTGGATCTATCACATTATAACTTGGTAACTTTTTTAAGGTTTTCTTATTTTCTCCTAAGAACATAATATACCGTGAAGAAAGACTACTGACTTCATTTTGTGTTTCCCACATACCTAGAGCAGATTCTTATTTTGTATAGATAACGAAAGAATGGAGGGATAAGTAGAATGATGGCTACAAAGATTTAAGGGTTAGAAGTGGCTGGTTCATAATAATCTGTAATTCTACTTGTCTGTGGGACAAGTAATAAAGAAAACTCATGGGGCGCCTGGGTGGCTCAGTCGGTTAAGCGTCCAAATCTTGGTTCTGGCTCAGGTCATGATCTGGTGGTTTCATGAGTTCAAGCCCTGCATCGGGCTCTGTGCAGGTAGTACAGAGCCTGCTTGGGATCCTCTCTCTCTCTCTCTCTGCCCTTCTCTCTCTCTCCCTGTCTCTCTGCCCCTTCCCCACTCAAGCTGTCTCTGTCTCTCTCAAAATAAATAAATAAACTTAAAAAACAGAGAAAAATCACTACCAGACATTGTGGTAATCTTTCCATACTTGACAAACACAGAGAGGGTGCTGCTCAAATTTTCCACGAATAGTTGTATTTAGAAGATGTAAGGCTTCACAGAGTTTACACCACTCTCGTAGAGGGGAGCAAACAAAAATACCGAGGAAGCAGAAGTTTCTTCCTCTCTATGGTTTTAAGGAAATGGTAGTGTTTTCCTAATGGTGGAAGATATCCCACAGTAGGTTAATTTGTTTTTAACTTTCAATGGCAACCTCCTAAAATATCTAAAAGTAACTTCTTTTCCCACTAGTCAAGTGTGAATTTATTTCTGTGCCACCTGGATTGAATGTTCAAAATCACTGAGGCAGAGTTTAATGATTCACCCACCCAATACAATTAAATGCATGCTATTCATAATAAGATAAAAACAGAGAGGGAGGCAAACCATAAGAGACTCTTAACTGTAGGGAACAAACAGGATTGCTGGAGGGGAGATGGGAGAGGAGGATGGGCTAAATGGGTGATGGGTATCAAGGAGGGCACTTGTTGGGATGAGCACTGGGTGTGAAATGTAAGTGATGAATCACTGAATTCCACTCCTGAAACCAATACTCTACTATATGTTAACTAACTTGAATTTAAATAAACACTTGGAAGAAAAAAAAATAAATACATGCTATTCTTTATTGACTCTAGAAAATGTGAACCTAGTGTTTATGCGCAAGAATATAAAAGTACAAATTCTTTTCACAGGATTCTTGGCTTTCAGACCCACTTGACCAAAGTTCAAAATCACTCCATAAATGACATTATGTATTATTAAATTATCAAAGGTTAATCTGTCTATGTGTGTACACAGCTTGTATTTTTAAATCACAGAACATATTATAAAAAATTTGTTAAACTAAATAGCAGTTGCTGTTACTGCCATATTTTTAAACTATCAGTATATCATGGTTAAAATAAACACTGGCTTATTGGTGACGTTTTTCTTATATAAAATTTTAAAAATCAATTTTTCCATTCTCAGATTGAAGAAGGAAGTAAGAATGTGGTTTTATAGCTAAAAGGGGCAATGATATGACTGAAATAATCCTCTGATGATCATGAAACTCCCAAATAAGTCTCAAGAAGACATAAGAAAAGGCTTGGAGTAGTAGCCCAAGATTTGTGCATTGAAATTGATTTCCATTCAAATCAGGTCTTTTACTCTTCTTGAAAATGTCAAGGTGTCAGCCTTGGCCATTACAAGACTGTGATTTATAGTTGAGACAAAGCGATAGTACCAGCTGACTGTCTGCAGCCACAGTACAGTGTCTGGAAAGGCTGCTGATGACAGCCATTGCTTTTCTTAACCAATCGGCAAGCCTTAACTAAAACCCTGGGCTTTCCCCCTCCATCTTGATAAGAAAACACTAAAATACAATCTGGAAAATTTACTTTGTGGGAAATAAACAAGCGTTGAGGGAGGAAGTAGGTATAGTACTTTCACAGAATAAATAACAAACGTTATTTATGGTAATCTATATTTCAGACAGTGAGAAACACATATTCATAATAGGAGCATAAACAGATGTTCCAAATATGACAACTTATTTTAATATACTTGAAACCACAGCATAATTTTGTAATTTGATTAATTAAGAAGAAGAATTGTGAGTGTTAAAATCAATTTTCAAACTCTCTAAATTATATTTATAGCATTGCTCATCTGCATCACAAAAAAAACCCCAAAATGTTTTGCATTAGAATCATTATTCATAGCAAATTCATCTTTCTCATTGAGGAAGATCCCTACATAGTCGTTCTGGATGGTATAATGTTTAAAACTGCCCAGGTCGTACTATGATAAACAACAGGGCCAAGAAGGGCCCTCCTTATATAAAACCATATAATGGCTACGAGCATATATAGATGTAATTATAAATATAATTATAGATACATATATAATACCTATATAATCATATAATAGACACAATTATATAGAGATATAATTATATATCTATATTTATATAGAGAGATATAATTATATCTATATTTATATATATATCTCTATATAAATATAGCCAAATAAGTTGTCCTATCTCTATATAATTACAGCCATTATATAATTTTATATGATTAGGATGTCAGCAACATAAAACTCCCTAACATTAGAGGTGAAAGTTGAAGGGATATAAAATTTTCTGTAACAAAACAGCCTAAGCACACGGTGGCTGAGGATAAACACTGGACTACAGAACATAATCACTACGCCTTCCTTACCAAACGCCCATTTCTAATGATCCTAAATAATTTTTGGAATGTCAAATTCTCAAATGAGTCCAAATGCTGACTTTCCTGATGTATGCCATATATTAAATGATCATGATGGAAGACAGTGTGGAGGTTCCTCAAAAAATTAAAAATAGAATTACCCTAGGACCCAGCAATAGCACTGCTAGGAATTTACCCAAGAGACACAGGAGTGCTGATGCATAGGGGCACATGTACCCCAGTGTTTATAGCAGCACTTTCAACAATAGCCAAATCATGGAAAGAGCCTAAATGTCCATGAACTGATGAATGGATAAAGAAAACATTGTTTATGTATACAATGGAATACTACTTGGCAATGAGAAAGAATGAAATCCTGTCATTTGCAGCAATGTGGATGGAACTGGAGGGTATTATGCTAAGTGAAATAAGTCAGTCAAAGAAAGACAGATACCATATGTTTTCATTCATAAGTGGATCTTGAGAAACTTTACAGAAGACCATGGGGGGAGGGGGAAGGGGAGGAGGGGAAAAATGTTACAAACAGAGAGGGAGGGAGGCAAACCATAAAAGACTCTGAAATACAGAGAACAAACTGAGGGTTGATGGGGGGTGGTGCAGAGGGGAAAGTGGGTGATGGACAGTGAGGAGGGTATTTGTTGGATGAGCACTGGGTGTTTTATGGAAACCAATTTGACAATAAATTATATTTAACAAAAAATAAAGTGCAGTTAATTTCCATGATACACTCATGGTTGCAATTTTCTGCTACAGATGTTTATAGTTACAATGCTTAACAAAGCACATTTGGACTAAATAAGTTAATATTGCCTGTATGTTCATAGGGTCCACTAAGTTCACCAGGACAAACATATTGGATAGAAGCCTATAATACATCGCTCTGCTAAGCAACTTGGAAATTTGTAGTGGTTGTTGGGAGCCCTCTTATATTTTGCCTGTTTGAATTACCTTCACCTTCTGCCATTGACATTAACCTTGCTACGTTAATCTTGTTCTTCCTCCCCTCATAGCTTGTCCAATCTGAGTAATTCTCATCTGGACAGGAAGTGGCTCCAAAACAGAACCAATCAGAGCCTTTCTGTGAAATGAAATTGATGGAGGGACAGAGAAAACCTGTTTATTTTTTTCTTCTGGAATCACAAGCTCTAGGGATGATGCATGATGCATGTCTAGAGTTGCCAGTGGCTATCTTTGCCATCACATTGAGAGAACGTGAGAATGAAGTCAACCACCCGAGAATGGGGTTAACACATTAGAGTAAGAAAGAGAGAGGGACAGATATTGGGATAGAGAGGGAGAGGGGGAGAGCACCTGGGTAGAAGAGGAGGAGAAGAGAAGCAGGAGGAAAGGAGGAGGGAGAGGAGAGGGAGGGGGGAGAAGGGGGAGGGAGGAAGGGAAAGAGATGATGATGAGGTACATATACAGTTTCCTAATTTGAGCTCGGTTTTGAGCTTTTGCCATCAAAAGAGTCTGATTAATGCAGTGATTAGGTTAAGGCAATTCTTTCCTATCCCTTTGACTTAGGAAGTCCCCTGTAGAATGGAAAAATACCCAACTGTCTAATCTCATACTATTTTTTTTCCTGAAAGTCACTTTAGAAGCATTGTCCTCCACGTCTTTATTTTATAATCATTTGTGAGAAAAATGAAAAGAGGGAGGTTCAGTTCCATAAGATCACTAGTGGTAGAACTGGTACTACGAAGTGGTCCTCTACCTTCTACTTCACTGCTTGAGTTCAGTGGTGGCACTTATGATGCAAACGTTGAAAACTCCAAGTTTATTCTGCATATTTTGTTAACTCCCAGAGAACAGCCCAACTAGAATGCTTTGGTCCTTTGACTAAGTAATGTAATTGCTACTTCATGAAATTGCATGATCAATGTTGTTGTATTAATTCACTTTAAAAAAAAAAAACACTAAATGATAGCCTTTTGAGAGGGATTGAAGTCATATGTAAATACTGCATTTTGGTCCGATTATTCTGAAAATAGCATTTTTATAAACCATAATTATTAACATTTTCATGGTCTATGGTTTTTAATCATCAGACCTTTGCATAGTGTACGGAATCATAAGAACAGAACATAAGCACTGCGAAATCCTAACAATACCCCATATCTTGCCCAAAGCAAGTCAAACTATATGGGTAGTTAATTCGTCTACAATTATAAAATAGGACAAACACACAGAAATCTCATCTATAAAATATAAGAGAGAATAAACTACCAAACTACAAGATTTATGAAATGCCAACTACACAAAAAGTACAAAAAGTGTTAAATAAGAAAGATATCTTTTGTAGACCATAAGCTATTTGCAAGAAGAATATCTCTTTTTCTTTCCTATAGCTGGCACTCAGGAAACGTTTGAAAAACACATTTATAGTAAATAATTTTAAGTGCCCCTGGTACTGAAATAATTTCCCAATGGTGTCTGCCTCTCACCGTTTGGGACAGTGTATACCCAGTAAATTTTGGTGATGAAAACAATAGTCTGTGTAGCAAAGGCAAGTACTAAGACCCAAACAGGAAGAAATTAATATTCACTGAGTGTTTTCTTGGTGTAAAGACTAGGCTAAGAAATGTACTGAGATTATTTTATTGATCAATCATTAAGCATACTGAAGCCCTTGATATTAAAATGCCATAAAAACTTAAATAAATGGGGAGCACTTGGGTGGCTTAGTCAGTCTTGATTTCAGCTCAAGTCATGGTCTCATGGTCATGAAATCGAGCCCTGTGTAGGGCTCTGTGCTGGCGTGGAGTCTGCTTAACAGTCTCTCTCTCTCTCTCTCTCTCTCTCTCTCTCTCTTTCTTTCTCCCTCCCTCCCTCTCCTTTTCCCTCTCCCCTTCTTCTCTTTCCTTTCCTCCCACTTGTGTGCATACACATGGACTCTCTCTTCCCCAAAAACTATTTTGAAAAATTAAAAAAAAAACTTAAATAAATGGAAATCAATTCAGCTGTTTCGTAAATGACTCAGGCTATATCTAAATGCATTGAGGGCAACAACTACTTTTTATCATTATATCTAAAATTCTATAACTAATATTCATACATCTGACGTTTCATTTTAAAGCCAATCAAATTTTGTTAAATGATCAAGTCTTAATTGGCCACAGTGATCCCACGTGTTGGTGTAGCCTTAATTCACTGAGTTTTTTTTTTTTAAAGCTAGGTATACATTTGTGAATAAATGGATAAATTAATGGATCACCAGCTCATTTTCAGTTGATAAATTATATTTATGAACTGGCAAATCCCACAAGTTTCATTCTCAAGCAGGGTCTTTTCACAACAGCAACAAAGATGTGTTACTAGTGAGTCCAAGTTTCTATCCTCTTTATAACTTGTAATCCCTGAGACAGAGAAGTACAATCTTTTCCAATATCTATGTTAATTCTAAAGGAGAACATTAGGGGAAAAGCTACTAGAATTTCAGTCTTGAGTAGGCCATACTGGACTTTAAATGGATTTTATAAGCAGTTACTTATCTCCACATTAAGACTAATGAAGTACATATTCTTACAGATATGGGTACTGTCTTACCCATAGACATAGACATAGGGTATAGACAGTACCCATATCTGTAAAAATATGGATAGATGCACATGTCTTGTAGATAAGTCAGGGGTAAAGAACATTTTCTAAAGTCAAGAAGAGATATGGTAGGGGTAATTTTTTTTACCTTTCAAATGTGGCATCATATAGTCTTATTATTTATCAGCAATTTTCTCATTTGGAATCATTTTATAGCATTTATTTAAAATATTATAAATCATAGAAATGAATGGGAGGAAATGAGCTAGAAAGAAGATGTAAGTTGAATATGTTTCTCCCAAAGTAGTAAGAGCACTTCTGTTATGGTATGTCTAATTATTGAAAAATACATTATCTCTTTGTTTCATGTATATACTTAAGTGATTTTAGTCAGGGCACTAGGTGGCCCTCAATAGAGCACACCCTATAGAAAGAAAACACATTTTCTTTAAACATAAGATACAATTCCTTTGAGATCCTGTTAATCATTTTTTTTTCTTTCTAATTGAAAAAGTCACCACAGAAATTAGAGTACGAATTTCATTATTCTAGAAAGAACCTTAAAAGTTGACATGTCTTTGAACAATTGTCTCAGAAATCCTTTTTTAAGTACATTTTCATTTTCTGGCATGGCTTGAATTGAATTCTAAACTTTCTGCTGCTTGTCCTCTAAGCCTCTCTGGTGAATTTAAATAGGCTTCCCTATATATTTAGTACATTCAAGAATTCTTTGTCACAGTGCCTACTCTGCTTTATTATTAGAAGGCTGTCTCGGAAGTCCAGCAGCCAGTTTGTTTTCTGCCATTAATAAAGAGTCTACTTTTTTTCCTCACTTCTTTGAAGAAGTTGAAAAGACTCCATGTTGGGGGGGGGGGAGCAGAAGAGAGACAGAAGTGAAGTGAACCGACTGTAGTGTAATCCTTCAACAAAAAATGTTGTCTCATGTAGAAACCTCCCCAAGGTTTACAAATGCACAGGCTGGGCTTCTAGTGTGATATATAACAGAGTAATAACTTAGCTACAGCCAGGTTGCCCTCTCCCCACTAAGAATACGAAGTCTACTAGGAGAAAGACATTAGGTTTATAAATCCTACAGAACCAAATACTTCCACCGTCTAGTGTTTCAACACCATCCGACTCTCTTACTGAAGATGTTTGGAAACTGGAAAGATAATCACAATGTAAATCTACAATTTCTCACAATTCACTTATATGTCTAGGAAAATAAATAGAAGGGTTTCAAGAAAGACCTACCAATTTGGATGTACAAAATATTGATGTTGACTCACGGCCTAGGGAAAGCTAATTCAAAGGCAAGGAAAGATGATTCCACAGAATAGTCACTTGGTGCTCACAAATCATCAGACACCTACCAACAGAGAGGGAGAAACTTCTTAGAAAAAAAGGAATGGTTACATCCACCTACATAAAAGAAGCCAAAATACCTTAAAAGACTAAGATGAAACCTAGAAGTTACTATTCGTATTTAATTGACTTAACTGATATACAGTCCATGATTATTCATACACTTGTTTAAGGAATTAACTATTAAGGGAACAAACTTAAAATAACATTACTTATATGAACAATGAAATATTTATGTCACCATTTGAGAATTTTTCACTTTCAAATTCCCCATAAAACATGCATGAAATTAGCTGACTGATTATATAAAACTAATCTTAAATTCACTTAATATCATTATGTTCAAGTTTTACCTGCTTTTAAAATTCCACAAGTAAAACATTACATACAAGTTAATATTTCTGGCTAGTAATGCACTGCCTCCAGTAAAGCTACATTTAACGTCGAGAGATTTGGGGAAAAAGCAAAGAAAGTTGAAGCCAGCTCACTGAAAAACTGCTGTGGACGATTTTAGGACAATATTTCAATTTTTACATTGGTTTTATTGAGACTTTTTAAAAAATGACAATACATATACATATATTATATATATATATATATGTGCATATATGTTTCAGTGTGTATTTATCACTGATTATCAAAAAACTAAGTGTGGAGATGACAGACAATAGCACCTAGGTTTTTGCACACTAAACATGTATTTTCAGAGCTACACTAGAAAGTCTATTTTTCCAACGCTTACGAATGCCCAGGATTTTTTTTAAAACTTCTCTGTATTAGAAACTTCATTTTCCTTTCCCAAATACAGTTACTAAGAGATCAGTGGAATTCGAGTACCGAGTTAAATGTCTAGTAAGAAATTAAACAAAAGAATCCAAGTAATCAAAATGATGCCTGCACTTGCTGCCTACAGGAGTGAAGGCTGCACTGCATGTGTAAGTGGCAAGAAAATTTGGGCGTTAGCTAACCCTTTATGTACTGTTTTCTCAAAACTCATCCAAATATGACAGCTTGCAAAACCATTTACATATTTATCAGGTGAATTCGACCAAACTTAAGCATGTCCATTTGGAAGGGAATGGAAGGCAGTATACACCTTTTCTACTTTCATTAGTAATTAACTTGTACTATAATTCCCTGGTGATACTTATACCTCTTCTAGAGATTATTAATGTAGCCTAATGCTTAAATGACTTAAGAATATCTCTCTATACCTCTTCTTTAGCTTCTGGAACACGAAAGTGTTAAGGACTTCCATACTAAGAAATATATTGATCCCATGAACCCTGAAATGAAATATAATCATATTTAGATTTGGCAAAATTCCAAAAGTGGCTTCCTTGATGGACCCTAAAAGACTTAAAAAAATGCCAATTTGGAAAACTGACCTTTTCCTTACAGAGATTAAAAGTTAAATGCATGAGTATCACAATATTAACAGAGCAATACAAAAGAGACAGAAAAAACTCGTACTTCATTTGTATTTGATAGATTTTAAATTGATAAGTTTAAAGTGAGTGATGATTTTTAAAAAAGGTACTTGAAGTTCATAGTAAATTAACAAACAATGTGAGAAAGGAAAAAGAATCGAGCGGAGGTTAGTATATTTATGTAAAACACTGATTTGCTATTTCAGAATTAAAATGTGAAAATAAGCTGGTGTCAGAGAGGAGGTGATTCCTCATTTCCACCGCATTGAGCAAGCTCGCATCGGCAGCAGACAGCTCTTAATATATGCGTCTGGCTCAGGCTGGTCTCCCAACCAGGAAGCCATCACCGAATTGTTAATATCACTGCTTTTTTTTTTTTTTTTTTTTTGTATGCAAGACACATCATTTTCTCGCTCTTTGTTGTAGATCTCTCCTTTTATTTTAAGCTTAGTATGATTTGATTTTCCAAATCATATTTTATACCCCCCAAACAATATTATCCTGTGGCAGCTTAGATAGAAATGCAGAAAAAGTCGCATCCATCTATCCATACACAGCATAAAGTAGTTTATATAAACAAAGTCACCCACTTATATCTCTACTCACCTTTATGGAGTGAGAGAAAAGCTTTATCAATGATGTTCTCAGAAAAGGTAGTTGATATGCAAGGTTACATTGAGAGGGTTCAACGAATGCATGATGATTAGTAAAAAATAGATAAACATCACTGCACTCTAAATTCAGCTCTGGTATCTTTCTTCAATGAAACAGAAGTTAATATATAGTGTAGTTCATAGATATAATAACATAGAAAATATTGCATTTTAAATAGCTTATATCTGATACCACGATAGCCAATAAACAACCATCCTTTACATTATTTTAGAACTAAATTTATGAAACATCTTTTACGTATTATTTATGATTGTGTTGAATCAGGTGTCTGCAAACATATACCTGTGTGTGACATTGCTTTATATACGAGGTAGTTTCTGATCTGATGTATAAACATTGCTGTTAAATATAATCAAGTTTCTACGCACTTGTAGATACATACACATAGAGTTCTTTGTATTGAGAAACCTGGGACTTTAAAATGGTTTAATTATAACAAAAGCATGGTTAAAAGAAGTAAAAGATAAATACTACCAAAACTCTTCACTGTTTATATTACCTCCTTTCAGATGGAGTTTTAAAACATATGTTTATACACACACATATACACAGTTAAAATTTCAGAGATTCTAGATAAATGAAATAGGTGATATACTTAATAGTAATCTGAATAGGTACAGTGTGGGTACGTGCTTAAACATATTCTATGTGGCTTGTATAAGATGAAGAATATGTTTACAATATTGTATTAATTTTTCAGGAAATACAAGTCATGGGTGATTAGAATCCTATGATATTTCAAACATGAGTAATTGTAACAAATCCAATGAAAAGGTGAACAAAGACTCCATACAGTGTTCTAAAGTACATTCATAAATTTATTTTAACAATGCAGAAGATAACACATAATTTATAGCACCCACGTAAAGCATTAGAGTTAAGAGAATGAAATCATTTTGGTTCTTCGATTATGGAAACTCTCTCATCTCCATTTTGAATCTTAGTATCTGCAATATTAGTCTAAAATCTGTAAAGAGATTTAATATATTGATTCTACTTACAAGAAATAAATATTTGGCGTGGCAATGGCTGATAACGTTCAAATATGACATGTTAGTTACAGTTGGAATAGTTTATAAAACTAAAATTCTTATAAAATGAAAACTATGCAGTTCAGATTCAGCTGATAGATGAATAGAGCAGTCTGACTTCATAGGTAGTGTTTGCTAATTTATCTCACATAGCCTCATGAGATATACAAAGTACAATGTAAAGATGAAAAGGTACCATAGTTTTGCTAATTACTGATGCCCCTTACAACCAGAGAATGCCTTATTATAATAAGACATATAAAGTATTTTGTCTGGTTAAAAGACTAAGGAAAACTCTGGCAATAAATACCAAGTATAAAATAGCATTCTCCTTAAATCAGTAGTAAAATCTAATAGGGTCAGTAAAGAAGATTGCAAATGATTTATTTCTAGGCCTCGAGCATGATTAGAGCTATACATTACATATTCCGAGCCATAATTACATGGAGACACATAGGATTTATTTAAGTAGCTAATGTATACATTTCTATGCATATGAAAGAAGTTATAAATATAAACCACTCTCTTCATTATTAACTAAGGAGGTATCCTCTTAGACTATCTCAAAATACATCAAAAGAAGCATTTTAAAAACACCTGTATTTTAACTTTGCTTCTGACATAGTTATCTTATATTGCTTTTATATCGTCTTTATCATATAATACAAATGCTATTCAGTGCAACTCTATAATCACTTTTGAGTACAGTTTCTGAAAATAGTATTTTTGGGGGTGGGTCATGATGAAAACATTGCTGAGTATAAAGAAGAGCATTGTTCTTTTCTCCTAGGCAGAATCTATGTATGTTCTTTTGTTCTGGTGGTGACTGCAGACAATGAGTAAGGTCCAAAGCTGCTGGTTCCCCTCCGCCTAGGTCCCAAGAGCCTGACTTGTGATGTTACTAAAATACCTCACAAGTTAGGGTCTCAGGGACTAGGAAAAGTCTGGTTTGATGCGGTAGAATTCTTCTTCCAGTAATAAGGCTAGCTTAGAAATTACAGTTGGGTTCGGTTAAACTTTTTCCTCTAAATACGAATTCAAACACATACGTAGAAATATATATGGTATATAAAAGTTAGGATTAGCTGAATATTCACGACGACCATTTATAGACTAATTCCGGACCTTCAAATAAGGAAGAATATGAGAAACAATGCAGACAGTGAACAGTTAAGAGTCATTCCATCAGATCCAAAGAAAGCGACTAAAAATGGGTTAAAATCTGTTTCTAGCAGATTTGTACAGAAACACCATAGCCTCTATTACATTAAAGAAGGATTATATGCCAGTTAATGGGACCCTAATTGAAATTCTGTTTCCCATTACACTTCTCTACAGTACAACTGTTAAGGTGGGCCAAGGACATATAACACTTTAAATCTGATTTAAATATATACTGTTGCAGTTAAGAATAAAACGAAAACTTTTTTGCATGTCATAACTTAATACCTCTGAAGCTTGATTTTTCTCTTTGAATCTCCAAACTATTCAGACAGCAAATATTTCCATGCATACTCTGTAGCTATTTGAGCAATGCCACTTAATAAACATGTAACTTAAAATGCTGGCAACATGAGAAGAAAAAAAAAAAGATTCTATTTCTTAAATAATTGCATTATAAAACTCAGCACTTTTGAAAATACACAATCCCAATCCTGTATATTCACTGAATTTCCTCCGATCTTTTAGCCTTGTTTGTGGTTCAAGAACAGAATTGGTACTTTAGGAATGATCCAAGGTTTAGTAGCATAAAACGCAGGGTATAACAATCGGACCAGCCATAACATAAAAGTCCTGGCCACAGAGGTGGAATCTGGTTCTTCTGAAGTGGTTGATCTTAAAAGGGAAAAGAGGAGGAAAAAAAAAATGGAAAGAATTAGAATGTTTTCCTGTAGAACAGGTGAATCATCCATTTCCAAGTAAGCTGCAAGGAAAGCTGAACAAAATATTTGCTAACTGGCCCCCCTCCTCCACCCTAGTACCACACCCCTTTCCAACCACCACCCCCCACCCCCTGTCCAGATCTTTACTTTGCCTTGCAAGACTTTAAATATTCTGCTCCATGATGTAATGCATCATTATATAAGATCTCTTTCTGTTTATCATTTGATTTTCCATACTGAATCCGTTATGGCTTAAAATAGTAAATAGTTAAAAAATAAAATAAAAAAGCAGCACTCACAAAAAGCAAAAAAATAAGACAGTCCTTAGATATAAGTCCATGCTTTTCCTTAAAACTGAATATGGCTTTACAATTTTTGACCACAGCATTCAACCAATTATTAGAATGAAAAATCTCACCCCCTCCATAAATATGACATTAACATAATTATACCACCCCCATCACGGAGACCCATCCTCCTTAGGGAATACATCTGATGCTCCAAAGATGGAAATCAGTCAGATTTTAGTTGCTCTCCAACGTACCTTTGCTTCTCACTGACTGACTGGCTTTTACCCTCCACGCACTCACACGCCACCCCCTCCCCTCGGCTAGACACGGATGCCCGAGCGAGCACGCGCGCGCACAGGCATACAGACACCCAGCGAGAGGCGAGGCAAAGCATCTGATGCTGACTCAGAGCGCTTCTGTGTGCAGGGGGTGGCAGCGGCTGGTATTTTCACTGCGCTCATCATTAACATTAACTCACAGTCTAGCATCCACCCTCTCCCAGACCTGCGGGACTGCAGCATTTGCATGACGCTGTCACTCTAGCCTTTGCAGGTCAGATGATAGGGGAAAAAAAAATAAAGAAAAGAAAGAAAGAAAAGGAGTGAAAAGAAAAAGCTCCAAGACTCTTATAAAGAGATGCCTTCATTTCTTCCAGGGGCTCCTTGTTTTTCTACCTTTCTACTTCCTCTGTGGCTATGTCTCAGTTGTTTGACATCTTTCCGGAAGAAAAGGTCCTGTGCTTCAGTGAGCCAGTAGTAGGTTGGTCCTCCCCTCCCCTCACACTCCGATCCCCACCCCTTCTCTCCCCTAATCAATAAGACAGATCTCCCAATGCAGTGGTGGACACAGGCTTGGACACAGGCTCATTCTGGATCCACTACCTCAGAAAGCAGGCAGCCAGGCTCCCATACGATAGAAAGATAATGCTAGCCATTCTTTACCGGTCCTAGACTTCATTCTATGCCTTCTTTTTCTGCCCCCCTCCCCACCCCGGCTGAAGAAAGAGCAAAAGGAGTCTTCCCACTTCTATATGAAGCCCCCAAACAGCCCAAGGGACGCATGAGTGAGACCCATCTGCATAGATCAATCATTTCTATTTAATAATGAACAAACCGACAATTTTAATAAAAATAATTGCTTAATATTTTTATTAGCTGTGCTCTCAGTTCGCAGGAATTATAAGATCTGCCAGGATCTGAATCATCAATATGATTTAAACTGTGTTGAAATCCTAATTTGCTGCAATAAAACCAACCGATGGGATATTGGTATATTTTTTATTTTTATTTTTATTTGATTTAAGAACTTACAAAAATAATAACAAATAGAAGTGTGGTGGCTAATGTGTAAAAGTTTTTAAGATTAAAAAACGCTTGCAGGCTGTAACTATTAGAGATTGAATATATGCTTACATAATATATGGATTTGTGTACATATATGAAAACCATCTACTATATACATTGCTACAAAAGGAACTAAAATATTTGGCTGAACACAGCCCTGTTTGTGCTACAGTGTTTCCCAACATGAAAGACGGACGATATGTAAGTATTTTTTCAGTTCCTTTGTTCTTCGGTTGTTCTTTTCAATGACAGACTGTGGTAAACTGCCTACCTTTCCTTTCTACATGGGTACTATTTCTGAATTACTTGCCAGACAGAACTAGCCATCGGTGACTGCAGCATAGAAGAAATACATACAAAGGAAAGAAAAGTACGGCCATTCGCAAGCCAGCGGTAATGCTGTCTGGTGCTGTAGAAATTTCAGTTTACTCACACAGACAGATCCCAGCATGCACTGCAGCACTGCAGGACCAACTAAGGTAGCAGTTTGGCAACAGATCTGTGGCAACAAGCGTGAAGCACAACCATTTGCAGAGGTTCCAAAGAAAACATCACACAACCCATAAAGAGAAAGAAGCGTCTGAAGCAGAAGACGTGTGTCTAAAATCAGCTCCGACAGGCTCCTGATTTGAAAGCAAAAAGAAAAGAGAAGGAAAAAGAAAAACTTAAGCACAAAAAACAAAAAGACAAATGAAAGAAGGGAGCACCCAAGGAAAACACGGAATTAAGTACACACTCTCGTGAGAGAGAGAAAGGCAGGAAGGAGAAACATAAGAAAAAGAGAAAGAAAAGGAAATGGAGAAAGAGGAAGAGGGAGGGGAATAATGAAGAGGAAAAAAAGGAACAGGAAGTAAAGAGCAAAGGATCACCGAGCACTGAAGCAACAAATAACACACGAAATTAGATTTCAGAAACTCAGGATTCAGGAATTGTGTTCAAGCTTAGAACTTAATAAAAAACTGTAACAGAAATTAATGCATGTACGGCAGAGCTTAAAATACTTTTTGTCGGTAATAGAGATGCCTGCTGACTCCTTCCTTCCTGTTCTACATGTATTAAATTAGTCATCTCTTAAGGTCTCTTTGCTCAAACCCATCTTTTTTATTTATTATTATTATTATTATTGTTATTATTATTATTATTTTAGCTGTCTAGCATCTTTGTCCTTTATGGTATTTTTTTTTCTAGACACTGCCCACAATACTCTGCATAAATTAATGCCATAGCCTCGCTATGGCTATCAGACATAAAATGTCGACTATTTTAATAATTGAACATGCGCTTACAGCAAACTCCCTACTGATATCTTAGCTCTGTGGACTGTCTGCAAGAGCACCTCACTCCTAGCTCTGTGAATCAGAAACAACAGATGCAAATACAACTTTTTCCCCCCAAATCCATGTCATCTCTTTTTCTTACATTCAGAGACAGACACACACATCACTCAACTTTACAGAAGGCATAAAAACACTAAGGAGGTTAGCAAACCGAGAGGAATAAAGGTCTGAAGAAAAATAATGATTATAACTGAATGGCCATGCACTTAAAATATTTATATCCAAACAGGAGTGAGCCAGTTTCAAGTGTCCAGGCGTCTGTCAAGACCACCATTAGGGCCAATGGGAACGCAGACTTGATTAAATCAATATTTGTTTGAAAGAAGATGTTGTAATCAATCAGTTCAATTGTCGCTGTCATAGATCTGGGTTTAAGGTCTCTTCTGATTCTATTTTCTCATCACCAATACTAAAACATTCCTAAAGGAGGTTGACTATGGCTATTTACAAAGTAAAAATTTTACTATTTTAGACTTCATTTAAGCAATGCAATGCAAGTATGGTCTTGCTAGATTAACTATTTTTACACATTATCTGAGTTTTGCTTTGTTTCTTAAAAAAGATAACCAAGATAGATCTGAATGTATATCAAGTGAAATATTAAGTTAGAGGAAGCAATAACTACTCTGAAATACTGTAACATAACCTGCCCTCCATCTTACTGCTAAGGCAGGGATCTTTTATTTCTTATAAAGGCCATTTGAAATCAGTGATATTATGGAAATCATATTTAAAAACATTGTAAAAACATTGGTGGGGTTTAGGATATAAGATGAAAAACAAAAAAAAAAATATATCTACAGTTTAAACTGATTGAAAAGGCTGCATGCAGAATGCAGTATGCAGAATATATTGTTTTTTTTTTACTAGTTGTATAATATTTTCATTGTTTTACTTAACCTACACTCTTCTAAAAAGGTTGCACATTTTTAGAAGAGGGTAGCTATTTTTAAAATGTGGCTATTAAAATATTTTTTTAACGTTTATTTTTGTGAGAGACAGACAGAGCATGAGCAGGGGAGGGGCAGAGAGAGAGGGAGACACAGAATCTGAAGCAGGTTCCAGGCTCTGAGCTGTCAGCACAGAGCCCCACGAGGGGCTCGAATGCCAAGATCATACCCTGAGTAGAACTCGGATGCTTAACTGACTGAGCCACTCAGGCGCCCCTACGTATAGCTATTAAATTAAAATTAAGTAAAAGTAAAAAGTCAGTTCCTCTGTTGCCTTAGCCACATTCAATGTATAATAGCACACGTGGCTGGTGGTTACCATCCTGAACAAGGCAGCTATAGAACATTTCCATCCTTGCAGAAAGTTTTATTGGATGGGCTGACTTAAACTGTCCTTGTGAAAAGTTTATACATAACTGATTATTGGGTCCCAATACTTTCTTTCCAGTCTATTTTTTTTAACTTTTTAATGTTTATTCATTTCTTGAGAAAGAGAGAGAGTGCAAGCAGGGGAGGGACAACTAGAGAGGGAGACAAAGGATCCCAAGCAGGCTCTGAGCTGACAGCAGAGAGCCCAAGATGGGGCTTGAACCCGGGAATCACGAGATCATAACCTGAGCCAAAGGCAGACACTTACTGGATTGAGTCACCCAGGCACCCCCTTTTCAGTCTATTTTTGGAGAATGAATCTATACTGATTTACTTAATCATCTAAATTTCTTCTAACTGAAGAACATCTAGTTCTTTTGTTTACTAATAGTTTTGAAAAATGCAAGATTAATTAAGGGGAGGAGTTTTATCGAAAACGACTCTAAGGGAGTTGGTAACAAAACCATCAGAAGACACACACAAAACACTCAAGCTAAATTCTCTGAATAAATCTGACAGATGCTTATTTGTCTAACCCTTCCGGAAATGAGAGCCGTGCTCTTTTTTTGTGTGTCAAACAACATGTTTTACGTATTTCTGTTTTCAGTAAAGAAGGGATGGAGTAGCAAAAATCCAGAGAAAAAGCAATTTTTAAAAATCTTGATCATATAGGGAAGGAACAACAGCTAAGAGCAGCAACAGCTATGGTTAGACTTTATATTTTTTAAGAGAAGACAAACAGTAATTAGAGGGTAGAGGAGACAAGAACCAGATGCTAATAAACAATGTTGATCAGGTTGGAAATTTTCTATTGAATAAAACAGTGACCAAAAAACACAAAATAGGTGTGTGTGTGTGTGTGTGTGTGTGTGTGTGTGTGTGTGTGTGTGTACCTTGTTAAGGTAATTTTGAGTTGCCAATCAAATTCTGGAACTAATTATCTTAAACAAAAATGTAAACATCGTATAATACAAATGTATATGAATTACTACTTTAAAAATGTTATGGTGAAGGATATAGCTGGTTTTTAACCAGGAAAAAAAACTCTGACCTATATTTTCCTTTCAAAGTTTAGTATTTGGAGTTGAGAATGATTTGGTGCTTAACTCCGACACTTTGGACTGGGATGCGAAAGGTTTATTTGTCAACCTAGAATTATTATTTTTTTATCTCTCTTTTGATAAGTGCAGAGCATCACAACTGACATGGAAAAATAACCACACAGATTTCCTTTTAGGAGCGATTCTTTAGCTCCTGGTATGTGAAATCGTCCATTCTTCTAGCTAGGAAACGTATGATAGTAACTCTCTGTGGTAATCTCTCTCGCTCTCTCTCTCCCTCTCTCTTTCCCTCTTCCCCTCCCTGCCTCTGCTTCCTTCAAGTGAGCAACCCCTTGCCAATCCGGCCTGTCATCATCAGTATCCACAAGGGGCCCCCATTCAAGCCACACCAGTGAAATGAGACTTGAGGAGAGCTTGTCTGAGATGGGGTAATTAAAGCAAACACATGAACTTGACGGAGGTCTTGAGGGGAAAGTGGCAGTAATAGCCAATGTTATACAGCCACACACAGGAACAAATAGAAATAGGACTTGAGGATGCCGGTGGAGTATTCTTTCAAAAAAGAGGCCAAAAAGAGAGGGGGGGGAGAAGCAGGGTATGATAATGAGAGGTGATTTGGATAGCATGAAAAAATGATGCCATATCAAATTATATGTAAATCTGGGAGGGTATTTCTCAATAGTTAGCAGGATTATACGTACCAATCATAAAAGAACATTTTTGCTCTGTTGATGTGCTTCCTAGCAGGTGAAAGAGAACAGAATTAATCTTGGCTTTTTAAGATGGGACATGAGTAGAAAGGATTTAAATGATATCAGATGACTTCAGAATTACTGCCATCTTTAGAGCTTGAATATTATGGCAAAGGAGCAATAATAGTTTATATTTAAGCTAACATTACTCTAAAAAAGTACTGTTTTCTTTATGTTCTACACACAACACTTTGAAACAAAGTTGGGAAGTGAGAAGGGAACTGATCTGAGTCGGAAAACTGGGTCTAGTGCCAACTCAGTAAATAATAAAGTTTATGGTCACAGAGAAGTCACTTAACTCTCAGAACCTTAGTTCCTGTATCTTTAAAATTAGGAGGGATACTAGGTTAATCATCAAGGCCTAATTCAGATCTAAAATATTGTGCAATGGAAGGGGAGTAAGCCTAGAAACACATGTTGGTCATTACTACTTATTATTTAGATATTTGCATAGATAATTCTCTCATTTGATTTTCATAGTAGGGTTTTGTAGCATCTATCTCCAGAAAGATAAATGACACATCTTCTTTATGTCCCAGTGGTATCTCCCCTAATAACTAAATCTCAAAAATGTATCATTTCAGGAGCACCTGAGTGGCTCAGTCGGTTAAGGGTTCAACTCTTGACTTTGGCCCAGGTCATGATATCATGGTTTAATTCGAGCTCCACATTAGGCTCTGCACTGACAGAGTGGAGCCTGCTTGGGATTCTCTCGTTCCCTCTCTCTCTCTCTCTCTGTCTTTATCTCTTCCTGTCCCTCTCTCTCTCTCAAATAAATGAATGAATAAATAAATAAATATGTTTAAAAATGTATCATTTCATATTAGCTGCATAATATGCTAATATTAAAATGTTACATTATTTTATGTGGTTTATCTTATTTAAATTTAAATTTTCATTTATTTGTAAAAATATATAAAATATTCTCATTTTCAAACTAGGGAGGTAGCAGTTTTCTAAGATTTAGAAAAATGTGTATACACTGTTATGCTACATGCACTAGGGAGAAGAAGTCAGTTTCCTTGGATAACTCATTTTTAAAAATTAGCCTATATGGATAAAAAATGTTTTTTTTATAGATTTTTTTTAATGTTTATTTATTTTTGAGACAGAGAGAGACAGAGCATGAGTGGGGGAGGAGCAGAGAGAGAGGGAGACACAGAATGTGAAGCAGGCTCCAGGCTCTGAGCTGTCAGCACAGAGCCCGACGTGGGGCTCGAACTCACAGACTGCGAGATCATGACCTGAGCCGAAGTCGGACGCTCAACCGACTGAGCCACCCAGGTGCCCCTAAAAAATGTTTTTGATTAATGGATCAAATAGACATATTTCAGCTTTAATAAGGAATTCAAAATGTTAGGCTAAAATATGTCAGTTTATAAAACTTCCTTCAGTAGATTTTAGAAATTTTAAGTAAAAAAACTCAGGGGTGCCTGGGTGGCTCAGCTGGCTAGGCATCTAACTTCAGCTCAGGTGATGATCTTGCAGTTCAAGAGTTCAAGTCCTGATGATGGCTCAGAGCCTGGAGCCTGCTTCAGAATCTGTGTCTTTCTCTCTCTCTGCCCTGCTCTGCTCATGCTCTGTCTCTCTCTCTCTCAAAAATAAATAAACATAAAAATATTTAAAAAATAAAAAAATCATAGGTGAATCATAGGTTTAAAAATCTGTCAACTACCAAATACTTTTAAAACATCTCTTTCTGCCTTTTAAAAGTACACATTTTGAATGCTGCTAAATTTGGGTGGAATAAACTTATTAATGGATAGTTATAATTCTGATTGCTCATAATTATTCCTATTCTATATTTTTTAGAGTTTCCTTCAATATGAAAAAATGTGCTAATTTCATACGATTTGTTTCATCATAAAGAAAAAAATATTTTATCGATTGATCATTAATTGGTAAAAATGGAGCAATAATGATTAAAAATGTATTCTAATTATACTTGTATTTCTTTTCTTGATTATTTCTATTAAAATAATGCATATTCTTGAAATCTATTATCATTTATTCATACATATTCTTTTCAAGACTAATTTTCACTTTGTTTTCTATATGCTCAGTAATAATTAGTATATTTTGCCTATTTTAATATATCCTGATTGATATATTTTTAGAAGTATAAACACTGTGAGAGAAATTTAACTTTTTAAAACATATTCTTTCATGAAGAATGCCACTATACTCTACTCTCAAACGTTATTACGTAGGTTTTCCACATAGGTTGCAGAAGTTTCCAATACATGAGAGTAGACGAAAATGCTTCTAGGCATTATAAACCTCATTTAAATATTTCTGAACGGTGAAGGTTCAAGTGTATCCTGCATTCCCATGCATTGTTCCCACCCTTTCCAGTCAATTGTATTGATCTGTTAAGGGTTAGAGGGTTCACTGTCATTGATCAAGGAAATAGCCTGACACAGCAAAACTGTGTGACAAGTCAAGGCGGATCAATCCCACCTTTGCTTCCTTTTGGATACATTATGGTTATTCATTTGCGTCACCTAAATTCCATAAGACATAGCTTAAGAAAGGAAACAGAGAAAGAATCACCTATTTTCCTGGAAAAAGTGATACATTTCTGGATATTCCCCACATTGAATTGCTTTTGAACTTGGTGGGCATCATATCACCTGATCAAATGCTTGGCTTCATTTTCTAGTTCACTTGAAAATTCTGTCCCTTTTCAGGATTTTACAAAGCATGGGGGGAAAAATTTTAAAAAAATGTTGAATTCTTTCAGAAAACCAGTGTCTGTTTGTAAACACATCATTGTAGCCTTCTTTTTCCAGAGCCATCTACCATTCATTTTCTTACTGCCTTGGTGCAACCGGCTGAGCTGCAAACTGTCCACTGGTCACAACAGCTTCTTTGTCACTTCAAGAAACTGGAGGACTCACTTTAAGTTGTCTTGGAAAATAACTTTTTAAAAAACCTTCACACAGGGGCTCCTGGGTGGCTCAGCCGGTTAAGCATCCGACTCTTTATTTTGTCTCAGGTCATGATCTCATGGTTCACGGGATGGAACCTCAGGTCGGGCTCTGTGCTGACAGTTCAGAGCCTGCTTGGGATTCTCTCTTGCTCTCTCTCTGCCCCCACCCCACTCTCACTCTCTCTCTCAAAATAAATACGCAAACTTAAAAACCAACCCTCAAACAATGTTATATAGGTATATTAATACACTTAAGAGGGTATTTTGTAAGACACTGTACTCTAAACCTCTAAGAGTTACTAGTACTTTGATTTTCATTGTCCTGAAAAGTTGTATGCTGTTTAATACCCTTCCTACCCTGTAAATTTTACTTTGGTAACAAAGTAAATATTCACAAAAATTCAAAACCCTCATAGCCCAAATGGCCCACGGGCCTGTCAATTTTTTTTTGCAGTCATATTTGATTATATTTCTTTATTTAGCAATTTAATTAATTTATTTTCTCTTATGTGCCACAAACCTAACTCATTAAGGAAAAGGGTCAGAGTTTATGTTCGGATACTTTGCCATTAGAGAGCTTTGAATTTAGGAGAAACATATTTCCATTCCTGTGCTGGAAAAAGACATGTTTTAAACTACACATTAAACAAAAAAGAACAGCTTTTCCATTACTAAATGCAGTGCTCAGTAGGACAGAAAACTTACTGGTTCTCTTAAATGCTAAACCTTTAAAACATTTGCTAGATGACAGCATTATAGAAAAAAAAATAGTTTCTTTAGCAAAGAATTAAAGCTGAATATGCAACATTTCTTAGGAGCATTGAATAAGTCTATTTGTCCAGCTTACTTTGCAAAGATTGCGTAGAAAACAGCACCATAAACACTTTCAGTCCCCACACAAGGGCTAAACAAAGAGTCCTCTTTCTAGCCATCTAATCGGGTAATTTATTTTTTCAACCATCACATAAATCGAAACACAGCTGTAACCAATGACTTGCAGATCCAGTTCCCAGCCAGCTGGAATCAGTTCTGCTGAAACTGCAAGATTTTTACATTGTTCACTTCTGTACATCTGGAGAAATCATTGAGGTTCAAAGGTGACCAGAAAAGCTCTTTAAATAAATTCAACCGACAGTGAAGATTTGCCTAAGGATCTACAAACTCCACATTCACTTTTACAACATGTTCGTTTCATGAAATTAATTCTTATAAAGGCTATTTGCATCCTCATCTGTAGAGACTTTATGAGTTGCTAATTGAATTACGCACTTAAATGCCTGTTTCTTTCAAACAACTTGCTTAGGGTGCTTCCAAAACTTTTTCTAAGAGTCGTAGCTATTTAAAGATGGTTACATTAAAACATTATGTTACATGCAGAAACATGGACTATAAAGACCTGTAACAAAAGCAGATACCAGAAATGTACCTACTCATATCTCAAGTTTAATCTTGTTTAGCTAATATAATCCTCTATTTAGATAAAATAAAGGAGAAATACTATCCGAAAGAAAGCAGAGCTGGAACACCCCCATTAAGCCAGGCAGGAAAATCCCTAAGGAGCCAGAGTCCTGGGAGAAACAAACCCCGATTAGGAATGTTCCACATGCGGTATTACAGGGAGGTGATTCTGGCTTAGAAAAGAAACCCAAGAGCAGCAGACACTTTTGCTCTACCCTAGAAGCACATACCCGCACATGGGACAGAAGTTAAGATTCCTAAAACAAAAACTGACACAGCCAACCCTTGATGTAAAGAGTCTTCTGCGAAAGTTGGATAAACTTAGAGCAAATAAAAACCCAGAAGAATAAATGTAGCTTAGCATTTAAATTGCACACAATATATATGGGTTCAAATGCATCATTTTCTTCACTAAAGCTATCACAAAGATATTCATCTTGGGAAAATGAATGTACAGGCATGGCAAACTTCTCAATACAGTTTTTCCTATGTTAAAAAAACCCAAACACAAACTAATCACCAATACATTTTGTTTTTCCTTCTTTGGTTAAGTCAAGATACAAGTAAACAAGTTATTTTTTTTAGTTAGCCATCTTATGCAAATCTGTGGCTATTTCAATTACAGTAGATGAACAGTCAATAAATTCCTTATGAATTATACCTCCAACTAAAAAAAAAGTATAATAAGAAATAGTACTAAAGTATACTTTTAGTTTTTACTGAATGACAGATGGTGCTCTCATAGTAAGGAGCAATTCCCCATTAGATATTAAATTCATATAAAGGTGCATATAAGTTCATTCACTTGGTAAACACGTGCTTGATTTTTATGTCCGTCGCTGTGCACAAAGGCTATAGAAAAAGGGTCTGGATCAGGTAGAGATGTGGTTTAATAAATAATGAAGGATTCTGTGTCATGAGGATTACATTTACGAATTTTAGAATTTCGGGATCATAGAAAATTGAATCCAACTAAAAGGCAGAAGATCTGCCCTCTGGTCCACTACTGGTTACTGACTGGCTGTGGCGCCTAGAGGAAGGCATGTAACTGTATAGATACCTGTAAAATAAGAATCTACTGTCCCTTCAGCTCAAATGTCCACATTCTTTTTTTTAAATTTTTTTAATTTTACTTGTTTTTGAGAGAGAGACACAGAGTATTAGCAGGAGAGAGGCAGAGAGAGAAAAAAGGAGACACAGAATCCAAGGCAGAATACAGGCTCCAAGCTGTCAGCACAGAGCCCGATGCGGGGCTTGAACCCACAAACCGTGAGATCAAGACCTTGAAATCAAGATCTGAAATCAGACGCTTATCCAACTGAACCACCCAGGCGCCCCTCAAATGTCCACATTCTTATAGGTAATTTTTGAAATCCCAATATATGTCTGGGATGAACACTTTAAAAAAAAAAAAGGGATGAACACTATTAAAAAACATCTGTCCTTTTTTAGGTATCAACCAATAAATCTAGAAGTAACCAGAATTGACTACATCATATTCTTGATGAGTAGAGGGAACGTTAACTTTATGGGAAACATTCTTTAGTGGACACAGCTTAATTTTATGAATACATTATTAAAAATTAAACAACTAGTTAAATTTCCTATTGTTTTAACATAGGACTAAAATTAGGCAACTCCCACACTGTTTCCTACTGCAATATTAAAGCAGGCTTCACAAGGAAATTCACACGACTGAAGTTTCCAGGGCTATTCATAAACATTTTAGGTATTTGAATTCACATGTATTCCAGAATCCTGTGATCTGTGATGTCTGTTCATTGATTCAAGTGTGGAGTATTTCTAAAACATCTATAACATATGACATATTTACCACATATTCACATTTATACATTATGAACATTATGAACATAATGTGAACATTATGTTCGTAAAAACAAAAATATCCAAAAATCTTCATAAGCCATGATAGAAAAACACCTGTACCAATAACATGAAAAATTCTCATGTTCACAGACACTTGCTCATAACAAGACAAAAAAAAATAGATGTCCCACAATAATTTCAGCAGGATAATAAAAGGAGGGGTAAGTTCTTATTAGAAAGTAATTTGTTTTAGGTGTTTCCTACCTGATGATAGTATGTAATATGTCCAGGCTACAACTAAATTTAATAAATAATGAATTATTCGGTCATGAGGATTTAAGAATTCAGGGTACCTTTGAGAATTTCAGGGTAATAGAAATAGTTAGTTCCTTATTTAGACCTACTATTATCAAACTTTGATTTTTTTACTCATTTCCTTTTCTTACATTTTTTCAACATTTTAGTTATAAAATACATATTTATAGGTGATCCAGGAAGACTTTATAGAAAAATGCCCTATCTGTGTCATTATGAGTTGTTAAACTCCAAAAATGTTGTTATCCATCGTTCATCACCAAGAACTAAGAATGGAGTTTTCATTGAGTTTTGAGCTGGTTAGACGAAAGGGCTAAAATAGGCAAAAATTCAATGTCCATTTGTGAATTTTGCTTTTATTATGCTAAAGGATTATTTTGTCCATTGACATTAGCCTGACTCTTTTTAAGGACTAGCCAGACACGGTATTTCATCAATATTCCAAATCCTTTGTTACGCATATTACATATAATGTTGCATGATAATAATAGTTTTAATTTCTTTGGGCTAGCTGTTTAGAGAGTCCTGACATAAATTTTAAAAGTAAGTATTTAAATATAATTACCATTAAAATAACTCAAAGAATTTTAGTTGTTATTTAATAAAGGCTTTTAGATCCTAATAATTGATTTTTAAAATCATCTAGGCAGCATTTATTTATATTAGTTACTTGCTTATATGTATATTTCATTTGCAGTGGTGCACAAGTTTCATCCAGTCTATGGGAAATGGTAAAAATTTATATCTTTAAAAGTAGCTTGAAATGTGGTAAGGTAGAAGGTAATAAAAATCACATTCAGGGAGGGGTGAGAAATCTAGTTTCGTCGCATAAAGACGAGCATAAGGAGAATGCAGGGAAATAGGGTTGGAGAAGCACCATGGGGTGGAACAGAGAAAGAGGTCATAAGACACAGTGATTCTCCTCACATGTTCTAGAGCCTTCTTGAATCAAATAATACTTCCAAGTTAGGATTAGGCATGAACTAATTTGTCTCTTTCCTATATGTAGAAAAACATGTAATATTTAAACAATATCTTCTCTATGTCTGATGAAAGAAAACTGCATCTCACATTGACTTGCAAAATACTTATGGATTTATCTTTAATATTTAGGTTCACTACTGCATATAATCATAATCAGGAATAAAGATTTTTGAAAGTCTACTCTGACCTTGGAATTTTAAATTTTGATGGGTTTTCTCTGTCCAACTCTGGAGGGTCTGGTCACTTCTCTACCCAACTTTGGATCTTGGTAATATTCCTTCCATATGAAATATCCAGAAAGTAGTCAGGATATTTAAAAATCATAAGATTATGCTCAAACATTTTGATTCCTTGACTCGATTATCAGATACATGGACCTGTTGTCAGAAAGTTGGATATCACGAACCATTTTAGAATGTTTATACACAAGGGGTTAGCCCAAATCTGGAGGTCAGGAAGGAATAGACTGTTAATTTGGGTATTGGGAAAGAAAAAGACTACAAGTGTGTATTTTTATAAAATATGTGTGTATATATTTATATACACATATATGCAAATATGTGTATATAATATTATATATATAATATAATTATATTATTTATATATAATTACATATTATATATTATTACATCTTATATATTATTATATATATATTTTCATAGTTTGATCCTTTCATTCACTCAGAGAGTAACTTCCTGTAAAAATGGTTCATAGATTTATAAAGATATGAAGAAATCAAAAACCTACAAGGTGAGGTTTGTCTTTGGAGGCTTGATCAATATCACCTATCAATGGGTGAAGTTACATACCAGGCTGCTAAAAAAATTATTTTAATTAGAGTAAAACTAGGAATTCTATCAAAATACGCTGACGTTCATGTTGGGACCAGGTTTCATTTTTTTCCTCTTCCCTCCCCCCCAGTCTCACCACCCTTATAGTTAATCAGTTTTAAAGAACAAAAAGTTCTTCCTTTCCAAAGGAAGGATTATAAAATATTATGTTTGAATCTTGAGTCTATTTTCTCTCAAGACGATCTACAAGTCTTCCGAATAAACCATGTTAGTCAACACATTTATCTTTCCATTTCTTTGGGTGGTAAAAATTTCTCCAAATATTATAGGCACTGTTATAAGCAAGCCAGGGACAGAACTTTTGACCCACATAAAGCCTGTGTCCATGAATTAGCCTAGACAGAAAGAACATTACACCAATATTACTATACCGACAAGCCTTATATCTGTGCAATAAATTAAAATGAAGTTAGGGGAAAGAAGTGATTTGACATATCTCAATACTTTTTGCCTTTTTTTTTAGAATCAACTTCATATAAATGAAATTTGATATGTAAAAATTGGAAAAATCACATTCAGTTGAATACCTCAAATAGTACACACCTTTCAAGAAGAATTAGGTGAGGTTATTTCTAAGCTTTCGGTCACAGGTGAATTTAATTTGAAATGTATTTTATGAACGTCCACTGTGTACAAGTGACTAAGTTGCTAACAGAATTAATAAAATGAAGGGGGAAATGGTATCTGTCCTCGAACACCTTAATAAGTGTCAGACGCCAACAAGATTATAGTGCATGAAAATGTGAAGGATGCTATTTTATACAAAGTGCTATGAGAACAAAGGGGAGAGAGATGATGAATATTGAGTGCTGCAGAGAAGGTCTGTGGCAGGCAAGCCCCACCTGAGTTGAGCCTTGAAGGAGAAAGACACTAGAGGGGGCAGAGTTAGAGAAAAACAAACATCTAGTCTGGGGGTAGAGAAAGAGGAAAGGCTTAAAGGTGGGGATTCAGGCAGTGTTTGGGAAAATGGCTTGGTGAGACAGATTGCTGGCTTATGCAAAGAATGCTATTAGGAAAAGTGGCCAGGCAGTTGGATTGGAGCACAGTTATAACGTGTCTTTAATGTTATACTGGGAGTTAACTATTTAGGCAAAATAACCACCTAAATTCTTCTTGAGTAGGGTTTTTTTCTTTTTTTAATTAGAATAATGACCCCAAAACAATAATACCAATAATTGCCATGGGTTCCGATCCCGAATCTGTACCCAGTCCTGTGCTGTTTCACCTCATGCCGTTTTATCACACCAATGACTGACTCCATGAGGTTAACGGCATTCCTTATTTGCAATTTATTGACAGGAAATCTGAGTTTCAAAGAAAGTTATATACCCAATGTCATACCACTAGTAAATGGCTAGAATTTGACCCTCGCCTACGGGATTCGGGATTCTGAAGTTTGTCATACCACCTCTCGAAGTTAAATTGGCCTCTCTCAGAGAATGCTATTGAATCTGGATCTCAATACCCAAAAATGTGGGCAGTCTACATTATGCCGAGAAGATCCTACAAGGAACTTCTAAGAGGGTACAGAGATTCCAGGAATCCCTTTGTATTCTAACAGTTTGGAAATGACAAGGATTCAAACATGGGTGTTTTCAATTCCAAAGTCATGTTCTTTCCTTCATTGCATGCTTCGATTTGTCTAATTGATAATTTAGCAGCCGTATAAAATTCCATCTTGGGAATGTACCACAATTTGCTTAACTGTTTCCCAACTGCTGAAAATCTCTAGGGGTTCCAATTTGGGTACACTGTGAATAGTGTTGAAATCAATACTTTTTCCCATGTCTCTTATTCTCTATTCTCATTTCCTCCTTTGTGTAACACTACAGAAATGGGAAGGTTAGAATGCTTTAAATAGCTGAGTAACTTTGGCATAACTGAATAATTGGTGGCCGAGAGAGGTTTTCCATTTTTACCTGAATTTTACAATATCTCAAACATAGAACCAGAGTAACTAATATGATTTCTTTAAAGCCTTTGTTTATAGGTTTCATTCATGCATTCAATTTTCCATCTTTTTATTACTCTAATACTTTTTTGCTCATCTATTTCTGATCTGACTACACATTAAATGACTAAAAGATTGGGCAAAGATAAGATTTTTCTTTACATGGCAGACTTTGAAAGTAGCCACTGAATATTTTCATGTTAGAAGAACATATGAACAAAATATTCTATTTTCTCCTGTGTGGTAAAGTCTCAAGTTACACAATAAAAGAACATTTAGCAATACACCATTATGTCTATTCCAAGGAATAAGGTCAGTTGGATGAACATCAAAGTTTGTACCAAAATCTCCCATGAGGATTTTATCAAAACAAGAAATCTACCAATTTGGAAGCTTTTACTTGCATTCTATTTCATTCACATTTCAAACACTTTTAACCTTTTGAAAATAAGCACTGAAATCACAGAAAAGTACGCAGAAGTGTATCATAGGACAATGTTTCTGAGAAGTCTACATTCTGAAAGCACACAGCACTTCTAATTTGAGAATTAGATATATTTTAAAAAGCAGATAAAAGTGCACTGAAACTTAGAAATTCTGGGTTCTAATTCTGCCTCTACCATGTTCATTGTGAAACTACAGACAAACTACTTAGCAGTGTGGGGTTTTGGTTTCACCACTGAAAAAGCATTAAGCTACCACGTCGGATCGGAATGGCAATTTTGCAACTCTCATTTTGTAAATGCAAAATAGCATTTCCATATAACAGATTGATATAGAGTTATTTTAGCTGCTGTTTTAAAATCAAGTTTGGGGAAATGAAAAAAATTTCCCAAATCATCTTTGCTTCTTAAATCAGGCTTTATGCACCTGGATGAGGCGAGAGAGCTGCAGGGTTTTGAAAATGTGAAGCAGTGCAAAGAGGAAAGGAAAGAGCCTGAGCTTTTTCCTTTGATTGAAGTACATATGGTCTAGCAAGGTAAAAAGAAATAGAGACTGCTAGCGGAATCTTCAGGATCTGAGGGCGCTGTTATTCAGAGATGAAAAATCAGATAAATAAAAATTCCAAACTGTAGCAATGCCATCCAACTGACATATCCCTTCCAAAAGTTTTAGATTTACAAGCCAAAAAAATATGAAAAACATTTAGACTCCTTAAAAAAGATGACCTTATAATAGTGTTGAAAATAACTACCTGCACATAGAATCTAAAATCACAAGTATACTTATGGGAAGCAACAGGTGGCGAGGGAACAAATCAGGGAGATGTAATAGGTACAGGTCATTTTACTGGTTTCTTCTATGCACCCTGGTGTTTCTGTCCTAAGAGAAGCAGCAGCAGGGGACTTCCTAATAGGACAGGAGGGATATGTTGGGTGGATTCTCAAATAATCCCAACCAGTTTTAAAGAGCGCTGACTTGTGCCTGCAGTAATTTATCCAAACCTCAAACATCCAAATAAGGCAACTATAAGGTGAGTCGTATATGTCCATATATCTTGGATCGGTTTCACAGTTTCTTTTCACTTTTAGTCATTATTTAGGAAAAAATCAATAAATAGTGTGGAGAAATAGAAGGCATATTTTTACTCAGACTGATTCTCATCTCCTATTCAGGTAGGCTTGAGAGTATTTGGAAGGATTTTTATCAATATTCTAGACAACACTCCCACACAGATCTGTTAACTAAAAGAATACATACATATGTATATATATATATTCCATTATATATATGTATATAATTCCATTGTTAGAAGTGAAAGGATTTCGCTAAAGGTTATTTCTTAAAAAGAATTGAACATGTTGAGTATTGCATGAATTAGGAGCATAGAGTACAAAAGAACGAGAGCGATAAAACAAAGTGGAGCTTGTTTAAATAAAAAATGCTTCTTCATTCATTCAGTCCGTATGGTCAAAACTCTTTTCACAAAAAGGCTATCTTGAACAGATCGTAGACATAGAATTTCTAAACAAAGAGGCAAAAGTCGACCTACCTAATTTTCAGAACAACTACCCAAACTATGCCTACAATTCTTGAGGATCCAGGCACTTTAGACTTTTATGTATTGCAAACACGTCTGGAATTTTGTGTTCCTTTCTTCAGAACGGTTTGCCCTATCTTGAAAAAATGCCGAGTTAAGAATTTAAAGAACCTTGTAAATTTTCCTTGAGATTAAGTACAAAATGTGTTAGACGCTATTTTTTAAAAATATGAAGACAGGAAAGAAAAGTCAAGGAACAGCCTGTTCTCGAGGGGAAATAACAATGGTACATAATAATAATAATAATAATAATAAAGATGAAATTACTAAGGGCTTCAAAATTTAACAACACATGAGGTTCAAACATGTTTCTTTCACATTCCTTACTCTCCTGTTCATCATATCATTTTCCTCTTGGGATTTACCAGACAACCTCCATATCACCTGTTACTTATCCACTATGCAGTTGTGTTGTGATAATGTGAAAACCATGTCTCCTAGTGAATACTCAATCACTAATGCAGCTATGGGTAACAGAAATCCTACTACACTTGACCAGTTGGGTCTACTTCTTTTTCTACCTACATTCAGGATGCTTTTGCTGCCATTCCTATTATTTCCATCAGCTTTTAGCCAACTACTACATGGTTCATTCACCAGACCTACCGATTTTGTGATTGCCCCTTTTTCTTTTGAGACTGTTGTGATAAATTCAGAAAACACATGATTACTTTTACTCAGCTGTCTTTGTGTGACTATTAGATGGTAGTAGTTTGGTGTATCTTTTGTTAACAAATATTGATCCTATTTATTGACCTTGTTTTCAAACAATAATGAACCATTATAAGTATTTGAACTTTACTTACACATGCAAAATTCATTACATGAATTTTCATTACATCCATTAAATTTTCTAGTTGTGACTGGAGCAATAAAAATCTTTTAAGTCTTTCCCAAAGTGCAACAGTAACGCAGCTCTAAGGGAAGATAACTTGAATAAGAAAGAGTAGCCAGAGAATTGAATTTCATAAATGAGATAACAATTCGGAGCTTTAGGTCACACTAACCATGTTTCTGACAATGAAAGAAAACTCTTGTACCTTGAGGCTGGTTATCAGGAACATTGCTTAGTTCTAAGTTACAAGTCTACACCAAGGATGTCATTACCTATTAGCCTTACCTGGTATTAAAAATAATTTCTTTTTAGAAAAATTATTAGGAAAGAACATATTGGTTTCAAAATTATTAC
Source organism: Paguma larvata (assembly GCA_030068075.1). Lineage (NCBI taxonomy): Eukaryota > Metazoa > Chordata > Mammalia > Carnivora > Viverridae > Paguma > Paguma larvata. The sequence goes on along the minus strand of CM057824.1, from coordinate 127,023,885 downwards.
TGAAGAATGGATCTAATTCATGTGTGACTTAAGTAATGTGTACATATATATTACGTACAAGAGAATACAACGAGGCTAATATCATAAGGCCTCTCTCCTTTGGTGAGAATAATAAATGGAAAGAAAATGCTAGCAATGGTAAAGGAGGTAATATATGTATCAAGAGGAAGGCCAGCTGTCCAAAGTTCAAAAAGCAGAGCCTTAGCTCTTTTGGAACAACCTGTGAATTCAACAAGGATAAGAGCTGTCACCTGATGTTGACTTACTGACCAAACTATCTGCCAAGTCTATCCCTATTTTTCCTGCATGAGACCAGACTGACCTTTGTTATTACCACCTAAGAGGCAGCTCGGAGGCGGTGGGATAATATTTAATTGGAATAAATCATGTACGTAGCACTGAACAAGGCTTAAATCTTCAAAGAACTATTTAACTCTTTGAACATCAACACTCTAAGTAGGCTGATAAAACTGAGTTTAACATAAACAAAGGAAAAAAATAATTCAAGGCATCAACACCAGAAAAGAAAAATTCATCAAATAGAATCATTAATAAAATGTGCAGGAAATATGTCTTTCTATGAAAGACTAATTATCTCATGTTTGGGGTTTGTACATGGCTGATGTGATGTGAATTTCAGCTGCCAGAAGAAATACGAATATTCCTGAAAAAATGGGAGCAAACCACTTAAGCCATCTCATGGGCAACCATTCCTTTTTCTTCAAAGTATGTGTAAATATACAATAAATATAAAGAACAGAACCATTACAATTATTTGAACATTAGCCTTTTCAAAGACTACACATAAGGCTATTCACAGCTGTTCAAAATTAAGATGTTCTATTTTATTGAAATAAATAGAACTAATGGAAAGGAATGTGTATTATTGTTTTTTCAAAAATGAGCAATACAGACAAAACAAATAACGTGAGAGTTTACATCTTTCAGTACAAAAAGGCACAAGTAGGTAACACAGTCTTCATTTTGAAAACCCATCATTTCCCTGCAAATAGATAATGGCTGTTAAAATGCCTATTCAAAAGCTCAAAATAAAATAACTCTTTTCCCCCAAAACTATGACTAAAAACATCCTGGATAGGAAACTTTTCACATATGGGTATCCTAATTATGGAATTCAAAATAAGTATTGTCTGTTCGAATACAAAGGGTTTATTATATCATGAGTTTCCACGTAGCCCTCTCTAACCCTTAACTTATAGGACAGTTTAATTCATCCTAAGAGGCCTTCCATCTCATATTCACTTGGTTTTACTTTAGCTTACTACACAGATTCTAGGGGGAAATGTGCCTGTAATCAGACCTTCACCCCTACATCCACCAGAAGGAGAATACACACAGGCAACAGTTTTTGAGGCATTAAAAGTAGCAGCCTCAGGATGGTAAACACAGACTATGAACATTCACACTACATATTGTAAAGCGTTAATTGAAGAATGTTTATTTGGCACAGGAGCCATCCCTTTTTTGTACATTCCATAAGATGGTGGTGTCATGTTTACATGGCTATGCCACCTTGCAGCCATGCATTCTTCAAAACAGTTTCTAGATGCTTATAATTACCTTTCTCTCAATACTGAATTCATATACGTACGTCGATCTATGTTTTGGAACCCTACAAGCAGACAATGTATTATCAAATAAATAGCTTAGATGCCTTTTACAATGTTGAAAGGTAGGCATCATACATGAACTGGTTTCAGTGCATGTGCATGAGTGAATTGACTGCCCAAAGGAAGTAAGTAGAGTAAACATATTTTCTATGTAGGATACTCACCTCTTTTTGATTTGCAAGAAATACAAAACTTGAAGCCATTCTTTCATCTAACTGAACATGATAATTAACAGACAGCTTAATCTAGGCCAAATACGGAATCAAGAGATGCCTATAAACATGGGGTGAGGGATTTTTTTCATAGGAAAAAATATTAGTGAGCATGTTGAAGATATTGTCATTACTCATTTTAAGGAAGACCTTCTAGTATTAATTCATGATATTGTGCTGTTAACAGGCAGTGAGAAAATAGGAACACCAAAAATGTTAAGGTTTGATTAAATGATCTCAGAGTAAACCCTATAGGGTCTTGAAGAGCAGGGAAACCTGAAAGATACAGGGGTCTTATATTAGTTTCAATAATTCAAAGTAAGACTACTGTTTTTAGATTGCACTAAACTTGATTTAAAATTTAAATTTGATTTAAATTTAGTATATATTAAATGGGAATGAAAATTCCTAATTACAAAAAAGACCTTTTTAATTAACTACTTTACAATATGGATTCATAATTTTCTATTTCTTGAATATTAAAAGCAGTTGTTACAAAAGTAATCTCTTACTATGTGAGCAAATAGGGCATGGCGGGTCCGCCTGAAATTTTAAGAATCTGAATTCTCTCCTTAAAACTTATTTTAACATGAAGAAAAATAATAAGCCTGCTTCTTTTGGCAAATGATATCATAAAGTTTGGCAAATGGTATCATAAAGTTATACACTCACAGTATTTAACATGAGCAAAAAGCTCGGACTCACCATAAAAACCCTAAAACCCAGTTCATCTGTGTCTAAGAATTTTTAAATAAAAATGTTACTGACAAGAACTGGAAAAAAATAACTATGTGGGATCCCCACTCAAATTAAGAGGAAACCCTCTTATTTGATGGAAATTACTAATATTTTAAAAATACGCAATATTTAAAGTACACAATTAGGTTTCACAATATTTAGCCAGAGAGAATCATAATTTGATGGTACAGAATCCTGTTAACTATTCAATGGAACTCTTTCCTGACTAACTATATTTAATATTTTATGCACTTTTCTATAGGCCTTAGGATATAGTATTTATTATTTAAATTTTTATATTCACTTTTTAATTTTCAATTTTGAGCATCTACAATAATTATTTTGGACTTTTAAATATGGTGTCCAGAACATTCAAAATATGGTATCATACGATTTACTCTCTCACGTATCTCTTCTATCTACATTATTTATCAAAAAACAATATGTCACACACACACACACACACACACACGGATTTGAGGGCAGACTATCAAGTAAAAATGGGAAAACAAGATTGTAGGAATTAATAGTAACAAATTCCTACCCAGAATGGCATATATGAGACATTAGAGTAACAAATCACACTGCTTTCAACTCCACAATGTTATTCAGAATTTTGCAGATATCTGCTCTCCTAATTCTTTCTTTTTTACTTATGTTTATTTATTTTTAAGAGAGAAAGAGAAAGCATGCAAGCAGGGGAGGGGCAGAGAGAGAGAGAGGCACAAGATCTGACGCAGGCCCCAGGCTCAGCTGTCAGCACAGAGCCAGACGCGGGGCTCGAATACAAGGACCTCGAGGTCATGACCTGAGCTGAAGCTGGACACTTAACCGACTGAGCCACCAAGGCAACCCCTATGCTCTCTTAATTCTTGATGCCTCTCAACTGACCAACAGAAGTAAATAAATTCTCACTGGAGTACCTGACTGTGATTTATTATATTTTCGTAGATAACTGGTAAAGGTAAGACACTTAAGTACTAATTTATTCTTCCTAGGGATGAAAAAAGCACATACGCCAAGAGTTTAAAATATATACACAAAAATCCAGGATGACATAGCTGTAGTATTAGGAAAATACCATGTAGGTAAAAACCCAAGGACATACATTTTCCAGTTGGCAGAATGGCATGAAAAAATACAGCTATTTCAGGAAAAGTTTATTTTTAGCTTTTGGTCTCATAAAAAGAACTTGTCTTATTAGCCATTTTTCATATGAAGGACAGACTGGAAAGTACTTCCTTAAAAATCTGAGTCAACTAGAATTAGTATAAAACTCACTTTCAATAGCAAACAACATGACAAACTGTGATAAATGCCATTTATTTTAGGATACTTTATAATGTTTACATAAAAGCAAGACTGAAATATGCCCAGGGTTGTTCTGAGGCAAACACACACTTCCATCCTCCTCCAGCTATAATTTAGAAAAGAGAGGAATCTTTTTTGAGAAGAGAGGAATTATTAACAGCAGGATTAGACTCTCAAGTTAATATATGTTCGTAATGAAAATTAAATGTTAAATTAGGTTTCTCCCAAGAATATGAAGCTAACATATAAAGATTTTTCTCAAAAAAGATGGAAGCATGATATCTAACTGGTAAAAAAAAAAAAAGGTGATCAAATATGTTTTATAACAGGTGTTATTACATAAGGACAATGTAAAAAAAGCATGATTTACAGTGAAATCATACTAAATACAGATAATTACTAGGCTTCAGTACAATTCCGTTGCTTTATTAAAGCTTATTTATGTGAAGCTCATTTTTTAAATTTTAGAATCTTGCTAAAGTTTTCTGAGAAGGTTACTAAGAAACATGGATATACTGATAGAAAGTCAAAGAAATTGGGAGCCAGTCCCCTATATGCATATGAACTTCTAATGTCCCTTGAGGGGTATCTGGAGGTATCTCCATAGCAGCATAAACTAGTAACATAGCACAATTAACGCACTTTGCTGATTTACTTCTTCTGCTTATCAAGGATGGAATGAGTTTCTAACATTCTCCATTTGTATGTAGCAATCAGATGGTTTGTGAACACTGGTTAAGAGCAGGGATTTTTGACTACTGAAGCCATTAACGGTACTCAACCATAGATGAGATAGCCATAAGACAGTTCAACACCTCCTCCTCTATTCTTACACTGGGAAAATAAGAGCATCATTTGAGGATAGTCAGATGGAGACTTAGCCAAAGAATTATTAACAGTGTCCAAAAGGAAAAAAATATATATCTAGCAAAATCTATGTGAGTTACTATGTTTATCCCTATAGACCTCTTCATTTCCTTTATCAGAAACTTGGGTCCACACTTTTCCACTTCTCACAATGGGCTTATGACTTCCTTTCTCCTAATTACAAGAGAATGGGTTACCAGTGTGGACGATTCCAGAAATGCACCTCTTTTTTCCTTCCTCTGTTAATTTTTGAACAAGGCAGTCTGAGGTGGAGGGCCACTGGGCTGAGCAAAGTCACCAGCGGGGGAGGTGTTCCTGGAATGTGTAGAATGTGCATTCTTCAGATGCTTGGCAGGGGTGGCTGCCCTCTTCTTGGCTTCTTCCCATTTCCACTGGTTTGGCTGCTTCAGTAGAAAGCAGGTATTACTTTTATACACAGAGTGGGTTTCCTAACTCTTAGTCACTGACAATTGATGTTCTTTGGGTTTTGAAATGGAAAGCAGGCTTTTAAATAGAGCTATGTTTTATCCACATATGGTCTGGGTCTCTTCAATTGTTGATTTGTTTACTCTTTTTTCTTTTTTCAATTTTAGATGGGGGGTGAGTGTTAGAGAGAGAGAGACAGAATCTTAAGCAGGCTCCATGCCCAGAGCAGAGCCTGATGTGAGACTTAATCCCATGACCCTGGGATCATGACCTGAGCCCAAATCAAGAGTCAGATGTTCGACCAACGGAGCCACACAGGTGCCCCTGTTTTTTGCTTTTTTTAAAATTTATTTTATTCTATTTCTTATTTTAAAATTTAGTTATTTATTTTGAGAGAGAGAGAGAGAGTGAGCAGGGGAGAGCAGGCTCCGTGTTGTCAGTGCAGAGCCCCACCTGGAGCTTGAACTCATAAACTGCGAGATTGTGACAAGAGCCAAAACCAAGAGTTGGATGCTCAACCAACTGAGCCACCCAGGTGCCCCGTTTATTCTTTCTAAATTAAAGAATGTTGAGGGAATTGTCTGGTCTAGGTTGAAGTCTTTCAGCTATGAGCAACACAGAATACTTAGCACTGAAAATAGATTAATAAGGCAAGACGACTTTCCTCAAGGAACTGGTGTGTTCATGGCTTGTTCCTCATTTGGAGTGGCTTGGTGATTAGCAAATAATGCAAACAGACTCAGGCTATTTATGGGCATTTACCTGTATTTTTCATCTATTCAGTAAAGTAATTTAATTGCCATTACTAAATACTACTCTTACATGCCTACTTCCTTCTCTCTGAAGAATAATTTAAAAACTCTGAAAAGTGAAATAAATCTTTTCATCCAGTCAACTAGTTTTCCTTTAAAAGATTTTTAATGAGCACCTGGGTGGCTCAGTCAATTGAGCGTTGGACTCTTGATTCTGACTCAGGTCATGATCCCAGGGTCACGGGACTGAGTCTCATGTCAGGGTTTGCTCTGAGCATGGAACCTGCTTAAGATTCTCTCTCTCTCTCTCTCTCTCTCTCTCTCTCTCTCTCTCTCTCTCTCTCTCTCTCTCTCCCCCTCAGCCCCTCTCTCCCACTTACTCTCTCTCTCTCTCTCTCTCTCAAAATATATAAAAAAATAAATAAATAACAAAGATTTTTAAAAACAGCAGATGAGCTTCTGATCAAAACTCAGGCACACAGCTGCTTTCTAGAACAGTCTCACGAGTTCCTGACTCACCCTAAGCCATCTTCATGCCATATTGCACTCCTACCTAGTTCTTCCACTCATCCATTCTTGCTAATGTGCTTATGGTAATTCTCTTGAGAATTATCTTAGGATTTCAGGTTATATAAATGACAATGATGATAATTTTACCTAAGCAAGCCATTTAAAACTATCAGATTAGGCTCCAAATATACTTTTCTCTGATAACCAAATTAATGTATAATATGAACAATAATGAAAACTAGTTCATTTAGAAATACTACTGCAATATTTAAAATTTCATTAATTTGCATAGGCTTTTGCCTACCTTTTTCTGAATTAGAATGGTTATATACTACATATTCAGACATAAAAAAAGTATCCAAAGAATATTAAAAATTAAAATAGTGCAAATGAATATGCACAATCTTTGTTCTTTCTTTGGAAATCCCGTAGCACAAGAATACATTGTTCTGTCAAAGCCCTTATCACACTGTATTATAATTACTGTTTATAGTCTATTTCTCTGACCAGGCAGAGAGCTTCAGGAGGTCTTAACCTGTTTATCTTTGGATCTTCAGCTCTGACATAATGTCTGGCACGTAGAGGATGCTCAGCACAAATCCGCTGAATGAAATTAAAAATGAGGAAAAAGAAGAGGCAGAATTTCCTTACTCTTCCCATTTATGGTGTGTGACCTCCTACTTCTTAGCCTGGACGAGTCCTTGGCTTCCTCATCTATAAGATGGGTGAAGTAAGGAGTCACAAAGAGCTTGAAAAGATACCCTGTGTATGTAAAGTATAAAGAATTACACAGGGCTTGGTTAACCTTAGTATATTTTAGCTCAATGGGAGCTGATCAACTTACTATGTGTGAAACTCTAGGCCAGGTAATGGGACACCCAGCCCCTTTCCTGGTGGAGTGGAGTCTGGTGGGGGATAATGCCAGGTAAATGGGCAACTGCAGTCACATACGTGCCAAACACTGGGCAAATTATAGGACTCTGAGGAGCACATTGGAGAGTCTTTACCACAGCCTTGGGGATCTTGGGGAGGATTCTTGGAGAATGTGATATGTAAGACTATGTATGACAGGTAAATATTTCAGGCAATGGAGGAGAAGGTGAAAGACCAGGGAGGAAGAGTGAGAGTATGATATTACGTGTGTGTGAGGAGGGCTTCTTAAATTCCTCGTGTCCTAGTGTTGTTCCAAAGATCATGTGGAAATGCTTTTATAATTTCTTTTATCTGTTTCCAAATCGTACAAAACAATATCTAACTTAAGTTACATTTTTTTCTTCCATCATGTGGGAAGTTTTCTCTTTGTAACTACATTTCCAAAAGTCTCCTAACTCCTATATCCTTATTTATCACTTTTGTGATTTAGCAAATGTTTTTATCAAAACGAAAAACAAAAACAAAACAAAACAAACAAACAGAAAAGCAGAACCCCATCTTCATCATGCAAAAAAATCTTGTTAATGTTTCCGAGTAATTGTATATGACAAAATTAGTTTTAAAAATCTGAAAGCATTTTACCACGAAGTTGTTTCACTTCTCATTAATTACTGTTATTATTTGGCTTCCTTAAAGTAAAAAGAATACTCTTCACAGAAATATTTATATTAACAGAATTAGCAACTTAATGAATGTTTGTCACATTATGTTGCTACTTGTGATTAATTATCACATATTGGATGATTTGTATGTTTCATGTCAATACCATAACAGTGGGATGTCTGTTTTATGCTAGCAAGTAAAGATTAAACCATGCACTAAGCTCAGTTGTCTTAAAACTGACCTCTTTAAAGGAGTAGTGAAAAGAACATAGGCAAATCAGAAAATCTAGGGCTGATTCTTTGCGTAGCCACAAAGTACTTTTGTGGCTTCAGGTGGGTCACTTAACCTCTATTTTATTTAATAATTGTTTTCTTCGTCCTTCTCATTTACACTTTAAACAATGTAGAAATAGTATTTGACTTTTCCATGGAGACTAATTATAAACTAAATACTTAAAGTTTATTGAATAAGTATGGATAAATCCTAGAAATTAAAATTAAAACAGAAAAAAAAAAAACCTTCGATAACATATCACCTTCTGTTTCAGTTCATGAATTCTGAACTCAGAACTATCCCCTTCAGTACTGTTCAAAATACAAACATAAATGATATGTTTTACTGAAATATTCTTTATATAATAATTATGCTCAGATATCAATGTTTAAAATGAACTGTAGCAACATCAATAAAGAAAGACATTTTAAAAATAACATTAAGAGATCCAGATATCCAACATATTCAGTAAAAATATGAAAGAATTATGATATTATGACAAGATGAGAACCTGAGGTATTTCTCTAGAAATTGTGATTATAAATATGTTTAAAAGAACAATTTTATGTATTGAAGGGAAGAAATAAGCTACAGAATAATCTCCGTAATATTCACACCATAAATGAAATAGTTCACTTTGCTCAGTATGACCTATCTAAAAATATACAAACTACTCTCCCTGAAAAGAGCATTTAATAGAAAAATTGGTGCATTCCTGGTTACTGAAAGAATTGAATGCTAATTACCTTGGAGGATAGACGTGGCTTCAAATCATATATTTATTATATGAGTTATTATTTTTCCATCTCAAATTTCCTAATGATAAGAAACAGCCTATTTTAATCAAATTAGCCTCCATTACGCTCCTTAAGCAAAAGAGATGCCCGTGTGGGCCTGGAGGTGATGACGCCGTGAGATGGCGTCTGAGTTTTAGGCCACAGCATCAGGGAAGTCTTCTAAAAATAAGTAGCCATTTAAATGCTACCATATCTTGTTTTGCAAATCTATCCTCACACAGCAAATAATCGTTTTTGGTGCAAAAGTTAGTCATAAAATTCTCCATTAGCGGTTGGTAATGGACCATAATATTACATGTTTGTAAAAAGTGCATTTGGAAAATGAAATGCTGGAAGTAATGGCCAATAAGGAATATTAATATTTATATGAGATAACTTTGTAGGAAGAGATTTTCTTTTTACCGTCAACTGCCTGCACAGGATATTTTCTAGTTTCTTGAGGAGAAAAAGCATTGAAATTCTATCATTTGTCAAACTACATTAGTACTCTGCTTTGTTGGGTCCTAGCTGCTTTAATAGGAAAATGGGAGTGATTATAATGGTTAGTTTTAAGATAGACGTGATAAAGTAAATCAGAAAGTAGTCTTGGAATGTTACATGTGTTACAGACAAACAATATTAACCTATGTCTACGTCCAACTGAATGCTTACAGCAGATTTCCACCCTTCATTACTAACGCACAAACCCGACAGGGATGGATTTCAGGCCACTATCGAGGGGATCTGGCACTTGTAATTGCACTTTCAACTCCAACAACATAAGGTTATTTACTTTCCCAACGTGGTGCCAGCAATGCAAAGGATGTGTTCAGTTTCCACCAGGGTTAAAAACGACAGGGGCGCCTGGGTGGCTCAGTTGGTTAAGCCACCGACTTCGGCTCAGGTCATGATCTCACAGTCTGTGAGTTCAAGCCCCGCGTTGGGCTCTGTGCTGATGGCTCAGAGCTTGGAGCCTGCTTTGGATTCTGTGTCTCCCTCTCTCTCTGCCCTTCCCTTGCTCATACTCTGTCTCTATGTCTCTCAAAAATAAATAAACGTTAAAAAATTAAAAAAAAAACCCGACTAAAATGCTTTTACTGAAAATAAAATGAACCAAAATCACCCAATTATATACAAAGAAATTAACTCCAAACACTTTTGTTTCCTATTTTAAAAGTAATTTGTTATTATTCACATAAAGGAAAATATGATCATATTTTCAACGATCAACTCAGATCGGGTGAACTGTTGCTTTTAAGTTTCGCAAAGTCATGAATAATAATAATGACTAGGAGTAGTATTTACTGACCACTCGCTATGAGCCAAGCACCATTCCATTGTATTTGTTACTTCCTTCTCTTTTTTCCACAACCTTGTGGTTGGCTTTACACATAAAGCATCAGAGAGGCACAGAGAAGCTAAAGAACCTGTGGAAGGCCATACATCTAATAAGCAACTTCAGTTCTGACAAACTGATAATGGAGCACCCTCTGTCTCTGTGTGTTGATCCTTCTCTCCCTGAGCAGGGAAATGAAAGACTCATTGAAGGTTATTGCTCAGTTCAAGTGCTAATTACCAAATGCTGCGTTGCATTCCCAAACCACAATCTGAACCAGCCAGCTGTTTATTTTCTAGAACTGAAGGGGCCTTTGGCATGGACACCCGATGAGAGGATAGCCCATGGCTGTTCTTTGCTAGAACTCTGCTAGAACTTACACGGAAGAATATTAGGTTTCTCCTACTGGTGTAAAATAAGTTTGGAATATTGTACTGGTGTAGGATGGGTTTTCCACAGATCTAAGGCCGACCCAACCCAGCAATGAGAAGCAAAATTATGCAATGCGAACTGGATGGAAGAAAGGAAATCTTAATTCAAACTAAATCTTAGTTTCCTCTTCTATAAAACATGGACCCAAATAACTTCCCTGATTCTCCTTAGGTTAGGTATAGAATAGAAACGAAGGTTAACAAGCATGAGAGTAGTCTGTGGACAGCCATGATCAATTCAAAGTAGGCATTATTGTGAAGTCAAAGTTGAAACAATCAGTTGTTTGGCAAAAAAAAAAAAAAAAAAAAGGACCACGAGTTTGATGCCGAGGGTAGAGGGTCCCCATGTCCAGGAACTGTACCAGGAAAAAAATAACACTGCTTCGGTTTCAATTTTCTCTGGGCCTGCCTCTAGGAGTATGAGTCATTACAACTCCAAAGCAAGTTAAGTGACTGCGTTATAAACCAGAAGAGCTCCTGGCTCTTATAAGGATCATCTTTATATCGGCCACTCCATGATGATCGAAAACTTTCAAGAGAGTGAATCTTTCAGTAAGTGAATCTGAATCTGTAGAAAAAGATGAAGTTTGAATGAAAGTAAATACGGTACAGTACAAAAGCACTAACCTAGAGTTCAGAGCTTGGGCCACATGTAGTTCTGTGACATTTAGTTTTTCCAGAAGCATCCATCACTGTAGGTCTACCCTGAGCCAACCACTGTGGATACCCAAACTGGTCAGGCAGACACTGTTTTCTGCTTCTTAGAAATTCACACACTACTAGGGAAGCACATATTATACAATTAATTGTAAAAAAAAAATATGTTTTGAATGAGCTTGAACTTCAGCTTTCTTACTTATTAAATCAGGATATTTGAGTCAATGATCACCAAAGTCCCCTTCACTCTTCTTACTTATGACTGTTTCAAAAAGTGATGAAACAGAAAATGATACAATGCCAACCAAGACAGAAGAGAGAAGAAATGCCAGAGCATGTAAATTAAACATTATTACATATTTACGTGAATATAGAGGATAAGCATATCTTGAAGAATAAATGCAATTTTGCCACAAATAAAAGTAATTTAAAGCTTTTAGACAGAAGGAACAAAATAAGCAAAGACTTCTGAGTTCATCTTTACCACATCAAACAGCTTCCACATTCTGCCTTCTATGCAACAAGCAATTTATATTATTACTCTCATTTTATATAAAGCAAGTGAGGCTTATAGAGATAGCTCCCATACCTATAAAATGATATGGCCACATTTGTTCTGTGCTTATGTGCCTTACTGCCTTCCATTATACAACACTGGTGAATGGGGTCCCAGTGGGGGTGGATAGAGGGCAGTGGTAAGTGGGCATGACCTGGAAAGATAGGGGGCCAGGACATGGAGGGCTAGCCTGACATGGTTTATGCTGGTACACTGGAAACAGATTTTAAAGTTCCTTAATGTCCTGTAGAGGAATTTAAACTTTATTATGTATACAAGATAATAATATTTTTTAATTTTTAAATATTTTTTAATGTTTATTTATTTTTGAGAGACATAGAGGCACAGCCTGAACAGGGGAAGGGCAGAGAGAGAGGGAGACACAGAATCCGAAGCAGGCTCCAGGCTCTGAGCTGTCAGCACAGAGCCCGATGCGGGGCTCGAACTCACAGACCTCGAGATCATGACCTGAGCTGACGTCGGCCACCCAACCGACTGAGCCACCCAGGCGCCCCAAGATTATAATTTTTTTACAAAACATGCACTAGTCTTTGAGCAGGGAGTTAGGGAGAAGAGTGGAGCTTTGGCAGGTGAAAGAAAGCCAGAGGCTTAAATGAGGGTCAATGTGAAATATTGTGAAACTGAGTAAAAATCTAACTCAGACATATACGGGACAATATTTTAAAGAATCCAATTACTTTAAAATATCCCATAAGTTGACTTTGAAATATCCATAGAAACCATATAATACGTCTATAACTTTCAAATGTGTCATTAAACAGCCCAAAAATAATAACAACATTGGATACTACCATTTACTCACACATCTATTCATTTGAAAATACCTACTGAGTTACAACTACATGCTAATTAATGAATCAAACTCTAAAATAGAAGACTTATAGAATCATATAATCACAGAACATTACTGTATGGCCATGAACTACGTCTAGAAGATTAAATAAATTTGTCAGGGTCTAAAAGCAGGCTAGGCACAAATTTGGGAATGAATGGAATTCTTAGCAACCAAAGCAAGGTCTCTTAATAAATATTATTAATAGATTCTAATAAATTTGTCTAACAGTTTAGTGAAAATGGGGAGAGAAAACAAACATTTTCTGAAAGCCCACAATAAACAGTTCAGCTAGAAATTTTTCTCATTTACTTTTCACAAAGACGTTATTCTCTGGCCATATGATCCCATAAGACAGAGGAAAAACTTAAGTCTCTGAAAAGATTGATTTAATGAAGGTGTTATCAGGGTTCCAGCCTTGACTTGTAAGTGACTCCGTGACTTTGAAAACAATCTCTTGATCTTTATGTGCTCATGTCCTTCTGTATAAAATAAAGGAAATGGGGCCAAGTTGACAGGACAAATTGCCTCATTAAATGAAAAGATTCATGGTGTGTGAACACGTGGACGAGCATATGTGTGCCTGCTGGGACTTGATGGGTGACACTGAAAGTCTCCAGGTCTGTGATTCTCTGCCCAAAACTGCAAGAATAGGAAGGAACTTGGTGCCGATGAGTGTGGGGAGAAGACCCAGCTGGGAAGCTTGGCTCCTATGGGAGTTTGAGCAAAACTGGAAAGCGTGGGAGCTGCTCAGCTGGGTGGGGGCAGTGACGATGGTCAGGAGGAAGGAGCAGGTTTGGCTGGGAGAGACAGTAATGTGACATGGGTGAACAGAGCGAGGGAGCTGGTGTCACCGATTGCTAAGGCACCATGTCAAATTTTCACCGAGTACATGACAACCTCAGACCCAGTATAGGTTATGTGTGTGAAATTTATCTTTGCCATAGCAACTGAGGCTGCAAAAGCGAAAGGGACTGACACAACAGATCGTGTGCAAAGCAAGGGAGGATTGACATTAACTCAGAAGTGAAAGTGCTTTAACCAGAGTGTTCATCTTTTGGGAGATTTCCCCTCCGGAACTCTCAAAAACAAAAACAAAAATGAAACAAAACAACAAAACCCCACAATAACCCCCAATTCTGTCATAATTAATGCAAAGACCATTTAGAACATTAGAGAATGCACCAGGTAATGCGGCTTTGACATTATAACACATTTTTAGTTCCCTGAATTTTGTGCTGATGTTTTTGACTGGCTCCTGCTTATTCAATGTCATTTGCTAAACTGCTTTGTTTAATCACGTGCAGTAATACAGCCTCATACTTATTTTACTTGACTTTAACATTTAGAAGAAAAAAATTTTATTTCAACTTTCTATTATTTTAATATAAGTTACCATATTAATTTTGTATGCTTTTCCCTGGCATATCTTAAATCTTACTCTGAATTCTCTATTAGCTGGTACTACTCCCCTGGTTTAATGAGAGTGCGCAGTATACATGATGAAATGGCGTAAGACACTTTCTTTTGGAAAATGCTCTCTAAAAGAGAATTGCCGGGGTGCCTGGGTGGCTCAGTCAGTTGAGCATCCGACTTTGGCTCAGGTCGTGATCTCTCAGTTTGTGAGTTCAAGCTCCATGTCAGGCTGTGTGATGACAGCTCAGAACCTGGAGCTACTTTGGATTCTGTGTCTCCCTCTCTCTCTGTCCCTCCCCTGCTCACGCTCTCTCTCTCTCTCTCTCAAAAATAAATAAACATAAAATTTTTTTTTAAATAATTGCCAAATAAAAATAATGTTTTTTCAGATAAACAATGAAAATAGCATGAACTGCCACACCTAGTGATACTAAAATATTACTCTTTCTGTATCTAAAATTCAAATTTAATTGAGCATCCCATATTTTTATTTGCTAAATCTGGCAGCTGTCTGTCCCTAAAGCCTATGTTTTATAACGAAACTATCTAAGTGAAGGTCTACCTTGCCTGCACCCAACAACCATCCACCAGATCCGAGAAGATCTAGCCTGAAGGCCACAGTACTTCCAAAGCCATCAGTAAGATAATCAGCATTTTAAAATGGGCATGTTCACTATCTCAGCTCCTGAAATCTCTGACACCACCATAAAAGGGATAATAGGTGATTAGGGCAAAGCAGGTAAAGATGCTATTTCTCAGAGGGTATTTAGGCCCTCATCCAGGACCCAGGAATGTGATGGAGCCTTTCTGTAGTTTTGTGGGACAGGATCAGAACCCTGGCTAATGGGTAACAGGCCTTAGATGCATTATACCATTGAGCTGTAGACGCTTACATTGCTTCCTTTCTGGAAGAAACCTGCTTTGGGAAACTACCCAATACCCTGACAAAGAACTGTATTCAGCCCGCAGAAAAGAAGGAAAGAGAATCAGGTTCAAAACCTCACAAACATTTGAACCCAGTTCAGATAGCTCCTATCTAGAAGATGCTGTCTGAGAACCATCTTCCCAGGGTGCCAGCTTCCCGAATAAAGCAACCTTTCCTTCCGCGCCAAAAAATGAAAAAATGAAAAATGAAAAAACAAAAACAAAACCCAAACCAAAAAACTCCTCCTGTCTATTACCCAAAAAGACGATAAGTTACAATAAAATTATTGAATTTCTACAGATTAAAAAATAAAAAAAAGTTTAATCATGAAACAGAGATCCACTCAATTTTCTGTGAAAAATATTTAATGTAATCAATTCTATCGCACAGGAATGGTGCGTATTCACTAGCTCAGACTGAAACGATTGGCTTTATGAAAAGGAATATGTTAGGACAAGATTACAGGACCAACTTAGCTTCCATTGGCATCACCTGACCAAGATGATGACCAAGATTGGCCAACAGTGAATATTTTAATTATACTATAGTTAACCCCTTCCAGTGTCATATGAACTAAAGTCTACATCTCTGTAGCTGCTCTCATTGATTTAATTAATTCAGTAATTCATTCATTGATTTGGTAAATATACTGTTCTTACTTTTGGCATTTGGCTAGATATTAAAGAGAGTAATTTATATGTAGTAATGGAAACAGATATTATGCAGAGAATTAAGCAATAAAAATATAAGCTAGGATCTACCTAGACAAAAGAGAGAAGGGAAGGAAAAGGAGAGAGATAGAAAGAGATAGTCACAGCAAGAGAGAGAGAAAGACAGGTACTAAAGAGATTGAGAGAAGGAGACAGAGTCACAGCAATAGAGACAAAGACAAAGGTACTGAAGAGATTTAGAGAGAGGGAAAGAGGGAGAAAGAGAGAGAGATCCTCTCTTGGGGATGGAACAGGTTAAGAATATTTTGCTATTTCTCCTTCCCTGGGGGTCTATTTATAAAATTTCCTGTAGATAAGTTTAAATGAGTTAATTTTATATTTAATATATATATTAATTTTAAATTAATTTTATATTTAATTTTATATTTTTAATGGGTTAATTTCATGCTTATATTAAAATGCTGAGGCTTTTTTTTTTACATGATATATTTTACTTTTCTCAACAGTCTGCACTGGAGAAACGCAACAAGAAGGGATTGTTACTCCTATTTTACAGATGGGAAAACAAAGGCTCTTAAGCAAATGATCACTTTATTTGTATATACACAGTAGTGATGAATTCCTTATGTTTACAAAAATATGAATTATAAAACAGGAAAAGAATTAACTTCATACATATGTAGAGGAACTGTAATTTCAGAAGGAAAACGTGAGACTTCTTGACTACCATGACCTGACAGTGAGAATACCTGAACTGTGACATATTCAAAATAAATCTCGGCAGCAAAGCCAGGATGATCAGGAATCCAGGGAGAGGTCTTAGAGAAAATAACCACCTCCCAGTGTTTCCTGTGGTTGGCTCTGCCCATGTAAATTCCACAGCTCTGGACTTGCAGGATCTTTAATAAATAAACAATACATGGTACCGTTTCAGAAGGCAATGATGCTCATAATAATTATATTCTTTCCACTCCTATTATCTGCTAGGTCCCATGCTTGCTAAATGCCATACACATATAATCTTTTGATCTTCACAAAAATCTTGCAGTACTGGTATCATAATTTTCACTCTATAAATGAAGATCACAAAGCACTGATGAAAAGCCCAGCTTTTGTTGTAGTAGTTGTTGACTCAAGACTTGTTATAAATTCAGGTGTGTCTGACTCCAGGAATGGAGTTCAATTCCTTGATAACTGGGGAGTGAGGAATAGTCAATGACCGTGCTGTAAGTTTAACGTGCAATGAAAGGGGTGACCTTTCTGAGGCCTCTGAAATCTGACCACATAATGGGTGCCTATTGGAATGGGTGCCTATGCAGATGGAAAATCTGAATAACGCTGAGAACTTTTTCAAACTACACCCACCTCCTGCCCTCCATTCCTTTCCTCCTCCAGGTCCTCAAGTGATAAATTTGAGAACCACTGTTCTAAGAGGTCTTAAAACTCAGAGAGTCAGGGAACAATAAGCAAGTGTCAAGCTAATATTTTTAGCGGAAGGAAAAAGAAGGTCTTCTTAAATCCCTAGATTGTGTAAGGAATGATGTTAGATAATTCCCAAATATTAATCAGTGAATATCAAGTAGTATGTAAGGTTTATCATACTCCCATTTTTTTAAGTTTATTTATTTATTTTGAGAGACAGAGAGAGAATGAGAGAGAATGAGCCCCTAAGTGGGGGAGGGGCAATGAGAGAGAGAATCCCTAGCAGGCTCTGCACTGCCAGCACTAAGCCCCATGAAGGGCTCAAATCCACAAACCTGAGATCATGACCTGAGCAAAACCAAGAGTCGGACGCTTAACTGCCTGAGACACCCATAGTGCCCGTATCGTACTCCCATTTTTGAAATACTTTAAAAACAGAAGTAATTATTTATGTAATAGATACTGTTCAATGTTTCTTTAATCATTAAATAAACATTTTACCACACTGATCTGAAAAAATTCCATTTGAAGTAAATATATTTGCTGTTTTTTGGTAGGTCTGGCAACCTTATGCTATTCAATGTTTTAAAAAATCACACAGGAAAGAGCCCATTGAACTTTTGTTGTGTGGATCTCTAAACCGAAAGAAACACTGGTCCAGAAAATCTCTGGAAGCACAAAAAGGGCTAGCCAGCTCAACAAGTGAGGCTGTACTTTCATTCTAGATGAAGCAGAACAAATCTCACTTTCAAACTCTTACTGTGGATACCAACTGCTTTCAAACTGCAGAGTCTGTCGTGGGAGGCATTATAACCAAGTAGTTGAAATCAACTCCTTTGGTATTAAGACACATTTCAGTCCTAGGATTTACCATTTATGTGGTTGTAGGAAATTACATAAACCTCTGACTGGTTTTCTCACTTTTACAAAAAAGAGTAACACTAGGGGCACTCGGGTGGCTCAGTCGGTTGGGCACCCGAATCTTGGTTTTGGCTCGGGTCATGATCTCAAGGTTCGGGGGGTCTGGACTCACATTGGGCTCTGCACTGATGGTGAGGAAACTGCTTAGGATTCTCTGTCTCTGTCTCTTTCTGCCCCTCTTCTGCTCTTTCTCTCTTCTCAAAATAAATAAAAATAAACATTTAAAAAAGGAACAGGACTAATACTATTACAGTAGCATCCATCCTATCTGGTGTGTTTGGACCAGTAGCTGATGGATTAAACAAAAATACTAGTCAGAAAGGGGAACACGTTAAAACATAATACCTTAATTTTTCTTAAAACACATAAAAATTCAATTTTCTAATTTTCCCCATATTTTCATATCCTTTTGTTGAGTACAGGCCTGGTGGCAGTCTTTTTGTGTTTCATAAATTATGCTGCTTTAATGGACCCAGTCATTCTTAAGCAAGAACATTTGCAAACGCACTCATATAATAAACTGGGAGATGGTCTAATCTATATTTTTAGGATTTTCCAAAAATTTACAGTTGAATATTCACATTTAATATGACAGTGATTTTAGCTATCTAATTTTATTGAATCCTTCCAGAGAATTACACTATTCTCTTTCTTAACTATGTTCCACAGGTTTAGCCAATTAATTAAATTATACATATAATATTAATTAAAATACATATAAGTTACATATTGTTCAATGTTTAATTAGAATTTTACATATTTAATTACACATATAAACTACGTAATTTGAAATATATATGTGGCTGGATGGATAGAAAGACAGATTTGCAATGTTTGTAGAAAAAGGCTTTCAATTCTATGAGTTTACTACTTAATTAACTTCTAGAACCTCAAAAAGCATTAAACAGGAATCTAAGAAGCTATTCTTAACTTTTTCAGGAAATCATGGACTGCTATGATCGTCTGAGAAGAGCTGGGACTTCTTCCTCAGAAAAATAAACACACCTACATACCTTTAAGGTATTATACATTTTTTCAAAGACCCCAGAGACTCAACAAGTTCATCCTATGTCTCCATAGGATCCACGATCCTAAATTAAGAACACATTTTTGTTTTTGTTTTGCCACTGTGGGTAGTAATGCCGTTTCCTTTCTAATTAGGTTTGTGTTGATTGAATGGTTCAGAAATATTTGCAAACCTCTGTAGTTTCAAATGTTTTCGTGGCCTTTTTTTGCATAAATTTTTAAAATCCCATCAAATTAAATCTGTACTCAAATAGGAACAAAATAAACAGAAAACAATAGAACAAAACAAAAATGAAGTCCAAATCAATCTGACTTTCTCAAGCTATTCTTCCCGTAAACCTTAATTCAGCTACAGAGGAAACACTTTTAACCGCTTATGACTTCACAGATTATCTGACATTTTCAACAGATGCTCCAGCATGCTAAATGCAAGTGTGATTCTTTCCAGAACTGCACTGTCCAATACATTAGCTACTAGCCACATGTAGCTATTTAAATTTTTAATTAACTAAAATTAACTAAAGTTAAATTCACTTCTTCAGTCACACTAGACACGTTTCAAATGCACGACAGCCACATGCAGCTAACGGTTACTGTTTTGGACAGTATAGAGAACATTTCCATCACCTCAGAAGGTTCTAGAACACTCAAGTATTTCTGCTCCCATCAAGTGATTTGTCTGCTTGCCAGAATTCTGTTATGTTTGTTCCCAAATCAGTTTATGCCAGTTAGGTTAATGTGAAATTGAATAATTTAGTTAAATATTATTATATAAACCAATTTAAATATGAGTGAGAAAAGAACGAAGGGTTTTCTAAACCTTAACATTTTGGAAAGACTTTATAAAATTCAATCACAATACAAAAATGCTAGAGAGTTGGATGCAGGTAAGACAATGTTAAAATATTAGAAACAATTATAAACAAAGTAGTATTCTTATGCCAGACTTCTTTGCATTAGGTTTGCACTTAAAGACAACTGCGAAACAGCTGAAATTAGAAATCATAGATGAAGCATTAAGGGATTTACAAAAAAAAAAAAAAAAAAAAAAAAAAGGATGATTAAGGTCTGGTAATCAGCAACCAAACTCAAAAATAGTTCTTGCTTTGCATAAAAATACTGGCAAGTATATAATCAGGTCTTCAAACTTAAACAAAATGTGTATTGTAGGTATGTGTTAATTTTTAAGGTCCATTTCTCCAAAAAATGTGTGGTATCAACTGCTAATTCCGATTGTATTTAATAGGAAGGTTTCTACTACACATAGCAACACTGCAAACACGGGTCTTCTTCATTATTACAAACTCAGTGTTTTCATAATTGGTTGTGTCATTTCTATTTGCCACATTTATGTTCATTGGATTAAATTATATTGAAAAATTTATGGACAGGAACCTGATCTAATTCCAGATGGATGCATAACTGGTCTTTTAATTATCACACAATAAAATATAATTAACAACACTACCAGTTACTTTATTCTTGAGCTCTACCCAGTTGCCCTAATCTAAGACCTTATATGGAGATGAGAACCCTTGACCTTTGTGTTCACTCTATTTAAACTTTTGATTTTTTTCTGACTTCAAAATGCTATCTATCCATCTATTTACAGCATCCATTACTTGAGAACTAAGAAGTATAAGGATTTCATTGTTTCGCACATTGAGATTCAGAGGCAAATGGAAACCTAAAACTACAGGGTACTACTGGGACTACTATAGTCACTATTACTACATTTCTTTCATTAAAATAGTATCAAACTAATATTGCAATTGGTAGTTGTTGCTTGATCAGTAAATATTTTCATTAGTCAATTAAATTCAAGGAAGTATTTAGACTGTCATGGATCAGACATTTCTATTTGAAATAACAGCATCGGCATAGAATTACTTGAAAGTATCATAGATACTCCCAATTATCTAGGTCAACTGTAAGAAAATTTGCTGTTAGGTTCATTAAAGGAGAAGATTTATTGCAATTTTGCTTTACACTGTGATATCTTCATGTAGGAGATGGAAAACTGGCTGCCCTTGGGAGTCAAATTTAGATTGATGAAGTCATTTTGAAATATCTTGAGAGTGAGTATATCTTCTTTGGTCTACCACAGTCCCTATTACTTCCTTTTGTCTTCAAGTCTGGCTTACTATATTGCCTAGACCCTGAAGCTATTTAAGTTCATGACCCCTGGTAAAAGTGTTTTACATAATGCTATCTTGTATATCTTAGAGAGGACACAAGCAATTGAGCTCTGAGGTTGAACTTAGTTATGGCTACCATTTATTTCATATTAACTTTTATTCTTCTAAGCAACATAATGCTAACATGTTAACCAATTCACAGTTTCTTTCCTTTTTACATAGGATATATCACTAACTGCTAGGCCATACTCCTCTCCTCTGAAGAAGTGTATTGGAAGGAGGGGAAATACCATAGTAGACTAGAAGGTAGATAAATTTTTCTCTATGCCTCCATAGTAAGAGTACATTTCTACTTGAAAAGAAAAAATAAAATGGATACAGAGTTCGTTTTAAATATATCTATCATATTTGAGTCTGCAGATATATTATTGTGTTATTTGTAGTCTTTTAAAAATAAACCCTTATCATCTTATTTTAATCAATTATTTAAAATTTGTTTAATGATACTACCTAAAAATATATTGATAGCAAACATAAAATACATCTTCTTGCATAGATCATTGACCTAGATAGAAATTTAGGCTGTGTCCATTACTAGTAGATTGGTTCTGACAAAATCATTAAACATTCTAGGTCTCAGTTTGATTATCTGGAAAATGGGTTATTGATCTCTAAGGTTCTTACCATTTATAAGTCTAGGTTTTATTTTTAATTTCAATCAAGTACTATTTAAGTTCTTACTCAGTAAACTTAATGCATGAATTAAACAGCTTACAAACTAAGTTTACTGTATACTATCCAAACCTATAAAATGTAATGGGAAAAACTAGGTCGAATGTGATTAGGGCCAAGTAAGAGTTCCAGGAGTTCAGAGTGAAGAGAAAAAGAATAGGATTTAAGAGGGATCATAGACAGGAGAGAGACATGGGTAGTTTATTTAACTCACACACTCCACATAAAGTAGAAAGAAGTCATAAATGAAGATACACATAACACAATGTCTATTAAAAATCAAGAGCTACCCTCCAAAGTTAAATATGATATCTCTAATTCTCTAAACTTTAAAATCTTGAAGAAGTATACTTAAATATAGAATTGCCCTACTGTACAAACATGTTTTTGTTTCATTTAAAAATGTTTTGTTCATTCATCAAAGATTTCATCCTATATGCAGAGTAGTAGGGTAGGGAGTTGTGAGTTTGGAAAAGACATATATTTCTGTACACAAGGGGCTTAGGTTCATTATAAATAATAGAAAGTAGCTAGTTTCATAAATCACCTTCAAATAGTATATCACAGGCTTACCTGAACCTCATAGACTGTGTTTAAAAAAACCTCCTTATCCCATAATGATATATTCTGAAGAGTCTAGAAATACCTCAGATAACACAGGATTTTACTGCTGAAACATAGTTCATTTTAAGGTGTGTATAGGTGCTCACTATTGCCCATAAATGATCTAAGGATCAACCCAATCCAACAATTAAAAAAAAAAAAGTATATTCAGTGCTAGTAAGTCACAGTCCCTTTGGGCACTTGTACTTACTACTAATAGAAGTTAGAAAAAAGTCTGATGGGAAAGAAAGTTGCAATGGCTATGAGGATTCAAACTTGAGAAAGTCCTTAGGGAAAGAGCAAGGCTTTGGGGATGAAGAAACGATATCCATTAATCCTGAAGAACATGATATTAACAAGTGGCACGTGTGTTTGGAAGTAGTAGTGGATAGTGGCGATTAGTAAACCAGTAAGAGATGAATGCTCTTTTGGTATGTCAGGTCCTTCACCACATGGCCATTCCTTACAGGTCTTTTTGGGAGCTATCATGGGTATAGGCAAGATCAGTGACTTCAAGAATTATTCCTATATTCTGTAGAAGAGAAGCCAGGCATGGGTACTTTGTACCCTTCAGGGTAGTAGAATCTTGTATCATATTGTTTGGGGAATCTTAGGGAATCACCTATGCTCATGAGTCAGCATTTGATAACAGGGAATAAGAGAAACAGAATAATTATTTACAGAAAGTGACTCATTTATTCTAGTAGCATAGTTCATAGACTCCTGGATTGTTTTCAAGAAGGCTCAGTTCAACTGCCAAGTAATTTATCTGATTCCCTCATAGTCCATTGAACTAATAATAAAAGGCACTATAAGAGTATTAACATGAACTACTATTGTGAACTAAATTAGACTTTTCTGGTATGGTCCAACTGATTGATTTTGGTTGGTTTTCCTTTCCCTTCCTTTCTCCCTCCATGCTTCCATTCCTCCAGTTCCAACTCCTTCCTGCCTCATTCCCCAAAGCATCTAAAGGAAATCAGCTACTGTGAACATACAGATATATATGCAAGTCTCAAAATATCAAGAGCGATACTGGGTAAGTACAATTTGCTGATATTTAATTGTTTCCTGAATTTTCATACTTCTTTTGTTACCAAATATGGAAATATTGCTATAGAGTAAAAGTTGACCACTTAAAATTTTTATAGGAATTATTCAATCTACATAGTTTCTCCCTCAATGAATGCTAACTCTCTAAATGTACAATATTTCCCCATGGTTTATTGGACATAATTTAACTATTCTTAGATACTGATACCAGCAATGGTCCTGAATCTTGGTTTCTTTGAAATAATCTTATCAATCTGTGTATTTGACATCTGTCCTTTTTTCACAAAACTATTGTAAGCTAAATAGCCCCTATAGTTGGAAGAGAAAATTCATAATGAATCACTAGTGAAAGCATCCCCCATATACAGTATTCTCACCCTACAGAGGAGTTTTTATTGTCTTCACTGATGCTAAATATATCCTCTCCCTTTCAGAATTATTATTTCTGCATGACTAACACTTTTGATCATAGCTATGTCTTTGTAATTTTAAAGCTATTCTCCCCTATTACCAGTTCACTATAGATAAGGTAGATAAGAGACCACAATTCTATGCATTTTCCATGGCATTTTCCTAAGATTATCACTGCACATCACAGCTGACTTCTGGGATACACTTAACTCTACTGCAACACATGGACACAGGCATTTCTGGGCAATAGTATTCTATTTGGCCCATCAATGATGCTGACTTGGTCTTCAAATCTATATACAAGAGTATCGGGATACACACACAGACACAGACACACACACACACACACACACACACACGCATGTGTGCGAAAGGAACTCCAGACTCTCAAGGGTTACACTATTTACAAAGATGTAATTGTTAACCACTTGGCTGTCTATTTCTTCCACCTTTGTGTAGAACTGGTATCATTAGGCACAGCATTGTTTCTCTTTGCTAGGAGTACTTTCCATTTCATCTCCTCATTTCCTCTGTCTCTTTCTCACTCTCTTATCTAGTCTACTGCCTCTTGTCCATTATCTTTTGATTGGTCCTTAAAAACCTCTTCCTTCTTAGCAACTACTAGTCTGTCTTTATTATTCATTCATTCATTCATTCATTTATTTTAGAGAGAGAGAGAGAGTGAGAGTGAGAATGTGAGTGGGGGAGAGGGGCAAAGGGAGAGGGACAGAAACTTAAGCAGGTTCCATGTTGAGTGGGGCTCAATCCCACGACCCTGGGATCATGACCTGAGCTGAAATCAAGAGTCAGATGCTCAGCCTACTGAGCCATCCAGGAGTCCTAAGAAAACTAGTCTTTAACCTCTGCATATTAATCAAATAATTTTGCTTGAAATTATTGGTATTCAGCTTTCTAAGGCTCATGAGTTCTTCCTTCGGTGATTCAAAAGTTCCTTCTTCACCATTGTTGGTAAATTCTAGACTCTGAGATATTCTGGATGCCAGTGTTCTATAAGAAGCTCATCACCACACTGCCAGTATCTTAGGGTTCTTAACATATTTGTATCTAAAAATCTTTTCTAATGTATTCAATGCTTCATACATAGAATTTAAAGTTCCGATATCTACAACTATTTAATTCTGTGACTAAAAGATGATCTATAAAAACCAGTTTCTCTATATAAGTTATACCATTCACTGACACTAAAATTTATGACAATTTAATGGACTCCAAAGAGATCCGTTTGCTTTGTACAGACAGAATATTACAGGTGCCTTCCCTTCAAACAAAACTGTGATCTAATCCTCAAGTATACTTCATATACTTATCAATTTCTTGACATATTTCTGATGTAGTTGTTTCTGGTTTATTCAAAAGATGTAGCTATACAAAAAAAAGGTAGGAGACAAGGGAAGTATACAAAATGCAAAAAGTTGATTTATGAAATTGATGCTGAAAGAAAAACCATTCATCTAGAAATCAAGGAATTTAAAAATTCCAAAGAAATACACATAATCTAAATTTAGGATTATAAACTATAACAAACTTATTAATAAAAATCAATTTCCCCTTTTTTATACTAGAGAAAAAGCAATTCTAAATTTTAAATTGTCTGTCGAGGATGAATGGACACACTCAACACAGTTTAAAAAAAAAGCAAGTATATTACTGATGCAGAGCAGTGCGGGAACTAAATTTAGGCAAATTTCAGGACTAACAAACAATATTCAAAGTTGTGACTATTTTTGTAATTCATTCAAATATTCAATAAAAATTCATTACAGGGTGAGAGCTTATACTCCATTCATTCATCCAATAAATATTTAGATCTTATGTGTAAAGCATTGTAGGGGATTACAATGAAAAATAAGGCATGGACTTTGCCCTCAAGGGGCTTACAGTCTAGTATATACTGGAAAAAAATAAACAAGCACATAGATAATCATAATATAAGGGAGAAAGTGATGTGTCATAAGAAAGACCCAGACAATGTGCTATTAAATTATTGACACTAACAGACGTGTTTTTTCTTTTGTTTTGTTTTGTTCTAGTGTCTAAGTAGCCAATAGAATAGAAAGACCAATGATCACTTTGCAAAATTAAGAGCCAAATTTTGTGAATTTGTGACTGAACAGCTGCAATTTCAATGAGGTTTAAGTCACTGCTCACCAGTTTCTAAAAATGTTCCCTCATAAAATAACAACCTATTAGAAATACCATCTCACCAATTTTTTAAAGAAGATTCAAATTGTATAATCTAGTAATAGGGGATGAAAAGATCATTTTAATGTAATAAAGCCTCAAATTAATTATCCAAAGTCCTCATGACACATTACCTTCTTGCACAGAAATTGGCTCGATCAGATTAAAGTGGTGAAGGATTCCTCGATGGCTCAAGTGTGCTCCAAGGAAAGCTAGAAGGTTGTACAGTTAACTCCCAGGGTGTAACTCTAAACCATACAACCTACTACCTCAACCCGGATGCACACAGCTTCCAATGTTGCTTCAAACTCCTTATCATATCTTCAGTCAGCTCCTCCAAATATGGCGGCCATACACCTAAGGGCTTGGCAAGGATGTAGATATAATACTCTAACATTTCACCTATAAACTTAATATGTGTCTGCTGGGACTATCCTAACCTCTTGGATTTCCAGTACAGGTCATACGAAATGTCCTCTGATATCTCTCCTGGCATAGTTCTACTAGTAATTAATAATATTAAAAATCAATAGCATTCAACTTCATTTTTCAAGAGAAAACAGCTCAATAGTTATACATAAATCTCAATTATAGCCTTAATTTTCCTACTGAAGTCGATCAGGTGTACTAACCACTATACTATGAACTTAAGTTTCTGAACAGGATCTATTCAGATCTTGTTTCAAACCCTGCGATAAAAAATTCAAGTTTCTTAACTAATTCACTATACTTGGATTCAAACTTAAACGGCTATGTTATAAACCCTTCCTAGTGGTCGACAATTGAAGGCTGCCTCTAAAGACAGATGAGGGTTAATATATACATGAAAAACAAAGAAAAGTATAAATTCTTCAAAATAAATCAACTAAAATTTAACAGGAATTTGACTGAAATTTACTTAACGGCATTTGTCTATAACATTTTGTTAGATTACCACACTGACACAGACCCATAGAAGCGAGCTTGTGCAGTCCACTTCACCACAAGATCGGATCTACGGGTTTATGCCAATGGGCAACATCTCACTTGGGCTCCCTATTAATGCAGAATTTGTTGTAAATATCTGATGAAATTAGATGAAAATAATAATATCAATTCTTTATTATAAATATTTTAAATGCTAAAATGCTCTTAGTATACATATTCCCATTAAAGGCCTTCATAAATATTCTACACTAAATACAGGTTTATATACATGAGAATTTAAAGACTAGTATATTGAAATATTTTTCACAAACTACTTTTGTTTTAATAGTGAATATTTTGTATTTGGACTATTCTAATTAATAATGAGTTTTAAAAGAAAAAAGGATCTATATATGCACGTATGAATTATGTAATTGTAAGGCATGAATGTAATATTACCAGCCTATAATTAAGACCAAATTAACTATTAAGCTAATTGTGTAAGAGTCAGACACACAATTGTGTGTGTGCTTGTTTTAACTCTTTTATAAAACCTCGGTTAGTGGTATTAAGGAATGGGTAACATATAACTTTCTCATAAAACAAGTAAGATCCTGTTGACTAGGCAGAGAACGCAGGAAGTTATTGAAAAGTATTAAATTTATACATATGTGTTTACAGTTGGAATAATACTGAAATTAACTATATTTGGATTAACTTTTATCAGAAAACTGAAATTAATGACATACTAACAGCATTATTACTACTAGCAACGTTACTACTACTAAAATTTATACTCCAGATCTATTGCATAAAAGAGAATATATCTTGCCTCTTTGACACAATATAGTCAAATTTATTTTTCAAAAAAAGATATTCTTAAGCATAATACATAGCTATATACAACTCTTACCTGGTCAACAGGTTGGGCAGAAATAAATTGTTATTAAAATTTTTAAACCACCAGACAATAAGCAAAGGCACAAAGAATAAACATAAAGCCAGCCACGTTCACGTTTTTTAAGATTTTAAGCTCAACAGCAACAAAAGTGCAAGTTGTACAATCATTAATCGTTTCACTCATATCCACAAAATTCAGCATTTCTAAATTATATCTTCACTGTGAAAAATAGTAACACCACTTAAAAATTACTTCGTGTTTTTGAATGTTTTAAATAAAATAAATGTGTTTTTAAAACTTTATATAGATAATTTGGTCTACATAAATTTTGCCATTTTTTGCTTTCTAATTATTGCCATACTTATTAAAAACTATAGTAAAAAATCAACAACCATGCATTCAATTATAATAAAAATATCTCAACATTTTCACAAATATAGATGTGAAATAAAAAAGCAACATTTGCTTTGGGTTTTTATCATAACTATAAGAATGTATATTTTGGTTTCATTATCTTACTAGATCATTTTTTGAAAAAAAGCACAACTTTATTCCCTCCCCCCAGATTTCACTTCCTCTTATATAGTATGACAAATGAAAAAAATATATATTTTCTTTTTCTAAATTGCTTTCTATTTAACCGTTCTATGAATGGGTGTATACATATATGAATGGATATATAGTTACATAATTCAAAGGGACTTAAACTGCACACTGATCATAAACTCAGGCAAAAATTTTTCACAAAGGTAGGTAACAGAATAAATTCTCAAGCCATCACTGAAAATTCCAACAGCTAGATCCATAGAGAATATGAAACGAATTCTTATAACTAAACACAGTCAAAATTGTTTTATTTTTTTCTTTAAAAATATTAAATATTAAGTGCTCTTTTGCTTTTTGTTTTTACCTGAGATGATTTTCTCCTATGATCACTTTCTTCACTTCTCATATCCACTTTAAGTTTTTCCCTAAAACGACCACAAAAGGAGAAATATCAGACGACTGCTGTCTAGGAGAATCATCTGGCTGGATGGTGGGGATGAAGGTAGACGGTCGAGAACAAAACACAATGTCAAAATGGGCAAAACCTTTTAAAGTATTTTTTTTAAGGCTTGGAAGACTCACAGAGCCCCACCCAAGGCTACTCATATGACATATAATGTGGTTTCATAGTTTGCATTTATGCGTTCATTTTGGTTGGTGTTGTTTTCACAGTAACAGTTTTGAAAGTGAAAGGAGGCTTGACTGTTAAAGAAGCGACCAGGTTTTGCACAATGAACTAGTGAAAGCTGAAAAGAGATTTGGATTTGGCATGGAGCTTAATAAGATAATTAAGAGTGTAGAGATTAATGGCTCCTAAAAATAACATTTAAAATAATGTTTTTCAACTAAAGGATCTTGAAACATGAAAACAGGTTTATAAATGTTAATTAAGCCTGTGAAAGTTGATGTTCCATTAGCTGAGGCAGCATAAAGGAGCAAGAGCTATTTTTTAAATAATTAGTGAACAATAACCGATAAACTTAATAAAACGTTTTATTTGAATGTTATCAGAATATAGGGTAATTGCAATTTCCCATAATTCTCCATGGAATAACAAAAAAGAAGGTAGAATGCATGAGTTCTATAATATTTTCTCTTTGTTTACCCTCCATGTTTTCAATATGATAAAATATGATTTTAAAAGCACAACAGTTTACTTAAAGTTTACTCTTTTTGTGGAAAATACTATAGCACCAATTCTAAATATGCAAATTATAGTCTACATTCATATACGCTGTATTTTTAAGAAGCACTTTCTCTTTTTAACAATTTTTAAACATGTTTAGAAACAGTTTTAATCAAAATTAAAATAGGTGGAATACATCTGCTAATCCTCTCTCATTGAACCAGGCAAAACTGGGTTTTGTTATAAAATGCTTAAATTGCTTAGCCATTTACTTCTACAAATAGACAAAATAATTAGAATGCAATACATTTATCTACTGAGTCAATCATTGGTTTAAACTTAAAACAAGTTTGTATGTACTTTTTCCACTAAAATACTTAATGCATATTTCCAGCGCTCTCTGTAACTGCCCTAAGACAAATGCTTCTTTTAAAAAATATTTTAAATTAAATTAAAAAATATTTTAAAAGAGAGTATTATTGTGAAACAAGCTTCATTTTTACTTAGCAACTGAGAACGTGATCTTTTTATCCCTATTTCGGTTATACTGAAATCCTGGTAAATAATTTAAATATAACTTCCCCCAGACTAATTTTATTTATCAGTAGTTTAATGTATCTTCTAACATGACCCTTTTTTTAGAAGTTCAAAAAGTTTCTTCTTCCACATTTCAAATTATGAGTCACAGCAAACGAAACCTTTAGTTTCTTTAAACAGCTAGGACTAAACGCTCACTTTTCTTAGATAGCAAAAACTAATACTGTACACGAAAAGCACAGATCACATATTAATGTCTTTCCAAACTTCGATGTATAACAAAAATTAAAACATGTACCGTCCTTTCCATAGACATTTTTCTATTTTTACTTAAGTTTCTATTCTAATTAGGATTAGAGCAAGACAGCAAAAGGAAAAAGTTAATAAGAGTAAAGTGGGTGATGAGCTAAATAAGAGTACATTGAAAGTTCAAGGCTCCCCTTTTATATAAGAGTAGGCTTAAAAAGAAACAACAAAAAAAGTTATACCTGATATGAAAGGTGCGATTTCACCAAGTGCAATATATTGCTAATTATGCCATATTTTTGAAATAATAAAAATTAGGAAGGCTCATTTGGTTATGTTGCCTTACAAAGCTGCTTTACAAAGCCCGATGTCTCTGTAGGTATACAAGCCAATGTTTGCTTTTTTTTTTGGTTTGTTTTGGTTTGGATTTTTGTTTGTTTTTGTTTTTGTTTTTGAGCAGGAGAGTCTCATTTTTTTTCAGCACTGTTGCATGAAGTAGGACAAACTCAGATTTTTTTTTTTCTTCAGGGCTCCTGTTATTTCTTGGAAAAAAGGACCAGGGTGCTTGTCTTCTTTTTCTTCCTTCTCGGTATTCCAGGCACAAAGCACTGCGCAGAAGCTGCACCAATCCTTGCTGTCCCTGGCAGCGGAATGGTAGAAGGTGGGAGAGACCAGGAATCCTTCCAGGCTGAGCTGACTTTAGAAATGAGGATTGCACACGTTTGTCTCCTGAACCAAAAGGGTAAGAAGGCAGGGTGCCAGTTTGCTACTCTGCTGCAATGATCTCATGCTCACTGCTGCGGCCGTCCTGTTTGCCCTGTTCAAATGCCTGTTCATTATAAACCAAAAAAAAAAAAAAAAAAAAAAAGTACTTGGATTCTTCAGCAAGCAGAAAGGGTCTTAACATTAAAAAAAAATCAGCAGTAAGAAAAGCCAAAAAACAAAAAGCACATACAATTTTAGGATTCACTTGTTATGCCTCAATATTCTGTTTATATTTTTCTTTCTTTTTTTTTTTTTTCCTATTTAGAGATAAGCAGCAGAATTTATCAGGCGTGAAAGGGACAGCCTCCTGGTGGCCTGCCAAAAACCCAGAATAAAGGCGAAGTTGTGCTTCAAAGCTCAGTCGCTTGCTGAGTCTGGCTAAAGTCAAGTATTAAGATCCACCATTTTCTGAGCCATGCTAGAAAAGAAGAAAAAAGTCAGGACGGTTGCTGCTTTCCAAGTCTCCGTTGGCACCATCACAAAATCTCAGTCGTAAGGTCACATGATTCTCTGCCAAATGTAGAGTGCATTCCCATCAAACCATTCTGCTGATACTGCGAAGGCAGCTATTGTCTCGTTTAGACCCAAAGTTCAGCCCACTCTTCATTGAATTAGCTGAAAAACGCATCACCTTTGGGGGCTGGGAGTCATGGAAACGTCTACCTGGCAAGCTGCCCACTTTTTCTGCCCATCAACCAGAGATGGAATTGTGCTGCCTGATGCAATGAGGACTTGGAATGTGAAGACTCGTCCAAAGTGAATCTGATTCTTGCAACGCCTGTTTCAGTTTGCACGGAAAACTCTGGCTTCTTTTATTTAAGGTGGGGGGGGGAATCTTTCCTACTAACTGTAGCAAATAAAGGTCTGAACATGCCTACTCTGCAACTTTATTTCACAACACACCCAAATGGTTCTCAAATGAAAAGACGGAAGCCCTGCAAGTGTTCTGAGTTAAAGGCATCCCATGCTCTGTCTCCTTTTCCTTACTAATACATGCAACAAGCTCAGGACATTTGTTTTAGTCTCTCACATTGAGATTTAAAATCTGTGTGATTCGTCTTGCTTTCTATTACTTTCTGATTTTATCTGGCACGCATTTTGTACTACATGGCCACAAAATCCACTAGCAACAGTGGGGATGCATTATTGCTTCAATCTCCTTCAAAGTGGTCCCCAGAGAGAGCCAGTTGTCTCTTCAACCACACAAAACCTTGCAACTGGGTTCTGTGGTAATCCTCATCAGTACCTAGCACAGCTGCTGTGCTGGTTTGCTGAGAATGACTCATGTAAGTAGTGCTCTTTCTGTGCCTTTGCTAGCTACAGTTTGCCTGTTTGGCATGAAAGATGCCTTTGAAAGATGTAGGGAATGTTATCAACACCTCTCAGGCAATAAAACGAAATGGTTCCCCCTCCCCAATGAATTTCCATTCTAGCAGGCGACCAAAGTTCCCATGGACGAACATTTCCAGACTTTCTAACAAAAGTACAGTGAATTAAATCTTTCACCATTTCCTTAAGCAGAATCTAAAGCCAGGCGGCAAAGCGAGCATTATTAGTATTTAAGCCAAATATACTCAGTAGTACTAAAAAGAATCATGTTCTTCTACCTGCATTAAAAAAAAATGGTTCCGTGATGGGAATCTTTATCTAAAGTATAATGATGCTTACAAAAAAATTAAAATTATTTGCAAAGCTTTACCAAACGAAGGGCTAACATTATCCCTCCTCCATGGATGTACACCCACACAACGCACACTATGCGACATTTGAAAAGATAATCAAACCACGATTTGCCTAAAAATCAGTCACCAAAAAAAAAAAAGAAAGAAGAGAAAAAAAGAAGACTTGGGGATCTAGGAAACAGACCCTAAAAATAGTCTAGGTCTTTTTTATGTCATGTTCTTTGGTTCACTGATAGGGGTGAATATGCACATGTGTGTGCGCACGCACGCACACACACACACACACACACACACACAGAGGAACCATTCTGGTGTCCTCCTCATTTGCAATTCAAAATACTAACAATTCTAAACCATAAAACAAAAAACTGACACATGTGTTGAAATTAAAATTGCTTTCTTCTAGATTGCAAAATTCTGGACAAATTTTGCTAATGCTCTGAGCACATGCTTAAGTGCCTGGTGGGAATCAAGCATGGGCGGCAGACACATGTGTCTCATGCTTCGGCACAGAAAGAATAAAGTAGATAAGCTCTTACAGAAAGAAAAATTTAGATTTTCATTTCTCATTCACTTATTCAGCAGATATTTATTAAGTACTAGAATGTGGGTTGGCCTTGTGACAAGCACAGGGGAAGAGCAATGAATCAAATGAACTTGCCCCCCTCCCCTCGCCCCATGCGGGAGTCATTTGCAGAGAACTTTTACTTCTAAATGTAAGTATCGTGATAAATGCTAAAGGAACCCTTATTGGTGATAAAGGAATCAAGAAACAAACTAGTAGAAATTGGAAAGTAGAAGTGAAATGGATATTGAAAAGTACATTACGGATAGAGATGTGTTCTTTATCTCAAGTTTTCTCTTTTTTAATAGAAAATTTATTAGTCAGTTTTTCATAATTCTGTTTAACTTTCTTAAAGAAACTACTGTGAAAACTGAATATGCTGCCCTCCCAATTAAAAATATGTAAAAATATAATTAGGAAAAGAAACAGGAGAAATTCACTTCCAGGAAGATGTAGTAGATAGTTTTTCCTAATCCTTCTGCTAGATACAATGAAAAACCCTGGAAATCCTATGTAAGACAAATGTAAGGAGACTCTGAAAGACGAAGAGAAGAAGATGAAGAGAAGAAGACAGAACAGCCAGGGACCTCAGGACGCATGGAGCAACATGGTGGCGAGTTTCTTGGATTTTAGTTTTGCCTCACATGTACAAACTTAAAGCTGAAGAAGCTGGCAACCCCGAGACACCAACTGGTGCAGACCAGAGAAGCCCCCAACAAAAGCCTGTTCTCTGTAGCCAAAGGACCAAAAGCATAAAAAGGCAGAAAGCACTGGGACAACACCACTTTGCTCTAGTCATACACCACACACACAGACACCCCTAACCTGCAAAGGCCAAATGGGGAGCCTCCCGCTGACCCCTGTTAGGCTAGAACAAAACATCCCAACCTCCTTGCCCCAATCCCAGGGTGGTGTAAGTAAGTCTGAGTAGGGAATTGGAATCGGGGACTTTTGTCTCCATCAGGGGATAACAAAGTCTCTACTCTAACCCAATGTATTATTATCAGTGGACTCCACATAGGGGTCCTGGACTTCCACTGCATCCCAATAATAGAGGCTACCTTTCTCTCTCCCTACTAATGTTGCATTGGACAGAGAAGGCCTAGTGGAGAGTCAGGACATCAGAAACTGCCCAACCCTACAATTCCCAGCCTCTAAGGTACCAGCAGAGGCCATCATGGGAGCAGTAACAAAACACTCCCATCACCCCTAGCCAGGAAAGTATCAATGGAGGCCTAGTGGGAAATAGGAACTCTAACCACCACCCAGCAGTAACACAGAGCCTTCCCACTCGGGTGTCAATGCTAGCCAAGAGGGAGAGACATGGACTTTTTTCTACACCTGCAGTTGACAAGGTGTACCCCCTTTCTCTGCTGAAGTAGTGTCAGAGGAATCTAGATAAAATAGAAGGTTTAAATAATATCTGAGTCTCAAAATACCTAAAATGTCCAGGTTTCAACAGGAAATAATATGTCATAAAAAGAAGCAGAAACATCTCAAACTAAATGTAAAAAGACATCAATACTTGTGAACACCAAGATAATACAGATATTAGAATTATCTCACAAAGATTTTAAAGCAGCCATTATGAAAACGCTTCAGTGAGAAATTATGAACATGGTTGGAGCAAAAAAAATTAAAAGTCTTAGCAAGGACATAGTAGCTTTCTA
Organism: Paguma larvata; assembly: GCA_030068075.1. Taxonomy (NCBI): domain Eukaryota; kingdom Metazoa; phylum Chordata; class Mammalia; order Carnivora; family Viverridae; genus Paguma; species Paguma larvata. The sequence continues at coordinate 126,988,556 of CM057824.1, read as the reverse complement.
GAATAACCAGATGGGAATTTTAGAACTTAAAAATACTGTCACTATAATAAATAAATTAAAAAAAATTACAGGAATCAAAGGAAAGAACCAGTGAATAAGAAGAGAGAACAATAAAAATTATCCAATCTGAATCAGACAGAGAAAATATACTTAAAATAAAAAGTAAACAGAGACTTAGGAAACTGTGGAACTATAATAAAAGATGAAACATCTATGCCATTGGAGTCCCAAAAAGAGAGGAGAAAGAGGGTAAAGCAAAAACATGCTAAAAATGGCCCTAAACTCCCCAAATTTAGCAAAAGGCATTCAGATTTGAGTCTGAAAAAACCACAAGCAAGGAAAAAAACCCAAAGAAATCCACACCAAAACACATCATAGTCAAACTTCTGAAAATTAAAGACAAAGAAAAAGTCTTGAAAGCAGCAACAGAAACATAACCTTACCTTCAGAGGAAAAACAATTCTGACAAGTAAATTTCTCATCAGAAACCTTGGTGGCCAGAAGGAAGGGATACAACATTTTTAATGGCTGAGAAAAAAGAACTGTCAATACAGAATCCTGTATTCATGGAAAATATCCTTTAGGAATGAGGGGGAAATCAAGACATTATCAGATGAAGGAAAAATAATATAGTTTTTCAATAGGCCCACCTTAAAAAAAAGCAAAATAACTTGTCTAAATAGAAAGGAGGTATTAAATTTTTTTTTTTTTGGCATTTATTTATTTTGAGAGAGAGAGAGAGAGACAGAGCATGAGCAGGGGAAGGGCAGAGAGAGAAGGAGACACAGAATCTAAAGCAGGATCCAGGCTCTAAGCTGTCAGCACAGAGCCTGACGCGGGGCCCGAACCCATGAGCGAGATCATGACCTGAGCCGAACACTCAACCGACTGAGCCACTCAGGCGCCCCAGAAAGGAGGTATTAAAAGAACCTTGACCTTTAGAAAGGAATAAAAAATTTGGTAACAAAACTATAAGTACAAATAATTAGACTTTCCTTCTCTGAAGTTTTCTAAGTTATGTTTGATGGTGGAAACAAAAATTTAACAACGTCTACTGTGGTTCTAAGTGTATGTAGAGGAAATATTTAAGACAATTATAAATGGGTTCGGACAAAGGTACAAAAAGACAGGTAAGGTTTCTGATTTCACTTGGACTACTTGTACACAAGTTGTACACTGTGATAAGGTGTGTATATATAATCTAATACATATAACAACCTCTAAAAACCTACATGAATAAATACACTGAAAAATACTAGATAAGTCAAAATTCTAAAAATTCTAAAAATTGTTTTAAAAACCCACAGGAAGGCAAGAGATATGGGAAACAAAGAAGAAAAAAAAAACAAAGAAGAAAATGGTGTGCTTAAGCCTTAACATATCAAAAATTAAATTGAGTGTAAATTGTCGGAATATATTAAGTGGCAGAGATACGCTTAGTGGATTTAAAACAACATGGTTAAATTATATACTGTCCAAAAGGAATTCAATTCAAATACAATGATACACACAGGCATGGGAAAACATGTATATGTGTGTGTGTGTGTGTTTATATGTTATACATATACATAGATATATTGTATCTATTTTATGCAAACATTAATTAAATAAAGCATGAGTACATACCAACATTAGTATCAAGTAAAAGAACTTCAATAAAAAATTACCAGAGACAGAAATAAACATCATAAAATGATAAGAATATCCAACGAAACAACATAACAATCCTGAATGCGTATATACAAAAGAGCTACAAAATGTGTGGAGTAAAAGTGGTAAAATAGAAAAAAAAAAATAGACAAATCCATGATTAAAACTGTAAACTTCAACATACCTCTGAACAACTGATAGAACAACTGACGGAAAATTAGCAAGCATATAGGAATTTAATATCATTAACAAACGGGATCTAATTGATATTTCTAGAACATACACCCAACAAAAGAAGAATACACATTCTTTCCAGAGTGCCCACAAACATATTCCAATGTAGGCCATAGCAAATTAAAAATAAGTGAAATCATACAGTACGTTTTCTAACCAAAATGAAATCAAACAAGAAACCAGTAATAGAAACATAATAGGATAATCTCTAACCATTTGGAAGCTGATCAACACACTTCTAAATAATCCATAGGTCAAAGAGGAAGTCTCAAGGAAAGAAAATACACTGGAGTGAATGAAAATGAAAATAGAACATAGTAAAACTTGCAGGGCACAGCTATAGCAGTGCTCAGAGGGAAACCGCTAGCACTAATTTCATACATTAGAAGAGTAAAGTCTCAAATCAATAATTCAAACTCCAAACTCAAGAACCAAGAACAAGAAGAGTAAAATCAATCCAAGGTAAAATACTATTACTACAACTTCTACTACTACTACCATGACTACTACTAAGCATAAGGATAAGAGCAAAATAAATGAAATTGAAAACAGAAAAATAGAGAAAATCAATGAGGCTATGAGTTATTTCTTTGAAAAGATCAACAAACTTCTTGGTGAGCCTCCAGCATGACTGACAAATAAAAAAGAGAGAAGACACAAATTGTCAATCAGGAATGAAACCAGTATATCACTACAGACATGTAAAGACAAAAATGGAAAATTACAAACACTAAACACAGAACTTAGACAACTCAGATGAAGTGGATCAATTCTTCAAAAATACAAATTGCCCCCAACTCACCCAATATGGAATGTATTATTTGAATAACCATGAAACTATTAAGTAAATTGAATTTCATTTTAAAAACTCTCTAAAAGAAAACTTCAGGCCCATATGTTTTTTTTTGGGATAATTTTAACAAATATTTAAAGATGCTTTAACACATATTCAACACGATGTCTCTAGAAAATCCAAGAAGGGACAATTTCCAATTTATTTTATGACTCTAATGTCATTCTGATACTAAACCCAGCCGATACAGTAGAAAAAGAGAAACACATAGACCAATATCCCTCACAAACATAGACTTAAAATCCTTAATACTATACTAGCAAATAGAATTCAGCAATATGTAAAAAGAATTATATGCCAGGACCAGTTGAAGGTTATTGCACAGATGTAAATCTGTTTAAATATTCTGAAATCAATCAACATATTCCACCATATAGATGGCTAAAGAAGAAGAATAACATATGATATGAATAGATGTAGAAAAATTCAGCACCCATTCATGATTGAAACTTTCTGACAACTAGGAATAGACGGAAATGTCCTCAATTTGACAAAGATCTTCTATAAAAACAACAACAACAATAATATAGTTAGCATTCTACTTCATAGTGAAAAACTAAATGCCATCCCCCAAGATCAGTAATAAAGCAAGGATGTTCACTATACCATCTATTCAATTTAGTGCTTCGAGTTCTAATTTAGCTGGTGTAAAAAGGCAAAAAGAAAAAAAAGAAAAGAAAAAGGAAATAAAATGTAGAAATATAAATACACCATTATTAAAATCACTCAAAATTTAAATACTTAGGTATAGTAACAAAATGTATAGAACTTGTAGGCCAAAAACTATACAATGCTGATGAAAGAAACCTAGGAGATCGGGGGATGCCTGTGTGGCTCAGTCGGCTAAGCAATCAATTCTTGATTTTGGCTCAGGTCATGATTTCATGGTTTGTGAGATCGAGCTCCTAATGGGGCTCTGCACTGACAGCACAGAGCCTTCTTGGAATTCTCTCTGTCCTTCTTTCTCTTCCCCTTCCCTGCTCATATTCACCAAAGAAAAAAAAAAAAAAGAAACCCAAGAGATCTGGGAAGACATATCACGTTCATGTACTGCAAGTCTCAACATATTAAAGATGTCAGTTCTTCCCGAAAAGAAATAAAAGTGTAACGAAATTCCTATCAAAATCCAGGGAAAATTTTTGTAGATGTATATAAAATTATTCTAAACTTTATATAGAAGAAACTAGAATAGCTAAACTAATTTTGTTAAAAAACACATTGGGAGGAATTGTCCAATTTCAAGACTTATGTTATAATAGTATATCATTTCATATACTAATATACATATAATATTATATACCTATATAATAGCATATTATTATAGCAAATACAACAATAGATTACTATTTGAATGTAATCAAGACTATGTGGTATTGGCAGAGATACAGGCAGGTCAGTCAACGAAACAGAACATGGAATCTAGAAATAAACCCACACATATATGCCCAACTGACTTTTAACAATGACACAAAACCAATATAATGGAGAAAAGGTAGTCTTTTCAACAAATCGTACTCAAGAAATTGATCATCCACAGGCACAAAAAGAGAGAGAGAGAGAGAGAGAGAGAGGGAGAGAGAGAGAAAGCTTTGACTTACATCTATACAACATTTATATATCTTATAAAAAATTAACTCAGAATGGACTGCAGACTTAAATGTCGAGCATAGAGCTTCTGCTTAAAAACCTAGATCAAAATCTTTGGGACCTGGGCCTAGGGAAAATGTTCCTAGAATTGACACCAAAATCACAATCTATAAAACCTAATACACTGGTCTTTTTCGAAATTAAAAAAAAAATTGCTCTATAAGAAATTCCATTAATAGGATAAAAAGACCAGTTACAGATTGGAAGAAAATATTTTCAAACCACATACCTGACAAAGGACCAGTATCTAGACAATACAAATTACTCTCCATCTCAACAGTTAAAAAAAAAAAAATCAAATAATCCAAATGGAAAAGTGGACAAAAGCTAAAAAGAGACATTTTATCCAAGAGGATACACAGATGGCAAATAAGCACATTGAAAGATGTTGAACATCATTCGCCATTAGGAAAATGCAAATTAAAACCATAAGATATCACGACACCCCTATTAGTAAGAGCAAAAACAAAACAAAGCAAAATAGTGACAACACCAAACGTTGGTGAAGCTATTCTGGAACACAGTTTGTCATTTTCTTTTAAAAAGTAAACATGTGCTTACCATTCGACCCAGTAATTTGGCTCCTGGGGATCTATCCCAAAGAAATGAAAATGTATATCCGTGCAAAAATCCGCACACGAATATTTACAATACTTTTCATAAGAGCTCCAAACTGGAAACAACCCAGATGCCCTTCAACCGATGAGTAGTCAAACCAACTCTGGTACATCCAGGCAATGAAATACTACTCAGCAGTAAAGAAGAAGAAAGTACTGATATACCAACAACCTGGATGATTTCAAGAGAAATTATGCTGAGTGAAAAAAAGCCAACCCCAAAAGTTACATTCTATATGACTACATTTCTAAATTCTTGAATGAGAAAATTATAGAAATGAAAAACTAATTTGGCGGGGTTGGGCATACAGTGGAAGTGGGTGTGGTTATAAAAGTGCAATGTGAGAATCCTTAGAGTGATGGAAATAGTCTGGATCTCGACTGTCCCCATGTCAGTATCTAAGTTGTGATATTATACTATAGTTTTCAAGATGTTATCACTGGAGAAAACCGGGTAAAGGACACATGATATATCTCTGTTATATATCTTACAACTGCATGTGAGTAATCTCAAAAGTAACAAAATAAAGAGTTTAATTTTTTTTCTTTAAGTAACAAATACAGCAAGGCAACTGCTTTTACTGGTGGTGTGCACTGTTCTTGTGTTACTGTAAATAAAACTCTTTATTTACAGGAAAGATCTGAATGTACTAGTTGCTTATTGGTTTATTTAGACTTGAAATCCCAGAGTGCTAGTCAATGCACAGTGATTTGATCGGCTAGGAAAAATTAGCTCGGGGAAATGTTCTAAATCAGGGGTGGGTCGGCAGACTCTTGTGTAAAGGGCCGGATAATAAATGCTTTAGATTCTGCAGGTCATATGCTCTTTGTTGCAGTGACTCCTCCTGCTAGTGCAGTATGAAAATAGTCATAGACAACGCATAAATGAAACAATGTGGCAGTGTTCCAGTAAACTTGATTTCTGGGCAACAAAACTTTAATTCATCAATTTTCACATACAAAATATGTTTGCTTGCTTTTTCAAACACGTAGACATATAAAAATCATTCTTAGCAAGTAGCCTACAAAAAACAGGCCCTGGATTTAGCCCATGGGCCATAGTTTGCTGCCCTCCCAGCTAAATAACTTTTTTTGGGATCGTCTATTGTCTCATGATTCAGTTTCACTTCCTTCTTTCCTTCTTGAACATCTTCTATATTTCAAAGCTGCTAACTGCTCCCATTTAGGAATTCCCCATCACTGTCTTTCCATCTGTATTTCCCCTGCTCATGGTATCTAGGGATACAAACACTGTTGAAACGTGGAGCTTGGGACAAAGTAGAAAATTGGGTAACTATCACATTTTGTTGAAATTCCTTCATAATTTCAGTGAGAAATAAGGCTTCTTTTTACATGCCCTGAGAATATATAAAAGAGGAAACTGTGTGAGCAAATGACTTGAAATATTCGGATTCATTTAGACCAGAAGTTAAAAACAAATGTAACAGATAGATAGAAAGGCAAAAAGAAACAGTGTGGTTGCTGTAGGGTATACAGGAAAGTTGTTCAGAGGGAGTAAATCCTAAGAGTTCTCATTGCAAGGAGAAACTTTTTTTTTTGCTTTCTTCTTTGTTTTCATTTTAATGTACGTATATGAGAAGGTAGATGTTGGCTGATTATTATGGTAATTATAATATAATTATGGTAACCACTTCACAAAATATGTGACTCAAACCATCATGCTAGACGCTTTAACTTAAAGATGATATATGCTGATTGTTTCTCAATAAAAGTGGGATCTGGTATGTTGTGGTTCTATGTGTCACTTGCATGGTAGTGATTGGGAGGGATGGGGGCTGAGGAGACACGGCATTAAAGAGCAGAAAAGAAAAGGAGTTCATGATAATTAAAAAAAACATTGAAATTGTTAAATTACTTAAATAAATTAATTAGACTGAGATGGCTTAATGTCTTAGTAGCCTTTCAAAGCAAATCAAAACCTGGGGTGCCTGGGTGGCTCAGTAGGTTGAGCATCTGACTCTTGATTTCGGCTCAGCTCATGACCTCCTGATTTCAGCTCAGGTCATGATCTCAGGGTCGTGGGATTAAGCCCTGCTATAGCCCCATAGCTGTCTCTGTGGTGAGCATGGAGCCTGCTTAAGATTTCCTCTCTCTCTCTCTCTTTCTCTCTCTGTCCCTTTTTGCCCTTCTCCTCCCCCACTCTCTCTCTCTAAAATAAAATATTTATACTTACATTTATATGTATTTATTTATATTCACAGACCAAGACCTATGCCCCAAGGTTAAGAAAGAGAAACCCGGGACATCTGGGCTGCTCAGTCAGTTAAGCGTTGGACCCTTGGTTTCAGCTCTTGTCATGATCTCACGTTTCGTGGGTTTGAACCCCAGGGTCCAAGGCCTGCTTTCGATTCTCTCTTCGTCTGTCCCTGCCCCTTTCCCTGCTCCTGCACTTGCGCTCTCTCAGTCTCTCAAAAATAAATAAATAAACTTAAAAAAAAAGAGAAACCTAAAGACAACTGATCACAGACAACTAGGTTTTTTCAAATAAGGCAACTGCTTAAGCAATAGCTGATCAAATAATTTTTGCTCTGCTTCTGTAGCTTCTCTGTGAAAGTCCTATCCCTAGTTCCCACTGATGGAGCCCTTCTGAGCACTTCTAACTGCTTTTGGTTTGGGGCTGCCTGATTTGAATCGCTTTTTGCTGAAATAATGGACTAAAAATTTTAATATGCCTCACTTTATCTTTTAACAAAATTAAACTTAAGTCAGGAAAAAATAAAGCCACATCAAGCACAAAGTGAAATTTAAAAACGAAGCCTAGATGGGAGTATGGATAGTATATAATAATTTGTATATTCTTGTAGTCAAAACTTTCACTAAGGTCATGTAGGTAAAGGGGCAAGCATCTAATGGAATTATTATTTTCATGAAATATAAGATTTTTTCCACAAATGATGTCTAAAGACACTATAGAATGAGTTATTAAATCTATAAATGAAGGACATTCTGGAGTCCTTAGACAATATTGTCTAAAATTTCTTTAGAAAATTAGAATAGACAAAGAACATTTTTAGAAATTAACTTCATATCGTTATTAAAATTAACATTATTTTTACCCTTATGGTTGACCAAACACCAAGACACATTAAGAACTTAGGACCATCCATTATCTTTAAAATTATTTTTTTTCCTTTAACGTTTTTATTTTATTTTCGAGAGACACAGAGACAGAGTGTGAGCAAGGGAAGGGCAGAGAGAGAGTGAGATACAGAATCTGAAGAAGGCTCCAGGCTCTGAGCTGTCAGCACAGAGCCGGACGTGGGGCTCGAACTCACAGACTGTGAGATCATGACCTGAGCCAAAGTCGGCCGCTTAACTGACTGAGCCACCCAGGTGCCCCAATTATCTTTTTATCAAATGATAAAAACTGATGGATACATTTCAATGGGAATGAGGAGTTTTAAATAAACATAATTTCTTAAAATACTGACCATAAAGTAAAATGAGATTTATATCATACTGATATGAGTTAATATGTATACTTAAAAGTCCTGTTAAAAAGCCCTTTAATAGAGGGGTGCCTTGGTGGCTCAGCTGGGTCAGCGTATGACTCTTGATTTAGCTCAAGTCATGATCTCAGGTTCCTGAGATCAAGCCTCGCATCGGATTCCATGCAGCATGGAGCTTGCTGGGGTCTCTCTCTCCCTTTCTCTTTGACTCACCTCCACTCATGCTTTCTCTCTCTCCCTCTCTTTCTCTCTCAAGATAAACTTGAGAGACTTGATAAACTTTTCCTTTAAATAAACTTAAAGAAAACCCTCTAGTAGATAGATATGAATAGAGAAATATTAATATTTATTGAGCATTCTCAAATTATAGGTCTGGCGCTAACCAATTTATGTGATTCAGTTGATAACCTTAAGATTGGTTTCTTTAATCCAACTTCTATAAGAATGAGGAGTATCATACATGTATTGTTATCTTTGCTGTTACAACACTACTCGTCACACGTTAGAGAAAAGAATGCTATTTTTAAGTGTGACGTAACACTGGGGTTTTAAGTGGCTTAGGGTTTTAACCATTACTTTTGCAGTAACTATGTAATTGTGCATTTCAATTTTTTTATTTTTCCAAAACAGAGAACTTGAATAATATGCAATTTTCAGCATATGGATCTTTTGTAAGTAATTTTTTTTAAATTTATTATTGACAGACAGAAAGAGACAGAGCATGAGCATGGGAGGAGCAGAGAGAAGCGGAGACACAGAATCCAAAGCAGACTCCAGGCCAGGCTCCGAGCTGTTAGCACAGTGCCCAACACGGGGCTCAAACTCACAAACCGTGAGATCATGACCTGAGCTAAAGTTGGACGCTTAACCAACTGACCCACCCAGGCGCCCCCTAAGTAACTTTTAAAAATGCCTTTTTTGCTGCTTTTGGCTATCTAGGCCTCCTCAGACCTAGAGATTTGGCCCACAGGTAATTAGTAGATTCTTTTAGGCTTTGGCTAACTTATAAATTTGGAATACCAAGATCATCCCCAAAAAGCATACTGAACAGATTATAAGGACCTGAAATACATTAATACAAGATTAAGAAAAAAAATCAAGTCCCCAATTCAAAGTGTATATTGTAAATGCTCTCCTTTCTTGGGTCTTTAAAATTTTTTTAATGTTTATTTATTTTTGAGAGAGAGAGGAGAGGCAGGGGCAGAGGGAGACAGAATCTGAAGCAGGCTTCAGGCTCTGAGCTGTCAGCACAGAGCCCGCCCACTGTGGGACTCAAACTCACAAACCATGAGATCATGACCTGAGCCGAAGTCAGATGCTTAACCAACTGAGTTCTTTCTTGGGTCTTTTAATAGGTTCTAGTAATATATTAAGAGATTGAAAAGGGAAATCATATCAAGTTTAAATTAATAAATTTGGATATTTAAAAATGTTATAGACTGGTAAAACCGTTGGTTATCTTATTAATCTTTGTTTAAGAAGAGTATTTATCTTGGGGCACCTGGGTGGCTAAGTTAGTTAAGGTACCTATTCTTGATTTTAGCTCAGGTCATGATCTCACCGTCATGGGGTTTAATCCCACCTGGAGCCTTGTGTTGGCTTCTCGCTGGGCATGGAGCCCACTTGGGATTTTCTCTCCCTCACTCCCTGTTCTTCTTCCACGCTCATGTGCACAAGGCTCTCTCTCTTTCTAAAAGAAACAAAAGAAGAGCAGTTATCTTAAATACGGGTGATATTTTATTTTCTGGCTTTCATACAAGTGAGGCTGACATATTAAGCAGTCTTGTAAGTCTGGTATCACTTTCACGCACCTAGTGGCCATGCCGTTTATATCAACTAATTTTAGGTTTCATGGGAATGAATAGCTAGAACTTCTGTTTAGCAGAATGGAAGTTTTTTATTACAGTTAAGCATCAAAGTCATAAAACCAACGCATTCCTTTCTACTTAATGGGAGGCACCATGAGGTTTCCTTGACTTGATATTAAGCGTTCATATAACTTCACTAATGGCATCTCCAGAAGTAAGTGGTATAGCTTTTAGCAGAGCATAAGCCAAAGATGTCCGGTCAAGATCTGTCTGGGGGCACCTGGGTGACTCAGCTGGTTAAGCACTGGACTCTGATTTGAGCTCAGGTTATGATCTCACTGTTTTGTGAGATCAAGCCCCACTGTCAGTGTGGAGACTGCCTGGGATTTTCTCTCTCTCTCAAAATAAATTAATAAACATTAAAAAAAAAAAAGATCCGATCCCAGACCTGAGGCAATATTGGGAGTACTGCTGGCAAGGGCATGACTTCATTATTCCCTTTTGGCAACTGGAATTACTTGACAGGACTGTTTCTCCGCATTCGAACGAATATGCTCAAGTGATGTCCCAGTGTAATGTAAGCATGCTTGGTGAATTAAATTAATTAATAATTAAAGTATTAATTAATGCCATCCCAGAAAGGTAGGCAGTCCATTCTACAATGGACTCAAGTGTCTCAGTGCACGCGAGGAGCCACACCTTGGTTTTCTGTTCACCACATCTCTCCAGACTTTCTCCTGTGTCTATTCTCAATACTTTTGAAGTCACATCTGACCCGACTTTACTCTCACACATGTACTGTCTATTACGGATACTTTAAAATAATTTTGAGTTCAGATAAAATTGCCCTCAACCTCCCTACCAACTTGTGGTCGTGCTGGTTGGTGTAGCGCCATTCTGTAGGTCTGCATATCTGCTGGATGTGCGATGACAGATTCTCCTTAAAAGGGGTGTGGTTGAACCAAGAGTGGGCAGAATTAGCAAAACATGGATTAGTCACAAGCTGCCATCTGTAGTCAATTGCGTTAAATTTATTCCAGATCCATAATGGGAATTCTCTAGATTATTCCCATATTGGTGGTCTGACTGCAACCATTCTTTACATCTCCCCAGGAGAAGCAAATGGGAATTCCAGGGGATGCTTACATTTGGAATCATGACATGGGCTACAGAAGGAACTTACTGTTCATACTTTGCACATAATCTTTTCTCTATTATGATGTTAAGATGAGTGACAATGTTTTCTATTTATCGACAACCTTCATTTTGTGAATAATGCAAGGTTAATTTTATTCCTATTACCTTTATGAATTAAGAACATTTTTTAATTTCCCAAAGCACTATGTGTAACTAAAAAAAATAGAAGTGATTTGTACATGAATTGAAACCACTTTAATCTGTTCTTTTTTCTACTGTTCCCAAATTCTTTAGTATAAGAAACATATTACAGAACTATAGATTTTATATGATATTGTCAGAGAATGGAATATCCTACATATTACATTTCAGTATTGAAACTTGTTTTATTAACAGAGAAATCACATTTAAAAACACAATGTGATATATATGTATGTGTATGTATATGTGTATATATACATATATATACATACATATATGTACATACATATATATATTTTTTGACTTACCAAAAAGAACAAATTATCATAACTTTAATTTTACAGGTAGGTTCAGTTTTCTAGGTGTCATTATTATGAGCGCTGTTACTGAACTTTGGTTGAACACAATGTCCCAGTTCTGTAATGGAGCATGACAGTCTTTCACAAACAAGAAGGTGCATGAAGAGAATGAAAAGACAAGCTACATATGTGGAGAACATATTTGCAAAAACCTATCTGATAAGATTTTACATATATACACATACACACACCTGTTATCCAAGATATATAAAGAACTCTAAAACTCGACAATAAGAAAATAAACAACCTCATTAAACCATGAGCCAAAGACCTTAACAGACACCTTACCAAAGAAAATATACAGATGGCAAATAAGCATATGAAAAGATGCTCCACATCATATGTTATCAGAGAAATGCAATTGAAAACAACGAGATACCACTACACACTTATTAGAATGTCCAGAATTTCAAACACCGATGACAGCAAGTGCTGACAAGGATGTGGAGCAATGGGAACCCTCCCGCATTGCTGGCGGGAATGCAAAACGGTACAGCCACTTTGGAAGACATTTTAGGAGTTTCTCACAAAACGAAACATACTCTTCCCATACTATCCAGCAATCATGCTCCTTTGTATTTACTCAAAGGAGTTAAAAACATACATCCACACAAAATCCTACACATGTATGTTTATAGCAACAGGTTAGAAGGAAGGAAGGGGTGATAAGGCCCAGCACAGTGAAACTACTCTGCTTATTACAATGGTGACAGTTATCATTATATATTTGTCCAAACGCATCTGAAGCACAACACTGAGAGTACGTCCCAGTGTAAACTTCATGAACTTTGGGTGATAGCGATGTATTCCTGTAGGTTCTTCAGTCGTGACACATGCGCCACTCTGCAGGCGGATAACGACGGAGGCTATGCATACGGGGGGGCAGGCGGTATGCGGAAAATTTCCATGGTGCCATGAACCTAAAACTGCCCTAGATAATCTATTCACAAAGAAGCATGTGTTCCCTTAACTTGTCAGAACATCAAGTGTCTGTGTAGCCCTACTGGACCTCGTATAAAGTCAATATGAGTTTTCAAAAATAGACTTTGGTTATTTTTCTCTAAACTACATGGTTCTTATATGTTTATATTTTTTATTATATTACATGTTGTATTATATATATATTTTATTATTTGAGTTTCAACAACTTCATTTACTTTTCTTTCTTTGTCTCTGTCAGGTTGTTAATGACGCCTGTCAGGGTGTATGCCAGCTCCTAATTTGCTGAATTTAATCTGGCGTAGCCTAGAAATAAACATATAACCAAGATATTATAGGAGTATCCAGGTTGTCATCATTCAATTGATAGTTAATAAATAATTACTATTCCATATGCGCAAGGTGCTATGTAAGAAAAAGGCCTATATCAGGGCGCCTGGGTGGCTCAGTTGGTTGAGCGTCCGACTTCGGCTCAGGTCATGATCTCACAGTAATCGGGCTCAAGCCCCACGTCACACTCTGTGCTGACAACTCCGAGCCTGGAGCCTGCTTCGGATTCTGGGTCTCCTTCTCTCTCTGCCCCTCCCCCACTCATACTCCTGTCTCCCTATCTCTCAAGAATAAATAAATGTAAAATAAAAAAGGCCCATATCTTCAAAAATCTTAAAATCAAGTAGAAATGATAAAACGTGGCAGAAAGTTCTTTAACATAAGGCCAAATGTTTTTCCTCCAGCAGGTTATGACAGTCAAGACATAGATACCTTTAAAAGTAGAATGTGATTGCGGCTAGATAGAAGGTTGAGTGAGAAGGGGTGAAAACAAAAACTAGAAGAGCTTTACGGGGACTTAGATGCTGATGGTTAAGTTAAATCTGGAAATTTCTGTGACATATTTCAAAATTCACTCTGTGCTTTAAGTATTACAAAAAATCATATACTTGATAGGATGTGTGCTACAAAATTTGTCTGACATTTCGTTTGAGGGTAGCTAGAAGGCACTGAAAGAAGTAAGTACTTGGTGTAGTAACCATTTCACCTCACAACCAATAACATACACAACTTCAGGGCAAAGACAGAAAAGAAAAAGATAAGTTTATTACTTATTATTATTACTGAATAAGTTCAGTAAAATGCATATACATGAATAAAATCATTATTGCATATTTTGATTGATTAAGTAGTTCAAATATGACACAAGGTGGACCTGAAACCCTTGACTGTCTTCCAAATAATTTTGAGTTAATTTCTAATGAACAAAATCCATGTGCTGCTTGTCCAAATGTGTGTTTTCTTATTATTTGAAAATGGAAAATGATATGAAAAGAGGAAAATATGTATGTGTGTGTAGTGTTATTAACTTGTAGTTGAATAATTAAAAGTATTCCTTACAATGTTTTCAATTTTAAAAAAAGGAACATCTTATTATTTGTTATTTTCATTTTTACATAGGAAAGAGAAGGAAAAAACTAAAAGTAATATTTACATAGGCTAAATATATACTTAGGTTGAAACAATAATCTAACAACTTAAAATAGAATCTGTTTCAGAAAACAGCTCATGGTGGAGTCAGAATTGGGTCAGGGCTGCCTAATTTTACTTGCTTTATTCACTTCACAAACAATGCGTCAATGATCAATATGTTTAACTAAACATATTTGAATCTGATAATGGTGGTTCCTAAAAGATAAATTTCCAGGGTGTGGAGAATAGAACTATTTAGCTATTCAGTCTGAGCTTCTGAAATGTTAACATGTGCATGTGTATATACAAAAATTTCATACATATGTTGATCAAGCATGGTCAATATGTTTTATTTCAAAAGGTTTATTGCTTAGATTATACTGCAAAAATGTTTTCCCATATACATAATAAGCATCTCAGAATACACTTATATAGTCCTATAACTATATTTAAAAACTGATTCTAGAACTTGACCCTTCCTATTTCCTTCATTATCATTTGTCCAAATTATACTGAAATTCCTTTCTTTAATGAGAGTAGTGATTTGTGGGAGTAGTTTTCTTTTTACTGTTCCAAGTATTCATGCTCGCTAGTAACGGGGAAAGTATCAACTTAAGTCAAGGAAGTGCATTTACAGACTGGGGAGTCACTACAGAAGAAAGTCTCACCACAATAAGCACACTCACAGGCCCCTCTCATTTACTTAGGTTTCGACAGAGGCAGATGAACTACATAGAGGGATCCTATAGAAGAGATGGCCCTGCTGACACAGGGTTGATCAGATATTCGGACCCCTTTTTTGCACTGTGACCCTGAGTAAGGCACTTAATCAATGTATGCTGACTTTCCTCCCCTTTGCAAAAGGAATTAAGATAATAATTACCCCATTAGGTTATTGAAAAAATTAAATAAATTAAATAACCTAAAGGGTTTAGAACATGTCTAGCACAAAGCATTAAATATGAGCTATAATAGTCATTTTTTAAGATGCAGAACTTGATGTCCAATGACAAAAAATAACAAAAATCTATCTAGCAATATTTCCCAGCAACAAGCTTCTTTTTTTAAGTTTGTATTTTATTTATTTATTTTAGAGAGAGAGAAGGAGAGAGAGCAAGCAGGGAAGGGGCAGAGAGAGGGGGAGAGGCAGAATCCCAAGCAGGCTTCACACTGTCAGCACAGAGCCCAACACAGGGCTCCAGTGCACGAACTGTGAGATCATGATCTGACCTGAAATCAAGAGTTGGACACTTAACCAACTGAGCACCCTGGTGCCCCCCCGCCCACTGGCAACATATTCCTAACTCATTCTCATGAGTTAGCAGTATCAGTGACACAACCACGATTGTGTGTTTATGTGATGCTATATTTTACATATACCATTTGATAATCATCTCTTTAAAAGTTAAGCACAGCAGGTGCTAATTTGCTCACCTACAAATCAGTGAACTGAGGGTCAGAGTGATTAACATCCTTGCTTAAAGTAATATATCTGGATATATCTGAGATGTAAAACCCAAGAACCTAGGTCTCTTGATTCTCATCCAGGGGCTAGTATTTTTTTGTTTGTTTTGTTTTTGTTTTGTTTTGTTTTTTATTCATTAGGCATGATGTTATTTAAAAAGTAAATCTATTAGCTTGTATTTTTTTTTTCTGTTTCTTCCTTTCTTTCTCATGTCTGTCTCACTCCCTCTCTTTCCTCCCTTCCTCCTCCACCACCTGGGGGGTATTGGGAATAGGAGGAGGTATAGAATATAACATTATTTTTCCTGTATAATTATATTGAATATTTCTTAGTCTTGTTTAGACCATTAAATGTTGGGTTTTTTTTTTTGTTGTTATTCTTTTACTTTCTTTTTCTTTCTTCTTTTCTTTCTTTCTTTTTTTTCCTGAGGTAGAAGTATAAAATTCACTTAAAATAAGTAAAAGTAAATAATTTTAAGTTTGGTGAATTCTGATTATCTAGACTGTTTGCTTTATGCAGAGAAGGAAATGAGGAATGTAAGGAATGTCCAGAATCTGTTTCGAGATAACTTCTGAAAAAGCATTCAGTGAAGAATTCAAGTTGAATTATTCTGTCATCCAGTTTTATCGGCATAATAAATAAACACACCAAAAGATGGTTTTCGGTGATTATTTTCATCAACGAAAGGCCTGGTTTTAAAAAGCATTTCTCTTACAGATTTTCCTATATAATCTTGAATTTTTGCAGTTAAATTTTATTCCCTTCAAATATTGTTAAATCATTATTGTTAACAACTTCTCCAAAGATCAAAGTTAGATACATAAGTCTATAAAAATCATAGGACTACATGTATTATTGAAGAGGATTGTACTAATTTAAATGTCTGTGAATCTTAGATTTTACAAAACTCCGTGTACCATTCTAAATGGAAACTTGACTTTGAAACCTAAGTCTAACCAATATTTGTATATAAACTAAGTTTAAACTTTTTGGTAAGCCACAAATAACAGGTAGGATTCTTAGAGATTTTCAAACAAAACATCCATTGTATCAGAATTAAATAAAATTTATCTAAAATATGCAGTGTGCTTTAGTATTTCATTTTTAAAAATATTCATTAATATGTAACATAGATTGAATTAAGGCAAATCAGAAATCCAAAAAGTCTATAAGAAAACAGATAATTATCCTATTAGACTGAATCGCAAATACTTAAAGAGTAATTACAATTTGGAAGCGATGGAGAATTATTACTCTGGGTTTATTATCAAAAATTTTCCTTAGTACGGGAATAACATATTTTCTGTTCTAATCTATATTAAGCCAGTATAGCTGAAAAAGTTTAGAGTTTAGACAGAAAGTGTAGGTTTACACTTGAAAGTTATCATGAAAACTCATATCTGGACAAAATGTCATATGTATTAGATATAAAATTATTAGGACAAGCAAAGGAATTGTAGAGTTTGAATCATGAAATTAGCAGCAAGTCACTCTGTTGTTTTAATGACTGATAATTCAGTTATAGTCAGTCATACAATGCAGATAAATTAGGTAAGAAAAGTGACTAAGACACATTCATTACTCCAGGTTTCCTTGAGATAGGGAACAGAACAGAAGAGAAAAGTGTTCCAAGAAGGATCAAAAGACTAATGTTTAATTACTTTTGTTTTCTTAAGGGGAGCTTTCTCCAGTTTCTAAAATACATAAAAGATTTTGTCCTCAGATAATCTTATAATCCTTTGCCTCTCTGAAAAAGAGTACACAAAAGTGTTTAATCGACCCAAATCCTCCTACCTCTTAATTACTTACTCATCTTAGGAACACATTTGTGGGCTTTTAATCCTATAATGACACATATTTTTACTTATTTAAATTGAGAAGAGATTTACTTTACAATATTTGAGAAACAGAGGAGGGATTAGCTTCTCTCATTTGAATGTAAACTCTATGAGGGCAGGGATAGTTGCCTATTTTGCTGACTGCTACACTGTGGTGCTTTGAGGAGTGCAGTCACAAAGAGGTGCTCCAAATGTTTGTCAAAATAATGAATATTGAGTTGTTCTTACTTGTATAACCAAGTTTCCAAGGCAGTTTTTCTCCTAGGGAAAAAAAATTTCTGTCTTATGTCTAAGTTTAAGCTGAATATCTTCATTGACCAAAGTAATATTTTGAAAAAAAATTAACAAGCATGGAGTCAGCTTTATGTATGTGTGTGTATACTTATACACACACATGAAGATATTCACTCATCCTCAAAATAACAATTGCAGCAATGCAAACATATTCCTAGTATCTATATGTGGAAGAATAGAAATATGAAACAACTTTTATTATTTATATGACATGAAAAACGTCCTTTTCCATACTTATGTTATGCCCTGCATTTGTTTTTTTTTAACAGATATAATTTGAGAATAAATTCTCTCTGTCATTATTAATAAACTAGACAGTATAAAATCTTACAACAAAAATTTTGGATAAACCATGATTTTGATGAGCATTTCCCAATCTTAAATTTACCAAACAAGCATGAGAAACACGGTGATAAAGTCAAATATTGAAGAGATGAAATGCATTGTGTTATTGTGGATCCTCAAGAGGGAATATGGCACACAGTGTTTAAAAGATACATTTTCATGGGGTATTTCATCAGACTAAAGTCATACTGACTTTATCATCAGTGGTAATAAACCAGTAAAAGGAATTATTTCACCAAAATATTTACTTTGAATATGACTTTTCCATCATGGTATGTTGATATTTCCAATTCAAACATTTCTTTATGACCACGTTTCTGAACACAAAGCAGTAGACATCATGTGAACCATCCAGCCTCACAAATTTTGGAGACCATAGGAAGGACCACCACACTTAAGTGCTACATTGAGTCTCTAAAAGTTTAAGAGTATTGGGGACACCTGGGTGGCTCAGTCAGTTAAGTGGCCGACTTTGGCTCAGGTCATGATCTTACGGTCTGTGAGTTCGAGTCCTGCATCGGGCTCTGTACTGATGGCTCAGAGCCTGGAGCCTGCTTCAGATTCTGTGTCTGCCTCTCTCTCTGCCCTTCCCCTGCTTATGCTCTGTCTCTCTGTCTCTCAAAAATAAATAAATGTTAAAAAAATTAAAAAAAAAAGTTTAAGAGTATTATCTACTACAATATATACTCCACTCTGTGTACATTGTAGCTTCTGGCATTTTCCCTGCTTTTCATCTTAACACTAGCCATTTATTCAACTGAAAAAATTTTGTGTAGATAAGGTTGGGAGGTTGCAGGAATAGTTTTTCATTTCTAATGTTCTCTTCATATAGAACAATCTAGCCTCTCTCTTTCTCTTAGTCAGGCTTCCCAGTACCCAATCTGATTGATATGTCTTCAAGAAAAACTGTTGTACATAAATCAATCCCCCCTGCTGCCCTATTTTCTTGGGGGATGACCTTTCTACAAAAAGAGCTATGAGGCAATAAAATGGGGCCTGTCCCACACAGGAGACCTAGTTTTTCTAGTCTGAACAGATGCATACTGTAATCTGAGGTTACTGTAAAAAAGTCACATACATGTAGATCTAAGCTACATCCTCTAATGTAGTCTTTATCCACAATAAATGTGATATCTTGACCAATCTGCCTCTTCTTCCCCATCTTTTGTCTTATTTCACGGTTGGTTCAGAACTCAAGGGAAGCCAGCCTGTAGGGTGTGTTTTTATCAGATCTTTGAAAGACACTTATCTGTTGACAAAAAATCAACATGTAGAGTTTTGCTTCACTTGCAGTTGGAAGTAGATTCGATTTGTGGCTATGAATTAATCTATTTTCCATGCTCTCTTTATATAATTCTTAGTATTGTTTATTCCTCAATGTGTCACTTGAGGCCACAGAAAGTTTCCTGTGAGTCCATCTTTAGCAGGATTGAGTACATAACTGATGCTTCTCTTCATGCATGAATATTACTTGTAAATCATTAGGAAGCAGATACAGTGTGTAGTTGGGAATTTCTTCCAGGCATGTTGTTGGACTTATTTTCTCTTGTCCAATTTCCTTACGGCCAATGGCATGCAACTTTGAGAATGTTGGCCTGAGCTTGAACTAGTCCGTAACTCAGGAAGAGAGCAAACCTCACCAGCCCACACGGGGATCAAACCCAGGCTTTGGCTTCATTAGCTCCATGATTCAACCAACTGAGCTAATTTGAGCTAATTAACCACAGATGCACAATTATTATCAACCGCTGATGCCACTTCTTGAAGAATGACGGGTTGACAAATCGCATCAGAATGTATGTAGGATAAACTTGGATGTGTTGTACGAAATATATTTGCAGAAGTAAAACATTTTCATTGTCTTTTCCTTTTCTTCAGAAATTTTAACGATCGTGGTAACTGTATCCAAATAGAAAATTGATCCAGAATAAAAAAAAAATATGCCAATGCCTCTCTCCTCTTCATCCCCTCCATGCCACACACACTCATACATGCACAATAATGTGCAGAAATGTCCAGTGGCATTTATAAGCTCTCCTGTGGATATCCACTACTGTATGGTTACATCAATGACATGGTTTTGACAGTTCTCTTAGTTTTTAGTACCAATTTCTCTTCTTTATGAAGCAGTTCCCTAATCTTTTGTAAAGGTCTTCACAGTCCTTAGTTCATTCACTCACTACCCATCTTTTATTTCTCTCCTCTGTTTTCTCTCTTCCTACTATACCCGACTGATGGGAAAAATTCTTCTTTGACGAAATATATAATTAATTTCTTGGGGAAAAAAAGTAGTAAATCTAAATAAGTCTAACGAAATAATTTTTCCAATTAAAAATGATTACTGACAGTGTCCTCAGAACGCACATCCTGTCATTAGCAAATAAATTTTATTATTAATTTTATTATTAAAATCTATTAAACAAACAATAAACCCTAACTGCTTGCTTCATGACAATGAAGCTACTCAGAAGATCCACACTGCATGATAAGTGGTAAGTCACAGGCAAAAACACCATGTACTCCCAGAAATTCCTTTATCCTATTTTGTTCTCTGCTGGTAAGACAATGAAATATTTATGCTTTTTAGAGCCTAAGGAACACATAGGATTCTCTTTGTGGCATTCTCCAAATGAAAATTAAATTATAACACATGAAGTTCCAACTTGCCTAATTTAAGTATAGTTTCTCGCACTGACTTTTATTTATGTGAACTTTTCTCATGGAAATAAATCACTTATCAAGGCAATTTTTAGAAAAACTTCACAATTATATATTTTAGAAGAAGAATTTTAAGTCCCTGTTTTGAATCTACCCCAACTTGACTTGTATTAATTCAGCATAGTTACAATTTGTAAAAATAAACCTACTTTGAGGCTTTATCTAAAATAGCTACTTCATTTTTTTTTTCCTTTTAGTATGGTGCAATCTGGTGCAATCAATTCTTGGTCTTTGCATTTTGATTTAATATCTTAAACAGCTTTATACTTGTCTACTCAATAGCATTCATTTCCTGAAGTAGTCATCAAAAATATCAAAACACTTATTAAATATTGTCGTACATTTTTTTCATCATTGGCTATTTTTGGTGTCATAAGAAGTTTATGATGCCTTCCCTCTCCATGCTCCTGGCTCATGCTCTCTTTTCCTATCTTCATGTTACTGTCTAAACTATTTACAGTTTCTCTTCATCATAAACAAAGAAGTTTTGTCTTTTCTTTAAATAGGTAATCACCACATTGATGTTTTAATTATCCTTATATCTGCAAAAAATTAGATAAACTGGCCCTAAATAGTGAACTATAAAATTTACATCTATTTTTCCTTTTAAGTTTTTTAGACCTTTTAGAGCCAAGGGGAATTAGGTTACCTGTCAGGATTCTACCAAAGCTCTAATTAAGACAAGTACAGCTTAGAAAGTGAAATGTTATCCTCTCCTTTTAAAAATGAAAGATCTGCATCTCCAAGAGCAAATTCCTAGAGATTTTCAAATATGGGTCACTAATGTCCAAAATGGAAGTCGCAACTACAGGGTTCCAAGCTCCCTAAAAAATTCATTACCTCATTAAAAAAATTCACATAATATTTTTACTTATATCCCTATAATTCTTTCATGTGATAATGTGGAAATAATATATAGTGATATGCAAGGGTCATGAGTTATGAGTTATAGCAACGTAACCTATAAATATCTGTTATGTAAATAACATTCTTTTTAGGGAGGTACAAATGGCAGAAATAGACTCACAGATATACAGAGACTTGGTATGAAAGTCTACAAATGTCCAAGGGGAAAAGTGTATTAAAAGCAATCCTTTGAGCAATCAAAAAAGCTTATTTGGATTTCTTGTCAATTTATTGATATAAGAAATTCAGTTTGTTAAAACAGCAGGACAAATGGAATTGACCAGGCCATTGTTGATACAATATCTACATATAACACTGATATGTCAAAACTGTCTTTTATTGAACCTCTTAGGTTAGAGTCTATACAGCAAAATCTAGTGTACATGGTTAAGACTCTTTGGTCCAATTCTAAAGTCAAAACAACAACGGCAGCAACACTGTTTATAAGGTTGACACACTAATTACAGAATGGATCTTATTCTCCCAATGGGAAGGAAAAAAATTTTCCCATTTAATGGAAAGAATCCTCATGCTCGTTTTGCTGAACTCCTTCTTGTAAATGACCTCTAAATGGCATTCTAATTGGCAAGCACAGTATAAGTTACTAGTTTAACATGGGTAATATATTCCTCTATCACTCGTAAGATTCATATAAGCATCAAATTCATGTCTTCATCAAATATGCTATTAGTTTAATTTGGAGCATGCATTCTGATAATTTACAGAATTAGTGAAAAGTGAAAAGGCCTTCTTAGAGAGCTCAAAATGAAATTCTGTCAGTTTAATTTTCTACCATCTTTCTCGCAGCTAGCTTACCCTCCACGGTAGATTGGTTCAGCCGCTTAGTAGATGACATTTATATTACTATAGGGGGATGGTACCCATTATGTACCTGCTACCTTTCATTCCATAGATACAGAACCTTCAGTCCCAAGCCATCAAATGGGTCGCTAACCCTTGCCAACAATCTCAAAAGTACTGGCTGTTGTTCACAAATACTGGCTTTGTAGAGCATATGCCTGGTTCAGCAAATTCTACTGCCACTGTTGGAACATAATTCAAAGTACATGCTTTTAGTGGATTCATAATATTATGTAGTACTATCTTTGTACAGACAGGACAATGTGGATCTTTAATAATGCCTTTAACTGAGAGAGATAAGGAATGCATTAACAAAACTGTATTTTGTTCACAAAACTAACCCAACACATTTCAGACCAAGCATATGAGGTAGTTATAAGATTAAAATAGAGATATATAGTAAATTAAATGCCTTAGGTATCCTCTTTTCTCACACCAGACTAATTGCCACCACCTGAAGCTAAACGCTTATCATCCACCCCACACCTGCATTACTGTAACTTCTGACTCCAGGTTGCCTCTTGTCTTTCTTTACACCCATCAACTGTCACCCATATATTGCATACTACTTCCAGACTCATCCATTTTAAATACTACTTTCATCATGTTGTGACTCTGTTTAAAAATCGATTATGGATTCCAATGTCAAACTACACCAAACACTGACTTTTCTCTCTAGATGTAAACACCATATATAAACTGTTTCCATCATCCTCATCTAAATTTATTTACTGTGATTCACCAACAAATACTTCCAGGTCACCCTCTCACTGCCTCATTAAAGATCACATCCACTGGGGCACCTGAGTGGCTCAGTCAGTTAAGCATCTGACTTTGATTTTGGCTGAAGTCATGATCTCCTGGTTCGTGAGATCGAGCCCCACCCTGGGCTCTTGCTGATAGTGCAGAGCCTGCTTGGGATTCTCTCTCACCATCTCTCTCTGCCTCTCCCCAGCTCAAACTGTCTTTCTCTCTGTCTCCCAAAATAATTAAAAAAATACAAAATAAACTTAAAAAATATTCTAAAAAAATTAAAAAAATAAATAACCATTTAGAAAAAAGATCACATCCACTGAAACTGCATTCTTTTGTTTGTGAGATTCCCCTCACATAAAATGCCTTCCACTGTTAGCCTTGTTATGTTAACAAAGTTCAGTATGGTCTGCTGAGATCGAGACTTGAATGTTTAACTGACTGAACCACTCAGGTGCCCCTCAATTCCGATATCCTTAATAACACTTCCTGGTAAAATGACTTTTCGTGTGTTTTAGACACGTGTACAGAAAGATATCGTAACACATTTGAGAAAAGGTACTATGTTAATTACTTTGGTATCTTTTACTATGACAAAACCTGTACTAAAATATAGAAAGCACTTAAAAATTATTGATCAATTATAGTGCATTTCCACAAATGATAAAAAAATATTAAAGCGTTTTATTTTTGCTCACTTCTGAATTCATAGAGCATTCACCTCTTGCTTTTCCAGAAACGGAAGTGGTTTTCCAGATACAATTGAATTTCTTTTTACTATGAAAGTTAAAATGTGTAACATGATACTGACATTAAAAGATAAAACTCCTGTATATAATAACTTATGAATTTCCATACATACATGTAGCACAGTATTTCAGAACCATGAGAAGACATGTAAATGAATTTCCATTTACTTAATTTCTGCTTGAAAATGTAGAAAAATACTTTGAAATACTATATACGCTTAAGGGTTTCGCTAGTTTCTCAAAAATAAGTACAACTATACTAATTAATGGTACAAGAGAGCTTGGCAATAAATACATCTTTAATAATTCTTTCTTAAAGTATTATATTTGTCTCTCAAGGAATTTTATTTTCTTTCTGGTTCTTTTCCTTCCTTTCAACTAAATAAGCTACCAATTAAAGCTTTTAAAGCTCTGTGATCAGTAATAATGACACACCTCAGGGGTTATCAATTCTTGTTAAACTGCACTAATGAGTATCAGATAGATTTAACCATTTTGAAAGCCTTCTGTCCTTTTGTAAAAAATTCAGTTTATTATTTTGTCTATGCATCTCTTTAAATGCCACTTATTTTTCTAGAAGTAAGTTCCCATTATCATACTTGCAGTATTTTTAGACTTACAAAGAAGTGGCCTTCTAAAGGCAAAAGCTATGGCAATTCTATTATGTAATCACTACTTGATGCGGGATCACTGGTCAGTTATCCCAACCAGCCAAAATAGCAACACGGGATCCGGTAAAAGCTGTCCTAGATGAGACTTCTAATTTCTCTCAACCTCATTATATCCTTGTAGTCACACAGCTCTATGCTGTCCCTTTTTGCTTAATGATCTAGTCTGCCTACCTTAACACTCTGCATGTATATTATCTTTGAAGAGTGGGGCGTAATGAGTATTGCTATTACATCAATAATATTATTATTGATAATAGATACTCCTCATAATAGATGGTTTATTAATATTTCAAATATTAATATGATAGAGAGATGTCTAGTGCTTTGGAAAGAAAGGCAGCTTAAAAATTTGTCCAAAACACGTAAGAGATGGGGACTGAAAAATATGAGAGTTTGTATGAAATAGAATGGAAAGGTCAAAGTCATGGGGTGGTCTGGGGAAACTAACGGATGTGTTTTTCTGCCGTATGTAACAGAAATGTGCAAAATAAAGAGGAGAGCTTTGGTAATCAATTATTTCTAGATATGCGTTTTAGTTTTAGCATTGTAGGATTATTCCCTTAAATATGATTTTTCTTCTCACCTCAAATTCAAATAAAGCATTTTCAAGAAACGACAATAAAAAAAAGATGTGTTGTCTGTTTCTTTGTTGAATACAGGGCTACTGTTTATCTTTTATACAACTTAACTTCATAGGAAAGGTTCCGAAAACACAGAAATAACTCAAGAAATCTCCATAATCTAACATACATCTTCTTTTTGCTCCTTCAAATTACTTCAGTGTCAAATTTAAAATTATATTTCTATTTTCCCTGCTCTTAATTTTCTAAAATAACCGCTATGTCTATGTCAACATCAGAAAGAAGAGAAGTTACACCAGTACTTCTTTGTTTCAGCTGCCCTGAGAAAAACAATCTGAATTAATGATGCAACGTCTAACAGTCCCCTTTCTTAACCTATGTCCAGCTCAGCAGCCTTTTAATGAAAACCCAAGTTCAGTAATACGAAGGCATCCATTTCCCTGGAATTGACGACACCCAAATTATCCCTTTAATGAACTAAATATACTGGTGCCTGAAACTCAAATCACTGACTTAGTACAGTAATGAGTCTGTTTTTTCCCCAGCAATATTGCACATAATTATATTCATGACTTTCATTTTGTGAGCTCTATTTCATACTCTGCTCACATTAAGAAGGGCAATGTTTAGTTTTGTCTTATGAATTCAGTTACCATTTCCAAGTGCCAAAGCAGAGAGGATGGTAGCATTGGCCAAAAGACATTGTCCTTTGAGATGAGTAAGTGTTAGCCCCTTTGCCACAGTATCTGCATGAATGCTCTGTTCATCTTGAAAAAACATTTTTTATTTGATTTGCTCTAGTTAGTTGGCATCCTCTATCCCTGTATAAGAAAGGCAGTTCTATGATTAAAGCGTAAGTGGCGGATACCAAAACTACCAACCCAAAAGTAAAAAATTAAAATATTTTGGATGGGTTATATTTTCATTTGTTTTTGGCTATAGGATTAAAAAAAAATAGCCAGTTTAACTGAAGAGTTGATGAAGTACATTGTGTGGTCCGAAATACTGTGGTCTGGTGCCACCTGGCCAGATGCCTTCCCAGTATCCTTAGGCTCTCAGATGTTTCTATATTCCAGGCTCCAGAGCTCATTGCCTACATAATATCTCTTCTCGTAATAAAGCAAAAGTAATTTATAGTGATATGAGATGAAAGCGCGGGAAACATACAATTTAAAGATGGAAACTATCACTTTTCTGAGAAATAGAAAAGGATTCTAATAGTCAACATTTGTCAAAGGTAAGGGTATAGGTAAACAACACTCCAGATTGGTACTGAGAATTATAAGAGATGGTATGTATATGGAGAACATTTACTCAAATTTCATCTACCAGAGTTTCTTAAATCAGTGAAGAGTGGAAATGGGATGAAGGTACTGAGAAACATACACAGTTGTGTCTATGCAGGCTACGTCAACGAAAGTTTTAGACTGCTGTAAGGTCTAATCATTAGATTCAAGTGTGAGCTTTTAGAGGAGGGTGAAGGAAAAGGGTGATGGGAAAAATTGATTACATAGAAAAAGAGGAAAATTAAAAGAGAACAGAGATCAAAGAAAATAATAAAAGCAAGAGACAGGCTGATTAAAAAGAGAAATGCTGTTATGCAGAAACCAAAAAAACTAGCAACGCATAGCACTTAGGTTTGGCAAGTTTCATTTTGTTTCAAATGGAAGCTAAAGCAAAAAACTGAGGTTTGAACTGTTGAAAAGCCAGCTTATGAAGCTCAGGATTTAATTTCAAACTCAGCTTTTCCCCATTTTTCAAGCATGGAGGTTTCTTTTTTTTCTTTTTAAAAAGTGTCTTTGATCTTTTGCCTTAACGAGCCTGGTCAATATGTAAAGAATCAAAATTGTGAGTACCGATGCCTCTATTTTGTTAAATCAAGTATTACACATTGCACTATTTGTGTGGTCTGAAAACTATTGGAATTGTACTTTGTTTGACTGAGGTGATTGAAGATTCTGGAAACAAAGTCCTAACCAGAAAGCCAAAGTGATTTTTTTTTTCTGGCCAAAAATATATCTTATTTATTTTGATGAATTAAGCTGAATAATATAAAAATAATCGATTCTCTATATCAGGGTTAATTGGTAATTACATGTGATAAGTCAAAGTCATTAATAAATGTGGATCTTAGCAGCCCAACATATGACCTAAGAATCTTTACTATTTTTCACTCTAAATTCAACTAAACCAATAACCATACTTTCTTTTGGCCCACTCTTACAAATTAATAAACACTTAAAAGAACCATAGATTAGAGAAATAGAAAGTCTACTTCAGACAGTTACTTAAAAAAATAAAAAATGAAATAATTTAAATAATACTGATTGATTTTCTAGATATAGTTTCTATAATTGGGTTTACCACTGGTTATTAAGAGGACTACCACAGTTTACTGATCACTTATGCTAAATAAGATAAAAATATACATGCAAATGTAAATATAAATATACACAAATGAGGCAGGTGATATTAACAGATGGAAGAAAAAACTCTCGATTTATTTTCAGTTTTTGGGTACAGCTTCAAGCACAAGCCAATGGAACTGATTATCAAATCAGTTGTTCTATTTTTCCATCAATAATTAACTTGTAAACAGAGTACACATTTTGATTATTATGTTCTTAATTTTTTTCTTTGGGAGGAAACGTGTTTGGCTGAATGGAAGGCAGATTATCAAAAATGAATCACATGCATCTCAAGAAAGCTACAACATTAAATAGAGTTTAATAACTCCCATTTGGTGACAGTTACACAAAGTTACTTTGCATAATTTTTATTTTATTTTATTATTTTTTTTAAAGATTTTTTTTATGTTTTTACTGATTTTTGAGAGCAGGAGAGACAAAGCATGAGTGGGGGAGGGTCAGAGAGAGAGAGGGAGACACAGAATCCGAAGCAGGCTCCAGGCTCTGAGCTGTCAGCACAGAGCCCGACGCGGGGCTCAAACTCACAGACTGTGAGATCATGACCTGAGCCGAAGTCGGACACTTAACCGACTGAGCCACCCAGGCGCCCCATGCATAATTTTTAAATTAAACTTAAATGCACACTCATATAGAACATAACCACAATATATAAAGTATTTTAAATTATCTTAAGTGCCTCAAATATGTATCATTTATATATCTTAAAGTTATTTTTTAAAGACTCAGCAACCAAATACAATAAACATTACTGGGAAGTTCTATATAGGTAGATCTGAGGTTATTTTGAAACACGAGATTTACAAAGGGTCTACTGTTTTGTAATTAAATCCTACCACAGTAGAACATTCTCTCAAAATCTTTTGAAGTGCCAGTATTGGACTTTTCAGGCAAAACTGAATACTGAGAACAAGAAACAGAGAACCAAATACAATATTAAATAGACAGGGATCCCATTAAAATATTAGGGCAAATGTTAAACCATAGGTAGGATTTCAGTTGTTAGAAATGAGGGAAAGGTTTTATGGGGAAAGGGGTTGAAATATACCAGTTCAACACCATTATAGGGTATGTGAAGTGGAGTTGAGAGATTTAGTGAGGAAAAAGGAAATTCTGACTGGACTGTAAAGGTGATAGTTTCTGGACCATGAATTTGGAGTTTATTTTGTGGATTCCTAGGAATCATTGATATTCTCTGTACAATGTGGCAGGATGTGCTATAGTTCTAGGTAGCGCTGTTGTAGCAGTGGATTAAAGGCAAAAAATGAGAAGACAGGAAGGTAGAAGACTCTTACAAAAATGGTGTTAAACATTTAAAAACCTTACCCACTAATTAGTACAAATGAAAAAAATCTAGTTTAAAATGATAAACTGCAAATTTTTATGCTTATCTAACTAGCCAAAATTAAACATCATAAGATTTTCCAATATTGGCAAGAGGTGAATTTGGAAGTCTTGCAAATTTCTCATGGTATTATAATTCAGTGCTATCTTTCTGGAAAGAAATTTTGCAAAATATATCCAAAGTTCTACATTGTAGGATTATAGTAATTCCATTTCTAAAAATACATCCAGAGGAAAAATTAAAATACAGATAAATATTCTATAAAATAGGAGTCAGATAGATATGTGAAATAAGATACTGAGCTTCTGTAAATTTTTACATACAAAGAAATTTTATTTCATGAGAAAGTACTTATTGAATTAATATTAAAAGAGTGATAAAAGCAGTTAAAATGTGTTTACTTAAAAAATATTTTTTTAATATTTATTTGAGAGAGAGTGTGTGAACAGGGGTGGAGCAGAGAGAGAGGGGGAGAGAGAGAAAGAATCCCAGGCAGGCTACATGCTGCCAGCACAAAGCCCGATGCAGGACTTGAACCCATAAACCATGAGATCATGACCTAAACTGAAACCAATAGCTGGACACTTAACTGACTGAGTCACCCAGGCACCCAAAAATATGTTTAGATATTAACTAAAAATACATCTATTTCACGAAAACTCAATAGTACCTGAAAAAATATAGCATAAAAGTGTGAATAATTGTTTTTTTTCCCTAGATGATGGCATTATCCATTTATTCATACACTAAGTAGTAATTGAGCATCTAGAACATATTGTCATCATGTAGTATGCTTCTGGGAATACAAAAATAATTCAGCTTATAAAATATTAGGGAGTGTTAGAATCTGAATAAGTGCAGTGAATTGCTCTGCTTGATGTCTAATCATGGAGTAGGATTTACAGAGGAGGGTGTGGACATGCTTAAGGGGGGCCCTGACCAGGCAGTACACGGAGGCAAGGATAGGGGCATGGAGGATGCAGAGAGTGTAGAGAAAGGAAGAAGAAGACTGAAGAAAAAAAGCCTATGTTGGATAAGGCGGTGAGGCCAATGTTTGCAAGTTGTAGAGGGAAGGATACGAGGGGGGGAAATGGAGGATATCTTGTAATTAAAATGATGGAGATCTCAAAGGAGTAAGGAGAAGCTGGCCGTGAATCTGGGAAAAACTGAGTTAGATCAAACTGAATGGAATGAAAGTGTCGAAGAAGAAAGATGTGTATGTAAGTTGAAAAATAAGAAAATAAACATCTCAAAAATGCTTCCTTCAAAAAAGTCAAGGTCTGATTCATGTGGCTATAAGAGGAAAGGTCTAATTTTTACAAAGAAAGCATTTCTTTTTCTTACTGCAATTTATTGTCAAAAGCGTTCTTATATATTTTTATCTCCTATTATGAATACATGAATTTCTTATTTTAAACCAAGGATGACAAAAACTTTCATATTCTAATGGATTATTGATGCTAAAAATACAAACTTTTTTTCTTGCTCATGAAAATTCTAAGCTGCAAAAATATGTTAGTAGTTAAACTTAAGGAGTGATTTATTTTTGGATACAAAATTAAAGATAAATTCCATAAAATTGGACACAAGCTTCTTGCTAAAAGTAGATTGGAGAAATATTAAAATAAGCAAACACTTACTTCAATTATATATTGCATCAAGAAACTCATGAAAATACCAGCCTTGGATGACATAATTTAACATTCATTAAACAACCATACTGTCCCTCCTCTCCCCCACCCCGCTTTCCCCCTGCCTCTGCACTCCACTCTTCCCTCACTCCTACCCTGTCTCTTTGCAAGCCTCAAGGTCAGATTCCTGCAAACAACTGATGAGAACTTTAGAACCTAGGAAGGGAGTGTTTTTGTTTTTGTTTTGAATCTCCTCCATTAGAAGGTTAAAAAAAAAAAAAAGGTTCTCTTTTGAACGTACTGCAAATTCTCTTGATATTTACTGACCCACACAGGACAGAACTATATGTGACTGGTCAAGGAAACATTCTACCAAAGAAAGAAGGATGGGCAGGAAAGAGAATGAGAGGTCCGAATCAGAACCGATAAAGGATTAACTAATCCAACATGTTCATGACAAATGACTGATCTTCAAACAATTGCAAATGATAATATATTATTTTTGTTTGCGATGCAAATTTCTAAAAAATTCATTTTTATATGGCAATGATTATTATACAAAATAGGCTTGCTTTATCTGTTTGCGATTTGGACATGGCTCTCTCTCTCTATATATATATATATAAATTTTCTGACATCATAAACTAAACAAAATCCATTATTCGATTAATTAAGATTTATCTCTAGTTTTGATAAAGGTTTATTGATTCGATTGAATAATATCTTGATGATGATAAAATGCAGTAAAATCTGAGTAATGACGAATCCTACAAACTTCAAGACTATAGAATCAGGGCACCTGGGTGGCTCAGTCAGTTAAGCGGCCGACTTTGGCTCAGGTCATGATCTCACGGTCTGTGAGTTCGAGCCCCGCATCGGGCTCTGTGCTGATGGCTCATCAGAGCCCGGAGCCTGCTTCGGATTCTGTGTCTCCTCTCTGCCCTTCCCCTGCTCATACTCTGTCTCTATGTCTGTCAGAAATAAATAAATGTTAAAAAAAAATTTTTTTAAGACTATGGAATAGGTTCATCGTACTTACTAATATTGATCTCACGGAGATCTCACTAACGTGTATAGGTCTAATTAAAAGTTGAATATAGCTTGACTAAAATGTTAACACAAAATATACTTTATATAATTTAATAGTCACCTAAAACCTATTTAATTCTCAAAGAAAAAAAATGCCTTCTTAAACTATGTTTCTTTCTGTGGTCATTTAACCTTTCTATAACTTTGTTTTACGGTATTAGATAATGAAATCATTCTTCTTGATTATGCTAATTCATATGAAGATGACATCAGACAAAATAGGAGTTGAGCAATGTGTTATTAAGAACAAATATTGCAGCCACTCTGGAAAACGGTGTGGAGGTTCCTCAAAAAAATGAAAATAGAGCTACCCTATGACCCAGCAATAGCCCTGCTAGGAATCTACCCAAGAGACACAGGAATGCTGATGCATAGGAGCACGTGTACCCCAATGTTCATAGCAGCACTTTCGACAATAGCCAAATCATGGAAAGAGACCAAGTGCCCATCAACTGACGAATGGATAAAGAAGTTATGGTACTTATATACAATGGACTACTACGTGGCAATGAGAAAAAATGAAATCTGGCCATGTGTAGCAACATGGATGGAACTGGAGGGTATTATGTTAAGTGAAATAAGTCAGTCAGAAAAAGACAGATACCATATGTTTCCACGAATAGGTGGACTTTGTGAAACTAAGCAAAAACCAGGGGGAGGGGAAGAGGGGAAAGAAAAAAAAGACACAGAGAGGGAGGGAGATAAAACATAAGAGACTCTCAAAGACTAAGAAAAAACTGAGGGTAAGGGGGATGAGGGAGGGGGGAGAGGGGGTGATGGGCATTAAAAAGGGCACATGTTGGGATGAACACTGGGTGTTATATGTAAACCAATTTGAAAATAAACTATTATAACAAAAAAAAAAAAAAAAAAAAAAAAAAAAAGAACAAATATTTAGTTTATTTTTACTCCCATTTATTTTTACGTTATTGGCATTATTTCTGATGAGCTAATGCAGGAAAATATTACCACGGCTAAGTGACTTAGATCATTGAGAATTTCACACTTTGAGAAGGTTGTTCTTAAGTGAGTTGGGTGCCATGTAATTATGAAAAAAACAAAAATCTGATAGGAAGAAGTCCCGAGTGCAGGGTAAACATTGATGATATTTTTGTGCTCACACTTGAACAGGGTGGGTTTGAACATCTGTGAATCAAAATATAAAGTGGACAGCTTAAAAATAAGATTTGCAGAACTAGAACAAATACCAAGAGTTGGGTGCTCTTCCTTTCATTTTGGAAAGATTTTTCCTACACTTTAGATCCTTGTCTTTCAAAATATAAGGCATCTATTAAAGAAGTCATCATACATCAGTATTCAAAGACATTTAGATTATGGGCGAGGCTTCTGTCATATCAGTCCTACATTCCTAATTCATGTAATCCACTAGTCCAACATGGTTTCAAGTTCTGTTCACTTCCTGCCATAAATATATTGCAGGACTACCCTATTTATATCGGTGAATTAACTTGCACCTATACCTTTATGCTGATTTTACCCAAATCACTCTTTATACTATGTTTTTCTCTTAAGGGCTAAATTTAGTGTTCAGTAGTCTACTTATATAACTAACTGAATGTTTCTCAAACACATCAACCTCTCAACATGTTCATAATTGAACTCATCTTTCCCCCAACCTGTTTTTTGTATTCAGTTAATGGCATTTTCATCTACCCAACCTTTCCTGCAAAACTTGCGAGCTATCCAAGTTAACACTGTTCAGGTAGTGTTAACCTCCAACACATGAATGGTGAAGTCTTGTCAATTTGATAGATAAAATATCTCCTGAATAACTTACACAACTATATCTTCCCAATTTTTTTCTTCATTGATCACTCTTCTTTCTTGACCCTTTTTACTTGATCAACTTACTTAGCTTTCACCTTTGCAAAAACTTCCAGAGATCATACTAAAACATACATTCATGCCCATTCTTAAATTGACTCATTTGTTCTCTCCTATTTTCAGAACTTAAAGTCTTTAGCATTGCATTCAAAGCTCTCATGGTCTGGCACATGCTAACTTGTCTTGCCCCTCCCCTACCTACCCTCTGAATTCCAAAGACTGTATTGTTATTCCTCAAGTGTGTTTTTACTGCCTTTGATATTTGTTAATGGTACCTGGTATTCCCTTTCCTATCTTGTCAATCTGTCTAACTCTTCAAATCTTCCCCTATTGCCCCTTTCTCTGGAAAGACATACTTGAGGTTTTTGGCTCCAATTAAGGTTGAAAGCCTATCCTCTGTCTCTTAGATCTGTGGTGCCTCCCTCTGAGGACAATGATCTCACTTATGCCTGTGAGTCTAGTATATAGTATATGACATAAGCAATACTCATTGATGAAATCCACAAATGAATAAACACCTGAATAGATGAAAATAAATGATGAGAAAACTACTGCATGCTTTATAAATTTGGGTTGTTAAATATTTCTAAGTTTTAAAACACTCAACTTACATTCATACCTTTTAGATTCTATATATTTAAAATGTTTTTACTATTTATTTATTTTCGAGAGAGAGAGAGAGACCCGGAGAGAGAGAGAGAGAGAGCATGCAGGGTAAGGGCAGACAGAGAGGGAGACACATCTGGAGTAGGCTCCAGGCTGATCTGTCATCAAAGAGCCCAATGCAGGACTTGAACCCACGAACTGTGAGATCATGACCTGAGCTGAAGTTGGACACTTAACCAACTGAGCCACCCAGGCACCCCTAGATTCTATATATTTTAGATAGTTACATGAATTTGACTACTAAAACTTAACATCTGTGTTCATGAGGTACAGAGGACAAGGAATGACAACACATAAATTTTGTCTACCTTTCATGAAAGATAATCCAAAGAAGTAATTTGAGAAAATCATAATTTATTCAGTCACTACTTTACCATTCTGGCTTTTCCATTAACTGGGATGAAAAAATTACTGAGTAGATATTATGGTTGAAGTTTTAAGGACATAATGACAGTTATGCTGTTAATATCTCCATTTAGTTGAAATCCTTAGGTTTTGGACTGCTATTTGGAAAAACTGAGTTTGCGGTTAGGAGACTGAAGGATAAGTATTCTCTTCCAACTGACTATCGATTTTGAGTTTCAGTGCAGGTGCTTGGGTTGGCTGGCAACCTAAACCTTCACAACAATGATTCAAATATATGGAGAGTTCAAGAATCTATTTGGATTTTTTGGACATTTGAAATCAGAAGATGCTCAAAGGTCACCACTGATAAGACTGAGTCACTGAGGTTTGTTGTGAAAAGGAATAAGAGGTAACAGAACTATCACATGATGACAATGAGGTAAATACTGGTTAAAGTTTTCCCTTTGCTCAGTATATTACTCTCTAAACACAGAGGCTTATAATGCGAGTGTTCTGAATTTTAAAGTATTTTTTAAATGTTTTCTCTGAAACCATCAAAACAGGAAGTGAATTTTCCTTTCTAATAATAGTAGAACATGAAAATATGCCTACAAGCAAGGCAAAGCAGAAAACTAAGGCAATTACAAGGGTAAATTAGGCACGAAGGTTGTTTCTGCCTCAATAATCCAGGTAATTGAAACTGAAACAGGTTCAGGCATGTAATTGGCCTGGTTTCCCTCTTTGCTTTGGTAGTAGAGACACATGACATTTTCTCAAGTCTGGAACCAGTTTTAAGCTATAGCATTTTTCCTCTGTCTGTGGTATATTTAGAAATATGGAATGAATTACTAGAGCTTCAAATGATATATTCAAGCAATAAGTTAATTTTACAGCAATAAGTTAATGAGAAAATAAAGCTTTTGTGTAGATAGAATTGATGCAAAGAGACACATAGAACCCTTGCTATATAGGCATACCCGTAACACATAAACATAGATACATACAAAAATATATACATCTTCTCCTCCAGTTTTGACTTCTCTTCTTCAATGGGCACCTCACCTTTAATGGATTAAATGGATTAAACTGGATTCCTTTTTATGTTTCTCCCTGTTTTCCAAATACTTAGTTGTCTTCTGATATACATTAGTTCAATTTAGGATCTCACCATCCATCCAGGAACCCAAGTCATAAATATGGTGAATCTTCCAAGATTCATTCTTTTCTTCACACTGTGATTGACTCCTCCCCCTTCTACTACTCATTAATTGAGAAGTTCCACTGATTCTACTTCTCAAGTGATTCCTGAATCTGTGCACAAATGCCTTTCCCCTATTTTCCATCCCTTCCTTTATTGCTTTATGTTGTGTCTTTGTCTTTTCTTGTGAAGACTAGTCAAATGGACTTCTAATTAGTATCACTGTGTCTGTCCTTCTCATCTGCACTTAGTCATCTATAATCATACTACAATACAATCTCACAATGTATTGCTCCTGTTAGCCACAGATAAAGCCTGGGGTCTTAGTATTGCAGAGAAATGTCTCCATCACCCGGCTTCTACTTAATGTCTCTATTCTCCATAAGCACCTCTTTGTCATACAATTTTTATTCCACTGCAAAAGACTACAGATCTAGCCTTTCCCCCTACTTGGCATTTATATTTTATGCTTTCATAACTTTGCCTAATTCTTCTTCCTAGAATTGTGCTTACCTCTGGTTGGTCAGCTAATTTCGATGAATTAAATTGTTCATTCATTCAACAAATATTTATTAAGCACCAACAGAGAACCTGCTACTGGATTAAATGCTGAGTATCAGATTGTTTTCCTTCCCCATTCTGCCTTTCCAATCTAGTTTAATTTTCATTGAGACCTTTCATTGGCCTCCACAACCCTGAGAGACTGGTCTATCACCTGTCTTCTATACCTACAGATATCCCAGTGAATGTCCCAATCGCTACATGGAAAACAGGTTTTCTAATTACTGTGGTATTGCAGGGCAAGTTCCTCTGTCTTATTCTTCTTTTCATTTCCTGAGTCATGTCTGGTCCATGACTATTGCTTAATAAATATGTTTTAAACTGAGTTGAACATTACTGAAATTGAAGATTGCCATTGTAGATGAAACAATGCAATCACGCATTTCCTTCCTTTCAGGTCCTCCCATCATCATTATTTTTTATTCTCATGCCTTTCTTTCTCACATCATTTTTCCTCTTTTCTATATACATCCCATCACTCTTTACTTAAATATTTGGAAAACTGTGTCTAGGCTTTGTCATCTAGAAGTGGTATTAGCACTGGCCTTTTTTTTTTTTTTTTTTTTTTGGTCAGAGGAGCTTATTCGTGTTTTGTCAGAAATGGGAATTCTAGGTTCAGGTGGTTAAGAGAGAGAATGGTTCATAAAGGAAAGGGAAAACAAGAAAATGTTTTATAGAAGGAAATACTACTGGACCCAATGATCAGAATGCAATGAAATCAGATGTGGGAGGAGGATGGAAAATCAGGATGGAAACTGTGAGCTATTACCATCTTTTAAGGCTCCTGACTTTTGATACTAACTCAACACACACAAGCATGCATACAAGTGCACACCTGCACACAGGCACACGCATGCACTCACAATATATATGCATACTTTTCCACTTTATTATGCTTGAATTGCCCATTTCTCCATTTTTTTAATAAAGTAGAAAGATCCTACTCATTCTTCAGCCCCCCAGTCAAGACCCATTATATTCTAGCTCATATTTATTCCACTCTACCCTGATGGGAATGGTCAAAAACTGGGGTAGATGACCACATTTTAAATGTCTAGCCCATTGTGGATTAAAGATTATGGTAAATACAATACAAATTTACTACTAGATAAATTGAATTAAAAATAAGATAAAAATACATCTAATATATAACTTTAAAATTATTAGATTCAGCAGAAATAGAATTACTTTGTCAAAATGCTAAAAACATTTTAAGTGTTTACTTAGAAACACTACTAATGTGTTGTGTTT
The DNA here is from genome assembly GCA_030068075.1 of Paguma larvata. Classification (NCBI taxonomy): domain Eukaryota; kingdom Metazoa; phylum Chordata; class Mammalia; order Carnivora; family Viverridae; genus Paguma; species Paguma larvata. The sequence goes on along the minus strand of CM057824.1, from coordinate 126,950,642 downwards.
TTCTCTACTATGTCATCATGGACCAAAAATAGCATGTAAACTGGAAACAGTCCACAAACCATGCTTTGAGAAACACTGCTGTAACAAAATTAGTGTTAACTTACATAGAGGCCCATCTATGCATATTCATTAAATAAAGAACACGCTTCTATAGGGCTACGAGGAAGACACCAGAGTTTGGTGTGTTGTTTTTTGTTTTTGTTTTTTTTCCTTCTATTTTGGACATAATTTCTATTTTTCTCTTAAGTTTTGAAATATTTACTATTAGCATTACCCAAGTGATTCAGATTCGGTTTCCCAGGATAGATTTTTATTCCTCAACTAGCATTTGTTGAGCACAGCTTATATACCAGACACTGTTCTACATACTAGGATCCAAATTTATATAAGCTGTGGTCTCTGTATCAGAGAAACCCAAATTAAAGGTCTACAAAACAACAGGAATGTAGTCTTCAAAAAATATCATGGTCAAGGGTAGTTTCTGGAACTTTTCTATACTTACAGAGACATTAAAACATGCTTACTGAAGGAGGTATATCATTGGGCACAAATTCTTACATTCTAAATGATGGCAGTTGGAATTTATCTGGACAACTGATAAAACTTGAATGCAATCTGAAGATTAGGTGGTAGAAATATATCAATGTTAATTTCCTGATGTATCAGTCAGCTCAAGCTGCTATGACAAAATATCATACACTGGGTGGGTTAAGCAACAGGAATTTATTCCTCACAGATTTGGAGGGAAATATTTGGGGATAACTGAGTCCTTAACACCTGAGACTGATGACTTTATTGTCCTTATATGGAAAATGTCTTTGTTTATGAGGAGATAGTAGTTGGCAATGTATTTTCAAGTGGTTTTCTGTGCTGTACTTATAAATTTTATATAAGTATATGACTGTTTTCAAAAAAAAGTGTCAAGTATATTGTTTCTGGTCTCAAGATTCTTAATTCTATTTAGGAAGAGAGACATGTGAGCAACTGCAGTTAAATACCACTAAGTGCAGTGAAATGTGTGGTAGCATAACAAAGTGTTGAAATAGAAGAGGGAAGGGTGAGTTTGCCCAGAAGGAAAGCAGGAGAGATCTCAAAAAGGGAGTAAATACTAAAGAGGTCAGATTGGACAACAAACCAGTTCAATTGGATCCATGTATACTTAGTAATTATGTGACAGGATTTGAAGTTTAATTATTATTTTTGCTATGAATTTAACTTCCTTTTGATCTATCATCTTTATTCATCATTTCCTTTTTTAAAAAATGTTTATTTTTAGAGAGAAAGAGGGAGTGTGAATGGGGAAGGGGCAGAAAGAGAGGGAGAGAGAGAACACTGAGCAGGCTCTGCACTGGAGAGCCCTGACACAGGGGTCGATCTCATGAACTGTGAGATCACGACCTTGGCTGAAATCAAGACTCAGATGCTAAAGCGATTGGGCCACCCAGATACCCAAAATCATCATTTCCTTTCAAGATTAATAAGACAAAAGATTTTCAGAAATCTTGAAAAAAAGAAAAGATGGTAACAGATTAGTAACAGAAAGTAAGTTGGGAGTCAGATAAAAGTGTCTAAAAATGATCTTTTAGCATATCATAATACATTTTAACACCTTCTTAGCTTATTTGATTCACTCTTGCTCTTTCCCTTCTGGTCTTTCTGGTTTCTTGAATCCAGAAGTAGATTGAAAAGGCTTATCTGGTAGGTTTCCATATTTATCATTATGGATATACCTCTCTAAAATATTACATGAAATTTCTAATGGACAAGGGAGAACAAGACTAAAGTGTTCTTTATTTCTTATAGAAGTCTATGACTCATTTAGATTTTTCTTATAGATTTACTTTTTAAAAATATTTATTTTGACAGAAAGAGAGAGGAGGGGAAGGGCAGAGAGGCTCTGCACCATTAGCACAGAGCCCAATGCAGGGCTCGATCTCACGAACTATGAGATCATGACCTGAACCGAGATCAAGAGTCAGATGCTTAACTGACTGAGCCACGCAGGTGCCCCTATGATTCATTTATTGATTGGTCAAAAATTTCACTTTATACATGCAAAGTCAGCAAATTGCCTACCTAAGGCACATCATAACTACTTACATGGTTTCCTTTTATTTTCAATTTAAAAAATTTGATCTAACACTCAAAAGCTGTGAGATTTTACACAAAGATTCCAGTATCCAACTCTCTATACCTCAAGAAGTTATGGCCACTAGAACATACAATGGACTAGAAAATTTGACTGAAATGAGTAGAAGTAGCTCTTGTATGTTGAGCATATGATCACTCGTTCCCCAGTTCACACCACTTCCTATTGACTGATAATTGACTTTTGTTGTATGTGTGAGTCCTGAGGTACTTGCATATCCAATCCTGGCCAAATAGGTAACAATGACAGGAAGAGCTTTGAGAATAATGAGGGCAGAAGTATGAATTTGGAATACTAAGTTTCAAGCTCCGAATGTAAAAAGGTCAGCAATGAGCTCAAAAAAATTTTTGTTAAGAATACTGACCAGGATCCTTTCCTCCTTCCCAACTGATCACATATGCATGAAAAAGCATGTGAAATCAAAGTCGGGGATAGTAATCAAAGTAAGAGAAAAACTATCATGCACTTGGCCTTATAATGAGTTTCAAAAGAGATTTTACACCCACTAATTTTTAATTTTTCTGTAATGGAAATTGTTCTTGGTAAATCTGTTCAAATATTTGAAATTTACAATTCCATTGAATCAGACTAATGTGGAATCAGAGATTCCTTCAAGCAAAATTCCAACCATGAATACCTACTTGTGCCAGTTGAGACTATGGTAAAGATTCGTTTAAATGGCATGAGTAGCACTTGCATTATACAAAGTACTAAAAACAATACTCTCTTTCTTCTAAGAAAATTCACATAAAGAATTCTTTCACTTATTACTTCAATTTTGCAAATAACCATCCATATTAGTAATCCATAGAGTCAACTCTATTACGGCACTATTATTACAATAATAATGTTTTACATATGTATAATGCTTTAAAGGTAGCAAACTCTTTTTAGGCCTGTATGAGGTAATGTGTAAGTTCATCATACAAATATTTTTTCATACATTCATAAATATTTTCTGCAATATTTGACCTGTAGTTATGCTTTTGAGCATGAACATCACAAAAAATCATTAAAATTCGATTTAAGGTAATTTTCATTATATATCAAAAACCATGTGTTTATATTCTTTGATCTCATTCATCACAACCACTGATTATTATTAATGTCAGAGATAATAAAAAGGCAGATAGGGGCACCTTATAAAATTTTGGTAAGATTAAACATTTTTGCCTAATTCCTCCCCTTCCTCATACTTCAATCCAATTTAACCGAAACCATTGATTCAGAATCTATAAGGTTCAAAGATAAATAGCACACAGTCATTACCATCTATGGGTTTGCCAGCCAGTAGGGAAAAAAGACACATGCAAGATGAACTTTCATATCTTACACGATGTGATGAGATGTATTTTTCACCAACGTGTTATGGAGATGTAAGACAACGGGTGATAGTGAGGATGTAGGGGAGAGTCTCTTGGAATGCACAGGGAAGGATATATCATGTGGGGTGAACCTTGAAAAAATGTGTAGAATTTCGGTTTTAACCTACCTATGAGATAGTTGCATGAACATTGCTATTATTAGCTTTTCTCTACCCTGACCTTTTATGCACACCTACCTAATAATGTTTTCTATGCTTCTTTACTGTAACACCTTTTCTTCATTCCTTAATTTCCTGATTCAAAGTACAAATGGGAATTATTCTTTTGTATGCATGCCAAAAGCTTTATTAAGAAAGGCTATCTCTATTTTAAAGTTTTTCTTCAAAAAGGAAGGTTAAATAAGATACCTAGGAATAAACCTAACCAAAGAAGTGAAAGACCTGTACTACAAAAACTATAAAACACCGATGAAAGAAACTGAAAACAAAACAAAGAAACAAACAACAAAAAAATACATTCCTTGCTCTTGGATAGGAAGAACACATATTGTTAAAATATGTATACCACCCAAAGCAATCTATATATTTAATGCAATCCTTATCAAAATACCAATAGCATTTTTCACAGAACTGGAAGAAACTATCCTAAAATTTGTATGGAATCACAAAAGATCCTAAATAGCCAAAGCAAACTTGAAAAAGAAAAACCAAGCTGGAGGCATTACAACTGGGACTTCGAGTTATATTGCAAAGCTGTAGTGATCAAAACAGTATGGTACTGGCACAAAAATGGACACATAGATCAATACGACAGAATAGAAAGCCCAGGAATGAACCCACAACTATAGGGTCAATTAATCTTTGACACAGCAGGAAAGAATATCTAATGAGAAAAAGACAATCCTTCAACAAATTATGTTGGGAAAATTGGACAGCAACATGCAAAAGAATGAAACTTGGGCACCTGAGTGGCTCAGTCAGTTATAAGTATTTGACTCTTAATTTCAGCACAGGTCATGATTTCACGGTCATGATACCTAGCCCCATGTTGGGCTCCATGCTGGGAATGAGCCTGGTAAGATCCTTTTCCCTCTTTCTCTCTCTTCTTCGCATGTGCTCTCTCTTTCTCTCAAAAATAAATAAATAGATAAATAAATAAATAAATAAATAAGAATGAAACTGGACCACTTTCTTATACCATACACAAAAATAATTTCAAAATGGATGAAAGACCTAAATGTGAGACAGGACACCATTACAATCTTAGAGGAAAACACAGGCAGAAACCTCTGTAGCATTGGCTGTAGCAACTTCTTACCAGACATGTCTCTGGAGGCAAGGGAAACAAAACCAAAAATGAACTATTGGGAATTCACCAAGATGAAAAGCTTCTGCACAGCTAAGGAAACAATCAATCAATAAAACTAAAACTATGGAATGGGAGAAGATATTTGCAAATGGCATATCTGATAAATGGTTAGTATCCAAAATGTATAAAGAACTTACCAAACTCAACACCCAAAAACAAATAATCCAGTGAAGAAATGGGCAAAAGACATGAATAGACATTTTTACAAAGGAGATATCCAGATGGCTAACAGACATATGAAAAGATGCTCAATATCACTCATCATCAGGGAAATACAAATCAAAACCACAATGAGATATCATCTCATACATCATAATGGCTAAAATCAACAACACAAGAAACAGTAGGTGCTGGTGAGGATGTGGAGAAAGGGAAACTCTGAAGATATGGAAGCAGCCTAAGCGTCCATTAACTAATGAATGGATAAGTAAGATGTGTATATATACACAGCGGAATATTTCTGAGTCGTAAAAAGGAATGAACTCTTGCCATTTTCAATGACGTGAATGGAGCTAGAAAGTATAACGCTAAGTAAAATAAGTCAGTCAGAGAAGACACAAACCATGTGATTTCCCACATATGTGGTATTTAAGAAACAAAAACAAATGAGCAAAGGGGAAAAAGAGAGAGAGAGACAAACCAAGAAGCAGAATGTTAACTATAGAGAATAAACTGATGGTTATCAGAGGGGAGGTAGATGGGTGAATGGGTGATGGGGAGTAAGGAGTGCACTTGTTGTGATGAGCACTACGTGTTAAAATTAAAACGTAAAAACAAAGGCTAGAGGAAAATATTAAATAAATCATAGTAAATGCGAAAAAGTTGTCTAACATGCAACCATTAAAAAGGATGAAATGGATAACATACAGTGACTTAGAAAGATGGTCACCATGAAAATGTAAACAACAGAATCATGCATATGGTATGAAAATAAGGTAGGGAAGCTAAAGGCATTCCATTTAAATTTTTTTTTAAGTTCATTTATTTTTGAGAGACATAGAGACAGAGCGTGAGCAGGGGAAGGGCAGAGAGAGAGGAAGATACAGAATCTGAAGCAGTCTCCAGGCTCTGATGAGCTGTCAGCCCAGAGCCCGATGTGGGGCTCGAACTCACAGACCACAAGATCATGATCTGAGTTAAAGTCGGCCGCTTAACCGACTAAGCCACTCAGGTGCCCTGCATTCCATTTTAGAAAGACTCCATCTCTGCTGTTTTTCTGCTAAATTTTTACTCATGCTCCATATTTTGCTTCTGAATAAGCTAAATAAGCTCTGTTCCCCCTTCAAGGGGGAAGCAAGAAAGTTAATCCTTCTCTGAGTTTTCTCTTAGGCCCGAAACACCTGATAACACCTAATAAGAGCTAAAGCTCAAACACATTCTAGGACATTAGCTTCAAACAAACCTTGGCTGATGCTGGCATCAACACCCCCATGCAGTAATTTATGGAGTAACACCCATTTGTTCACCTGACACTTCCCTTTAATTGGACCCCAGCCTGGATTCCTGGAGGAACACGTACCCTAGACCCTTTTCTGGCATGAACCCCTTGCTCCAAGAAATGATGAGACTCATTCTGCTTTCCTTTCTGAGTCCCCCGGACATTCCATCTGTTATACTCTATCTGTCACTTACACTATTTAATAAACTCTGTTTCCACTTTCTCTAGCTCATGTTTGATTTCTATCCTGCGTGAAGCCAAGGACCCTCTTGGTTTCTTCTATGGGACCCCTTTCTGGGTCCTTGGACCTGGTCTGTCTGCATAAAGAGCATTGTGTGGGGCACTTGGCTTTGTCAGTTAAGCGTCAGACTTCAGCTCAGGTCATGATCTTGTGGTTTTTGAGTTCAAGCCCCACATCCGGTCTCTGCACTTGATTCTCTCTCCCCCAAGGTCTCTCTCTGCCTCTCATCCACTTGCTCTCTCTCTCTCTCTCTCTCAAAATAAGTATTGATATTGATGTTTATACATACATAAAAGAATGTTAATCTATATAAAGAAGGGATTAGGTGGATATAATGCTCCACCAAAACTTTTAATACTAGCTAACTTTGAAGGAAATAAATCACTTTCTGTTTGGTATAATTCTGTATTTTTTTTTTTACTTTAAATAATTCAAATAAAAATATTTACATTGAAACAGGTAAACGTATACATCATCTGTTTTCCCCATTCTAGAAATTAGAAAAATTGCTGCTACTTTTAAACTCAGTAATTTAATTCAATAATTCATCAATAATTATAATGAACGAATAATTTAATTCAAGATAAACTATAGAAACTGTTGAAAATTATAAATTTTATGAAAATATAAATTCAAATTATTGAACAATAGAATTCCAGGGAAGAATGATTTAAAAATTATTTTTATATTAGGGCAGAATTTTAATTTTATTAGGATTAAAGCCAAAATAGTTTTTCATCAATACCCAGCAAGGCTCATGATTTTCTGTCAATATGCCAAATCATCAGCAATAATTGCTTAAAGATTAAAAACAACAAATGTAGCAAATTAATGAAGCTGCTTTATCACTTTTCGATGCTTTAGTGGCTGGAAATAAATCTTTTTCTTTGAAAGCATGGTTGACAACATATAAAAATTAAATACAGTCATAACACTTCAATGATTTATGAGAAAATGATACAATGCTCCATCACAAAGACAACTATAGATTAGAATATAATATAACAGCTGGAAAAATGAAGAATTTCCTTAGCTTCTGCGACTACAGTGTATCTCGGTTGGTCTCCCCCAGAGCTACACAAGATAGTCTTTCCCATCAGTGAGGCCTGCTGCTTTTCCCTCAACCACACCACCAAAAACAACATGCTCTTTCCATCTGGAATGGGGCAGTCACACATTTATTTTACAGTCCTTGTTCTACTGCAGCCTCATTTCAATTCAACAAGTGAACACGAAAGATATTACATGTATTTACAGATGAGGAGACTGAGTATCCTACAGGCATCGTGCTTTGCCAGCCACCAATCTCATGAGCAAGGAGCAAACAATTGTGTACAAACACACAGCACACATAAGAGATCGAAGGTACAAATCAATGCAATCTGCTGTGCCATCTTTAGGATACCTGGCCCACTGTTGGTTTTTATGTTATCATTGTTTTGGTTTTTGTCTTATGTCTTTAATCTGTACTGTTCTGTTTCTTTTAGGCATTGAGCGATTAATCTGTCTTGAGTTTAGAAAAAAGGTACTGGAATGTGGGGGTGGGGGGTTAACCTTCATCTGAACAATTTGCATATGATTCACCACAATTAAACAATTGGGTTTGAAATAGCTACAATTAAGCTATTATCAGAGAAGTATTTACTAGACTAGAAATTCTAAATTTATCTTCACATAGGTCTTAGCCAAGAAAGGGGCCACCTTCTCTGGCACTCGTATTAAGTAAAGCTAATAATGAAGTAAATTCTTCCAAATTAATATTTATATTACTAAATCACTGGTAGCTAATTATACTTGTGGTTACTTTGGTTGTTTCTTTAAAAATTATAGGTTTAAAATAACAAAAAAAATGAAATGAAGGTAGACAAAAGAATCTCAGTTTCTAATAATATATTACATATATCAACATACATAAACGTACATATTAAAAATGCCTTCTTGAAGTGTGAAAATGGTATATGGTATGTCAAACCACCCTAAAATTATGGCGAGAGTAATATAAAAATATAAAAGAATAAATTCTGTCTACCGTAAACATAAATTATAGTAGTATATAATAAATTGTAGTGGTATGTAATAGTATGGAAGAGAAATTCAAACCGATGATTAAATACCATGTGTTGGATGATTTCAAGTTTAGGAAACAAGTAGATGTAACAAACTTTTCGATTATTCAGAATAAACGACATCAGTTCTAGCTATGTCGGACACGATGAAAAATTTATTGCAACAAAACTAAAACAAACACAACATATTTTATAACCAGAAAAGTTTCTTTTTCCTACCTTTATAGGTGCATGAAAAGTTCTCTGATTAACTTCAAGAATACCCTACAAAAGATAGAATGTAGATGAGAGAGAAGAACAAAACAGCAGGACTGTTTTAACATTGTTACCAATACTGTGTTAGTGGTCTCTATGCTGGGGGGTGGTCTATTTTTTCTTAATATTTATTTATTTATCTGTTTGTTTGTTTGTTTATTTTATTTATTTATTATTTTTTATAATTTTTAATGTTTATTTTTGAGACAGAGAGAGACAGAGTGCAAGCTGTGGAGGGGCAGAGACAGAGGGAGTCCAGAATCTGAAGCAGGCTCCGGGTTCTGAGCTGCTAGCACAGAACCCGATGTGGGACTCGAACCCATGAACCGCGAGATCATGACCTGAGCCAAAGTCAGACGCTCAATCGACTGAGCCACCCAGGCACCCCATTAATATTTATTTATTTTTGAGAGAGAGAGAGAGCTTGAGCAGGGGAGGGACAGAAAGAAAGGGAGACAGAATCTAAAGCAGGCTCACAAGACTCTGAGCTGTCAGCACAGAGCCCAGTGTGGGGCTCAAACTCACAAACAGTGAGATCATGACCAACTGAGCCACCCAGGTGGAAGGGGGTGTTGCATCCACAAATACACATGAATCTGGCAACACTGAAGGTGACGTAGTGCACACAAACATTAGAATAAAGATATGTGTGGATGCAGCATTTTTGTTGTCTGTAGAGTGTGGAGTGATTTAGACTCTTGTTCACAACTATTAACCAATTTAGTAATTTTACTATTGACAGTTGGTACAGGTGACAAGGAAAAAGTAAAATTACACCATATGGGTAAAATGAAGAAATACAGCGTACAAAACAAACACTTCCAGATCTAATAACATCTTTTTATATGCCATTAAAAATATAGGGGCAAACTGTAGTCCATTTGGTGGTTATGATCTCAAGATTTCAGCTTGGAGTAAAATCAAGTCCTACATTTTAGAGATTTTAGAGAGATGTTACCTGGGATAGAAAATTGCTGTAAGGAAATTCTGGTGCCCATCATTAGAACAGAATTGGTCTTAGAACTAGAGGTCAATTTAAAAATTAACTGGTCCAGGAACCCCTGGGTGGCTTAGTGGGTTGGGTGCCTGACTTCGGCTCAGGTCATGATCTCATGGTTTGAGCTCTGTGCTGACAGCTCAGAGCCTGGAGCCTGATTCAGAGTCTGTGTCTCCCTCTCTCGTTGCCCCTCCCCCATTTGAGCTCTGTCTCTCTCTGTCATTCAAAACTAGATAATTTTTTTTTAAGTCAACTGGTCCAACATCCTCACTTTCCAAAGCAGAGCAAGCATGCACAGCTAACTCAAGGCAGGACGAAGGGTCCTCCATGCTTTAAACTCATACTCATCCCACAGCATTACATTATTTAATTCTTTGTAACTTCCAGGACTGGAAGGAAGTAGAGAGAGTGGAATTGCCTATCCTGCTCTTGGTAAGTTCCATCTCCCTGATGAAGCTTCATACTCCTCCCTGAACACATGACCTGTGTCATCAACAGGTATTGCATCTACTTCATTCAAAACTCCTTTCCTTGCTGAAGGGAGAGACCAAAGAATCAGATGACAGGATACAAATCAAGGGGAGAAAGCAGGAAAAAATCAAGGGAAAACACACATGAGCTACAAACCTGCTACGATCAGTCAATAACACCACTAGCTGGTTAGGAGAGAAGCCACCCAGTAGTACTTCACATAAAATCTGTTTTCTGGGCAGCATTCAAAGAAAATCTACCATTGCTCTTTAACTTGCTTTCCCTTTCTGAACCAATCTGTGATTACTTGTGATTCTTTACTTGTGATTCTTAATTAATTACTTGTGATTTTTAATTAATAAAATATAATTTTGGTAACAACGACAATTGCTTGTTAAACCATTTTTTGTACATGCTCTCCAAAGACAATAACCTCTGGCCCATTTTGTTTTGAAGTTAGCAGTAACCTCTATATTTTCAGAAAGTTCAATAACAGAATCAATATTACATACACAGAGAATCCACCTCTGTTCTATCAAGACCTAGAATTTTAAGAGACTGGGAACTGAGAAAGCAGCAATGAATTAGCTATGGGGATGTTTTCTTGTGCTGTCACTGCAGGAACAGCTTGCGTGTGCCACAATGGAAGGTCACAGCGTCAGTAAGATACCTCTCCCCTTGCTGGACACATTCAATGATTAATTCCTGCTGCCTCTGCAGAATGTCAAAGGATAAGTGTCAGAAATGTAAAAGTTGTATCAGATAAAAAAAGACATTAGATAAAAAATGTTTCCAGAATGAGAGATGTAAATTACTCAAGTATTTGCAGTAGATCTAGCTAAAGTAGCCAGTGACTTTAAGAAGATAAAGCATTATTTAGTCGAAAGACGTATTTGCTGGATTTTTCACTCCAAATTTTCAATCCTGCTTAAATCACGAGGAAAGAATGCTGAGACGATGTTTTTAGTGTCAAAGTTTAAGCAACTTAATCCAACCATATTTAAGAGAAATAAAGTCACAGAATAAATTTCAAAGAAACATGTTCTTTGAAATTTCAGGAATCAGTCAAGTAGAAAGTGGTTCTACATTTTTCTACAAGAGGCCATATGACTATGGTCCAGCAGTTTTATTTTATAGATATATAAATATAAACACAGACACATATACACACCATAGTGGGTGGGCACAATTATGTCGTATATAAGCAAGTATAGGTAAATATCGAAATATACATATCTATCCATTATGTATTTTAAGTTCTCAAATATGCGTGACTAATGACTAGATTTTCAACTTTTTAATATCTCTAAAATCAGGTAATTATGGCAAATAAACATGTTTACAAATTTCAAAGAGACATCCATGGTACAAATGACTGCCAATTTAAGGCAAGATTACCATAATGTAGAAAGCAAATTTTTAATGTCAAGTTTCTATTTTTAATATAAAATTAATTAGAAACTCTTCTTGCTTTCTTCTCTCCTCTTCTTCCACTGAAGAGACTATTTCTTTCTAAGATGCTACCAAAAACACTTAAAAGAGCTACTGTTTTAGAAACATGGAATTTACACAACCAAGAGAATTTAAAATATAGTACAAATGTATTTAAGCTTTCATTCCTAAAGGCTTTAGTTCTTTCATCAAAATAGGAGGTCACAACAAGTGTATACTCTACAAAGAGAGCAAGGTGTTCAGTGCATCTGAAGAATAGGAGCAAAATGAGACCGTAGCATTTCTACGGAGGCACACTGGAAACACTAACTTTCTAATGTCTACACTATACACCTTTAACATAAGAATGATCTTCATAATGGACACTAGAAAATTAGACTTAACACATTTATTAAAATAAAATTGAACTATAAGTATAGTTAAAAGCTTTTTGATTGTCTAGATTAAGTCCTCTTATTTTACAGATACATAAATGAATTAAGATGTATACTATAATATTTGTGAGTAAATCCTAATTTTATTATCAGAGCATATATTTTATTTTGATTTCCACTAAGTTTAATATAGCCATGTTAGGAAGAGTGAACATTAAAGCTGTCATATTTTTAGCTTTGAGGCTCACTTCCAGTTGCTCTTCAGGATTCACAGTAAATAATGTCTACTAGTATATTCTCTGCTAGTATATTTTTCTTGAAAACCTATATTCTTCTATCTGTACAACGAAGAAGGATAAACACAATATTAAAATATAAAGCTGGGGCGCCTGGGTGGCTCAGACAGTTAAGCATCCGACTTTGGCTCAGGTCATGATCTCACAGTTCGTGAGTTTGAGCCCCGCATCAGGCTCTGTACTGGGACCTGCTTTACATTCTATGTCTCCCTCTCTCTCTGCCCCCCCCCACCCTGTCCCTCACTTCTCTCTCTCTTTCTCTCTCAAAAATAAATAAACATTAAAAACATTTTTAAAAATATATAAAGCTGAATTTGAAAATACTAATTTTTTTTACCTTCACTATTCGCCAAGCATGGATATTTGTTCATAAGAAATAAATATGTTATTTCCATGTGGCCTTTTACACATTCCATTTTCTCTTCCATCCCCACAGTTTGAATGGCCCCATTCTACACTTTGAATCCAAGTCGTGGGAGGTGAAGGTTATGTTAGTGTCTAGGTTTTGGACTGTTTAATAATTACATCAGGAAGTTTTGCCTTAGTTAAAGGCACTAACAGATTCTTCTCACAAAAGGGGATAAGACCCAAAGCTTTTATAGTATTATAACCCTTTCCACTTCTTAACAATCATAAGATGATCTAAATCATTATAAAGGTCACTCCTGACTTTTCAAAAGTCAAACTTCCTTGCATGGTGCTAGATAGCATGGTTTGAGAATAGTTCCAACAGTCACTTCATATCCAAGGAATTTGATAAGGCCTTTTTCCCCACAAAGGCTCAATTGGAGAGAATGATATGACTGGTTTTCTGCCAAAAGACCCGCTGTAGAGATTGATCTCTAGTGATCTCTTTTTTTTTCCCCCCACCAAGTGACAGTTGGAATATGCCCATTAGGATGGTTCTAGAAGTGTTCTTTAGCAACTTGTAGAGCCCAGCTGAGGTCTTGTCAGCTGATCTGAGAAAAGCAGTGACGGCATCCCAATGACAGATTGTCAGACTGTCATGTTTGATACCTTTCTGGAATAAAAATCTCCATGCAAGTAAAATGTGCCCTATTTTAAAATCACACAGATCCAGAAGTGGAATTTTGAGCTATGTTTACCATATACATGACAAAGTAAGTTTAATCTCATTTATTAAAAACACACATGCACATACCCACTTTCAATGTACTTTCTTTTGCAATAAACAAAATTCACAGTAGTTTATTCCTAAAAACATTCCGACATTTGTTTTGGAAAATACAAAATAATCGATAATTTTCATTAAGGGAAGGTTACATCTAAAATAATAAATTCTTGCTCTTACAGAGCTTATAAACTACCAAAAGTAATTAATTTGTAAGTAGATACATAACATGACAAATGGTAGTACATGCTACGAAGAGAAATAGGGTAAGGAAGTGGGGAAGTGAGGAGTTGGTGGTATGATTTTAGATAAAGTGGGGACGACTAAGAAAATCAGGAAGGAAAAGGCCACAAAGAAAAGATCACACTGATTCTTAGAGGTTATCCTCAATCACCCTGGTTCTGCCATTATGGATAATTGAGCCTGAGATTCTCCTTCGTGTCGCCATGTGATCTTTCCGTACAATGAGATAACAACATACGCTGTGAATTTTTGTAGCGCACAATCGATTGCAAAAATATTATGGTAAATATCTGAAGAGAAAACACAGCAAATAAAGAGAATGGACCAGAATGGAACTTGGTGAGCTTCATGTCACTTAGGACACCATTTTAGGCCACTTCCACATGTTAGTTAGAGCTCATAATTATTATTTCCATTTCACAGATAAGAAATAGGTACTTAAGAAGAATAAGTAACTTGATAACATTGGAAAGACCTTATGAGGTAAAGGCAGGGTTTAATCTGGGTCTCTGTCACTCCGAAGCCCGCTTCCTGCAACGCCACCTGAACTGACCCTCTGAAGGCTAAAACACGAGGTTCCTTCCACCCTCATGTCAATTCTCTCAATCCTTAATATCTAGTGTAATAATTGCAATATTTTATGTTTCCACCAAATCTTAAAAGTCTTCAAAACACGTTCCTTAATTACTTAACGTCCCTCTTATAAAAGTTCTGGGGTAGGTATTATTCAAAAAAGTGAAGGCAAAATGGTTATATGATCATTGTGTCAGTTCATCTAATTGTTAGTGAGAAGGGTGGCACTAAATCTTAAGTTAGCACACTATGAATCTATTTGTTTTTCTACTATATGGTACTGCTTTAAATTTGAGTTAGAAAAGTAAGGGCAAAAGCTCTTCCAATCTGAAATGCAATTCTGCTTTTTCCTTGGGGTGAACCCATGTGGTAACAAATAAAAGAATTAATAGGCAAGGTCCCCCATTTTCTGACTTTAGCATTCCCACATTTCATTTTTCATAAACTTATTTTACTCATCATTTTGTTCCCTGGCCCCAAACGAATTAATTTAATTGATTCTAAATTGGGGACCTATAAAGTTACACTTATTCAAACTTGATAAATTCCACCAATGTTTTAGTGCTTGCATAAAAATATACATGATTCGATTAATTGTTTATATTATCCATGATTATCTTAAAAACAAATGTCAATATTAGTTATACATTGTTACCTTTCTCAGAATTCATCTATAAGTATTACAGTCTCGACAGAATAATTTGTTTTCAAGTACGATGACATTTTTGGACACGCCAAAGATTAAGGTTTAATAGTCTATCACGACCCAAAACGATAATTGCTCTTGTTTTGTGATACATTTAAGGTAGTTTAGTCTAAACAGTGTCCACTTAAATAAAATCTAAGTTCCTATGAAATTAATGCCTAGGACAATAAATCGCTTAAGACACTGAAGTAAGTTGGTAGCTCCATTTTCTACAACTAAGGAGGATGGGTCAGTAACATCCACATTCTCTATACGGCAAACAATGAACTTTATTTGTCTAAGGAGAATATCAATTAAATTTTATAGAAAATGATAAAACACTAAGGGAATAAGATCAAATCAATTAAAAATTTCAAAGTCAGAAAAAAGTGCTCAAGATTCTAAACCAACCCTGTGAATTCCTTGACATCCTTTTTTTTTTTTCAAATCAAATTAATTTTATTTTTCATTTTTTCCCTGCCTGCCCCTGGAATTAATTTTAGCAGTAGCTTTTTTTTTTTAATTTTTTTATTGTCAAGTTGGTTTCCATGCAACACCCAGTGCTCATCCCTACCCATGCCCTGCTCAGTACCTGTCACCCAGTCTCCCCGCTCCCATACTCCCCTCAACCCTCGGTTTGTTCTTAGTATTCAAGAGTCTCTTATGTTTTGTCTCCCTCCCTCTCTGTGTCTTTTTTCCTTCCCTTCTTC
Source organism: Paguma larvata (assembly GCA_030068075.1). NCBI lineage: Eukaryota > Metazoa > Chordata > Mammalia > Carnivora > Viverridae > Paguma > Paguma larvata. The sequence goes on along the minus strand of CM057824.1, from coordinate 126,934,867 downwards.
CTCTCCCCCCTCGTTTTCTGTTAAGTCTAGCAAAGTCCACCTATGCATGGAAACATATGGTATCTGTCTTTCTCTTACTGACTCATTTCACTCAGTGTAATACCCTCCAGTTTCCATCCATGTTGCCACACATGGCCAGATTTCATTCTTTTTCATTACCACATAATATTCCATTATATATATATATATACATATATATATATAAAATCACATCTTCTTTACCTTGACATCCTTTTATATATTCATATACATAATATTCCATTATATATATATAATGTGGAAGATTCTGCATAATATTCCATTATATATATAATAATATTCCATTATATATATAATATATATATAAAATCATATCTTCTTTACCTTGACATCCTTTTATATATTCATATACTCTTATCAAGAGTACATCTTTATCACTTTTTCCATGTCCTCAGCAGTAGCAAATCACTTATAATATGTTTCTTGGACAGAAGACATACACTACATCCCAAATCTTAAGTTTCCTTCTCATTGATACATGAATTTTAAATCCCTTTTAGCAAATGTACTAAGTTCCAATTCTCAAATGACACTTCAAAGGACTATCTTTTGTTTTGTCTTGTTCCAAAGATGAACATGCCCCTCCCATGGTTCTTCTGTCCTTTGCCTCAGACTTCTTGACCTTGAAATATCAGAAGTCTCAAATTTGGAGAAAAGTCATAAATATTGTATGGATACAATAGGAAACTGGAAAATGGCTTATAAGAAGCTACTCAATTACACAAAACAAATCTTTTCTCCCCATTTAATAAACTAGTGAGTTACCAAAATTCTCAAAGCCATTAAAATCAAGGTGATTGCCCAATCTTTATCAAAGATTGGCCAATGCGATCAAAGATAACATGCAGGTTGCTGAAAGTGCAGAGCAAACAACTGACAGAGAGATCTCAAAATATCTACCCAGCGAGCTCATCCACAGATGACTTCAAAAATTTCACCCGGTCTTCCAGTTCTCCATGTGTAAAGACCTGTCACTACTATGTCTCCCCATACCTAGCATTGAGCCTGGCAAATGGTAGATGCCAACTTAAAATTTCTTCAATATAAATTCTTAAATTCTTCAAAATGCAGATTCAATCCTATACGCCTCCTCATGCTTAGAATCCTTTAATGTCTTCCCATTGCTCTTAGACTAAAGGCTAAAATCCTAAACACAGCCTACAAGGACTTGCTGGTTTAGCACCCACCCAGGTCCCCAGGCTTGTCTCACCTGAAACTCCTACCTTACTGCTGGTGCTAACCTGGATTTTTCCAGGACCTCGTAGAGACCAGGGTCTTACCCACTGACTGAAGACATCTGCTTGATGTAATTATTTTAAAAATACTTCAAAATGTATAGAAGTATCAAAATTTATAAAGCAAGCTGTAAATATCCAACCCATATTAAATAGGCGTTATCATTCTCCATGCTTGCCTCAGTTATCCTTTTTCCTCTAGTTCTTAAAAAAAATAAAATAGAACATAACTAATTACCTCATTTTATTCAGGTGTCTTCCCAGAAAGGATTTCCCATACCACCTCGGCTGAAATGGCATCCCTCCCTAGCCTTTCCATCTTGTTTTGCTTTATTTTTCATAGCAATAACTAACACCTAATATATAACATATTTATTTACTAAAATGTTTATTATCTGTCTCCTTTTCCAGAATGTAGGCCTCATGCTAAATAAATACTTTATTGTAACCAAAGTTCTACCCAACACATTCCCTTTTCTTTCCACTGCACCCCAGATAGCTATAGCAGTCTGAAGTTGGCATGTGTGTTTTCCGTGTGTGGTTTTTACCTTTCCTAAATGTCTCCACAACAAAGACACTCAACAGCTCCCTTCCCCTTCTTTTTTGCCTAGTTAATGTCTATCCATCCTCCCAATTTTAACCGTTGTGCTACTTCTTCAGACAAGCCTTCCTCCGCTAGCCCATTTATTCATTTGCACTCCTTCTTTTCAACACTTGGGACGGTTCACATTTTCTTTTTCTAACTCCCTGTGCCACTAGACTGTAAGCTTCATGGAGGTGGGGTCGATTCCGTGTTTATCATTCCTGGCACCTTGTAAGTGCTCAAGAGACACTAGCAAATAATTGAATTGAGCAGCAACATAATCCAGAGGAAATGATTCCTTGCTTACTAAGGCCAGGAATCAGTCATTTCCTTGGCCAGATTTTCCTTCCCCCTTTTCCTACAGTTGAAGTTGTTGGCCTGACTAATATGAAACAAGGATAACACAGTACTATTTCTCTTTGTCACACAGACATTTGCTCCCTGCAATATTTTATTATACTTCTGGGGAGCCTGCCATTTGTCGCTCTGAATTGGTCAGTGCCCATAATGTTTCATATTTTAAGATAAACAACTTTATTTTAACACATTCCAAATCTAAGAGTCACCAAATTATATTCAGACACCGAAGAGAAAACTACTTTGTGGTATTTGCTGATGTTTTAGTGAATCAAGTGGAAATATTTCAAATTGTTGCCTCATGATTCTCAAGAACATTCCATATAAAATATGAGATCCAGTTCACCTAAGTTCCTGCTAAAAAGCTCATGTAGTACTGGATCAAATTACACAGCATGTGTACTTTGAAACTGAGCTCTTTTTCCTCTGGCCTTTTTTTTGTCACATTCTTTCCACAGAATGTATATAAACACACACACATGCAGGTGCGTGCCCGCATCTCTTGATTAAGAATTAAGACTCAGACAATATGGAAATATGTATATTAGCAAATAATCATTTGTTTGGTTTTACAAAAAACAGACAAGTAAAAGTTCAAGAAAACTTCAAAAAATATTTTGACTGAGGACTCTATAAAAATACATTTATATAGGAATGGATTGTAATAGCAAAATTCTCCAGGTCATATAGAATTCTTATACCTACTTCACATCTGCAAAGTTATTTCTTTAGTTTATGACTAAGAAGAACAGAGAGGTAATGTGAATTAAGTTATAAAAATATCTTGAAGCACTTTTATTAGATATTCTGGAACCATATAAAAGCAAAGCATGTCTCTATGATGAATAAATAATACTTACATTGCACAATCAAGTCAATATCTATTCTTTTAAACATAAGCAAAGACAAATAAGTATAAAAATATAGATAATTTTGATATATGATGTTCAATAATAATTCATCGCACCCACCCCCCAATAATTTAGTATTCAGGAGCAACTTCCAAAAAACAAGTTTGCATTCTCTGATGTCATAACTTCAGTCGTTATTTAAAAATACATATTTTGGGGGCACCCGGGTGGCTCAGATCGTTAAGAGTCTGAATTCGGCTCAGGTCATGATTTCACGGCTCATGAGTTCAAGCTGCATGTTGGGTTCTGTGCTGACAGTTCAGAGTCTGGGGCCTGCTTGGGATTCTGTGTCTCCCTCTCTCTGATCCTTCCCTGCTCATTCTCTCTCTCTCTCTCTCTCTCTGTCTCTCAATCTCTCTCCCTCTCAAAAACAAAAATAAACATTAAAAAATACATACTTTTCCAGAAAATTTATTTAGTGTTTCTATTATTTACCCAGACGTCTAAAATCATATTCCTACAGCAACCCAGCAACATTAATTATATGAACTAAGGTGAACCGTATTTGGGTCTAGAGTGCATATCAGGAGTTGTGAGTTTTGCTTTAAAGAAACATGAAAACATCTCTGACGTATACCTATTTTCCCCCCAAATGCAGCAATACTTTTTAAATTAATCAATTCATCTTACATAGTGCTTGCGTATATGAACTTACTGTTTAAGGTGTCCCAAAGATGCAAAGAATAATAAACCCCTGTTTCTGTTCCAAGGTTCCTATCACCTAGTGGGTTAGACAAATTCATAACCGGAAAAATGATAACCGAGCAGAGTAACAGCAACGGTAGACACACAGAGAGAGAGACGCGCAGGATATTGTGGGAACACGGATCAGAGTTACCATTTCTCAGTGGAGTCAGGAAATGAGTGAGAACAAGCTGGCTCTACAAGGATGAGTAAGAATTACCTGGAATTGGAACCGGCAAAAAATTGGGGGCCTCCAAGACAAAGAGATCAGCAAAAGCCCTGAGAGAAGAAACAGCAATGGTGTAAGAAGGAAACTTCTATCACTGAAGTATTCTACAGAATCCGAAATATGGACTGGTTAGAGATGAAACTGGAGACTTTGGCAAAGGCTAGATCATGAATGACCTTATGTTGTACTAAGTGGTTTATTCTAATCGTTATAACAGGTGAATTTACTCTTATTGCCAAATTTTGCATGATATAACTAGGTGGCTCAGTTTCTGTTTTGAGAAGGATTGAGAGGAAATATTAAGACTTATTAGAATAGAATATTTGAGTTGATTACTAAATTTTCCTTAGATTTAAGAATGGGAAGTCATGGCATTGATGTGGTATTTCCTATCCTTGTTATACACAGTTGATGTCTTTCAATGTATGTGTGGGGGTAATATGTTAAGATTTCTTTTTAATTGTAGATTACTCAGGAAAGACATGGAGTGAAGAAACAAATTAAGAGGATTTTGTGGTACTTCAGAAGAGAGAGGAGAAGAGTTCTACACCAGGGCAGTGGGAGTACATAGGGAGAAGGAAAATTTCAAGAACTATTTAGGAGGCCATATTGGACGAAGTCAGATATGGGTGATGGTGTTGAAGGGATCACAGATGACTCTCCAGTTTCAGCTTGGAAAACAGGTTCCTTCTGATGCCACCATCTAAGATAGAAGGTATAAGAGTAAAAACAAATTTGGAAAGAAAAATGCTAAGATGTGACTATGAGATTTAAGACACTGGTAGAGCCAACCTAGAGGGGAGTGAACATGTGGCTTAGTAAGAAGTCGTTGTGTTGAAGATAAAATTGGGGGAACTATCAGCACACTAGTAAGAGTTGAAATAATGGGAATCAATTTCTCACCTAGAAACAGTGGTTAGAGTTTAGGGAGAAGAACCCAAGAATGATATGTAATAGTGTTTGTAGGAGAAAAAAGGCGCTGAAGGAGACACAGAGGAGGAACAGTGAAGATTAGGGAGAGAAAAAAAAAAAAGAACGGGGAGAGTCAGAAGTTAACAGAATTTCAAACAGAATAGTTAACCCAAATGCACCAGAGGAATCCAATAAAGTAAAGACTACTTATGACCCTTGCATTTGGCAACTTAGAGCTAACGGGTAATCATAAGGTAATAGAGTAGTTTCAGGAGCATTATAAGGGCATAAATTAACTGACAAAAATTTTCTTATATTTATTGAACAAATAAAAGGCTATGATCTTTACATATAAAGTACAAATAAAATATTAAATTGAAAATAGACCATGTCTGTACTATTTTAGATATACAGTGAATTTAATCACATTTTAATTAAAATATGCATGAGTTTCAAGGTGCTTAGAGTTCAGCAGGTTAGACATTAGCTTAAAAGGTGACCTATAAGAAATAACTGTAATTATTGTGCATTTTTAATGACTTACTTATTTATACCTATTGTTATTTACTTCATTTTCATTGCCTTTTGCAAATATTTACCTAAATTTTAATTTCTTAAAGCAGCATACAGGACGTGTTCTTTTATATCACTTAAAAAAGCATCTTTTAAAAAAAATTAGTAGGTTAGTATTTGAAGATATTTTACCTCATAAAAATACTCTTTGAAATGTTACTTAAACGTGGGCAATAAATTTAGGGCTTTGATTTTGTATAAGGTATTTGATTTTGATTTGATTTTGACATAGGTCAAAATGTGAGAAGAAAGGCAGAGGAAATTTGGGTTAGTCTCTATGCAAAGCTTATAGGGTGGCAAGTCACGACTGCAGATAATGGAGTCTCTTAACATTGTGTCCAACGGTGAACTCTCCAAATATTAGGGACTCTCACAACGTGACTATGAGAAGAAAATCCTATATCTGTGATTTCTAATTCAGAAAGCGCAGTGGGCTTACCCGGGAGTCTTTTTGAAACATGCATGCCAAGGGCTCACTCTAGACCTACTGAAGCAAAATATCCAGGAATGGGTCCAAGGCACGTGTATTCTGAGAAGGCCTCCGAGATGATGCTGATGTTCATACGTAGATAAGAATTACTGTCCTACATGGGAGTGCTGATTCCTCAACCCACAAATAATGCCCGCCTCTATTTTAATGTAGTCTGCTTCAACCAAATGTCATAAGGAACAAAGAATTACCCCTGAGGTTCCCTCATCAGCCAGAAAAATGAATGGTTTCACCTGTACCAGAAAAGCTACAAGGTGGCCAAAAGATTGATATAGATTTTCCATATCAATCGAGCTCTCCAATTAAGAGATCCTAGGAGTGTCGCTGCGAGGGTTAAGCTACTTTTTCTAAAATTTCAGTTTGTTACCCTCTAAGCTTTCCAATTAAACCAGGGCTGAAGAGGTGGTACACTCAGATAAAACGAATCATGCAGTTTTACAAGCTGGACTTAGAGTAATGGAATTTAGTTTAAATCATTTCAGCCAATTAGACACATAAAGCAATTGTATGAACTATGTACAAGTATAAGCAGTACAGTTTTGAAAATCAGAAGAATTTTGAATATCGCGTGAATGACTTGATTTCGGGTGGCCAAAATATGTAAATGAGTTCTTAATTATGCCTTCCCTTAGCCGCACTCCTCTTTCAAATAATGGAATGGAATCTGAAATAAGGCAGAAATGAACACTCAGCAGCATGCCCCCGTTCTCTCCCTTGGCTTCCTCCCTCACTCTCTCCCCATGTAAAATGCCAGACCTCCTTTGCCTTCAAATGTGCCACCTACTACCATGCCCTTGAGAGCAGTGATTAACAAAATCTGCGTGTGTGTGTGTGTGTGTGTGTGTTCATCTGTGTGAATGTGCAGAGTGGGGCAAATTTCCCTTCTTTTTTTTTTTTAATGTTTATTTATTTTTGAGAGACATAGAGACAGAGTATGAGCAAGGGAAGGGCTGAGAGAGAGGGAGACACAGAATCCGAAGCAGGCTCTAGGCTCTGAGCCATCAGCACAGAGCCCGACGCGGGGCTCGAACTCACAGACCGTGAGATCATGACCTGAGCCGAAGTCGGCCGCTTAACCAACTGAGCCACCCAGGTGCCCCGAATTTCCCTTCTTGATGAAGGAAGCCTACAGTCCCAGTAGTCACAGACAGAGTAAACTGCTTACAGTATAATTATTAAAGGGAAAGAGGGGAAGACAGAGGAAGGGTGGACAGGAAAGAGAGAGAGAACTTCTAATACATTGTTGTTTTTGGTGACCCATAATATGTTCTAAGATTTTCACAAATGCAATCACTGTCAGCATTATTTTTACCATGTGTAATTAGCAAACTGTGCAATTCTTTCCCCATTGGTAAAGGAAAATGGAAAATATAATGTAGGCATCACTGAGAATTGATAAACAGAGAACTGGGATTGCTGGTAAAAGGGAGACATCGTGTAGTATAGGAAGACAGACTCCATTGCTAAGAAAGTAATTCTCCACTTCTTGCTTGGGTGTAAATGGCAGGGATAGACAGCTGCAGAGTTTTTTTTTTTTTTTTTTTTGAAATATCCATCCTATTTCTGCTCCAGCTTCCTGCCCTCATCCTCAAGAATTATTGCTTTGAGAAATCTAATTTCTCCCAGAATTCTCTGTTCTTACACACAGTTATCGAAGTCATTAAAACATCCTTCCCTGGCGCTCCTGATGTAGGCCACAATTCTGAGAACTTGGAAATCAAAAATCAGCAAAGAAAAAAAATGATGATCTAGTAAATTTTAGACTTCCTCGACCAAAAAAGAAAAGGGCTGGATTTATTTAAGCATGTATAATGTGTTCTCCAATAACAGAATAAAAAGAAACTAAGAAATTTGTGGAGGAACAATTTAGATTTTACATATGTAGTGACTGAGACTTTCAAATTGACTTTAAAATGTCAGGAAGCCCATTCTCATAGGTTTTTTCAATGGAACCATCCTCTTGTTTGCTTTGATTCTAGATTCCTAGCCTCCTTTTCAGCTCCTTGACATAATTTACTTACTCTAAGCCCAGACCTTTGAACATGATAGTCTCTTTTTCTGCCAGTCACTCGCAACCAATTCACTTACTCTGCATGTATTTACTGAGCACCTATTATGTGAGGCACACTTCTAGGCATTGGGAATGTATCTGTGAAAAAAATCTAGTGCTTGAAAAACAAAAATTTAAAGATTAAAAAATTATCTTTGTATTTAAAACTTACTGTTGATTCCATAATAAAGTGCCACATGGCAGGAATATTATTAGCTAAACGAGTGTAAATTTGACTTAAAAGATTTAATTTGGACCAAATTGGCATTCCATGGTTAGTGTTTATGAAATGTAAATTTAGCTTTCATGTGAAATTTTGCCCACCCAAAAAAACTGAGATAACAGGAAACCATCTCCTTCACACAGTGATTTGTTTGTTTCTTCTGAAACTACTTGGGTCCAGATAGGAATTTGAAATGTTATTTAAATCTCATTTGAAAAAAAAATGGATTGCTTTTCATGTGCCATTTTCTGACTCGTTTACGTACTGGTCTCATAGACACAGCCAAGAAATTTCCACCTATGTAGTCGGAGTAATGCTTTGGGTTTTTGCATCAGACCTTGAAAGTTCAGATTCTAACTGTACCATGTCATGCCTGGGGCATATTTCTTAATATCCAAGTTTCAGGCTCTTGCTCTATGAAAATGGAAATAATATAATTTCCTTTCAAATTTCCTGTAAAGAGGAAATGGAAAATGTATAGCACGAATCAGCTATCTCGATGCCTGCCCACGTTGAATGCTTATAATTATCAGTGCTGCTATTCATCAGTCCATTCATTAGGTATTTATCTGACAGGTACTGTGCTAGGAAGTAAAAACAAGATGGATTGGACACATTCTTTGCCCTTAAGGAATGTTCGGTATGGTGGATGAGACTGATGAGTAGGCAATTATAATACCGTACAATAAGTATGCTGAAAGGGTAAGCAAGAAGAGCCTAATGGAGTACATAAAACCATCTAACAGGTGTGAGAGAGGAAACCATTTGCCAATTGGTTTAATCATTCGGTCCCTTAAGAATGTATGTATTTAGTATCTACTATATACCAGTTGTTGTCCTAGTAGCTGGGAATATTAAGGGAAAAAGAAAAACAAATACTATGTGTTCTATGGGAACAGGTGTCTCTTTGTGGGAGAAGACAATATTCTAATAATTACTACAAAATTGGGGCGCCTGGGTGGTTCAGTTGGTTAAGTGGCCGACTTCAGCTCAGGTCATAATCTCACGGTCTGTGAGTTCAAGCCCCGCGTTGGGCTCTGTGCTGACAGCTCAGAGCCTGGAGCCTGCTTCGGATTCTATGTCTCCCTCTCTCTCTGCCCTTCCCCTGCTCACGCTATGTCTCTGTGTCTCTTAAAAATAAATAAATGTTAATAATTACTACAATAGACATAAAATCTGAAATGTCTAACAGTCGCTGGTAAGTGACCCAGTGCTTCTCAACTGGGAGGACTTTGGTCTTCCCAGGGGACTACTGGCAATGTCTGGAGACACTCTGAGTTGCCACAACTGGAGGAATGTTACTGGCATCTAATGGGTGGAGACTAGAGATACATCCTACATTGCACAGGACGGGATCCCACAACAAAGAATTATCTAGGTCAAAATGTCCACAGTGTCGAAGTTGAGAAATCCTGAAATAATTCCACCCCTAGTTGTAGTACATAAGTCCATGATGGCAGGGACCTCTTTTTTCACAGATGCATTCCCAATGCCTAGAAGTGTGCCTCACATAATAGGTGCTCAGTAAATACATGCAGAGTAAATGAATTGGTTGTGAGTGACTGACAGAAAAAGAGAATATCATGTTCAAAGGTCTGGGCTTAGAGTAAGTAGCGCTTAATAAACCATTAAAAAGCTGATACATTACATTTTAATAATTAATGTTAAATTTATTTTCTCATTATTTGGTCTACAGTTACATTTTTTTGTGACTGACTTTATAATTATTTTCAATATGCCTTCACTTCTCCTCCAGCCACAGATTAAAACAATACATGTATATATAGCAGACAAGATTTTTATCAATCTTATAAGAGAAACAAACACTGAAGGAAGAAAACAATAATTTCTGTCTACAGATAATGTATTAAAAGGTAGAATTCAAAACATATGTTTGATTTTTCGAATATTAGAAGGAAAATATCATAGCATAAAGCAGGCAATCTAATGCAATGACAATGTCTCAAATATGGGCTTTGCTATTTTTAGAGCATACTCATTTTAAAGCATACTCAAGGATCCTTACAGTTCTGGAAGGTAGATTTGGTTACAATTATTATTTTACATGTTTTTGCTGAGAAATCTGAGATTTATATGATGTGAAACACATTTCCAAGTTCACCGAGAGGGTAAATGGACTAAGTTGAAGCAATTCACATTCTCTGAATGTCGGTTTCAACCTAACATTTAACTACACCTGCTACTTACTCAAATGGATGATTATATAGATAGACGTAAGAAAAATGGGGAGAATTAAGGGCCATTAGGTTAATATCCTATCCAAGTTCCCATCTTATGATGTCGTACTTCCTTGGTATATATTCATTTTCCTTTTTCTTAAAATAGAAGCATTCAATTCTATGACTGGTTATGAAATTACTGAATGGTGTTTATTTTTAATTTTTACACAGTATAAGTTTACCAATTTTACTTCACAAAAATCAATGACCTTATTTAAAGGTTACTCAAGCTTCCCACCAGAAATGTCTTTATAAAAATAAAGCCCTTCTAATCTCAGATCATGACTAGAAGATAGTCCTTGTGTCTTCTGAAGGGAGGCTCTTTTCTGCTGTGACAGGAAAATTTATTGCAATCTACCCATTGCTCCAGTTTCATCTTCTTTTTATTAAGCGATTATCTGCTCAAATTGTTTCAATTACTTTCATTGCCTGGAGCAGTGGTTTTCAACTTGCATCTGCTCAGAATGCACCCGAGGGCAAATTCATCTTCAGAGTTTTCTCCCATTAAAATAAGTAGTGCTAGTGCTGCCTCTACAAAGCCAGGACTTACGGAAAATCCTGGTCCCTGAACTTGCAGACGACTTTGGATACCTTATCACTCAGTTAGCATTTATGGGACTCAGGCCTGAAATTTATTAACTTTTTGAAAACTTAGTATTATTTCTCACCATAAATATAAACCATCAAGGTTAGAAACCTTGTCGTACTTCTTTTCATCTTAACGAGACACAGCACAAATGAATATAGTTGGTGCTCAGTAAATAAATATCTGTTAAGAAGATTAGCTAATTTGACCATCAACTGATTTAACCAAAATGAGCTTAAACGCTCTCCATTTAAGATCGGAATCAGAATTAAAATGATCAAAGCATCATATTGTTTGCTACAAGTGAGGTTCAGTTTCATTCAGATCATTAAAACAAACCTAATAAATTCAGTTCAATTCCAAATAGACTGGAATCCAAATAAGTGTTTACCAAAACATACTGTTTTAGGACATAAGAGAAGTGTAAGATGGAAAATAAAAGAGTCTGAGACTCTCACAACATCCAGTTCCCCCTGAATGTACTTGGCAAAAACAATGGCAGGATGGAATTCCATCCAGGGCATTTCTATTCAAGGAAGAGCTCCCCTCTCATACCCCTTTAGCAGCCTTTGCAAAAATTATGAGAAAAATTATGTTTGATTTTCTTCTCACCCTAAATTCAAACAAAATACTCATTTCTCTTTGTTCTCTTTTCTTGTTGGGAAAAATTTAGGGGGAGGGAAATGTTGACAGAAAAAGAAAAAGATTTCAAGTCAGGGAAAAAATAAGTACTATAAGTTCCCCTGTTCCCTCAATTTGTTTACATGCATGCGTGCATGTATACACACACACTATATATTCCTTTAAAATATATATATGTCACCGATACACGTTTAATAAACATGGGCAAAATCTTGCTTTAAATGCTGAATTATAGTCTAGAAAGGTGGAAAATATTTGAATCTACTCAAAAGCACTTGAATACCACAAAAAATGCCTTTTTATTGATGAATTAATATTGAATATTCAATCTTTACATCTTCTCCAGTAGTTGAAACATAGAAACAGACACAGTAAGAGAGTGCATAATTCCTAAAACTTGTATTCATCCCATGTTTAATACATATGGATTAAATTGGTATAAAAATTAGTTTGATTCAAACACTGATGGGAAGTTAAATGGGGAAAACCATGACAAAAAAATTAAATTCAGAGCTCAGATTTGCCAATTGAATGCAAACAACCTAGTTTATATGTAGATATAGATATGTAAATGCCTAGATATACTGTGTTTTCTGTGAATGATTACTTAAACACAGATTATAGAACTGCTATACCCTGACTCGGGGTTACTTCTAGTATTCTTTTAATATTCTGAAAAACAAATGGAAATGAAAGCATTGCAAAACAGACGTCCTTAAAAGAGTCTCCATTGGACATTTGGCTCAAGCCCTTACTTTAGAAATGAAGAAACTGGGATCCAAAGCAGTTTAACTGACTTTCATTTGAAACCTGAAATATAAATCCATTTGCGGATTCCATTTCTAATAAGTGAGGAGTCTGGTTGGCAATTCTTTAAATAGCGGTGTTATTTACAGCATCCATTTCACTGAAAGAGATGTCCTTCATCTGCCTGGCAACTTGTTTGCCAGAGTCATAAGGTTTCACCAATGCTAACTCCTGTCTGTAGTTTTTACTTTGTTCCTGTGCCCATTCTTCAAAGGCTTGCTCAAATGCTACTCCTTCTTAATGATGTCTTCTTTGGTCATCCCAGCTGGAAGTGATCTTTACTTCCTCTGATCCCCTAGAGCAATTATCACATTCTGTCTTGTAATTCAACATGGCTTAGTAGGAGTGAATGGATGGACTCTGAAGTTAAGCAGATAGGGGTTAAAATTTTGGTTTTGCTACTCACAGGCAAATAAAAGGTAGGCACGTTAGCTTCTCTGAGCTATAGTTCTGGATAATTATAACTAGTTTGTTTTTACCCTTCCTGCAATATGGTAACGAAACATATTATATTAAACTGCTAGAGAAGTTTTAAATCAATGTGTCACACACACTTACAAAATATTTACTAAGTGTCTACGACATACCAAATCCCGGACTAGACTTTTTCAAAATGCAGAAGTCACATGGTCATTTATATAACTGTATTTCCTATCTCCCCAATCAAAAGATTCACATCTTCAAAGGAGGGACTATAGATATTATCGTATTTTCTGTTCCATAGTGCTACAGGAGGTATTTGACAAATAGTTGAAAAAATGAATCAGTGAGTAAATGAATCAAATTGACTATTATTTTTTGAAAACTTGGTCGGCAAGTTGTGAAGAAGTATTATAGACTGTTTAAGAGCTAAATATTCTTTCTACACAAGAACGAACTATTTTTGTTGCTAATTTAATCCTAAAATGAAAATTAGGCTTGTCCTATAGATGTAATGAATTTAGATCTTTTTGCCAAGGACTATACATTTGATTCCTTAATAATTTCATATGGAAGTTGTTAAATGAAATTAAGCTTCTATTAAAATTTCTACATGGACTGAATGTTTGAATTTATAAATGTAAATATACCTGCAAAATTGCTCAATCAATGGGAAAAAACATGATTTCTACTACTAAGTACATTTATGATGTATTTTTCTCATATCAGCATATCATAACTCCTTGAATACCCAAAGCCATCTAATAACTATGGATAAATTACAAATGTCTGCCACGGCCTGGCACAACGCTTTGCATATTTAAATGCTTCGACACTCAGACCCCAGAATCATAAAGCAGTGTAGTCAATATAGGCAGATTCATCTTTATGATGGGTTTTATTCTCTAAAAGCATTAATGCTCAAAGCATCCTTTGTTTTGTGACAAGTATAACGTGAGGACCCTCAACACCCTGATTTATCATTGCTCCTTTTTTTCCCTCTTTCTTTCCTGGTGTTATTTTTTAAGTGCTCGCGATCCACATTGGATAAAAAAAGACATTTGAGGTCGAGAGCTGTGGAGGTTCAGGGTGGGAGGGGGACGGCTATTTTGAATCTTGTGACAGTGAGGTTTCGTTCACTAAGGAGCTCTCTGTGGGTTTCTGGCATTGTAAGTGTTTTGTCTGCTTGCAAGCGAGCAGCTGATGGATGGGGAAAATGTTCATTGATTTGTAGTGCCTGCACTGCAGCCAACCAGCACTAGAATGAGGTGGTACCATCATGAATCTCTCAACTATGCATATTTATATGCAGCTGCTGTACTTCTAAACCTCCAGTGAATACAAAGTACTTGTGTGGCCACCAGTTCACACAATGCCGTCCTGCCGCATGCTCTGATTTAACTACTGTATGGAAGAATAGACTTGGGGGGCTCGGTGGGATATAGAAAGGAGAGGTAAGCATGGAGGGAGAAAAGAGTCTTGCACAATTCCTTTTTCTTAGATAGGCAAGAGAATGAAATGAATGTGGGAAACAAGTAGGGAACATTCTAATAAATGCTTTACGTGCTTGAATCTCAAGTTCTAAAATTGATTAATGGAAACGGAATCCTTTTAAAGATGGTGTGTCAGTGAGCAAAGCTTTGGGACTACATGATAATGATGTGGTTAAAATATGCTGGCACCACTGAAATCATCATAGCACTGAGCTGTGTGTATGAGAAAGTCCCTCCCCTGGGTAAACCGCAGCTTTAGTACAGAGAAATAGATGAGATGCTATACTTGATGGGGGGGTGGGAAGGAAGGGGGAGAGGGAGAAGGAAGGCAAAATAAAGAATATTTAATAGCTTTGGAAAGAAAATTTAAGTCAAGTGAAAATACGAGGTTGTTAAAAAATATAGATGAAAGAAAAATCATTTTAAAATAGAAAATGGAGCAGGAGGGGTGGTTTGGAAGCAGGACAGCTATGGGGCAAGGTTCGAGAGCTGACAGCATAGAAAAAATGAAGCGGTATACTGTGAGCTAGGAAATGAAATTCAAGGGATACAAGAAACAAAGAGAAAAGAACAGTCAAAATAACACTCCTGTCTTTTAACCAGCACACAAATATTTACTTGAGATACATAGGTATATATTTAGAATTATAGAGTCCAAATAGTTTTATAAAAAACGTAGTTTTATTGGACTGTAAAATATATGGCACCATAAATCTGTAAGGCTGGAGATTTTAGATGTGATGAGTACATTTCATTCTCCCAGTATTTAAGGAGAAAGAATTAAAGAGACAAGAAAGGAATGGGGGAAAACTGAAAATCACATAAAACTAACAGATACTATGAAATTTTTCTTGTTCATAAAGTTCGGAAGGCCAGAGTCAGGTAAAAGCGATCGACAACAATAGTCCCACAGTGCATCTGACAGAAGTTCATTTTATTATAAGATTAAGGCTCAGCTCCAATATAAGCCATATCAAAGCAACATCAAATGAAAAGTCAAATTCAATATCAGGGTATAGTTTGATTCCATTATCAAAAATAAGCTTTATGCTTTCCCATGTAGAGTTAAAGCACTAATTCAGCCCAAATTGCAGCTGCTCTTTTGACCAGAACATAAAATGGCCTTTTTCTAAATAATTCTCTCTGAGTTTTCCAGGCAGGGTGTCAAACCTTATCTCCCATGGGTTTAGACAAGATGGATCGAATCTTGAACGTTATAATGCCAGAGCATTTTCAATGTTGGTATTATATTCCAGTCATTTAGCCTTTATTAAACATGTTCAGATTTTTAAAACAATACACAAAACCTCAAAATTGATTAGGAGTTTCTCTCTTCTGGCACAGAAACACCCTTATAATACAGGAATATTAGACTCTGGGCTAGCAATGTACTCCACCCAGTGGTGTGTCAGAGTAAAAATGTCTTTTATAAAAGCTAACCCTGACCTAATTTTCTTCCACTCTTCACCCCCTAGAGTGGCAAAATGTTAGATAAACATGTGAAACGTAACATGAACTTTACTCTTCATGATGACAAAATACGAAAGGCACATTACCGTTTTTGAAAGATCGTATCTTCCAATTTTCCATTTAAAGTAAGTAAAATCTTTAACATAGCTCACCTATAAAAATCATAAATAACCATCTTCACATATATGTGTGTGCGTGCACACACATGTACACACACACACATTGATAAAAGTGATAGTTTCTGAGGTTATTAAGTTGCCGTCTTAAACTGATAAATGAAAAACACCATTTTCCTCGTAGAGAAACCAAACTTGAATGCTAAGCAAACAAACAAACAGATAAAAAGGCAAGCCAAACCACTGATGACTACTAAAATACAGGGAGCAGAGGCTCCTCCCACTAACTAAACTACTTGGTTTACCGGTCTAACCAGAATATCGTGCCCAATGCTATTGAAATACCTAAAGTTCTGTTTGTTTATGCCCTTGTCTGAGTTGGCAGGGAATAGAGGAAATACGATGGCATCTTTCTTTTGTGTTTTATCTTTATGATGATCAAAGACCATTAGGCAGCAAAGATACTATGACTGAGGTTAGGTCTCCCCCAAGAAACTACATTTAAAAAGTTCTGGTTGCCATTTGCTTCTTACAAAAATTGAGCAGAAATAAAAACTGAATTAGTTTGGATATCTAACACTGGGTTGGCATTTTTCCATTTCAAACATGGAGGCATATGTAAACCCGTGTTTCCATTTAACAGACGAAGAGAATATAGTTTGAATAAAAATTGAAATGTTGTTAATGAGATAAATATATAGTAGAAAGCATCTTTGGACTATGTCAAATGACAACTTATTACTCCTAATCCAAATCTGCATTAAACAGATACTAAATATTAGGCAAGTCACAATATTTCTGAACCAAAATTTATTTACATATTAAAAAAATGTACTGCTAAAACTAATTTACTTCCATCGCCAAGGAAGAAGAGGGTTAGTAATTCTTAACTCTGTTATATTACGAAACTTTGAAGAATCTGATGAGATTGATGAACACCTTCCATAGCAAAATGTGCTTATCCATAGACCCACAATGATTTGCATACAATTTTAGGATTTCAAGAATCCCCTGCCACCTATCATATACTTATATGGTGACAATGAATTTCATGTAATGAAGGTCCAGATAATCTTCTATTTATCTATATGCCTCAACCAGTAGATTAAATCATTTATTTCTGTCTTCAAGTCTCAAATAAGGTGTCTGGTCCAGAGCTGGTACTCAATACATTTGGGGCATATAAAGTTGTTTTAAAATTAAAGCTCTGAGCTAAGGACTTTAAAACTGTAATCTGATCTGAAGAATTTTAGTTAAAATGAAAAGTAGAAACCAGGAACCACATTAACACATACTTAGTTCAATGAATATTCAGACTTTCCTGTAGTGTCATTTGACATAAGACAATATTGGACCAAAATATTCACCTGTATGGATATGGAGTATGTGGTATCTTTGCTGAATTTTATATTGTCATCCCTTTAGTTTTTATGTAATGTGATTGTCTCGTAATTTTCCCATTAGAAAAAATACTCTATAATTACTCCATCCACACCTCATGGAATACAAAAGTTTTTCCTATGAAACACTTTTAATAAAAGGCAATGAACAATGTGTACAGTCATTGTTCATTAAATAATGGACTCATGTGTAATGTATGACATCATCTGTAATTCCACATTGATAACTATACCACTGTGAGTCTCATCAAATATACAACCCTATTCAATGCAGCAAAGTAGAAAAACCAGGTAGAGTCTAAGCCCATTACAAAGTGGCTCACAATTAGATCCAGTAATTCCCTGGGTCAAATGATGCCCCCAAGCAAAGCATAACATCCTCACTATGACTCAGAAAGCCCAAAGAGTTAGCATTACTCTTATTTGTTGCATTATATTGTGATTACACTGCACTATCAAGGGAGATTTTCAAAGATTTAGGTTGACCAAGAGAGAAGACATTTGTAGAGATGAGCATAAATTATGGAGGAATTTAACTTTGGAGGAGTTACCTAATTTTTTTCAGAGGCTTCTGCTTACACAAAATGTTCAACATAATAGTAGTCGTGATTTTTAAAAGCCAAGATCAAGGTAAAGTGTACAGCAACATGCCTGGAATATGGTAAATATTGAATACACGGTAGCTGCTACATTCTTCTTCTTAGCATTACTAGTACAATCAGACAACTTATTTAGTATTATCACAGCAGAATTCAGAGTCACTAACATTTGCCTGCGCCTCGTCAGTAAAGTTAAAAACAAACAAACAAAACAAAACAAAACAACAAAACAAAAAAACCTGAAACTATCCTCTAATAGAAATTACATGGAGTGCCTGGGTGGCTCAGTTGGTTAAGCGGCCGACTTCGGCTCAGGTCATGATCTCACAGTCTGTGAGTTCGAGCCCCGCGTCAGGCTCTGTGCTGACAGCTCAGAGCCTGGAACCCGTTTCAGATTCTGTATCTCCCTCTCTCTCTGCCCTTCCCCTGCTTACGCTCTGTCTCTCTGTCTCTCAAAAATAAATAAACGTTAAAAAAATTTAAAAAAAAGAACATTTATTCACCAAACTAATGTTTCAAGAATAATTCTTACATGATCAAATTTAGTTCCAAAGTTGATCCAATGTTTGTCTTTAAAAGGATAGTGGGCATAAAAGTTACCATCTTGGGGCCTTTGCACCAAGCACAAGGTTTGAAACAATTGGTCTTTTAAGTACTGTTAAAAATGTGTATAAGTATTATCATAACTACCGTGTCTACTTTCTTTGAATCGGGATCTTATGACCATGATCTCATCTCAAATCAATAGCTGTGCAAATAACTGTCCACTGGTTATAAGAACCGAGCAATATACCAGGACATTTTTGACACATCCGAAACTGAATGTGCCTTTCTTTTTTGTTTGCATATATCTCTGGAAATGTTGCATATGTCAGTGTTGAACAGGCATCTGTTGAATAGCAAAACATCTGTACTTCAATTTGATAGTTAAATATTTATGGAGATGCATGATTACCTCTTAAGTGAAATAATTTTATTGATTCTCTTTTAGTTTTATTTATAGTAAAGACTGTAATAAAATAGTGGTTGGACACTTCATTTTATTTCAAAAGATGGAAAGATCTTGTTGTTCTTCCTTTGTTTAATATTGACATCTGTTATGCACGAGTATCTTCGGGTATTTTTTAATCTTCTGATTTGGAGTACAAACTGACAAAATTTGCTTTATCTTCAATGAATTAAGGTGCTTCCATTGAATAAGAACAATTTTGCTCATAATTCTTCCATAAAGTTGTTTTGGGAAGATATAAGAATATTATCAGAGGATAGATTTAGGAGACAGAAACATTATCAGAGGCTATAAAATGACTCACTGATAAACTCCAACTGTGCCCTGCTCCAGGGCAATAATAATTTGGTCATTTTTCAAATTAGTCTAATTCTCCTGACTTTTGCTTTGCCTCCAATGGCAGAAGGTGAGGAACTTGGAAATCAGGACGAAGGAGGCTCTATGTGTTTATACAAGTTATGAAGGGAAATCAAAGGTTATATTTATATCTAAATTGAAAATTAGTTTTGTAGAGAAATCTTGGCCTGGAAAATGAAGACAGATTTGAATTTCTTTTCCAGCTCTAGATCTCTCAGAGATTCACAATGATAGCCTGAGGCAGAGCGTTCCTTAACTCTCTGTCTCTATTTCACCACTGAAAAAATAAGACCAACACTTTCAGGCTTCCACCCTAGCTACACCAGAATAATTTTGCAAAAATGAATGTCAATGTGCAAACACGCAGTATCAATCTTAAAGGATATATGAATAACCTCTGAATTACTACACTGCATCTAGTTTGCAATCGAAGGAGATGATAAATAATTCACCTACCAGCGTAACAGAGAAACTGCCAGCCAAATGCAATCCACACAGTAATGCTGCCTATTCTTTTCCTTTGTAATTTGTGGAGAATTGCAGGGACGGGATACTTTCATTTGTCAGTTTGGATGAGACTTTGGTCTAACAATTTTGTAATGTAGACCCAGTTGAAACTGAAGGCTGAGGCTTTAGCAAAACAGCTAAACACTCAGAACAAAGACGTTTCCACATACTGCCCCACCTGACATGAAGTGATGTTAGTTGTTTTGAAGTTTAGGAAACCTCCAAACAATTAGAGCTTGGTTTCCAATTAATATTTCTGTTGCTTTACTGGCTTTAATGATGATAGGGTTTTTTTTGCACAGTTTTCCAAATAATCTCTTTTCATGTTTCTTCTTGGTATTTTTCTTATCACTCACTACCTTTACTAAGTGCCCAGATACTTACAGTGGACAGAGATTTCTTTATTCTTTTTTCTTGTTATTGTGAACAAATGTGTTAAATAATTACATTCTTTGGCTTTATTTATAGCTGTTCAGTTAGATGTTAGTACAGCTCCTCTGATTTATTTTGTCTGGGAAGATAAGAGAGATAGATTTAAAGAAATTTTAATAGTTTACCCCAAAGAGATTTTTAATATTGCCCATTTTCTACCTAAGTATGTTTTAAATGGTTGAATATGGGGCACCTGTGTGGCTCAGTTGGTTAAAAGTCTATTTTGGCTCAGGTCATGATCTCATGGTTTGTGGGACTGAGTCCTGCCTTGGGCTATGTGCTGGCAGCACAGAGCCTGCTTGGGATTCTCTCTCTCCCTTTATCCCTTTCTCTGCCTCGCCCCAACTCATGCTCACTCTCTCTCCCTCTCTCTCAAAATAAATAAACATTTCAAAAAACAAATAAATGGTTGGATATATATCATGATCATCCAGTCAAACGCCAAAGGTCAGGAACAGGGACATTCACCAGCAAAGCACCATAATACACTTGAGAACATCTGAATTTCAAAGGGACTGGGGGAGGAATTAAACATTGATTAACAGGAACGCTTACAAAACTAGAGGACTCCATCAGTGGTTTCCTTATGCAGTTCCAGATTTTCTACTTGTGAGTTCTCAGGCCACATCCTTATACACCGAACCAAAATTGCAGTGCTAGGGCCCATGCATCTGCATGGCAAGCTCTTAATATGAGGCATAGCCAGGTCTGGGAACCACTGGGCTAAGTTACAATAAAAATTATCTATTTTTGAGACCAAGTGTTTCATAATAATACACACAAACAATTCTCATATTGATAACCGGTACGGAATTGGTATAGAATTCATTTTGATGTTGGATAGATCTGCTTTGAATGCTGTTGAGGGGATTTATATACGGAAGAATTGATAGGATCTTATTTTTATGCAGAGCAATAAGGTAATTCCAAGGAATCCTATCATTTGGTTAAATCAGAAAGATTTATGAATCATCCCTGGAGTCAGACAGCTGGGAAGAGTGTAATGAAATAATAACACTGCATTTATAAAGCAAAATTCACAAGATGTGAAAGGAGGAAAAAATATGCCATTCTCAATACCAGACAGAACAAGTGAACAAAAAGTAAAAGATAGAGGATCTAGCCAACTAACCAAGAGTGTAGATCTAAAGCCTATACATTAAACTCTACCCTTAATAATGGAGAATACACATTCTTCTCGGGTACCTTAAGAATGTTCACAAAAATTGATCACGTACTAAATTGCAAAAAAATATCAATAACTTTCATAATGTAAAATATTATGAATAATACTCCATAATTATAAGGCAACAAAATGAGAAATTCTATACATAGTATTTAATAATAAACAAGAAATACCTTTCTACTTGGACATTAAAAAAAACTTTTTGTTATTAAATAACTTGGGTGAAAGAGGAATTTATAAATTGAAATTATAGAATTGGAAAAATAATGATAATGAAAACATCATACACCTGATAAAGAAAAATCACTGCACTAAACACTTTCACTAATAACAAAGAAAGAATGACAGTAAATAAATTTAATTCCCTTCTCTAAATATTAAAAAAAGAAAAAAATAGGAAACAAAACTAAAGTACCATTAGGATGGAAATAAAATAAAAGAAGAAAATGATCAGAGTAAGATAATAGAAAAACAGTAGGTCTGATTAAAATCTTGTTATTTTTTAATATACCTGATCAAGAAAAAGCAATGAGAAAGTAGGAAGAAGAGGATGTTAAATAAGAAGTAATAAAAGGGAGGAACACCTGCGTGGCTCAGTCGGTAAAGCTTCTGACTTCGGCTCAGGTCATGATCTCATAGTCTGTGAGTTCGAGCCCCACGTCTGGTTTTGTGCTGACAACTCAGAGGCTGGAGCCAGCTTTGGACTCTGTGTCCCTCTCTCTCCCCTTCCCCCACTCTCTCTCTGTCTCTCTCAAAAATAAATAAACATTAAAAAAAAAGAAATAATAAAAGGGAAGAAGCTGTTGAAATAAAATGAAGTTAAAATACACACACATGTTTGCACATACACACAAACACAACTGCTCTGCAGAACTCTATTTAAATAAATTTGAAGATGAGATAGATATTCTCAAAGTGACTCTACTGGAATTATAAATCTTAAACAAACCAATTTCTATAAGAAAAAAACCTCAGCAAGTAATCTAGGAATTACGTCACAAAAAGCACCAAGCTCTGATGGTTTCACAGAAGATATATATATATATATATATATATATATATATATATATATATATATATATACATCTTAGTTTCTAGGACCGCATAGTCTAAACTCTAGAAATTATACCAGTACATTGAAAAGGAATTAAAAATTCATAATTCCTTTCATGAAACAAGTGTAACAATGACATCTAATGAAATACATTACAAAGGAACAAAAGAACTCATAATTAATTCAAGACTGTAAATAAAATATTAACAAACAGGATTCAGTACCATATTAAGAAAGTAATGCAATACAGCCAAATAGGTTTTATTTCAGTAATGTGTAAGCAGTTCAATATATAGAAAGTTATTACTATCACATATTATGTTATATCTAAGGGGGAAAATCACATTGTTTTCTTAGTTGCTGAAAAAGCTATTGAAAAAATTAAACAGTCTTTCATTATTGAATAAAAAACAAGAAATTAGGAATTGAGGGATATTTGCATATACATATATCTTCAAAAGCCAACATCATTTTTAACGAGGACAGTAGAAGCATCTCCAGTAAAATTGGGAACAAAGTAAGCATGCCCACTATTTATGCTGCTAGTACTCAAGATATTAGCCAATGCAATTAGATGACAGAAATTAACTAGTGACACAAGAACGAAGAGGAAGTACAACTATCTTTATTTGTAGATAATATGATTGCTTAGCAAGAAAACATCAAGGAATCAATGATAAAACTACTTTAAACAAAGATCCAGTAAATAGCATAGTATCCTATTAACATACAAAAACAGCCTCAAGATGCCAATAAATACATAGTTAAAGGATAAATGATAATGAAAACCATTTATGATAACAAAAGAGAAGATCAAATATTTAGGAATTGATTTAATGAGAAATATGGGATATTTAAAAAAATTTTAAATACCTTTTAAAGACACAAAAATAGACTGGGACAAATTGAAAGACATATCCTGTTCTTGACTAAGACAACTCAACATTATAAAGATGCAGCTCTCCCTAATTTCCTATACAAACCTGATGAAATCCTAATAAAAATATGAACAGCTATTTTATGGAGTTAAGAGAAGTTGACTCTAAAATTCATTTTTCTAAAAAAATTTTAGAGTGAAAAAGAGCAGGGGAGGGGGCAGAGAGAGAAAGAAAGAGAGAATCCTAAGAAGGCTCCATGCTCAGTTCAAAGCCTGACGTGGGGCTCGAGCCCACGACCCTGGGATCGTGACCTGAGCTGAAATCAAGAGCCAGAAGCTCAACTGACTGAGCCATCCAGGTGCCCCAGACACTAAAATTCATTTTAAAACCAAACATAAAAAAATAGCCAGGAAAACTAAGGAGGACTAGCCCTACTAAAAATTAAAACATACTAGAGAGCCTCTATAATTAAACATGTAGTACTGGCAGATAATTAGATAAATAATCCAGAAAAATTAAATGCAGACAATCTAATATTTGGCACATGTTAAAAGTGGTATTTCAAATCACTGGAGTGAAGATAAACTTTTAGTAAGTGGTACTGAAATAACTGGATAGCCATTAGGAAATATTAAAAAAATGGATCTATATCTTATAGTATACACCAAAATAAACATTAAATAAATTAGGGATCTAAATTTAAAAATGAAACCATATAAGTACCAAAGGAAAACACAAATGAATACCTCTTTAGTTGTAGATTAGAAAAATGCTTTCAAAACATGAATCAAAACCCAGAAGTAATAAAAGAAGAGATCCTAAAATTCTCATCGCAAGGAAATAAAATTTTTGCAACTATATGAGGTGATGGTTGTTAACTAAACTAACTGTGGTAAATATTTCATAGTATATGAACGTCAAGTCATTATGCTGCATGCTTTAAACTTACAAAGTGTTGTAAGTCAATTATATGTCAATACAACTAGAAAGAGAAAAAGATAGATACATATGAACAAATAAAAAAATCTAAAAATATGTAGGAGAGAATTTCCAAAGTCAAAAGGCAACCTAAAAGCCAAAAGACAATATTCATGACACAAATCACAAAGAACCAATATCCACAATCTATCAAGAACTCCCAAAAACTGAGGAACAAACACTGAAAACATGTAAGTTGGAAAAACATTTGAATCAACTCTTTTCACACAAAAGTAAAAAAAAAATCCCCCAAATATCTGAAAATATTTGAATTTGGTCATAATCATTGTAGTGCAAATTAAAACACCTGATATATCATTTCTTAACTCTGAGATGAGCAAAAATCGACATCACATTCTGTTCATGAGGATATGGGGAAACAGGCACTCCCATTTATTACTTGTAAGAATAAAAATTGGTCCAACCCTTGGGACATAAGATGCGCAATATGTTACAAAACTACGTATGCAATTACCTACCAATTCAGCAATCCAATTCCTACGACTCCAATGGTTAGAAAACACACATACACAATGGTATTCATTGCAGCCTTGTTTTTAACTGCAAATATGTGAAACAAACTAAGGCAGGCACCTGGGTGGCTCAGTTGGTTAAGCGTCTGACTTCGGCTCAGCTCATGATCTCACAGTTTATGAGTTTGAGCCCCACATCAGGGTCTTTGCTGTCAGCATGGACCGTGGACCCTGCTTCAGATCTTCTGTCTCCCTTTCTCTCTGCCCTTTCTCTGCCTCTTCTCTCTCCCTTTTTCCCTCTCTCTCTCAAAAATAAACAAACATTAAAAAAAAAAAGAAGCTAGTACTCATGCACAGGAAAGTTATTAAATATGTTAAAGCAATACAACAGAGTACTATGCAGCTTATATAAAAGAATGAAGAAGACCTCTGTGAAGTTAGTTGGTATAGTTTCCAGGAAAATGTGTTACATTAAGTAGTCAAATTGCAGAAGAGTACCTACAGTAGCTACCTTTTTTTTTTTCCTAACAAGAAAGCAAAAGATATAAGAAAATAAGCATGTATCTATCTTGTGCATTTGTATAAAAGGTATACAGAAAGGATAAGCCTATAGCTAAAAAAAGTAGGAAATGGAAAACAAAAGAGCAGGAAGAAGAGGGAAATGAGAACCGAGTAACAAGAACCTACAGAAAGGAACATTTTTCCAAGTATAACTTGTTTTAGTGGTCTCACCTTTTAGAACTATAGCAATTTTCACATTCCCCTCCCCAAATTAATGAAAAATAAAATTTTAAAAAATTAACAAAAAATGAAAATAACCTAGGATATGAGGTGAAATATGAATAACAAATGAACCTAGATGTGTTATAAATGAATAACTTAACTGTACTGAATAGGATGGAGAAGAAAATCATGAACCAAGGAAACTTTATGAAAAAAATATTTTGAAATACTGTGAGGCAAAAAGCATGGTACTCAATTAGTTTATTCTGATTAGTTAACCAGTTTCTCATGCAGGTAAGGATTATCAATTTTGTAGCTACTTGGTATGTTTATCAGGACTGAACGTATAGTAAATGTATTACATATCGTGGGAGATAAATTTTTCACTGTTACAGAAAAAAGTGACAAATAAAGAAAAGCTACAGTCTAGAATGAACCCTATTCTATTACATTAAAATCAGAGACATCAGTATTAACTGATAATTGTTCATATATTTATGGATATAGAAATAAATATGGATAAATATCCATACACAGATTAGTATACATATGTACATTTCCTAGCTCTATTGAAGAGGGTCTAGAAGCAATAACACCCAGGAGCAACAAGGATACCTAGCACCCAGATCTTGGTTTCTAAATACCATTCTCCAGTCAGAAGAATAAGTACTCCATGGACTAGTAGTTTATTTCAGGAATGAGCAGGAACAATAAGGTAAATCTGGAATATCTTACCAAAATATAAGAAAGTACCCCAAAAAAGAATGGGGGCATGTCAAATAGACACTGAAGCCAGACTGAAAAAAATTCCCAATAGCCAGAGCTGGAATAATTTGAGCAAAATACATAATAATATTATTGAATTATAACCCCTAAAATAAATAAATACCCATATGTCCACACTAATATAAATATGAAATAGAATAAATAAACAAAGGGGAGAAGGGATGTATTTTGTTTAAGAGAATTCTAATTATTCAATGTGGATGGAATGAGGGATATACAAAATCTCATTAGGCAAACACATTAGTAATAATTGTTATAGACAAGAAAGATCTACTAACAAATATTAAAATCAGTGGGCAAAAGACTGAAGAAAAATGGGCTATTTGCTTAGCTTAAAAGTATCTTCACCAGAGTCTATATTAATTATGAAGGGAAAAGTAATAAATGACTTTGGAAAAACCTGAACCATACCACCTGCCTCAAACGATGAAGGTTAATCTCATCAGTACTATAAGACACATGATATCATGCATTCCCAGATATGATACATGTTGCCCTAAGTGCACGACCTCAACAGACACATGAGAAAACATCAGGCAAATCCAAATTGAAGGACACTCTACAAAATAACTGAGCAGGTCTCTTCAAGAGTGTCAACCTCATAAAAGTCTGAAAAACTATAAAATACTGAGGGGATAAAGAGACCCAACAACAAAAGGTAATGCAGATTTCTGAATTTTATATTAATTTCCTAGTTTTGATAATTATACTACAGTTGTGTCAATTATCAACATTAGGGGAAACTGAGTGAAGGGTACATATATGTATTCTCTGTGTTATTTTTGCAACTTTTCTGTAGGTCTAAGATTATCTGAAAATAAGAAATATTTTTAAAAATCTCAGCATTTTAAGTCAAGATTTTACTTTTAACTTGACACCAGGTTCTGGGCTCTAGTCCTAGCGTTGATGCTGAGAAATGTGACTTGAGGATGTCACGTAACATTTCAGGGCTTCATTTGTTAATTTTAAATAAATCTACAAAATTCAATAATGTAATTGTATAAGCTAGAGTCCACTAATTTTTCTATTTTAATATCGTAAAGTCTAGAAAAAAAGGAGAAACTGTGAGAAACATTATTTTTAACCTCGATGTCTCTTAATACAATAGTCATACTACTCTAGATATTTTATTCAAGTTATTCAAATTCATACTTTTCAAGCAAATCTTGTTTCTTTCTTACGTTTGATACTCTCCTGTCATTTTCTTTTCTTTATCATTTACTTTTAGGGCAAAAATAAAGCAGCAGAGAGCAGAAACCACTGTTTGGGATCATATATCATCTCATCATAAATACATTCTTCTAAAAGACTGGTTCAATTCTTAGAAAGATCAATTAGCCTTCCATCAAATGCTGACTATGAAAGGTATGATAGAAGATGGTGGGAATACAGAAATGAATAAGAAATAGTCCTGGCTGTAAGGAGCTGACAGTTTAGTCTGAGCGGACCTACATGTAAACCAATATCTGTAAGGCAACGTGAAAGCACTGTGATCGGGATATGTTGCATCCCAGAAAGGAACAATCAACCGCCTGGGGGAGTAAGAGAAGAATTTTTCAAAAGAGATGTCAGGGTACTGGGAGACCAGCAGACAAGTTTTAGGTAGAAAAGAAAGGAAGGATTTTTTCATGACGTAGAACAGTATGTGAAAATGTATAGTTCTATAAAAAAAAAAAAATTGGTGAATTTCATGCCAATTGAATCATATGCTAAAAGGTAGTGGCAAAGGCCTTAAATGCTAAGCTGAAATGAAAGGCATGGATGATCATACCAGCCTTTCTCTAATTCTTGCCCTCCTTACAACTGTTCTCTTGCTTGCTTGTTTTCTATTATACCATAATTCATCCGAAAAATAACAATAAAAAACCACCAAGGAAAAACCCAAACCCAATATAAAACCAGACTTCTCTCATGAGCTTTACCTGTACTTTGTGGACAACAAGAAGCAAAAGGTTCATTCTTACTCCTAATGTCAAATTTTATTCTGTAAACATTCATGAGGAAAGCAACTTTTACATAGAAAATTCTGTATAGACATAAATAAGAATTAGTCTTTGCCTTGGAGATATGTAAGCAGGGAAGATACATAGTCAAAAAAAATTTTTTTATAAAAAAATTCACATCTTCAGAAATGATCTTCCTAGATACATCCCCAACCAATCCACTTCTTTCTTGCAACACATTAATGGAGACCTATGAGCCGATTTGTCATATGGGGCAGCGAAGTGGGTGTCTTAGGGCTGCTCTCTGAAGTCATTCATCAAACTCAAATGTAGAAAATCATCAGAGCTCATTTGGAAGCATGAAAGCTAGCTGGATGTTGGGTAGACAAGTTTCCCACCACCCTGCGGGGCAAAGAAGAGACTGCTTGTCCAATTCCCAGTCCTTCCAAGTAAGTATTGCTTTTAAGTTTTTGTATTTATTTATTTTGAGAGAGAGAGAGAGAGAGAAAGAGAGAGAGAGAGAGAGAGCATCCCAAGCAGGCTCCATGTTGTCAGTGCATATCCCAATGTAGGGCTCAATCTCACAAACCGTGAAATCATGACCTGAGCCTAGATCAAGAGTCAGACGCTTAACCAACTGAGTCACCCTGGTGCCCCAACTGCTAATACTTCATGCTAGAGCAGACTTGGTGTATTTTTTTTTTTTTTAAGAGCTATACTTTGGTGCGTATGACTTAACTTCGACCATAAAATATATGTAATCACTAAACTGTATCTAATATCAATTCAGCTTAAGATCTGAAACTCAATTAAATGAAAATATTTTACTTGGTATATGATGCTGTGCTGACATTTAAGAACAGGGATACTGGAGGAGCCTGGGTGGCTTAGCAGGTTAAGCGTCTGACTTCGGCTCAGGAATGACCTCACTGTTCATGAGTTCGAGCCCTGTATCAGGCTCTGTGCTGACAGCTCAGAGCCTGGAGCCTACTTTGGATTCTGTGTCTCTCTGCCCTTCCCTTGCTCGTACTGTCTCTCTCTGTCTCTCAAAAAATGAATAAATGTAAAAAAAAAATTTAAATAGGCATACTTAAGGGTTCTTGTTTTTGAAGGAAGCATATAAACTATCATACAAGCAAATAAGAAAAATATCACCTCTAGATTCAAGTGACAATGCTTAAAAGTTCTGAAATCATCATTTTTCAGGTGATGTTTTATTAGGCATGAAATTGGTCATATCATTAAAAACATAGCTTTTCGGTCTAACATATAACTCCAAATTATCCTGCATTTGCATATTACTACAACTGCATTTAGACAGAAGCAGCTTTCAAGAGCCAAAAAGGAGATGAAACAACTGGCACCGTTCTCAAAAGTCACATGCAACAATCATGCGGGCAGTGATAGCATTGCTTTGACCATGATATAGAAATCTGTCATTATTCCAGCTAGCTCTTACTGAAATTATTATTGTTGTTTTTGTGGGAAGCAAGTATAATTTCTGAAAAACACCATTTCTCTCCAATAGCATAAGAACTACCATGAGCACTTTATGTACAAATTTGGTAGCCCAGGATGGTGAGGCAAAAAGAAAGTTAAATAGTGATTTTTATAGATGTTTAATACTATGGACTCTCATTTCTCTGTTTTCTTAATTTTACATTTTCATTGACACATACAATTTCAAAAGTTTTATCATCCAATAATTTGTTTTGAAACTCTGACTTCTATGATTAACTAGAATATTCATTTTAAATCTATTATTGTCAATATTTTACCATAGATATCAGCAAAAATACTTTAAAAGCTAACTCTATTTATTTAAATTTGTTTAAAAACATTCTGGGTATTATTTAATAGTGAGCAAACATATATCATGTTACAGTGGTAGTTATTGGTATTATAATAATTTAGCGATAATAATTTCTTCACAGAGTAGATGATTACTAGAAAAGTTATTGAAATGAAAATTTTATCTCCTTATTTAAATTCTTTGTCTTCAAAAAATAAACATACATTCAAAACCACCACATACAATTTCAATATTTTGGCAACTAAACAAAACCAGTTTGTCATTCTTTTTAATCTTTAAATATACACTTCTCAGGTTATAGAGGCTAACTCTGAGGAGAATTTTTGAAATTTTAACAGCTACGTTTTTAGTCAAAGAATGACCTTGGAGACCCGATTCATGATTTATACATAGAACTCTTCTTGGAGATTGAATTATTTCTTTACTGTCAATAGTGGTAATCATATTTTAAAAATGGAATTTCTGAAAAGGATAGATGAAGATAGATACTTAACAAGATAATTTAAGAAACAGTAAATTCTACATACTGTGTCGGCCCTGCAGACTGCCATCACTCTTCTCTCTCAACTTCATTCCTCACCTATTTCCCTATACCTCTGAAGATCTTCTAGAATCTTTCTGCAAAATTTCTGTGGAGCATCTTAGGTGCCTGATGTATTCTAACTTACAAAACAACACCAAGAAATGTTTCCTCACAGAAAGTTTGTCCAAGATCAATTTAGTGTTATTAATCTGTTAACGACACCCAATACGCAAGTTTGTTGGAGGAAAAAAACATCAGGGGACATTAAAGGTTCTTAAAAAAGATGTGATCTTAAACTTTTTAAAGTATGTATGTATGTATGTATGTATTTATATTTATTTATGTTGATTGCGAGCAGGGGGGGACAGAGAGACAAGAGAGGAAATCCCAAGTAGGCTCTGCATTGTAGCCCGATGCGGGCCTTGATACCACGAACCATGAGATCATGAGCTGAGTGGAAATCAAGAGTCACACACTCAACCAACTGAGCCACCCAGTCATTCTAGAGATGTGATCTTAATTTTTGAAAGAAACTTCGGGCAAAAAGAGAAAGGATATGTAACGTAATCGAAGGAATAAAAATTTGGAGATCAGTTGGAAAACTGCTACACTATTCCAGCTCTAAGGTGCGGGAAGTACTAGCACGGTGGAAGTCTGTCTTGTAAATAACCTTAAATCTGTGTGAATGGAAATTTAATTTCCTTCAGAGATACAGTTAGATATTGCTAGGATAATAAAGTGGCAGTAGGAAGTGACAGATGACTTTAATTCCTTATTACTTTGGATGAATGGCATACAGATGGTCTCAGGAATCGCTAAATCAACTGGTGGATATTCTTCATCCTTTAAAAAAAAAAAAAAAAGCCAGGCAACACCTAGACTGTATCCAAGGCTGTATGTTTCTTTTACTGCACTCAAGGATTCTGGGTATCCTTTGTTGTACTTCACCCTCTAGTTTCTGAAACGTGGTTGCATGAATCTAAAATACCGCCACCAAATCATTTCCTTTCTCAAAGTGTCCATTCCTCCTTAAACTTTAACTCAGTTAATTTATTTATGATTTCTGTCTCTAGCTAGATCTTGAAGGCAAAAAGAAAAAAATCACATCATCAGGGCTGATATTTCTGTGAAAAATTGAGAGAACGGAAGCATGAGTGTTTGAGTATCTGCAATGCCAGAGATCCCAGATCGGAAAAAAATTACATTAGATCAGCATAGATTAGATACTGTGCTCCCCATCATAACTACTCATCTGGAAAAGATCTGTTCTGCTCTTAAAATTGACGTTTTGGACTTCGGATGAAGAGATTGGATTAGAGACAATAAGATTTTCCCCACTGGAAACTAATTGAAATTTTAAAACATTAAATAGATCAAAACATATAGTATAAAAATATTTTTAAGCAGGGCAAGATACACTAACACTAATATATCTTATTGAAAAATTGTTTAACTTGACTTGGAACTCTACTTCATGTCTAAACATCTGAATTAAGCTTAAGGGTTGTTCCAAATGTAAATATTCAGCCCTGTACATAAAAGACAATAATTAAGCTAAATGCTGATTTCCTTTCCAAACTTAAAAATTATACCAGGTTTCATCTGGTATTCCTTTCTCTTAATTTACTAAACAATAGAATCAGCATCAGAAGGAGAAAGAAGAAAATTGTGAACATCATCCAGCCTTTTGACGGTAATCAAAATAACCAGTTACTGCAGAAAAGAAGACCAAGAGAAAGTGACAATTGATTCCAGAAAGAAACAGAGGAGTTGAGAATGTATATTTCATCATCTCTCAACTGGAAAGCTGGGAATATATGAAACTTAGATTTTAAATTAATTGCTTTTTCTTATGTATACTTATACTATGACAAGTGAAATGGATCCTTTGAAGTTTTACCCTGGTTTAATTAGTGTGCTTATGGTTCCTTGAAGAATATTTCAAAAGAAAATATAAATGGAAGATAAGGCTGGCATACCCTCCAGTTAATGTTGATTAAAAAAATGAAGCAGGAAACAGTTACTACTTTCCCATATTGTCAGAAACTTGCCACTCTGTTCTCTGTTTTAACCTCCATGATGCCAAGACATTGGATACTTTGATGCCTCTTTCAGTGATGTTATATGAGTGAAGAGTAACATCTCAAAAGAACATTCTTCCTTTCCCATTTGATTCATGTGCATTCTCATCTGCACATTAACTTCCACACATTTTCATTTAATTGGAAGAGAGGTTATTATTTTTTATTAAACAAATACTAAGTCAGCTGAAGTGGGATTTGAATCTAAGCAATCTGATTCTAATATCCTTTTTTTTTTTTAAATCTAAGTTAGTTAACGTATAGTGCAAAATGATTTCAGGAGTAGAATTTAGTGATCCATCACTTACATACAACACTCAGTGCTCATTCCAAGTGCCCTCCCTCATACCCATCGCCCATTTTTGCCCATTCCCACACCCAATATCCCTCCAGCAACCCTCAGTTTGTCCTCTGTATATAAGAGTTTCTTATGGTTTACCTCTCTCTCTGTTTTTATCTTATTTTTGCTTCCCTTTCCCTATCTTCATCTGTTTTCTTTCTTAAATTCCACATATGAGTGAAATCATATGGTATTTTCTATTATCCATTCTTTTAATGATACTCTATTGTTACAGGAGACCCATACAGACTCCGAGGGAGAGGTAGTCTTGGTAGCTGCTAGTATTATTTCCTAAAAAGAAATTTGCTGTTAAAATTATTTGCCCACAGCTCTCTTCAATTTCTTTCATTTTGGGGAAGGAAAGAAAAGGTCATGAGTTTTATATCTGAGTTAGTAATATACAGTGAAATACTTCAATCTTCATACATTTGACCTCTGCTATATCCCCAGATCTTCCTTGACTTAAGATGAAGTTAGGTCCCAATAATTCCATCATAAGTTGAAAATATCATAAGTTGAAAATGCATTTATTTTTTTATAAATAAACATTTTTATTTATTTTTTTAATTTTTAATGTTTATTCATTTTTGAGACAGAGAGAGACAGAGCATGAGTGGGGGAGGGGCAGAGAGAGGGAGACACAGAATCCGAAGCAGGCTCCAGGCTCTGAGCTGTCAGCACAGAGCCCGATGCGGGGCTCGAACTCACAGACCCGCGAGATCATGACCTGAGCCGAAGTCAGACGCTCAACCAACTGAGTCACCCAGGCACCCCTGAAAATGCATTTAATGAACATAAACTACCAAACATCATCCTTAGCCTATCCTACCTTAATCGTGTCTGTAGTTGGGTAAATTCATTTAACAAGATGATTCTTTGTTTTAACTATGATACAATAGAAGGAGGCCAAAAACAGGCTGTGTACAGTTTTACATCTCAGTTATTAGTTCATTTTTAAATTGCATTATAATCTAAATTTTTAAATATTCTGTGACAGTCTTCCTTCTTTGTGGACCAGATATGGCCACAACGATTCCAAGTTCCTATTATACAAATAGATCCTCAGAAATTGTCAATTTCATTGGCTGATAATATTACAAAATAAGAATCAGAGTGATTTTTCAGAATATTTAAGCTTCAACCAGATGTTATTCCTTTGCAAAGTAACTGAATCATCAAAAGATAAGCACTCCAGAGGCAGCTTTAAGAACCTCTTAGTCTTTAAGGAAATGAGCCATGTTGAGAATGGAAAACCCAGTTAGAGATACAAATATTAATTTTTATTAGGATCGTTCATTCATTTATAAATTCAACATGTATTTATTAAACAACTGTTGTATGTCAGTTCCTGCTTTACAACAGAAATAGGAATCATGCCAGATACATTTTCAGAGTAGATTTCACTAAGAATACCAATTAACGCTTTTGTTGAGTTCAGTTACCTTTTTCAACAGGCTCATATGGTAATTAAATGTTCATTCTTCATAGAAAGGTGTTCAAAGAGATTTTTGCTGGCTTTGATTTATATTTTTTTTCTCTTAAGTACAGCATAGGATAAAGAAACAAAACAAACCTACTAGCTCAGTTAACTTAATTTAACCTATTTCCTATTTTTCACATGCTGGCTCATTACTGTTTAATATTCCCAACCAAGTTATAATCTTCATGGAAACAGAAATGCACCCAAATGTGTTCTAAATAAGGGTAGAGACATGTGTATTCATTACACGGAAGGTTGTTAGCTAACTAACTACTCTGATTACAGATCGATTTTTATTTTGCCGGGGGTAAGGTAGGTATTAGTAAGGTCTATGGATGTATCATGTCTTTGGTTATCTTTTCTTTGCTTGAATCATTTACCCAATACCTAGCACCCATCAGAGATTGGAAGAACATACAATGAAAAGCTTATCAATTAATTTGCAAAATTTCCTTAAAAGACTGTTTGGTTTGATTTTATAATCAAACAATTAATGCAAAAAGATGGGGTAGTCTGTATCTCTTTATCTCTTATAGTTTGAATTTATTTAAATTTTTAACACAATTCAAATGATATATTAGTCGTGCATGAGAATAGAATACTATTTCCTATCAATAGGCATCAGGGCCTACAGTGAATACAGAATAAGTTCTGACATGACTGAAGAACATTCTTCCGTGTATGCCAATTTTCTTACTGGGTTTGGCTATCATTATGGTCCAGATTGGCCAGAAATGCCATTTAGTTTTCTATAGGCTAGCATTTCTTACAAGCAAGACAATGAAAAATTTAAAGAAATAGCATATACACCCAAATCCTCCCTTCAAAAGAAAACTTATTGATAAATTATACACATAACTACACTTATAGAAAAACAGCTACAGTAGACAGCAAATTCTGTGCACCTAACACCTGTTAGAAATTTTGTGCTTTACCATTTTACAGTAACTCTAGACAAAATAAAAATATATTTAGGTCTTTCTGTTGTTCATCGTAGTTAATTATAAATTCACGTTTCTTTAAAAAGATAATAATATTGGGAAAAACGATTACCTTTTAATGTACTGCTTCTTGCTCTATATCATACTAACAAATAAAAAATAATGTTTTCAGAATATAATCATCATAGTTTCAAAAGAAATTACTATTAATAAAAATCATTTATTATAGCTTTCTCCAGGAGATCTTTGTACACCCACCAAAAATAACCTGAGATTTAAACAATTCCACATAAAACTTCCAAAGCATAAAATAATTTCTAGCAATTAAGTTGAACTCAGTAAATATATATGTGTAGGTTTATTTATATGTACATTTATATGTACAAATTTATTATACTATAAATATATAATACTATCACTAATAAATACATGTATATATTCTACTATTTTTTACTTGTACCTCTGCAAGTCATGCTATCTTATGAATTATAAATCTTATTTCTGATGACCACAGTATAGCAGTTCTATAAAAACAAAGAGAATTGCAAGAAAATAGAAATAAGGACTGATGAATTAAGTACTAAAAAACCTTCAAGATAAAATTGCTTAAATATCAAAGCAAGAAAAATAGGTATGTGTTAATTCAGGAGTAAAAAAGCCTCAAAACCTATTGTGAAAAGTTCAATACATTCTTCATGAGGAAATGACTATGAAGTTAACATATTTAGATTCGGATACCTAAGTGGAGGCACTTTAAAAATACCCTGAAATAATTCTGTAGTTTCCTTCCTGATCTCTACCTATTTCTGATGAACTCAAGGTAAATAAACATTTACTTTTTCAAGATCAGCTTCTTCCTCTAAGGTAATTCCTTCTGCTGTTCTCCAATCCAAGCTGTGAACCTGACCTTCTCCATAGTGAGATCAGAATAACTCCATCCATTTTCACGGGTCAGTAAAGGCCAATTGCTACAAGGTGACATCCTGAGTTAAAGAGAACAATACTTTGAAGTCAACCAACGATATATAGCATGGTGGTATGGCAAACTCGTCTTTTTTAATACTAGTCTTATTTATTTGTTTATTTGGGGACCTCTAAACATGTACATTAAAAAAATGTATTTAATACCTAAGATAGAATTATGGGGAAAAAACCGGCCTTGCAGGAAGTTGGTTTTCTCTTCTTATTAGATGCAAATACATCTAATTAAGCAGAAGCACAGCAGTGGAATTTTGTAGAGTCCATTACATGTTTGAATTGTGAACAGGCCATTTATGAATTCATCTGAGAGGGAAGCTTACTGCCAGCTGGTGTCAGAAATGGAATCATTATCAGGCATTGCATAGTTGTCAAAAATAATACCAAGCACCATTGACCTTGGCCAAATTTGAACGGGTTATTTAAAAACAAAAATACTAGAAAGTGGTATTACTGTTTTTAGGGGTATAATGTCTTTAAAATATAACCCCCAAGAAACCTGTAAAACAAATTGTTATTTATTTGTTGCTAAATTTCCAGATTATAAGGGAATTTTTTACTGCAATAAATACAAAGTCAGTTTTCTTAAAAAGAAAGATTTAAAAACAAGTAGTAAGCTACTTGCTCACACTGGACCTCTTAATACGAGGTTCCATTATTTACAGAAATGTAGTTTCTTGTAATAAAAGACAAAAGATCTAGAGTGAAAAAAAATCCCAGTACAGGTCACCAAACAGTCTTTACTAGCTATAGGGTACTAATTATTTCACTGTTTGACATGGGGGAGTGTGATATCTTCTCATTCCCACAGTTAGTGTATAATGTGATACAGATTGCAAACTACATTTTAATATACTACTTTAATATTAATATTATTTATTTTATTTAAAGCAGTTGCTAATTAGTAAATGTAAATAATACCCAGGTGACAACACCAGACTGTTTATCATTATAGCCAATGTAACAAATATAGTCATTAGCATTTGGGGGATGCACTCAATAACAGCTTGTAAATAACTCAATAGGTGAATTGGATAATAACGTCTAAATTACTTAATCTTATTTTTTCCACAATAAAACCCTTTTTCATTTTTATTAGTAATGTTTGTGTTTTCCTAGTAAAGCGGATCTTCTTAAATTTGAATATGGAGTCATAGCTACTGTGGAACTACCAGAAATAACAGAAAGTGGTAACAAAAATTTCTCTAAAACTATTCCCATTACTTGCAAAGAAGTCTTCATCCCTATTGTCAAAACACCGGATCTTATTTTGCTTGCTATGAAATTATGAGGTTAAAGATGTTCAGAATTGTTCCAAGTTATTCTTTGGCAAAGACAAATTAATTTATCTTGCTTTATACCAGAACATTTCAGCAATCTACACAAACTTAAAAAAAAGAATTAATAATTGAGTTTAAAAAAGATGTATATCTGGGCAACCTAGAATATAGTTACATATATGTAATAAATAATAAGAGCAAAGGAACCGTGGTCAAAATTTAAATATTTTAGAGATATTTCTTCAGCATCTTCTTAGAATAATGCCTATTAATTTTCATTTCAGAAGATATTTCCATGAAAAACTCAGTAATACTGAGTCTTTACTTCCCATCATTTCAAATATGCATGAGCCATTTACACTTAAAGCAAGCACTACTTTTAATAGTATACTTAAAATGATCCAATTTTCATATTTCATATATTAGAGAGAAACACTGACCATTACCTTCTTGGCACTATTCTATATTTTAAAAATTATGTAAAAAGACAACTGGAAACAACCGAAAAGTATGGAATGGAGAAATAAACTATACCCTAGTCACATAAAATTATTACACCACAATAAAAATGAGCAACCTATTGACATATGCAAATGGGGAAATCGGCTGGACAAAATGTTGAGTAACATAAGCTAGACAAATGTGCATACGCGGTGTGTGATTCTATTAACATGAAATTAAAAAAACCTGGTAAATCTAATCTATGGTGAGAGATATCAGTAGGGCATGAAATATTCTTCTGGAATCTTGGAAATGTCTATACCCTGGTCTGTGAGATGATTACACACGCACACACACACACACACACACACACAAGTACATATAGATAAAAAGTTCACCAAGGTGTACGCTTAATAACTTTACATGTTAAATGTCTCCATTAGAAAAAAGAAAACACTTTCAATCACACAAACAAAGAAAAAATCCAAAGAACTATCTGTAATTTTTCAGAAAGATGCTAAGTGAATGTTTCAACGAAACTCATTAAAGGATCAGAGTGCCCTAGAATATAAATCACAGATAAAATTATAAACTAGAAACTTTTAATAATGTGACTTTACAGCCTCTCCCCTACTCATGTGCTCTGCTCTCAAAACTCATGGCAACTTTATAATCAATTATATATACTTTTTATTAACTTTTTCTATATTTAACAATGACACTAATGCTTATGCTTCCATATTACTTCCGTTATGCTTCCATATTACTAAAGTTAAAAAAAGAAAAACATAATATTTGCTACCTGGCTAACAGTGACGTTTTAGGCTAAGAGGCCCTTATGTAGAGGAAAGAATACAAAACTAGAAGAAAGATCTGTCTTCAAAGCCAATCCTCAAGGAACTAGTGTTATTACCATGAGTAAAAAGGACACTTTTTTCTCGAGTCACCATTATTTCTGCCAAAAAATAAGGAATTTAAAGAAATATCAGGGGCGCCTGGGTGGCTCAGTTGGTTAAGCACCAACTTCGGCTCAGGTCATGATCTCGCTGTCTGTGAGTTCGAGCCCCACATCAGGCTCTGTGCTGACAGCTCAGAGCCTGGAGCCTGCTTCGGATTCTGTGTCTCCCTCTTTCTCTGCCCCTCCCCCACTCACACTCTGTCTCTGTCAAAAATAAATAAACGTAAAAAAAAAAAAAAGATATCATTCAATGATCACAGCTCTGAAAGCCAATGAATTGAATATCTGAGTGTTGGAAGACTGATTTAGTGCCAAATTTTTCAGTGTTCATCAAGATATTTTCAATCATAGTATCAGCATTACCTACTTAATTGAAATAAACAATTTTATACTTCATGCCCATATATATCCTCATTTCTTTTAAGTTATAGTCCTATCAACAGAGGTTCGAAATCTACTGTTTAAAACAGTTACCCAGGTTGCCTGGGGGGCTCAGTCGGTAAAGCGCAGGACTCTTGGTGTCAGCCCGGATCATGATCTCACGGTTCACTCCAGCCCTGCGTGGGACTCTGTGCCGACAATGCAGAGCCTGCTTGGGATTCTCCCTCTCTCCTCTCTCACTGCCTCTCCCCTACTCATGTGCTCTGCTCTCAAAACAAATAAATACACTTTAAAAAATAATAATAAAAAAATAAAACTCACCAACAATTGGTCTACAATATATTTCAAGTTTCTTTCTGCACAGCATGTGGTACAGACGAATGGTACATTTTTAAAGAGGCACAGATGGTTGTCTAGTGGGAAACACCTACTTCAGAGCAGGGAGCACTTTGGGAAGGATTCTGAGTGCTTCTGTGGGACGCCATCATGGAGCACGGGTTGGGAGCAGTGGACGGTTATCAGTGACCACAGTGACAAAATCACCGTGCCTCTCTAAATCTTGCACCTCTTTGGTTTCAATAACATATATGATAACAAAACAAGCTAGTGAAATCTCCTGACTGAGAGATAGTTCTCCCTCGTGTGCTACTCCACAGGTCTTAATATTTTAAGCCACTGATGTGCAAATGAGTCTCAGCAGAAATACAGTTGTTGCCCATATATATTATCACTTTTTTTTTTCTGGAGAAAAGCTGCTTATGACTAAAAGTGTTTCAATAGTCACTGGCTATTGCTTAACTTAGAATAATATCAAAAGTACTTCAAATATTAAAAGTACGGAGTATATAAAAAACCTGTATCTCCCACTACTCTCCTCAAATGGCTGACTTTAATATATATATTAAATATATATATATATATTTTTTTTTGTTGTTGAAGAGCATTTAAGTCAAAAGGTTAAAGTTAATGCTCCTAATACTCTCAAGGTCAAGATCATTAAATATGTAGTACAGTGATGTAGAAGCACCACTAACACAGGTTCAAACCTTGACATCAACACTTCCTAGTCCCGAAACTCTGGAAACATCACTTAAGCACTCTGAGCCTCCCTTCTGTACAATAGGGATGATTACCCCCACCTTTGATGACTATTTAAAGGATTGAGTGAGATGAGATATACGAGGAACTGCACAGGATCTGAATCATTGCATCAATGACTGGGTATGTGTAACACTTTCAACAGCAGGGCTCAGTCACTTGAAAAAATGTTGTAGACAGGATAAAAGGGTTCCATCAGCATACTAGTAACAAACGAGTCAGTTTTCTAATTACCTCCGAGGTCAAATTTTTGAAATTCTTTTAGTAATACTCTTAGGAAAGGAAATTATTGTTGAAATAGTAATGAGTTGATTATAATAAGTCTCGGAGCTTACACAGAGTAAAAGCTCTTTTAGTCCCTGGTCCAGTGCAATCCCTCACCTTCCACTCCTCCTTCTTCCTTTAACCATCGACATCACTCCCCAGAAAAGTTGTAGAAAAAACTTGTCTATTCCTGGCTCCAAAGAAGAGAAGTCTATTTCAAGACCAAGAAAACATGGTCAGGAACAGGTCTTTTACCTGATGGAAAAGTTATGAATGGCAATAGTTTATCGCTATTAAGTATGTAAACGGCTCCAAGTAAAATGCAGAGTGAAAAAAAAAAAAAAAAGCTGATTTTCCAGAAATGTAGGTTGAGAGTCATTGTTTATAATCCAATACAGACAAGCAGCTTACCAGTATTCCCTACTTTTACCAAAGTACCAACATCTTACTCTTGCTATTTGCTTTATCATTAGACTGAGAAAGTATTAAGACTTCTTATACGTGCACGCACACATATGCGCAACATTTTGTGAACATGCATATACACATACGCACACTTTTCCCAGCAACAGCTGAATCATTTTTGCATATCATCAGGGACTATATAATATAAATGGCGTAAAGACACACCATGCGTAGAGTGGGTCTACACACTGAGTAATCAATTTTCCCAAACTGCTGTAAGTTTTGGTCTGGGGTTATAATTTCCAGTACTTCAATAGCTCTGCCACCTAAACAGAAACTGTCCCAGGTATTCATAAGTATTAATTTCCTTCATCTAGTAAACCTAGTAATGATGCTTCCAATCCAATTTAAAACCCATTAAAATGTGTGACTTTTAAACCCATTATAATTTAGCTCATTTCTGTGAAATTTAGTTAGAAGAAAACAGCTGTGCATTTGCACATCTGTAAATTACTTTTAATTGCACTTTTCTCAAGTGAGAAAGGAGAAGCTTAACCTACAATGCAATTTGTATATCTGACCACACGAATGCAAGTAAACACCTGTGCTTTATGTATAATTTCATTTTGGGTTACATAATCTCATCTCACTATTACTCCAGACTTCTATATGATTTTAGCTACTCCACGTTTGATCATGAGAAGACTTTAAAATGGAAAGTGGAGCCTGTGAGATATTTGATTACCTTAAGTTATTTACTTATCTAAGAGAGAACAAATTTCACAGTTAGACATGGCTAATTCTGCAATTTAAAAATGTGTAAATATGATTATATTCATTTCGAATGATTTGGACATTGAAAATTAAAGCTAATTCCAGATATGTGTTAGCTTGATAACTTACATTTTTCTAAGACTTATTCATTTAATAAAGCAGCCCTTTGTCTTATATCAGGCATTTAGAACTACTGATTAGCAAAGTCAATTACTGCCTTCCAGTCACAAATAGCAGTTTCCAAATTAAATTGGTTGGCACAAAAATATGTCAATAGAAAAATGTTATCATTCCATAAATATTTCTGAACTGATTATTGCTGTTTCATCTGCCAAAATTACAAATCATTCTCTTTCTACATTCTTGTTGATTCATTTCCTGATAACTGAAGACGTTTTAGAAACAGCTAACTCACACTTGAGTAGGAATTTTCTGTGCATCAACCTTCTTGAATGTCCTACCTGAATGTATTTAAAACTGACTGTTGACCCCCCAAAAAGCTCTGTAGAGAATATCTATGAATGGTGGACTCTAGGAATGGAGAAAAAAGAACATGTGAGCACGTTAGAATCCCAAAGAACATGCAATAGCAACAAAGTATAATTTTCAAAAATTGCTCTACTAGCGGAAAATGTAATATCTAAACCATTATGCTTCATGAAAAATGTAAAAGAAATATTTTTAAAGAAATGCTTTTAAAAAGTAACTCACAGATGACATCTCAAAAAGAATTAATTCTACAAGTTTAATTTCAGGACAATCGCTTCTATCATTTAAATATTTTGGACACGCAATATATATTGATATATATTATTTAAAACACAAAACAGTTTATAAGCTCACAAGTAGAATATACATATTGTACAGATTTTTAGCAACTCAACCTTTCGTATACAACTGTCTGTATTCTTCAGGAAAGTGCCTAGGTTTAGGGAAGAATGAAGACCTAATTATGCTCACTACGGGTGAGTTAGCTTGGTTATTATGTTGATTTGGTCATCTAACTGAGCTGACCTATCCAAACTGGTGATTTTTGTCAAAAAATCACCATACACGGAACACTGCCTCTACCAAAGTAACCCCGACAACACACCTTCCAAGTGAACGATAAGAATCAACGTGTTTTGTTGAAACCACCTCTCTAAAAAATTTTAGGACTAGTGATGTGGAGTTCTGAAGTTAGACTACGGGATTTAAATATGGAAAATGGCTGCCCCGGGCCATCGACCATATAGACTGGATCATATAGACGGGACAACTATCCCTCTTTGCTGCCATTTTCTCAGCTGTTCCCAAGCGAAGAGTAAATGAAGGTTGCGCTTTGAGCCCACTGTCTATCTTTCCAGTTCGTTGTTTATGTGTGAAAAGAAAGTTGTGATTAGTTGCTATAAAAATACACCATGTCATTAATCTCAATCTTATTTTCTATTTTAGTTTCATAACTGATGTCCGCAGAAAGCTCATGTAGTTTTCATGTTCAGATAAACATTCAAAGATACAATTGCTCCTTTGAAAATCTCCACAAACAGTAAAGTAGTTGATAATCCCAGGAGGGAAATTGTTTTTGAAATATTTTCAAGCATCTATCTCCCACTACACATGTTAACTTCTCATGTTAATGGGAGAAATAGAAAGTAAGGCACCGCTTAGTCTCAAGGTATTTGTAAAGAGAACTATTAAGCAACATTTCAATAAGAGAAAAGTAGAGGCAATTATAAAGTTAGTAAATATTAATGGTTTTTAATGCAAAAGATGGAATTTCAGATTTTCTATCAATTAGTAATTATTTAAATCCAGTAATAATCAAATATTTAGAATCCCTACTCAAACACGTAAATGACCAGTAACTTGCACTAAATATTCAGTGCTTTAAATTATCCCAATCACCAGATTCGATGTGTTTGTCTATACTGAATCAAATATAGAGTAGACTTCAATAAGATACTCAAACTTTTTGCTTATTTAGAGCAATATGGAATAAGAATAAACTTAAGGCTTCCTACTACACTGTCTAGCCTAGTGCTCATACGAGAGAGATCTCAGGAGATAGGCAGATACTTAGGTCGACAAACCTGCCTGAATACATAAACAAGAGAAAACTCAGTGTTTTTAGAGAAAATTTTGAGCACCAAAAAGGATATCCCTTTGCTGATCTTGACCTTGAGAGAAGAATATACAGATAGGCATAAATCATCATTGTT
Organism: Paguma larvata; assembly: GCA_030068075.1. Taxonomy (NCBI): domain Eukaryota; kingdom Metazoa; phylum Chordata; class Mammalia; order Carnivora; family Viverridae; genus Paguma; species Paguma larvata. The sequence continues at coordinate 126,890,524 of CM057824.1, read as the reverse complement.
CAAACATATAATACGTCAGGTTGCTTGTAAAATAAGCCTTACTATGTTTAAAAACTACATCAAACAGTAATATTTACTTTATGATAATACAAAAATTAAACCAATATTCAGTTAAAAATGCAGCAACAAGTGTTAATCAACCATTCTTTTATATGAAAAAGACTTAAACTCAGAGAACATTATTCTTTTATTCAACAGTAACTACATTTAAATCAAAGCACTACATTTAAAAAATTACTCGGTTACCTAATTTATAGTGACATGTTGGTCAATTTGAAATAGGATAGTTAAAATACTGCAGTTAATTTTATGAAGAAAGTCTTCCAAATGCATAACAAATTGTAATTACTTTTTTTAAATATTCTACATGTACTGCATTAATGAAATGACAAAATATTACTACCGGCAGTTTACATGTAAAGTATCTCCTTTTATTTTGCACATACTTTCTCCAGAACAACAAAGGTTGGTGTCTCACGTGTTTCACTTATTTACTTTTGCTATTGCAAAGCCAAGATCATCTCACATATACTAATCTTTTATGGCAGAGGTCACTGAAGTTGTGCCAAAATTCAATAATGATGTTGTATCTAGTGCAGCAACACATTTATCTCATCGCTGGAATTTAGACCATTTAGAACAAAGCATTTCATTTAAATGATGAAACACCCATCAAGAATGCCCTCTTGCAAACACATCTCACATTTAAAAAATTGTGGATAAAATACTGCGGTTGTAAAGCTATCTTTTCAATTCATAATTAAAGTTAACACCTAATTATGTATCTCTTTTAATTGGGGGACCTAAAGAATTTTATGGGCCTATTGCATAATTGAAACAAACAAAACTGTCACACTTAAAATGGTAAAGGCCCATAATCTAAATTGACAAATACAAATGAATTTCACTTTTCCTGAAGAGTGAAGAAGTTTCTACTTGTGAAGTGTTTTTAATATTCTCGAAAGGATGAGAAAAATGATAAATGAAACAGACTACTCAAGTTGTTCTTCACGAGGAGAATATATTTAACAAAAATATTGAACTATTTTTATTTTTAAAAGTAAGAGTATTCGGAATATTGTTTTAAAAATCTGAACTCACCAAAGAAAATGTAATCAATATCTTGTATATATAGCCCCAAGTAAAATTAGCTAATAATTCTGCAAAAAAGCCTATACTAGTGAAATGTTCATTTACAATTCATAGCTATAGCAAAAGAAAATAAATTCCTTGGCCTTTTTCGTAAAGAGTATGACAAATTCTTCTCAATACTTACTTTTTATACCTCAACTCAAAAATATTTTTTGGTAATCATGTACAATTCACTGTTTTTCTGAACTCACAAACTAACGTATCTGTGTACTCTAAAAGTTCTATATTTTCATTTTATGTCATTTACTCTGCTCTCTATTCCCTGTAATTAACAACAACAAAAACAAGAAAACTCTGAAATTTTCAGCACGCAAATATTTAGTATATCTTAGAGAAATATTCTTTCAATTTCAAATAAGTAAAATAATTGTTTTAAAAAAAATAGAACATGAAGACAAAAAATAGTGTTATGTGTGAGAGCTAACATTAAAATAAAAATATAATTCAAAAATAATTTTTAAGCCTGAATCATACTCAAGAAGACAAGTGAACTTATTGTTCTTGCACCTGTTTGATAATAGTTAATGCTAACATGTTCCTGTTTTATCCAAATTTTGAAATGTTATGTATTAATTTCTTTAAAAATATATCAAATATTGCATTAAATGAGGATTCCACTGTCAACTAACATAGAAGTATATAGAACTTATCCAGGTAAATTTCTATAAATAGCAGATGTGTTACTATCTTTTCTCACTTGAAAATATCTATATATTTTAACGTTAAGTGACATAATTTCAAACACTCCTTGACCTAGTGCAACTAGTAACAAGGTATAACAAGATAATAATTCAGCCCAGAGCAACACACACAAAAAATTTACGTAAACGTAAATTATATTTAAACATAAATTGATCTGAAGGAAATCAAGATACATTTCCTAATGGTAAAATTTATTTAAAGTTAATTTCCACTTTTTGTATTGCCAAATTAGCAACTTTTGTGTAATAATAAAGGGAACATAAACATAATGATAAATACATGAAAACATACCTATTAAGACAACTCTAAATCATATTTCTTTAAAGGGGGACTAAATCGGGTTCTCATTAATATCTTAAAGAGAAATATGGTTATTTTAAAGTAATAAATAAAGTTTCACTCTAGATTACTTTAGACTAACATATAGGGGAAAATAATATTTAGGACAGGAATAATAGGATTTCTTAAAAAGAATCACAGCAACCGAGATCCTACTTTCTGCTTTTAAATATTATGCAGTGTATACTTTTAATGTCTAAAAGTACTCCTGAAAATGACATATAAAATCTGAGCTCGTTAATGTCTGATTACTGTAGTATTTCATCGCAGCTTAAGAATTTAACTCTTAAAATACTGGAATGACAAATAACGTATCGACTTACATGATCAAATTCAGTTACAGTAAAATCAAAATCTACAGTTCCAAAAATTGGGTGTAAGGTGCCTTTCGGCTTTGGAATTTCTTTCATGAAAAAATCATCTTTTTAATTCAAAAAGCAACTGAATACAATCATTTAAAGTTATCCAGTCATGTTTATATACGAAACATTTCTTTAAAACATTTGTTAGAAATGCTCTCGAGGTGTTAATAAATTTTTTAAATTATATAATAAAAGGTAACATTTTTTAGAATCCCAAAGGCCATGACATTTAAAATAAACAAAATTCCTACTGCAACAATGTGAAGCTTAATTGTGCATACAAGAAACTTCTAGAAAACTTCATTACTTACTGTTCACTGAGTATTACTTACAGAGATGAACAGTTTTAAGAATTCATCTGTGATTTATCTTGAAGTGTTTTGAAAAACCCTTTCGTACGGTATACATCTCAATGAGATGACCACCCCTACTCTGATCTGCTGAGAAAAACAAAAAATAAATCGGTAAATTTTCTTCAAGACTGTTCTCGTTCTAACCTATTTTAGGTGGCCACAAGCAGGAATTCATAAGGAGGAAAAGCAACAATATCAGGATTTTTTTTTATGCGCTTGTTTCATATGTGCTGTATAAAGTCATTTTGACGCGCCTACACAACTGGTTGTGGCAGCTTTCAGACGTGGTTTCTGATTTAAAAAAAAAAAAAAAAAAAAAAAAAACTGCTCCGGGTTCTTTACAGAAAGCTTGCCGCTGGGAAGTTGATTTTGGCCAAGTGCCAAAATCATGTGCAAAGGGGGCCTCATTAGGGATTCATGGCAGCCTTCAGCGCTAACAAAAAATGTGACCCAACAGGCTAAATCAGCGACTAAAACTAAAAAGTAAGAGACAAAGACAACTTACTTAATATTCCTTCCAAAGCAACATTAAACTTTTTTTTTTGGTAATTAAACCCTTGTTAGTCTAATGCAGTGTTCCTCTGTCCTCAAATGATTGTACAATTACTCTTTAAAACTTGTCAATTTCCCTTCTAAATACACTTTCATTCTGTGGCAGTTTACACAGATTTTGCTATATAGTAAAACTCTATATCCACTATACTCGGTTCAATAGCAGAAAACAAAATCGTAAAAATGCAGAACACAGTACTCCCTTAAGATTTAAACAAACAAACAAAACATAGGCAAACAATACTCGGTACCTTGTAAACTTCTCCAAAAGTGAACATGCACACTCCAAAGTCACGTCGATTGTGAGGAATCATTCCTACTGCCCAACTTTTCCCCCAAAAAGTAGATTTGATATGTAGCCTTACCTAGATGTCTTCTGGCTTTTCTGCAGATCAAAAAGTTTCCTGCCTAAGCACACAGATATTCTTTCACAAACCATAAAGGCCCTTTTATGAATCCAGCACTGTAACGGGCTGCCTTCCACACCACGTTGAGAGCCCAGTGCGTCAGCTCTCAAGATAAAATACATTGCTGATACACAATTAGTGGGAGAGGTTGTCTATTGGAGAATTTATCTTAACGAAAGAAGGGAAAAGGTTTTTTTTTTCTTTTTTTTCTTTTTCTTTTCTTTCTTTTTTTTTTTTCTTTTTTTCTTTTTTCTTTTCTTTTTTTTTTTTTTGGAAAAAGCAAAGAGGGTGCGGTCAGATGTTAGCTTTTGCCTGAGAAAAGGGCCCTACACTGCACTAGTACCTAAATACTAGCAGAAGCTGCCTGGGAAGAGAGCCAATGGAAGGACTTTGTTTGACCCAGCTGCCAATCTCCCCTGAAGCCGTGCGCCAGACTAAACACTCACACTATTTTAACTCAAATCAGGCTACAGCAGCTGTTTGCTTTCCGGCTCTGAGCTCTGCACCCACCATGGCCTGTGCAGCTCACCCACCCGGCGAGCTCTGCTAGCTGCCTGGCTGAAATCTGTTCCGGGTTGGGATTTGTCACCGGAGAGCAAATTTTAACCCTATTCCTCATGGTAAATAGGGACTGTGCCCTTCAGCATTTGGATCTGATAATTTGGGATCATTTTAATGATCTTTTAAAAGAAGAGTGATATTTTATATCATAGATGAGAATTGAGATTTGAAGGACTCATATATTTCTTTGAAATTCTATCCTAAACTCTTCTGGTATGTTCGAGTTAACACTAAAATAACCTTTGTGTGTAACAATAATAAGTCCCTACCATGCATCTCTAAGAACAAAGATGGTACCTGTTCACCCTACTTCTTTAATCCAAACTCCTTTAACCCTGGCCAGATAGAAAGTTGACATTACAGGACTGGAGAGACTCACATCATTCCAAGAGTTAGCACTGACTACTTAATGCTATGGAAAGTTCCTCCAGTAGCAACACCGAGGCACACAAGTAGTTTGCTTTCCTTGCATAAAAAAGTGCCAAGGGGCCTAACTTACCTTTCCTAAATTTCTAAGCATATTCAACTATTACGGTGAATGTAAAAATTATATCCTGAACTGAAAAACATTAAAATTTGCCCACTGGTAATCTCAAGTGGAAAAGAAAGAGAAGTTAGTCAGAGAAATTACAATTTCAGTAGTCATCTAAGTTATCTGAAGTAGTGGGGAGAAGAGACATGATAACAAAGATCTATTGCACACTAGACAGGAGCCAAACATTATATATGTAGGGAAAATGAGTCTGTAAGTCATTCAACATGTGGAAGAGAGAGGAGTAAAGACGAGTGTGATACCATGGCTATCACCAAGTTATTTTTACTCCTGACCAAACTCCTAATTATGGACAACAATAGTGACAGAATTCATTTAGAGATTTTGGTGTTTTGCTGCCGCACTGGGGTAGAAAGATGTCTCTTCATTTAGGTCAAATACCTAGTTAGACTTTTATTTTATTTTTAACTTAAATCGGTTCATTCTGAGGGCAGAAGATGAGCAAAAAGAAATGTTTTCCAAGTACTGTGAAAGTATGTCCAGGAACGTTTTCGGAAAGTTCTGTTTTAAGCAGAGTTTACTTTGTTTCTATTCCTGCCCCCAAATGATATGTCTGTTTTCTTATCTTAGAAACTAGAGATCTAAATTACAAAAATTGTAATTTTATAATAAAATGCTATTTCCTCAGATGGGAAGAGGTAAATATGTTTATAGAGAAGTTGAACTATTAGGTTCTATGGGTGCACATAAACTGAAAGAACCAATTCATTAAAAATGCGTGTCAAGATAATATTGTATAACAGGTGAGTTACCATCCTTCTTCTGACAATAAAACACGTATAAACCCAGAAGATGCCCATTGGGTCTGGCTTCCTACATAGCACAGTATAGTTTGATGCTCAAAATGTTTATGGAATCAGATAAAATACTGGGAAATTGTTCCTTTTGTGCCCTTTTTATTCAAGAAAATATTCAACACATTTCTCTGAATGGTCTATTACAACCCACCAAGTATGCACCTCTGCAGCAGCTATAAAATAGTGAACCTGTAGTAGCATTTGTTCATCCCAATAGCTACTTCTCTTATACTGCATTCGACATTGCAATCTTCTCCTTAGATGCCCGTGCACAAAGCAGTTAGTTCATATCATGAGAGTTAGGGCTGAAATGTATTGTCTTCCCCCATTTCATATGTTGAATTCCTCACTCCCAAGACCCCAGAATGTGACTGTATTTGGAGACTGTAACTTTATTAAAGAGATAACTTCGTCACATGGGGCCATTAGGATAGACCGTCATCCAATATGACTAATGGATGTCCTTACGAGACGAGATTAGGACAGAGATGCACACAGAGGGAAGATCATGTGAAGACACAGGAAGGAGTCCATCTGCAGCCAAGGAGAGGAGTTCAAAGAAACCAAATCTGCAGGCCCTTGATCTTGGACTTCTAGCTGCCAGGCTTGTGAGTAAATAAAAAGCCAACCTGAGGAAACTAATACAATACCTATGTAAAAAGGAATGAAGAATTGTCTTATTGTTAGAATACAATTTGCTTCTATACTCAGGTGTTTGATTTCGTCCAAGAGATGAAGGAAGTGTACATAATAGTATTTTCCAGAAAAGAGGAAAACTTATCTGTATGCTGAAGTTTTATATAAAAGCCATACATGATGTTAAGAATGAAGGACAACACAAAACTGCCACTCTTCCACAATACTTCTCAATTCATATTTTGAACAGGAATACTGTGCTTAAGTCATTGTGTGGCACATGATAAAATAGTATGTGCACAATTTATATGCACAGACTTTGCAAAGAATTATGGAAGAAATAGGCTTAGCTTTTCCTTTAGGACAATAAAAACCGGTATGTGAATCTTTGATTTTTAAGACAGTTTTGATGCATGGGAAATTATAATCAAGGCCTGAGAGTAGATGAAAATTTCATATCAAGAACTGGAAACACAAAAGGACAATCTTTGTAAAGGGAGAGTTCAAATAACTTTAACAAAGGGAAGAGACTCTAAAGCAAGAAGAAAGAGAAATGTAGAAGACTTCAAGAAAGTCTGGAAAAAGGTAAATGAACTGAGACTGAAAGTAATCAAAGATAAAACAAGTCAACGGTTAATCAGAATATCCCCAAAGGAAACCATTTTGTCCAGATAATTAAGGGAAGGATAGCCCACATACATGAAGTTGAAAGCAGCAAGTTAACAATGAGAAAAGGATGAATGTAGAAATACTTTTGCCATTGTGGTAGGCAGAATTTTGAGATGGCCCGCAAGATTCCCACTCCCTTGTGTACACTTATGGAATACTTCCTCAGAGGCTGGGTAGAGCCTGAGAATATGAGGAGATGGTTGCTCTGTTGGTTAGGTTATCAGCCTATAACTGAGAATCAATGAGATCTCTATGTAAAGTTAGTAGAGGGAGAAGGAAGTCAATAGTAAATGAACACACTTGACCAGAAGAGGTAAGGAAAAAGTGATTAGAATTAGCACTGCAAGGAACACTGTTTTACCAAGCAATCATTCCCACCGGGTGACATGAAAATGTAACCATTCATTCATCTTTTGATTCACTCATCCTCTCAAAACTTCTATTTAATGCCCATTTTGGATGGGCCACTGGGCTAACTGTGAGGGATAAAAAACACAGCCCCAGATTGTTGTGTTTCAGACAGTCCAATAAGCAGAATGCTGAGGTAATGTCCAGTGGTTTGGTGAATGTGATAGAAAGCTACAAAAATATTGATAATTATCACATATTTAAGCACTTAAACCAGTTACTGTGAAAGACATTATCATGGGAAACAACATAGTTTTTATCCCCCCACAGCTGCATGGTGTCATTGTCTTAAGGTACCTCTACGTGTCATTGTTTGTGTGAACTTATGACTGTTAGTTTCTCTTACCTTTTTTGGTAAACATTTCTTTTATTATTTCCCATGCTAGCTGAGACCAGAAAGACCATACACCTTTCAAAATGCTAATATTTAGTAATAAGATCCAAGACATAATCATCGTCTACAAAAGCCCATTATTCCTCCAAAGTAAAAAGCAAACTACACTATAATGGCTTTCACTTTAAGCAAGATATACTACTAATAACATAGTATTTTAAACACCTGTTTCCTAATGAGAATATCCATACTACATTGAGAAAATGATTTCAAATAAATGTCAAATGTAAATTGAATGTGATCATGGAAAACTCAAATTATTATAAGGAAAATGATCTTAAATGACTACATAAATATTTTCCATGAAGATCCTTAGCAAATATTTAAAATAAAACATAATACAATACATAATTCTCAAAATGGAAAGGATTTTTTAAAAAATCTTCTTGCTTGGTATAGCAAATGGAAGGGCACAGAGGCATAGAGCACACATACAAAAAAACGAATACGGTCTCCCTCTCTCTCTGCTCTCTCTCTATCATTTCCCTGCTCATGTTCTGTCTCTCTCTCTCTCTCAAAAATAAGTAAACATCAACGAACTTCTTTAAAAAACAAAAAAGAAAAACAGAAGATAGAATAGCGGTTGCCAGGTGCTGATGAGGAGCTGTTAGTCAAAGGGTAAAAACTTTCAGTTATAGCATGAATACATTTTAGAGATCTAATGTACAGCACAGTAACTATAAATACCAATGCATTGTATACTTGAAATTTGCTAGAAGACTAGATCTTAAGTGTTCTTACCATACATACATACACAAAGGTAACCGAAGGAGGTGATGGATACGTTAAATAGCTTGATGGAGTGTAGTAATCACTACACAAAGCAGAGTCACATCGAAACACCATACTATCCACCTTAAATATATACAATTTTAAATTTGTCATACCTCAATAAAGCTGGACAAAAATAAAAATAAATTTAAAAAAGAACTCAGTATAGTGGTCTTTCTTTCTCAAGCTGGACCCCAAACTTTTTATTCGAATTTGGAAATCTTCCCTAAGTTATTACACTTCCTTTTCTTCTCCTTTTCCTATACTTAGAAACAGATTGTTATGCCACATTCTTTATAACACAATGCTGGATGACCACCTAAAACAGGAATGGTATGCTCTACCCTAATAACCTGCCATAACTATATCAGCCCTAATAATGGCTAAATTTTTTACGAACTTGTGATACTGTGCGAGAATTACTAGACCAAAAATTCTTTTACTTACTTTTTCTTTTTCATAGAAAAAAGTGTGTAATGGCCCATAATGATAGTGAGAAGTGAGATGTAGTGAAAAGCTTACAGATACAGATATTTTCTGAGAAAACCCCAATTTAGAAATTTTTAAAAGTAATATAAGAAATTTCTTTATTTTTTAAAAATGTTTACTTGTGGGGCGCCTGGGTGGCTCAGTCGGTTGGGCGGCTGACTTCGGCTCAGGTCATGATCTCGCGGTCTGTGAGTTCGAGCCTCGCGTCGGGCTCTGTGCTGATGGCTCAGAGCCTGAATGCTTCAGATTCTGTGTCTCCCTGTCTTTCTGCCCTTCTCCTGCTCACTTTATGTCTCAAAAATGAATAAACATTAAAAAAATTTAAAAAAAATGTTTACTTGTTTCGAGAGAGAGACCAAGTGTACACAAGTGGGGAAGGGGCAAAGAGAGAGGAAGAGAGAAAATCCCAAGTAGGCTCCATGGCATGGAGATGGGGCTTGATCTCAGGAACCCTGAGATCATGACCTCAGCTGAAATCAAGAGTTGGATTCTGAACTGACTGAGCCACCCAGGTGCCTCCCCCCAATTTATAGCTTTTAATGGTTAAGTTCCTATGAATGTGCGTGCCTCTTATGCTTCCAAGTCAACCAGTGGAGAGTGATCTTAAATAAAGAGCAATAGTAGCAACTAAGATGCATTGTGCACTAACTACGAAACTAGTCCTATGAATTCATCTCCTTTAAATCTTCACTCCAGTCAAGTGAAATACATTCTACTGCATTGAATTGAATAGTCTCCCCAATATTCATGTATCTCTGGTACCTGTGAATGTGAAATAGGGTATTTGCAGATGTAATCAAGTTTAGGTGTGGTTATACTGGAGTAGGGTCCTAAACCTAATGACAGGTGTGTTGGTAAAAAAGGAGAGAAATTTAGAGACAGAGACACACATGGAGAATGCCATGGGACCATGGGAGGCAGACATTGGAGTGACGCATCTACAATATAAGGAACCCCAGGGATTGTTGGAAAAATCACCAGAAGCCAAAAGAAAGTCATAGCTCCCGTAGAAACTCCAAAAGGAGCCAATGGTGTTGACTCTTTGATTTCTGACTTCTAGCCACCAGACATGAGAGAATACATTTCTGTTATTTAAAGCCACCCAATTTGTGATAACTTGTTATGGTAGCCCTAGGGATGTAATACATTATTAGTATTGTATAGATGAGGAACTGAGGTTTAAAGAAGTTAAATATTGTTCAAATAAATGGAAAAACAGAATTAAATCCAAAAATCTGACGCCAGAGCCTATGCTCCAAAAGACTGTCTATGCTGTTATTCAACTGTGTGCTCATCATACAACAGGTACTACTCTGTAAGTGTTTTTCGTAGTATTATCCTTGTTTAGGTTAGCTTGTTTCATAACATTTCTTGCAAATTATCCATATTATCCCATCAGTGCATAAAACTAGGTTCATTGTCATGTTTTCTCTCCCCAGTCTGGACACTTCTGAGGATGCCCCTCCTTCCAGCATTTTGCTTGGCTATTTTCCATTTGGAGACAGCATGGTTATGAACTCAATTAGGAAGATTTTCCTGACTAATTCCTAACCAGTATCTAGTTTAGCCTTCTTTCTATAACATAAAAAAATCTATTGCGATTTGCTTTTCTCAATCTCCCGAGACTTTCAGAAAGGGGGACTGTGCTTCCTCATTGCTATTCTCAGTAACCCACACAGTCTTTAGCATTGAGCAAGCACTCCTAAGTGTCATGTATTACTTAAAGAAAAAAAAATATTGAGTGGAATATTTAATGTTAAATAAAACAGAAGTCTTGAATTACATAGAAAATATAGATGGTTACAGATTCATTTAAAATTTGAAAATATATGTTTGAAAAATAAACATTCAAATACAAGAAGAAACTAGATTCTGGGGAGTAGACAGCATTTTTGAGTCATTTCATACTGTCATTAACAGACTTGAGAACTATTTTAATGAATGGATAATGTAACAATCCACTTAAGTGATTTTCTTATTTAGAGTGTGTTTGCTCCTTTATCATGGTGTAAGTATATTTTTGTCATCTGATTTATTCTTATGTTTGAGTTTTTTATGGGTTAAATTGTGTCCCTCAGAATGTTATGTTCATGTCAGAACCACTGATACCTGTGCATGTGAACTTATTTGGCAATAAGGTCAATGAAGATGTAATCAGTTAACATTAGGTAACATAGGGGCGCCTGGGTAACTCAGCCAGTTAAGTGTCTGACTTCAGCTCAGGTCATGAGGTCATGATCTCGCGCAGTTCATCACTTTGAGCCCCACATAGGGCTCTGGGCTGACAGCTCAGAGCCTGGAACCCGGAGGCTGCTTCAGATTCTGTGTCTCCCTCTCTCTCTACCCTTCTCCTGCTCGTGCTCTGTCTCTCTCTCTCAAAGATAAATAAACATAAAAAAAAAAAAGATTAGGTAATACAGAAGTAGGGTGGGTCCTTAACTCAGTATGACTAGTGTCATTAGAAGAAAACACACATAGAGACAGATACACAGAGGAATGACAGCCATGTGAAGACTCAAATTCACAGGGAGAACACCATGGGACAATGGAGAGAGACTAAAGCCATCTCCTACAAATTGAGGGCTACCGAGGCTTGCTGGCAACTCCAGAAACTAACTAAGAGGCATGGAAGAAAGAGTTCAATGGAGGATGGCTTGCTGACACCTTCATTTAGGACTTTTAGCCTCAGAACTGTGAGAGAATAAATTTCTGTCATTCAAAGCCATCCGGATTGTGGTACTTTCTTATGGAAGCCCTAGCAAATTAATACGAGTGTCTTTATCTTGCAATGTAATCCCAATGAATTATATTATGGGTCCCCACTTTCTAAAGCACCTGCTTTGGGTTCACAGAACTTTAACTTCTTAAATGTTTACAATCATTATAATTTTTTGCAATCTAAAATAAATCACAATAACAAAAACTGGACTTGATATCTTAACACATTATATATGTTCTAATAATAACATTTTTTGCTAAAACTTGAAGATAGAGATAAAATTTATTGAAATGGAATGTCGGTCTCTCAGGAAAAAGGCATTGATGGCAAACAGACTTGCACTTTCATCTGGCCAGCCCCCAGCCCTTTCACCACAGCATTCCCCACACATGAAACATATTACATTTCAAATTTATAGCCTTCAGAAGAAATCTGAAATGCTCACTTGTGGGAACGAAAGGCCCATTATAGATCTGATGTATCTAGTCCATACTTCACAACGCCCATGTGAAACATAACATATGGAATGTCAATGAGGTTTTAGGGTTAAAGTTTCAAGGCAGCCAAAAATATGATTAATATTAGCCTTTTGGAGCAAGGTCTAAAATACAAAACATTTTATTTTAGAAGTGAAACTAGTGGGACATAAAACTGAGCAGATATGCAGGTATCAACCCATACCCTCCAGTTGTCCTCTCCAAGAACATGGTACCTCTAATCTCACAAATAATATCACTGTAATTAAATGTAACAAGAGCAGATAGCAAGAATGTGCACGGCCACAAGGGACATTAGTCAAAGTGCAAAGTATGCTATTTGTCTTGGGAAACTTCTCACCTCTTGGTAAACTCTCTTAATCAATCCTCAGGCATCCAGTGCCCCCATGCTGCCCTCTGGCTGTCCCAGGCTCCCCTTGCCCACTGAATGCCCACATCTCCTGCTCCTGGAGCAGCAGCCCCGTGCCTCAAAATCAAACTTCCTGTCAGAAAACTCCAGTTTCCTCAGGCTGGCTGATTTTGGCAGGCTCTGAGCACAATCCTAACTTGATAATCTGAATAAATTAATTCACAGTAAGTTGTGAATGGCTAATAGCCTAAATTTCTGAGAAACTGAGTTCTTGACCATCTAATTTGTGGAATATACAAAGAAGTTGAACTGGAAACTTTCCGAGTGTCTTTCCTTTATACTCAAATTTCCTCCATTGCCTGCTTGCCTGCCTTCCTTGCTTCCTTCCTTTTTTCCTTTCTTATCCATCTATCCCTTTCCTTCTCTTTCTACCTTCCTTTCCATTCTTTCTTTTCTCTCTCCTTTTTTCTCCCCTACCTCATCTCTCTCTCTCTCTCATTACTGAGTCAGTAATGTGGCACTTGCTTTTTAACTTATCCATCAATTGTTAACTTATCCATAAATTGAATTCCAGACAGGAATAAAACCAAAGCAAATGCTTGCTGTCTCTCCCAATGTAAATGCAATTTCCTCATTTACCAATACTGGCCGTATCTATACTCAATATTTTCCTCTGCTGGTGATTTTTTAAATCTGTAATGAGAAGAATTTATTCAACTAACATCCAGGATTATATTTTCTGCTACTATAATAATCTGTCACTTATTTAAAATTTAAGTAGTGCACTTGGAAGTATCACAATGCACCACTTCTATTATTATTATTACTATTATTATTATTTTTATTCAAATACTTAACTCATCACAGCTACTATTGATCAGAATGTACTTCCCAGAAATATTAGGCATATTTTATCAGTAATTATTGATACTTGTATCAGGCCACCAATGGAAAGCACATGCATGTCATTTATTTATTATTATTAATTTTCCTTTAATCATTATTAAGGAATACCATGGTTTATATTTTTATATAAACAGGGGTGCCTGGGTGGCTCAGTCGGTTAAGCAGCCGACTTCGGCTCAGGTCATGATCTCGCGGTCTGTGAGTTCGAGCCCCATGTCGGCCTCTGTGCTGACAGCTCAGAGCCTGGAGCCTGCTTCGGATTCTGTGTCTCCCTCTCTCTCTGCTCTTCCCCTGCTCATGCTCTGTCTCTATGTCTCTCAAAAATAAATAAACGTTAAAAAATTTTAAAAAAATAAAATAGTTTATATTTATTTCATGCTTTTCTATGCCAGATGCTATTCCAAGTACTTCACATAAAACAATTCATTTAATCCTCTAAAGAATATTATGGCTTGGGTATTTTTTAAGTTTATTTATTTATTTCTAAAGAGGGGGAGGAGGGGAGGAGAGAGAGTGACAGAGAATCCCAAGAGTGAGATCATGACCTGAGCTGAAACCAAGGGCTGGACCCTTAGCCAACTGAGCCACCCAGGGGCCACGTGCTTGGGCATTTTGATACACTTGCTTTCAACAGATGTAGAAAATTAAAGCTTGATATATTTAAGGCGTGAACTTTCCAGGATCATATAATAAATAAGTAAGGTGTATTTAAAAATCACTGTATGAACACATAAAAGGGTAAGCACCATCTACTCCTCCACGAATATGCATGTTTCTTTTTTAAAAAAGTAAGTTATATAGGAATATTGATTCTATTTTAAGAATGGATGGAAGGTAGAAGACGAGGGACCAGTAAGGGGGAGTTAGATTGATAGCAAAGGATTGTCTTACATAGCAAACCAAACAATTTCTGAGAGTATCTTATATTAACCTGGAGGAAGGCTAGTGAATGAGATCCCATAACCGGGAAGAGCAGTAAGAAGTACTGTTACTTCCAGATCACTCCCTTTAAGTGTGGTCCAGAGGAGTGGTATGGCCATTCAAGCCGGGCTTTCCCAAGTTTATAAATGACACCTCTGCTGGCATCATGGCGAACAGAGTAGATAGAGAAACATGAGAAATAATGTCTCCAGGTGTCTGACAAGTTGGTGAAAGAGAAAATCAGTCACCCTAATTGCTATGAAATAAGAAGAGAAAAATACAACTTAGATTCTTATCAGAATAAAGCTTTATGTAACATAATACTAACCCAACCCAATATTATTTCATTTGTTTCTATTGAATAAATTGGGACTTTTCAAGACACATTGCTAAGCAGAATCCTATTAGCAGGCCAGACTAATGAGACATTTAAACAATTGTTCAATAAATATCATAGTTAACTGTTTAAAATTATAAAAGTAATACCTCCTTCAGGTTAAAAAAATCTAGTAACACAGAAGTGTAAAGAAGAAAATAAAGAGGACTTTCTGTCCTTTCTCTATCATTCTATTACCCTGATATAACTGGTAACCGGGGTGTTTTCAAGACATTTTACTGCATGAACAAATATATACTCACTTGTCTTTATGTAAAACAAATTGAGTAAAACTATAATTCTATATATACGTACATTAGACTATAATGTAAGATTGATATGTTTTTCTCTGTCAGAAAGAAATCTTATCATTGATAGATCTATACCTTGATCTATCTCATTTTCCCCCAAAAATATATGATGGAAAACTTTCCAAGTCAGAACACATAGTCCTACCACAGTTTATTTTTTTTAAGTTACAGAATATTCCATAGTATGGAGTCTTATAAATCATTAAACTATTCCATAGCGTTTTATCTTTTTCTCAAGCTAGATTTTCACACAATTTTATATATATATATTACATATAAATTTATATTTATATAAAACCTTGTGTATTTAGAGACCTAATTTCCAACTCATCACCAATGCAAGCTTTTAATCAGAGAAATACTGTTTGTTTCTTCTCTGTTAACTGAAATAAATAAGATACTGGGGATTTTTTGGAAAAGGCACTTTATCCCACTCATTCTCATACATTTTGCACCATATTGGGGGGCAAGAAAGTGGATATGAGCCAATTGGCTGAGTTTAATACACCCTGTAGACCATAGTTAAGTATGTGAAAATTTAATAAACTCAAATTTCCAGTTACTCTGGCCAAAAGTTTATGTTCAAGAAATATTAACTAACCATCTTAAAAGTAAATCATAAATGTTGGGATAGGTGGTTAGGCAAAGCATTCCTCCAATGATTCTAAGAAAAACTCACTGAAGGAGTCCATGCAGATGGGTCATCCATGTAGCAGCAGCTATATTTTCTTCTTTTGGCTTATCCCCCCTTGGTACTAAAGAAACCCCTGTGTACAGAGAAATTTTGCAGCTGGGCAGAAGAGACAAGCATCTGGCTGAGAAACAACACTATAACTCAGTGCAACTGCTGGCTTTCTACACTGATCTTATCAAATTCCAACTTTTTCGTCTGGAAAAGAGATTCACGAAGACAAGAAAAAATATTACAAAATTACTTCTGGTGTAATGACTAAAGCTAGTAGGCTTCAGCTATCTTCTAGGTGGAAGATACATTCACCATCAAATGGGGACATGGGCCAGCATGGAAAGCTTTCTTGGGCTCATCAAAAACCAAGATAACCTCTCCTCTTCTCCCACTAAAAAAATTACCAGGATATCTGGACTACTTCTTTATATCTGGCAAATTTAACAAAAAGGATAAAATTAATTCTCAGTACAGATACAGGTTGATAATATTTATTAATAGAGTTCAGTGAAAGCAAAATAGTTTGCTGGAATCCCCAGAATCAATATTTTCTTTAGTGTAAATGGAAGTGAGAGGCAATGTCCACATTAGTAAGGATAGGGATATTATGCAGAAAGCAGAACAAATAATTTCCTAAGTCTCAAGCCACGGTAAGGAAGACTTATGACTAGGTGAAATCTGGTTTTTCTATTTATAAATGCAAACAAAAACAAATAAATAAAGCAAAGAAGCAAAAACAAAATCCTGGGGGATAGAGATCAATACTCATATAACAGATACCAATATCAGCAGAATATTTAAGTAATATAAATATTATAATAAATAATATAATTATAAATAATATAAAACCTATGGCTACCATAGACATGCACTGCTCTCTTAGGCACTGGACGGGGCATGATGGCAATGAGGTTGGGCAGAGTACAAAGCTAGCAGCATGCCTATACTCATATTCCAGAAATGACTCTGGAACTCTCTTCTCTCATCTTTCCTATGCTCATTCGACCCTCTATCAACTCATCCTCTGAGAAGCCCTTGAAAGGGTCTTCTGAATAGGATGAGAAGAGAAAAGAAATTGTATGCAAGATGCTTCTAATTCCACTATAGAAAACATAGCAAGAAAATAAAACAACCCAAGGCACTAGCAATTCTTACAAACTAAATAAAGCTAGCTTGCTTTTGTAAATCAATAAAAAACCCTTTAATCATCAAGATATATTTATGTAACTGTTGCATGTACCAAAACCACAATGAGGTACCACCTCACACTTGTCAGAATGGCTAAAATGAATAACTCAGAAAACAACAGATATTGGCGAGGATGTGGACAAAGGAAAACCCTTTCGCGCTGCTGGTGGGAATGTAAAATGGTGTAGCCACTATGGAGAACAGTATGGAGGTTCCATAAAATATTAAAAATAGAACTACCCTATGACCCAGTAATTGTACTATTAGGCATCTATCCAAAGGATATAAAAATGCTGATTTGAAGTAGCACATGCACCCCAATGTTTATAGCAGCACTATCAACAATAGTCAAATTATGGAAAGAGTCCAAATGTCCACTCATTGCTGAATGGATAAAGAAGAGGTGGTATATAGATATAGATATAGATATCAATATGTGTATATATATATATACACACACATATATACATGTATATACACATACATGAAATGGAATATTACTTGGCAATAAAAAAGAATGAAATCTTGCCATTTGCAATAATGTGGATGAAACTAGAGTATAGTATGCTGAAGAAATAAGTCAGTGAGAGAAAGAAAAATATCATATGATTTCATGCATACGTGGAATTTAAAAACAAAACGGGGGGAGGCAAGGTAAAATAGGATAAAAAAAGAGGAGGCAAACCATGTTGAGAACAAACTGAGAGTTGCTAGAGGGGAGGTGGGTGAGGAATGGGCTAAATGGGTGATGGGCATTAAGTAGGGCACTTGTTGGGATGAGCACTGGGTGTTATCTTTAAGTGATGAATCACTGGGTTCTATTCCTGAAACCAATGTTACACCGTATGTTAACTAACTTGAATTTCAATTAAAAAATTAGCAATAAAAAATATATATCGAATAGTTTGAATAACGTAAAATAATAACCAAATTTTAAGAAATTATAAAGTCTTTGCCTACTACTTTATAAACCAATATTATGATGCTAAATATCACATTAAAATATTCCACAGTTGTAGGAGCACGAACATGTGTGTCTTACTCATAGAAGCATTCTTGTATTCTCCCTGATTAAAAATCAAAGTTAAAATCACCTGCCATGGGGTAGAGTCAAGTGTTATTTATACCAAGTTTATCAAAAGAAGTTTATAGGAGTAAACAAAGTTCAATTCAAATATGGTTATATATATCACAACTGCTTGCAATAGTGACTACAAAAAGTATGCATTTTGTTTTTCTCTATTTACAGTTTTAAATGCAGTACAATTTAATTAAAGAACTGACATATAATATTATACTAGTCTTAGTTGTACAGACAGCATAGTGATTTAACAATTATATACTTTACAAAACACTATGATAAATGCAGTTACCATCTGTTACCATACACCATTATTATATTATCATTGACTATATTCTTTATGCTGTACTTTTTAGCCCCAATACTTACTTATTTGAAGTTTGTGCGTCTTAATTCCCCTCATCTATGTTGCCTTTCTCACCCCCTGCCCCTATCCCCTCTGGCAACCTCTAGTTTGTTCTCTATGAGTTTGTTTCTCTTTCCGTTGTTATACATTCCGTTTTTTAGACACCACATATAAGTGAAATCATATGGTATTAGTCTTACTCTGTCTGACTTATTTCAATTAAGATAATAGCTTCTAAATCCATCCATTTTATTGTGAATGGCAAGATCTCATTCTTTTTATGGCTGAGTAATATTCCATTGTGTATATATACCATATCTTCTATATCCATTCATCTTATCAATGGACTTTTAGGTTTCTTTCATATCTTTACCACTGAAAATAATCCAGAAATAAATATAGGGATGCATATATCATTTTGAATTAATGTTTTCACTCTGTTCAGGTAAATACCCAGCAGTAGAATTAACTGGATCTGTATGTTACTTCGAATTTTAGTTTTTTTGGAACCTCCATACTGCTTGCAAATTATAAGTCTGATAAGCGGTTAATATCCAAGTTACATAAATAACTCCTACAAATCAACGCCAAGCAAACATGCCTGATTGTAAATGCATAGAGGATCTGAAAAGACAT
This sequence comes from Paguma larvata, assembly GCA_030068075.1. Lineage (NCBI taxonomy): Eukaryota > Metazoa > Chordata > Mammalia > Carnivora > Viverridae > Paguma > Paguma larvata. The sequence continues at coordinate 126,871,364 of CM057824.1, read as the reverse complement.
TTTTCCAAAGGAAATACAGATGGTCAACTGACACATGAAGAGATTCTCAACATCACTAATCATCAGTAAGGCGAAAATCAAACCACAACAAAATATCACCTCATACCAGTCAGAATAGCCAGTAACAAAAAGACAAGAAATAACAAGTGCTGGCAAGGATGGGGGAAAAGGGAACCCTCCTGGGAATATAAATTGGTGCAGCCACTCTAGAAAACAGTAGAGCGATTCCACAAAAAAGCTTAAAAATAAAAAAGTATGCATTTTATACGTGTGCAACTAACCGATGATAATGACACAATGGAGTTAGAAAACTGGCCGCACTGGTCTATTTGCAAGTCACTTACCATTTTGTGCGTTTCGTTCTCTTCTCTGTTAAAACCTTGACATCGAGAATTTTCTTTATCTCAGAAGCAGCAACAAGCTCCTGAAAAGTATTTTTATATTATAAAAGATTGCACTTATACATATACCTACATACATAAATATACATATATATTTTTCCCATATATATATATTTACATATATATATTTCCCCCAGAAGATGGTCAATTTTTTAAAACTACCCTTCATATTTATTAAGAGATTTAAGCCCCCGAATAATCAGCAAATTAGTAGACTATGTCTACGAACACTTGATTTTTAAAAAAAAATTTTTTAACATTTATTTATTTTTGAGAGACATAGAGACATAGTGTGAGCAGGGGAAGGGCAGAGAGAGAGGGAGACACAGAATCCAAAACAGGCTCCAGGCTCTGAGTCGTCAGCACAGAGCCCGACACGGGGCTCGAACCCACAGACCTTGAGATCAAGACCTGAGCTGAAGTCAGCCGCTCAACCAACTGAGCCACCCAGGCACTGCGAACACTTGATTTTTATTGGATGTTGTCAAGACATCAAAATGTGCAGATTCACCTTTGAAGAGTGCTAAATTTGCATTTATTCTTTTGTCCCTAGGCTAACAGCTGGGTGTTGTGTTTTAAAGCACCCATTTGAGGTGCTAAGAGGTCCTAATTAGATGAATTAAACAAACACAACATTAAGTTTCAGAAATGAAGTGTCAGAACAGATACCTTTTGATCTGCAGATAACTAAGGGAGTAACAGTAACTTGCAAGTAATGTGATTGTGTTTCCTGCCTCAGCATATTGGGTTTGATAAAAAGTTTTACTTTAGGAACTTCCCAAGATATTGCTCAAGTAATTGAGAGGGAATAGATTGTTTTAGGGATTTGCAGCTGCTTTTTCATTCTAATTTTTCCTGCCCATGTTAGGAAGGAAGGAAGGAAGGAAGGAAGGAAGGGAGGGAGGGAGGGAGGGAGGGAGGGAAGAAGAATGAAGGAAGGAAGGAAGTGAGAAAGGAAGGAAGAAAGGAAGGAAGGAAGGAAGGAAGGAAGGAAGGAAGGAAGGAAGGAAGGAAGGAAGGAAGGAAGGAGGAAAAAAGAAATGCTTCTGTGTTATAGCGTAGCATTATCATCCTTAAGGGGAGTATGTTGTTTGTAGGGCTTCTAAACAAAATAAAAGAGAACAAATAAACATAACAACAACACCAAACCAGGGATGATTCATTTTAAGTCAGTAAAATCAATCAATATATAAGTAGGCACTGGGCTGGTTTCCAAGAGTCACAAGATCACTTGAGGGATTTACAATCCAATGAGGAAAGCAATACAGACATGTCTACAACTAATGATAAAACACGAAACAATGAAATTAATTATAAACAGGAGCGTCTTCTAATTATCTTCGAGGTGATCAGGGTAAGCATCACTGAGATATAATTCCGACTGTACCAAAATGAAAAATGAGCACATAAAATATGGGAAGAGAGAAGAACAAGCCACATTAAGAGAATAACATGGGTTAGGATGCAGAGAACAAAGCGTGATGGGAGAATCTAATGAGGGATTTCACCCCAGCCCAAGTCCAGGAGTTAGGGTAGGAGACAGAAGTTCATGTTCAAGGGGAGATTTAATGATTTTAGCTGAGTTTGAAGTATCTAGGGGAAACTCAGATCTAAAGCCCAAGGTGGGTATCCAAATCAGAAGTAAAGACAGAGTCATTTGCACAAAGATGATAACTGAAGCTCTTAGGAGCCTTTGAGCCAGCCCAGAGCTTACGCACCAGTATCGATTGAGGATAAACCCACGGAATGCCTATAGTTAAACACAAGTAAGAGAAGATGAGAATAAAAAAAAAAAAAAAAACCTTGGCAAAGTTGGCAACATTGGTTTCTATGTGACTTTCTTAATGGGAAGAAGATGATAAAGGCCAAGTTGAAGTTGTTGTGCCTTTCTTCTCTATGCAAGATGCTATCATAAGCAAAACATGGTCTTTGATCTCTGATTATGAAAAGAACCTCATAATGTTGGTAGACTATTATACATGTGTCCCAAAAGCAATATTTCATAGACTGTGTTATAACGAAGAGGCAGGCTAAATCCTGTGAAGACATAAGCCAAGGTAGGATTACCTTGTAGAGGCTTGGGTAGTCCACCATGGAGAAAATGAGGAAATGTGTTAGGGAGAAAAGGTCATTTGCAGGCAGTAGAAGATTCTGATGGGCAGTGATGGAGGCATAAAGGAAAAACAAAAGCATTTTGGGAAGAGAAAAAGCCTGAGTAGAGTCATGAGATAGAGAACTACAAGGCTGTTTTGATTATCTAATTCAAATAAAAGGGAGAAGAGCTCCTGGAGTAAACAAGATAGTTTGGGGTTTAACAAGCCTTGGGGCTCCCAGAAAATTATGTATTGTAAGTAAATATTACCCCCTGTCATGTTTAGGGTCAGTACTATTAAATATTGCTCAATACCTTTCTGTCCGTAATTTCAGAGTATTTTCATAATATCTGAAGTATGAAATGTACATGTTAGTTGCCCACTGCAAAATGGTACTAGCAAATTCCAAAGAAGCTAGAACTTAAAATATGTCCCAGGTACACTGTTTTGTAAGTAAGCAACTACAATTCACTGTCCACTTCTAAAAGATCAGTAACTCAGGTTGCTCTACACGATCCTAGACCCAACATCAAGCGGTCCACTGAAGTTTTACCAACCTGAAACCTTCTTTGTTAATTGGATAGGAATTTCATTCTAGCAGCAAATGCTAAAGTATTCTAGCAGCACTTTCCTCTACAAAGCATTAGTCCCAGAACATGCTAATATTGGGTGTGATGTAAAAAAGTATTCCTTCTGTAAATAAGTTTGGTAAACACTGGATGAAGGAAGGTTAATCAGATATCTTTGCTGCAGGAGTTATCAGAACCTCGATAATGCTAATGACACAGTCCTTAATGAGGAGGGAGATAAAACCTAATTGTTCCACAAACCCAATAGAAGTCTAGGGATACAAGTGTTGCAGAGAACTGTGCATTTGAAAACTGCACGAGATGCATTTCTGCTTCACCTCATTTTAAGTCTATCACACATTAAATGGAATGGCTTAACCAAATGACTATAAGGAAACAGAGATTTCTCCAAAACAATTTGATTTCTGCATGCCCGCAGTTATTGTGAATCACTAAATCACCTTTTTCAAGTAATTCTATAGGAAAATTTTCTCTCCTTGAGAAAACATGTCTTTTTTTTTTTTTATGTTTATTTTTAAGAGAGAGAGAGAGAGAGAGAGAGCACGCAAGTTGGGAGGGACAGAGAGAGAGGGAGACACAGAATCCGAAGCAGGCTCCAGGCTCTGAGCTGTCAACGTAGAGCCCGATATGGGGCTCAAACTCGTAAGCCGTGAGATCATGACCTGAGCCGAAGTCGGACACATAACCGACTGAGCCACCCAGGCGCCCCAATATCTCTGGTTTTAAACTGAAAATTAGCAGGGGGAAAAGTCATGAACATATATGCCCTCTTCTGCTAACTTCTCTGAGGGGAAAATTATTTTGTTACTAGGAAACCTGAATTTTATTAATCTTATAACATGGCTTAATCATTGGAAATGATTGCATAAATGATGATGTAGACACTAAAATAGAAAATTCTACTGCGACAGAAAATCAGGAAATCTAGATACACTTCAAAAAATTAGTGTGTAAGAAAGGGAGTAGCAGTTTGAAAATCTTTGTGTACTTCCCAGATCTCTAGGTCCTACTACAAGCCAGCAACAACACGGTCCCTCCACGAGATACGGCTATGTTATGTCCTGGCTTGGAATTGGTTTGTTTGGATCTAAAAGAGAGTAGCAATTTCTATGCAGATCATATGATGGTTCTGCAGCTTGAAAAGTGAAAGCCTGTGAATATCCAACACCAGGGTCTGGATGGTTATTACCATGTCAAGCTTCATTTCGCAGTGCCAGTGTGCAGTCCTCCAGTTGCTTCAGAGATGCTCTTACTTTGTGATTGTAACAGGGATTGGAGCAAAAGCTACTTATCTATCTCACATTATATTTCTTTTTCTTTTTCTTTTTTTCTTTTTTGATGGGTGGGAGGCGGGGCAGAGGGACAGAGAGAGAAAGAGAGAGAGAATTTCAAACAGGCTCCACACGTAGCACAGAACCAGCCATAGGGCTCAATCCCATCACCCTGGGACCATGACCTGAACCTAAATCAACAGTCGGGCACTCAACTGACTGAGGCACCCAGGTGCCTCTGCCATTATATTTCTTAATCATACTATGTTAGTTAAGGACTTTTGGCACTTTCATCAGGCTATTTACATAATCATAATTAATTCTGGTTCACAGCCTCCTCAATTAAATATTAACATTATCCCTTCTCATGTATATGACCGGAATTGCCAAACACATGGCAGACATTATAAACTCTTCAAAAGAGGCATGGGGTATGTTTTAATACAACCTTTTTGTTTCTTTTAGGAGTTTATCAGTCATAAAACAAAACAAAACAAAAAAACCCAAAAGACAAAACGAAACAAAACAACAACAAAAAACAAACAAACAAGCAGCCTTTTGCTAATAGATTTCTATAATCAGGTCTTCCCACACAAACAGTAATTTACTTAACTGGGGACTTAGATAGTCCCATCTCTCTGGAAAGTGAAACGTTTTCAGAATATCTGAGTCTCAAGCAAACAATGGATTTAATTGTGGCTCCTAATAAGAAGTGACATTTGATCATCTCAGCTCATCTCTCCAGGTTGCTATTACATTTTTTTTTTCACCGTTTTGGTTCATCTTCACTTCCCACCATACCAAACAAACTCACAAACAAGAAATAGTATTCGTCATAGTCTCTCTCATAGTCTGTAGAAGTTTGATGGTTGGAATGGAATAGCATTTTGTTTTAAAATATTGGAACTTTTAGATATAGGACATTACTTAGAATATAGAAATAAGAGGTCTGCTAAAGCAAAGTTAGCCTTTCATTCTCCTTAAGCAATGAGTGCTTGCTTCTTGCCCCCTGCTTCCCTACCTTGAAAGGTAAGTGCAAGCCTTGTGTGAACAGCCACTTGTAGTAAAGAAAATAGCCTCTGTTTCTCTTCCCTGGAATGTTCTCCTGGGTACACATGACTAGATTTTCCAGATTTTTCCAGATTTTTACTCAAGAGTTACTTCCTTAGTGAAGCCTCACTGACTAACCTATCTACAATTTTTATCCTCCTCTTAACATTTCTTTTTCCACCTCACCAGTGTTTTATATATACCACTTCTTCTTTATCCATTCAGGAATCAATGCCATTTGGGCTGTTTCCATAGTTTGGCTATTGTAGATAATGCTGTTATAAATATTACAGTGCATTTATCCCTTTGAATTAGTGTTTTATGTCTTTTTTGGGTAAATACCTATAGTGCAATTGCTGGATCATAGGACAGTTCTATTTTTAACTTTTTGAGGAATCTCCATACTGCTTTTCCAGAGCGGCTGCACCAGTTTGCATTCTCACCAACGGTATAAGAGGGTTCCCCCTTGTCCACATCCTCATCAGCACCTGTTGTTTCCTGTGTTGTTGATTTTAGCCCTTCTGACAGGTGTGATGTGATATCTCATTGTAGTTTTGATTTGTATTTCTCTCATGAGTGCTATTGAGCATCTTTTCACGTGTCTGTTGGCCACCTGTATGTCTTCTTTGAAAAAATGTCTATTCAAGTCTTCTGCCCATTTTTAATTGGATTATTCATTTTTGAGATGTTGAGATGTTGAGTTTTAGAAATTATTTATTTTGGATACTAACCCTGTATTAGATATGTCATTGCAAATATCTTCTCCCATTCCATAGGTTGCCTTTTAGTTTTATTGATTGTTTCCTTCACTCTGCAGAAGCTTTTTATTTTGATGAAGTCCTAATAGTTTACATTTGCTTTTGTTTCTCTTGCCTCCAGAGACATATCTAGAAAGAAGTTGCAATGGCCAATGTCAAAGAAGTTACTGCCTATGTTCTCCTTCAGGCTTTTAATGGTTTCATGTCACACATTTAGGTCTTTAATCCATTTTGAATTAATTTTGTATATGGTATAAAAATGTTCTTATTTCATTCATTTGTATGCTGCTATCCAGTTTTCCCAACATCATTTGTTGAAGAGACTATCTTATTCCCATTGTATATTCTTTCCTGCTTTGTCAAAGACTAATTGACCATATTGTTACAGTTTCATTTCTGGGTTTTCTATTCTGTCCTATTGATCTATGTGTCTATTCTTGTACTAGTATCATACTGTTTTGATTATTACAGATTTGTAATATAACTTGAAATCTGTAATTGTGATGCCTACAGCTGGGCTATTCCTTTTCTAGGTCACTTTGGCTATTCGAGGTCTGTTGTGTTTCCATAAAAATTTATGATTGTTCTAGTTCTGTGAAAAATGCTGTTGGTATTTTGATAGGGATTGCATAAAATGTATAGATTGCTTTGAGTAATATGCATATTTTAACAATATCTGTTTTTTTGATCCAAAGGAATGGAATGTCTTTTCATTTCTTTGTGTCATCTTCAACTTTTTTCATCATTGTTTTATAGTTTTTAGAGTACAGGTCTTTCACCTTTTTGGATATGTTTATTCCTAGGTATTTTATTGTTTTGGTGCAATTTAAATGGAGTGTTTGTAATTCCTTAAGTTCTCTTTCTGCTGCTTCATTATTGGTACATAAATAAAACACATTTTTGTTATTGATTTTATATTCTGTGACTTCACTGAATTTATATCAATCTAGCAATTATTTGGTGGAGTCTTTCAGATTTTCTATACAAAGTATCATCTCATCCACAAATAGTGAAAATTTTATTTCTTCTTTGCAATTTGGATGCATTTTATTTCCTTTTTGTCTGATTGCTGAGGCTAGATTTCTTCCTAACATTTCTATACCCCCTTTTCCTGCTTTATTTTTTCTTTTTATTATTTTCATTACTTAACACATAGTTACAGTTTACCTACTCATATTGTTTATTACTCACTTCCATCACTAAGATGTAGACTCTACAACAGCAGAGAATTTTGTCTTTTTCTTTTAGTTCTTCATTTCTAGGACTCAGGATAGTACCTGACATATAATAGATGCTCAATAAATTGAACAAATGAATCTCCATCATCATATAAAATCTCCTCTATGTACACAGGTAAGCTTTGTTTAAAAAAAATTACCTTCTCTAAACCCTTTAATGGTCAATGACAATGACTAAAATCTGACAAAACAGATGATGAAACATAAAGCAATCAATAAAATGTTATAATGTGATGAACTAATGTTTATGTCACATGAAAAAAAACTTAAAAACATTAAAAATAGTAAAAAAAAGATGGCTATTAGATGGAAATAGTAACAGTCTATATCTTATCTATACTTCTCTAAATTTTACAAAACAGACTCTTTTTTTTCCCAACGTTACCTCTCTATAAGCCTACATGCACACACTGAAATTGGTTTGGTGTAGTCATTTCATCATTTATTCAGATTATATATTAATTTGCTATTACTTTATGGACCTTATTTTTCCAACTTAGTTGTAAACTCTCAGAAGGCAAGATTATGTTTTAAATAACAGTGATCCTACCACACCAAACTCAGTAATAAATGTATGGCCAACTCTTATTACCTATGTGTGTACTGACTGGTTGGGTGACTCACACAGAGTATTGTGTATGGTATCTGCAGATACAGCAATAGCCTCTGCCATCTTAAGGTCAATTGGCTCTTTAAAGTAACACTAAGGTAAGAAGCAAAATAAAAAAAAAAATGAGCAGAGTAAGCATTATTTTACATGCACATGAAATTTAGGGTAGCACAAACAGCTCTAATTTAAAAGTTAAAGAGCACCTGGGTGGCTCAGTCAGTTAAGCTTCCTCTCTTGATTTTGGCTCAGGTCACAATCTCACCGTTCAGGAAACTGGCCAGAGTCAGGCTCTGCAATGGCAGCATGGAGCCTGCTTGAGATTCTCTCTCACTCTCTCTGCCCTTCCCCACATGCTCTCTCTCTCCTTCTCAAAATTAATAAATAAGCATTTTAAAAAAATAAAACTTAAAAGTTGCATTTACACAAGTGATACATATCTATGAGATGAAATGCACTCTCCTTTGAAATAATTTTCAGACATTTTTTTATATATCAAATGTAAAAAAATAGGAAAAATGACAGTCTATATTATTAATATTTGTTCAATGCCACAATTTATTTAAGCAGGACTTCAGTGACCAAAATGTTGGTTTATACTGAAATATAATTTTTATTATAATTAGGCCTGTAAAAAATGTACTGTAAGCTAAATATCTGCCATGTTATAAAAAAATTCAGATATTTTTTATTAGTAAGTCTTTAAAGAAAGATGATCAGTTATACCCTAACTGTCTCAATCCATATTCTGAGTCTTGCTCAAAATTTGGAGCTAAAATTTATAGATTAAAGATTATACTTGTTCAAGGGATTTTCATGATAGTGCCAAATGTGTGCTATTTTTCATTTATATATATATATATATATATATATATATATATATATATATATTTTTTTTTTTTTTAGTGAGTTCCTTCCATTTCCAGGTGGGGACTTTCAGAAGACCAATGAGTCAGCATTTGGGATGTCTATGGTATAGTTTAAACATGTGATTATATTAGAATCCTAAGGGCATTTTGATTTTTTATTGGGAATAAACATTCCTGCAGTGATTAAAGTACATGAAATATGATGCATTTTGCCACTAAGTGATAAGTAAACATAACCAGAGACATAAGCTTTTTCTTATGAGAGAATTTGTCATCAAGTTTAATCCTTAAAGAGTGAGAACACATAGTTCCTTGAAATAATGGTATTTGATGTAGTTGTGCTTAGAATGGTCTTATAATGATCATAAAATGGCTGCCTTTTTATCCCCTTTCATACCGAAACTGTCTCCATCAATTATGTTCAAAAAGTGAAGGAATTAAACTTCTAAAAATCATCTCCTTAGAAAAAAACTTTTGAGAAAAATCTGAATATTGCCCCAAAGAGCAATATTCTGACAGCCAAAGAGAGAAACCAAGCTAAAATTAGCAGAAAAAATTTCATACCAAAGTATAAAAGTGCAGCTAACATAAAAGTTCTTTTAACAATTTAAGAATAAGTTATGACAATTTAAAATATGTAAACCATCTTGAATGTTATTCAAGCAATAAGGGGCAAATATTTAGACATTTTAAGGTTTTCAGATGCCTAGCATTTATACTGGTATATTTAAAATATTCTTTTTAATTAAGGAATTCAGTTTTAAAAACTACTAGTAGAATGAGTGGAGCTATATTAAGTTTTACAGCATTTAAAATGTAATATCCATATGTATAACTTCTTTGCTGGAATATTAATTTTATACTTTTAATAGATCATATTAAGGTCAACTTCAACATAAAAATATCAAGTCAAACAACAAAAATGTTAGTGTATCTAAAAGAGACTTATCCAGAAATCGAGCAAGAAAAAATAATTTCCAGAAGTAGAATTCTACTTGAAAAGTCAACAACTAAAACACAGAAAGAAAAAAAGAGGAAGGAAGGAAGGGAAGAAAGAAGAAAAGGAAAAAGAAAATAAGAGGGAAAAAATGAATTAAAATATAAGCCTCCGTGTATCACTAATACATATTATTAAAAGTGTATCCCAGTCATAAAGTGTAAAAGTTTAAATAAACTGTGGAACCGGAGGTACTTTGTAAAACAGTAACATGGCAATGTACTCTGTGAAATCTTTGTGGATGAATGATCACATGGAAGCAAACTGTGTCATAAACAGGAGAGGGCAAATTAAGGAAGATGAAGCGAAAAGGGAGGTCAAATTTTAGATCCCAGGTTCAGATTCCAGAGAGAATAATAAATCCGTCCTAGATAAATCTGTTCTAATTCTAGGTAGGACACAATTTAGAGAAACTTGTTTTGATACCAAAAGTCCTTGTTTTCGTCCTGATCAGAAAGGTAGCACTTGTAAGCTTATATTTTAAAACAAATTCAGTAAAAGCAACTTTTAGCTACATACCGGATACTTGTTGGAACAGAGGAGCTAGTTTTCTTTGGTGTATGCTAATCCGCCTATTTTGGCAAGGGAGAAAAGCAGTTCCTAAAAAAGCAAATTATTTACCACTTGACATCTCTTCTTTTATTGTGGAAAAAGGGTCCTGTACTTTAAAATGTATACTTGCATTTCTTCATTTAAATATCAAAAGTAATTACAGTAAGTTAATTAAAATTAACGTTAATATATATCCAATAACTAGAAAATCTGTGGTGAATCACTATTTCCAAAAAGATACATTTAGTAAATATAAATTATAAATTTATCTCAAAAGGCATGTTTATAAGCAAAATATGGGCACACACCACTATTAGGAACTTCTCTTTAGCCAGATGTCTTAAATTCTATGGAGCCAAGGGAGGGATTTGGAGAGGGATGAATAAAAAGAACCTTCCCATTCACCACCGTTACACTATGCAGGGGTATCATCTTCAAAACATATTACATTTTAACTTGCAATTATAAAAAGATGATTATTTCAATGTGAAAGAATTCTTCATAATTAGGGAAAATGGGTATTTGGGGAAGAGGCCAGCATTTGCAAACAATAAAACTGAGGATTTTCTCATGTTGACACAACATCAAAGCAACTAGCATTTTGTTGGATGCCAAAGGTCCAAAAGCGGAAGTCAAAATGTCCTCAGGAGATCACCTGGAATTTATTTCTTTAATATCTCTTTTAAATAAGAGATTAAGACATGATAGCAACTGGGCACAAAGCACAACAATGCACTCTACTTTATAAAGACCTCGTCTTGTAATAATTGTCCTTTTTTTAAGAGAAGCGTCCTTAGTTACATCAATGAGCATGATTTTGGAACAGAAAAGCCTAAACCACAAAGGACAGCCGTGTCCTCTGGACTGACACGGGTTTCAAAATGTTTGGAAACAGATGTTATTTGAGATACCTCTCCATCAAGTAATACTTTGCAAATCGGTTTTAAGATGAAAACTTTGTTTAAAGTAAGAGTTTTTTAAAAATGTTTATTTATTTTGAGAGACAGAAAGAGAGAGTGAGGGAGGGGCAAAGAGAGAGGGAGGGAGAGAATCCCAAGCAGTCTCCTTATTGTGAGTGCAGAGACCAATGTGAGGCTTGACGTCACGAACCCTGACACAAGGGCCTGAGTCAGGAGCCAAATGCTTAACCCACTGAGGCACCCAGGAGTGCCACAGTAATAGTTTTAATTCTCAAATTTCTTCTTGCTTTACTGAGTGCAATATACTTGGTATAATTTATTGGATATCATCTGGGGTCTGATGATATCCACGACAGTGTCTGATCTGTACTAGGCTATTATTTTTATTGTTATTTTATGACAGATGATTTAAATAAAATTTAAATAAAATTACAAAGGTAAAATATGCAGTCAGGTTGATTTGCAAAAGTTAAACTAGATGAAAATACATTTACATGGTCATGAATTATCCAGGCATTGAAGTCATTACTTTCTGGTTATTTTCAAAGTAATTTGGGATGACTTTTTAATTAGAATATAAAGGTTTTTTCCTCTAATTTTCAAAGCAGTTGATAAAGTATGCCTTCTCATGTCTATTATCACTTCTGCCCCATGGCTCCGAGAGCTGCTACGAAGAGTTAGAAAGCTCTAAAAAAGACACAGTCCTCTTCAAATTGAACATAAATGGATTTTTTTCTAGTAGCTAATAGGACTCAAAGACACCCAACAAACAAAAAAATACAATTCATGTACTTGAAGCAATGGAACTGAGAGAGAATTGTTTGCAACTAATATATCAAATACATTAACTATTTTATGCACGCAAACTTTCAGTTCAGAGGAGATTACCACAGCACAAGGGTTGGCAGTGAGCACAGAAAGATTAAGTGGGGACACAGAAACAAGAAAACGAATCAAGGATTTATATAGATATAGAAAATAGTGCCTTAAAAAAAAATCTCTCTTAGCAGCTGCCGGCTAAATGTTCCATCAATACTCTAGATGGAAGAATTAAGAGTAAACCTCGGGACTACACAGTGGTTATATAGCTATGGGTTAACTGCAGTAAAAGAATTTTCATATCTGCTTAAATCAACTGTTTAGAAAATTTTAAATAACTTAGTCTATAGAGTCTTTTACCTCAATTGATTTTTTTCTGTTTGTACCAAAACCCAACTGTGACATTTTTGGTACTGTGGTACAGATTCAGAATATTCAGAGTAAAAAAATTTACATTACAGATGCTGAGGAACAAATCATATTCCAGGACCGATATACATGTTCTACCAAACCTTCTAATTCAGCAATGTTTCAACACGTCTTTAATGGTCTTCATCGAACAATATCACCAAAAGCAGTTCCTTTAGAGTTGGAGAAATGAAGTACATTATTCTCTAGGATATACGTGATCAATAGCTTGATAAATAAAATCACCCTGAAAACAAATAGAAATCATACATGTGGCCCTCAGTGTGGTACTTGGCAGTCATCCTGGTGTTGGGAATAGAGGTGGGCTCTGGCCGCCATCTGCCTATGGGCATGGGACATGGTTAGAGGGCCTCCTGCCTGGCCTTCCTTGGGCCAAAGTTGGGGCCCAGAAGAGAGTGGTATTCAGAAACTGGGTCACTCATTTAGAAAAAAAAAAGCAAGTGTTAACCAAGACTGGAAGTAGCATGATATTGGAATGATCTAGAAAAGTCTGGATTTTTTGAAGTAAATTCTTCATGTTTCATATTGTTAATATCCTGAAAATCTGTTATATGTTGAAAGACTTATTACTATTTTCAGATTATTTCAATAAACAGACTTGTACATATACAGATATATATATACAGGTACACACATACATACATAAAGATAGAAAACAGATACAGAACTAATGAAATCTGACAAGTATTTTGTGAAAATAAGTTACTATTAAATAAACTATCACTTTGTGCTTGTAGTGGGCAGACGACTCAGAAATGGGATAGAAGCCAAGAGAAAAGAACATAAAAGTAATAGCTGAAGGAAAAAATGATGTTCTAGGAAAAGTATTTAAAATTAGTAGCAATCTGGAGTTGGAGGCCGGAGCACAGATGGCTGCTCTGAGCTGCGTTCATAAGGAAAGAATCTGGTGAAGAGACACATCTGAAGGTAGAGCCTACAGGAAGAAATGTCTCCTTCAGGGTGCTGCCCTACCTCCCCTTCTCACACACAGGAAGGAGTTATATTTAACTCCTTTCTGGAAAAAAAAAAAAAAAACAAAAAAACAAAACAAAAAAAAAACCTACAACTTTCCCAAGAGAGTTAATGGCTCTTGTTCAACATTTTTAAGAATTTGGGTCACGTGTCTGGATTGTAATTATTTATTTCTCTTTCTCCAAACGAGAATGTGAGCTTTCTCAGGCTTAGAACAGTATTTTACTCATCATGGTATTTGTCAAGCCTTATTGCAGGACTTCTAGTAATAACTTGGATCTTTCCTATTTTTTTTGCTCAGAAAGACATACATTTATTGTCTTTTCCTCAGTATTTATTTAGGATTATATTCTTTTTTTCTCAGATTTATTCCAACTATTTTAGGCTATATATGAATCATGTAGTATAAACATGTTCAAGGGTCCTTTACTCCTGAGCTCCCCCCAACAGGTGGAAGAACCCAGGCTCTACCTCCAAATTTTTTTCCATTATATCCAGGTGCATTTACTGGTTCCTTGTTACAAGCTCTCTCCATAAATTGGAAATGACATACTCATGCATCCGGAAATGGTTATCACGGTCTCTATCATCTCTTGGCCTTCTAAACCTTCCAACTTCTAGTTCTGAGGTGATGCAAAATAAAACAGTATGCCAGAGTCATTGTTAAACCTTCATGACACCAGAGTAAAGTTAGAATAGTGCCACTGTCCCAATAATTGGAATGATATCATATTAAATGGGCAGGTTGTTATGGGCAACTCTGTCATTGAATCAAAAATGTTACTAAAGGTTAGAATTTAGAAAGGGAGGCTAATAATAGCTGTTAATCTAACAAAATGAAAGATGAATATATATGCTGTGTATTTTTGTGTACAGCATGTGTGTCGTCACACACATACGTATTTGTATAAAGTTTTTTGGTGGGTACATACACACATGCACACACACATCATGCATATTTGTATAAACAATCACAAACAGTGCTAACTAGTTAGCATTAACTTAGCTAGTGGTTTTCTTCCCTAAGGAAAGCAATACCATGCTGGAGGAAAGAAAGGACTAGCCGAAGTCTACTATACGCAATGCACAGTGTTAAGTCACGACTTGAAAGGACAGAAATAAGTCTAAGGCAGGGTAAAAATAAGGGAAATGGGATAAGACAAAGGAAGGTTCTCTCTATAACAACAGTGTGCAAAAAAGCCAAAAGCATAGGCAGTGCTTGGACTAGTGGAAGAAATTTTTTTTTTTTTAATTCTGTATTCTTGACTCACAGATGGAAGGTAGGGTGAAGAGAAAGTGGTGAGAGGCTGTGGAGGCCCCCAACTGTTGATGCTGGACTGCTTCCATCTTTTGGACACTGTGGCTTCCTCAGAGGTGGTGAAGGAGGAAACCCACTAAAGAGCAGGAATGGAAAGCAGTCGAGTCCTGCAAACCCCAGACGCCTCAGATGTGGCGCTGGCAGGCTGCCATCTGTGGGCCCCGTGGTTATGGCACTGGAGTGCCAGTCTTCATCTAAGAGCAAGCTCAGAAAGCTCATCTGGTGAGGCTATGACAGGGTGGCCATGACATTCAGATGGCAACATCCTGAGGTTTCACCCATGGGCATTAAATAAGGAGGGAAAAGTTCTTCCTCCCGTCTGTTTACCAAATTTTTTTATACTCAAAATAACCAGTCTTGTCATCCTCAGAGCTAATGACTTAAGGCAGTGATAAACAAAGTGTCTGTTTGAAATTCAGAGTTTAGTCTCAATGGCTAGGGGGCAACCTTATTTAGCAGCACAAATTATGTCTAAATATGGAAAAAGACAGGTGGTCAGGGTAGAAAATTATACTGAAAGATCTTTTTCCTTGGGCTGACAGAGCCGCTCTTCACGAGTGAGAGAGAACTGGCCACTAATCAGAAAACGGTTGTTCCAAGAGACGACAGGCACTCCGGAACTCTCTTTACAGCCACAGAACATGGTCCAGAGTTCACTCCGTCAAGTTCTATTTTGAGTGTTTTGTTACTTCACATCCACAGATGTTCTAATAAAATAAAAATTTTTAACCTAAGTATAAACCTTGATGCTGGTTTGACGATACTTGGTCCCATAGCGCAGGCAGCCCTAATAACTTTCCACAGCCAACATTTCTTATCAGAAGAACATAGGACACATCACCTCAACTCCCTAAGTCCTTTTTGTCCCATCTATAATGTGTGGATGTGACGATGCCAGCCACTGACGGCTGTTAGAAGACTTTGACGAGAACATGCAAAGGGAAGAATAATATGTAATTTATGGGGGAGAAGTTTATTCTGATAAAAGCATTTGGAATGCCTAGCGAATAATGACATTAACTACCAAACCGTTATATGGACCTGGAGAAGAAGAAAAGTGAAAGATCATCTTGATTCTAGCATTAAGCAGATGTAACATGCAACCCAAGATAAGTATGATTTAGTAACATCTGGTGTTGTGTGTACTGTTGGTGATAAAACTCTCAAGAAGGCGATGGTGACATATTCTATAGAGTACGAGATCGAAGCCTCATGTCTATTTTAGAGATTAAAAAAACATGAGCTCTCAGACCTCAATTTATATCTGAGGTTATGTTGTCACAGAAAGGTCTTAGGTTATGACTGGTTGGGTTGCCTCAAATAGAGACTCAGTACAACTGAAAAAGAAGCGGGGTGGGGGTGGAGGGACTAGTGAGGATATGTGTTGAAATCAGAGGTGGGGTTCATGGAATATGTTCACTCTCTTTGTTACAAGTAAGGTAGAACACTAAACCGAGGGAAGAAGAATAAAGGCCAGAGTTCAGAGGAAATTCAACTCCCAGGGAAAAACCAGAAAGCAAATTACCATCGAAGACACAGCTCTGAGTGCTCCTAGAGTTAGGACCCACTCACCTGGCCCACAAAAGACAAAGAGAGCTCATTTGGGAATCGGTATGCCTTAAACCATACTCAGCAGTAAAAATTATTAGCTAGATGGAAAACTCTCTTGATGCACATCAAATAGTGTAAGATATTTTTCAGATAGCTCTAACCCACTATCTCATGGTCCTGCTTTATCAGAGTCTTTGCTCCTGCTGCATCCATATTTCATCAGCAGATGAACGGCGCCTCCATAACAGCTCCAGAAAGGCTCCATGCAAGCCCACTGCCCCCAGCAGATTCTCCTCTCCACTGCCTAAACCCAAAGGAGTGCGGGTCTGTTACACATCTTGGCAGTTCTGCTGCCCCTGGAATCGGAGCCTGTGAGACAGCAGTAAAGTGTCCCCCAACCACTTTAGGATGTCCAACTCCCAGTGGCATTTTAAGTCCAGGAGTCTGTATCTGTTGTCAATTTTCCATTTTTTTCAAATTTTGATTTAATTTTATTTTAGAGTGAGAGAACAAGAGAGAGAAAGCAAGCACAAGTAGGGGAGAGGCAGAAGGAGAGAGAGAACGAGCAAGAGAATCTTAAGCTGGCTTCAAACTCGAATCTGAGCCTGATACAGGGCTCAGTTCCATGACCCTGGGATCATGACCTGAGCCAAAGTCAAGAGTCGGACACTCAACCAACTAAGCCAGCCAGGCACCCCAGCAATTTATTCCTTCACAGAACACTTATTAGGTCTATGTCCCACACCTAATAAACAACGAGGGACACAGATACTGACTTCATGCTCATTACAGTCACCTGGCTTACACAGATAGACTGGGGAGATTGTTAGAAAGTCAACGTCTACAAATACCCACCTAGAGACTCTGTGAGTTCAATATGAAGTGCATAGCCATTTACCACCTCTATCAATTAAATGGGAGAGCCTGGCCACAACAAAAGACACAGGCTTCTAGAGGTCCCAAGATGTGCCCAAGGTCACACAACTTTGATGGCGAGGCTGTCTGGAGCAGATCCCAGATGAGACACTACACTGCTACACCTGTGGTTTTCAAATGTTTGTTTCTTTTCACCTGCATAGTAAAACTCTTCCCTTAAATTACATGTTACTGTAAATCCCAATATAAAAATAGATGAAAGCAAAAGTTCTCCATTAGCATTAGGCCAAGAGTATGCTAGGTGCCTGTCCTTACCCCTTTAGTGGTCACCATGTCTCTCAGTGGCAGAATCCCCAGGCTCTTGGGGACAAGGTTCTGCAGTATTTATCATATAAAAACCAACTTGGATGAAAGATGTAAAAGAGAAAACAAAATATGCACTTGGTTCTTGTTATGAGCTGAATGTTTCCCCACCCTTTCGGTCTCCATTCATAGGTTGAAGACCTCTAATTTTCAATACGATGGTGCTTGGAGGTGGAGCCTTTGTGAGGTAATCAGGTTTAGATGAAGTCATAAGGATAGAGGCCCTGAGGGTTTGCGATGTAATTCATGTCCTTATGAGAAGAAAAAGAGACCAGAATCCTCTCTCTTTCTGCTGTGAGGTTAGAACAAGAAGTCACCTGTCTGCAAACCAGTAAGAGGGCCTCACCAGACACCTGCCAACACTTGGATCTTGGACTTCCCAGCCTCCAGGACTGTGAGAAATAAATGGTGGTTGTTTGAAGCACCCAGTCTTTGGGATTTTATTATAGCAGACTGAACTAAGGCAGTGGTATTGTTTTTGGATGCAGCTACATATGAGACTGAAAAAAGGAAGGATCACACTAAACAGAGGAAAGAAAAGGCATTCACTACATGCTATGATAACTTGCATAATTGGCATGCCAAGGCGGCTCAGTCAGTTGAGTGTTCGACTCTTGATTTTGACTCCGGTCATGATCTCAGGGTTTGTGGGATCAAGCCTCATAATGGACTCTGTGCAGACAACGCAGAGCCTTCTTAGGTTTCTCTCTATCCCTCTCTGTCCCTGACCCATTAACACACTCTCTTTTTCTCAAAATAAACAAACCTAAACAATAAAAAACATGCACAGTCATTTTTTCTCCAAAGCAAATTTTGTAAAGGGATTTTAAGTCTTTTCAAAAGAGTTCTCTCCTTTGCATACTGACCATCTTGTGACCAACTACTATATTAATATAGCAGAAAACTTAGACGACCCAAGTTAAATTTGAAATCATAACTATACACTCTTGGGACAAAACAAACAAAAACAAAGCAAAACAAAACAAAAAACAAACAAAACAAAGTGAAACACCAAACAAATTGATGCAACAGAGTAAGTAAAACAGGAAAACAAAGAGTTGTTTTTTAAAATCTTTAGGTAGGGGTGCCTGGGTGGCTCAGTTGGTTAAGCGTCTGACTCCAGCTCAGGTCATTAACTCGCAGTTTGTGAGTTCGAGCCCCACGCTGGGCTCTGTGCTGCCAGCTCAGAGCCTTGAGTCTCCTTCAGATTCTGTGTCTCTGCCCCTCTCATGCTCATGCTGTCTCTCTCTGTCTCTCAATTATAAGTAAAAACGTTAAAAAATTTTTAAAATTTAAAATCTTTAGTTAAAGTTCTAGTCAAAAAGGGAGATTTCAAAGAGTGGTCCTCATTTGTTTTAAACTTAAAGAGATTTTTTGATGTCTGTAATTAATACATTTAGCTCTTTTGTATAAGAACTTAAATCAAGTGTTTGAATAAATGTTATAGACAGTATAATTTTATATTGGACATTGCTTGTTAAAAGACAGGTCGACTTTCATTTTTAAAAAAATTCTTTACACATAATAAGTATATCCAAACATCCCCTTGCTCTTGTAATAGAGTTCTTCATGAATCCTATTTTTCTCCTTTAAAAGGAAAGAATGTTCTATTTTGAATCTTTCATTATTTTGTATTCCGCAGGTTTTCCAATAAGATTTTTTAAATTCCAAATATAAACATTGATGCTGATTTTGTAAGATTTATTACACAGTGTGGGTGGCCCCGAACAACTTCCCAAGCCAATATAGGTTATCAGAAGAACTATTTATTATCTCTCTCAAAGATTTTTAAAAAGGTAAAGATACTTTAGTTTGATAGATGTACCTGAATCAATATTAGTATCTCTATATCTCCACTGTGAAGAACACGCCCATTAGTCTTATCACAGACAGAACACCCAGTACCAGTATATGATAATATTTAAAATCACCTAGGAAGGCAGTTTTGAAATTGTGGCTATACCTTTTACTGAGAAACTTTTGATGGGAAATGGAACTCTTAAAAAAAATATATTTGAGGGGCACCTGGGTGGCTCAGTTGGTTAAGTGTCCGACTTCAGCTCAGGTCATGATCTCACGGTTCATGATACTAATTCTGATACTTCTTCCTCTGCGAAATTTTCTTAAGTGCATATGTCAGTCTTCTACCTCCTATCTCTTGATGGCTTCTGTTGCTTTTGGGGTACAATTCCATCTCCACACCACGGCATATGAGGTTCTTTGTGATATGGCTCTAGCCTCATTTATGAATACATTTTTACAGATAATTAATAATAATTTATAATGTACCAGGCAGTGGGCCAAAATGATAAATCAGAAAGGCAAGGCCTCTATCATTGTGGAACGTGCATTCTTTTCTTTTTTAAAGATTTATTTTTAAGTAATCTCTACATCCAACTTTGGGCCCAAACCCAAAACGCTGAGATTGAGTCGTATACTGTACCAACAAAGCCAGCCAGACGTCCGTGGAACTTGCATTCTAATGGGAAAGATAGATGATAATAAACAAATACATTGAGAAGATAATTTCAGTGACATGAAGAAAATAAAGCAGGAGTATATAACAGAATTGAAGGGAGGGGGTGGATCAAGAAACACATCTTTAAGAAAAGGATGTTTCAACAGAGCCTGAATGATATTATCCAAGTTTGAACCCAAGGGAAAAGTATTACAAGGAGGAATAGCAAATGTCAAAGGCAGGAATGAGCTAGATAAAACATATGGTTGCAGACAAGCTCAGGCAAATAGTCAGGGCTAGGTCAAGCAGGGTCTTGCTGGCTAGGCTATGTGACATTTGGATTTTCTTCTTAGTGTGTTAGGAAGCTACAGAATGGTTTTATGAAGAGGAAATCATGCTCTGACATATTTTTACATGATTATTTTGGCTGTGGTGAGAAGAATGGATTTTAATGTTATAAAAATAGAAGCTGGGAGAGGAAACCAGTGGAGTGGTAATTTCATCTCCAGCCACTCCTACGTATCTTCTCTCTTCCCTGGATGTGACTTCTTAGAATTGTTTTTCCACTGACTAACGCAGAGGAGCTGGAAATGGAATTCTGTTTTATGGGTAAAGATGATATTTTGAGCAGTGATATTTTAGTGATGTGGAAGTGAAAAGAGATAAATGTTTTTAAAATGAAGCAATATCAGTTGTGTTAAGTGTAGCATTCATTAATTCATTTCTCTCATTCATCCGCAAAACATTAGTTGAAAGTTAATACGTATCAGGCAAAATGCTAATTTCTGGGATTAGAGGGGTGGCAAAAATAATAGCTAAATAATACTAATAGTAGCTAAAATATATAGGACTTTTACTAGCTATTAAACTTTTCACATACTCTATACATACAGCAACTCATTTTTTCTCACAACAGAACTATGGACTGTAGTATTATTTGCCGTTTTATATTTTTTTTAATTTTTAATGTTTATTTATTTTTTAGAGACAGAGGCAAACAGAGCATGAGTTGGGGAGGGGCAGAGAGAAAGGGAGACACAGAACCTGAGGCAGGCTTCAGGCTCTGAGCTATCAGCACAGAGCTTGATGTGGGGCTCAAACCCACAAACTGGGAGATCATGACCTGAGCTGAAGTCAGATGCTTAACTGACTGAGCCACCCAGGCGCCCCTATTATTTGCCATTTTATAACTGAGGCAGCAAAACAGGGAGGTTAGAAACTTCCTCACGTTCATTCAGCTACTACATATATAGGGTTGGGAACGTAGGGAGTCTAGCTCCGGAGCCTACACTCCTATCATCTACTCCATAATGCCTCTTTGAAAAAGAAAATAGACATAGTACTTATTTTCATGGAACCTACTATCTGGTTCATTAAGATAAAAGTTAAGATTATGAGGAAACATGGTGATGGCTAATGGTCATAGCCAAAGGTCATGGCTATTGCAAGAGTACGTTTCATGATAACCTGAGATATTGACATTCCCTTAATAATTTCGATGAGTTAAGAAAGAAAAGATATTAGGACATATAAGCAATGGGTTTGGCCATTTATTTGAGGAACTGGCCAATTAAAGGAAGAATATAAAAAATAGGAGCAAGAGTTGGAAAGAATTTTTCCATACAAATGGAAGGCTCTGAATAAATCTGGAGGTAGAGCAAAAGTGTCATTTGGAAAGTAAGAACAAAGAGTTTAAAAACAGGAAGCAATACTATGTACAGAAGTCACTCCAGGTAGGCATGGTCTAACTTCAGCTAAAGGAATTATACATAGGATAGGACAGAAAAGTTTGTCAAGTAGGATTGAAGCAAAAAGGAAGAGGGGTGACCAGAAATAAAATAAAGTAAAAATTAAAGAGAATAAGTAATTCACATTATATGGCCAATATGTAATAGAAACATCTTAGATGTTAATAGGTGTTTCTATTAATATGGCCATATAATGGGACATGATAACGTAACAAAGATCGTTAAATGGTATTGAATCTCCAAATAGGTACAACATCCTATGTGCCTTTCTGAATCAATACTGGAGGATAATATCAGAACTATATAATTTGTCACCTGACAAAGAAATATTCATATTTATATTAAGTAGTTTGTATATAAAATATAGAGCACACCATCAGACGTTCAGCTATTTTCATTTTGTTTTGAGATTGTCTTTATAAAACACCACAACTTAAAAACCCTTTCAGCCATTCTCAAATAGAGTCAATCTAGTCGAGAGGTCTAATAATTTCAATCAACATCAGACGTAAGTGAGAGAACAGCGGTGTTTCAGATGGGATTATTCTGGTATGGAAGCACACTTGCTAGTCACCTCAGACTTTGGGTAACCCAATATTTTCCATGTGGCTAACACACAGACACATGTATAGCCACTTATATCTGAATATACATAGCTCAGAGCTGATTGTGAAGTTATGAATGGATGGACGAATATAGACACAATCAGAGAAAAGAGAGAGAGCAAGAGAGAGAACTACCAGAACTACTGCATGAACCAGTGTAATTGGTGAGATGTGCACCAATGTGCCTGAATGCTTATTACTCCACTGGGATTGGGTGTCACGCATCACCATCAAGAACAGGTGTTGGCATCATTTACAGCTCATTCATCATCAGGCTGCAGCAGTGTTAACATATGCCTCTTTACTGCTAATCGTGTTTGCTTTTACAATCAACGTTGATCTGCCCTTCATCATGCCAAAGAGATAAATGTTAGCTGAGAAAAAACAAACCTGGAGCATCATACTATTTACTTACCCAGGTTCATGCTATCCCTCCCCCATCCCCCTAGGACATTGCCATGCCTGAGACCTGTAGAATCTCAAAGATTTCAAATTCAAGATTTTGAGACAAGTAAGAGTATAGAGAAAGCATTTTTTAAGAATTATACTTGACAGGAACTTATTGGAGAACTCCTGGTTAAACCCCTAAATTCTAAAATTGATTGTATGTCACCGATTTAACTATAGATCACTGGATCAATGGCACTCCATTTAACAGAGACTGTTTAGAGATTAGGATTTAAAGACAATTAAATCTGAATTACGGACAGCCGGTCTTGCTATTCAATTACTAAAGTATATGATCAGAATAAAATGTTTAGCATTTTAGTAAAACCAAGAGGCATATAATCAGATCTATACAGCAATATGTTACACATATTTATTGATTAGGTTCTGTCAGATTTAATGAAAAGAGTCAAATGCAGACTTTCCCCCTTCTCGTATAGCTGTTTTCATTAAGCTTATCATTTCAGTTCAGCTTAAAAAACTAGAATCTGTTAATTAAGCAGTTCATTCAGGATCCCTAATTTGCAATTTGCATACCAACTGTTAGTTCTTAAATAGATTTTCTACAATGTTTGAGAAAGTTTCTCCTGAAATGTTAATCTCATTTTTTTCTCATGTCAACAAAAGTTTTGCTAAGTAAATTTCAATGTAAGCTCATTGCAAATTTAATAATTTCTATATTGGGAGCAAAAAATTGAAAAACCAAGTAAATTTTAGCAGTAAAACCAAGTAAATTTCAGCTGTAAAACCAAGTAAATTTTAGCAGCTAGATAATTTGTTATTGTTGTTTCAGGGTTTGTTTTTGTCTTTGTTTTGGTATGTATGTATGTGCTATACGAGGACTTGCTTGTGCCTGCATCTCCCTTCTCGTATAGTTTTTTGCCAAGTCTTTCTCATTGTGTTATTTTTTCTTTCTGGTTCTGGCTTGGATTCCCCTTTCTGTGGCTTTCGCATTTGACTTTCAGGTCTCTGATTGTAGCCAATTTGGTATCTGTTACTCTTTTTGTCTTCCTGTGCACTGGTATAATTTGTTCTTAAGATAGAGCCCTGTTTATTTGATGAAGTTCTAGTGTCTTACACTTTCCCTCTTCTGTTAAATTCTTCTCAGTGATTTCTTTCTTTGTAGTCTAATTTTAGGACAATCTTCTTTCTTCAATATGATTATTTTTAGTTTATGTACTTTACTCTCTAAAATCTTGAATCTTGTCATTATGTCCGTAAGATTTTATGAATATTAATACTATTTTTCACTTTCACTCAAACAGTATATAAGTCATTTAAGCAGAGTATTTGTCTTAGGTTATTCAATCACTTATTATAAAGAGTCAAATTTTACTACGGGGTTGAACTGTCAGGCAGTTTGAAGTAGTGAATAAGGACACAGGCTTTAGAGTTAGATTTTTCAGGTTCAAATTTTGGCTCTTCTATTAGTAGTACCAAAAGATAAACTGAGGCATATTAAACATTTTATGTTTATTTGGGTAAAAATTGATTCAATTGAGCCAGGCAGCATCAAACAGGATTCGGTTTAGGAACACTGCACTGTCATTAGTGAGGGAAAGACTTTTATAGAGAAGGTGCAGAAGCAAAGAAGGAAATTATATTTCAGCTACAGTTCAAGCATTCCCTTAGTTGAAAGAACCTAGTTGTGATTGGTTATTCTTGGGTTTTGATTTCTTAACCTTGGGTAATTCCAGGCTTAGGTCTTAGTTTGCTTACACAGACTACTAAGGCTTTAAAACCACCTCTTGGCCTCCTTGTTTCATTCATTGGCATTAGTTATGTATTCTCGGGCATATTACTTGATCTCCCTGATTCTTAAATTTCCTTAACTGCAGATGGAAGTGATGCAGTTGTGAAGATATAGTTAAAATACGTAAAACATTTAAAATAGTGCCTGGAACATTTTAAGTTTATTTTTGAAAGCATTTACTTAGGTTTGAGGTTTCTGATGTATCATTATTATTTAACTATTATTATTATTTATTATTATTTCAAAGATGAAACACTTGTCTTTATATAACATGTGTGTGCGTGTGTGCGTGCATGCGCATGCGCTACTCACGGTATGTTGAAGGTTACCATTTAGGAATCTAAAATGATCTCTTAAGTTCCAAGAGTGGTTTCTGTCCATAACCCAACACTTCCCCTCATTTCTGCCTGTATGCCCTCTACTTGCAGTCCCAGAGAACTGACTTATGCTCAGTAAGATTATTTATGCTAACAGAGATGAGAAGCATAAAGAGTGGGTAGTAGACCCCATACATCATGTCTCTGAACCCTTAACAGTCCTTCACAGGACTAACTGAGAGACTTCCGGCATCCAGAAAAGAAAACTGCCTATCAGGAGCAATGTGGACCAGAAGAGTTAATGCTGGTGTATCGACAAGCACCTGTTCATTCACACTTCCCATGCATTCAGATACCACAAAATTCAGGCTGACTAAGGCATATGTAACTCTTATTCAGCCCGTTTTTTTTTTCTATGAGACTTCCAGTTCTAGAATATATGAACACATATCATAATTCTTTACATAAGTGTTAAAAGACTGCTATAATTGATAACTACCTATATCCCTGCAGCACAATCATACCACATTAAACTTGAATAATGCACTTTCTGTGCTTCATACTGTTTCTGATTACTACAGGAGAAAAGTTATATTTAAATGAAATGAAAAAATAAGCCATGTCACTAAGCTGAGAGCGAGGCATTCTCTCCCACAGATCTTTAAATAAAACTTCTCGCCTTTAGCAATCTTAATACAAATCACACAACAGGATAATAACATTGGTCCCTTCGCTTTGCGTCTACTGCAAAAAATTTAATAACTAAAAAATAATTTTAGCTCCTAGATGATACTGCAAATTCATTTATTCACAAGACTATAATCTCCCATAGAGTAGGGAACCATGCCCAGTCAGCCTCATAATCTAGATTGATACATATTCTGTAAGTATTTACTGACAAGTGAATGAGAAAACAAAAGCATACAGGTCCTCGGAAAGATCTCAATGGTTACTAACTTCTTATTAAGGACTAGATATTACCACAGTAATGTCTACTATCATGCTCCATATTTTAATTTTGTATTTGCTTTTCTTGTTGCGTCCAACTTTGCCTTTATGAACCCCATTTCATATCTTCCCATGATTCTATGATTCACAAAGTGTATATCTATGGGGTATGGATTTGGCTTGTTAGAAGAAATCTGGTATAAAAATGCTCATCCGTACATTTAAGATTTGTGAACTTACTGGCATTGAGTCAATGGAAGTTTTACTCTATAAAATGTCTGGAAGCCCGCCCATGCCTTTCAACCGAAATGTGTTTGATATTACTGCTTTCCTAGTTCCTTGCTGAGAGTCTCCATATTTCATTGTAGGCTGGAGAAAGAGGTCTGAGTATTCCGAGAGTGACATAACATCTTGGTAGAAAGTAAGATTTGAAGTAAGAAACAGAGTCACTTCTCAGGTCAGTGTTTTCCACTCAATAAAGTTGATATTGTTGACAATAGCCTTTAGGCATTGAATCATTGTGCTAAAAATAGCTGTAACTTTTTTTCTCATTTTCATTTTCTTCCTTTTTTAAAAATACAAATAGTTTATAAAATAATAGTTTAATTTTTTCCTTTATGTGACATAATATTCTCTCTTTCAGATGTTTTGTATTTAGAATTTTATTACCCATTTCAACATGCTTCCCTCTTGGCTCGAAGTCACAGCTTTATGGAAAGAGCTAATCCATACAATATAAGTAATAGGGAATAGAGATAGAATTATTGACTTAGTTTAAAATCTATGCCATCTTTGATTTTCACTGCAAATTTGTACAAATGTGGTGGCACAGTTTTTCCAAAGATGGAGGAAAGGGAGGGTTGTGAATACTTATATTTATAGTGTACATTATACATTTGTATTTTAGCTATCAAAGACTATCATGAGTGATGTCACATCTCAACAAGGCAAAAGCAACACGATTAAAAAGGAGAGATTTGACTTTGTTAAAAAAAAATGGGATTACATTTTCCAGAACTTTTTTAGTCTGTCCTTCATGAATATGAATTCTATATGGATAGCACACATAAAACCTTAAAATCTCTCCTAACCAACAAATATCATAAATATCATAAACAATGCCTTCCAAATCTCATATAAACACCAATAGGCAACGGAAAGCAAAGTAACAGGCATAAAATGATATAATACAGTACTGTGTCACGTACAACGTTATAGATAGTTTGATTTGGGAGATACAAGGTTAACAAGTATCACAAAAGACTTAAGGAAAACGAAAAAGTAAGGTTGATTTAGAAGAGTTAAGCAAGATTTCAAAGATAAGGAAGATACCAGAAAAAAAAAAAACCCAGTAAAGTGAAAATAAGCACAAGATAATAAAGAATGTAAATAAGACAATAAAATAATAGATTACTTTTGAAATTTCTCAGGGGTCTATGTTCTCATCTTATTTTATCTTATCTCCAAAGGCAAAAAATTATCTTTGAACACCTAACTGTCAACCTATTAAGTAGTAGAAAAGAAATATTGTATCTTAAAAAAAATCTTTTATGTATATAGTAGTTTTGAAATTGAAAGACCTACAAGTATCTTAGAGAAATTTTCCCTTGCAAATATTCAAATAAGTTTGGTCTGTTAGTAATTAAATTGCTTGCATAATTTATCTTCTCATTTATCTTCATCATGGGAAAATATCCAAGGATGAATATTTTCTTTAAATACTTTTTTCTCACTTTGTTTCAATAAAATATGATTTATTTATTTTTATTTTTAATGTTTATTTATTATTGAGAGACAGAGCATGAGCACAGAATCTGAAGCAGGCTCCAAGCTCTTGAGCTGTCAGTGCAGAGCCCAACACAGGGCTTGAACTCACAAACCGCAAGATCATGACCTGAGTCAAAGTCAGATGCTTAACCGACTAAGCCACCTAGGTGCCCCAATAAAATGCAATTTATTAAAGTAAACCTTAGTGGCCAGAAAAAAGTTAATTTGGTCGCAGTTAGTGGGATGTTGCTTGGTCCAAGGGAATATATATATATATTCACATATATATATATATATACACACACATATATATATACATACACACACACATATATACATATATATTACATATATAACACATATATTACATACATGACACATATTTTGTTATATATATTATATATGTCTATATATATACTCACATATATTTTATGTATTATATATCTCACACACACACACACACACACACACACACACACACATATACTTATGTTGGGTGTGATGAGAAAATAGAGGTCCATGAGACAATCTTTGGTACATACCCAAGCACACTTCAAGGGAAAAGAAGAAGAGGGGAAAGTTTCAGAAGGGGAGAGAAGGTGAAGAGGAAGAGGGAAGGAAAAGTAGAAAGCAAACCCAAAACTGTTTTTCAACTAGCCATTTTTGTCAGGTCCCATTTCCTCATTATGTGCTTAGAATACTTGGAAGCGAATAAAATCAATTACTTACAACTTTCATCTGTAGCCTCTTAGGTATTAAAGGTTACTACCTAAGGAGATTCTATTTGGCATGGCAAATAAACCATTTAAAAAATGACTTTCAATAAAATATACGTTTAAAAAGTTAAAAATTTCTTGGAACACAAAATATAGAGATTTAGAACTATTACTGTTAAAAATTTTTGCTTTTTCATACTTTTAATTACAAAACTATCTCTTCATTTTCTCAAATGTTAATAGGCATATTCAATGTTAAAATAGAAATATTAAATTAAACTTTGGAAATTCCCACTCACTTTAGGAAACACCTCAAAAGTCTTCTTTCTCATGTATTGCTTGATTCTACTATTGGGGTTTAAAAATTATTTATGGTGAATTGCAGACTTCATTTTGTCCTTCTACTATTATTACGTTACAATATCTGATGTCTCTGCAATTAAGAATCACAATTTCTTTGATGCTGCTGTTAAACTCTTTTCCCAAAGCTTTTGTTTGGATAGGATGGAAGAACAAAATTGAAATTAATCTCAGGAAAAAAGTTAAAAGCAAAAACCAGGGTAGAGCCAAAAATAACGTAAGCGGGTCCTCCTGCATTCAATCTTCCTTAAGTGTTCTGCCAGTGCACTCTCAATGTGTATATTCAATTACAATCAAGGGGCTGTAAATTATGTGACACATTTTGAGTGGTCTAATGTCCACCAGGGAAATGAGATGGATGCTGCAATGATTTCCATTTGCTCACTGACTTTGAACTCACACTACCAATGGATCTCACTTGACTGAATTTTCTGCTTGAAAGATTTGAATGCATATGTCATAAGTAAAAAAAAAGATACTATCTCTAAGTATATAAAATTTTTTCATATGCCTTTTTGGTTTGGTGAATGAGAGTTTCGCTATATTCCTAATACTTTAGTTATGACCAGTTAATGGTTTCACGACTCTTGTATTTTTCTGCAGAAAGCTTGCAAAGGCTTCTCCCGCCCTCTCTCTCTGCACAAGGAGTACATTCAGGGCTTTTGGGAATTGTATTGTGGAAAGCCTTGAAGCGGAGGAAGGTAAAGAAGAGCTGCCAATCAGGCCCAAGGGTTTTGTTCGTTCCAAAGATAATGTAAAAGGCAACCATCAGCCTTGCTGATGAGGCTTCTGATTTGTCTCTTAGAAGACTATTAGGACCCAGCTGTTTGATTACCTCTTCCATCCAGAGACTACGGGGAACGTTTCTTCAGCTACCAGTTGGTACGAAACATTACTTTGGTTTAAATTTGACAATCCATGAGTCACATGCCCACACTTCGGGGACACACAAGCTTTGAGTCTCGAGATGTAGCACAGACTTTAAATTCTATTTTATGTGTATATTCAATGCCTGCTTTGAGCTAAATGGAGAGCTTTTGTGGGAGACATTCTAATTTCTTTGTTTTATATGCCAATAATTTTTTAAACAAAATAACCATTTCCCCAAATGATTATAAAAGAACTGAAATGAAGCTGAATGATTATGAAGTTCAACACTATCATTTTATAATTGAGGGCATTCAGAGTTGTGAATTGATTCACTCAAAGTTGCATTATGTTATGCTGTTTCAATGCCAGATTTACCCTGATAAATTGGTTGTTTCTACCTTCCTATCCAGTAACCTATTCATCAGCAGCATTAAGAGTAGTCAAGACTATCTCAAGAGTATATCTGTGTGTTTGGGGGGATTATTAAATTATTCCTACCTGAAATTCAAGGTATTATTTGAATGAATTTACTTTTTTTCCTCAAAGTAGTCATAAAACAAGTTGCCAGAATGCTCAAGATTAGGACCCGACATAAATTTAATCAATCTGAACAAGAATTTTACACTCTTTCATTGAAGATGCGGGAAAAGCTGATTTTGCAAGTTGTGTTAGGAGAGTTTTTAATTTGTAAAATAGTGATATTTTATATTCAACACACAGCATTACAATCATTAACTATTATTAATGATAAAATCCTCCTTTAGTCTATACAACATATAAATAAGGACAGCAGACCCTCCCAGAATCAATCATCCTGGTCTTTTGACATTTCAGTTCAGAGAGTATTCAGACTCTGATAAAATTATGTTGCTATATTAATATCCTCATGTATTTCAATTCATCTGTGCAGTAAAACAGGTCCTTTATTTTTCTGATATTGTATGGCATGTACATACATACATACTACTCCTAGATTTTTCCTTATTTTCCAGATTATGGTTATCTAGTTCTTTTATAGTAGGGGAGAAACAAAACTATCATACACACAAGAAAATTGTTTTTTGGAAATGTGAAGTTATCATTTAAGAGGAGATGGTCGACCATTTTATTTTTGTACGTGAAGATATCTAATTAGATATCTAAACTTATTTATTTTTAGCTTCTATTAAAATGATAGCTGTATACATTGTCATACTTGGATTAAAGGTTAGGCTTGTACTATAACTACCTTCCACTATAAAACTGAGTATAATAATGATAAACATGAACTCTTGCAATTATAGAATTAAGAATGCAAAATAAAGTTTTAAATTAATCTTATGTTTTTAAATGTTGATTTATTTTGAGATGGGGGAGGGAGAGGGCAGCGAGAGAGAGAAAGATCTGAGTCTGACATGGGCTTGATCTCATGACCATGAGATCCTGAGTAGAGCCGAAATCAAGAGTCGAACTCTTAACTGATTGAGCCACCCAGGCGCCCCGTTTAAGTCATAAAATAATTTTAAAGCGGTGTGCTCATTTCTTTATAACAAATACTTCACATTTATATCTTAGTCATTTCAAATTGTTTGAAGAAA
Source organism: Paguma larvata (assembly GCA_030068075.1). NCBI lineage: Eukaryota > Metazoa > Chordata > Mammalia > Carnivora > Viverridae > Paguma > Paguma larvata. The sequence goes on along the minus strand of CM057824.1, from coordinate 126,840,124 downwards.
TGTTTTGCTTAATTTTTTTCAAAATCAAACATTGAAAAAAACTTGTAAGACCTAGGAAATATTGAATACTTTTAAAGTTAGAAATTTCATATATCCTAAATTTCACTTGTCAATTAATATCAAATTTGATCCCCAAAACATACATTTGGATTATAAAAAAATTATCTTCCTAAGTGCATCATTTTGAAGTTCGGGTCTATTTCTTAGTTTAGACTATGTTTAGACTAGAAAGTATAGTTAACTAGAAAAAAAAAGATTATGTAAAAGTTGTGCTCTTAATTAACAGATTAAAATTTTACAGGACATACAAATATGTGTGGTGAAATGAATCTTTCAATTTTTCAAAAATCTTTCATTTTATAAAATGATGGCAGGGAAGATCGTTGGAAATGATCAAATATACTTAGCACTTTGATGTAAAATATATCACAATAACATGCCTTGCAATATTAAACACATCATTAAAGGATTGAATTCTGGGTTCCTTCCAATGTTCTAATTGGCACCGTTCCTGTTTTCTTCATTTATTTCAGACACCTGACAGTTCTCATCCACATCCCTAAGTTCAAGTGTCTGAGATTTAGAATCAACCTAAATTTGAACATTCTTACAATTACCGTTAGTTTATGATGTTAATTAGGTTATTAATTTCTCAATTTTACTTTTCTACATAAAGGTGTGCTGACATATAAGTATTTAAGAAAATCTAAAGGAAAACACCATGTCTTAGGCTTATCTCCAGCTCCCCCACTGGGGGAGAAAATGATGGCAACACGGTTTCCTCAAGGTTACTCATTCATGCAAACATTATGAGCACAACTTCAAACAAATAAAGATATCAAGAATTCTCATCTCTCTGTCAGAGTTTGAGTCTCCGCTTATATTACCTGAGGTTATGGAAGCACAAAGGACTATTTCTTCAACAAACTTAATAGGAAAAAGAGAGAGAATGATGATCCAGAACCTTTCCTTTATTCAAGAAAAACTCTGACATCTTTAAATTCTCAAGACAAGCTTCCAAGATTCCTTAAGATCCATGTCCTAATATTATTTAGTGTCAATTGGATAGAAAAATAACACACTCTTAATTGCGATGTGTCTTTACATTTTTTACATCATCCTTCTTTTTTTTTTAATGTTTATTTATTTATTTGGTGGGGGAGGGACAGAGAGAGAGGGAGACAGAATCCCAAGCAGGCTCTGCTCTGTCAGAGCAGAACCCAATGCAGGGTTTGAACTCACTAACTTGGAGATAATGACCAGAGCTGAAATTAATCATCAAGACACTGAATCCACCAAGCCACCCATGGGCCCCACTCTTCCTTTTTCTAACACTTATCACCTGTAGGTACATACTTCCACAACCAGCCTCAAGGCTGGGAACTCAAGGGACAGTTTCTTGCTTCCTTAAAATCAAAGTCCTCCAAAAACCTCTATACCTTAGTGAGTTTGCCATACCTGGGAGATGACCCCATTGCTGGGATTACCTTTACAGGACAAAGTAACAAGTGAGAGAGCACTAATTTCACTTCAGACAATGACTTTGTGATCTGTATATGATTTGTCTGAGATCTATTATCTAAATCTAGGTAATCTTTTATTTATTTATAAATAAAATATATAAAGTACTAATTGGAGTGTCGTCTTTCATTTGATTTTTATTACATCTCAAATCTTCCACCAAGGGGCGCCTGGGTGATTCCCTCAGTTAAGTGTCCGACCGGCTCAGGTCATGATCTCATGGTTCATGGGTTTAAGCCTCACGTCAGGCTCTGTGCTGACAACTCAGGGCCTGGAGCCTACTTTGGATTCTGTGTCTCCCTCTTTCTCTGCCCTTTCCCTGCTCGTGCTCTGTCTCTCTCTCTCAAATGTAATTAAACATTAAAATTTTTTTTTAAATCTTCCACCAAATCAACCAATCACTGATTCCTCTGCAATAAGAAGCATGTTATCTTCACCTCTAATTGACACATACTTATGCATTAATCACATGGTCTCAAGGTTTAATGTTCTATTCATATTTCACAAATGAATAAACTCAGCACAGTAAAATCCCAATAAAATGAAATACTATAGGAGTAGAGGGACCTGATGCCCAGGCTAAAAATGTAATGTTCACAATTGACTAGCGCCAATGTGTTTTTGAAATAATAGTTATGCAAGTACACAAGAGGAAGATGTTTCTACAGCAGAATTTTCAAGCTTTACAAGAATTCATTCCCTCCTCCTCTATGCAGGGCTCTATTGAATGCATATGGAGTGTCAGGCAAGAAGCTGGCATAAGTTCACTTATAGATACAATCAATAAAATGGTACTAAGCATTTTAAAATTACTTGACAAGGCTATAGGCCAAGTGACAGCCAAGCACAGTTCAAAACATCAAGCTCAATGTTTTGGGGAAAATATTATTAAAACACATGAAGAAACAGACATCTGTGAAATATTTTAAGACACTGCAGTCTGTAACAGCGAGTTATATTAAAATATATATTTATAAGCAAAATTCCTCTGATGTCCTTGAGATGCACATGTAAAAACACATTCCCAATAGATTCCATATGCTGCTCGACACTAATTACATATGTAGTTATATTTACACAAAACTAAATAAGAAGTCTCATTAGCATTAGATTAAATTTATGGGGCCAATCTTAGTCTTCTTTCCTGTTTTCAACTATGTAAGACACTGACACTCTTCAAAGATATTAGATTCATTCACAACATAAAAGAACTCTTAAAATACTACTACTTCCTATCTCAAAACTGAAAATGTTCTCCAAAGTCAGTCACTTGTGGAATGCACATGCTGAACTCTCAAACCAAGTGGCAGTTTTCAACAAGAGACTTTTCAAAAAAGATAGTTTAATAAAAACACACATTTTTGAACTTTGATTTAGTGTAAATGGAATTTAAATTTTGGTTGAACTTTACTGTAGGATAATCAAATGGGAATTTCAAATGAATGGTTACAGGTCACAGCAGTATATAGAAAGGTCTGGTTTATTACAATTATAGTTGATATCATCTATGGCCTTTAAAACACACATCTGTGGGGTGCCTGGGTGGCTCAGTCGGTTGAGGGTCCAACTTCGGCTCAGGTCATGATCTCATGGTCTGTGAGTTCGAGCCCTGCGTCGGGCTCTGTGCTGACAGCTCAGAGCCTGGAGCCTGCTTCGGATTCTGTGTCTCCCTCTCTCTCTCCCCTGTCCCACTCATGCTCTGTCCCTCCCTGTCTCAAAAATAAATAAACATTTAAAAAAATTTTTTTAAACACACATCTGGATACATAGTTTTTAAGTAAGCACTTTCCTGTAATCTTCCATAATTGGTTATTTTATGGATTCTGTGTCTTCTCAATAATAATTTTAAATTTCATGATATAATAGGTTTACCAATGTAAGTTTCCAGAGTAATAAAAGTAGTAATAGTTAAACTTTTACCACTTAAGCAAAATTCATCATCCAACAAAATCTCAAATTGTTTAAATGCTAATTAGAAGCCATTGACAATTTCTTTCTTTACATGCAATTGCATTTAATACTCATTTTATTTTTTCTTATATAAATAGCTATTGTATATTTTTGCTTTAATGCATTTTACTATATGTCACTATGTGTCTTGTCATGAGAAGATACATTCACGCAGATATAAGCTGAAATACATACGCATTCATAAACAGGCATGTATGTATTCATCCACCACACATATATCGCTTACATACATGATAGCTCCTCATGTTAATAGTTATTATAAATCTATGTCAGATTATGGGACCATAAAATAATGTCACAAAATCTAGAATAGTGAATTTTTTCAAATCCTGTTTTCTCCATTTGATATAACAATATGATTATATACAAGAAATGTTTTTTTCCTTTATCCACTTATTTACTGTTTCCTGAGCCTAATAATGATAATCAGATTCAGTTTATGGTTTTCAATACTCTCTGCATGCTGACAAAATCTAAATACATATCTCTAGCATAGACCTCTCCCCTAAATCCCAAACTCCAAATAAAATGCCAATTGAACATTGCCACACATCTGAACATGTTCAAATCTGAATTGTGAACTTCTACCCAAAACCTGTTCCACTGTATCCATCTCAATTTAGGTGACTGGAATACATATTGATATAACACTCATCCAGGTGCTCAGTCTAACAGGTTTTGGAGTCATCCTTAACTCCACCCAATATGTTAAGAAATTGGGACTCTATCTCCAAAATGTATTTATCATTTCTAACATCTCCACTACTAACAGCCAAGTGTTATCATCTTACATATTATTTTCCCGAAGTCACTTTCCAATGGGGCATCCCATTTCTACCCTTGCTTCCTTCCCCGCTTCTTACTAAACTCAGCAGCTAAAGTAATGCTATTAAAATGTAAATCATATCATGTTAATCATTTGTTCAAAACCTGTAATGGTGTAGCAACTCATTCAGACTCAACTCATTCAAAAGCCAAAACCTTAAAATAGCTAAGACCTTAAAAGACATCACCCTGTGACCTCTCTCATCTTTTGCCTTGTTAGTCTTCCTTTTGCTTCCTCTTCTTCAGCCACAACTGCCTTCTAGTATATTTGTATGCATATGAGGATCACTCATGCAATCAAAGGGCACAGGTATTATGGAAAGTACATCATAGTCAAGCTAATTCCTTCTTAAGATAAACATCACTATCAGCTAGAAAAATGGGTAGGTTCTAACATCTTTGATTAAAAGTTTGAAATCTTTTGCCTGTGGTCAAATCGACTCTTAAGTAGAAATGCTTATAGTGCCAATTCTAGAAGCTGAATTTCTGGATCCTAGCCTTATTTCCAATTACGACCAGCAAATAATAGAACTTGCAATGTGCTAAATTAATAGATTCTATCCTCTTAGTATGTGATGTCATCAAAATTCATCTAATCCTTAAAAACAAATGTGATACTAGGTACGGTGTTTATATATTTTTACTTAAGCTTATTTATATAACTATCCTTTTTAATAGAGATACAATAGAACCTTGTTTTAAAAAAGTAAATGCAGATAATCTGAAACATTCTAGAACAAATTAAGTAAAGTCAATCCTTTAGTAAACTTTGGAAACACAATTTAACCATCCAGTTGAGTATGAGTCATATAACCTTCTATCAAGAAGATAATACTTCTAGTCAATTACCTTAACTCTAGATTGTCATTATACCAACAGTAGAGCTTTACAGTTGTATAGTGCCTACATAATTCCTAAGATGTTTATGTGACATAAGAAAGAAATACAAATGGGAAAGTAAAACTTTAATATATCACATTACTTGTACCAGGGTAGCAATTCAAGCCTTCCTAACTGTATATACTTGGTGCTTTCCAGAAGCTAAGACAGAGATAACTCTACCCACAAAACAGTAATTTCCCTTACAAGTATTGCTAATCTGTGTTAAATAAGTAAAAATTTATGCATTACATGCACATGTTTATTAAAATGCATTTTGTAATAGTGGAAGCTGGAAATCATATGCTTAGAAATTGAAGAATGAAAGAGGCACCTGGGTGACTCAGTCGGTTGAGTCCCCGACTTTGGCTCGGGTCATGATCTTATGGCTCATGAGTTTAAGCCCTGCATCCAGCTCTGTGCTGATAGCTCAAAGCCTGGAGCCTACTTCAGATTCTGTGTGTCTCCCTCTTTCCTACTCCTCCCCTGCTTACACTCTGTCTCCCTCTCTCTTTCTGTCAAAAATAAATTTAAAAAAATATATTTTAAAAAATCCAAAATTTAGAAAAATAAAATATTTGAAGAACGATAAAATAAATGGTGATAGACCATTAAGAAGTCAATTATATAGTCATTAAAATAAAATTTGGGACAATGTTCAACAATATTCATACAACTGTACCAGGTACAAAAAGGATAATATATTACTCAATTTCCCATTAGGTATAAATATTTACCTGTAAAAATACTAGAATGATTGAAATCAAAAATTAATATTGTTTTCTTACTAGGTGATGGTATGATGAGTTTTCCAATTTTTCATGTTTTTTAATTCTTTACAATAACTATACTTCATTTTATGATGATTTGACACCTTGAATTTGGATTATCTTGGTCAGATACATAGAAAAGAATCTTTGGTTATTAAAACATATTCTGAAAAACAGAAACTTCTGTAATAACATTACCAAGACATTTTTTATTTTCTTTCTTGGTTTTCCTTTTTTTTTGTTCAAAACATTTCATGATATAAGTTTTGAAGTAGACCTGACTCATTACCAAAAAGATGTTATTCTATCTCAAATAAAATTGGTTGCCTAAGAAACAATATAATACTCTTTATTATATTTGATTTTAGTTATTGTTAATAGCTCATTTTTAGTCACTGAAAGCTTTAAAAAGCTAAACAGGTATCATTTCAGATATGTTACAGTATTTCTAAGCAATAGAGCTGAAAGAGTAAAGAGAGATCTGTACATGCAGCTATGAAAATCCTATTCGATGGTCCCATACACCATCATCAGTTACAGGACACAATCATGAAGCCAAATGAGTAGAAAGTGGGTTTTATACATTTATATTTTGCAGCTGCATTTAGTCATCACCTTCATTATCCAAGGAAACCACAAAGTCTCACAAGAGATGCATATTTTGTATATTTACATTAAAAGTATGTTTGTGTGTACAAGGACCAGAGGAATTGCAGGAGAACACAAATGATTACTAATCGTCAGTGAGAAAGATCCTTATGCTGAAATTTTACAAGAAAATTGAGTCGTATGTTCAATATATACAGGTCATACTATTAACCTACCAACTTCAGGAAATGGATGGACTATTCTAAATTACTGAAACCTCTCTTTTACCATGCATCTCCAGAGACTGCCCTAGATAGCTGCTGTATATATGACAAAAAAAAATAAATAGATAAATAAATAAATAGCATGAGCACTATTGGATAATTACTTATTAGGAAACATTATTCCTGGAAAGCCCTGTGTCAGAAAGCAGTAATCAATATTAACAATGAAAAGGAATAGAAGCAAATGCCAGGACTTCTCAGTTATTATAAAAAGGATGGCCATAAAAAGAAGTAATTTTAACCAAGCCCAAACTGCTTATTCATTTTATGGCTATATACGACATATATATTCTTCCAGAGGGAAAACTTAATTTCTATTTTATATTAGCTAATGTAATGATATGGAAATTCAAATCAATGAATTTGAATATGTGAAAGGAGGCATATTTTATATTAGCATTTAATCCTGCAGTAATCATGTAGTAATTGTATTGCAATATATAAATGTATCAAACCAACATATTGTATACCTCAAACTTATACAATGTTATATGTCCATATATGTCAATATATTTTATGTATCAATTAAAAAAATAAATAAGCCTTATTAGCCCTTTTACATTCATTACATGTTGGTTTATTAAGATGCTATTATTTACACAATACTGAGGAGATTCTTTAGTCAGAAGTGCGTATGGAATGAAGATCAGAACTAACATCCTAATCAATACTTTAGCACTATTTGCATTACAACCTGAGAGAATTCAAATCCAGAACATAATACTTGGAGAGATAAACAAGAACAAAGGGTTTAAATGCCCAAGTCAAGAAATGAAGACTCATTCTAAATGCAATGGAGCCACTGAGCAGTCTTCAGCATGAAGATAATTCCATTTGAGAAAGATCACTGTGTTGAAGGATGAAGAAAAGATCAGAGGAGGCTGAAAACAAGAAAACTAATAAAACGTTTCAGTAATTCAGTAGAGAGATGTTAGCCTAATTTAGGAGAGTGAAAGTAACGATATAAATAAGTAAATAAAGTTCAGACTTATTTAGGAGTTAGATTCAATTGATCGATTAAATATGGAATTAGGGAGTTGAGAAAGAAGTCAAGGATGGCATCGTAGGCTGTAAACTTGGGCAACTACTGAATTACGAATAATAGAGGAAGAGCAAGTTTGGGGATGGGTGAGGAGTTCGAGTTTGGATATGGAGGATAACTTCAGAACTTACATAATGCAAGAAAAGGAGGAATTCTTACCAAGTATAGAGCAGAAATACTGTTTAAGCGTGAAACCAGTTGCATAATGAGCAAGAATTTGAAGTATGTGTCAACTTAGGATAACCACATTGTTAAATATATAGTTCTTTTTCTTTGACGCGGAGTCTTAATTTCTCCAAACCAACTCTTTCATTCAACAGTTCTGTAATTAAATCTCCCCAGAAATTTATACAGATTGCTGGTTTGCAAAGTATCATCCAGAAACCAGAGGGGCTAGAGGGTTTGGCAAATATTTTATTCAAATTTCATGCTTTGAAAATTATACATTTGAATGACTTTAAAATATTTTAACACTATGAATGCTTTCTCAAAGGTGATATAAATCAACAAGAAAGTCATTAGTGTGGTTAGGTTTATAAACTCATTTGTGTAGTTATCAAAGTGAAGCTTTTATTGTCATCTTAATATAAGATATGAATGTCTGGTAGCTGTGTCATGAATTAGGTGGCTGCATAGCCCCACTGATCTGTTTTGTTTTGTTTTGTTTTGTTTTAATCAGACTCTTATTAGCTTGTCGGTTGATAGAGAATTGTGCAAGCAAATATCTTCCCCGGACTCAAATGCCAGGTAAGAGTAAGAGGCTTTTGCCTGATGCTAGACTAGCTAGCATGATGGTATCACGGCACAATAACCATCTAAAGTGAAAAGGAAACCTTATGAAAACTTTAGAGGGCAGGTTTAGTGTTTATTGTAAATTTTAAGGTTTTTTTTTTAATTTTTAAAAAGTCAAATATAGTGCATCGTTTCATATCTTTTTTGTTTGTTTTCTTTTTATAACCAACACATTTTTCCATTAAATTGCTTCTGAACAAAGCAACCCCCTAGACTCAGAGATGAGCATATGACCCTGGTACCTCCATTTCTCTTAGCAAATTGGTAGAAAAGAAAAAAAGGGGGGCACAAATGTTAAGCAGTCTTTTCCTGTGACTGACATGGACAAAGCCTACAGAAGAGAATGAGGCAGACCCTTCAGGTGGAGCAGAAATGAGAAATGAATGGATGGAGGTATAGACTGGTAAAAAATTGAGTCTCCAGTTCTGGCTCATCTGAGATTCAGGTCTTCCTTTGAATGTATGAGTTCCTATAGCAACATCCCCAACTCAATATTCCGATAATTCTCTTTTCGTTTTTGCGTACACTACTTCAAGTTAGACATCTCTCACTGATGCTGAAAGAGTTCTGACCAGTACATTAAATAACTGCAATGTGGAATTTAAGGTCGAATTGATATTAATCAACAATAATCAACAGATATTTACTGGTATCCAATGAAAATATACCAGGTGCATTCATAGCACTTTTCAGATGCCAATTCACGTAATCAACACAGCAACCTTATCATGAAGACACCTCTATTATCTTCATTTAACTGATTAAGGAACTTGAGACACAAAGAGATTCTTTAGTTGCCCAAGAGCACACGCTAGTAAAAAGAAAATTCTGAATTTGAACTCAGATTTTCTCTCTCTAGTGTCTGGACTCCTAACCTTGGCTGTATACTACCTCTCTTGGCAGGAAATGAGTTCCGATTCAGCCTTCTAACAGCTGAGTGACTTAATCTTTCTGAAACTTAATTTTTTTAATCTATAAAAGAGGATGACTATTTCCTATTCAAAGATTGTCCTAGGAATCAAAAGAAACAATGTTTATGAAATCATTTTGAAAATTGCCTAGCACTAGAGAAATGTCAGTTCACATTATAAAATTATAAACTACATTAAAGCTTTATCAGCTATGAATCTTATAATTGAGTTACTACAAAATTTAATCAACATGTTTCAATCGATAATATCTCAAAAAAGTAGTTACAAGAGTCAATTCATGTCAGGAGGCAGCTTTTAATCTAAACTAAAATAAATAATTCTGGTCTCTAAAACCTGCCTTTCTTCAATAACAATGATGATGATAATGACTGAGATAAAATTAACTTACATTTCAATATCGCTTTAAGTTTTCAAAATTATTGCACATCTTTTACCTTGCTTAGCATATTTTGATGCCTTGGGAAATAGATTACACTTATTTTTTCCCCCGTTAATGTCAACGCACTGCCACTGGGCAAGTTTTAGTAATAAGTACCCTGGATGACAAAGTTTTGTACAGCTCACCACGAAGCTCTCAAAAATAGTAAACATGGAATAACTATTCAAATCTGCTTTTGAATGCCTTTCTTTTACCTCTCCTGAAGACTGGCTAAAATCTCAGAATTTCCCCATAATAGTACATGTAAATGAAATGAAAACATAATATTCACTACGAAGCCAACAACTTGCACATTCGTACCCAATTCCTTATTGCTAAAATGAAATAAGAGTTCCCCGATTCTTATTGTTCATATAAAATAAAAGTTCTATCCAGCATATTCATTCATGCATTTAACCATTTCTTCCCGTCTGGCACTTTCAGGTGATCTTTAGATGGTTATTGTTTTGTTTTGTTTTGTTTTTAGAGATTGCATGAGCAGGGCAAGGGCAGAGGGAGTAGGAGAGTGAAATCCTAAGATCGGGTTCGATCTCCTAATGGTAAGATAATGCCCTAAGCCGAATTCAAGAGTCAGACGCTTAACAGACTGAGCCACCCTAGGCACCCCTATGTATTTAGATGTTTTAATTCATGATTATTTTTATTTATGATGGTGTATACTTGACAACAAGGATATGACAATTAATCGTACAATAAGGAAGTAGATCTTTAATATTACTAAATGTGATGATTTAGTTGCCAATTCTAAATTTTATATTCATAATTAATATTTGTAAATATCAAAATAGCACACCATTTTGTAAAGCCCAACATGATTTAGAGAAGATTCAAAGCTGAAGAAACATGTTTGGGCATGCATCACATACTGAATAATTTACTCTATTAGTGTAATGTTTTATGGCGTTTGTAAAACCATTAGAATTAGGTCACTACCATTAATAATATTCAATTTATCTAAGTCTTAGAAAAAGTCAAGAGAAGGGAACCAGAAAACTGGAAAATGTGAGCAAAGAATGTATGAGGATATGTACACACAAGAAACAATAACAGCAAAGCTAGAAATTAAGTGTATATGTTCTGAATTTACACATGATAAATTTGATCTCCATATAAGCTCCTAGCAATTCTAAAGTAGTTTACCTAAGCCAATTCCTTATTGCCAATAATATTTCTCAGAAATAACCTCTTTTCACATTTATATAAGTCACAGAGGTCTGTTTTATGAGGACACATAATCGGGCAAAATAAAATGTTACATAAAATGGAAAAACTATAATTTGTTTTTTAGCCGTGTGTTAATGAGCCACAGCAGGGCAATTCTTTTATCATATCTTAAAATTAAAAAGATACAAGTATAGCTGCTGATTTATATTTCCCTTATTTGACTTTTTATACATCTACAATATTCTTTTTAAGCTCATTTGTATTCATGTGAATTGGATTGCAATTTAAAGTCTGGAAGGTTTGATTTCATTAAACATTTTTGCCTCAATCAAAAAGTCTGTACACATATGAATATTTCAAAACCAGTATCATTTAAGACTTTCAATGTTACATTAGTAACCATAATGGTAAGGAAAATATAAAATAGGGTCTTACCTAAAATTTTGTGAACAGGTTTATTGAATAATCTGGACTTAGTAGGAACCAAAGTCCAAAATAAAAGAACTTTATCATCTATCTATCTAATCTATTTTTACTTCTGTCTTTAATTCATACTACTCTGAATCTACATACTTTCTTCGTGGAAAAAATATCTTGGGAAGATACATAGTTTTTGTAGATAATTTGTATTACAATTTATAATCCGGTCTAAAACTTTTATCTCTTCTGGCTGGGCTTGCCTCAGGCTCAGAATATGCAGTCGTAGAGAAAGAGGAAACATTGTACATAGTCGACTTATTTCTACAATTCAGACTTTGAGTTCCTTTTCCTCACTTACTTTGCCGGCTCATAATTACAGAAGAGAAATGGAGGAGAGCTAAGGTGCAGAGAGGATGTTTCTTAATTAAGCCAGTTGTAATTTAAGTTGGTGACATTTCTCATAGGATGTTTTATTTTTTATGAATTCAATGACTATTTCTTTCAAGATGAAACAGATAAGTTACTTTCTCTAGTGTCCAATCTGAAGATTTAGAGTATTTCTTGGGCACATATACGATGATCCTCAAATATGAAACCTCATTCAAAATTCTGGAACACCAGGAAAAGTCCCACTTAACATCCTGATGATATTTATATATAAAAATACCAGGATGTTGCATGTATCTATGTTATATACATATATAAGTTTTCATTTGAATTAACTATATTTGGGGAAACCAGATAAAACACCGTTTTTAAAGAAGACATTTAGCGATTCTAGCGAAAAGAGAATTTGAGTCAAGATGGCCCAGCATTCACACTGGGATATATTTCTGTCACTTCAAATACATAGCAAGGTAAAGAAAGCATAAGAAGAAAAAAATCCAGAAGACAAAGATAGGTTCAATAACAGGATAAAGTCACAGGGCGCCTTGGTGGCTCAATGAGTTAAGCTTCTAACTCTTGATTTCAGCTCAGGTCATGATCTCAAGGTGGGTGAGGTGGAGCCTCAGGTGGGCTCTGCCCTGACAGTGTGGAGCCTTCTTGGGATTCTCTCTCTTCCTTTCTCTCTGCCCCTTCCCCACCTACTTACACACGTGCATGCTCTCTCTCTCTCTCAAAATAAATAAACTTTAAAACAACACCAACAGCAAAAACAAAACAAAACAACAACAAACCCACAAAAACAGGATGAAGTCTCAGCAAATGAAAACCAAAGAGAAATGCAAATCAGCAAGTGGAGTTAAAGCTTCAGGTTCACACCAGGGGGGAGCGGAAGAGGGGAAGGAAAAAAGACACAGAGAGGGAGGGAAACAAAACATAAGAGACTCTTAAATACTAAGAACAAACTGAGAGTTGAAGGGGGTATGAGAGGGGGGAGAATGGGTGACGGGCACAGAGGAGGGCACTTGTTGGGATAAGCACTGGCTGTTGTATGGAAACCAATTTGACCAAAAAAAAAAAAAAAAAAAAAAAAAAAGAGAGAGAGTAAAGAGAGTGGTCAGATATTTAGATAGTAGAAAAAGTCTTCCACATGAGTTGGGGACCAAAGACAGCCATGCCCTTTGCTTCAAACCAGGGAATAAGGCAAATAAAGTCCCTTTATTGAGTGACAGGTTGAGTAGGAGCAAAAAACAAACAACAACAAAACAAGACAATTACAGCTGACACTGTCTAAGGAGTTAGCTTTACAGAAGGACCAGGACTTAAGTTCAAGGGAATACAGAACATTTTTTCAATCACAAATTAACCCAAGCTATCAATGCAACCATTGGCTGTATGGCCTGGATGAAGTGTTCCCAACCTCTATGGGGGAAGGGAAAAACGGGAGGCAACAGCCAACATACAGACAGGAAACTGACAAGAAAAAGAGACTGTAGGGGAGGAATATCCTGTAACTTGGCTCTCACTCAGAATGAGCCTGTAAACCTTAGTACCTAAACAAACAGACAAGTACAAAGATAGAAAAGGTTGCTTAACAACCTCAAAATTGGAATTTTATTTCTCTTCAGATTCAACTGATCTTATGCAACAACCTAACAAAGAGTAACAATAAGTATGCTTAGTAATAATGTCCACTTAAAAAGAGCATATAATAGCATATGTATATAAAACTAGGTTGATATGAAAAATAATTAGAAATCTTAGTAATTAATTGTATAATCATTAAAGTAGAAACCTCAATAAAAATATTCTAGATTTGATACTGGCTAAAAAAGGAAGTAGTGACTTAGACAATACTTAGCAACTCACCCAGTTTTACAGGTAAATTTTACTATCTCTTCAAATAACATGCGTTCTCTATTGTTCACTGAATGGTTCACAGATTAAAAAAAAAAGAAAGCTATTCAATTCACTTCATAAAGTTAAAATAATTTTGATTTTGATGATAAGGCCAATAAGAATAGAATAGTTTTAATTAAAACAATCATAACCCAATCTCATTTATAAGCAAAGATGAAACATCTTAAAACAAATATCAAGAGTCAAAATAAAAATATACAATGATGTGTTTTAGATATAAAAATTAATGTATTAAAAAGTAAAATTACCCTAGAAATAAAAAACAATTTCTCTATCAGGTAATCCAATCTCGTAAAATACAAATTAGCAGATCAAAGGAGTTAACCTTATACAATCACCACAACAGAAGAGTGGTTAAACATTCATTCATCGAAAAGCAAAATTAAAAACAAAAAAATGTTAAACCAGAAATCAAAAGACATGCCCTTAAATTTCTTTCCTGTAACCCCCCCAACATGCTCTCCTTATCCTTTTTGTCAGCTTAGTACTTCTCTATGGAACTTAGAACCATGTTTGCATGTCTGCATGTTTGCATGGTATTATATATTTTATTTCATTTACATCTGCCTTTCCCTAGTACAATGCAAACTTCAGGATGGAAGAAACTTTGGTCTGTTCATTGTATGTTTCATACCTACAAGTTTCTCTAGGTTCTACGAGCACTCCCTTCCTGAGCCAGCTGTGCCTCACTTTCACATTCAAGAAGACAATGCTACCGCCAAGTGTAATTTCAAGGTCTCTGCCTCTTATCAGTCATTTTTTTTACCTTTCCTGGACAAAGTGAAGTACAAAAATTAAATAAAACTTTAAACTTTAGACAAAATAATTGTTATTTATTTTTTATTATTTTTTAATTTTTTATAATAGTTTATTTTCAAATTGATTTACATATAACACCCAGTGTTCATCCCAACAACAAAATAATTTTTAAATCTGTGATATAAAACAATAAATGGGAATTATACCTTAAATGTCATATGTTATTTTACTTCTTCTAGCAATATAATTTTACTATGTTTTCTAAAATTATTAGTGTGCAAGGATTATTTTTTTTTTACTTTTTTAATGTTTATTTATTTTTGAGAGAGAGAGAGACAGACAGAGCATGAGCAGGGGAGGGGCAGAAAGAGAGGAAGACAGAATCCAAAGCAACCTCCAGGCTCTGGGCTGTCAGCACAGAGCCCAGCATTGGGCTCCAATCCATGAACTGTAAGATCACGACCCGAAGTCAGAAGCTCAACCAACTGAGCCACCCATGTGCCTCAAGGATTACAAATTTTTTAAGTGTCTCTTTCACTACAGGTAGTTTTGAGAAATAAAAATTTATCATACTGCATTATTTTTCTTTTCTTGGCTTCTCATCCGGACTCCCAGTTCTTCAGCAAAAGTATCTTTTATTTTGTTTTCCTTAGTACATAATATATCTTTGTGAAAGCATGAATGCAGTTGATTTTCAGCTTCTTTTATGTTCTATTATTAATATAAAGTATAATATATGCAACTCATGAACTTTTATTTTAAAAATATATATATAAAACACTTTGGCACAGTTGCATTCTATTGCATTTCTGTGACCAGAAGAAAGTTGGTGCTATTATTAGGATTAGGAAAGTAAAGGGCAATAGTATTTTACAGACAAATATGATTTATGTAAATTATAACTACATTGAAATAATACAGGACTTTTAAAGTGGAGATTAGGAGGGTTGTGAAGGATCTGGAAAATTTATCATATAAAGTAGGAATAAACAGGAACATGAAAATGTAAGGTGCAGTAATGTAACTGTTTTTAGATGTGAAAAAGGTTTTGTTTAATTCTGGAACTGGTTTTAGGCCATCATATAAGTTAAGTTTCAAAAATTATAACCGTTGCTTTGTGAAGTAGAGAGTTCTCAATATTAGTGATATCCATACATAATCTGGAAGACTGTCTTCCTTTAAGTAAAAGATTAGAACAGAAATTATTTAAGGTCTTCCAAGTCTAAGCTGTTAGGATTCCATGAACCATACAGAAACTGAATGAATGACCATGGATGATTTGGATGATAGCTAAAATTTGGTATCTGTTTACATTAAAAATCAACATGATGCTACAAGACAACTACAATTTGGAATAAGGTAGAGATAAGAGAAAGGAGTTGACATTTACTAAGATTCTACTCTACCATATATTGTGATAGTTTCTCTAGAATCTCCTCATTTGAGACTTTTAGTATAGTAATGTAGCATTTCTATTTTCTACTTGATGAAACCAAGACTCCAAGAAGTTGAATTACTTGAGTGTCAATAGCTAGTAAAATGGGAGGGTTAAAACTGGATGTCTATCCACTGCCAATTTAACTGCTAAAATGTTGTTCTCTTCATAAAACCAAGCTGTCTCCAAACTTACAATTTCTCTAGATCCATGAAAATTATACTTTTACTTGCAAATGATCAAAAACTAAAGATCATGATAATAGTATGTCCATTATAACCCAATATTCAATGATAGTAGCCATTATGAAAATTCCTAAACAGATTATTATAGCAACATTTATAAAAAGGTTTAAAAATTTTAAAGGTGTGTTGTCTTATGAGGAAAACCTAACAGTGCTTTTCAAAATACCTGATGTAATTCTAAACTAAAGTTTAAGTTTTCAACATCAACCACCCAGAACTGAATTTGTCCAATATGGAAGCCACAAAGATAGAACAAGGGGAGGAGACACAAGGGAGCCTGGGTTTGGACAGATTGTCTAACTCATCATTGTGATAGCTGAGGAAAGATGGGGGATAGAAGACAAATTACTACTCTGCAGCATAGCTACTTCATGTTCTTGTAAAAATGTATAACAAATTGAGCAAATTGACTCAAAGGACCAAGATGGTGACAGAGCATGAATGATCTCAGAGCCCAATATCTTAAAATACAAGAATTCATTCAAAAATAGAACTTGAGAGGTGCCTGGGTGGCTCAGTTGGTTAAGCATCCAACTTCGGCTCAGATCATGACCTCACAGTTTGTGGGTTCAAGCCCCGTATTGGGTTCTGTGGTGACAGCTCAGAGCCTGGAGCCTGCTTCGGATTCTTTGTCTCCCTCTCTATCTGCTCCTCTCCCATTCATGCTCTGTCTCTCTGTCTCTCAAAAATAAACAAAAGTTGAAAAAGATAGAATTTGAAATATAAAATTTCAAACTACCCAAACAGATAATCTATTCTAACCCTGGAAAACTAAAATCTGCCTTGAGCTTCAGGCTCCTGAATCCAGTCCTCATTGGACTCTGCATACCAACTTGAACTCACTGGACATGTATGAAGTGACTTCCTTCCAATGATATCATTAAGAAATTCATGTCAATAATGAAGCAGCTGGGGCACGTGGGTGGCTCAGTTGGTTGGGCGTCCGACTTCAGCTCAGGTCATGATCTCGCAGTTTGTGAGTTCAAGCCCCGCGTCGGGCTCTGTGCTGTCAGCTCAGAGCCTGGAGCCTGCTTCGGATTCTGTGTCTCCCCATCTCTCTGCTCCTCCCCTGCTCATGTTCTGTCTCTCTCTGTCTCTCAATAATAAATTAAAACGTTAAAAAAATATTTTAAAAAATAATGAAGCAGCTTTCTGAGCACTGGTTGTGAAGAAATAACTGGAAAATTTTCAAGCCATTTATGGAATAATGAAAATTAATAACTTCTTAAGAGAAAAGGAACTTCAGCAACTTTATAGCTAGCTTTCTTTGCGGCTCTAGAATTGGGTATTTCCCTCCAGAATGTAGCTTATTTTCTTTATATTACAGAAAACCCATACTGCTACTATTTAATTATCCTATTTGGTTCTCTGCCATTCCTTAGCTAACACACACAAAATCAACATTAAGGAATTTATTCTGATACTTCAATTGAAAATAACTATTAATTTTATTAAAATATTTGTTAAATTTTCTGTAACTTTTTAAATAAAGGCCAATAACAAGTAAAGTGATTTTACCATTATTATTAACTTCTAAAATGTACAAGTTAGTTCCATTTATTCCAAACTGCTCCCCAAGTAGAATTTGCCATATATTTAACGTCAATATACATATTAAAGGCAAACTCAATTTCCCAGCTTCTTCCACATGAGACTGAAAGTCAAAATATCTGGGGAAGATAAACGGCCTGGTGTCTTTGATAAACAGAAACAGGAAATAATAAGGCATTTATGGTAGACCATATTTGGAAATACTTGACTATGAAAAGCCAAAAACCATATGGTTACATACACAGAGAAGACCTTCTCTTTCCTCTGAAATATGCAAATTAAAAATGAGTCCATGTCTATGTAAAAATTGCCTTACTACTATGTATTTTCAGATCCCTAAAAATGCATGCAAAAATATTGGCCTTCATATTAAACAGGAAATACACTACCAAAAATTATGGAGGCATCAAGTAACCTATCAAGGAATAATCTTTTGGTACTATTTTATATATTTATAAAACTAAGCATCATTATCTGCAGATGGTTTGTCTTTGATGCAATACTAATAGTAAGCATCACAGTACAGTGAGAAACCTCCCATGGTAATAATCAAAATAATTTTTTAAACATCATTTTGACAAGCTGAGTTTATTCCTCCTCAATCCATATCAGTATTTATTAAATAGGAAAAAGCACATTTATCTTACAAAAGTTCTAGTTAATATCTACATAAAGCATTTTTCTTTCATTTTCAAATGCAATCAGAACAGTATTTATATAATCCACATTTGGAATTGTTCAGCTAGAAACATAAAAATTTATTATTTTTCTTTAGTCATTTTATTTCTCAGCTATCGATTCACTTTTATATATACTTTCTATATCACACTGATAGATTGATCAGGTTATTGGTAGGAGATCATCTTGTGGCCATGAAATCAAACAGAGGGTTTTTTTTTTTAAGTTAAAATTTCATGTGTGACTTGAGTGAGACTGAGTGAGATAAAGATAATTTTTCATCATAGACAACAAGAATCATTAGTAAAACAGGATGTGAGAAAAAAATTGTTGTTGTAGATTATTGTTTATTATTGTTATTTATTTGGGGTGAAAATCTCCAAAATGTAAAAACTGGTGCTATATCTGTAAGATGTTTAAAATGTCACAGAAATCTAAAGACATATGCCATCTAAGGCAACACTGTCCAATAGAACTCTCTGGGATGATGGAAATAGTCTACAGTTTTTTAACACCCAGTATGATAGTCAAACGCCCCATGTGTCTTTTGAACATTTGAGGTGTGGAGAATACAACTGAGAAACCGAATTTACATTTTATTTAATTTTAATCAGTTTAAAGCTAAATAGTCCCATGGGTCTAGTACTTCTACCTACCTACCTTCCCCCCTCACTCCAAAATAAAAACCCACAAAAACATTGCTAGACTCACCAAAATCCCTGAGGCTTCTACCTCATGAGCAATTTTCAGATCAACACACTGGAACTATCTTTTCTCTCTACACACATGGGTGCGAGGTTGCACTCTATCCTCACCGAAGTGCCAGGGCTGACTCTTCCAGGGACAGGCTGTCGTTGTCCCCAGTCGGACCCTGTCAAGTTTACCTTTGAATCCTTTTCATAGTTTCTCTTCCCCATGATTAATAAGACAATTATTTCTGACTTTGGCCTTCTATTTTTTTATTATTATTTTTTGCTTTAAAAATATTCTCCCTGCCAATCTTATCCACTCTCACAGCCTTCATTTCTAAGTTTACACAGGTAGAGTTCCCTGAACTCCACTCCTACTCTTTTCTAAGTTCCAGTCCTGGATTTCTAGCTAACACTACATATTTTGCCCTGAATGCCTTGGCACCAGTTCCATTTCAAGACATTTTAAATTGAACCGTTCTTCCTTCCAAAAACAATAGCAACCAAAAAAACCCACAAAAAAAACAAAAAAACAAAAAACAAAAAAAAAAACCCAACCCCTTCACAGTCTCTACCCTATTTTTCTAATGATTCTAGTTATCCGTGATCAAAATTCTTGTCTTTGACTCATTTGTTTCATGCTCAAAGTTTGAAGCATCAACATGGTTAAATTAATAACTCAGATTCAGGAAAGAACAAAGCTGAACTTGACCCCTGGCCCCACCACTTGCAGCTTGCATAACTTGGGTATATTACCTAAATTGTCTAAACCTTATTCTTTGCCACAAAAAATGAAACTAATAATAAGTGACATTTGTAGGGTTCATTCAAAGTACTTTATGCCTATTAAAATATTTAGTCTTTACAACTCTATGAGGTAGATCCTATCATTACTTCTTTCCTATAGATGAGAAAACTGAAACACAGAGAGTTAAATAAATTGCCAAAAGCCACAATAGTAAGTGGCTGGGATACAATCCCAGACATTCTGGCTCCGAGACTGTAACCACCACGAACACTGTCTTCCTGATAATAACAGCTTATCTCACAGTGTTGCTGTGAGGATAAAATTCAATGAAGCTTATAAAATACTTGTCAATATCAGTTGCTATTGTCGTCATAAATTTCTAGATTGCCAAAGTCAGAAGTAACCTGTCATTACGTGAATTCATATAGCACTTACTCTTAGATCACATGGTTATATACTGCCTTATACTACACCACTTGACATTCATGTCTCATCACACCGTATAGATCATAAACTCCTTGAAGCTAGAGATAGTGTATAGTTATCCCATGCTCAGTAACCATGAATAGAATTAATAGATGTGAAGGACTTTTAAAATCTGTTTTTCTGACTCATATCTATTTTATAGTCTCTTTGATCCTGGACCTTAGCTGTCATCGAGTTTACAGATAGATGAACTACGCACTCTGACAATTGCTGCTTCTCCAATTTTTGATACTTTTGTCTGAGGTCATCTTCCCTAATATCAAAGTACTTTCTAGTTCTTGTTCACTTGCTTCTGATGGCTTATTCCTGTATTCCACATGCTGTGCCTCAGGTTGGCTGGTCTCAGCTCCCCAGCATGCCCAATCTCCTCTGTCCACAGTGGACAGAATGTGCTCAAGGTCCTACAGCTTAAACACAGACGCCATGCTCGAAGCTTACATCCACGCTCCCTGAGGCTACAAGGAACCTGTGTGGAGTTACCAGGAAAACGCTGAGTCGGAATGTACTCTCCTATCCTTTCCAAACAGATACTTTGTGAAAATCAACAGGTAGGGGCTATGTTGTTAAGTATTATGTTCCTTACTTAAAAATAATACTCAATTTTCTCAAAAACTAGAGACATCAAAAGTTATCTCCAGTATATGTTAAAAATGCTGATTATAATAAAATGCATACAATATGGACCAATTGATGTTTGTAAAGATGTATATATGCATAGAAAAATGTATGAAACATTGTATACCAAAATGAGTATAGTTTATATTCAAAATGAATATATGAATAATTTCTCTATTTCTTGTTTGCTGCATTTTCCATTTTTTACCGTAAATATTTACCATTCATACAACACATATTGTATTTAACAATCTATTGAGCAACAACATTTTCGTTAAATCTTGCTATCGTTTCTGGTGCCATATAATTAGCAAACTATCTAGCAGAATTTTACATCACTAATCTGAAGCGATAAATTTTGCTTATATATTTTTTCTGTAGCATCTTACCTAAAATCCATTTTTCAGGTTAATTTTAAATTTTGTCTTCTTTCTGCCGTCAGCTACACAGATCATTGATGATTTATACGCTGCTTTAAATGTATTCAAAATTTCAAGGACATTTTTGCTCAATCTTTAACTATACATCTTTCTCAGGCAGCCAATTTTGCTGGTCCCTGGAGTTGTTGCCTAATACGAGATTTGCTGTACACATGCAGGATTTTTATATCATCTATCCAGAAAATGGAGTACTCTAAAAGCAGGGGAAGTCATTTGGGTTTTACACAGGTCTTTTTAAAGAACAAAGTTTCCATTTCCTTTGGAGAAATAATAAACTTTAAAGGTGGCATGGAGCAATTAACATAACAAATGACAGTCCCTCTCTATACTCATACTGAAAAAAATTGTAATCCTATAAAGAAGTACAAAAACAAAATGCGTAAACTTTTATACAATACATGTGGTCCTTAAACCATTTCTCATCAACATACTGTATTAGCACAGCAACCCAGTTACACAATGTTCCCACATAAAACTAAACCAGCCTGTTTCCTAAAGTAAAGTAATGCTAATAACCTGAGTTTCAGCCCAGAGCACTGATCATATATGAACAATTCTAGACAGAGCTGTGATGGTAAAAATCTGTGTGCACTTCCATAAAGCAAATCTTTGGGGAATAGAACTGAAAGAGCAATCCAGAATAAGAAGGCAGGAAATGATTATACTGCTTAGACAAATTTGTATGTGGAAAAAATATATAAGCATAGCAAGAAATTTTTAAAGGGGATATTCAAAATTGTGTGTATTATGTCTCTCCATGGTGGCATTGTAGGAGGTTCGCAATTCAACTCTTGCTACCAGCTTCAAAACTGACCCTTTAAAACTTAGGACTAAAAATTATGTTATCTAAAATCTACAGAAATTTCAAGTCTCTGCCCCTTAGGATTGTCAAAACTGAAGCTGCTACAGAGAAGTATGACCTTCCATTGACTGGAGCACCTGTGTACAAGAATTTCTATTGAGAAGTGGCTGGGTGGCCCAGTCTGTTGAGTACCTGACTCTTGATTTTGGCTCAGGTCATGATCTCACAGTTCATGAGTTTGAGGCCCACATCAAGCTCTGTGCTGACAATGCGGGACCTGCTTGGAATACTCTCTCTCTCTCCGTTCCTCCCCTACTTGTGCTCTCTCTCTCAAAATAAATCAATAAACTTAAAAAAAAGAATTTCTATTGAAAGAAACTTTAAGTTGTGAATTAGTATATTCTTGGTCAACACTTTTTCTTTGAATACACTTGTGGACTAGGAATCCAATATGATGAAAACACAAGACTTCCAATACTTGGTTCATACCTACTGTACGATATGCAACAGTGCATGAGAAAGATGTCGGACTTGGAATTAGAAGTCCTGTCTTTCAGTCCTCACTGTGTCCCTTACTAACCTTATGACTTTGCCAGTCACATATCTGCTTTCTCTTAGGTATTTTTGTTTTTATTTTTTTATAGTTTTTTACCTTTTTAAATTTTATTTATTATTTATTTGTTTTTATTTTGAGAGAGAGAGAGTGAGCAGGAGAGAGGGGCAGAGGGAGAAAGAATCTTAAGCAGGCTCCGCCTTCAGCAGGAGTCTGATGTGGGGCTCGATCCAACGACCGTGAGATCCTGACCTGAGCCAAAATCAAGAGTCTGACGCTTAACTGACTGAGCCACCCATGTGCCCTTATTTGGGGAATTTTTTAAATAACTGGCTGAGTCGGTTAAGTGTCCGACTTTTATCCTCAGTTCAGGTCTTGGTCAGGATCATGAGTTCAAGCCCCACGTTGGAATCCACACTGGGCGTGGCGCCTACTTAAAAACTAAGATAAAATAACATCTGGTCATAGCGATTTTGAAGGAGTTGATGCGAAGGTGAAATGATGCCACATGTGAAATTGCATAGTAAGCTGAAAATGTCATAATGGAATATTTGGTGATATTATTATTAATTCTATCTCTCTGATAGTAGGGATGGAGTGCCAAGGGTAGGAGTGACCTTCTGGCTTTTTACAGTTGTGTTTAATCTTTTGTAACATATTTGTATTTTGGTCCTGAAGCTCATTTTTGTGACTATACTCCATATATTTATAGAACAGTATTGAGTTGAACTTCTTACCATTTATGCCAAATTTATATTTCTATATCTTGAAAGCTCAAGCAGCAACAATTACAACAGCAGAGAAAGGGCATTAATAAGCATTCATCATTCATAACTTACTATGTGTCTAGATGATGATGGGTGCCTTTAATTCTCCTGTAATTTCCACAATGACCAGTCTTATAAAGAGGGAGCTAAGCTATACTGAGTGCTAATTAATGTTGCCTGAGGGGATGCCGGTAAGTGCTTTCCTGTCTTACTCTCTACATTCTTAGTGTGTGATCATATTCACTCTTACTGTTTGTCATAGCAGACTGGTACTGAACTCTGTAGATAAAGCTTACAGTACCTTCACTAAACCACTTTTTTTTTTTTCTTTATATATCTTAACATGCGGCAAATATAAAGTCACACTCAAATTTAAGAGTACAGGTATGAGAATAGACTATTTTTGTTGTTCTTGTTTTTTGATTAATTGTGTGGTTCCTAAAAAACACCTTTATGTCGTATTATACCTGGGACTTTGTCACTCTTTTTTAGAATGTTATTAATATGCTAAAATATACATAACATTGTACAATTTATCACTTTAACCATTTTAAGTATAGTTTAGTGGCATTAAGCACATTTATACTGTTGTGCAACCATCACCACCATATATCTCCAGAATTCTTTCATCAGCCCAAACTGAAAATCTGTACCCATTAAATAGAACTCCCCCTCTCACCCTTCCCTGGGCCCCTTGTAACCACTGTTCTAGTTTCTGTCCTTACGGATTTGACTATTCTCACTACCTTACATAATCGGAAGTATACAATTTCTATTCTTATATGTCTGGTATATTTTACTGAACATAATGTCTTCAAGGATCCTCCATGCTATACTTTGTATCAGAATTCCATCCCTTTCTAAGGCTGAATAACTTTCTAGCATATGTATATACCACATTTTGTTTTCCCATTCATTCATTCATCATTGACCATTTGAGTCTTTCACCACAATAATGGTGTTCACAAATAATATTGCTATAAACTTAAGTAAATAACTATCTCTTCAAGTTCCTGTTTCCAATTCTTATTTATGTATCCAGAGTATCATGTATCTGTATATATATCCAATACAGAGCCCATGTTCTGCATCTTTGGGGACTAGAATTCAGTAATGCCTTGATCCCTTTATATAATATCAGCTTGAATTACATCATCCAATAAATATGTTTTAATAACTTAACTGCATTGCGCATCCCATGTGAGATAGATTACATTTTTCTTGCTTATCCTTACAACTTAGAACATTAGTCATTAAAGTACATGGTAATAAAAATTATTTTTATTAAAAAACTAGTTTTTAACTCACCATTTATGTACGTGAGATGGTTGGAAAAATTTCCAATTCTCAAATTTTATTTATTTTTTTTTAAATTTTTTTAATGTTTATTTATTTTTGAGAGACATAGAGGTACAGCATGAACAGGAGAAGGACAGAGAGAGAGGGAGATACAAAATTGGAAGCAGGCTCCAGGCTCTGAGCCATCAGCACAGAGCCCGACGTGGGGCTCGAACTCACAGACCGTGAGATCATGACCTGAGCTGAAGTCGGCCGCCCAACCGACTGAGCCACCCAGGCGCCCCCCAATTCTCAAATTTTAGAGAAAGGATTTTCAGAGAGTTAAAGTATGTTATGTCTCACTTAATAGCATGTATAAATACTCATTAACATAAATTTTAATTACTAACATCTTACCCTGACTATAACCCATAATTTAAAATTTCAGATTTTACACAAATCACTCCAGTTCACCAACAATACTTTATAAAAGCAAGAATAAATATACTTTAGGCAAATCTTAAAACCTGAGGGTCAGGGGTGCCTTATTGGTTCAGGCAGTTAAGCGTCTGACTCTTAATTTTGGATCAGGTCATGATCTCATGGTTCATGACTATGAGACTTGAATAGAGCTCTGCGTTGACAGTGTGGATTCTACTTGAGATTCTCTCTCTCTCTCTCTCTCTGTCCCTCCCCTGCTCATGTGTGTACACTCTCCTCCTCTCTCTCTCTCTCTCTCTCTCTCTGTCCCTCCCCTGCTCATGTGTGTACACTCTCCTCCTCTCTCTCTCTCTCCCTCTCTCTCTCCAAATAAATAAATAAACTTAAAAATAAACTGAGGGTCAAAAATTTAAAAATATCTATTCATATAAACAGAGTACTAACTTTACTCAAAAGAAAACAGAAATTTAAAAAAATTAAATAGAAATTATTTCATCTAAATGGATGAAAGTTATCATCGTTTCATCAATTACAATGCTAAAATCTTATTTTTGAAGCAAAACTATGTAAATATGAATAATTAATCACACATTTTTATAATTATAGCATACAACTAAGAAATGTAACATAGCTTATTAAATTATGAAAAATATAGCAAAAGAAAGACATGACAGAAAATTCAAATAGACAAAATATGATTTGCTCTAAAAATTCAGGCAACAATATACATTTTATGGCCTATTTTCCCACAACAGATTTATAACGATATTAAATTTATCCATAATCTATGACCTTTTACGTCCTCACACTTTATATGTGCTGCTGCATGACATGAATTTGGTGCTGAATAAAAATACATTTCCCGGATCAATACACTGTGGTATGTCCAGACACTGGAATATTATTTGGCACTAAAAGGAAACGAGCTATTAAGCCATAAAAAGACACAGAAGAAACTTAAATGTATATTGTTGTGTGAAAGAAGCCAATCTGAAGAGGTCACATACCTGCATGACTCCAACTATATGACTTCTGGGAAAGGCAAAACTATGGAAACAGTCCAAAGTTCAGGGATTAACAGAGAGGGGAGGATGAAAAGGCAGAGCACATAGGAGGTTTGGGGCTGTGAACTTCCTCTCTATGACACTCTAATGGTAGATACATGTCATTATGCATTTGTCCAAATCCACAAAAATAATGAGAATAAGCCCTAATGTAAACTATGGATTTTGGCTTATAATGATGTGTCAACATAGGTTCATCAGTTGTAACAAATGTACCACTCTGGTGGGGACTTTGGAAATGGAAGCATCTAGGCACGTGTGAGGATAGCAGATATATGGAAAATATCCATACTTTCTTTTCCATTTTCCTCTGAACTTAAAACTGCACTAAAAAATAAATGCATTCTGGGGCACCTGGGTGGCTCAGACAGTTAAGTGTCCGACTTCAGGCT
This sequence comes from Paguma larvata, assembly GCA_030068075.1. NCBI lineage: Eukaryota > Metazoa > Chordata > Mammalia > Carnivora > Viverridae > Paguma > Paguma larvata. The sequence continues at coordinate 126,813,250 of CM057824.1, read as the reverse complement.
CAGGTCATGATCTCACTGTTGATGGGTTTGAGCCCCCGTCGGGCTCTGTGCTGACGGCTCAGAGCCTGGAGCCTGCTTCAGATTCTGTGTCTCCCTCTCCCTCTGCCCCTCCCTTGCTCTCTCTCTCTCTCAAAACTAAACAAATGTTGAAAAAAACTAAATAAATGGATTCCACTTCCATTCCAGACTAGGTTCCAGGTAGTACAAAAAGGCAAAAGTAAATAATCCCAATATTTCTTTTTGAATGTGGTTCTTTTTCTTTCCCACACCTAACTAGATTTCTTTAACGAGGTAACTCACAAATTTCTTTTTCATTTTATCTTTCAGTGAAACCTCAAGGCAACATCTCTCACAGATTTACATCAAGCTGTTTTTACGGAAATTTCACAATTCTCCTTCTTTGAAAAAACTTTCAAGAGTGTGAGTATATTCATAAGTCCACAAATTTACTCTGTGACACATGTTGGTGATACTAACATTTATTGGCCACTATGTGCTAGCCATTATGCTACATAATTTAAACATTTAGTTTCAACTATATAAAATTGTGGATGCTTATTTTTAATGTCTGAAAAGGGAATTTCCTATGGCTCGCTATGAGATTTTTTAGCTCATTTATTCCTCATAAAAACCATGGGATGCTGGTATGACTGCTATTTTATTTTACTGATTATGAAACTGAGGCTTAGAGATGTTAACTATGTATCTTGCCCAAGGTTACAGACATAGTAAGCAACAGAGCCGAGAAACGAATTTAGCAATTGGACTCTATAGGCCACTGAAACAACTCCTCTCCTAGATTATAACAAGATGAGATACAGTGAAGTGTACTTTGTTGGGGGTCTGCTTCATTTCTGGACTCCTTTCCTACCATAACCTACTGAAAGGATATAACTACTCAAAGTATGGCCTGATCACAAAGGCCAACATGGACATCATTTGAGAGCCGTTAGAAGGTGCCACAGCTCGTGCAGTGTGGTACTGAGTCCGAATCTGCATTGTAATGAGATTTCCAGGTGATTCCTATATACCTTAAAGTTTGAGAAGAACTGATCTAAGCTATCTTAATTTTTAAGACAAAGCATATGCAAACCACTTAGTCTATATTCCAACAGGCTAAAAGAATAAGTGTACAGTAATAAAAATGTCCTGTAACCTCACTATGTTCAGTGGGAAATCACATTTTATATGTAACTTGTTTCCACACAAAAATGAATCTTGTAAATGCATGCATCCCTTTGCACCCTTCTGTCTCCCCACAGACCTCTTTAACTTATTCAGGGACTAAATATCTCTTATGTTCCAATACCCATGAGAGTGTACCTTTGCTGTTTTACTTCCTGCAATACACATACGAGGTAGTTTTTCCCTTTACTCCTAGAACTACAGGGCTTCGAATACAATCCCTGACATGGTGACATGGATTATTTTTTGCCACTAGATGGCAGTAACAGCAATTTAATAATACATTTTATAAAGCGATCGCCAGCTTGCCACATGCGGAGCAAACAATGACTCTTTGTGAGGATTTCATGAATTGCTGGTTTTAATATAAAAGCAAGGAGTTAGTGACAAATTAGAGAACACTTTTCTCTATTGATGTCTATGTTTAAATTTCGTTTTGCTTGCTTTCCAAAATTAAAAGCAGTCTTGTTTGCATATCTCTTACCCTTAGCTATAAGAATCAGTTATTAGGAATAATTTTTACTCTTAAGAGTTTGAAAACAGACAAGTGGTTGCTAAAATAAGATACTTTGTAAACATAGCTGTCAATAAATTATTTCATTATTCCAGCTTATGAAGAGATCTTTGGATTTTTTTCTTTAACGAAGACCATGCATGTATAATTTCTAAGTGCAGAAATTCAAGATTTTCATGAGAAATCACATGTTGGATTCATAAACTAGTATATTATTAATTTTTTCTAATAAATTTTTAGAGATCACCGCATACAAATACTATATACTATAGCAGTAAAGCAGTAACAGCAAGGATAAATTGGGTTTATAGTAAAATAAAATTAGACTTTTATAAATGTAGTTCTATTGACATTCTATTTAGTGTTTAAATACGACTTCTTGCATGCAGAATGTTTTCACATAAATATTTAACAATTGTCGTGAAGAAAGGAAGAAATTTGTTAATCAAATAGAAGTTCCTTTGGGGATATAATTGAGCAAGTTCATTGTAATCTCGATGCTTCGAGGGAGCAGAAAAACAATACACTTTACTATTGATCAGATTTAGCCCAGTGCTTCTCAAACTATGGTGAAGAGCCAGACTATTGTTCTTTTCCAAATAGTCATGAACTGATATTTTAAAATTCACAGTAACAATAAATAGCTAGAGAAATAAAAAAAAAATTAACACGACCTTATTTTATTGAGTCAACAGACACAAAATAACCATCAAAGTTTTATAAAAATCTTTAAATGCTTGTTCTTAATTTTCGTACTTCTATGTTTTCTAAGTGGTATCAAACCATCCTCAGAAGGATCTGGCCAACAGACCAGAGTTTCGGTAATGCAGCTCTAGTTTTCCAGCAAGAAGCTGCGTCTACTGGGAGCTAGTAACATTTTAAGCAACCAAATGTCGTAAAAATCAAGACTAGTTAAATTTTACCATTAGCAATCTCTAGGGAAGGGGCCAACTTGAAGACCAACCTAGGGGGTTTCATTCAGTGTAACAAATGTAGAATATTTTACTTTTCTTTTTAAATGTGGTTTCTTTGGTTATCCAGAATACTAGAGTTAGTTTGCATTTACGTACTACGTATGTAGTAAGAAAAATACTTCTGTTTCAACACTAGATTTACACACAGCATGAAATGGGTGCTCATAATCTGATACTCCCTGGCACAGAGATAGATTCTTCCTCCCAGCTAGGGTTCTCTTGAGCCTTTGCCTTCCTTCTCTCTGTACCCCTCTCCCACCCTGACTCTGTCTTTTCCTCTCTCCCAGATGAGTATTCATGACCATAATCTCTTCCAGGGTCAGCTCTAGAGATTAAACAACAGCAGTTTATACTGTTAGCAAAAAGAGCAGAACCCTTGTCTCTGCTTGCACAATGTAACAGCTTCTAGACATCAGTTGAACTGTGTACGCTCATTTGGTAGCAAACAAACATCTCTCCATGGTGACATCTTTCAGAAGACACTTCAGTGTTAGGCTGATGGTAAAAATGCCTGAACTAAGGATTTTACTTGTGACATCCAATTCTGTTTGGACATGGTCACATTAACTTTCTACAGGCCAGTAATTTAATTTTAAGATCATTCCGCAAAGATTTTTGAAAGTACATCTAAATAAATATTGATACATACAGTTTCGAGGTGTTTCACATATGTGAAACCAGCTTTTGCAACATACGTTTTACATTTAAAATCCAAAATGAGTACAGTGTCAACTTTTATTGTTAATCACATGCAATTTAGCTGAGACCAGACTGAATTTCAGCATCAGACTATTTCAAATTTGGGCTTAGATATGCAAATGCATTTATCATTAAATTGGAAGTGTTTACTAAAAGACAAGTCTCACAAGTACTTTATGTTCCAGAGTATTACTAATACCTTCTACGATTACAAATATAAATTCCACTTTTTTTTCTACTTTAATATACAAAATATGGGGTATGTTTAAATTATCCAGTTCATTTACACACAAGACAGGTGAAATTTCTAAGGTATATAAATTATGTTATTAGACCTAGATCAGAAAACTGGAACATTTTATCTATATTATTTCTTCATTTGGCTTAATGGTCTGTTTTTGTTTATTTTGTAACCACATTAAAGGTGTATGTTATAAATATCAATCACTATTTGAAACTCAAGTTAAAATTAGCACTATTCATCATTCTGGCAGGCTAAAAAGAACATAACACCCAAAGAACAAAACAAAATGCGTGCACACACACACACCCACAGACCCCTGTAAACTGATTTGTGGACCAAATAAACCCTTTGTTAAAAAATAGTCTTCAAGAAACTAAAGAAGCAATAGGTTGAAAAACAGCTTACAAAAGAACGATTTTTCAGTAATACGTTCCTCTCCATGTACCTAGTTATGGATTTCAAAGAGTGTATTTACTGTTATCCGTGCTTGTGAACACGTGTGTACCATCCCTATCAATTGAGGCTGAGCATTGAAAAAAAATTTATACAAAATAATAATACACAAAAATCAGTCATATCTGAGGATTAACCAGTGCTTTAAAAAGTCAACTTAAAATGAATATAAATGAATATATATTGAGGACCAAATTTTCATAGAAAGGAGGTGAAATTTGATTAGACCTTTAATTTTTAAAATGTAAATAGAAATAATGCAAATAGATTTATCTTAGACGTTATTTTTTTAAAAATCAGGTTTTAACTATAACTTATGCCACAATTTTAGAATGAATAAAGCATTGAATGTCATATATATTTTACTGAAATGATTCTATGTAGTATACCATACCCAAAAAATCCTTTATGTTTGACTTTAGCAGGAAAAGAGGATCATATTTGTAAAAACAGTTGAGGGGACCATCATTCTTCATAAGGGCATTGATTTTCCCTTATGTCATTTGATAATGTTAATGACGGCAGTGATGACAAAGAGAATGAAGATAACAGTATTTACATGGAGCTCACTATCTGCCAATGTTGTTTGAAAGATTCTACACATATTCTATTCTGTTGTGAGGATTAAATAAATTATATATCTAACATCGTGGTATTCAAATAATTCTATTTAAAAGCACCTAGTGGATAAAAGTCTACTCTTCTAAAGTACCATCATAAGTATTTAACTGATCTTCCACTTCTCTCTCAGGCTATTCTTTACACAGCAAAGTAAACTCTTAAAAATCTAAATCAATTCACATCTCTGATCAATAGCCTCTGATGGATGGCTTCCCATTTGACTTAGAAAAAAAAATCCAATATTCTTAGCATGACCAAGAAGGGCTTTACATGGCCCTGCCCCACGGTATTGGCCACTTCCGTATTGCTCAAGTATGCCATGCACTTTCTCCTTGGAAATTGACTTGGATTCTTCCCTCTGCTGGGATGCTCGTTCCTAGATGAGTGCGTGGCATATGCTACTAACTCAGAAAAGTCTTCCTAGGCTCAAAGAGAGGACACCCTCCCCCAAGTCTCCCACTCAACTTTATTTATCACAAAACAGTATGATATTTTTTATTTGTTTGATTGTTGGTTTAACGTCTTCCCTTCCTCTGCCTCCATCACAACCACAAGAATTTACGAGCCGTGCTTGTCAGGACTTACATGTATGTAACTGTACCACTTAGAAGACTATGTAGCTCATAGTAAATGTTCAATAAGTATTGGTATATGGAATTAAATCGTTTTTGTCAATTTTCTCTTCATACTTCAGCTGGGCTAAAGCTGCCTGATCCAGTGTTAACTCCAAATGTGGGGTCAGTGCTATGAATACATATGCACACACCATACCCTCACACAGAGACATAAAACCTATTTGAAAACCTGCTTAAAAACTTAATCTGGGTTGGTCATACTGTCATATTAGGATTTAAATTTTATAAAATACAAATATTCTATGGTCAAAAGTCAGATGCACCTATCAGTATGGAATATATATCAGTATAATATACAGAATATATATATATATAATAAATATAATATCAGTATATATGTACCATATTTAAATAAAGGGATACATATGTTATAATAGTTTATGTATATAGTACATATCTATAGCTTTCTAATGACCAATGTCCTTCTAAACAAATTCACTTAATGTTTTCATTAAGTAATGTTATTTACCCTCAACTATGTTTTTACGGTATTTATTTTCCTTGAATTATGCTCATTTGTAAAAGTCTACGGCTTAATTTATTTTTTCTTTCTTTCATGTTGCCTAATATTAAAGAAAATTCTGAATATTTTAACCACAGATGGTAGTAAAATAGCAAATCAATCTCCTAATTCATTCCTTTATACTGAAACTCATAATTTTCTAATGTGATTCTTTTTTTCATCAACTCTTCTATCTGAAGAACGCCACCCTTATGTGAGAGCGGCATGTCTTCTATAATAAGGACCAGATAGTGTTGGAGATGAGTAACAACACATTGCAGACAGACAGGACACTGAGTTACTATTTGCTTCAGAAATCTTGATATCTGTTCTAACATAGGCCTTGGAGTCATTTTCATGACTATCAGAGTTGGAATGAAAATATCACTGAGATTTGCCATTCATGGCAATACAGGTACTTTCTAATTTATGGCTGTCATAAAACAAGGACAATGAACATCCAGACTTTTATCTTCTTTAATTAAAAGTTAGCGTGGCAAAGTATGGACTATTATGCATATTAACCTGAAGGGATAGCTACGAAAGACAAAGTGAAGAGCAATGTTCTTGATATTTTGGTCAAAAAACAAATATCAGAAGCAAAAATACCTCTTTCTGACAAAAGAGATGTAAAAACATGCATCTGTGCTTTCTGAAGTTGGAGAAACTCACCTGACTGAGGTACAAGGGAACCTAGCACACTTACATCGACTATCTCAGGGAGGGGGATGGAGACTAAGAAAAGGAAAAGGTTAGTAAACTTTCTCTTTATACGACTCTGTTTTGAGTTTTACAACATATTGCTTTAATAATTATACGTTTATATCATTACATATATTTAAACATTTATATATACTTATATAATTTACTTATGTGTACTTACATAATTTATTTAAATATATTCTATATCATTATGTACAGATATGACATATAATTACATATTTATAAAATATGCAATGATATATTACTATTAAGCCATTTCATTTATATGTGTGTGTATTTTTGTGTGGCTACATATATATGTATATTTAAATTCACCTACAGTTTTTAATTTAATGTTGTTTTCTGTGTTTTATTACCAAGCTATCTCTGTTAAGTGCATTTCTTTTTATCAGCTGCCCTTGGGTAGAAATGTTACAAACAGAAAAAGCATATTTTAATGTCAGGAGAGAAAGTAAATCTGTTGTATTAAAATGATACTTATTAAAGTATTGGTTAATACTGTATTAAAGTACTGGTTAATAATTTAGCTGGAGCAGATATTTTAAATTAGTTTAATGAATAATCACTACAGGCAAAATATTCTTCTAGTCCATTGTGTAGGCTGTATGTCAATTTCAGAAGAAAACATATGGCTGATCGAAAGAGGAAACATATTAAGATTCATGGTTTAAAAGAGCAATGATAATATATAAACATGAAATGTAAGTGTCTTACTAACAGGGATCTAACTCTAATAAGGAAAGAAATGTTATCATATCTATTTCATCTGGTTTAGTAAGTAGATCTTCTGACTAGCAAAAGTTTACATCCAACATAAACATTAATTATTTTCAGCACAGCCAAAGAAACAATATATTATTGTTGCTGTGAAAACACTAAGTTCATAAGACTTTGCACCAAAGGAAAAATTGTTTCAGGGGAAAAAAGGATATTGAATTAGAAGGGAAACACTTTGTTGACTCTTTTCAAAAACAGGACTGTACTACAGTTTGCCAAATCCAAAAATTATTGACTAGCACAGTTTAGTTAATAATACTTTGGCTTCAAATAAAAATATTTTGAGGTCTACGGGTTTCTGCTCACATTCTATGCCTTACACTAGCCTACAAAAATAGAAGGGGAAAAATGCCAAATATGCTGTCATATGTTTTAGTACAACATTAAAATTATATGTCTTTCAAATAATTAAGACTTACTGTTCTTTCTGAGTCATCTCTTTACAATGCCATTTTAATGATCAATAACCTGAAAGGAGAAGAAATGAATCAAGATGCGGTCATCATTAAAAATTTCTACAAACTTTGCTAAGAGAGTAGAACTTAAGTGTTTTTGTAAGAAAAAAATACGTGAGGTGATTGATACATTAATTAATTAGATGAAAGGAATCCTTTCACAACGTATATCAATTCACCACAATGTACACTTTAAATCTCTTACAATTTAATATGTCAATTATGTCAATAAAGCTGAAATTCAAAAAAAAATTCCTGAACTAACACACATCCAAAATGTTCTATTTTACTTTTTTCAAAAAACATCTTTAAACAAAAATATCCTCATCAAAAGGGATGTCTAAAAAAAATAAATATTTCACTTTAAATCCTGTCAGTTGGAACTACCTTTCCCATAATAAAAATAGTCATCTCTTAGATTCCCTAAAAACTATTACACAATAATATGATCACTAATATCAATAAATTACTTTAGGAATAATCAATCCAATTCACTGTAGGTCTGCATTCTAAATTTGGAAACATATGACTTCCAAAAATCAAAAGTCATAGGAGTCAAAATTAATAAAAATACTAAAACAGGTTCGTCAAAATTAAGTTTACATAAATTAACTATGAAGGCAAATTGTGCTCTTGTTACTGTTTTTATTGTTTATAAAATGCCATAAATTAATTTTAGAGATAAAATTTTAGAGATAAAACTAATTTTAGAGATAAATTAAATTTAGAGATATGTGGGTAAATATATGAACCACCACCAGTTAATTTAATATCTGTAAGTTTTTAAAGAGTATTTTTTGAATCATAGGGTTATTAGTAGAATGCTAGTATGGCTTTATTTTAAAATATTAATATTAAAATATATCATCATAAATTACATCTAATGTGTAAAATTTTAATATTCAAGACACAACTCCAGGTTCTTAAGAAATATTTTAAGTCAGTCATTTTATAAGCTTTATATACAGTTAATTTTCTTTCTAATCTTATTTGCTGTCAAAGGCATTCAGAAATGAACTTGTATATAACAGTAACTAAAAGAATTTGAAATGAAGTAAAGATTTGGAGAAACATGAAACATACTGATTGGTGGAGTTTTACAAGTTCTATTCCAACTCTGTGAGAGAGAAGCTACAAATATTAACAAAATGATTGATGGGCTAGTCCAGTTTTTCAAACACCAAAATATTCATGTAGGCTGTAGAAAGAATGTTTTCCTTCGGTGACCTAGTTCATTCACAGTTGGCAAAATATTTGGAAACTAAAAAATTAAAGAAGGTTAGTATCCTTTCCAGACCATGAATATGCAGAAAGAGGACAGCAGAATCTGCACTTACAACCCAACGTTTCAAGATTTTCATTTTAAGCTGATATAGTCTATTTTTTGTTTTGGTTAAAAAAAAAATCCTACACAACTTATAAACAGTTCAAAAATATTTTTTTGTTGTTTAGTAACAACAAATAGGTATTAATTTATTAAATACTGAAGTGCACTGCAGAAATACAGAAACTTTACAAAGTCTAAAGTAAACCGTTAAAAATTATGTACGATTACATTTGTATTTGTGAAGTAAAATAATGTAAGTTTCTTGTCAGTTTTATGGTTTTTGTACTCCAGTAAAAAATAAAGGTAAATAATCAAAAATCCAAAATTAATTTGGTTAGTGCCTATAATTTAGTTTAAAACGCTCCACTAGGTCCAATATGAAGTATATTAGTTTACCTTTAATTTACAAACTAGAAAAAAATTGATTAATATTTGAAGAATTCTAGTTAAGGAATCACTCTCTAGGTTGGTTAGGATTTCAAGTTTCTTAATGAATAGCTTGAACTCTAGGGGCAACTGTGACAAAAGCTTCAAATGTTGCTCTGTGAAATTTTACAAGGAGTGGGGAGATGGTAATTTACAAAGGGTGTGACAGGTTTCCATTGGTGAGACAGGTGGGCTTCAAGATGAGTGATTGCTTAGAAACACCGGACTATCATCTAATTCTGCGGACAACATATACAAATCCTAGAAAAAGGCCAAGAGGCCAACATCCTTGACACTTCAGATTTGGAAATCTATTTAATTTGTTACCTACCCCTTCCTTATCAGGTGTTGCATGGCATGCCGAAAAGGACAAGAGAACAGAGATTACCCCCAGATGACTGGAATAAGCTGTTTGATGGATTTTGTAACTGATTATTGTAAAAGTTTGTATGGTTGCACAAATTGGTCTGTAAATTACTTGGGGGTGGGTTTTTCTGTTTGTTTTTTTATTTTATTTTATTTTTTTTTAATTTTTTTTAATGTTTATTTATTTTTGAGACAGAGAGAGACAGAGCATGAGTGGGGGAGGGGTAGAGAGAGAAGGAGACACAGAATCCGAAGCAGGCTCCAGGCTCTGAGCCGTCAGCACAGAGCCCGACGCGGGGCTCGAACTCACAGACTGTGAGATCATGACCTGAGCCGAAGTTGGACGTTCATCCGACTGAGCCATCCAGGCGCCCCTGTTTGTTTTTTTAAACAAGCTCCTTGGTAACAAAGTTGTAAGAGAAGATATATATATATATATATATGTATGTATGTATATATATAGTTTCTACCCATCTTTTATTATCAAAGATTAAAATATTGACAGAAATCCCTGACAATTAGCTTAGGTCAGTTCACAATATCAGTCTACTGAATGGAAGATAACTCCGGTCCACAGTAACTGAGTTTTGCTAGAGAAAACAGATTGTGCTGCAGTAATAACCAATCTCCATCCTAGCGGCTTAAAATTACAAAGGTATATTTCTCACGCATGCTAAATATCTATTACAGATTGGCAGAGGAGGGCTGGTAATCATAGTAACTCAGATAAATAGAAACACAGGGTAGCCTCCATCTGAATTATGAAGAAAGATACAAAAAGTTGAAGGAACACTTTAAATTAAATGTTCTGGCCTCAGGGACAATACTTACTGGCCTCAACTCCTTTTCTGGCTGACTTAAATCACAAGGGGACTAGGAAATGCAATGTTCTGTGTCCAGAACAGGAGAGAATAAGAAATATTTAGCAAACTTTTAAAAGTACCAGAGCAATTCAATGTCTAAAATTAAAACTGAGTTTTTTCTGTTTGAATATATCTTAAAGTTGCAGTATCCTAAAATTGTACCTTTTGCAAGAAAAAAAAAATGGAATGATTAAATTTGATTTTACTATTGAGTTGCTTAACTGAAGACCAAAATCTTTATGACTGATATCAGTTCTATTCAATCTAAGCAGTCTAGAATATGAGGGGGCAGGTTTAACTCTATAAATGATATGAACTGTCATTTTAAAAATTGCAAATGGATACTCTTAAAAAGGATAAGGATACTATACATTAGGGGCGCCTGGGTGGCTAGTTGGTTAAGTGTCTGACTTTGGCTCAGGTCATGATCTCACAGTTTGTGGGTTCGAGCCTTGTGTTGGGTTCTGTGCTGACAGCTCAAAGCCCGGGGCCTCCTTCAGATTCTGTGTCTCCCTCTCTCTCTGCCCCTCCCCTGCTCATACTCTCTCTCTCTCTCTTAAAAATAAATAAAACATTTTAAAAATATTAAAAATATACTATACTTTATATTTACACACTTTAGCAGGAATGACCAAATCTTTCTGTACATACTAATAACAATGAGTATTTGTTACAAATTGGATACTTGGATCTTGGGCTAATATTATTATTTAATAAGTCTAGTGTTTGAGTACAGGATTCCACAGTTTAAAATACACTCATTTAGGGGGCCTGGGTAGTTTAGTCGGTCAAACGTCTGACTCTTGATTTTGGCTCAGGTCATGATCTCATGGTTTATGGGTTTCAGCCCCCATCCAGCTCCGCGCTGACAGTGCAGAGCCAGCTTGGAATTCTCTGTCTCTCCCTCTCTCTCTCTCTCTGCTCCTCCCATGCACGTGGTCTCTCTCTCTCTCTCTCTCTCTCTCTCTCTCTCTCTCAAAAATTAATAAAATAAATTTGAAAAATTACTAAAAAAATAAAATACACCCATTTAATTCTGATGCAGGCAATTCTGGGTCCTGGAACCAGATTTTGAGATGTTATGGCTAGAGCTAACTGGTTCCAAGAAACAAAAAGCTTAAGTATGAAACTGATTTGGGGGAAGAGTAAGTAAGGCTTCAATCAATTCACAGTATACGAATTTACTTAGTTACTTAAATTATGAAAAAATGTAACAAGAGACCATCTGAGTCAGCAGTCTCAACAAGATGCAATAGTCATGCACTGACACTGCTTCTCTGATTCGCATCAAAACTTTGAATAACTGATATGTGATCAATCTTTATTTAAATTATGAAAAACAGGGTATAGCATTCTCTTTACAGACAATTCCCAAGGTGATATCTCTAGTCCCGTCTCCTCTCCTGAGTGCCAAACTCAAATATCCAACTTTCTACATGAGATCTCTCTCCATTTGGCCAGACCCAAGAGCCAGCTCAATCTTCCTGTCTCCAAAACCAGGTTCTTGACACTCGCCTCCAAAATGGGTCCTCCTGAAGCCATTTCCACCTCAATCAACGAAAACTCTTCTTTCAATTACTTAGGTCAAGAACCTGCAAGCCATCTTTGATGCACCATTTTCTCAACCATTTTCTCAATCAGTCAGCAAGGCCACTCAGTGATTCCTTTGGAGATACCTTCCAGAATCAGACGACTTCCTATCATCTCCTTCACTACTGTCTTCATCTAATCTGAGCCACCATCATCTCTCACTTAAATTGCTGTAATGACTTCTTAGTGGTCTCCTCCAAGATGTGATGGTAAATGTTTATCCACAACTTTATTTATAAATAATAAATATTTATAATGTTAGATAAAAAAAGGAAGCAGGGAGAGAAAGAAAACAAAGAGAGGAAGGAAGAAAAGGAGGAGGGATGAAGGAAGGAAAGAAGGAAAGAAAGCAAGGACAAAAATGAAGAAGGGCACAGAGAGATAGAGAGAGGAAATTCTTGATTTACAGCTTTTGCATACCTCCATGGTGCAAACACTCCCACCATGACTAATTTAAAGTGACATGACCATGTGTCCAGGAAGGTATGAGCACAGTGACTTTTTGGGAGCCAGAGGGAGTGAGTTACAGATACCACTGACTCTCTCTTCTATCACTCTTCGAAGTTGAGCTTCATCATAACGCAGCAAGAATGACCTGAGTATGAGGGCATCAATCTGCAGCCCAAAGCCTTCCGGACTTGCAATTTCACTCAGAAAAACTCAGATCTTAACACAGACCTGAAGCCTGTGTGATAGAGCCCAGGACCACCTTTGCTCTGTGGTCCCATCTCTTCCAATTCAGGCCAGGTTCATTGCCCTCCAGCCACTGTGGCCCCTCTTCATTTGACCTTAAAAATACCAGCATGCCCCCATTTCAGGGCCTCGGCACTTTCAGCTCTCTCTGCTTGGAATACTTTTTTCTTCGATGTGCCCCTCTCTTCCTTCCTTCTGGGCTCTGGACAAAGAGGACCTAATCAGGGGCTCCTGCCCTGAACATCTGACATAAAATGGCATAACACCCTTCTTTTTCTAATCTTTCAGCTTGCTTCTATCCTTTATAGCACCTCCCACCCCCTGATATTTATACATACAGATAAATATTATTATCAATGATTATCATGGCCTGTTTCCTTAAGGGCACACACACCAGTTCAGTTCCTATTTTGCTGCCCACGGTTCCCATGACACTCTCTGTCACATGATGAGCTAATAAAATTGTAGTGACTAAAAAGATATACAATATACAAGCAAATAAATGAAGAAGGTAATTTCAGTAATCAAAAGTGCCATAAAGCAAATAAAGGAGGAGAGTAAGTGGTCCCATGGAGGGTGCAGTAGCCAATGGGGGATGGTTATCTCAAAAGGTGGTATTGAAGCTAAAGTCAGAATGACAATACAATTAGTAACATCCTACACATATAGCAGGGCACCTGCGTGTCTTAGTTGGTTAAGCGTCTGATTCTGGGTTTTGGTTCAGGTCATGATCTCATGGATTATGAGTTCGAGCCCTGAATCGGGCTCTATCCTGACGGTGCGGAGCCTGCTTGGGATTCTCTCTCCCCTCTCTTTCTGAATTTTAAAAATTCGTTATAGCATAAAAGAGTAGGAGCAGTTTTGTGGATGATTTTAGGGTTTTAAAAAAGAACAGATAAAACAAATCAACTGTTCTCAACAAGTGCACACCGAGCCCTAAAAATGATAGGATTTCATTTAAAGGAGAAGGAAAAGGAGGCTGAAAAGATCACCCCCTCTAGTGTCCCACCCTAAAGGGCAAGGAATAGAAAACATTAAGGGGGAATTCTTACAGTTGGACAGTCCTTTATATTTTCAAAATTTATGATTTTCAAATTTACTTACCATATTTATCTTTCACAATGACTTTGAAAATAGGCAGAGTTTATTATTCCCATCATTAAGAAAAAGTGCCTAAGAATCAAAGAGGCGAATGCCTTCTTTAAGGTCTACAGACTAGCAGGTTATTGAATGAGGACCTGGCAGCCAGGTGTCCTCACAGAGTCCATCATACGGTGCCCAGGATGCTTCACCACCTTGATGAAAACTGGCAAAAGACCACCTGGAGGTTGCCAATCTGCTCCATCTGAACTCAGTTGTTACAGTGGATTTGTATTTAAATTCCAAAGACTTGAATTAAAGGCTGACTTTGAATGCATGGCAGAAAGGCCAACAGTAACAGTAACAATCAAGATTCCTTCATGTTCCCCAAACTGAGTATAGACTCCTGTAGGTGGCATCCAAGGCCATCACAGTGTGACTCCAGTGAGAATTTTCAGCTTTCTCTCATACATACCTAAAGAAAAGTTCTAAAATCTTTTTGCCTCTGCCAGGTCATTTGCCCAAGTCACTCGACACAAACAAAAGCAAAGAGAGGAGAAGGTATGATTTGTTCCATGTGTAACGTTCACCCTTTTCTTCCTCTCATCTCTTTCTGTCACAGTTTAGCCTTATTTATTTATGTACTTACTTACTTATTTATTTTTAAGTAGGTGCCATGCCCAGAACAGAGTCCAACATAAAGCTTGATCTCATGACCCTGAGATCAAAGTCTGAGATGAGATCAAGAGTTGGATGTTTAACTTCGGCTCAGGTCAGGATCTTGGAGTTTGTGGGTTCGAGCCCCGCATCGGGCTCTGTGCTGACAGCTCAGAGTCTGGAGCCTGCTTCAGATTCTGTGTCTTCCTCTCTCTCTGTCCCTCTCCTGCTTGTGCTTTGTCTCTCTCTGTCTCTCAAAAAATGAATATGTGTTAGAAAAAATAATTAAAAAAAAAAAAAGACTTGGACGCTTAACTGACTGAACCACCAGGCACCCCTACCCATTTTTAGAAGACTTTGCAAAGCTCTCAAATCAGCTGTGTTTTCACTTTTTAAGCAACTTTTTCACTATTCATCAGAGTCTGATGACACTAGTCACATCCTGCCTTATATTAGTTACTAGAAAAATTGCAAAGTATCCCATTCTTTAAAGAGAATACAACTGATGTAATAAAAGGATTGTCCTTTCTCTAACTTCTTCAATTGTCTATTTCTCTTGCAGAGAATCTGCCATGTAGTGGGGAGTCAATGAATATTTATGGAATTGGATAAAACTGATTTATAAAATGTAGCCTTCAGATTAATGATTCCGACACTCTATGGAAGACAGAAAGATAAGAGAGGTACAGAGTGTAAGGTGAAATCAATAAATGAAATTATTTGAGAGAATGAAGAAAAGTAGAAGGAAGGAGAAGTCAATCATATCTTCACAAGGTGGCATAATTCAGGATGCATGGTAGCTGCTCAGTAAATATCTGTTGAAAGAATACGTGAATGGCTAAAGAGAAAAGGAGGACAAAGAACTATTGAAAGATAAACTTAAAACTGGGTGCATCATTTCAAGCTAAATGGGTAAACACCAACAGAAATTGGGGTATAAAATACACTATTCCAGGGATAAGAGGAAACATCTATCTATATTACCTCCTCCCATGTGCTTTTGTTATAAAGCATTTTCTTAATTAATTTAATTTCACCACAGAGTAATTCTGTGAAGAGCAGGAGAAATATGAGTTCATTCATTTTATAGATGAGGAACAAAGTCAAGAGTAAAAGACTCTAGGTCAAGATCAGCATTTTTGGGCAAAGCCAAAACCTGAACTCCTTAGTTCTCTAACTCTTTGACATTCTAACTGTGCTCCACAGACAGGCAGTATTTGTCACTCCTGGGGTCTTCTTGGAAATGCAAAATCTCAGACTCCACCCAAGATGCTTGCATCAGAATACAACTATTAACAATAACTCTAGATGATATGAAGTATCTTAAAGTTAACTGTTTACCTGATACAAACTCAATATAAATCTGTCTGCTTTCATAGACAGACTGGTAGACTGATAAATCACATGGCATGTGATATATATATATATAGATAGATAGATAGATAGTATATATTGCTGTGTATATACACACAGCAATAGAAGAAATATCATACAGATATGTTATTTTTATTTAATAATGCTGAATATTATTATAAATATATTATTGTAAATAATACTCATTATTACATGATAATATGATTTATGTAAGACATATGATAATAAATATAAATTAGAAAGGAATATAGGTTAGGTCAATAGATATAGCCCTTAAAGAAAAGAAATATTTAAAGGAATGAGTCTTTTTTCAATTAAAGCAAAACTGAGCAGGATGTTGGGCATATTAAGGATTCAATCATGTCTTTGAGAAAAAAAAATGCAAAAGGGAACACGAATATAGCAATATATTTGCTATATAGCAAGTACAAGAGTTGGCATCCGTCTATAAAAATAAACTACTGAGAGATGCTTATTATACAAAATACTGAGAGATGTTAACATCATCATGTTCTTAACATACACACACATACACTCATACACACACACGCACTCAAAATAGCTCAGCAGAATGGATTTGATGCTTAACAAAAATAGCAAGATTGTGACATGCAAATTAAGGGAAATTGCTTTCCATAACCTTTTGTTAGTAATAATAAACAATAATTTTGGAATGAATTTAGGCTATAATGGAGTCTAAACATGGCTTATTATAAACACATGTACACCTCATGCATTACATAAAAGAATGAGCAGTCGTACGAAGTTCATTTCCCCTTTCAGAAGGGTGAGATTGTTTTTACTTTGCATTTTTTTAAAGTTTAGACAATGCATTTCTTAAAAAGTGGTTGAAAGCTCAGAGCTAAGTTTTATATACAGTCACTACAGTTCTCCAGTGTGAAGATTTCTGCATATATCTTAAAACTTTTCTATTGCCATCTATTATTATTATTATTATTATTATTTTACCGTAGTAAAAATGTAAACAGAACAGATGGGAAGAGAAAGCGAGTGGGTGAGAAGGACGGAAAGGCAGGAAACAAAGATGTTCCAAAGAGAAGGGAAATACTTAACGAAAGAGAGGATAGTTGAGCTAGGTCCAGAAAGATGAATTAACTTTTCCAGAGAGAAATTAAAAAAAAAATTATGCTATCAAAAGGAAAGATAGCTTCTTAAAAACATATATAAAAGGATTCCTTATATTTCTAAACCGGAAAGACAATAGTGCTTATAAATGTATAAATATAATAGTCCTTATAATCTATCAAAAATTAAAAGTATTTTCATTAAAGACCTTAATCAAATAAGTCATTTGAAAACCTTTCATGTGTGAATATTTTGCATTAATATATTATCAAAATTGTGAAGTACTGTTTGAAAAAGAGGAGAATTCCAAGTTATGTGGCATTTAAAGGATTGTACAGGGCTAAAATTGTGTATTATGTTCAATAAGTTAATATAATCAAAATGTTTTACAACTTTTGATTGGCTTTAGAGTTCTCAGAAGCATAACATTAGTATGTTCAAATAAGTTTTTCCAACTATCAGAAACATCTTATTCCATTAGTATTCAAACATGTCATACATACACACAATACAATACTGTGTAAGTTGAATGTCTGTGAAAATTCACACTGGGCTGACAAGTGATTATTGCATGTTTATCTTATGATAATGGCTTAGTAACCTTTAGAATCCTGACTTTATATGATCTGCTTCCTTGCAATCATGAATAGGATGTATAGCTAGTTTCTGTAATTTATTTGTCTTCACTAACTCTTTACTTAGGTCTATATTAAGGACCTTTACAAGGTCTTTGTCATCTTGACTCTACTGTTTGTAACTGTATTTGCAGGTATGGAGTTCTCTGTGATGCAAAAGCATCTACTACGTACTGAGAGTAGAGAATACAGAAAGTATATGAGATTCTGGGACAATTATTGGCATTTGTAGTACAGGGTATATTAGATTCAAAGGAGACAGAGTTATATCCAAATGGTTTTCTCTCATAATAGTGACATATTGAAGCTGCTTTCTTCTTGCACTTGACGATGGGCTACCTAAAGACAGGTATCATGTATTAGTCATGTTTGGACTTCCAAAAAATAACACAATACTTGGACCAAAAATAGGTTTTCAATTAATGAGCTAATTTGAGAGCCATATAAGTTGAAGTACACAGTGTTTGTGATGCATGTGATTGGGAAGCAAATTAGAAATATAACATAACTAGAACCGTAATGTAAGTCTTCTCATGTATTGTCAAGTAGATCACAGAGATACTTGAAAACATGTCACCATAGAACTCATTTCTTCAAGTAAAAAAGAATGGATTATTATAAATATTTATTCATATAAATATATCAATATAACCTTACAATATATTTCTATATAAATATAAAATATATTTAGATATTTTGAGTATACTTCATACAAATATAAAATATATTTATATTTTTAAATATATATTTATATAGCATTTATATAGTATTTATAAATATATAAATTTTATAACTAAAATAAATTTATTTATAAAATAAATGAATCATTTATTATTTCCTCAAATATCTTTACTTATAACCCGCCCATATTTAGAGATATTTACCTATAACCCCCCAGAGTAATTTCATAGATAAAAGATGAAATGGGAATTTAGTGGCTTGTCTGTCAAAAACGTGTATTTCAATTTCTCCACTCATAGATTTTCCATTATTGTTTTCCATGTAATAATCTCATTCAAGAGACCAAGTGGGTTAATAATTCTCATAAAATGCCTGAAATTAAATGATATGTAATTCAAACCTATAAATTACTTCAAGATCTCTCATCTCAGCTTAAAAAAAATTTTTTTAATGTTTAATTTTTTTTTTGAGACAGAGGGTAAGCAGGGAAGGGGAAGAAAGAGGGGGACACACAGAATCCAAAGCAGGCCCTGGGCTGTCAGCCCAGAGCCCGACACGGAGCTGGAACCCAGGAACCCACAAACCGCGACATCATGACCTGAGCTGAAGTCAGATGCTTAACTGGCTGAGCCACTCACGTGCCCCCTCTCATCTTGGTTTTATAAAACTTCACTGAGGGGCACCTGTGTGGCTCAGTCAGTTAAACATCTGACTCTTGGTTTCGGCTTAAGTCATGATCTCATGGTTCATGAGATCGAGTCCTGCAGCAGGCTCTATCAGCACTGTACTATCAGCGCAGAGCCTGCTTGGGATTCTTTCTCCCTCTCTGTTCCTCCCTGGCTCATGTGTGCACGCGCTCTCTCTCTTAAAATAAAAAAATAAACTGAAAAAAAAATTAACTGCTAATGAAGTGAGTCTAAGAGACCCATTTAAAGAATGTCTGGAAATTTTTAAAACCCTGGTGTCACTCACTTAAAAAATAACTGACAATTACATATCAGAGTATGTAAATATTTTTGTTAGAAAAGAGGTAAAGGAATAAACATAGATCTTTATTCAGATAGATTCAGATCTATTAGAAAAGTCAGAAAGATAAATTATGTGAGTTCCTGTTATAAAAGCTAAATATTTAAGAAAAATTCAAAGTGTCTAATATTTCCACAGCTGTCTCTCTCTTTTATATCTAATCTACATAATTAACTTAAATAGTTTTATATGTTAAGCAGGTTGATGAATAGAAAACTTCTAAACATATTGACCTGTTAGGTGTTATAATTTACCTGCAAAGATGGATTCAGAGGGGAAATTAGGCAATAGTGTTCTGGTAGATGCTTAACAGCTTCTAAAAAAAGAAGAAAAGGCCCTGATTTGCAGTATTGGCTGATTCGTATGGTACAAATACTCCTGCTATTTCTGATTACAAGTTAAGAGAAGGATGTCTCTTAAAGGTGTAATTTAGAAAGGAATGGTTACAAGGAGCTCATCTAAGCTGCTTTAGCCAGCTTCAGCACATCACTGAAATTAGGTCATATTAAATTAACAAATACTGTATGGGGAAAGTTGATTAAACAACATACATTCATATAAGTTAATAAGTATTCATGAAAAAATTAAGTAACTTTGCAAAATGGTATCAAGTATATGGCTCTCCTGGGGATACACTAGATGCATTGGTTTTCTGATTGCCCAGAAAGTATTGCATATAAGCAATCCATGCAACATTGTTTAACATAGCTCCTTCTCATATGTATTTGACTCCAGGATTTTATTTATTTATGTATTTTTTTTTTGTCTCAGAACACCTAAGTAACATCTTTTAGAATAATAGTGTTTCTAGAATCTCATTTGGGAAAAGTAGCTGTAGATACACACTTCTAGTCTCACTGGACACATAGTAGGTATTAAGTAAGCACAGACTACTGACAAAATGTACTCATTTGTGTAGAAAGATCGGAACAAAAAGGTAAAAAAAGATACATGAATAAGTAGAGGAGATTCTGTCCTGTCTTTTATGAGATCGCATTATTTTTAGATAATTGCTTCACTAGTGCAATTCCAGGTTTATTTATTAACAAGAGAGATATTTTATTGATCATCTACTACACTCAAAGCACTATCAGACAGTAAAGCACTGGAAAAGTTCAGTCTTTTTCTTTCAAATGCTCCATTAGGTAAGACAAATTTAGTTTTTCTTTTTTTGATTTTTCAGTAAGGAGGACAAAATACACTAATTATTCTAAAGTTTAATTCTAAGGGATTAAATCCAATACATCTTGCCATATAAGTGGAGTTTTTGTTGCAGACTACATGCAATATGGACATATTACCCAGCTATTTAATGCTTCAGATACAGAGAATCTTTCTTAAGGAAAGAAGCTGT
Source organism: Paguma larvata (assembly GCA_030068075.1). Classification (NCBI taxonomy): domain Eukaryota; kingdom Metazoa; phylum Chordata; class Mammalia; order Carnivora; family Viverridae; genus Paguma; species Paguma larvata. Next base: position 126,792,310 of record CM057824.1, on the reverse strand, counting down.
CATTTCCCCCCCTAAATACTCAGTATTAAGTGTCCTATCTGCATATTTATGTGTTAAAATAATATCATTTTAATAACTACCAGTCTGATTCTATGACAATGTCTCCAAGTGTTTACATGTACCCACACTTAGCAAGTTAGGGTAATTTTACGTTCACACATAAATATGCACAAAACTGAGTATGTTTTGAAAAACCAAAGAGCAGGACTAATGGCTAAATGTAACTGAAAAAAAAATCCAGTCATCTATTTTGCAACAGATTTCATGCAATAGTCTCATTTTCTTTTAACTACAATTTACAAATTACCATGTATATGCAAACCTTAGTGCATTTGCTTTTGTTTTGTTTTCCTTTGGAGAACTGACAGGTAGATTTTTCCAGTGAAGAACTAACTGGCACTTGGTTTTTGCCAGCAAGTATGATCTGTTGTTCTGTCAAACAAACTCGAATGTTGAATTATCTCAGGAGTAAGTAAATTATTTTTTAAACAGTAAACATCCTTTTAGAGAATACGTTCATTACTTGTAACATTACATGAATTACTATAGGAAAAGAGTGACATCACAACAGTTTACTGTTTACTCCATATGCTTTTCTCACCATCCAAGCATAGAAATTAATGTATCTCAACATATTGAAAGAAATGAAACCGCCTGCATACGTTCAGCTATGAACCTAGCTCAAAACACTGCATCAGTATGGAGGGACACGCCAAAAATATTATCTTCTGATTTCTCCGTTGAGAGCTTAAAATTGTGGCTATCATGGTCACCAACACTTAATTGCCTTTGTAAAGCCACACGATGATTTCCCTTAGAGGTAAGTATATAAAATGAATACCTCCATACAAGCAGACCATATAGTAGTGCTCATTTTTAGTAATATACAAAGGTTCTGAAAAATTAATTTAATGAAATATATTTTATACATTGCCCTTTCAAGCCTTCCTTCCTTTTTCATTCCCTAATTTTAACAATAACACTTGTGAACAATAATTGCTCAGAGGATAAATTGCATGGAACATCGACAGTTAATTGTACGTCACTGGAAGTAACAGACATGAGCTCCTCTAGTATTTAGTTAAGGTACACTGTTAAAGGAATGTCTCATCTATGTTAATTATTCATATGTCCGCATTTTGTGTGGTTATTATTATACACCTATTCTCAATAACACAGAGTATGCTACATTTTATATTTGTTAAATTTTTATTCAAATAGAATCAGCTCCTAGTATGTCATATGACAAGATTCAACTTAACAACTAAATATCTCGCAGAAAGGGGGAAAAAACTTTTATATTTGAATTTACAGACTCCTTGATGTAGCACGAAACGAATAAAAATATAAAGGCGTGAATTAGAACTAGAACTATTGTCGGAGGCTAACGGTTTTGACACAGATTTGAATTTTGAATATTTCAAAAGGCACAGGAAACCCCACCCTTTCTTAGAACAGTCACACCACACCGAAGAAGTTTCTCACCAAATCTCCTACCTTCCTCACGAGATCTAACCACAGAAATGAACATAAACATGGAAAATCCAGGGCATGAAATCAAAGAGAATCAATCAGGTCAGAGAGAGAGATTCACAAGAACATATATTCAATGTCAAGTTCCGGCAAAAAAAAAAAAAAAAAAAAAGGAAATATTTTTAAACGATACCCATAAAAAAGCTATATTAACAAGACTCTAAACGGTCCTGCCATGGGGGGTGGGTATTATCTTGACCCTTGACCTCTTCTCACATAAGAGCCTGAAAAATGAAAATCATGTTCGTCATCGCTGTTTTTTAATACAAATTTACCATCTTTATTGGTATAAGGGAGGAAAAATTCTATTCTGAAATAGCCCCAGTCAGGTTCTTAACAGTCATGTGACTTTTTTTTTCTGCCAGCCATGTGCTCCGTATCATTTTACTCTGAAATAACTATGTGGATTTCAGCTCAACCTGCCTTTGCTTATAATGCATGGCATCCCCCGCGAGGGAGCCTGAGAACAGACTCCCTTGAAAAGCAAGGTTCTCATAGTTGGCCTGTAACCATGGAAGCAGATGCCGGTTTCTTCTTACCCCTGCTTACCTCTTTGCAGCCTCGAGCTGCTCCCTATTGTTAAAAGGGGTACGCCTTGATTTTTCTTCATCATGACCGAACTTGCCTCTTCTTCAAAGGGCATGATGCTGCAGGTCATTGGTCTAGACTGTTTGCACGGTCCAGAGAACAGCCTTGATGTAACCCTTGCTCTGCGGAGCCACACCACCAGCCGCGCATCTGTAGACTGTAGGGGACATTGGAGATCTGTATTTGAAAAGAAGTCTGTCTGATTTTGCCATTGTGCCTTTTCACTCATCGATCGAATGAATATCGAACCTTCTGTCGTTGCATGTGTGAAATAGATAGCTTAGCAAGCACTTTTGTGCCCAACCTGTGCGGTGGGCCAAAAGGTTTTCCTTTAGTCTCCAGAATTTTTTCTTCAGATTTTATGAATTTCCTGTTAGCTTACATTATTTATGTGCTTTTACTTTATACAGCTGTTATGATGACTGTTTGAGTTAATTCATCACCAGTGACTTTCTTTTGCTACTAGAAGGAGTATTTTCTTTTCTGCCAACTATAGTGCTTTTTTTCTTTTTCTCTTGTAGCTTTTTAAGATCTTCTAGCTTAACTTCGTAACTACATGTGGTGTAAATATACCCTGTTAAGCCAAAAAGTTGAGATGTCTTTTTAAGAAGATGATTAGATGATTTTTAACATTTAACAGATTTAATTCCAGAAAGGTGAACTTGAACTGCCTCAAGGTATTTCAGTGATTTGTAAGAGTAAGTAAATCAAATAATCACATTGATTTTAAGTTAAACAAAATGTCTGATAAACTCTGTTTACTGGGGAAAATTGTCTTTGTTTTTCCCCTTTTAAAAATTGTAAGAATGTTAATCTGGAGTCTTGAAATATACTTTAAAGCATATCAATTTATTACTGTGATTTGGTATGTTCAATAAATACCATTTATTTATAATATGTATCTTATGACATGATTTAATTAGAAAGTATTCAATATGAAAATACACTGTTTACATTTCATTTTGAATACGATTGCAATTCACTGCTTGTCTTCAATAACCAATGGCTACTATACTACCTGCTCGTTCTAAAATGTATTCTCTTGCTTAAAAAATCAGTCACTTCAAAATGCCTCATATGCTTATCTTCAGCATACTGCTTAAGCATTGTGTGTGTGTGTCATCAGTTTTTGTTTTGTTTAAAAAAAAACAACACTATCTCTTACTTCAAGGCATACCTATTTTCTCTAATTGCCACAGGCGAAGGGGAGGTCCATGACAGAATAAAGAAGGTTATTGTGACAGATGAAACATAATTCACAATGAGTACTCTTTTCAGCCAGCCTTAAGAAGAAGAGGATTACTTCCAAGCTGAATTTGGTGGCAGGATGTATGAGCGGATTTTATTAACATATAAGGACAGGCCAAAGGCAGAAAACTTATTTCTCTGCAGCTGGGTGGTTGTTATTTTGTGTATCTGTTTCGGGGTCTTATTTTGTTCACCTCAAAGAGAAGAGATGCTGACCAGAAGACAGTCTGAAGAAGCGGAGGGAGTAGGTGGGGAGGGCAGGAAATAAGAAACTTAAAGCAATAAAGTTGGGGTTTTCTATACTAGATAACGAAAAATGATGAGATAAGTATATTTCTATATTCTTTGCCATGCACATGAAATAAAATCATACTTTCTTCCAACAAACATATGAGCTGCAAAAGTAGGTAAATTTTATTTCATAAACTTAACTTACATTTCTTTAGGCAATGATTTTTTTGTCTTTCATATTCTTAACTTCAAACGGTTTGTTAGGTTTCTAGATGCTGTTTAGTTTTATACGAAGGCTTAATACTGAACTTCAATGAAGTAGGTACGTGTTTATTTGGATATTTTCCTTGCTTTAAATTGCTTTTGCTTCTAATGACAGGGATTTTATTTGGTCATTATAGAATTTTTGTATTCAATTACTTATAACTTTTTCTTTCTTTTTCTAATGAGGTCAGATTTTAAATTAAGTAAAAGATGGGCAAAAAATTGTACTTGATAGACATCTATGCATCAGAAGAGAATTCCAGACTATAAAATTCGTTGCATTTCATTTGTTTTAAATAGGGCTTTGTTTATGTTAAGCACGTTGATTTTGTTATTCCTGGGAAAAAATTCTGTTTGCTTTATTTTCAAATACTTCCTGGGAGTTGTAGTTGACATTGTACTCTATCTGTAGAAGGAAAAGCAGGCAGTTGTTCTGTCTCCTGGCACATCTCTGTTACAGAACTCACTGCTCTGTTCTTGTCAATCCTGGTTTGTTATTCCAGAAAGTGAAAAAAAAAATCCAAATTCTAGACTGAGGTCTTTCTCAATATAATGGATACATTTCATACTTCAAATGTGGCAATGAATAATTCAGATGCAATGAATTTATGTAGGTATTTCCTGGAAGAAGGCATAAAAACCAGAATCGACACTTTTTCTTTCATATATATATGTGTGTACATATATATTTATATTTTAAAGCATAAAAATATGGTTCTGTTCTATAGAAAATAGATGACTTATATAACCGAAATGATTTTACTTATTTAAGTTGACTTTCTAGCTAAAAATTTTATAAAATGTGCAATCAGATTCTTTCACCTTAAATTTGTCAACACTGTTAACAAATACTTATTACTACATTAAACATTTGCTTCTTTTAACTGATTTTTCATATCTGTTTATGCTATGACTGAATTGTTACTGTCCAAAAAGAATGACCTATTCTAAAACTTCAGAAAATACAAGAAATCATATCATTATTATCTGTTGATTAAAACAGAAATCTTTCCTTATTTCCTTATTTCTTTTATCTGCATAAAACTACTGAAGTAAACCACATATTAGGGAATATTTTAGAATATATGTTATATGTTCTTGTTAATAAAAATAGACAATCTTTAAACAATATAAGAATTGCAAAGTATACATATAAATACATATAAAAATATGTGTCTATTTATTGTTGCCAGATCATCGCCACAGATTTCCCGTTTGTAGATTTTATATCCTTGCTAATGTTTACTCTGTAGAGACATGCCAATGCACACAGCTTTTGCATTTGGTAAAATTTTGTACCTCTCTTATTTCATAATAACTGCTTTATATCATTTATTTGAAATAACCTGTGTGATTTATTACTAGATCATATGAATGAAATTCATGAGGACTAGGGGAAATAAGAAAACTTTAAGAATGACGAAGTTGATGTAGAAATTATTTACATGTACACAGTATAAACTGTTTAAATAACCATGTATTTTATTCATGGTCTGAACTTAAAATCAAATGGGGTATGTTGACAGATCATCTCTACAACCAAAATTCATTTGCATTGACTGAATATTACAAATTATAGGAAAATAATTATATCAGTCTGAGGATGAGATTTTCGTTTGCAATTATATGACAGTTTTTTAAAAAACAACATTATGCAATTTCAAAGTGATATCGTCATACGTAGTTTTAAATTAAGCTGCATATTCAGCAGAGCGTCATGAAAAATAATAAAAAATAGGGGTAAGTATATTGAATCTTCATGTACTATCTTTGCAGAGTCAATCTGTTTTATTTAAAATTTGTTTCCTGTGTTTCAGCCCAGAACATTTTTCATATCGCTTTCTTCTTCCTCACCCCTCCCTGAAACACATTTTGCTATAAACTTTTGCACCAATCACTAGGAAAGACACAAACAGCAGTAGCAGTTCAGGAAGCAGCCCTGTGAATGTAAAAAAATCACAGACTTTGATTTTATAAGACAAGTTGGATAGGAGTCAAAACTGCCACATGCGGTGTGAAAAAATGCCACCCTGGTGTGAACAAAAGGTTTAAAATGGAGTCAAGAAGCGTGCAAGCTCGATGTCTAAGCCTTTCCTGTGAATTGTCTGCTATAACCTGCGGGGTAGCGAGGGGGCTGGAAGAATAGACGGCTCTTGGAAGCTCCAACTGAGAAACATAGGCAGTCGAATGTGTTAGTTTTTTTTTTTTTTTTTTTTTGTTATGTTTTGTTTTGTCTCATCTAGGCATCATTATACTAAACTGTTTTACCCAAAACATAAAACAAATCCCAAAAAAGTCACATAATGTGTGAAGAAACTGCTGCTTACAAATGAATTGTTAGATTTTTTTTTTTTTTGCATTCCTTCATTTATAGCAAAGGAAGTTACCAACTGCACTTTATATTTAGATTCCTTGTTTTGTGGGCCTGAGTTTATTTACAGAAGGGTGAAGAAGGGGAAATACTCATAGAATCCTGAACACTGGAGTAAAAAATCTAATTACAGTACTCATGTCTGATTGTCTTCTAATAATGACAATGGAGGAAAAAAGCTAACAGTTCACTATTGGAAACAAGTATTTCATACTTTAATAAATAGTACAACGATCATTCTGAATGAATATTCAGCAGAGATAGTCCTTCAGAAGAAATACTACCACAATATACATAACGTTACACCTTTCTTAATATACTGCAACGCAAAAATTTATTCCACAGCCAAAAATGTTTGTTAACCAAAAAACAGTCAAATAAATCCGAACTTAAACCATCATCATTTACTTAAATAACTCAAAAAGGCAATTCAATTTTAAGGACAATTAAAATGTATACTACTGTGTCATAACCCCCACTTAAATGACCTTACTATGTTCATCTAGCCACATATGAATGCTAATTACATGATGAATTATGAATAGCATTTAAAGAAAGTAGCATTTCCTAGGTGATTGTGATCTAATCAATACAAACACATCTAAATGCAACGAGAAACATCTTTCATGAGCATTGAAAAGATCCTTAAACTTAGAAGTCACTTTTATTACATTTGCATCTTATCTTTTATGAAGGATTGGGTCTAAAGCTAGCAAATCCCATTGGTTATGAATGCAGGTCAAGACGGGAACATTTTTCTATTTACTCTTTGTAGCACTGGATAGAAATCAATCTGTTACTTTCATTACAACCACACAATCAATTCCATTTAAAGTATAATACAACAGCCAAGTCCAAGGACAATATGGATCCTTGGAAAAAGCTCATACCATTTGCAGGGCTGTATTTGATACAGCTCCTGGTAAATTGTTTTCTTTCTAATTAGTGGACATGGTCATTTAAAGCAAACATACCTAAACTGGCTTTGCAATGTAGAATCCAACCAAAGGTAAGAGTACAATTTTTGTCAAAGTTGCATTAAAAATTTATTCTTTGTAGACAGTAAAATCCTTACAAGGAAAGATTCTCTCTACATTGCCTCTAATGTGAGCAAAACATTATCATAGAGCCATTTTGATATTTCAAAAAAAAAAAAAACTGCACACAGAGAAAATTGTCTTGAAATTAGCATATGAAATCCTTATTTAGAACGCTACCTTCCTCTCATCTCTCAATAAATGACTTTTTTCCTGATCAATCTTATCTTGCCTTAAGATTACTAAGAGTTTTGCTTCGAGGAGTTTTCTTACACAAAGCACAGCTCAATAAACAAAAGAGATATGTCCACTATGTGCTCCATTTACACAAAATAAAATCATCACTTCAATTATTTTTAAATATCAAAACTAAGACAATCTTCCTGCTATAAATTACTTGAAAGCACCAGATAAACCACTGAATACCTACCCTAATGGTAGTTGAGTGAATTATCTTCTTGTTACTCTATAAATGAGGGTATTTTCCTGTTTCATATCAGGTTTAAGCATTTCAAGTTACATAGTCCTCTGATTTCCTCAAACATACAGTAAATGAATGTCCTCAAGAAGAGCACGATTTACAATTCTCTCAGATATAATCTTTAAAATACATGTTATTCAAAATGCATTCTGCCCCTTCCATATAAGTGAGATAATTCAAATTTAAATCAAATCATTCTTGGTTGTTTTATTAAAAAGACTGCTATTTATGCAAATTGTACGAAATTTTGGAGTTTGAAAAAGTTTCTCCACTTAGAAAAATATATTTCAAATTTAGTGTCAATATTTCATTTTTCTGCAAAACTGACGACATACTTCTCTGTCACCATTCAGTGTTGTAACTGTCATTAATGCATTCCCTTTTTGGTGACATGAAGTAGTTCCTGGGACTGAGATCTCCTTAGACACAGCCTAGAAATAGGCTCTGAGATGTGAGGGTGCTCCCATATGTTCTAAGGGGCCTCCCATGTTTCCGAACAGAAATGGGTGTGTTTAGTGCTATCTTCCCTGCATAAATAAGCACAGGACAATGAACCCAATGTCAAAGTCTCCAGACAGACTGTCACTGCCTAGAAGACATTCTTCATTACCTCCATTTCCCAATTTCTGGCGGCCTTGAATGGCCTTGAACAGGACTACTGTACAGTTTTGTTGTCTTGTTTTCAATGCCTGACAGCCTCTAACCCTGTTTCCTTGATCTCCAGTCTACCTGCCAAGCTCCCGTTTTCAGACCAAGCAGGCACCACACTCACAGATGACTTGCACAGATCATGCTCTAGACGACAATGAACTTAGAGTACATTCGTAATGCAGAGGTCAAAGATAGGTAGGCCACACCTCTGACAGCAACTCACAAAACACCAGGATGGACTAGGAGAGACAGAGCCATTTCAGAGTAAAGGGTACGTTGGGCCATTCATAATACAGTCACTTAAAAAAGCATAAAAGTCATTTCAAGGAGGTAGGCAAAACTTAAAAGGAAAATGGATACCACTTTAATCTTTAAGCACAGGCAAGCGAACTAAAAAACGTTATGTGCTGATTTTTCATGTTTATTGGTTTTTATTTCAACTGTCATGTTGTTTTTAAATGTTTCTGAAGATACACAGGGTGTTCCTAAAAACTACAGCTTTTAAACTCATATCCCTGACGTCGTGTTTAACATTTTAAGTACTGTATTCAACTCCATCATTTATCCTTGTAAATGAGAGGTAAACTTCCTGAAAATTCAGAAATCGGCTCATACTTCATTAGTCTATCCACGCTTGTCTGTAATGCAGGACTTCGTAAAGTGAGATCAGAATCACTAGCTATATTTCCTTAATTTATTTATTTTTATTTAACATTTGAAAAACAAATTGGGCTAAAATGTAATTTTTTTCTTTTTTACATTTAAATTTGTACATGGAAGCTCATTTTTTAATATATCAAGTGATATAAAACATAACACCTTCTACATTCAAGGGATTTTAAGGAAAACTAGTCTGTATAATTTACCTTTAGTTTTCCATTGGATGCATTATATTTTGGTGAAAGTAATGAGCTTGAATTACTAAATCCCTAAGAAGAAGCCATATAAAATATATTTTTTAAATATCAAAACTTTATACATAATATTCCATGTGTCACAAAATTATAGGGCCATACTACAATGGTTATAAGATGCTTATAATATGTCTTAGTAGGCAATAAAAACTTCATATGCTTTCATTGTTGATCTGACTGTAGCTGAAACCCCATCTCTCACGTATGCATTCTCTAATCAAAGAAAATATGTATCACTGTGGTTCTGGGGAAAAAATGTAGCTTAGTCAATGTTATTTTTCAAAGCAAAATGTTGAGTTCAAATCTACTGCTAGGAGCCCAGTGCAATGACTCATACTTCTCAATTTCTACTTAAGAATTTAAAAAACACAACTGAGATATTTGTAGTATTATATTTGCCATCAAAAGCCAGTATACTTCAGTTGTGTATATTTGATTGTGAAATATTGCTTTAAAAATGGGCAGCTTAGTGGGTTAAGCAGCCATCTTCGGCTCAGGTCATGATCTCGCCGTTTGGGGGTTCAAGTCCTGCATCAGGCTCTGTGCTGACAGCTCAGAGCCTGGAGCCTGCTTCCAATTCTATGTCTCCCTCTCTCTCTGCCCCTCCACTGCTCATGCTCTCTCTCTCTCTCAAAAAATAAATTTAAAAAATGGAAAACCATAGACCTCTAAACGCATATTTTACTTTAAAAAATGTTGATTAAAATTTGGAACGTTATAGTATTTCTAAGGACCATTCATTCTTCCATATATCTAGACAAAAAAATGTTACATACAGTTTGAAAGATTTATATGATAAACAATGCAAACTTGTAATAAACTGGCAACTGTTCTTTGGGGATGTGAATCATTTAATAGAGGACTGCTCTCAAAAAGACATTTCTAAAATAACTCATAAAGTGAAATAGATATTGACAATATTTTATGTCAAGTGGTTCTTTGGTTTTAAATCCATTCATTCATTCAACTAACATATTTTTATTGCCTTTGTGCTTTCCCAGGTTTTAAGGACATTTATACATTCAACAAATATTTGTTGCATATCTATTTAGCAACATATCAGATGCTAATACAAATTTTTAAAAAGTAATCGCTTTTTTGAAGGACTTTTTCTCCAGGATTATGTGTTATGATGGAGAACAAATGAGAGTTAGAAGGAGAAGGAAGAGTTCCGATATAGATAGGAGAGTCAGAAGAGGTCAAAGGGAAAGGTCTCCAGAGGCAATAGGTGAAATGAGGTTTGAACAAGATGTAGCTTCCCCACTAGAAAGAATAGCTCCTATGAGGGAGCCATGGCAGAAAACTCGGCATAGTAGAAGCAGTAAAGAGGAGAACATCAGTTCTAGAGCAGGGCAAGGGACCTGGGGTTAGCTGGGAGGAGAGAGCAAGAAACTCACTACTCAAGGACTCAGAAGGCACAGGGAAGAGTTTGAAGTTATTCCCAGGGCACTGGATACTTCCTGACACAGAGTCACTGAAAGACTCAGAGGTCGAGATATGACTTTTTTATCCTTCCTAGATTTGGAGACCATCAACTGTAACCCAATATAATAAGCATCAGTTCTTAAAAATGTCGAAAAATAATCCCCTGTCATTATGTGGTGAATATTTTATGCCTCCTTCTTATTTTTCTTAACCGAAAACTGCATACTGGGGATATTAGTTTATGAGTTTTGTTCCCAGAGGCTAATGAAACAAGTACCTTCCTAAAAGCCAGTGTTAACTTGTGTTACTCTGGTTATCAGGTAAGGTACATGATTCTGGAAACAAACGTATGTAACATTCTCTATCTAGAACAGTTATGTCCTCAGTTTGTCTACTCACATGGCAAAATGTTTCACCAATGAGATTTTATTTAATTGTATACGTGTTTAGTATTTAAGTGAAAAGTTTAAGGCATCACACTACACACTAAAAAAAAAAAACTGAATCAGGTATTAGCAATTGAATGAACTGCATAGCACATAAGTTGCTTCTTTATGTTACAATTAAATGTGATACTATTTTCTACTGAACAACAATCAGTAATATTCAATTAAAATAACCTTTAAGGTTTTAATAACTTGTAAAAGTTAACTGATTAGATCTATTTGGAGAGATAAAGTATGTTCACTAAAACCAAAAGGAGCAAAGCTCTAAAGATTGGACAAGCAGTTGGAATCATTACTAACAAGCTGTGGCCAAGGCTGCAAATTTCAAAATTAATATAGCACAACTATGAAGCTAAATTACAAGGTGTTTCTGCTGAGATGTTAATCACAAATTTCATTGTACTTTTTCAGCCCCTGAAAGAAAATTCATTACAGTGCTATAAATTCCAGATATTAAAATACATGACTAAGAGCAATACACTTTAAACTAACTATAAAGTACTATAGTTGACATTTTTTTAGTGTTTATTTATTTTGGGAGAGAAAGAGAGAGAGAGCACAAACAAGGGAGGGGCAGAGAGGGAGACAGAGAATCCGAAGCAGGCTCCAGACTCTGAGCTGTTAGCACAGAGCCCGATGCAGCTCTGTGTGTGGCTACTCACAAACCATGAGATCATGACCTGAGACAAAGTTGGATGCTCAACTGACCGAGCCACCCAGGCCTTACAGTTGACATTTCTAATTGGGGTTTCTTTTCAGTGAAGTTTTCCCCAAGTAAGTATCTTGTACCTCTTAAGAGAATGATCTACAGATCATTCCTTCCTGGAGATTTATGTTAAACCAGGTATAAGATGAAATTAGCCTTCGAAGAATGCTACATGTAATACATTTACATGTAGAATTTTTATGTAACATTGACAGTGCATTTTTATAAATGCATTCAATATTTTGGTTTCCATTAAAAAGTTTTTAATATGGGACACTTATACTAATCTTTATACACCTGAAATGTCTTTTAAGTATTCAATTTGATAAATCTAATTGAAAACCAGGCAGGTAAATTGTCACTTAGTATAAGATCTTATCTATTTTATGTACATGTCGATGCATTACACTAAAAGGTTTTACTGGTATAACAGTACATAAGAGATATTAGATCACAAAGTGAGTTTCAAGATAGACTTCCTTGTAGCGATTTCAATGTAGGTGACCCTGAACACAACGAACCTAGAAAAGGCTCAGAATAAGGAGATATGAGAGGTTTTTCCGAAGATTACTTTGAGGAGCATTACACCTGCCCCTCCAATCAATTTTAGCGAGGGGGTTTTCAGACCACTTGGAAAGCTGAAGTTGGGAGACAGGATGGAATTGCTCCTGCCTGGACTACATAAGTGACGCACATTGATAAGGTAGCTGCTTTAGCGTCAGATCGAAAAAGAACTTCCTACAATGTTGCTGGTTGGTGGGTTCAAAACAATGCATGCATGAGTATGGCCTGTGCACCAATGCAGTTCAGTTTCCAATCACGGAAAGAAACTGCCCAAGGAAGCACCTGGAAGAATGGTGGATGTCATGAGGGAGTTCAAGTGGAGTAGATCCCTGAAAACGCAAGCTGAGGATGGCACAGCTATCAGAGGAAAATCTTACTATGCGATGCGCAGGAAGCATAGTAGAATGTTCCCAGTGGGGATCTCTGATGTGCATCCAAAAATGCCCGAGAGATTTAGCCAACGACACACCCTACGCAGTGGCAAGCCCGCTTAAGACAATAACGGTAAAATGACTATCTCTTGGTACCCTCTCTGCTCTCTACTACAGCATTGATACTGTGTAGTATAAAACTACCTTTGGAAGATGCTGGAGGAGGAATGCAAGCCTAAGGTGGGAAAGAGTAGAGGTTCTCCCTTCTGTTTCCTGGGCCATGGATACCTTACCAGCAAGAGATCCCCTCTGGGCAAAAGAGTTTAGAGGGATAGGTAGTAGCCAGCTAATATAAGGCTAGACCGGTTTTAAAAATTAGACTACATTTTAGAGCAGTTTCAGGTTCATGGCACAATTAAGTGGAAGATACATAGATTTCCCATATTTCCCTGCTCCACACATGCATAGCTTCCCTCCCTATCAATATCACTCACCAGAGTGGTACTTTGTTATAACTGATAGACACATCACTACAAACCAAAGTCCATTAGGGTTCAGTGTTCCTGTTGAGAATTCTATAGCTTTGGACAAATGTATATTGACAGATACCCACCATTACAGTATCATATAGGATAGTCTCGCTGCCCTAAACATCCTCTGTGCTCCACCCATTCATCCTTCCCTCTTCCCTGATCCCTAAAAACCACTGGTCTTACTATAGTTTTGTCTTCTCCAGAATGTCTTATAGTGGTTGGAGTCACACAGTATGCAGTCTTTTCAGATTGGCTTCTTTCACTTAGTAATATATATGCCAGTTTCCCCCATGTCTTGTCATGACTTCATAGCTCATTTCATTTTAGCACTGAATAATATTCCATTATCTGGATATATTTTGGGGCCTTTATTTTTTCTAAAGAAAGTTTTCAATCTCTGTGCAATGGAAAGACTTGGTAAAGTTTTAAGAGGAGTGACGTGATGAGATTTGCAATGTAAAAGTATAAATCTGGCTTCTTTATGGGGAAGAGGTTAAAGAAGGACAAGGACAAAGTCCAAGAGAGCAGTAGGTGTACCATTACAACAGTTTTGGTGGGAGACAACAGCCAACTCTGGGGGGACAGCAGTTGAGATGAACAGAATGAGATGGTTTGCAAATATATTTACAAGGTAAAAGTAATGGCACTTGATGAATCAGCTTTTGAAAATTATAGAAAGGGAGGTCAAGTACGAATTCTGGGTTTTGGCTTTGAGTAATTGGGTGGATGAGGGTATTTAAGAAGGGCGGGTGGTAAAATAAGGCTGGAAGTCTGCCTGGAGAGGGTTGATGCCAGGCCAAAAACTCAGCACCTCAGACATTTTCTAGTAGAGGCATATGGAAGTCCTCACCAAACATAAATCTCATTTCCTTTTCCTTGCAGATTGTCGGCCACTCCTCCTAAGCTCCAGGGATATGAAAATGTCCTTAATCATGTCAAAGAATTTCCATCAATCCTTAATTGCCCACTAATCTGTTTCTACTGTCTTAACCATCTCCTTAACGGTGTTCCAGCCACTACTAAACATGGCATTTTACCTCCGGCAATACTTTTCCAGTTTATTTATTTAAAGTTTTTTCTTTAAATTTTTTGGTCACTGTTGTTGTTGAAAGACAGAAAATCCCAAGCAGGCTCCTCACTGTCAGCACAGAGCCCCATGCAGGGCTCAACCTTACAAACCATGAGATCATGACCTGAGCAGAAATCAAGAGTTGGATCCTTAACTGACTGAGCCACTCAGGGGTCCCTAAGTTTTCTTTTCCTTCCTTCCTTCCTTCCTTCCTTCCTTCCTTCCTTCCTTCCTTCCTTCCTTCCTTCCTTCCTTCCTTCCTTCCTTCCTTCCTTCCTTCCTTCCTTCCTCCCTTCCTCCCTCCCTCCCTCCCTTCCTCCCTCCCTCCCTTTCTTTCTTTCTTTCTTTCTTTCTTTTTCTTTCTCCCCAGACTCCTATTATTTGCAAACATTTATGTCCATCAAAATGTCAAAATTATTTGTTGGAACTCTACATAAATAACATAAAAGAAGTCCATGACAGAGTGCTAAGATCATTTGCAGTAGGTTGTGTTCATGATCATTGGCTAACAGTCCATCATATTAGCTCTCATCTGCTAAAAGATTAAAATAGCACTCAGAGCATATAAGCAGTTTATTAAATTGTTCTTTCTATATACATTTTAAATAAAAATAATTGAAAGACTAACAGCATTAAAATCAATTAGCGGTACCAACGTTAATTTCTTGGTTTTGATTACTGTACTATGATTATATAGGATATTAACATTAGGGGAAGATATATGGATAACCTATGTATTATTTTGTAATATTTCTGTGGTTCTAAAATTATCTCAAAACACAAAATTAAAAAGTTAATCATTACTGCAAGGGCAGAGTTAAAAGGCAAATACATTTGTAAGATATCTGAAAGAGACAGGTATTCAAACATCAGCACTAAAGGGATATAATTCGGTGTTATGCCTTTACATGTTCTTGATTAAATGCATGAGTTCACTTACATTTGCAAATCAAATCCGATTAAATTATATGAAATAAGATATACATTTTAAATAAATATAAATATATAATGAATAAATAAGAATTAATATTACTAGAGAGTTGAAAAGGAGTTGAGAATCCACCAAAAATCTAAATTCAATGTGCTTACATTCTAGACCAGCTTGTCCTTGTTCTTAAGAAAGAATATTTATAAGTTCCCTGCGTTCTGAGTCATGTCTTTTAGCTTTACCTAAACGGTTCACCTCAACAGCATTTTTCTATTTACTCAGGTACAAAATGCCAGAGTCCTCTTTTATCCTTCCTTCTCCATTTTTGCTTGCATGGAGTTCCTATGTCATGCCAAGTCTTTGTCCTCATTATCTTCACCTTTATCTTATGTTAAATCCTTAGTGCTTCTCTAGGGTACTACATAAGAATATCTTCCTAAATACCATCTTTATTTTCCCTGACTCAAATGGTCCTTTCTACATATACAAGATAAATCATTCATTATAAGTCATAGACCTGGTCATGTTCAAAGCCTTCAAAGGAAACATACTACTTTAAAAAAGAAAGGGAAACCCTCCACTAGAATCTCGTCTACATCGTGACTCCTTTGTGTCTTCTAAACCTCAACTCATCCCCTTCATTCCATGTGTGTTCCCTGCCCTCCTACCAAAGTGGGTTTTCTGCTGTTCCTTTAAGAGGCTCATACTTTTCCATCCCTGCCTTTGTTCATGTTGTTTCCCTCCTGCTGATTATTTTTGTTCTCCCAGTCATTTAAAGGACCAGGCTTAATTCAGAAAAATCAAGATAGAGCGTTCAGATGAAAGACTGTTCTTGCCCTTCAAAGGCTCCTAAAGAAAGACCACTTCATACATGGAACTTTCCTAATTCATCTATTAGTATATAGACATTTCTCTCTTTGACCTGCCTTTTTTGTTGTGAAGGCATCAATATGACTGTACCCTGATATGTACACTGATACTGCTTTCACAGGTGTTAATTTCACAAGGTCTGAATCTGTTTACACATTTTTTTATACCTTGAAATGTCCACCAGGGAATTGGGTATTCAGTAAAGATCAACAGAATTAAAGCGAACACTGAAGGCATTCTCTAAGAAGCAAGGATAATTCACACTCAGTCCCGATCAACTCCTCCCTTTCCTACCCTAACCTCCTTACCACAACACACTTATCTATTTATTTTTAAGCCTTAAAATATTGACAAGCATGGGGGTGCTTGCTTGGGTGGCTCAGGTGGTTAGGCATCTGACTTCGGCTCAGGTCACCATCTCACAGTTCCTGAGTTCAAGCCCTACATCAGAGTCTCCACTGTCAGCAGGGAGTCTACTTTGAATCCATCTCCTTCTCTCTCTGTCCCTCCCCTGCTCTCGTGCTAGCTCTCGCTCTCTCTCTCTAACATAATAAACATATAAAAAATATATTGAAAAGCATGCTACTCTAATAGTGCCATTTTAGAGTTTGGATTAATAAGAATCAGTGATCTACAATTAAGTATGACATGATTATAGTTGTAGAAACTGTAGTCTCCTTCATTCTGCACACTGGTCAAATTTCCAACTGAAGGAAAGCATAACTGGACTGGAACCATGACGTACCTTCGGTCCCCTCTATTCAGAATCCTATTCTGTCGCCATATTTATTATCAAATATTTACAGAACCCCTGCAAGTTGTCGTTTGAGCTGTGCCCTATAAAAGGGACACTGGCCAGGAAAGTGAGTGAAGCTGAAATCTAGCCCATACTCTCCTTGCCAAACCATAAGTATGACTCCAATTATACTTGCAAGTATGCATGTGTCATCTGCAGAGAAGAAAAAACCCCTTTTTACAATACACAGAAAGTGCAAGGGGGATTAATCTAGTCAATACAGTTTAATATATTTTATAGAAAAGCTTTTCAATACTGAAATCCTCGGTGTGTTTTTTTAAATCCAATTTTGTTATAGGAGTGCAATTTTCATCTAAGTGTATTCTGATATAAAAGCAGTGAAGAATTCTATGAATTAAACATACAGACTCTCCCTAGAAATAATAAAGAGATACATTAGGTCATTGGATCAATTTCTTTTCCAATGTAAGATTGTTCTCTCTTGTGTATTTTTCATTGCTTTGTCCCATATGAGTTTAAACTATTTAAACTATGGTTCTTATTCTATTTCCCAATGGTGTATATTCAAGAATCTAACTGACATCCATGATAATGAATTGAAGGGTGGGTATTATCATTTTATGTTTTTTTGATGAAGTAAACTGGCCTAGAATTCAGGGCACTTTTTATTACTATTATTGTTATTATTATTATTATTGTTAATATCCATTGGTCAACTCTTATATTCATCATGCTCATTATCTCTAATCCTTTCTACAAAGTAGACGAATAGGAAGTGTTATTCCCAGTTTTTACAAAAGAAAATTCAGGTGTTTAGTGATATCCTCAAGTCCATACGGTAAGCATGTGTTCAAACTCAGACTTAAATCCAGTCTTCCTTGCTACAGAAGATTCCCCTACTCCTTTAGATGAAAGTGTGCAAACTATGTTCCACTTTCTTAAATAAATTCATTCAACAAATTATAGAATACTTCTTATGTGCCCTGCATTTTCCTAGATGCTAGAGATGAACAAGAGAAACAATATTTGCTCTTATGGAACTTACGTTAAGGGAAAGAGACAACAAACCAAAAGATAAATATATCAGTTCAGGTATCAACAAGTACCATGACATAAAACACATCAGGGTAAGGAAATCAAGAGTAATGAGTTGGAAGCAGTGGCTGGAAGGTCAGAGAATGTCTTTCTGAGGAAGTGATATTTTAGTAATGGCCTGAATGTAGCAAGGAGAAAGTCACATGAACACTGAGTGGAAGAGTGTCCCAGGTTAGAAGCATCGTGGCATTTTAGAGAAACTCCATGAAGGCCAGCATCACTAGGACAAGATGCAAAAGTGGCAGAGTGGTAGGAGGTCAAGTCAGAAGACACGTAGATCTCATAATGCAAGCTCAAGCAGGAAACGGTAAGAAGTGGGACTTTCTTTTCTGATGAGAAACCATTGGAGAGCTTTATCTAATTTGCATTTTTGAAAAACCACCTTGATGGCTGTGTCGAAAATTAACTCTAGGGGGAAAAGAATGGAACAGAAATACCAGTTCAAGGCTATTGAACAGCCTTCACTAGGGATGACGGTGGCTCGAGGAAGACTGGCAGCCCCAGAGGTGGGGAGGAGTGGCTACGTCGGGACGGAGTTGAAAATCAAGTTGGCAGGTCTTGCTGATGGAAAGAATGTGGGTGTCGAAAAGAGAGAAATCCAAGATCACACCCAGGTTTTACACTCAAGATACTCATGGGGTTGTTGGCACCATACAAATTGGAAAAGAGCAGGACTTTAGGAGTGGATGGGGGGAAAATAAGAAATGTTTCATACATGTTATTACTTCTTTTTTTTAATTTCTTTTAACATTTATTTATTTTTGAGAGACAGAAAGACAGAGCATGAGCAGGGGAAGGGCAGAGAGAGAAGCAGACACAGAATCCGAAACAGGCTTCAGGCTCTGAGCCGTCAGCACAGAGCCCGACGCGGGGCTGGAACTCACAGACCGTGAGATCATGACCTGAGCTGAAGTCGGCCGCTTAACCGACTGAGCCACCCAGGCGCCCCATGTTATTACTTCTAATGGCATTTTATACATGTTCATCTCCTGTTTGGGGTCTATGATATTTCAAGCACATCAGAAAAGATCTACAAGGTGTTGGCAGATCCCTCCCAGAGATTTATGTAAGATGTGGAAAAATGTTTCCCTACACATCTCCACTCACCCACAAATACAGAAGTGCCCACTCTTTTATATTATGCTTACATAATTATTCATTGGGATATTGTTTGATTTGGATCATGAAATCAGTGATTAATCTAGCCAGAGAAGAAACATGCAATGAATATTAATATTTTTGCTCATAGACCATTCCTATGATGTCCAAGGGCAATTTTCAATAGGTCCATTTTCTCTGTCTAAAATGTGTGTTTTCCCATGGTCCTGAGGTTGGAAGCAGAGATAAGAGTTCGCTGAGATTTTCTGCCTTCATTGGTTTTTCTGTCTTTAATTTCCTTTCAG
Source organism: Paguma larvata (assembly GCA_030068075.1). Taxonomy (NCBI): domain Eukaryota; kingdom Metazoa; phylum Chordata; class Mammalia; order Carnivora; family Viverridae; genus Paguma; species Paguma larvata. Next base: position 126,772,825 of record CM057824.1, on the reverse strand, counting down.
AATCATTCTCAGAACACATTTCTTCTGAAAGCATTCTCTGATTGTTCCAGACCACACAGAAAAGAGCCCACGTCTCTCCTGAAGTTCTGAAGAAGGTATCACTTCTGTCACTTCTGGAGCCCTTAGAACCGCCTTACAACTCTCAGTTTTACTTTTATTTCTAGGTGCTTTCTACCTAGAAGGATGGCAAGTTGCTTAAGGGAAGAAGTGATGTCTTTTGTGCACTCAGTATCACTCGGTGTTTAGCACAGGGCTCACATAAGAGGACTTTGACTAGCTTTTGCTGATATAAAAAGGAAAAAAAAAATGTTTACTCTCCAAAATTCAGAAAGGACACAATATAGCACAGTTGTGTGCGGACTCTCATCATGTATTTGTGAAAGCATCATCTTCTAACTCTGGAAGCAATATTACAAATAATCTCATCCAATTCTATTCTGCATCTGAATCTTTGCTAGGTAAACTGCCACTTTCTCCAATCAAAACAAATCGACAAACAAAAAGGACAAGAATGGACATTTGTGACTGACAATGAAATGCTTTGGTTTGCTGGTGACTCGTTTGTTCTTTGGAGTTTTACCGTTTTAAGTTATTTTTGTCTATTTTAAACTAACACTCTGATTTATTTTACCTGTAAATAATGATCATCAGCATGAAAAGTCAGAAGGGAGGAGATAACTAAACATTTGAAGGAAGCTTTTCACCAACCAAGATGAAGACTCCTCTCCACTTGATTGGAACTTCAGGTGATAATTATCTGGTGATAGTCGCTAAGGTTAATGTGAACTATTTCAATTTTTTAAACTGTAAGGGTCATCCGCACACTAACAGCATTTCCTAAATAGTCTATTATCCTGAAAAGAAAAGATTTCGACCAGCAAACAACTGTTGGTGTCAATGTATCCATGGTAGTTTGCTTTTTTCGTATCGGCTGGTCTCTTGAATTCGTGAGAATGAAGTTTCAAAGGCTTTATCATCTTTGAGTTAAGTGATCAAGTAAGTTTTCAGGCCAAACACAGCTGAGCTCTGCCACACTTAGACTCAACTGAGGTACAAATCCTTTTTGAGGTTCAGCCTAAAATAGTGAGCTTTTATCTTTATGCATCTGTTTTACTGAAAAAAAAAAAAGAAAGATTTACCATGAAAAGAAATGAGGCGAGAAGTGCATGTCTATATTTTAAGGCTTTTGCAGTTATGCACAGAAACACCAGAATTATTTTTCTCAAGCCACGAGTTGAAAGTAAAGTAGCCCATTTCTGCTTTACATCTATTCCTATTGATCAACGTGGCCAGATAATTCCACCTCTCTTTTCCCACAGTTTTGATTCAATCTGTTATAAGTCCATCTTTTAGAATGCTTGCTGTGCCCAGTGGTTAGAAACAAATTTGGTTCAATACTAAACTGAGTAATTCAAGTGGACAGCCAAATAGCTGATATTATACTCATCAGTGACTGAAAACAAAACAAAACAAAAAAACCCCACAGGGATAAATTGGATTTGGTGAGAGAGACGATAAAAGACCTTGATGAAAATATAGTGAGCAGGTTTGTCAACATGGAGAATTTCCATTTCCCTTCTTGAGTATGTTTTTATATGTATGATTTTTCAATATATCTTATACTTTTAGTATAGTACTTCTTAAACTTCTACCACCAAGTATCTTGTCAAATTCCCATGTGTAGTAGACCATCAGGAATTCTCAAAAAGAATCCTACTTAGCAAATGAGCTTGCATCTTTTAACATAAAAATCATGAGAATGCTAATGCTAATACTATTCGTCCAGAAATGGCCTAAGGGGAAACAGAAAAAATAGGGTTCTGACTCTTTCCTCTAGAGCAACAGAATCTCAATGAAGACAGAATTGTCCAGAGGTAGTTCTAAAACATGCAAACTCCTCTTCATGACGAAAAGAATACATAATTAGCACATCCGTGTTTGGGAAGATGTTTACTCATCTCGTGTTAAAAGTATTTTCAAACACATGATATAAAAACCCATGGCTATTTCAGCATTCATTCACCTTCTCCTGCGTGCCAGGCGCTGTGGACAGAAAGATGATGAATAAGACAAGAAACTGCGAATTCCAAGACAAGATGATAGAGTTGCCCCTTTAATAAGGCATCTTGGTTTTTCCATAACGCGAGGATATTTCCCAAACTTTCTTTTTGATTTGAGCAATTAGAACCCTTGTGGACCTCAGGTTCATGCCAAATCTAAAACCTAATTTTATGATTCCAAAGAGTTGACAACATAGTTAGAGAAAAGAAGTAAAGTATGAAAACTAAAAGATAAGAAGAGACAGTTTGAACCAACAATACTGAGAATAGATTTAACTGGAACAGAGTTTCAGTTGGAAAATATCAATTTGAATTTGTCTTAGGTTGATCCTTAACAAAAATACTGCCGAGACTTTAAGTTGGAAAAGAACAATGTACTTAAACTATATGGTAATGGACTGCTGAAGAAACATTCTAAACCATGTTGTTATGGCCAGAATGTCAAGCAGAAAGGATGTTGTTTCTTTTAGAACCACAAAGAACAAGACAAGGATAGAGAGACCTAGAAAGATAGATACTAATCAGAATCCTGTGAACTAAGATAGATACTAGGTGATTATAAAAATTAATAGTAACTTGTATATAGTCTTCCAATTTGAAACTGTTCATACCCTGCACTCAACAAAATGCCTGTAACAACATGTTAATTCAATAATAAATGCAGAGCAGATTTTTAGAACTGTAATTATAAAAACGATTCCTGTTCCATAAACTGTAATGTTAAAAGTGAAAGTTGAAGAGAAGGGACGACCAGAGATTTGGGATGGCTTCATCCTTTAAATCCCTTTGGTGAACATAAAATAAGAATGGAGACAATATAGCAACATTCTGTTTCCTGAGGACACCCCTCTTACTGAGTCAGCACGACTATTTCAGCAAACATTCTTTGATCATCTGCAATTGTTTTTTACTTCACAATGCTTGTTCTAATGAAAAGGGAGCCTATACAGAGAAGATAGACAACAATGAGGACTTCAATTTAGCTGAAGGCAGCAAAAAGTTTTAAAAAGAAAAAAAAATGTCATTGGCTTCTGGCACTTAACTATCTTGTAAATTGCAACAAAAGTGTTTTTTTTAAGAATTAAAGAGGAGACAATATTTCCACCAATATAGGTTATGTATTCTCCTGGAATTAACGTGGAAAGTTATAATGTGTAAGTTAAGATCCCAATCTTGGGTCTCTATTTCTGCAGATTATAATTACTTGTACTTTTTTTTCTAAGTCTACCTTCTGAAATATTTTAAATTCCATGGGTCAGTCATGGAATGTGGTACATCATAGAAACATGTTTTTCAATAGCACCTCCTTGGACTTAAGAGAGTGGAAAACCACCCCACCCCCATATTAGACCCAAACTAGCTTAAAAGGTAATTAAGAATGACCAAACACATTATGGCAATTCCTACCTTACTGGGAGAAAAAAAAAATGAACGTTATCCTAAGACATCAAGGAATACTGGCCATACCTCCTGTGAAATGAGTTAAAAGACTTGTATTAATCCCCCCTAAAAATACACAACTACTTACATTCCTTTGTAATGCTTATTGGGCACTTACTGATTATATAAGACTATAAGAATCTAACTCTAAATTTTCAACCAAAGTGTCGGTGATTTTTAGGAAGGATGTGTTAAACAGCCTTAGCACACACTAAGTACTAAGTAAAACACAATCACGTGCAAAATTTAAGATAAAATTTCTCCTTCACCAGAAAGAGTAATTATTTATTATGTTTCGATCTTGAGAAAAAAAGTCTTTTACTTACTACTATCCTTCATAGATGTGTTTCCCTTAAATAGATGCCAATTATACCTTGATGTATATTTGAGGTAAGCTTTGATGCATGAAGATGATTTTCTTTAAATGCTACTTAAAAACATGACCATAGAAAGGGAAAAAATGTAGATAGCCAAATCCCATCACATGGACATACATTTAACTTTCGACAATGTCTCTAAAGCTATACATGTACCAGCAACACAAGATTTTGTAGGTCTTTTTAGCTTACTGACTAGGTTACAATGTGAGCCTTCAGTTAAATTCCCAACTAAATCATTTGCTGTTGCCTTAACCCTTTGTAAAATTAGCAAATGACAGGTTTTACTTAGTTTAGTTACCGCCGCTCTTTAACTTTAGGGTTAAAGCATGATAGTTAAAACCTCTTTGACAAATACAACTTGGATTAAGACCTAATACACAGAGTTCCTTCCACAGATGAAATTTTAGAACAAACTTCTGGTGAACAATTGGAAGTCTCTTTTCATAAAATAGCACACGGATTGATAAATTAACTTCTGTGAATTAGGACCTAGAAAAATGTTCACTCACAGTGGCGCAGCCCAAATATATTATTTTTCTTTGCTTACATTCCTTTCCTAAATGACTGAGCAAGCTTATTAGAGTCACAGATTTCTGAGTGACAAAACCATAAAAGGAATTCAGGATGGACTAAATGCGTGATACCTCCTCTGTGCCAAGTACATAGGGCCAGCACGGGAAGGGCATTGCTATGTACTTAATCCTGTAATTCTGTTTTGTTATTTTTCAGATCCAGAAATCAAGGTTTAAACTGGAGGAAGTATCTTATCCAAGGTCACACACCAAGTACATAGGGGGTCCTGGACATTAACATATTGGTTTGATATTAAAAGTCTTGCTTATATTTTTATTTCACACTGTTTTTCAGTCTGCATTATCAGAAGCTAAAACCTTCATTAGAAAATCCTGAATGCTCATTATGAATCTGGTATTACTTTGGGAGGAACCAAGGGAGTCTGCTTTACATAACCTGCTTTAATGATATCTGTTTGCACTAATTATTTTAATTTCTTAAAAAGGAAAATAAAACACTTTCCTTAGATTTCTAGCTTCCCACACCCATGGCTTACTGTCACTGTCATAATAACACTGGGCAGCAAACATGAAGGGAATGATATAGTTAAGGAAAAGCATATCATCAAGAGTAAGATCAGAATTGATACAGTCTAAGGTGAGATATTTCACTCACGATACCATACTTCTTTGTAGCATAAAAAATAATGAGACTGATTTATGTATCAACTAAAAAACACCTTTATGTATTATTTTCATTTTGCCAGCTTTACAATCTACTTGCAAAAAGGTCAACTTAGAATTATAAGCCTATAAAACTGAGGGGAGAAATTTTCATTTTCTCAAACTTAAAAAATGGCAAGAATTTGACTAAAGTCTTTTTCCATGTGGCTCATTTTTAATTATCTTGGCCCGATAGGAGAATGATGATAGCTCCTAAGCCTTTGAAAATAATAAATTGAGAATAACTCTCCCTTAAATCCTAGGAACCCTTCCCATACCTCAACAGAAGTACTCTGTGTATGAGAAAATAAGTGAAAATATAAACATGGTATGTTTGACATTTTGGAGCATCCTTGGAGAGACATTGATTTGTAATTCAGATCACATAGCATCTTTGATTTCTCCCACTTGCCCATGCCCCCCCCCCAAATAAAACACAAAAGCTTTATCTGCAATGGATGGAGAGCAACCCAGGAATCTGTGCAGAGACTATCCATCACATTTCTGTCTTAATTGAATGACACCAGAATGAGATCGATAAAATGTAACAAGAGACAGCTTTGCATTTCCACACTCACTTATTTCCCCTCTCTATTACTCTCAGCCATCGCCGTGACTAGAAAACCCAAGTATGGGACATGAACCCTGCTGCCAGGCAAGCTGTTAGGATATGAATAAACTTGTCAGAGAAACAACAAAACTTCTAAATGTTAGAAGGGAGCTGGGGGGACAAAAGGTTATTAGAGAAGTATTGAATCAGGTTCTTTAAAAAGGCAATTTCATAGATGCATTCTCAGGCCTAAATAACCTCCTCAAATGCAATGTTGCAGTTAGATCATCTGTACAGCTCTCCCTCTGTACCCAAGATTTCTCCAGAATGCATGAATGTCTGTCTCAAAAGCAGATGTGGTGACATCTCAGCTCAAATCTGCAAGTCCTAGAATAAATGCCAGGCAGCCCTGATGGCCGTATGTACAAGGTTCCTGAGATCTCCAATGCATTATTGATAACCTCATCACTCTGCTAAAAGCAAAGGCTGACATTGTTATAATCTCAACCTTCTCCTGAAGAGCTCTGGCTTTGCCTTGGAATCGATCACAGGAAGAAGTAAACCAAAGAACAAAACTGTACATGTAAAAATCAAGAAGGTTAAGAAGTGCCTACTACATTTACTTCACTCTAGTGTGTTAACTAAAATCACACGGCCTGCTTTGGTGTTTTTATACCTTTGACAGGTTACAGTGTGGCCGTATTCTAGGCTATTTGCTGTAATAATTCATTAGTGTAATATTCCACATCTTGGGCTTGTTAGAAGGAACAAAAGTCTGTATTTTAAAATAAACATAAGTCTTTTAATGTAGTTTCCAAGAAGGCAGATTTTTTTTCTTCATTCTAGTAAATTTTCTTTAGATCATTCTGAAACTTAATTAGACACAGGCTTCTGCTCCATCTACACGCAGCTTCTTTGCACTGCCCTGGGATACCTTATGAAAGATGCACCTCCAGAAATCTTCCCTATAATTTTACTTTCATTATTTTAAATAATAATGCAAGATCATAGCATACATTAGTGCCTAACTTCTTTATAATTCTGACATTCTTAATTGTTTTCAGAAATGATATTTGAAAAATATGATAAAATATAAAAGTCACATCCCATCCCAAGTAGGTTAAAGAGAGAATTGTAATATATATCCAAAGCATGAATTACAGCTTGAAATATTTTCCATGTTCACACTTGGAGATAAAATCTTAAGTAGACTGTGGTTGCTGTTAAATATAAAAAAAGCACTATTTTTGTAGCTGGAAGATGGCTAAGTAATTTGCAAAATAATCATTAGTTGCAGGTGACTCCTGAATTCTCGAGCAAATGAGCATGCAATTAAATCATTATTTGAAAACGAAAACAAGGGGCCATATGGAACAAATGGCAAAACATACACAATTTCATTTTACCTGCAGACGCCGGTCACCTGAGGCAGGATTTGATTGCTGCCTGACCAGGTAAGACACAAGGCATGCCTCAATGAACCTCCTTCATCCACCTTGTATTTGTTGAGGCTTGCATTTGATATCATGTAAAATTTCCCCAGGTTACAGGTTGTGATGTTGCCCAACACAGAACAAGGCCCTAGAAAATGTAGGTATAGTAGGAAGAATAGTATGCATTTTTATACATGTATGCATATATTGGGAAACAAAAAAATTTGTTATTGGTATATCCTAAAATAATTAAAACTTAAAGCCCCTTAAGGCTTTTCATTATGGCTTATGCTTTTTAACTGAGTCATTGCCCATTTTCCCAAGTGCTTCAGGAGGCTAACCCCTGGAAAGAGATAAGTTTCATGGAATGCGAAACTTATTTGAGCATCATAAACTAAAGGTAGGTTAGGATTAGAGTGAGAGTTAGGGTTCTACCTCTGATCATTTTTTTATTTCACTCTTTGTTTTTGCTTTAGTTTGTGGGCAGTGCAGTTGGCAATAAGAGAGTGAGGCTATTTCTGCTGTGAGCAAGCACATCCCTGGGGGGAAAAAAAAACTACACTAAAATATAATAAACAGCACAAAGGTCTGGGAGCACCAGCGTGGGATCTGGTCATCCTGGTAAGTGAGCACTTCCCACTGGGAAAGGTGACTAGCCCCGCGTTCGCCATCCATATAGGTCAGAGGCCAGAGCTGAATGTAACTGTTACATAGCGTGAGTTCACACAAGGAACACAGCCAATGCCGTGGGGTGCTCCTTGTTGTTGATGTTATTGCATGTGCGTTGTTTTTAATTTTTAAAATGAGTGTATGGCTAATTAGGGGTGTTGGCACAGTTTGGACTGATGAAGAAAGTGATTACAATTATAAAAGACTTCTGGGGCCAAAGCAGTCAAAGATGCTGACTACTCCCCATGCTGGCCCCAGCCGTGTCTAGATGGCTGTCAAGAATGATTATGCTAGAAGCAGCCTGGATTTATTAGGTTTTTTTTCCTATAGGATTCAAATGCCCATGGATGTGGCTCATGGTTATTACCAGACTCCTGGTTCCTCCCTTGTGTTTTCTTGGACATTCACAATACTCAAGAAAGGAAAACCCCATCCTATTGTACTCTCCAGGGGCTGTGATAAGGCAGGATGAGTACAAGAGAAAAATTATCTTCCCTAAGTAACTTTTCTAATACTTTATCATCCTAAAAACTTAAAATCAGTCTCAAACTTGTTTATTTTTCACATTCTATGTGTGTGAAACTGATAAGAAACAAGAGAACACATTGGATATACACCCAATAAAGTGAGAAAGGAACGAACAGAATTTTACTCTGGAGCATTTATGCAGGGGGGGGGGGACACAAAAAAGTAAAGGATAGAAAGAGAACTTTTGTTCAATCCTACGTTGTAACCTATTGAAATGCAGCATCTAAACATAGCTTATGTTTGAGTCCCCCCCACCACCCCGGCCCCCACGAGTACTCTTCATTTACGAGGTGTGCATTTATTACATCACATTACAAAAGAGCCTGAATGGCTATTCAAATAGCTGCTGTAATCAAAAGATTCTTTTTGCAAGGAAACAAGCATAGATTTTTTTTATAGTTTTTGCATTTAGCTATGGACATCCTAAAATGATAGAAAGATTCTCATTTGTGTTTCCCCCCACTGGAACCTATTGAATTGTCCTGGTTTTGTACAGTGTAGAACAATCCTGTAATAATAAAACATTTCAACTTTGTACAAAAGGTGAAGCTTTCCATTTGAAGTTTTTCTTTAACAGGAAAAAAATAGAGAAAATGGGCTGACAGCTTTAGAAAATTTAAACAATTCCCCTTGCCAAGATACGTATTTCATGAGTTTTCTCTAATTTCAGATTTGGTGCATATGTGTCGTGCTAACAATGAGTGCTTTCAATTTCAATGTTCAGTTTCTTCTCTCCCTGCTCAAGCCAATCTTCACCTTTTAATAGGCAATTATTTTTCTAATCGTTCTTAAAAACTTTTTTTTTCAGGATTGTGAGACATGAGCTTTTTACATTACGGATGCATTTCAAATAAACTGAGTGCGTTGTAATCTGTAAAATGCACTTGACTGGTAAAAGTATCTCAAAATAAGGAAAAGAAACTATACTTCAAAGTATTAAAAAAAACTTTTGTAATGTACAAATTCATAAAAATCACAGGGGAATCAGTTGAGAAGAAATCTTTTAAGGAGAAAAAATGAGCAAAGTAGTATTGGTTACAATTTTATTAATGGGATATGTAGTGTTTTTCCTATATTCTCCCATCGGCATTAAACCTCTCTTGACAAAATAGAATACTGTCCCATTTTCCCCCTTTATCATCTATTACCTACATGGAACACACTTTTCCACACTGCGAACACAAAAACAAAACATAAAACCAAGTCTTTATACTCTCAACTGTTCATCTATATACTTTCATTTGAAATATAGTGCTTCAGAAAACATTCTCGTTTGGCAAAACAGAAGAAAAAGTAGTTAGAGAATAAATAATATGCTTTATTTTATGAGAGGCAATTTAAATATGAGGCATGGAGAAAGACAATGCCACCCAGCCCTGTGATACCTTACAAAAGCACATGTAGCAATGCTGGCTTCAATGTTGCAGACGCAAATAGAATAATGAAAATTCATGTGGCTAAGCAGTTGGAATTTGTAAAGGTGTTACTGTAAAGATGATTCCAACAGCATTAAATTCAAATCAGAAAAATCGGTTGATGTTTCATGAAACCAACTGAACAAACCTATAAGAGCTTCTGTCAATGTTTTAAAATTAATTTATGACAGGTTGTTTAAAAGATTTGTTTAATTATTAATAGAAACATTCTATCTCATAGATTTTTTTTAAAGTTGCACTTGATAGTATCTACCATGGATTCAACATAGAAGGTAAAATACAGAAAGTGGCTGAGCCAATACTGCAAAGATCCTAATTAGTATCATGCTATAGAAAAACAATGAAGTGATTTTGTCACCAATTACTGACAATTAGCCAAAGTACAACAGTTAATTTCATGGAAATAAAACCACTATAAAATGAAAGGAACAAAACCTATCATAATTAATGGCATTTGCCTGCATTCCTCTACTGGTTATTTAATTCACAAACCATAAAAGTTTTGAAACAACTTGAACAGCTAAACACATACGCAAAAATCAAGTCTGGGTATCTGGGTTTTCTGATTTTTAAGCATCTGTGGAAGCATGTAATTTAGCAACAGAATTATGCATACTGCACTTTTATCCCCTAAACCTAAATATATTCTACTTCCAGCCTGTGCATTTGTTAAACAATAAAATCTAGTGTGTTAAGTTGCAAAGACATATCTTGTGATGGCTTGCCATTATCCTGTTGCGATGCGTCTAGATATAGTCTGCTGCCAATATTGTAAAAACGTTACAATGTTAAAAGTTACTCCTCTCCCTTGCACTTTTGACTCTTTCAAACTTTTCTCTCCACTTGCTTCTTCTTCTTCTTTTTTTTTAATGAAGCCCTGTTGTTTGTGTTCATGGGTATGGGAATGTCCGGGCTTTGTCCCCCATGTCAGTTTCATCTCCTGCGTTAACTCTGCCACAAGTTTCAGACCCACAGTCAGGAGACATCCCCAACTCAAATCAAGCTTTAAAATGTTGACCTGGCTTCTCCTAAAAGCTGGAAAAGATTCATTTTGTGAAGTACCTAACCAATCAACAAAGTAAAAGCAATTCAAGGCCAGTCACATCTAAAGCTAAAACTTCAAAAATAAAAAAAAAAAAGTACGCTTGCAAATATTTTTCCAGTTTCAACAAGTTCCAAAAACAAAACTTTAAAACCTAACAAAAACATCACTATAAACTATTGCTTAATAAATAGCCACATAGATTTTAAAACTTGAGGTATACAAATAAACATTTTAGAGGTTTTTGGCCATGCAGAGATAAGATCCTCTCTGGGGAGACCACGAGAAACTGCTTGGTCTTTTGTGCAGACTCCTGGAATGTGCTTGCTTTTCATTTCTTTCTTTGTGTCTGGCACACTGGCCTCACACGCAGTGTCTTAAGCCATGCAGGGTCAGGGCAAACAGAGAGCTGCATTCATGGACAGATCAAGTTTATGTGAGAATCTGCTCCTTCGCTGCCCTCAATCTCCATATGAATTGTTAATAAAATCTCAGCCTGAAAGCCCATCACCCCAACAGTGGGGAAGTCATGCAGAGAATCCTCTAGTTCAGAAAAACAAGATTTCTTTATCTTTTTCATCCTTCGCCAGCATTCGTGGGAATTCTGCCATGTAACCTCCTCCTGAACCAGCCACCCCCGCGCGCGCACACACACACACACACCCCACCTCTCTCCACTGCTCTCTTGGTCGCACCTGATCATCAAGGAAGGCCGGGAGCTAAGAGACAAAAGAAACATTCTGACACCCACAGCAAAGCTACTACAACATCAACTTTGCCTCTGCAGTAATTTGCTGCTGTAAAAACCTTCAGGCAAAAGGAAATATCAATGCTTAATTTTTTCCAGTTTGTGTCGCATAGCTGGAAAGACTTTCCCATAGCTTTATGACACCACAGGAGCTAGAGAGCCACAGATATAATAAAAGGTCACATATAAAGTGAAGAACAGAGTCATACCCTAATTAACTTGGTATCTCCATGCATAAACTGGACAGGAACAATACTCGACGTATGTTGCAGGCAATCTTGTATCTTCTAACCTTGCTACAGGCCAGCTGGGCCTCTTGTTTCCTCTGCTTTTGCTCCCTGCAAACTGTTTTAATATCGAACGCTTTTCAGAGGGATGGGCTGATGAACGAAAACATGAATTTCCTGCTTGCCCTTTAAGGTGGGTTAAAGGGGGTGCTAGCAATCAATTACAGAACAAAAGAACAAAAAAAATGACTTAAGAACCTAAGGAGTGAATGTGTTACATTCTTTGCGGTCTGTTCTTTTTTTAAATAAAGTGTTTCATTTTTATTCTCCCTTATCATGAAGAGTAAATAATATCTATTTCATTGAAAAAAAATAAAACAAGTTCACCCCAGCAGTAGCTGCTGAAGGAAATCTGTTTTCTGCTCAAAAAGGCTTTAAATGCACCAAACTTCCATTTCAGCGTGTTAATGATTTTTACAAGGAATAAAAAAGTTTGAAATTTCATCTGAATTTGTGCTTTAGATTTTCAAATTGCTTTAACACAGTCATGTCCATTCCAGAATAAAAAGTTACATTTTCTATTCCAATTGACAGGTCAGCCCTATTAAATCTTTGTTTCCTCATTTTATTTTGGTCAATAAAGCTACCATAACTCCTAAACTCTTTGCACATAAACTGTTCCAAGGTATCTTCCACTGAACTTTTCTTTCCTGTAACTGCATTTCAAAAAAGTTCAATATCATTTAAAAACATATTTCTAAAGTATACAGAAATAAATCCAAATTTCTATCACCATGTATCTAGAGATCCCATATTTGAAAAGGTAAAAACACACACACACAGACAGGCACAAACACAGAGTGTCTTAAAGTAAAAGGAACACCAAATGACTCCTTGACCACTCACATAATAATGTCATATAAATGTATTGACTCACTCAACTTATCTAAAACAATGTCACTGTTGCAAATAGCACATTCCTTAGGTATCGTATCTTATCCACAGTTATCACTTTTGTGTGTGAAATATGGGAATCAGTAGTTCAAAGGATTCTCTTCCGTAAAATGTACATCACAGAAGTTTGAAAAATTTTCAAAACAAAATTTAATTTTGTTTATATTAAACATCCCAATGCTTTATGGAATTCTGGTCAGGTATTATGGCTTAGAAGCTCATTAAACTACTAAGTTGAACTCCAAATGCAAAATAAAGTTCTGATGTAAGTTATTATTATAAGTAATATGTATTAAACTGTTTTTAGAAACATCAAAATCCAAACTGTTCTTCACAATATACCTAAACTAGTCTTTAAATATATAAGTCGGTAATTCAATGAATGTAAAAGACTTACACAGTTATACAAATATGTGAAAAGCGTTATTTTAGGAAATGGAGAGTGATCTGAAATATTTGTTGTTTCTTTATATAATAGTTACTCAGGAAGCTAATTTTATAGTAATGAGTTTAATATTTAAATACGGCTTTGTGAAACTCAACAACTGTTATTTGTAGACTGTGTGTTTTTGTATCACCTATACTCAAATTAAAAAAAAGAACACTGTGTGTTACTGAATTGTATCACTTCAAAATTTTAATGTGTTGATTCGCTTCCATTAATTTGCAGAAAGATAGTAATATTTTAGTGTAGAAGACATATTGCCAAACCTCAATTTCTATTGGGATGGCTATTTTCTGAGAAAGGAATTAATGGTTTGGTAAATTCCCCTTAAGAGTTTGCTTTCCAAATATGTGTGTTCAAAATACGAGTGTACTTGTAGATTCAGGCTTCTCATCCGTTTTCTAAGGAATGTGTCTCATTGATTTCCACGGGGCCCTGCAATTCACACCAGGGTGAAGGAAGAAGCAAGGTGAACTTGCATGTTACTGGAAGGCATGGAAGGTGGCAACCAGTAGCCCTTCCGTCTCTGACTGGAACTCGGTGAGCCACAGAGACAGAGCTGTTCTCCTGAGAAACAGCCTGGAGATAGCAATAAGATGAAGCAATTGAGAAATTTAATCTGGATATGGGCGTCTATATTCAGACTATATATATATCAATGTGGCCATCGTATGAGGCCCCAGATAAAACCAAAGACAGGTTGAGGTTTTCATATTGTTATGAACTGAATGTTTGGGTCCCTCCAAAATTCATATATTGAAGCTCTAACCCCCAGTGTGGTTGTACTCAGAGATGGGGCCTCTGAGGAAGTAATTAGAGTTAAATGAGGTCAAAAGAGGCGGGGCCCGTATGCGATAGGATTAGTGTCTTTATAAGAAGAGATACCAGAGTGCCGGCATCAGCTCGTGCTTTCACCTCTCCCTGTCCCTCTCATTCTCTCTCTCTCCCCACATGCTTTGAAGAAAGGCCAAGTGAGGACATAGAAAGTGATGTTCTGCAAGCCAGAAAGAGAGTCCTTACAAGAAACTAAATTTGTCCTCACTTTGATCATGGACATAAAGTCTCTAGAACTGTGAGAAAATAAATTTCTATTGCTTAAGCCACCCAGTCTGTGATATTTTGTTATAGCAGCCTGAGCAGATTAGTATACATATTAAAAAGCAACAACAACAATAGCAAATCAGGATAAATAATGAACTACATTCTAAGGATAGTTATGCTTTACCTATTATCTCTTCCCCTTTCATAGAGCTACTTGACCTGGACAAGAATCTCTGTTTCCCTGCTTCTGTTGTAAAATGTTGAGCCTTCAACAAATTTGAACCTTGGAGACATTTTCAGGCATTATATTAAAAATTCATTCTATGGAGGTGAGTCTAGGAAGGCATTAAGGTTATGTGAATCCTTGGGATTACAAATTGGTGCGACCACTGTGGAAAACAACATGGAGGTTCCTCAAAAAAAAAAAAAATAGAAATACCGTGTCATCCAGCGATCTCACTCCTGGGTACGTGTCCAAAGGGAGTGAAAACAGGATCTCAAAGAGATATCTTCACACTCACGCTCACTGCAGCCTTATTCACACTGGGCAAAATATGGGTAGATACCTAACTAGAGAGTGTAATGCTTAAATTCTCAAAAAGTCATTTTCCTCCAAAATACCTAAGTGAGAAAAAATCATTACAGCATAGTGAGGAAGAGGATGTGCCTCAGTTACCTACTTGTTCTTTGACTTTTTACGTCACTTGGCCCGTCCAAGCGGAGCATCCTGAGCTGCCTGATGGGAGCACTACTACTTGCATCAGAAGGTAGGTGCTGCTGGTAACACGGTACACACCGTCATTATGATTATGATCATTATGTCTCTCTAAGATAGCAGAACTAAGGTGCCAAAAGTTCAACTAAGGTGCCAGAAGTCTACATTTGGATTTGCATATTCTTTTTTAAATTTTCAGCTTTATTGAGGTATACGTGACACAAAAAAATAATGAGACAGTTAACGCATGTATCATGGTGATTTGATATACATATACAGTGTGAAAAGAGTCTCTCCATCTATTTAGGTAATGCATCCAAGTTCTACTCTTCCAGCAAATTTCAATTACATAATACAGTGTTATCCACTAAAGTCACTGTGTTTTACATTAGAGCCTCAGACCTCATTCATCTTATAACTGAACATTAGTACCTTTTACCAACTTCTTACTTCCCCCATCCTGCTGCCCCTGGCGATCACTTTCCTATTTTCTTTTTGTATGAGTTTGACTTTTGCTATTTTCAGATTTCACATGATACCACGTAGTATTTGTCTTTGTCTGGCTTCTCTCACTTAGCATAATGCCCTCCAGTTTCATCCCTGTTGTCAAAACAGCAGGATTTCCTATTATCTCATTGCTGAATAATACTCCATTGTATATAGGTATGGTATCTTCTTTACCCATTCACACATAGATGGATACTCAGGTTGCAGCCATATTTCACATATTGTGAATAAGGCTGCAGTGAACATGGGTGTGCAGATATCTCTTTGAGATCCTGTTTTCACTCCCTTTGGACACGTACCCAGGAGTGAGATCGCTGGATGACACGGTATTTCTATTTTTTTTTTTTTATTTTTTGAGGAACCTCCCTGCTGCTTTCCATAGTGGCCACACCAATTTGTATTCCCAAGGATTCACATAACCTTACTGCCTTCCTAGACTCACCTTCATAGGATGAGTTTTTAATATAATACCTGAAAATTTCTTCAAAGTTCAGTATGAGAAAGAGCAATATCTCATCCTGATACTAGGATGTTTCTGAGGACTCTGTCCATTACATGATCTTTTAAGGGTGACCGGTGTGAATCCTCCATTCATATCACAAATGTGCATGTGTCGTCCCATACTCTGTTTTCATCCTGACTTCAAGCATCGTATGTTAAATGACTCTATGACTTTTATGATGGGCACCCGCACAATTTTAATCCCTTTAGTCAGTGTTCCTTTTCCTTTTTTCTCTATAGCCTTCTTTCAGGATGTTTTGGATTTGGGTAAAGACTTACATATTTAGGAAGATTAATTTAGAAAGTGAAAGGCAGTTCAAATTATGAGACCAGATTATGGGGTTCACAGAAAGCATGGCTCCTTATTAGCTGTGTGACCTTGGGTAAATTACTAATCCTTCTCCTTGATTTCTTCATCTGTATAATACGTGTAACCTCACAGGATTAAATGAGTTACTACATATTTGCCAGAAGAGTATTTGAGGAATGGATGTTAGCTACTGTGTCAAAAATACTGTGTCAAAAGAGGCATCGTGCAAATGATAAAGGCTAGCTTAGTCAAACAAAACAGGGAAATCTTGATCATAATAGATATAAAGAAATACAGGAGTATGAAGTTTGCCCTCAAATACATTAAAACTTAATTGGTGAAATAAATTCGGTTATCAGAGAAATTTTAAAAGAAAAAGAGAGAAGGTTTTTGACAGTTTGGTATGTGATTAATTTGTAAATGAGACACACACACACACACACACACACACACACACACACACACTGGGGTGATGCTTAAGCATTTGCAGAGTGAGAGTTCTTCAGATCGGACACTGTGCTAATGATAATATGTCACTTTTGAGGCTCTGATGAGGGATGACATGGTAGTAGGAAACAGTATGCTTCTTTTTTGCTTAAAAATAAAAGTGTAAGGAAGGTTAGCGATGGTTTAAGAAAAATTTGAAAAAAGACTATTTGAGCCATAAAGGCCATGCGATTATCAAAATAATATTTGTCAAAAATGGCCACATCTGCAGGTTCTATGTGGGATATTTTCAAGCTATTTAGGCACTCATGGAACCATTTAATAGAGGATATTCTATTTCTAGCTCTATTTCTGGGTTGTTGGTTTTTTTTTTCTATTACTATACACTGCTTTAAGTGTCATAGTGAAGATTTCACAGGTATGATTCACCATTGCTATGAATTTAGATATCGCCTTCTATCCTCATTTAAGAAAGAAAATATGTTATATGTGAAATATATAAAATGTCAAACAGAACATATAAAATCTCTTATTCTATTTTATATTCATGCTTTACAGTGTAAAGCATTGAAGTGAGTTCTTTCAAATGAAACTCTAGGAGTTAATTTGATTGTAAGATTATAGAAATATTGTAAGAAAAATATTGAGGTATGATTCTTCCAAACTCAAGTTGCCAAACAGGGAACAAAATGATTAAAATTGTGCCTCCTGAATATAAGTATACCTCCAAAATGGTTTAGTTTTATAGAACATAGACCTCTGCATGGTTGTACCAGAAATTACTGTCTCTCAATTTTAACATTAAAGTGGCTAATGTGATTTTATTCTGCAATTGATTACTTTGCAGAAATAAATGCATCCACCAATAGAATAAATGTATTAGCTCAGGTCTCGGTAACATAAAAATTATATGCTGGAGAAAACCCAACAGCAATGAGAAATAGTAAAAACAAAAATATTTCCCCAAACCTTGAAAACTATTTTTTTCACAAGATTCTTTTCCTTGGTTTGGAAAATAAAACACACACACACACACACACACACACACACACACACACACACAAGAAAACTTTCAAATTATTCTAGAAATACTTTGAATGTGGCAGTTCTTAACATGTATATCCTAAGGATACTACTCTTATTTTTGAATACACGGACAGTTGAGGAATTCAATTACATACATATTGCTTATTCAGCTTTATTTAACTCTGGGGATTTTTGCTCTCCACGGAGTCTCAAGGTCTTTGGCTTGTGCATTGAGTCAAAAATAAATGAGAATCAGGTCACAACAGGTTCAAATGCAGAGTCTAGACAGCTCTATTTGATTCTGTGTTTGGCGAAACATCCTTTCCTACACCTAATTCTCACAACTACGATTCAAAAGTAAGCTCTAAATATAGAGGTTCTGGAAAAAATTAGTCAAAGTTAAGCCAAAAACCTTCAGATTATGAGAGGAAAAAGCATGGTTTATAGATGACAGTGACAAAGTTTCATTATATTTGTGAAATACGAAATTCACTAAAGAGTGGGTTACAATTTCTGTATAACATTTTATGGTGTAACTGAACAGCACATGTGAAATACAACAATGACAATATAAGAAAACCAGCTGAAGTAGAATTTAAGAAATTAAAGAACACAT
The DNA here is from genome assembly GCA_030068075.1 of Paguma larvata. NCBI lineage: Eukaryota > Metazoa > Chordata > Mammalia > Carnivora > Viverridae > Paguma > Paguma larvata. The sequence goes on along the minus strand of CM057824.1, from coordinate 126,754,515 downwards.
CTATTTCAGAGAAAGAGTAGTTTAAATGATACATAATTTAATAAGAATAATTTAGCAAGTGGAAACGTAACTATCGCCATTACCGGAATAATCACAGCTAACATTGCACACATACGTTATCCTGAGAACTGTTCATTGTATGAGACGTAATTTCATTCCATGTTTAAACTGTTGCTTCTTACATGTGTATTGTGTCCTGGGTACGTTATATACTCCTAGGAAAAGAGAAATAAGACATGATAATACCTTTGCCTGAGATCATGAGGGAGCTATTGTTTTCTCCATATTTAGAAGATGTGCCAAGTGAGGGCTATAGTGGTTGAGTGACTTGTCAAATGTCCCATAGCAAGTGAGAGGTAGAGAAGGGCTACTAACCCACTGTGCCTGCCCCCACTTCCTATCTTAAACCTGTTAGAGTAAAGAGGTGAACACTGTCAATTGAAACTTGTTTGTTTTCCTATACCAAGATCTTGGTCATTTATTCATTCATTTTGTCCCTGTGTTCTCCTGCTCTTCCATGCATATGTTCACAGATGTGTGTGTGTGTGTGTGTGTGGTGGTGGTAAGGATAATGGTTTCTGTATTTTCTTTGACATAAAAGTTTGGGAATTTGATAAGGACTGGACATTACTTGAAAGAAAAATTCTTGTACTCTATTTAAAGCGTAATGATTCCTATACCTACTTTTATTAATTTCTTGGTTTCTTTTACATGGTTTCTTAAGACCATTATGAAATGAAGGACAAAGACCCCTTTAACAAGAAGGAAACAACAAATTAACTATTAAAATCTTTTTCTCTTCCAGCATATAATATTTTTGTTTTGGAAAATCTTTCATTTTAATTATAATACTTTCAACTAATCTTCACAAGTTTTCCAAAATATCTTTTAATGTGAAGCATTTATTGACATTATAAAACACACCCATATATTAGCCAGTATTTAAGGGTCTCAGTAATTGGGCCACTAGTAATGGTGATACCCGCTGGTGGTAGAGCTCGGTAGAGCACACATCTCAGTGTGGTTTTAGGTTTATTACAAATATGAAGAGCCATATTCTCTAGAGTTCATTGGAGTTAGAATGGATGTTTTTCCTACAAAACTTTAAATACAAAAATTTTACTACCATAGTCAAACATAATTGTTCCAATGTGAGATTTAAGCTCAATGTTGTACATGTCAGAAATGTCCTTCTAGGAGGTATTGAACAGTATCTTGGAAGGTTACCACTTAAGAAAATAAGATAAAGATTTATACACACGAGATGAGCCAAGAGTCGCTTGATTCAGCAAATACAATCTTCACAGGGATATCTAGTAATCTATCAGTTTGATTAGCACTCATTCCTTTTTACTTCCTGATTCTCTTTATCTACTAATATGCAAGGAAATGTCGCATTTTCTTCAAATTTATTATTTATCCTGTGCTTTCTAACAGTTGTTTGTAGAGTATTTGTTGTGCTACATTCACTGTAGCAGAGATATGGTCTAATGTCCTTTATTTTGTGGCTTATGTAATTTTTACTGAAACATTTGTTTTACCTTAGTTACTCAATGAAGGTACCTATTTTTTGTAAACACTAATTATGATACATAATATTGGTATTTGTCTTTATAACTAAATTTACCAATTATTTAGTACGTTTTGTCATTGGTTTTATAACAATATTTTCTGGTTCCAGCAGTTCTGAAAAGTTGTGGTATGTTATACTTTATTTCATAGTAGAATATTACCACCTTTTTAGAACATATAAATTCCTATTGGATTCAATGATACAATTTACTGTATTTCTACAAATATGATTTCATCACCACCAATATGCCATTACACTACTTGAAAATCACATTACATACTTGATCTTAAAAAATTCTATATAATCTTGATATAGATCAAATGTACCAGTAGTTTTTATTCCCAGAAATATAAAATGATTTTTAAATATGCCTTCTCAGTAGACATCTTTCTACTGTTAGTCTGATCCTCAGCATTTGGTTCTCATGAACCATCAAAAACTAACAATATTTCTCTCTGCCACCATATTTTAAATTTGTAGGTATAAAGGGTGACTTATTATTAGAAACATATGTCTCCAATAAACTAGCCATTAGTGAACATGTTCTTAATTCTAAGAACATGTTACTCATTGGGAAAATTATTTCAAAGGTCTAAAAAGTAAATCACTGTACTCTTCCTTTGCATCTCTTAGTAATAAGGGTTCGAAATACTTTTGGATTATAGACTTCTCTGAGGAAAAAAACCACAAAACTCTAGACCCTTCTTAGCAACAACAACAAAAAAAGTCTTTATGAACATGTTGGGATATCAGTACCAAGGGCAGTAGGAGCCGAGACAAAAAAATCCAACACAGATGGAACAGTGACCAGACTTCAGGTAGAAGTTCCAGGTTGAGCAATTGATAGCTTCATATGGAGTATCCCAATGGGGTGCCATGAGATTGGGTTCAGTACAATAGCAACTGGAGCCCAAGACCTAGCACGAGTGCTAGACACTGACAGTAGGGGGCTTCACGAGCAACGAATTTCCAGAATCTCATCATTGAGATTCAAGTGACAAGGATTTTGATCACATTCCTCTATTAGGGATGGGGAGTTAAAGGAACTGGTTCTAACCCACCCGGGTAGAGTGTAACAGGAATTTTAGTGTCCTGGCTAAGCTGGCTGTGCTTAGGGTTAGGCTATAGCAGCTAGGAGGAAATGCAGATGACCATATTGACACAGCAGAAGGGGAGAAGTAGCTGAGAATGTTGTACTCCCCAGAAAAAGTCGTGTGTGGGTCTCAGAACTTGTTGTCTTACTTAAAACAGCTCAACATAGTGACTGTAGTGTTTCTCAGAATCTAAGTGATATCCCAGCTCCACACTTCTCTTACCCAGGACCTTTGGAATATAATTAAAATCTATGATAATCACAGTTTACTTCATAGTATGGCTACATACTAAGTGTCCAGATGATGAAGTTGGCTTGCCTGGCTTCATATTTCAACTCAGTCAACAACTAGCTATGTGACTTTAGATCCTGCCTTCTGGGCTCTATTTACAAATCTGTAAAATAAAAACGAAAATAATACCCAACCCAAATGGAAGTTGTAAAGCTAAATGAGAACATGTGTAAAGCATTTAGAGCAATACCAGACACATAGCATGTGCTCATTTAATCTGTCACATACATATTACATCTTGCTCAGTAGGTTACTTTCATTCTAAGTCTTTGAAATGGTAAATAATGCATAAAGTTCCAATTTTCTGATACTTTCACCTGACAACCAATGTATTATTAGACTCTTGTTAAGAGTTTTGGGGATCTGGGTTCATTCAAAGCATATAATTCTCTGGTGACAGAGTTACCAAGCCCACTAAATTATTATCCCACGTTGGTGACAACTTAAATGTTCTATGTGTCATTTGGGTGATTTTATGTCATGAAGAGACTATTCTGTAAAACTTCAAAATTTTAAAACTTGTTTGAATGGAAAACACTTAAGACTCATAGGGTCATAGCTCATACCTGGCAACAGTTAGACAGAAGCCTCTCTAAAGAGTGGCGCATTTTCACTAGAAACTGTCTTAAAATTTTGTAACTAGACTATAAGCATCACCATAAGACAAAAACAAAAGAGATTTCTGAGGTGGTTACTATGACCATCAATGTACAATAAATTATAAAACATTATTTTCCACAGAGCTTCAAAACTCAATAAGCTCTGAAGAGACTAAAGTCTATCTTTTGGTGACACCATGCTCACCATCCTCTCCTGTTCCCTGCTGTCATCTCCCAGCATGGGTATTGTAGAGCATAAGAAGATTAGACAATCAGGTGCCCAGTCACAGTGCATTTTATGTTGTGCTCTTTATTAGTAAGCACTAATTGAATTTCATCAAATAATCATAATTCCAATTAGAATGGTGATAATACATTCTCTGAAGAAAAAATATTTGTTATCTTCCTGTCTCCCAGGAGGACTATTACCTCAGGTAAGATGTATGAATAGATTTAAACTAGCCACATCAGCAATATCTGAAATTCCCAAACATTGTAGCATTTCCTGCAGAAATCAAAGACAAAACTTAATTTGTCTTTTTTAAATGATTTTTAAAGGTAATTTTAAGCCCAAACAGAAATCTCACTTTGCTATTTCCTTTTGTGCTTATGGTCTGACCTGAAAAACTAGTATTTATATGTTGCCAATTATTTTTCTTTTTCTTTTTCTTTTTTTCAATTCTATTATTCTATTATTATTCATTAGCATCTGTCTCCATTTTAGAGAAATTAAACATTTGAAATGCTAGCTATTCTGTTTTTCTTCTCTTTTTAAATGTACACATTGGTTTGTTTATAGGTATGATTTCTTTGCCAGCTAAATTATGATATTATAAATGGAAAAGTGATTTTTATATGATTTGAGCCACATCTATAAAGTTTGAAGATAAATTATAATTGTTCAGCTAATTATTTCTGGCAAGACTGTTGATTATAAATATATGAAATGTTTTCAATTTCTTATAATAAAATTAACACTAAACACTAAAATGTTTTTATGTTAACATTATATTATATTAATGTTAATGTTAGCAGATTTATTTTCCCTTATCATATGATGAGTCATGTTTACGTAAGGGGTTGGTATTTTGCAGCGAAAATACAAATTTTTAAGAAATGGAAAGAAAAACTAACCAACAAATCTTACGAAAGGACCAAAGCTTTGGAATTTCATAAAAATCTCTAGTGATAACTGTAATGAGACATGTGATTAACTATAATGACATATTGTAAGATGAACTTTACATTTGAAAATTCCCAAGTATAAGAAAACAAAATAGAATATAATTATGTTAACCAATTGAAAAATCGAACTGAACTTTCAAAAAGACTGATCCTCAGGCACAATTTTGTCCTTTCATGTTTCGGTTGAGAAACATTGTCCATCTGGGTATGTTTGTGTTCTGACGGGGTTCACGCACCCCACATACATGCTCAGTGGGAGGCAGGTGGAAAGATGTGAAGTAAAACCTTTTTTTTCCCCCAGAAGATTAATGTTTTGGGACCTAAAGCAAATATGCTATCTGTTTTTTTCATGAGAACACATTCCTTGGCACCATTACAGATCTACTTATTAGAAGATACATTTAATTTTCATTTGAGAAATAATATGAAAAAAACACATTCATTTTGAATTGTTGCTGTAGGTGTTCTAGTCACCTATAAGTGCATAATCCAAGGGATAACCCCAAAGAGTTATTAGTCAATGCAGACAAGAGTCATATATGTTTTGCTCACAACTGTATCCTCAGTGTGTAGCAAGGCTCTCAAATGCCATTTAAGAAAAATTTTATTAATATAGTCAAAAACACATCAATGAATGGATGGAAGGCCTTATAGTTAATAATTTTATACCAACTCTCTATGATAAAATAACAATATAAGTATGTGCACAAGCATCACTGAGATTTCTGGAAATTTGTAACACAGTAGAGAACAGAAGCTTTGAGACTTAGGTGCCTCATAGATTTTCATTCAAATTCCTACACTGGAATTGAGAGTGAAAAATCCTCATCTGCAAAAAGGAGACTCACTCTCCCCCTTAGCTTGCTGCCGATCAGATTAAAGCATAGAATACTGAGTTTACGAAAGCCATCCAAATAGTGGATGCTTTTTCCGCACATCAAAGTTTATATATCTATATTAACATTTTAAAGAAATGTTTAGAATTGAAGGTATTCAACAAAAATAACTGACAAGTAGGGTGCAAAATTTATTTCAAATAGAATTAAAAAACCACTATAGATTTTAGAGTATTATTTGATCCATTCCGTATATGGTAAGAGGCAATGTTCGTAACTATAAAAATGCATCCTTTTAAGCTTGAAGATACGCAAATAGAAATACTTTGCCTTTTTTTTGTTCAACGATGACTTCCTAATTTTTTAAAAATATTTCTTTATTTTTGAGACAGGGAGAGAGACACAGAATCCAAAGCAGGGTCCAGGCTCTGAGCTATCAGCACAGAGCCCTATGTGGGGCTCAAACTTAACAGACCCTGAGACAGTGCCCTGAACCAAAGTCAGAAGCTTACCTGACTGAGCCACCCAGGTGACCCATGACTTCCTATTTTAAAATGCCCTCATTGGTTATTTACATAGAGAATAAGCAGTCATTCTACTCAGAACAGCAACAACACTAGCAATAATTTTAAGACAACGATCTGTTTATTTTTTCCCCCTAATATTGGAAAAGTACAAATTTAATTTACCTTTTCTTCAATGGAAATGTTTACACTTTCCCTTCATATTGTAAATTTGATGACTGAAGTGATTCAACTTTTCCTTATTTTATAAACACTTAGTTTCCTCTAATAAAAATCAAATTAATAAGATTTTCTAATTTTGTGTCTTTTCATATTACCTTCGTCACAGCCCCTGAAGAATCTAACTAGGGTACTACGCATTGCTTTCCCAAAGAATATGTAGTGCAGAATGCCCAAATCTACCCCCAAAAGCAATTCATGTTTGATTTTAAAATGAATAAATCACTTTCCTAGTTCGAATGTTTTAGGACAATAACTGTAACATAATCCTTCCACTTACTTCCTTTTATTTTAGTCCAGATAGTGACTATTACCTGACAGCTGCATTCTTGAGACTCTTCTTTTTGGATTACAATTGTTCCCATAATATTAGCTAAATCTTTGTAGGTCAATAAATTATATCTCCAACCCTGCATGAAAGTCTTGTTTACCTTTTTTTCCCCTTGCTTATTCAGTTACACCTTTTATTGAGGATCTGCTATATGAAGGGAGTGCTATGATAAACTTAAGGATATTTTCCTGACAGCAAAGGATTAGGAGCTAATGGATAAATCACAACCATTTCTCAGTATTTGGTAGAATCACCCATTCCCTAGGAAACATTAAAAAAATTAGACTGGAGTAAAAAAAAAAAAGAAAACAAACAAACAAAATGGTGGTTATTTCTTGCTTATATTCTATTACCTCTGTTACATACAGATGATTCAGGAAACTGTATACAGTCTGAAAAATGGTGGACAATGGAGTCTGGGACTTGAATATCTTCATTGAGCAGAGACAGCTACCTGCTCTAGATCACCTACCTCCCTCAAGACATTTATGTGAAACAGAAGTAAATTTCTACCTTGTTTGATCCACTGTATGTGGCTGTCTTTATAACTGTGGCTTAAGGCAGCATGAAGTGTGCTTTATAATATCAGAATTTGGAAACTTTCCAGCTGATAGAACTTTCATCTCTAGTTCCATCTCCCAACTATTGCATTATGGTCTTTGTCTCTCTAATGTCATTTCCCCTTTCTTCACCATGAAAAATTCTTCTCCAAGCTCAATTATTATAGACAACTTGTCCCCAATTCATTCAGACAGCTTTTCATTCAACCCTTTCAGCTCCCCAAGAATTAGCTACCTGAAAAAAATCCTATGATAAAATACAATTTTAAGAGACATAGTCTAAGAAAGTTTGAGGTGAGTGACTTTTGTTTAACTCTAACTTTGTTATTATGACACTTGCATAATAAACTGTAGCATTCTGTGTAAATTAAAAACAACCCAACTTACTTAAAGAAAAATAAAACACATATTGTGTCCAATTTCTCAGTGTTTGGGTGTAAGGCTCATAAGGCTATCTCATAAAGAAAAAATAAAATGAAAAGATTTAAATCATAGTTCTAAGTTAAGAAGGAATCCCGTCTGTGCCTACAGAGCAAATATATTGTCTCAAGCCAACTCACTCAGCATCTCTACTTGAAAACATGTATATTTAGCCCTGCATCATTGAAAGCTGTGAGAATTACTTACATTTTGTCAAAAAATCAGTTTTTAAGAAAATTCCTTCTTAAAATTCAATTCTTTGTTTAAAGTCAGCAGGTGCCTACTACATACATATGGCATGTTTCATATATAAATAAGAGTATACTCCTATTTATTTTAAATACATATATGTTTATATATTATATTATATATTATATATGTATATATAAAGTAGTTTGAAGAAAATATTTGAAGATTTGAAGGTATCAATGCTATTTCAAACTTTATTTGGTAATTTTCATTCAACAAAGCTTTCCAACAATATATCATAAAAAGAAGAAGGGTCACCTGAGAGGCTCAGTCAGGTAAGTGTCTGACTTCAGCTCAGGTCGTGATCTCACAGTTTGTGGGTTCAAGCCCCAAGTCCGGCTCTGTGCTGTCAGCTCAGAGCCTGGAGCCTTCTTCGGATTCAGTGTCTCCCTCTCTCTCTGCCCCTACCCCACTCACAGTCTGTCTGTCTCTTTCTCAAAAATAAATAATTTTTTATTACAAAAAAGAAGAAGAAGAAAGAAGGAGCACCTGGGTGGCTCAGTCGGTTAAGCATCCAATTCTTGATTTTGACTCTCACGGTTCATGATCAAGGAGCCCCGCGTTGGGGTCTGAGCTCGCAGCGCAGAGCCTGCTTGGTATTCTCTCACTCCCTCTCTCTCTGCCTCTCTTTCTTTCAAAACACATAAATAAAACCAGAATGAAAAGAAAAATAACTATTTCAGCCAATTCTGAACGAAAGTAAACCTCTGACTATCCTAAAGCCCAGCACACCACATACTAGCCGTCAACCTGGAAAGAGAACATTATAGAGAAAAAATAACAAGGTCCTACGCCAGAACAAAAGGAATATGCAATAAATTTCTTGAAACAATTTGGGATATGGGCAGACCTGGCATAAGAAACTTACTTAGTTCAAAGCACTATACAAAAACCCTTAATTGGCGTAAGACCATAGATGAAACTTTGGTTAGTTCGTAGACAATCTCATAGTTATTAAGTTCATAAACCATCTTCCAATATTTTTCAGGCCTCCCATTTAGAACTGAGCAAAAGGGAAGTTTTTAGCCATATGAATGAACAAATAAGTAATAAAAGTTAACATTTTAGAGTGCTTCCTTTGTGTCAGGATTCACATCAACTGCGTTATCTCCAATTTCTTAAGAACTGGAAAGTAGTAATATAATTATTCTCATTTTTACAGAGGAATAAACTGAGTCTTAAAAGAGATGAATTACCTTCCTCAAGGTCATAACGCCAGTAAGTGTTGGTCTATCTCCAAATACCACTCTCAGAAGTCTTACCCTATACTACTACCTGTGCTTACAGACAGTAACAGGAACAATGTGGGGCTGACATTTGGTAATATGAACATATACTGATAGTCTCAAAGCTTCCTTCCAAAGACTGAGAGTTTTAATACTGTATGCAATGAAATACTGTTTAAAAACTAAAATATTTCTGCTGGAACCCACAGTTTAGTCTTAAGTTTCAAAATAGGTAAATTAAAATTCTATCAAACATAAATTGTGTAGAAAAAATAGTATCACTTTATTTTCTAAACAGGCTAACAAATTAAATGGAGCTTGAAAGCCCACACTTGAAAACCCAACCTGAAATATCTTTACGTGAACTACTCACACTTTACACATTTTTATATAAGCACTGTCAAAGACGGCACTGCTTTTTTGAAGCTGGAAATAAAATTGCAAACCTTAGGAAGAAGGATTTTATTACTCATCCATAAAACTCCAGTTTACAAAGAGCTGGAATATATGCTATGGTAACCTGATCGTGCATAAAAGGGGTGATCCACTCAATGGCTCACATTACTTTAATTAAAAACCTGCTTAGGGTTACTTCAGGTTGGACAGAAGCACAGAAATAGAAGTCACAAGATTTACATTCTTGATATTTCCCCTAGCAGGAATCCTGCATAATATGAAGATTGGTTTATTTCCATGTCAGAGAGCAATCAATAGAAACTAAATGCGAGATGCACAGCGCTTTTATTTGAGGGATGGAATATTGCATTATCCATCCATAAAGTTCCTTTCAGGGCCGACTCACTAGTTCCTATTCAACCACTTCCACAAACTTATAAAATTTTACCTGAAAGTAATCAATGACTGTGGCAACAAAAATTATTTTACGTAAAAATACATGGGAGGAGTACCCCAATGAAACCTATATTTAGAAACATATTAGAGAAAATATCATAGGCATATTCCTGGGGGCGGGGGGCAAGGGACTGTTAAGAAGGAAGTTAAATTGGGAACGCCTCTGCAGATAAACAGACTGTGAGTCTCCAAAGTGAGAACCGGACCAAATGGAGGGGGAGAGGAGAGTGGAAACAGATTTGGCTAGTGAGACAGAATCCTGGAAATTAGAAAAATTAGTTTTTGCACAGATCCACTGATTAGTGAGAACACCTTACACTGGGGTGTAATTTTTCACAATCCATTCATTAATTCTTCTGATGATCGTAACAACCCTAAGAGCCGCCAAAGGCAGATAATATCATCCCCATTTTAAAAAATGGAAACAAATCCCAAGAGCTCAGATGGCCCCCTTACTCTTTCTGCAAAGTTACAAACGGACAGAGGAAACCTTCAAACTCACAGTCCCTACTTCAGCTCAAGGACACTTTCTAAATAATAAACTATCTCATCGACATAGTCTAATGTTGAAAAGGAGGAGCATGGGTACTCAAAAATGAAAAATTAATCAACCTTCTTCACTTTATAACCTATAATAATTAAGACTTAGTTTCAAGTAACATATGGAGGATCCAAGACACTAGTACAAAATGTCCCTCATTTCTGTTATTATTACAAATGGAATAAAGAAAATGTTTAATTTTGGGCATAATGATGTGTTTTGTTTTAATAGATTATGATAATAATCTTTCAGCTATCCATTTAAACTATAGTGGATTAGAATCAGGCTAGTTTCCTGACTTGCTTACGATTTGAAAATAATAGGCAATCTTGCACTAGATTTTTCTAGTGATCATTTTCCAGCATTGAAGTCAATTCCAACCTCAACGAACCATTAGTTCACATGTGGTGACACTCTACCACATGAAGGAACTATACAAAGAACTGGGACAAAAAGATAAAACAATTACTACACTCACTAAGTAACAGTCTATTGATTCTAAATTAGCTAAGCTATATACCAGTTCATTAATATATTTATGACAAGTTAACAAACCACAAAAAGGAGCATTCTATACAAACACTGAGGATGGTTATTTCTAAAAATATGTTTCAATTACTTTAGCAATTCTATTTCTAAAATGTACCTCATTCTATTCTCTTTCTTCACAGATTTTACCTCAAAGTCAATAAGGCTGATTAATTTTTCATTTGTGAGTACTAAGTCTACTCTTCCTCTTTGACATTAGACCGTGTTGATCAGATAGTATATTATGTAGAAAATGGGGCGGAAATGACACCTACAATTACTTTCCGTCTCAAGCATCGATAGGTATGGGACCTCTTGGAGACTTTGCTTATAAAGTTAAATGGACTTGCTTAATCTAAGATATGTGACATTTACCTTTCAAAATGAAAAAAAAAATTAAATATCTCAGAAAAGTTTGAAAACTGACACAATAATATGGCAATTTATTTAGTCTTTAATGAAAATATACTTTTACTGGTCAAAAATCTATGGACAATAAAAAATATATCAATTATTCTTAAAACTCAGCCTCATTATTCAGCATGAAATTAAGCCTGAACACAGGACAGTATGACCAAAATTACCAGATGCTTACAAAGAATGCAGATACTGCTCTGATGAATTCTGTCCTCATGGAAAATTCCATTTCATTTTATAAAGTTCAAAATTGGTTCTCAATGGATTAGAAATATTAGAGTTGCTGGCTAACAGGCAGAACATAACCCTACTTTGAAACAATTTGTTCAATTCTTCTTTTTTTTCTTGGAAGTACCATTCCTTGTCAATAGTAGGTTTTACAATATCTTGTGTTTCTTAATTTTTAGAAGTTTTTATGACTTAAGATTAGACAGATACTGTAATGTACAACATAGTGAAGAACCACCCATATCAGACATGTTGCTACTACTCAGAATTAACCACCAGTAATATCTTAGCATATCTGTTATTAGTACTTTCTGAAAGAAAATCATGTTACCATTTTGTTTAATAGGAGTCATGTCTATCATAAAGAACTCAAAATGTTGTCAAGAAATAAAAGGTACTTTGCTAAATGTTTTAAAATACCTTCAAATCCTCATATACATAATAAATAAATCTGGTATTAACAGAGCTTTATTTTAGCCATTTTTCTATGCATATATATATGTATATATATATATATATATATATATATGGATGAATGGATGAATTTTACATGATATCCTTATAAATAGATCATTACAAATGCTATTTTTCAAAATATTAAATTTAATTTCAATGGAATTCAACCAAATAATAAAACTAAAGACAATGATGAATTTCTAATATTTCTTTATAAAAAAAGAAATGATTTCTTTTAATTTCCTTTCTGTTTAAGAAATAAAATTACAAAAAATAAATAAAATTATCAAATATGTTAAGGCATTATTTCTTAGAAAAACTACATGAAAGGGTATGACCCAATATGATTCTTCACTGTGAAATATGAAGATATTAGCAGTTTCAAAGTACTGATCTTGACTCTTCTTACTTCCTAACTTTTAAATGTGAATATTCTTAAATTTACCTTCTCTTGGTTTTAACATTTAGTTTGTTTCCCTTAAAATATTACTGTTTGTAGCTAAGTTTTAGTTTTATATTTAAATAGATGCAATTTTACCATTCTTCTTTCCCTTTGTGGTCTTTTGCATTCTTTATTTTGTTTCAAAAATCACTTGGCTTGATTTTACTGCCATGATGATTTTGGATAAACATACATACACACACACACACACACACACACACACACACACACCTCTATCTATATAAATATATATTATCACTTTAAAAGAAAAGAAAACAAGACAAATAAAAAGAAAACAATTTTAAAAGAAAACTCCAAATATTAAAATCGTGCTCTCAGCTAATTCAAATTCTGTAAATGACTTTTAATTAGCTAATATCAAAAAATTAAATAAAAGGAATTGCATGTTGACATGATACTTCTAATTTTAATTTCCAATGTTTACTTAAAATTAGTTAAGGAAGTGAGCTATTTTTAAGAGTGGCCTTGATGCTGTAATGATGCTGAAACTTTGATTCTAATCTTCAACCCTTCTGAGTTTGTAGAAGTCACACAATTACGTTAGCATATCAAAACAAATTATACTGAAATTACAGGTTCACCTTTTTAACAGATGTACTAACATAAAAGGTGGGAGATTAAGAAAGGCAAAACTGGAGATATGAACACTGGAATTGTATGAAAAGGGAAAAAAAAGAAAGAATCTCCTGCCTTTATCACAATTCAGCAGTTTGTCATCTGAACAAACTTCTTTCTTCAAACTCATTCCACAGAAACCCAACACAAGAACAGGTCGCAGAGTCTGCCCGGGTGAGAAGCAATGGCCCCCACTTGATTTAACTGATTCGCAAGGGCTGATTATGGCAGTCTAATGCTCATATGTCGGGCCCCAGGTTATTAAATAAGAAGAAAGAATCTGCTGTGATTTGTTGGGATCCCCATTTAAATTTCACATGCGCTGATTTGAAAATGACATATTCTGATTCAAAGGGTGTTATGCTTTTGACAAGCTATATGACACTCTCAGCTACTTGTCTAGCCATATGATAGTCACATTAAAGCTCAGGATGAAATAACACGTCTGACAAAATGGATAACCTGTGACAAAACAGCTCATTGTGCTTATGAATCACCTATCATCAGACATGCTTAGTACCCAGGAGGCCAGCAGTATCACCAGAAGAACATTCCCAACCAAGAATAATTAGATTTCTCTGGAAGCAGCTTTCACAATAAGCTTTCAGGCTGTCACAATTAAAAGCAAAAGCTTACTATCAGATATGGAAGTATTACAAAACTGGCCCTTTCAAAGTAAGTAATTGTGTAAATATCACAAGGAAGTAAGGGTTTTGGTAAGTTTTCAAGATAATTGGGAAACAAAAATTTTATCTATCACCGGAATGATAAGACAATAAGTAACTGAAACCCCACATTCTGATCACTCAGGAATAGCATATGGGGGTGGGGAAGCCAACTATTCATGGCTTTTCTCTTCATTGAATGGCACAGGTTCCCAAAGGAAAGAGGGCATTGGTATCTGACAAAACTAAAGGCAAAATCCACAGATACAGGTCCAGCCTCACTTAATCCATCTTTAAGTTATCAATAAGGGAGATGCTACCAGGTACAATCACATAATTTAGGGATGTGTGCTTAGGCACAGAAAAGCAAAGGTATGAGCAAAATCTCTAATGGCAAGAGAGGTATAAGGAACTAAGTCATTGGCTGGTGTTATAAAGAGCTTTATGCAGCGATTATTCACACACACACACACACACACACACACACACAGACACATATACACACATGCTTTGTTCAATGTTTAGTACAGTTAATAAGGCCACTACTTAAATATTGGTCAATATATTAGATATATTGCAAATGACAGGTAGGGACACAATTCCATATATGTTTTATGCAGTTGGATTAAGGGAAAAAGGTGAACGCATTAATATTACTCAACTGAGAATGTTAGCTTTATAATACGGCAATCTGTGGTAAGAAGAGATTTAAGAAATCTGTTAGCGATTATCTTTTAAAATTGTCCTCTAGTCCCTATAGAGTTGGTCAGCAGAAATATTTGGAATTGAGTAGTTGAAATTTTGTAAAGTTACTCTTAAATATCTAATCTTTTTTAAAAAGGAACAACATAAGATGGTCAAGATTAATTTAAATATTAACTTCAAGTGAACTTAAGGATGCAAAAAACTACAGTGGAATTTTATGGAGAGTTTGTCTCCTAGCAAGAAATCCATTAAGGCTTGTGAAACTTGTCCACTTTTTAAGTGGCATTTTAAGAGCAAATTAAAAAGAAAACTTTTAATTTTTATTCAAAAGAAGTACTTGCCAGAGATGAATAATTGATTAATGAGTTACTTATTCATACTTGAACCTACCTTTTTGACAATAACTGCTTAAATAATTACCATAAATATAATATTCTGATCATTTATGCAGAAGGATATTGGTTATAATGCTAACAGTTAACCTCCCATGCACTTTTACTAATTTTTCTGCCTTTAAAAAGTGTATTCAGCTTCAAGAGCTGCTCTGTTAGCCTAAGAGATAAGTAATCATTCAAGAAGGAACTGACAATTGACCCCATGGTTATAGAAAAGGCTTTTACATATTAGGTCAATGTATTCTTCAGTTCAAGTTCAATCTTTTTTTTTTTTTTCATATTTGTAAATGTGCTGGTAGAAGGTATGGAAACTTGGTAACTGCATCAATATAAATGTCAATATATCTATATCTGTCAATTTGATTTAACTTACTGCCCAAGATACATTAAAAACATTCTCACTTACCTTGTTCAACGTTTCCATTATGGTACACTACCCTTCTTTCCCTTAGAAATACCTCAGAAGCAATAAGGTCCTCATTAGTAAATCGAGATTTTTCCTTTTCTGGTCATACGATTTCACAGTACTGATTTCTAACTTACAGACAAAGACAATCAAATCAACTAGGCATGGCCATCTGGAGTTTGAAACCACCAAATAACAGAATAACTGTTAAATGTATTAGTGTAGCTCTCTGAGTGGCATTTTCCCTTGTGTCACCATGCTAAGTACTCAGGGATGTATCCATCCCATAATTTGAGACATCTAAGCCCGCAGGCAAGTAGTAGATAGAAAGCAAATGAAGTTTAAAATACAGAAAATTGATTAGACATAGAATTGAATTAACACCTAGAAATTAGATTGCTTATTTAATTATTTCATTTAGTTTTCATTTTCCTTCAATTACCTTGCAATCTTTTATAATAAATGAAGCTAAATCATAAAGAAGAGAAAAAATTTTGGCTTTCCCTTCTTTATAAAATTCACCCGTTGCATAAACTAGAAATGTGAAAATATCTGGCTGACTATTAATGTTTTTCAGGCAACATGATTGCAGTTTGAAGAAGACCCAGATAAAGGAAAGTGATTTTTCTAATGACTTGAAATTTCTTCAGCTTTCAATGTTAAAAAATTGCCAAATGATCTAAAAAGAATGTTTCTGAGGTAAAAGTAGTGTTAAAAAATCAATATGAACTCTTACAAAATGCTATTACAAATTCTACTATAAGCAAGGCTCTTGGAACTAACTGATGCATTTATTTCTTTGTATTTAAGGTATTAAAAAGAATGTTCTAAATAGTGTGTAACTAGAGACAAACAAATATGCTGGTAAGCAAAACAGAAATGGCAAGAGTTATGGTAGAATTATCACACACACACACACACACACACACACACACACGAGTTAAACAGCTCTGGAATAGGGTAGAATATTGGATCAAAATTACCACCACTAGATAGTCCATGTTTATCAGCAGGCCATGTATCATCACCTATGTTTATTGGTAGGTCACGAATCCTTCAGACAGAAAGAAAGAATTTTGGTATGGAATCATAAAACATAGATGACCAAAACTTTTGCTTACCTAGGATCAACATCTGAATTGTAAATATATGGAGATGAAGGGAAGAGTTGCACTTAACCCTACTATATGCATGTTTTGTTTCTATACCCAAGTTGAAATAGTGGTTGGCCCAGAAGTCTCATGACATAATCAAGTTAGCATGTACCTGCCATGATCTCTGTGGCAAGCACCAAAATGCAATGTCAGCTCCCAAATGCCAATCTTCTTCAGGCAGCCATAGGGCCTTGCAATTCAATTATTAGTTTAGCCCGTTAGGTTAGAATTAGAGATTTGTATTTTTGTTCAGTAATTTTATATCGAATATAAAAATCCTAGAAGACAATGTTCGAAACTACCACCAGTGACTAATGCTAATCTTTTTCCATCCTGCAATCCTACAATGATGTGATTCCATCATTAAGGCAGAAATTCTCGATACTATGACTACTATAAGTCATACAACCCATTCTCCAGATGAGGATCACTGCCTTAATTTAAGTGAATGGATGAGGTTTCTCTCCAACTAGGAAACTAGCTGAGAATCAGCTCCTGTGCAGCCTGAGACAGGTGAGATGGTGACATATGGTTCAATGCAGGGGCATTATTAGTGAACAATATAGGTGTATTGATTAAACTAGACTTATTTTCCATTTAATTCTGAATTATTTAATATTCTTATTTCTATGTACATTCTATTTCTCTATTCTCTTCACAAAAAAGGGAGACAATACCCGTTTTTTGGTTTTGTTTTGTTTTTGGTTTTTTTATTTTAGAGAGAAAGAGCATGAGTGGAGAAGAGGGGCAGAAGAAAAGAGAGAGAGTCTCAAGCAGGCTCCAGGCTCAGCATGGAGTCCAACACAGGGCTCAATCTCACGACTGTGAGACCATGTCTTGAGCTGAGTCAAGAGTTGGCCATTCAATCGACTGAACCACCCCAGGCACCCCCTCCCTTTTTTATTTTATTTAATTTTAACAATATCTGTTTTGTATTCCACAATCTCTATATGAGAGCATAATAAAATTGTCTACCAGCACACTTCTGTAGGAGACTTAGGGGAAACTCAAAGATATTTTAATAAAGTAGAAAGTCTTAAGCAATATCCAGCAACAAAGATGAACTGTCTGGTGTGTTAGCCTATACAATCTCCATATAATCATCATATCAAATAATATGTGGAAAATTTAGTATCTCTCCTGACAATTTTCCCTAAGTTGTATCTGGTAATTGTTAAAGTTAATTCTGGAAGAAGAACGTGGCAGAATATTTTTTTTAATTTTTTATGTGTATTCACTTTTGAGAGAGAGACAGGGGAAAAGAGAGAGAGAGAAGATAAGGGGGGGAGGGGTAGAGAGAGAGGGAGACATAGAATCCGAAGCAGGTTCCAGGCTCTGAGCTGTCAGCACAGAGCTCAAAGAGGCTCAACCTCATGAGCCGTGAGATCATAACCTAAGCCAAAGTTGAAAGCTTAACCAACTGACCCACCCAGGTGCTGCCTTTTTTAAAAAAATTTTGATGTTTATTTACTTTTGAGAGAGAGAGAGAGAGAGAGAGAGAGAGAGAGAGAGAAAGTGGCAGAATATTTTTAATAAATATTTTCTCTTAGGTCAACATTTTTAAAATTCTAGTTAGAAGATTTTTATTGAAAAGTTTCATTTCTTTTGAAAACCATATTTTAGGAGAATTCCAGGATATAAAAGGATAGGATCACGTAATCATTCATATGGAACCATTTTTAAGGAATCAAAACATCAAATGTTCAAGTCAGTTTGTTTCTAGAAGCCTTCTGCCTTTAAGGAAATTGAAATGAGTCCAAGACCAGGATAGGACATAATGAATGAATCTATGCCCTACAAAATCTTCAAAAAGAGTGAAATAAATTATATTTATTCTATGGATAAACACTTGCATTTGCAGCTTTGTTTTCTAAAACTATTTCTGAAATATTTTTTCAATGAAATTAACAAATTTAACATCTTCAGAGTAATAATTTATGACAAGGTATCTACTGTGTTAATAGCTATGTTGATGCAACAGACCATGTCTGTGAAAATTTAAGTGGGAATCACGAAATTTTCCATTTTTAAGCCATTAATTGCCATTCAGAATATCCTAGATAGACGTAAACTGAAATGCACAGAGGTGTTCTAGTGACAGTAAGAAAGCCTTTGATAAATACTGAAATTCTGCAAAGGTATCGAGTATCTCCATCAGGTCTCTCA
Source organism: Paguma larvata (assembly GCA_030068075.1). Taxonomy (NCBI): domain Eukaryota; kingdom Metazoa; phylum Chordata; class Mammalia; order Carnivora; family Viverridae; genus Paguma; species Paguma larvata. The sequence goes on along the minus strand of CM057824.1, from coordinate 126,735,817 downwards.
ACCTGAGGGTGAATCAGGACATTAATGGAATGCTTACCCTAACGCTTTCCTTACAAAGCCTACAGCTACAGCTGCTATAGTGTGGGACTGTGCTTCCAAGAACACAGAGATGAGAGCTAAGGAGTAATTGCCAGAGTCTGTCAATTCCTCTCTACTTACATTGAGAAAATTGGAAAAGAAATTTATTTTGATTTATTGACCCCTGAAAATACATATTCCCCAATATGATTTAAAAATTGGTACCTAACATCTTATTTTTAGCTTATCTGATTAAAGTGTTTTACAAATGCAATGATAAAACACTGTTCAAAAGAAAGTTACGCTGCAAAGTTACATGAAATACTGTGCTTCTCAAGGAGTGGAGTAGTTCAAATTATTTATATTATTTTACACTTGGAAATCACTAAGCAACTGTGAAGTTTTTGACTGTATCTCCGGCCTCAAGGAAGCTGATAATTATCAATTTCAAATGATCTATCAAAATGGAAACAAACTCAGAAGCTACAGATCTTCCAAAGCATTGTCTAGATTACTTTTTAATATTAATGTCACATTTCAAAAAGTATGTTTAAACTAAGAAATAATGTAGCAATTCTATGTTTTAGGTACAATTTGAATAATTTGAATTTAGCTCCAAATATTAATATCATTAATATTTTTAAATTATGAAAATAAAGAAATGTATAGTCTTTTTGGAGTCTCAAAAATAGTCTTGGGGCTCCTGGATGGCTCATTCGGTTAAACATCTGACTTCAGCTCCGGTCATGATCTTACAGTTCGTGAGTTTGAGCCCTATATTGGGCTCTGTGCTATCAGCACAGAGCCCCCTTTGTGATCCTCTGTCTCCCTCTCTCTCTCTCTGCCCCTCCCCTGTGTGCTCTCTCTCTCAAAAATAAGTAAACATAAAAAAAAATAGTCTAATGCACTTTAGTTAGTTTTTATCACAAAGAATATACTATAATTTAATTGTAAAGATTATGACATATTATAATAATATGAATCCCAGTGGCTTGGAACAGGAACTAAATTAACATGTTGTTTAATTGAACCAGTATATTAATTCACATTAGACCTACACATGCACCAGGGGTTCTAATAGATTTCAATGGCAAATACAGTATTAACAAGTCTTTCACATTTCACAGAGATAATATTTTACAATTTTAATCATAATTTAAATCAACTATGGCAAAGTGTTGAATCTCTCTGGATGGTACTCTAAAAATGATCAGTAATAACTAAACTTCCATAAAAGGTCATTTATAAGGTCTATTATCTATTGAAACTCTGTATTCTAAAAAGTTAAATATATATATGACGCTTATAAAGTATCTTCCTACTTTTAATTGGCATATAAAGAGAGTATTTGTTATTCACAAAAATGCAGAAGTATATAATGGTTTTATTTATTTTTGTTTTGTTTTTTAAAATTTATTTTCTCTGTTACTTTTATATCATTGCATCATAGTATTGTATTATTTTACTTAGTGGATTTCAATCTTCATTATAAACCATTTTTCTCTCTCTTTATATACATACATACATACCCTCCCATACCACCACTGGTGTGGTATCTGTATGTGTATCATATACAAAGATATGTATCTTATATGTATATGATACATACATATATAATATATAAGATAAAAATATCAAAATGCATTATTGAGTGTCATATGTTATAATATTTATCATATGAAAACTTTCACTACCTCTAAAATACATTAAACTTGCAATGAGATACACTGGATCGAGTAGAATATTCTGGATCTTTCTAACAATTATTTTTATAAAAACAGAAAAGTCAAAGGGTTGAATATTTGAAGTAAAGATTTTAATTTAGACTTAATCATTGACACAGTTTACAGAAATGTACATTCCTTTCTTTCATCCTGACAATAAGTAATTATCAGAATCATGTAAATACTCTATACAGTAAAAAGATGGAAGCCAGTGACCAAATGGAGTGAAAATTTTAAAGATTAATGTCCCTCTTATATGAAAAATGTATAAAATTATTTGTACACTCTGATTCCAACTATAAAAACAGGATATAGGAAAAAATGGAAAGAAACATCAAAGGAATAGTGGTGACAACTGTATGTAGTTATAGCTATTAATACTACGTATTTTGAATTGAAAAACTTTTCAGGGTAAAGACTTGGTTAATTTTTATTTATATGGTACACAAGGAATTAGATAAGTAAGTCACATTTGCTTGAAACTTTCTAATGTTCCTGAATATGTGGGAGTTTTGCAGACTTTCATAAGCTTGTGCACGTACGATCACTTCAACATTAGAACTGCCATTGTGTATCAGAGAGCTAACGAGGACATCTTTGCCTCAGACCCCAGTCCATTCCTTAAGAAAGTAGTATAATCTTCCTGAGAGAAATACAGATTCCAATGTTTTCTATACTCATTGAAAAGACCCATAGATATTACATTTGCCCAGCATACACCATGACAAAGAGACAGATTTTTAGTACTCTTCATGAACAGTAGGATTGACAGCAGTTGGACAAAACTGCTATTCCTCACTTGGTCCTGGGTCTCCTTGGTGGTTGTTCTTAATTCATCAGGCTGTCTCTCCTGACCTTGCGTAGAGCCTCAAGAGTTAATGTAACTCCCAATAGTCCCTTATTAGTCTAGGAATAGCTTAACAACAGTTAGTAACAATCAGGTGAAGCAAAATAGCTAGAACTGTCCTACTACAATGGTAAGAGAGTTTTAAAAGGAAACCCTAAAAGCTTTTTTCAAATTCTTGATCAAAATACATAATAGAAGCTACCCAGTTGTGCCACGAAATGGCTCTTGTCTACTCTAGTTATATTAGCTACACGGGAGAAAATCTGTGCCCTCTGGGATCAGCACAAATATATGTATTGAAAAATGATTTTTAAAATGTGTTCAAATGAAAATGCTTGACATTTCTAGTCTAAATAATAATTCTAGAATACCTAAAGCTGTTATATAAAATATTGTTTCATTTCATAGGAAACAAAATAATGTAAATACACATAAAATTATCTATCATCTATCCAAATATGTATGTCTGAAATGAAATAATACAAAATTGTGGCAGAGAAGTTCAACTGTTATGTTAGAAAATCTGAGCTCCATAAAGGTAATAAACTATACACTATAGACACACTGATAGCAAAGACAAAAGAAAAATCAATTAAATAAAAAGAAATTACTCAAACAATGGAAAAATACTATCATTTGTTCTATTTTGTAATGTAAATATGTAACTAGGAAATGGATTCTATATTTAACATAGATAAGAGGTCTCTTTAAATGTTCCTAATGGATTGTTGTATTTCCACAGGTACTGTGCTCAATTTACACTAAAACCCTATGTATATATCCCAACTGTATGTTCCTTTAAGCTTTTTTTCAAGCTTCATCTTTTTTCTAGAATAAAGTTAGAATATAAGAAACGCAGATATTATGTAAACTAAAGTATTACTAACATTTATTTAAATATTTAAGACTGTTGTGTAATATATTTATCAAGTAATGTTGACTTAGGTATCATGCAAGATTTTTATATTTTATAGTGGAAAGTCTCTCTTGAGAGATTTGTTAATTACTTTCCTCAGAATAAGTATATGCTCTCAATATAATACAGGGTGGGGATTTTTCTAGGATTAGGAACAAACACCTCAACCTATAAAGTAACTAAATTATAGTATGAAAGTAATAACCAAAAATCATTATGAATTGATTAATTTCAAACTAATCTGAATTCCAACAGGCTGCCAGGGAGCAGTTTCGTCCCTACCTCTTCCCGGTCCTCCAGGCTTGCCAGAGGAAGCTCTGTGAGCGTGCACTGAAGCCTTTTTCCAGGCTACCTCCCTACCTCTCACCCCGGACCGCTACAGAAACATTACAGTTTTGGAAGTGCCAACGGTTGTGAGGAGAGAAGGTGACTGAGGGTTCCCATAATTCGGCACTTTAACACCTGTCTGCTGTTGGGCAGGATAAAACATCAGAGTCACTCAAATGTGGAGCACTTGCCACTTCAGGACTTCCTCAAAGACAGTTGTATATTTAAATTGACAAAAAATAGTGCAGAGGTGAGTTACAGTGATCATCTTCCTGCTAACTACTACCACACTGAAGTGTCGAGGAATGAAAACTTTGGCAGTTTGTGTGGGTCTGTCATCATCTTTCACCCACAATGCTACTCTCATGATTTAACTCAAGGTTTTCACTTTCCCCACTACTTTGGACTATTTTTATCTGACAGCGACTACTAGCAGCCATTTTATTGTGATCTATGGGTGAGAGGGCCATCATGAAGACTCATGACTGTCTTCTAATAATACAGTAAACCAAACAGTTAAATGCTGCACACAACGAAAATCTAATGAATGCTATCTTTATGTCTTTATCAATTGTTCTGAGACTCTTGGATACATTTTTCTTTTATACATACACCAGCTGCAGCAGATAGCTCTGGCTATCTACACAATAGTAACTCCTACCTTTTCCTTTCAGAACCCTGATGAGTTTGAGACATCATTGTATCCAGAAAAAGAGAAAGAGCCCGGACTCTAAAGGGCATCTCCAAGCCCCTATACTAGCCCTTGTAATGTGACACAGGTAAATACACTTCTGTTCAAGCCACTGTAGTAGGATCTTCTATTACTTGCACACAAATTCCTAACATGTTGTTTTTAAACATGATTCAGTGTCACTCTGTGATATTTTAGAATACTATATGTGCCCAACCTGAATAAAGAGGGAATTCACATATTTATATTTTTTATTCACATGCACTATGTTACTTCAAGCAATCAAAAGAAAAATTCCCAAACATACACTTGAAAAAAACCAAAACAGTCGACACAGGCTTAACTAATAATGGCTACTTTTATACACAGCCATAAGTTTAAAAAGGCTATCCTGGAAGTATAGACATAAGTTGTTTATACACATGTCTGTTAACAAGGGTCTATATATTTATTTCCACAGAACCATTAGGTGCTACTCTTGGTGAAGACACCAATACTTCATTAACATATCTTACCCCTCCCTGTGAAAGAAAGAAAGAAAGAAAGAAAGAAAGAAAGAAAGAAAGAAAGAAAGAAAGAAAGAAAGAAAGAAGGGAGGGAAGGAGGGAGGGAGGGAGGGAGGGAGAGAGAAAGGAAAGAAAGAGAGAAAGAAAGGAAAGAAAGAAGGAGAAGAAAGAAGACTGTTTCCTGATTGACAACACCGCACTGCCTATATTCAGACAATGTAGGCAATGTTGACCAATGTTTTCTAACGCATATTTTTTAATTAAAAAAAAAAGTTTTATTATGGAAGGTTCTAAACCTACACAGAAATACATAAATAGCATAATGAAATGAATTCCCACGTACCCATCACCCATTTTCAACACTAATCATTTCGTGACCGGTTCTGTTTCATTTCTACCCCATATACTTCCCGCCCCCGACCTACCCAGGTCATTTTGAAGCAGTTCCATATATCACATTGTTTTTATCCATAAGCATCGCAGTATGCTTATCTAAACTGTGAGGATTTTTTTTTAAGTTTCCTATCAGAAAAACTTTTATTATCAAGGGATATAAGTTTCTATCATTGTTTTTTGTTTGTTTGTTTGGGTTTTTTTGTTGTTGTTGTTACTGTTGTCCAGCTGTCAGATCCTGAATCTTTGTCATAAAGTTCTGGTTACCAATGAGGATCTTTAAGTTCCAAATATCATGCTGCTATAGTAGCTTACTTGTAGCTATTGCAACCATAATTTATGAACCACAAAGGGACAATTTTCCTGAAGAAAAAAAATTTATGAGTGGGAGTCTGGGAGATACAGTCTAGATTCTAAAAGTAGCTAAAATTGCTGTGACACTTCTATTATTTATGGTATCGAAAGAAAAGCACGATTAAAATCTGAACCACCTCAGAAAATCTACAGTAGTACATCCTAAAACAGTAACGGAGAATGGCAAAAATTGCTGACAGAAATATAGGTGGTCAAGTTCAAGAACACAGCAGTCATTAAATCTGTTTTTGAAGATGTTATTCCTTAAGAGATAATATGTGATTTGGTGAGAGTTTAGAGTTTCTTTATGTGGTATTTTTCTAATTAAAAGATGCAAATTTGTGGTAATAAAAAATTACATGCCGGGGTGCTTGGGTGGCTCAATCAGTTAAGCATTCGACTTCAGCTCAGGTCATGATCTCACGGTTCCTGGGTTCTAGTCCCACATCAGGCTCCATGCTGAAAGCTCAGAGCCTGGAGCCTGCTTCAGATTCTGTGTCTCCCCCTCTCTCCATCCCTCCCCTGTTCTCTCTCCCCATCTCTCTCAAAAATAAACACTTAAAAAATTTATATGCCAAAAAATGTATGGTTTAAACAATATTTTAAATAATATGATCCGTGGATTACCTATATTAGAATCACTTGGTGTTGTTCCTAAGATGTGTAAATTCAAAAGATGGGCAGCTGGCTGGTTCAGTCAGTAGAGCATGTGACTCCTGAACCAGGGCTGTAAGTTTGAGCCCTATGTTAAGTGTAGAGATTACTTAAAAAATAAAATAAAATCTTTAAAAAAATAACTTATTTAGAAATCTCAATTTCTGAGAGTCAGACTCAGGATTCTAACTTAAAATAATTTATTCTGGTGATCCTTGTACTCACTTTTATTCAAGATCCTTTACCATAGTGAACACAGTACAATCCTAAATGTCTTGATTTACAATTTGGAGGTGACTTCTAGCAATAGCTTAAAATGCTCAGTGTAAACCTTGGAACTCACATCAAACACTCAAAATCAATTTCTTCCATATTTAATTTTAATGCTAATGTCCCTAGGAAGTAGGGGCCTACTACATTATCATATGTGAGATATTTTCATCCATAATATACTGTGGCATAATGAGACAAAGTCCTTTGTGATATTGCTCTTTAAATCCATAGATTTTTTTTTAAGACAATTATATCCAGTATAAATCACTTGGCTTAAGTGAGGGCAAGAACAACAGTAACATTGTATAATGAGTGAGATAACTGGAAAATAAAAAAAATTTCTATTTAATGAAATTTAATATCACTAATAATGTAAAGCTTGCTTGAGGTAAATCATCTTAAATAGAAAGGACAAAGCAAAGACATTTCATTCCACATGTTGCTGTAAATTGTGCATAAACATTAAAGACACTATAAGACTGATAAAGAAAAACAAAATTTCTAACAATTATGTATAAAGCATATAAAATAAATACTGGAAAACATGAAAAAAATGGCACACCATTTAAAAATCATGGAAAAAATGGTTAATCTTAGCTGTATCAAAAATGATAACACTTTTTAAAATTACCAGATTACCAGAGCACTTTCAGTTTTTTTTAATAAGAAATCATGGAGTTACGACTAATTCCCAACCAACTGGCTGAACTCTCCAGAAAATACCTTTATTTATTCAATGCATCAGTTCAAATAGTCATACATTATTGATTGAGACTTACCATTAAGATTAGATATAGATCTATTCTACTTTTGAATTTGTAGAGCATGGCATTATAGGATTTGTACAGCATGGCATTATGCTAAGTGTTTCAACATAGGAACATTGTTATACAGACAATATATTGATATTTTTGATTATATGATGTTCATCTAAATAGAGCAAGTGATAGATAAAAAAAATAAAGATGAATAGATATGCTGTGTGTTAACTTGATAGCATTAATATTCATACTAAACTTTTATACTAAAAGATAACATAAAAGTAAATTGAAAGAGAGGCAAACTCTAAATGTGATTAGAAGGACTGTTTGTTTTGGAAAACCCCACAGAATGGAACTATAAGGATAGATTAGGTACATTAAATTTCATTGTAGGAAATTAATGATGAATAATATTTAAAGGGACCAATAAGAAGGCAACTCAAGATATTTACAAGTGACAAAAGATAATAATGTTAGATATAGAACTTCTAGTGGGGAATTAGAACATTTTTAAAAAGTCACTCCATCACAACTATTTTCTCTGTGATATATTTATAGCCCACTTTCACATCCCTATAGTCTAGATGTAAAACCTTATCTCGTGGTAAAAAGCAGTATTTTCTTCAGATCTTTCCACCCAGCCCAATGTTATGACAAATCCCTCAGAAAATCATATGATATCAAATACATTATATTGCCTTAAAACAAGTTTGACTATATATCCAAATTCTTAATGGTGTTAACTAAATTATACCTTAAGTCTTCACCAACTAGCTTACACATCAATAAGATATAAGAAATTCCTGCTGTGTGTTCAATTATTCTTGAATCAACCTTGAAACAGTGCCTTAATACATTACATATACCATTAACCATATCCTTTTTCTGAGAGTTGTCACAAAGTGGTACATTTTAAAGAAAGTAATGGCATTATAGAAAAAACAACATAAATACATTTCTATTAATTCAAATTAATAGTAATCTTTCCAGGTAAAAACATTAATTGTTTCTAAGTAATAGTAATAGTAAGATTATTTTATCCTTGAAAAGAACAACTAGACTAAGCTTAACCTTTTAAGATTGCTATAAGATGAATTTTGCTATGATTATTTAGTGAAACAATCAGAATATGGTTGAAAATAATTTTGTCCTAATCTGGAATGGACTGCCATAGCATTTAAAGCTACACCATCATGACATAATTAATAACATGGGAGATTTCCACATTTTATTTACTTAAAACTCAAAACACCAAAGCTTTATAAATTGTGAGATTAACAAATCCTTCAGAGTTTACTTTTAGTTATTTTCTAAATAAAAATTAAAAGAATCAGTGTTTATATAGTCAATTAATCTTCAACCAAAGGGGCAAGAATACAGTTTCATCAACAAATGTTGGGAAAACCGAACAGCTACATGCAAAATAATGAAACTAGACCACGTTCTTACACCATACACAAAAATAAACTCAAAATGGATTAAAGACCTAAATGTGAGGCCTGAAACCATAAAAATCCTAAAAGAAAACACAGGCAGTAATTTCTCTGACATCTGCCATAGCAACATTTTTCTAGATATATCTCTTGAGGCAAGGGAAACCAAAGCTAAAATAAACTATTAGGAGTACATCAAAATAAAAAGCTTCTGCATAGTAAAGAAAACAATCAACAAAGTTAAAAGACAACCTAATGAATAGCATAAGATATTCACAAACAACATATCCAGTAAAAGGTTAGCATCCAAAATATACAAAGAATACAGTACAACAACAAAAAAAAAACTAAATAATCCAATTAAAAAATTGGCAGAAGACATCAACAGACATTTCTCCAAAGAAGACCTACAGATGGACAACAGACACATGAGAAGATGCTCAACATCACTAATCACCAGAGAAATACAAATCAAACCACAATGAGATATCACCTCATGCTGTCTTGGATTTTGTAAAATCAAAAGCATAAGAAACAACAAGTGTTAGTGAGGATGTGGAGAAAACGGAACCCTTATGCACTGTTGGTGGGAACTAGTGCAGCCATTGTGGAAAACAGTATGGAGGTTCTTCAAAAAATTAAAAACAGAATTTTCATATGATTCGGTAATTCCACTACAAGTATTTTACCCAAAGAATAAAGAAACACTAAGTCAAAAAGATACATGCAACCCTATGTTTCTTGCACCATTATTTACAATAGACAAATTACAGTAGCTATGCAAATGACCATCAATAGATGAATGGTTAAAGAAGATGTGGCATAGATATTCAACGGAATATTACTCAGCCATAAAAGGAATGATACCTTGCCATTTGCAACAACATAGATGGATCTAAAGAGAAAAATACTAAGTGAAAGAAGTCAGAGAAAGAGAAATACTCTATGACTTCACTCAGATATGGAATTTAAGAAACAAAACAAATGAACAAGAAAAAAGAGACAAAAAGAAAGAAAGAAAGAAAAAAAACCAAGCTCTTATATATACAGAACAAACAGATGGTTACCAGAGGGGAGGGGGAGAGGAGGATGGGTAAAATTGGGCAAAGGATTTAAGAGTATACTTATTGTGAAGAGCAATAGGTAATGTACAGAACTCCTGAATCACTATATTGTACACCGGAAACTAATATAACACTGTATGTTAAGTATACTGGAATTAAAACAAAACAAAACAAAAAAAGGAATCAATGTTTAATGTATATTCTCATGCCAATCTAATTAGTAAAAACATTTTAAAGTTCTCTATAATGTTGTAGCTTGTCATCTGGAATTAAAAACTGATACCGAGACTTTCTTTATCCAATCCTCTCTCTTACTTTCAGATGCTATATTTGAGACCCCCAAAGGGTTAAAATAACAGGTATACAGTTTATGTATCTAGTTAGCGGCAACTCAAATTCTTTCCTGGGCAATGCAGCTCAGATGAGCCAGTGTTTAGTTTGTGGCTATTCTCATTTTTCTTCTTACCTAATGTCTTTATTTGACTAAATATATATTTTAGCCATCAATTATTTCTACAAAATTATCAATAACAAAAAATAAGTGCATAGAAACAAACTTTTACAAGTAACTGAAGAAGTTTTATATTTCAGAAGTTTTATTTTTGAAGCATCATATCTTAATGACCTTTACTTTTAATTATTTTCAAAATAAAAATTAAAAGAATCAACATTTATATATAGTCAATTAATCTTCAACCAAAGGGGCAAGAATACAGAATCATCAACAAATGGTGTTGGGAAAACTGGACAGCTACATGCAAAATAATGAAACTGGACCACGTTCTTACACCATGCACAACAAGAAACTCAAAATGGATTAAAGACCTAAATGTGAGGCCTTGAAACCATAAAAATCTTAGTTAACAGAGCAAAAGTTTAAGAAAATTACAGATTTCTATCAGGAAAAGTAAAAGCAAATTTTAGTTATTTAGCAACACCAAAGAGATATAGAAGACACAATTTACAAGGCTAAAATGGAGAGTTTATCTTTTTAAAAAAATACATTTTAAGTTATTTAAAAATATTTTTTTTTACTTTTTAAAGTAAAAATAAGTCTTTTTTGTTAATAAGCACATAGAACATAAACTTGGGGATGGATTAACATCCCCTAAGACCTAAGCTATCTATAAACAGCAAGTTGTTCCTGTAAAGCCCTCAGCCTATCAAATGGCCAGAAACATTGCTGGCAGGAGCAGAATCTTATCGCTGAAACTCAAATTACTAGCCAACATTTCTGAGGTTACTGGAGGGAAACCATCTCAACAAAGGCATGTTTTTCACTAGGTTTGTGTTCTTGGATGCTTTATCTGTTATATATGAACTTCCTTAAGAGATAGAAGACATTAGATGAGGCCCATTAGATACGTGCACATAGAATAACCAACTTCTTATGAATGAAAATAAGTTCTTTTAAGTGAGAAGCTACATTTTAAAAAATCTCCAAATGCAGTAATAACTATTTATTTCCTTTTACAATAGTAAAACATGTAGATTCAAATAGATTTAATTTTAATTTGACAGCAACTGCTTTTAAGATGGGAAAAACATGATATTCTTTAATTTAAAATTCTTTTATTTAAAAAAAAGGGCATTAAAATACCAGTTCTTCACTAACATTTCAAAAGTTGGTGTATTCTTTTAAGAAAATGTCTCTTTTACAGAAGTGACTTTCTATTTCTTTGTCCCTGAGAAAACCTCAGGGAGCAGAGCATTAAACAAAGGTAGGCTTTATAGGCATTGAGTTAGAATACATAATAAGCATGTCTAATTCACATAGAACAATGCCTTCTGAACAAAAACAAACCCCAATCCACAGAACCATATATCTGTACATGAAGTTTTTATCACAGTCACTGTGTAAATACTAAATCAGTATTTAAAAAATTAGTTCATCAATAAAAAAAAATTGAATTCTGCAAAGTCATTCTATCCAAGCTTAAAAATTCATGATTTAGCAAATTATTATTCTATTACATTTTATCTTATAAAAAGGAAAAAGTACTTAACCTTAAGAAAAGTTCAAACACTGTAAGAAAAATCATGCAAATCTACTCACAATTCTTGAACTGATGACTTTATTGTTACAGACAACATATTTGTCATAAAATTCTACTTCGAAATAGTGTATGCTTCTTAATAGTGATTATTAAATCAATCAATAATTATTTCATGGAAGTGAACATATGAAAATTATGAGTATTTATAATTAAAAATGATAATTTATATCTGAGTAAAAGTTGTATCTCAACCTAAATAAAATATTTCTCTTGGCAGTAGATTTTTCCATTTCATGATGTTAATAAAATTCTTTAATCAATAACTATATATTTTCTATCTCAAAATTTTAGTTTCTCTTGACTGTTTCTTGAAAATGTGAGTTTTAGAATATGAGAGTAATCACTAAATTCTAATTCTTATATCTATCTAAACAAATATTTCAAGTGCCTTATGTAATTTTTTAAAAAACATCTATTCAACTAAAACTTGCAAATTATCTATTAATTAAGTACTACCCCACTAATTATTTCTATGTTCTTTATATAGAATAATAAAATTTTTTCACAACTAACCCAATATAAACTTTCACCACTGTTCATAATCCCACCCCTTTACCACCAAAAACAAACAAATCAATTAATTAATTAAATAGAAGACAGTGTAGAGTTTACATTTCAATGTAAATGGGTACCTCGAACTGTATAATTTTAAAATAGAAAAATTAAAATTCATAATTTTATCTTAATTTTTAAGAAAAAAATTCAGTATTAATTATGTCAACCAACATCTGGTTACATTTTCAATTATTCCCCATACCATTTCTACAACACTAAGAAGTATAAAAACGATCATAGTTGTAAATGTTTACATTATAAAGCTAAGAAACCTACAAGTTCCTCTAAAAGATGGGTATTACGATAACTTATTGTAATATAAGATATTCTTGGAAATTCTCTAAATATTTATTCTGGATGTTTAAATGCACTTATAATTTTTTGAGGGGGGATATAACTTTATTTGAAAATATTATAGAGGAAAATATTTCAGTCAGGAATTTTGATAGTACTTCACATGATTAAACATATTCACAATAATGAATGCAAATAAATGTAGGTCCTCTAAACATCTTTTGTGCTCTGATAAATATTTATCCTTGTCTTTTGTGATAAGGTCTATTGTCTGCAGTCTCACCAAGGCAGAAGGTGGGGAGGGACACCTCCCAGAGACTTCAAAAGACCAAGGTTGTGGAATGGGTGTTTCTGTACAGAAAACATTTAATTAAGATCATTTCTGATTTTGAATCTCCCTCTGTGCTGATGAAAAGGAGAGCTGTGAGGAAGAGAAAGGCGCCCCCCCCACGGGCTGTAAACAGGGTAGAACAAATACCCTGCAGCTCCCAAACAAGGAAACATGGGCCCCCCTGCTGGCTAGCCCTGGGAGGAAGTTATCTCCCACAGACTTCAGAGATAAGTCCAAGAAAGGGATATAGGTACAAGAATCCCAGGCACAGAGAGAAGGAAGAGGAAATGGAGCTAAACCATTCATCATGATTTAGTTCCACCATTGTGTCACGTCAGATTCCTGAGCACAAAATGGCTGGGACTTTGTTTTAGAAATCATGGCTGTTATATTTCCAAAGGGGAGAGGGTGGGGGGCCCTCTAACACTTCTACTATTTTAGCAACAGAATCACGTATCAATAAACTGCATTTGTGCATCAAACGATGAAGATTATGTCTTGTTACTACCTCACCTTGATGAAAAACTTTTTTCCACTGAATTTCAAACACTATATTATCATAATAAAGCGCTTTATTAAATGGAGTTCTTAATGAAGAAAATAGAATGGAATCCACATGTTCCAAAACGTCAAACACTTGAAATAAAAAGTTTGGTAGCCCAATTTGTAGTTTTGAAGCACACTGTTCTTAAGGGAAAACTTGATTCACCTCTCATTTGACAGTTTCTTTGCTAAGTTACAGAAAATGAACTTGAAAAACCTGATACATGATGAATCTATCTAACAATATTTGTTTCCATAGGCTTTTACATATTATCTCTGAATTTTAAAGGTCCACGCTCAGAGCCTTGCACCAAAGAATAATTATAAATCATATTTGATTCATTAGGTCTTCTGACTTATTCCTATTAAGATAAAATAAATAAATACCAATATTCCAGTGCAGTATAATTACATTAAATAACTTTCTGCAGTAGCTGAGCTTTGCATATTGAAAATTCTTCCCTCCTATCCCTTCAGAAATTCTATCAGCAGATTGTTCACGTTTCTTTGCGCTGCTGCTTGAAACTTTGGGATTTCAACCAAAATTAAATCTTCCTAAGAAACAACATTCCCAGTGATATAACAGTGGCACTCTGGTGTCAATGCTTTGCTTTGTTTTTCTACTTAATATTAGATAATTTTTTAGTGAAAATCTAAAGATGGGGTAAAAGGTTCAGATAGTTTTTGATGCTAAAAAACTATATAAAGGAAAATACAGGAGACAGATAGTAATCCATAGAAATTCATACTTTTAAACTTAAGAATGCATGTTTATTAGAAATTGGCTCTATATTTGACTATAAAATAAGGTAGCAGTTATGCAAAAAGACCAGAGAGAGTACAGAAAGTAGCAGAACACAGTACAGGTTTCCCATCAATGAAATACAGGAGAAACAATTACGCTGTGAAAGTATAATAAACCTGATTCCCCTGTGGGTGTATAGTGACGCTGTGCAGGTGTTCGGATTCTCAGCTTCTCTATCTGAAAGGAGCAGCAATAATATTCTACTTTCCTTACAATACAGATTTATGATGAGAAAGAAAACATATATTATCATCCAGGACCATCAATTATTCACTCCTAAAAATATCTTATCCAGCAGCAGATGACTGTGGTTCTCACTAGGACTTGTGTAGAAATACTCTAATTCTCCTCCTTCCCAGACACAGAGTTGGGATGTACCTTCTCACCGCTTTTGTGTTACATATGTCCATATGACTTGTGTTGGCCAATGAAATGTGAGCAGACATGATGCTTTAAAAGTCAGTGGACATTCACTGGCGCCCCTTTCTCCACCACATCACTCAAGATGGTCTTCCATCAGCCTGGGCTCCTCAGAACGGAAACACGCACTGGCCTTGTTCCATAGCGTGAGTGAAAAGACTTTATTGATATAAACCAATAAAATGTGGAATATCTTAACTACAGAATAACTTAGAAGATTCTGACTCACAAACTATGTAAATTCCAAAAGGTCAAATGTATCAAGGTTATGCCCAAAGGACTAAAACAAAATATGTAAAATCCCTCTTACCTAAACTTTGCCTTTTAGACACAAATTTGACCACATCCTCTCCTCAATTATGTGCCATTTTTGAGACCTACAATTTTACCCAACAGTGCCAACACATTAGTTTTTTTCTGTTATCCACTCATTTTCGCAACAGGAAAATTGAACTAAATGGTCAGTTAGTATTATTTCTAATTAATTAAACAAATATCGCTACACAGACTAAAAAGTGATGCTACCAACATTTAACTGTTAAAGCAAAACTATAATAAATTTCTGTAAAATTTCATTCATAAACTGGTGTTCAGAGGAGTAAGTTTGACACAAAAAGGAAGATCTGAGGATGTGAACATTAAAGTCCATGTGCAAAGACAAAGAAAGATGTTAGTCAATGCTCATATGTTATACACATAAAAATGCCTTGTATTGTGACATATCTTATAAAATTAAGCTTTTCAGAAAAATAGGTCTTTTAACCATAAAGAAAATGAAAAATTTGCCTTTTCATACTTTAAACTGATCAATCTTCATCAATTTTGGTCAATCTTCCTTCATCATGGACTGTAACTTACAATGTAGATTTGGTTTTATGATGTGTCTTAGTCAAGATGTTTGCCTAAAGGCCTGTGGCATATCTACATTTAGCATAAAATTAGTTGGAGAATACTTTCTTTATTAGAGTGCCTCTGGCATAACTGATACACTTTGAGATTTTTCAGTGTGTGCAAGCTTCATTACTTGTGAATGAATAAATACAAAAAAGACATGTATTCAGTTAAAAAATGATATTAGCTATTTTCTAGAACTTACCATATCCAAAGTACTTTGATGTGTGCTAGAGCAGAGGTTCTCAATGTTGGATTCACATTCACCACAGGAGATTTAATAAATAAAAGTGCTTGAGCCTCACCTAAAACCAGTCAAATCTCTGCAAGTATGACCTGGGCATTCCCAACCCCCACCACATCGGTAGATTAGTGGGTCAAATGAGAAGTATATGTGTTGCTTAAAAAAACAAAACAAAAAATAAACTACACATGTTAAAGTCTACAATTTGGGGGCGCCTGGGTGGCTCAGTCAGTTGAGCATCTGACTTCGGCTCAGGTCATGATCTCACAGTTTGTGAATTCGAGCCCCTTTTTGGGCCCCACACAGATAGCACAGAGCCTATTTAGGATTCTCTGGCTCTCCTTCTCTTTCTGTCCCTCCCCTACTCACACACACTCTCTCTCCCGGTCTCTCTCTCAAAATAAATAAATAAACATGAAAAAATGTTTAAAGTAAAACTCTTCATATAAACTACTCTCCTTTGAATCACATAACAATAATAGTATTTCAAAACAGTATTTAATATTTAAGATATATTTTAATGAAAATAAATCAATGTCAATTTTTGCTGTTAATTATAATTACATATCTACGAAAAAGTACTTAATAGAGGCTATTTCAGAATTGCATTTATTGAAAAATTTAAGAAAGCCTACACCAAGCAAAATGTCATTTTATTTCTAATACTGAGAGTTATTTTAAGTATTATTGCATATAGTCTGATTTGACCCAATTCCCTTCTTATAATTAATTTGCAGTTATTATGAAAGACTTTGTCATACTTAACTGTATGTATTTATCCCTAAAGTTATAGTCCATCTATCACTGACTAATTCCATGAACTTGATAATTCGAATTACCCAGTCTTTCTGGTACTCTATTCTATAATATGGACAATAGGTTAGAAGCTCCCAAAAACAAAAACAAAACTGCCAGATAGATAAAACCACGACTTTTATGATTCTGAATATACAATGCCACCCTTTTAGAGTAGGAACCGTTTCAATATTTGGAGAATGAGAGCCATTTTCACCTATTAGCTCTCACGTTGTGTTTCCCAATCTTGAACAGTGAAGTCCCTTTTTAGGAGAAAAAAAAATGTTTGCAAGTCTACAGTGTGAACCTAAATTATTTTTTCTACATTTAAATATAAACTAAACATCAGTTTCCAGGGCTTAAAGCACCAATAAAGCTATAAAATCAAAATTAGGCATAAAAGAGAAACAAAGTTACAAAGCAAAACATCTCCCCCACTAACAGAACTAGACAGTTGAAGTTTTCTTTATTTCTTAAGATAAGACAGAAAAAAAAAATCTTGATAATGACTAAGTCAATTGAGAATAAATATTTCCCTCATCAATTGTTGATAAATCAGTGCAATAAGACATTCAATCTAGTTTCCTTAATTACTGAAACAACCAAAACAATCTATCAACTGTTCAAAAGCTGTCATTGACAACGTGTGTGGAGTACTACCTATCACACCATTAAGAGCTAATATACCTCGATGCTTGCAAAGAAGTGACTAAGACCAAGCAGTTAAAATGTAAAAAGATAATTGCAAAGGCTAATTAAGGATAATTACAAAGACTTAACATTTGGCTTAAGAGCTTTAACTAAACAGAGGCACCTGGGTGGCTCAGTTGGTTAAGCTTACGACTTCACCTCAGGTCATGATCTCAGGATTTGTGGGTTTGAGCCCCACATTGGGCTCTGTGTTGACATCTCAGAGCCTGGAGCCTGCTTCAGATTCTGTGTCTCCTCTCTCTCTGCCCCTCCCCTGCTTGCGCTCTGTCTCTCTTTCTCTCTCTCAAAAACAAAACATTATAAAAAAATTAAAAAAAAAGAGTTTTAACTAAACAAAAATACGATAGGGAAAATCTAGCTTGGATGCTTTTTGTATGAAGACAAAGAGAAACAAACTTCTATTTGCTCTAAGTTATTTGACATAGCTGCTAGATTCATTCAATCTAATATCAATCTCTCCATTTCAAATCTTCCATGACATCCTCATGACTCTCTTATTTCTAACCAGCACAAACCTACTTTTTGAGTTTAAGAAACAAATATGGAATTATATGCTTTAAAAATGAAAATTATATAATCATAAATACTTCATTATAAACATCAGAAAAACATCATAATAATATAGCCCTGGTGGTAAGTTATTGGTGTTAAAGGTATACGGCCATTTCGAATCACATCAGAATAATCTATTTGTACCATATAATAGTTACAATTCACCACATCTCTTTAACTCCTACCCAGGACTCAAACTATTATTTAATGTAGCCTCCACAAATTTAAAAGGAATCTCATAGTATCAAACAGCTATAAGCATTATTTTGAATAAGTCCCTGATACTTTAAGCCTCAATTTAACATCCAGAAAACATAATATATATAATATACAAACTTCATTATAAACCTGAATTTTCTCAAAATAATCATCAGCAAACATTGGTAGAATACACACCGAGTATCAGGAAATGGTCTAAATAGAAAAGAAGCCATAACACAGTAATCAAATGTGATCAGATTCAGGGGTGTGGGAACAAGTATTAGCAAATAAAAGAGAGACTCGGTGCCAGGTTGTGAAGAAAATCGAATAGCATGCCAAAGAGTTTGGCTTTTTCTTCTAAGCAAGTCATCGAAAATTTTGAATGGGTTACAATCATGATCACATATGTATTTTAGTAAGTACTCTGAGGGTAATGTGGTTGATGAACAAAAGAGGGAGCAATATAGAAATAATTAGGAGCTTATAAAAAAATCAAAGAGTAGATTTTGTAGTTCTGGAACTAAAGTGAATACAGAGGTAAAGGGAAGATATTTGGGATTCAATGTAATGATGTGATCAACAGGATTTCAACGAAATTTGGTTAAGAATAGAACAGAATAAAAAGTACAGCTAAAATATTAATTCAATAAAAATTATATATTGAGAACCTATTAGGTTTCTAGCAAAGATTACTATTAATCATCAACCAGGACAAAAAATGGCAGGAGGTATAGAGATACAAACTGAGCTCATTAAAATTTTGGGTGCCTTCAGGTTATCAAATCAAAGATTATACTAATGTCAATTGGAGATATTGAACCTTGGAGAGTTCATGCAGAAGATGAAAATCTCTTTAACATAGAGGTGAAAGGTATTAGTTTTCTACTTTTTAGCATAGTGCCTAGAGCATAGTTGAATTTCAATAAATGTATATCAGATGGCTTGATCAGCATTGAATATTAAATTCTGGTAGAAATTTATCTTGACTTTTAAAAGCTATGATGAAGTTGTTACAAAGAAAATGGAGGGGCAGCAAAATAACTGACTAGATAAAAAAGTCCTTATATTCTACACTTAAGAGTTTAGTGTCAAAGGGGGTCACAAAAGCTACTGAGAAGGAAATCTGATGCAGTAAATGACTCGGATGAAAGAAAAGTGGAAAATAGTGGGAATACCCTTGGGAAAGAGCTAGAACACTAAGTAAGTACTTCCTGTAAGACAGGAGGGTATTTCTCAAGGTCAGATTCCTAAAAGTGGGAATGCCGACTCTATATAGATTCTTAATTCTTCTCTCTGACCCCAGTGTTACCCCTACTGTGGTCGATCTTCCCCATGTTCCTAAAAGACTCATCTTCATATATAAGGTCTACCAATATATCTCACCAGTTTATATTTGATAGCTTTACCTCTAGAGTATAAATCCAAATGGATCACTTGGGCTTTGAAAGAATTTGTACAAACTAGCCCCATCTCTGTTTAGTATACAGAATATAAAAACATGAAGCTTGTACAATCTGATTTTGTATTCTAAATTGATAAAGCCGGATACAATTTAGTTTATCACATGAATTACATATTGCTTTCAAAATTTCCCAAAACTTTAAAAAGTTAATCATAGTCAAACCTTATTATAAACAACCCAAGATATACCTAGAGACCTCAGATAGGAATAAATCTCAAAATTTAAAAAAATGGAATGAGAAATAGACCAAGTATTCAGTGGAATTAATAAACTAGAAAAAAAAAGCAAGAGAGCAAAATGCCAATATTAGCTTTTTAAAAGGACTAGTAAAATTTATATAAACTGTTCACATACATAATCAAAAAAATAAGAGAAAAAGACATAAATATTAGGAATGATAAAATCTTTAAACTTACCGAGCAATGATTTTGCAAGCCATAAGCATATAATATATAAATATATGCTAATAAAATTAAAGGCTTAATAAAATAAGCAATACTTTTAAAAGTGTCAGACTGAAAGTTAACTCGATAAGTAAAATTCCAACAAAATTTAAAGAAAATTGAATTAAACACTTTTTGAAAACTGCAAATACCACTTCCAAAATAGATTCTGTGGATTTATTATTTTACTAGTGAGTTTTTTCAAAATTACAAATAACAGAAATATATATAATTATATAAAATTTTATATATGTATAACGCTTCACAGAGAATACTATAGGTTTCGGTGTGAATATAACATCTTAACAATACCAAAAGGATGGCAAGCAATTAAAAAATACTATAGACCATCTTTATTTTGGAACATCACCTAAATTCACAAGTAAATGAAAAAGAATTGAATTAGGATATGTAATAAAAGAATAAACTTCCAGGTATGCAAAGGTCAGAGAATATTAGCAAGTTAACTTGTCAAGAGAGGAAAAACAAATCATCCCTTCAACAAATTTAGAAAAAAAATATACTTAATTTCAAGTTTTATAGAACATGAACGGAAATTTCTGATAATCTAGTTCACTAAAAATAGGAAAACTTCTTAACAAGAAAAAGAATAAAACTTACACAGTCAACATTATACTTAAATGACAATTATGAGAATCATCCCTAATAAAACGAAGAGAGTTGTTCACTGTTATTTAACATTGAACTGTAAGTTGTAGCCAAAACAATAAGTAATGAATTCAAAATTTAAAAGTGTGTGGGATATTAGAAAGGAAAAGATAAAATTATTAAAAAGTGTTACAATATGCTGATAAGGTGATCTTTCATCTAGCCTTCCAAAAACAGACTGAAAGGTAATTATAACTAATAAAGAGCTAAATGAGGTGTCAGGATATAAAACATGCACAAGTTAATATTATCTTTCTGAGCTTTAAAAATGATTAAAATAATGGTTAATTTTGTAATATCTAACATTTATAAATGAGACACTATGCTAACAATTTCACCTATATTTCCTTACTTAACTCTACAGACAATGCTATTAGCTAGGTCTGGATTATTGGCTCCATTTTTTGGAAAAGGAAAGATAGACCTAACATCACAGAAAGAACAAGTAATGGAGCAGGGATTCAGATCCAGGCTAGAGAGTCATTTTGGGGTATATGGGGTGATCCTAAATTTTATGTCATCATAATTCAAAAACTTATGTCATTTTTTGAATTCTCACAGTAGGCCACGTGTTCATATGATATGCCACATTGATATAGATCCTGACTATATTTGCCCCCAAGCTAATGGTTACTATATATCTAAAATAAGATAATCAATTTGTTTTAATAATGTCTTTGCAATTATATAGTTAAAGAAAGGGAAAAGAACAATTAAGAGAGAAGAGGGAAGGGAAATCCTAATAATGGTGACAGCAGTCATCATTTACCACGCATCCACTATGAGTTATCTTGAGGTTAGGCCACAGAATGAAATGACTTGGTTAAACTTTTTATGATATTATTCTGGCTGCTAAGTGAAGAACAGATGGGGAGGTGGGGGTGAGGTAGCTCTAGATAAGCATGGAGAGAAGTTAGAAGGCTACTGTTATTGCACACGACTACATATGGATGCTTTGAACTAGAATGCAGTCCAGGAAATGGACAGAAGAAGATGCAGTGGAGATGTCTGGAGAACGAACCATGAAGAGAATGCAGAATCACTCAGGTGACGGGCTTGAGCAACAAAGCAGACTGTAGTGTCTCTTATTAAAGGCCATAGGGAGGAATGCCTCAGTCAGGTGACTGCCTGACTTCAGTCAGTTAAGCATTGGACTCTTGATTTCAGCTAAAGGCATGATCTCACAGTTCATGGTTCTACTCTGACAGCGCAGAGCCTGGTTGAGATTCTTTCTTCTTCTCTGTTCCCCCTCTCCCAAAATAAATAAATAAACAACAACATAGACGATCTACTCTTAAACACACACACACACACACACACACACACAATGGATCTAGGGAGAAACACATTTGCAAATGGTGGAGCAGAAAAATAATGAGAGGGAAGACCACTACTTTGACCATTTTGACTATGTGGGTTTAAAAATACCCTTTTTATGAGTCATGATAAACAAGATTCCTGAGAAATACCGTAATTTATGCTTTATCAATCATAATTTCCTTGATAATCAGGACAACAGCCAGCTCTCCATTTCTGTTGCATATTGTTGAAACGTTCCATGAGTATTTCTCATAAAATCTATATTCTCAATTTCTCGCTCTACCAAATCCTTTCTAGAAAAATCATTAATAATGCTTGTGTGTCCCTTACCTTAACAGTCAAGACCTCTCTCTGTTCTGTGGAGCCCGCTAGTTTATGCCTTCTCCTCCCTTACATAGCTAAGATCCTCGAAAAAGAACATAAATTTGTTCATCTGAACTTTTCCATTTATTTTTACTTCTACTATGCTAGGGAGTGGGTGTTTCCACTCCTACTTTCCACTTCTACTACATGACTGAAACCGATCTCATAAAGGTCCCCAGTAAAGTCCTCATTGTGACACCGCATGGAGTATTTTGGCAAGCTCTTTCACTAGCTCCTCCTCCTTTTCAATGTTATTTTTCCACTCATTGCCAATCCTAAATTTATTCTTTCTCCTCTCAACATTTCACCTTGAGTAATATTAAACTGCTGATGACTGACAAATCTCTATCTCTAATCCACTCCTGTATTCTGACCAGTAGGCCTACATATTCAACTGGGTCTTGGCATCTCTGCCTGGCAACCCCATATACACTTCAAACAAAGCATGGCTAAACACCGAGCTCCTTACTTTCACTCCTGAACCTTTCCTCCTATTTCTTCGGTAGACAGCATCGCCACCCACTCATTCTTTCCAGACAGCTGCCTGGGAATCCACCCCTTATCTAAATTTTGTCACTCACCAGTCTTGTCAATATTACTCCCTTAACATATCCTACCATCAACTCTTCTCCATCTCCACCACTCTGACTGTTATTACTTGAATGCCTCAGTATTACCTGAATGAATCATTTTAATTCTTCTTATTCTGTTTCCCCCATTCATCGTCTGCATTGCTGCCAAAAGTTTCTTTCTAAAATGTATTCTTTTTAATTTTTTTAAGTTTTTATTTAAATTCCAGTTAGTTAACATACAGTATAATATTAGTTTCAGGTGAATAATATAGTGATTCAATATTTCTATACAACACCCGATGTGCATCAGAAAAAGCACACTCCTTAATCCCCATCATCTATGTACAGCTCAGTTGCTCTCCTGCTAAAAACCTTTTAAAAGACCTTCACTGCCTAAAAGAAAATGGCCATGAACTTTCGTGTGTTTCCAAGATCTGACCCCTTCTTTTTCTTCTCTTCATTCTTACCTCTCACCAAGTCCTATCTATATGTTCACCCATGAACCAGGCATGCAGTTTCATGATATTTTTCTCCCATTACTACTTCGTATCAGAAATATGCCTCTATCTCTGCCTATGAATAATCTTGTGTCTGTCCATCCAGATTCTGCTGAAACTTGTCTACTTCTTGACGGTCCTGGTAGAGGAGTTCTTGATTATTTTACTCCTGTTTGTACAAAGTTCTCAAATAGCAACTATAATATCATATGGAACTCATTGACTTCAAACCTCTAACTTCACCTAACTGGGGTTATCTTAAAAACTGTACTGACAGGGGTGCTGTTCAATAAATGATTGATGCTATTTAAGAATGAATAAATAAGAGTAATAAATTAATTACTAAAAAAATGATTTGCTCCGAACTTTAAAAAATCCTAACACATTCTAATCCTTGTTGAAAGTCCCTATGATTTTATCCTATTTTAAAATAAAGCCCATTGAAAATAATATACCTATATTATATAAACAGCCTAGTACAAAAAGAACAAATGTCAGTGCAGGACAAATCTATTAGGTCAACTATTGACACACATAAGCCATTTAATGGACTTTGCCTACAACTAAACTTGAGAAAACAATTCCAAGTTAAACTTTGAACTTCAAAACTTAGGGAAAAGGAAATACACTTAAATAAACTGCATGCTCAGCTTCAATCATCATCATTTCTAGATACAGCTCAAAGTTCTGTTGGCTGCCTTGTTTCTTATTGCCAAGACTAACTATCGGCAAACATATAAATTATTTAAGGTCTACAGCACATACTGATTTTTAAAAACATGTGTGATGTTAATCATGTGGTTGAGTCAGAGCTACTCTTATCCAGTGGTAAGGATAGAAGTAATTTGTTCTGGAAATTGTGATAGTTTTATTGTTTTACTCTTTTTATCTACAAAAATAAGGTCACATCCTAGTGCATATGAAGAGTCTCAGACCAGAGAAAACACCGAGACAGTCTGAACCAGGATGCCATCACATTACAGCTTTCACACTGTTTACGTTGCACCTCTACAGTAATGACGTATTCCTACTTACTCTACCCATGGATTGTACCAAACATGTGATGGTGGAAAACAAATATTGCTTTTATCTCTGCATTGCCATAACTTCTAACAGGAAATAAAATGGTGAAGATGATTATGGTTGACAAAGTTTCGATGACCAAATTTATGCTACCATTTGGTTCTTAACACTTTGTTCAGCTGTGTTTTAAAGAGAGACTTTCCACGGGGGTGCCGTAATGGCTAGAAGGTGAAGGAGGGTCCTAACTGCTAATAGGCAGGGACGTATTTTGCCTTCTATTAAATAATACACACAAAAAGCAAGACTTAGTAACATAAATTTCTGGTCCCTGTTCATCACCTACATACCTAAGCCACTCCTTAGTTACAAAAAACAATAAGGGAAAGGAACCAATTGAAAGCTGAGCTATATAATACCTGGGAAGTAGAGATCACATATACACATATCAGCCAAACAGGCTCATGTGCCGGATTATTTAAATATCATTAATGAAATGAAGGCAAAAATACTAGGTTTCTAAATATTAAAAAAGTGGGAGGGTGGCTTAAGAAAAGAAAGTAACTGAGAAATACTTTTAGAAGTGTGATATAGGGGTGCCTGAGTGGCTCAGTCGGTTCAGCATCTGACTTCAGCTCAGGTCATGATCTTAAGGTTCGTGAGTTTGAGGCCCACATCAGGATCTGTGCTGACAGCTCAGACTGGGAGCCTGCTTTGAATTCTGTGTCTCCCTCTCTCTCTGCTCCCCCCCAACTTGTGCTCTGTCTCTTTCTCTCTAAAAATTAATAAACATCGAAAAAAAGAAGTGGGATATAAATATTAAAGAATATTTACTTCCTCACAGAGTATTAGAAAAGAAATGGTTATAAATAATTTACTTGGGAGATAAAAAGAAGAAACAACTATTCTGTAATTAAAGATAAATTCCCAATCTTTATATAAAAAAAGAGTCTCAAATGTGGTACTTTCCTCAAAAATATCATTTAATCTATTTTATATTGTCTCCTTTGAGATGAAAGACAGAAAAGCCTATCTTTCCATTTCTTTTGAATTATTTTTTCAAAATCAGATTTAATTAATACATCCTTAAACTGACAGCTCACATAAAGTATGTCATTTAATTTTCTCAACAGCCCACCAGGGTAGAAATTATTAGCCTCCATTTTACTGATGATACTGCAAGGCTCAGATTAGCTAAGAAACTTGGCTAGATGCAGCCTGCCACAACGCTTCAGAGTGGGGATTTGGATTTCCGTTTGTTCACTCCATATTCAACACCTTTTCGGGCACATCACATTTGCTTCAAAATCCTTATATCAAAATGCCATGAGAAAGGACATGAGTACTTTGCATTTATAGTGTTAGCTTTTACTGATCAACAGAAACTTTCTCATTCGATATTTAAGGTAATATTTATAAAACCTATAATGACTACCATTTAATAAACCTGCATGTATAAAGTTATCAGATATATCACATTCTTCCCTTGTGATAAGAAGGATAAGGAGGCTCTGAAATGAGTCCCTTATTGCTTTGTTGTTCTTGTGGTTGGGTTTCTCTGCTTAAAGAGAAATTCTCTGTAATTAAATAGCAATCAGGCACTTAAAAGACAAGCTGATCTCAGTTCTGTATTTACGTAAAGCAGACAAAGATTACATTTTCCATTTTGTGGTCTGGACACCTGGTGCACAAGCTCCAGTAAGAGGGTCAGCATAATTGAAACCATCCTTCCTGTGCCTGTCTTGTTTAGACTTTGAGCTTGGAAAATTCTGTATAACAAAAAGAGATAATTTTTTTTTTCACATTACTGTTATGAGTGCCAATGCTTCTGTCCTGAGGTGAGTTGTTCTTGGGGCCATTTCCATAGCTCTTTCAACATCATTTTTCACTCAATAAAAGTACTTTGCTTTAGCAAGACCTAATTATGTTATGCAAAAGCCACAGGGATAATTATAGTTCATCCAGACATTCTTAATCTGTATTAGTGGAAACATGTTACAGGCCTGATGAGAAGCTCACCTATCATTATCCAATCTCAACAGCTGCTTAGCTCAATCTTGCTATAATCAAATCTAAGTTATCATCCCATCATCTCTAACCTGCCATGTTATTCTGCATTTCTACTGATTTAAAGATATATTTTAAGTCACCGGATCTATTTAAGGCTTTGCACAATGACTAAATGTGTTTCACTAAACCAAACATGTCCTTTTCTTTTTTTTTTTAATTTTTTAATGTTTATTTATTTTTGAAAGAGAGAGACAGAGAGAGAGAGGAAAAGAGAGTGTGACTGGGGAGGGTCAGAGAGAGAGGACACAGAATCCAAAGCAGGCTCCAGGCTCCAAGCTGTCAGCACTGAATCTGACATGGGGGTCGAACCCACAAACCATGAGATCACGACCTGAGGCGAAGTCAGACGCTTAACTGACTGAGTTGCTCAGGTGCTGTCAAACATGTCCTTTTCTTAAGGTAATTTAAGATTGCCCTATGTACATATTTACAGTTCAATTGCACTAATATGTATTTGCTGAAGATCCACTGTGTATCATCAGTGTTAACAGAACTAGGTAGCATATGGGTGTTATGGAACCTGCTATATATTCAAAAGCAACCAAATCCCTCCAGTAAGAAAATAATTAATTTACTGTATATGTATGATTCCCATACCTCTTGATTTGCCAAACTTAGTTAAAAGTGGCAATAAAATGTTAAAGTTTCTGCTCACTAAGTAATCATAAGCGATAAGGGAAGCATTCCATTTTACAGCAGTATTAAATCTTCACTGAATGTAATTTAGCACTTTGTCCAGCTGGATTTCACTTATCCCAAGTGCCTGTTATTTCCACCATTTCCGCTGGAACTTTCCTTCATAACTGAACAAATTTCACTGCTAGATTGTATTTCCTGCCATTCAGTTCATCTTCTTCCTGATACTTATTAAGCTGGAGGCAGTTACCTCAGATCTGTAAAACCAAAAATTAATTTTGCTTTGTTTTAAAAAATCTAAGAGCGTCAATAGTCATTTGTAAATTTCCCACGAATAATTTATCTGTGAGGTGTCAACATAATTGTAACTATTTTGGAGTAATAGCAATATTATTGCTTTTGTCGAGCAAGAGAAAATTATAAAACCATAGCTAAAATGTTTAATCTTTTTTATATGCTTCAGGAAACTTCAGGTTTGCCTCTTTGGAAGAAAAAAAATTGCAGGTGAAAGAAAATCCTACTGTTGTTAAAGAACCAGAAGATACATCCTGCCATTTAAAGGAGTTGTAAAAGATAAGACAATAAACCACACCCATAACTCATTCATCCTAATACTATTTGACTAATGACCCACCAAGTCCTTCAGGATTTTCAAGGCATCTAACAAATGTTTATTTTTCTTCCTTTAATGTCTGCCTATACCTGGGAAACGTTTACCATCAATCATGAATATGTTAGCCTCTTCAAATCATGCCTATATGAAATTCACTCTATTTTACATATAAAATTCCTGTACTGCCCAATGTATTCACCGTAAGATTTTCCCAGTTATTTATACACACACTTAGGTTCAAAAGTTGTTGTTATTCCTCCTTTTCTACTGTTTTTATTCACTTATTTCTGCTTTATTTAAATAAGTTATGTATTCTATGTATACCATAGTATAATCTTACAGAGTAGGAGGGAAGCAAAAAAAAAAAAAAAAAAACACACACAAAACAATTTTCCCTCCAATACAGACTATTTAAGAGTCAAAGAGTCAGTGAGAGTTAATCGTAAAAAAATAA
Organism: Paguma larvata; assembly: GCA_030068075.1. NCBI lineage: Eukaryota > Metazoa > Chordata > Mammalia > Carnivora > Viverridae > Paguma > Paguma larvata. The sequence goes on along the minus strand of CM057824.1, from coordinate 126,707,338 downwards.
TCAAAAGTATTCTTAGTTATTTTTCTTGAAGTCAGGAACACCTGATCATTACACATTTTCAGTATAATCCACAAATCGCAGTTTCTAGTACATGAGATACATTTGAAAAAAATACCAAAATCGAACACCAAGAGATCTGAAAAATAGTAACGGATGTTTTTATGCAGAGTGGCAAGATACCATAAGAATTGCAATGGGGGAAAAATATCCTGTGATAGCAATCACTTACAGCATAAAATCTCTTTCTTTTTTTTATTGTTATCGCTGTTTCAGCATTTTACTTTACTAAAGTGGTGAAACTGTGTCATTCTTTCATTGGTGAAAATAGAGACCGGTAGGCTTGGTACTCCTTTACAGAGCTGTGAATGATCAGAAAAACATAACATAGGTCATAGGGATGAAGTAGGTAGGGTTAGGACATTCTAATATGAAAATAGTAGAAAGAACTCAGGAGTATTTATACTTCTGTCTCTGGATCTGAACCTTGTAGTAATTAGTCCGAAGGACAAGGATAAGTGGATAGAGTGGTTATCATGGATAAAAACTGAGAACTCAGACAAGTTTTGTGGCCAGTAAGAGAATAATACCCTAAACCAAACCCATATCTTCTGATAACTCATTGGTCCTTTTCCTGCTTTTACTTTACCTAAACCCTCCCTACTCTCCGAACATCATTAATGAACAGGAACTAACAGATGTAATCCCAGATATTTTTAGGATGTCCTGTCCTTCTCTTTTTAATATTTAGAAATGTATCCATTTTTAAAAGGAAAGCTACACCTTACATCAAAGCATTTCAAGAGGACATAAATACTACCCATTGTAACCAAAATCCATTTAGAAACCATATTATTAGATGGAATTTCTATTATTATTAATGCACTTTAATTTCAATTCTGCTACTATACCATATTTCTAACTGGCAGTTTCATGTTAATTAAACATATCATGCGGTATGCTAAATGGAAGTAAGACGATTTCTCCAAAAGTTGGAATAATTTTAAGTAAGTGATCGATTCAAAAGTTCTGTAATTATAACACCGTGGTTGTCATTAAACTTTGACACCTCTTCTCTGCAGAAATTGATGAGGATCTTTTGGTTTGACCTTGATAAGGGCGAGGCTTTCTTGGCAGAGGAAAATTTTCAGTAGCTAATGGAAAAATATTCTTAGGACAGAACACCTGGAAACCAGCCTTCAAATATTCTACATCAACACTATTGATGTTTTACATCTGGTAAATTGTTGCTAGCAGGTCTAATGGGAGTTCAAGAGGCTATTTTACTCCTTAAACATTTAAATACTTCCTCTGCACCATCAAAATTGGGAAAAGTGCCCCTTAAAACGCTCATTCCCAGAGAGCATTTTAAGTAATGAATATTCTTGAAATACAGAGGAGACTTGTATGTGCCACTTGAGAAGCACTCCGGTATCATCCTTTCCTTCACTCAAGCCTCACAGTATTAAAAGGACTCGTGAAGGCTTAAACTCTCTACAATTTATTTACCTTGCTGCATAATTTCAAAAATACCTATATCCTGACAGTAATTCTAGAAGAGAATGTCAAGTAAGGATTTTGGTCAAGAAAAGGCACTTAAAGATATAAGGAATGCATTTGCCAAGCTAGAGCTTAAAGGAGGGGGGTGGGGTGATCTGTCTTGCATTGTTTCTTATTCAGAAATTGTTTTTCAAAATGTGGTCATCTGGGGCACCTGGGTGGCTCAGTCAGATAAGCGTCTGACTTCAGCTTAGGTCATGATCTCATGGTTTGGGAGTTCGAGTCCTGTATTGGGCTCTCTGCTGACAGCTCAGAGCCTGGCGCCTGCTTCGAATTCTGTGTCTCCCTCTCTCTCTTTGCCCCTCCCTGACTCATACTCTGTCTCTCAAAAATAAATAAGCATTAAGAAAAAGTTTTTAAAAACAAAATGTGGTAATTTGTGGCTACCATCGGGGATATCTCTGTTGCACTTCTCTCAAGTTCAAGACTTTCAGAGACATCATTGCTCAAACCCCAACAAAGTTCTTGCCTTGGCAGATTTTAAGTCCCTTAGCTAACGAGATCAACTGTTAAGTGCTCTTTGGAACTCATCAAATAATTCCCAAGGATTAACAATTGACAACACTCTGTAAGTGAAATATAAAATCTCTTGATTACTCACTAACATAAACAATCTCAAAGCCTTTTCAAATCTACTTTGTAAAATGTTTTGCCTAACTGTTCTTTCAGTTCTAGTCTCACTGCCTTAGTTCAAGTAGACCCCTGTTACTCCCATCCTAATTTCTTCCCATCCTAATCTGTTCTGAATACTGCCTTCTTTCTCAAGTGTATGCCGCAAGTTTTAAAATGACTCCTGAACTCTAAACGAGGTATTAAGGTCTGTCATGTGGTGGTCCCAAAATGCCTCTCAGACGTCTTATTTCTATACCTATTTCAGACTCTCATCTCTTGCCATTGGCAGATACTTGTCATGTCATTCTCATTTAGTGCCTTCCATCTCTACCCGGTGGTGAGCCCCTATCTATGCATCAAGTTCTGCTCAAATATGACCTCTTCCAAGAAGCCCTTCCTTTGTAAGAGATTCTTTTTTCCTCTATTATAGAACCAAATACATTTAGTCTTGCATTAACACTTTTGTATAGTTTTACCTATAGTTTCATCTATCTAGTTGCCCTATTTTGAGGGCAGAAATTGTGTCTTGGTTATTAGACATACCTTCCATAGCACATGACTAAGAGCTTTGTACATAAAACAGAAGTGTGTTAACTAAGTCAGTGGTCAATACTCTTCTTGGGAACACAGAGAGACATCACTTTTCAGATTCACTTGAGCAAGGCATGGCAATAAGCAAAATGTGGGTGGAATTAATGTATGCCACTTCCAGGTTGGGACCATAAAGCCCTTCCATGTGTGAATTTGTAATGTGAGGCTGTGAGCATTGATGTTGCTAAAGTTGCAAGATGGGAAGAACCTGAGTCCTTGAATCAATGAGCAGAATGCCATCTAAGACACACTGTACTGGACAGAGAGTCAGTTCTAAACTTCCAAGATTCTGGGGTTTTATCTATAACATCAGCAAATGTAGACTAACTAGCATAGGTCTGCTGACTGCTTAGTCAGTTATTATAATGGAGAATACCAAATAATGTCATAAAGTTCTTATTTTTGGATGGATTTGCTGAAATGACCCTACCTTGACTGGAATGGCCATCTCATATTGTCTCTGGTGCTTAACCCATCCCCATTCTCCTGCTTGGACCTAACTAACAGTTTCTCCACTTGGACATTCATTATTTGTCTCCAAGTATTTGCTACATCTGTATGGAACTGGTCTCTAGATCTTCTGACTAGCATTGAATCCATTTGGCTAAACTTTAAAATTTTTAACCATATGCCCTAATCTTTCTCATCACTCAAGGCCAAGAAGATGTCTTGGTCTTACATAAACTTTATTATCAATCCATTCAGAATGTTTTCATCTGGCTTATACTTCATTTGCTAACACTTTATATTCTGAATGAGTCTTTATATTCTGCCTTTTCCTAAAAAGAGTTAAAGAAACTCTGTTAACTCTCTATAATGCCACTCAGCTACTGGTGAGCAGAAATTATGACAGATATTTCTCTGTAGATCTCAAAGCACTGCCAGAGTGGCTGGAAAGAGATTAAGGATGTAATGACTCTCCCTGGGTTGCTAATATGCAATGTGTAGCATTTCTCTCTTCAAGTTAAAACATTTAGTCTGATGCCAAAGAAGTTATTCTAGACTGTAGTCATTATTTGCAAAAAATTAAAGAAATGGGGTATGGTATGATTATAAGCAACAGTCATGGTTCTGCAAAATGAAATGAAATGTTCAAAGAGCTGGAGAGAGGCAACCGTGTCTTAGTGATCTTTGCAACTGTGTCTAGCAAGTGAGGGAAAGATTGAGATGCTCCAAATTCACGGCGAATGTAAAATTTTTTCTACTTAAAAAATTTAAGCCCTTGGATTTAAAAGAATTTAAGAAAGTCAATCTCCCAAATTTTCCTCAAAGATTAATATTATTTTGAAATTATGTGATTCATTAATAACCTTTAAAAATTTCAAGGAGTACACTTTCTGTTTCTTCCTTTTTAATCCTGCGCCATGGGATTTTCAAACACAAAATTCATTTTGTCTTGATTTCATTCAAAGTATTTCAGGAAGTTACACAGATAAAAAAGAAATATAACATTCCATAGTATGTGTATGTATCTCTCTCTCTTCTATCTATCAATCTATTCGTGTGTATTTGTGTATCAAGCATCAATGTTGCTTTTCTAAATTTCTGTTTATAACTAGTAATTTCTAATCACCCAATGAATAATTAAATTTGCTAAATGCATTACAGTGATTAAAGGGTTAATAACACTTAGTAAGTATTAATCATTTTTCTATGCACAGAAGAAAAGAATTCTAAATGTTGATTAAAATGGTCTAAACCTAGATTATCTGGGACCCATTTTCATGATATTCTCCCCTATGTAATTTCTAGTGCATAAATAGTACAAATGCGTATTGATTGTAAAAAGTCCCGCTACACTGTGTTATGATATCCTGCCATCAGGAACATAGGAAATCTAATCTCATTAATTTACATCTAACTGTCATGAAAATATTGATCGAGAAGATGAGAACAATAAGAAAGCCAACTGTAAGTGGATACAATATGTCAAAATTTAGCATAGAAGATACTGATATGAAAGAATACCATATTTAGTTGCCAGATTTTAATGTTTACCTCTTCTTTGTTGAGGGAGACATTTTACAGACTGGGATAAAATTTCATCTGAGGAGACCATGTCAGCAATTGAGTATAGTTGTGGGAGAAACTTAAAGCAACAAGAAATGGCAATACAGGTAGGGTGATGAAGGAAAGATTGTACAGGGATCTGAAGGCAAAATGGGAATTTTACTTTAGTGAACAAATTCTGAGATACGAATACAGAAATTGGCTTTATCTTCCAGGAAGAAAGGTAAAAGAAGCCAGACAAAACAAGTTAATGCAGCATTAAGGCCAGAAGAAAACCTTAAAGACAATTTAGTCCCTTTAGAGGAAAGACAAGCCAGAAACTAAAAAAGAAAATTCCATAGAAAATAAATACTAGAAAGAATACACTTGCTTGGAAACAACTAAATGACAGCAACTATACCTCAAAAGGTCTAAATTAGAGATATCTTGGACTAATCTGAGAACTACGAAATTAACAGAACTGATGAATAGTTTCATTAAAGATAAAAACTAAAAGATTTGAGAGAAGAGAAAATGTCATGGTGTCAAGATATTACTTTCAAAAGGCAAAATATACTGATAGCTCTGACAACGGCTTCTCTACATCTCATGTCATTCCTGATGAAAGGTGAGAGTAAAGGTGGGAATATGCAAACACCCATATATAAAGGACAAAAAAATGGCAAAAAAATCAGAATCAAGTTATCAAGAAATATATGATATGCAAAGAAGGACTGAGTGCTCTATGAGGTTGCATCTATGGAAAAATGAAATACAAAAGATGATATATGCGATGCTAAGCATTTAGTAAATCAACCAATGAATAGCTTATAATCGGTATGCTTTTCCACCCAGAAGTTTCATTTCCCTAGTTATTACAAGAAATAAAGTAGTAAGGCCTACCTAGTAAGGTGTTAAAGAAAAGTCAAATGACATGCAACAGGAATTCACTTAAGATTTTAATTTCTTAATATTTTTATGACTTGTCTAACCAGTTTCATAACTGTGACAGTAAATTTACAACCATATGCAACTACCTTCACAATATATAAACAAGAAAGTCAAGTCAATTAGAAATTTGGAATTTTTGAACATTAAATTGTAAAAGAAAAGACTTGTCCTGAAAAATATAATCTGAAACATGTATCTCAGTCACTTTACAAACTCAGGCATAATCTAGAACTGGGCACATCGTTCTCTAGTCAGCTCCCCTCTGAAGGGCTATTTCTTTTGCTTTCTGGAATAAACATTATATCTCTCACCTAAACCACTCTCGTTACCATCTTCTCCGACCTAGCACAGGCAGACAGTTCTGCTACCCCCCAAAAAAACCCAACACAGATAAAATCCCATGGCACACTTCTCTCCTAGACTTCGGCTTCTCATATTTGCTGGAAATTTTCATAACGACTCCCATAACTTCATAATTCTCATCAAGAACCTGACATAGCCTGAACTCTCAGTAGCTTCCCTGATTTCTTCGTATGAAAAAACGAGGTCATCACATATGAACTATCTACACCCGTGACTATCATTCTTTTCCTTCCAGCACTAGGACTGGCAACAACCTCAGCACCATAAGCATCTTCTCTTTAGGATATAATCATGGTCAATTTTATTCCCAAAGTCATTAAAAGCATAATTCTCCTTTAGTTCGAATCTACTTCCAATTGCAGCTCTCCTTGTCCTATTCAACTAATACTCTAGGCTTGCAACTGAAATGCAAATTATCCTCCAAAGCGGGAGACCATGGGGTGCCTGAGTGGATCAGTTGGTAAACTGTCCGACCTGATTTTGGTTCAGGTCATGATCTCACAGTTTGTAGTTCAAGCCCCACAGTGGGTTCTGCACTGACAGTGCACAGCTTGCTTGCGATTCTGTCTCTCTGCCCCTCCCCTGCTCACTCTGGTACTCACTCTCTTTTTCTCTCAAAATAAGATAAAATAGAATAATATAATAAAATAAAAATGAAGGGCTATTCCAGTATTTTGTCTTTCAAAAGATCTTTCTCAGTTTTTAACATCATAGATCTTTCTTAACTAGTATACCTAAAAATAACACCTCTATCCTTTTACTTTGTTCTTCTTCTTTAGTACTTATTACTTCTTAATATTAAATCATATATTTATTTGTTAATTTATTTAGTACCTATTCTACCTTCTAAAGTATAAGCTACTCAGGACACCTGGGTTGCTCAGTCGGTTAAGCATCTGACTCATGATTTCAGCTTAAGTCATGATCTCACAGTTCATGGAATTAAGCCCTGTGTCAGGCTGTGCACTAAAACAGCATGGAGCCTGCCTGGGATTCTCTCTTTCCCTCTCTGCCTCTCTTACTCACTCTTCTCTCTCTCAAAAAAAATGAATAAACATTTATAAAAATAAAATAAAATATAAGCTACTTGGTAGCATTTTTAACGTCTGTATCCTTATCACATAAAATAATGACCAAATATATCAATCTCTCGCTAAATGTTAAATGACTATATAAACCTATATAATCACTACTTTTTTAACTTAGAAAGTTAATATGGCAACTGCTAGATATTCTAAAATTCATTTTCCCCTCTTTCTAATCACGTGGCCTCCCAGGAAGAAACTATATTTTCAAGTTTTTCTCATACTCAGTTGGAGCTGTGTGGCTAAATTTAGATGAGTACAATACAAGAGAAATATCATATATAATTTCTAGACTCTCTTCAGCTTAAAGACAGGCTGTTATCCCTAGATCTTTTTCTATTCCTGTTGTGAGCTTAGCTATGCCTGCAAACCAATCAAGGCAACAAGACAGAAGGAATCAGGGTTCTTGAATGACCTTGAGAGCAGAATGACTCCACTAGCATAAGCTGGCTTACAGTATAAGACAGATAAATTTCTGTTTTATTCAAGTGATTTTATTTGAAATTATTTTTTATAGCTACTAAGCCTTTAAAACTCTTGGTTTCCATAGTTCTCTCTGCCATTTCTCTCAGCATTCTTTCTATATCTTCTTTTGAACTCCTTCTCTTCTTCTAGCTGTTCCTTAAATATTGATTTTCTCAAGTGTTCTTTTCTAGCCAGCTACTGTTCTTTTTTTCCCAGTTTTACTGAGATGTAATTGACATATAATACTGTATAACTTTAAGGTTGTATGGCATAATAATTTGATAGATGTATATGTCATGAAATGATTACTACAATAACTTTAGTTAACATCCATCACCTTACATGCTTTTTTTTCTTGTAATGAGAACTTTGAAGGCTTTATTTTCTTAGCAACTTCCAAATATGAAATACATTATTGCTAACTACATTCAACATGCTATATGTTATGTCCCCAGAACCTACTTATCTTACAGCTGGAAGGTTATAGCTTTGACCACCTTCATCTATTTCCTCTCCCCATCCCACACCCCTGGCAATCTGTTCTTTATTTCTACAAATTCAATTGTTTTAGGTTCCATACATAAGTGAGATTACATAATATTTGTCTTTCTCTGCTTATTTCACTTAGCATAATGTCCTCAAGGTTCATCCATTGTTGCAAGTGGCAAGAATCCCTTCTTTTTTATGACTGAATAATCAACTACTGTTCTTAATTTAATCTAGTGATTCTTGAATTTCTTCATCAATGATGAGTTGAGGAATATATACATACATGTGCATACATATATACTCAACGTAAACACTGGCAGTTTATAGACAACCTGAAACCTATTTTGGTGGTAAAACTGAGACAACATATATATCACAACAATTCCACTTTTGGATATATACCCTAAGAAAAATTCAACACATGTATTCACAAGGGGATATATATCATTATGTTCTCTGCAACACTGGTAAGAATAGCAAACACTTGGGAAGAACTTAAATGTCTACAGATGATATTGGTGTTCTATTCATATACCCTTGGCACTCACATAGTCCTTACACGGTGAGGGTGTTTCGCTCCGAGCACCTGCCATTCCATGCCTGAAGCAGTTCGTGAGCCAAAAATATGCTTGGGTTGCCATGATACGATCTGGAATTCTAGAGCTGCTCTAGAGTAGGAGTGCCTCTCAACCAAGGCCAGATAGGAGTTTGGGATGCCTACATACCCCAATGCCCTTGTCCTTAATGGATAAACTCTAAAGTGGTTTTCAGTATCAGTCATATGGTAAAAAATATATAGATGAAATTGGACAAATGATTTTAAAAAGAAATACTTATAAATAAAACCAGTCTTTCATAAAGCTTAAATGTGTGGGGAGAGAGAAATATAGGAAAGGTGAGGTTTCATGTCCTGATCCTGTTTGGGGCAAGCAGGTAGATGGCAGACTGAGGCCAAGAAGGTTTCTGGCAGGGAGGTGATGACTCAGATATGGACACGTTGCATATGAAGCACCAGTGGGTAACTGGAGATCTGGTTTAAAGTTTGGGAGAGAAAAAGGGGCTAGAGGTTGGTTAATAATGGTATCTGAAGTCATGGTGATGAACGAGATGAACAAAGGAGAGAGGATAGTACAAGAAGAAAAGGCAGCTCCGGAAGAAGCACTGAAGCTTATGAATATTTAAGGAATGCACAGAAGATGTTCCTACAAATAGAAATGAAAGAAAAGAAGCTAACATGGTGGAGGCAAGCCAGTGGCAAGAAAGGAAAATAAAATGCTTATTTCATCAATGTTCTACTCGAGGACATATTGGCAATAGCTTCTTCAAAACATGTCTCCTTCTCTGTTTTCAAACTCTAAGACTAATTCAAGCTGCTGAGCTGCTTCATCTTTAGCCTCATCTTTTTCATCTTTTAAAATCTTTTGGTTTTCAGAAATTCATGTCCTACCCAGCCAAACATATGCTCTGCCAATGCTATAGATTTGAATTCTGGTCCATCAAAACCATGGTCCATCAAAATCTACTTTACACTCGTATTGCCATTTATACACTACCTAATTGGTAACATCTGGTTTTGTTTTGGTTTTGGTTACTTTCCAACCCCCCACCTCTAGATTTTGCACACTGATATGGTTAAGCACAGAGCTAACTGATGCATTATCTCATTCAATGCTTAGGACAGCTCTATGGGGTAAACATCATTATCGACATTTTGATGGGAAAAAATGAATACTTTTAAGGAATTAAAGATTCTGACTAAGGAAATACAGCTAGTAAGTGAGTTAGAATTTGAACCCACATTTTCTGATTCCAAAGTCCCTGATTTAGGAAACCTGTTAAGGCAGCCTTGCAAAAATATGATTTGAGTTCCCTGCCTTTGCCTCCAACGTATAACAAGAATAGAAAAAATATTAAGTGAACTCATGCAAAAGTATTATCAAAAACAAGGTAAAGATCTGAAGTAGAATAGAAACAGAAACAGAAACAGAAAGCTACAGTGTACCACCTCGTTTTTGGAATGAGTGGCAAACATTTCCCTATATCTCTGAGGGAACTGGGGTGCCACACTTGCCGTACAGGGGGTGACAATCAGTGCCAGGTTTACTGACTGAAACCGGAGTGTGAGAGAACAGGAAGCTGAATAATGGGTTACACTCCTATGGCCGTGGTTTACACAGAGCTGCTTACGTAGGGAGGCCAGAGGCAGCAGCCACAATCTGGCTGTCAGCACCTAGGACAAACTGCTCTTTGACTTCATGGCTTATATCTATGATATTTCCATTATCGGAGATTCTGAGTTCGGGGTGGGGAGGGCGTAGGACCAACTCTATGACCATAGGATTGGATGGGGCTAGCAAAGAGAGAACTTTTAAAAATCCCTCACTCAAGTTGAGTCTGAAAACCAAAATTCCAAGACAAGTGAAACCATACACACACACACAAAAACACACACACACACACACACACACACACACACACACACAACTGGCGGGGGGCTGGGGGGGGCATCAACTGGCAATAGAGTAATTCCAGATGACATGAAAATAGATCAATTTCAAAATAAGCATGTTAGTATCCTTGAGGAGACAAAGTAAGAAATAACATCAATACAATTTACAAGAAAATAAGCAGAGATAGAACAATGAAAGTGGCTATGAGGAAAGAACCAATTAAAATTCCTAGGAAGAAAATACATAGTCAAAAAAATTCTAGTGGACACAGTCAAAACAAAAATTAGTAAATTGGAAGATATCTCTGAGTAACTGACCAGAAATGCAACACAGAGAGATATATAAAAGAATATGAAAGAGAATTTAAGAAATATGTATGACATATTGTGAAGCGTCAACATATATTTACCGGGATGTTCCAGAAAAAGAGATTAGAGCTAATGGTAAAAGAAGCAACATTTGAAAAGAAAATTCTGGAGATTTGCACAATTTAGAAAGACGTGAATCCTAAGATCAAAGTATCTAGAAAGATGAACAACCAATTTGCTCTTTTCCCTGTAAGAAGAAGAATAAAAACCATATTGCCACTCTTTAGGAAAGCCTTTAAAGAACTCATAATTTGTCAGAGATGACAGAATCTAATCCTATAGATTTCTGCTCTATATTTTGGTAAAAAATCATCCTTAAAAACAAATTGATGAGTGTAACTGAAACAAGAATACAGCCAATATTATACTCTTCCTCACTGAAACAGATGTCTACTGCTACAAGGGTAGAGAAAACCCCTGATATTTAGTGACCATGAGAATTAAGGAAGTCAAAAAGTGTCATAACCATAGCATATGTCCAGGCCACTCAATCTCCTCTCTGTGAACTCGTAAGTGCAGATGCAAACACACACACACACACACACTCCAATCTGGTGTAATATAGTAATATAGGGGGAAGTACAATAAATTGCCAATATGTCTTATATATAAGTAAGAGGGAGAACCATATATTAATTTGTGAATATATTTCCATTACTTTCTATTAATGTAATGCATAATTCAAACTTCTGTGGAAAATAAGCCTTATATAAGAAAATATATACCTTCTTAAAATCATGACTTTAAAATAATGCTAAGGTCGATTTCAGTTTTTAAAAGATTCTTTCACTTCAGTAACCAATCAGTAAGTAAATATGAAGAGAAAAGATGAGAAATAGTAGTTTAAGATTAAATGTTAGGAAAATTAAGTAGTAGATCTTTCTAACTTGTTTTTATAACAATTATGACCTTCCATTAGAGGGAACCCCATTTTTTGCAGCCCCCCCCATAGCATAGTAACTTCCTCAGTTGTGGTTAGACTTTATAACTGAGGAAAATAATGAAGTTCTCTTTAATTTTTGGTCTCTGGATTGGTTTGGAGGAAATAGGTGAGAGGTAAACATTTTGTTGCTGTTGTTACTGAAAATGATACCAAAAGAAAAAATTTTCCACAGGTTAGTCTCTTGGCAAAGCCTCCATAAATCCACAGGCACACTTAACTTTACTAACTGAGCCATATTAATGGAAAAACCCCAACAATTTACATCTCCTTTCTTGACTGCTCATATCAAGATCATAACAAAAGACGTTTAAAAACACTTTGCGTGATATTGATGAGAACATAATTTTAAAAACCTCAAAATGTTCATGCAAACAAAAACTTCAACATTTTCTCTTAAAAAAGGTTTTCACTGTCTTGCAGCACTAATGAACAGCTAGGAACCGTGTATATGAGCAAAAGAAAGAATGCATGTAACAGGTGACAAACATAATGAACTTGTTCTCTTGGAAAAGGTTTTGTCAGGCACGTTTTGCAATTGTTGAAAAGCTTATATCAAATCATAGAAATACTAAAAATAATTATCCTTTTACACATGAACTATGTATCTTTTATACATAGTTTTTGTATTAAAGTCAAGAGTATTCCTTGGTTCTGCAACAGATGATAGTTTTCCATAAATCTTTGGAAAAGACTTAAGTAAAGCTTCAAGACTGCCCCGTAAGCGAAAACACATTCATTCTTCCTTAAAAGCTTTCCTGTCTTTATTGTAAAGTTTTAGTTTCACAATCACTCCAATATATTTTTCCATTTATTAATTTACTTTAGCAAACAGAAGCTATAAATTTCAAAATATAAACAGCTTACTTTATTTTATTTTCAAAACTATTATTCAAAATTTGCATTACAGAGCTGTTCTTTAGGAAAGTTTAAATGAATGTGAAACAATCACAACAGGGACCTCTGTATTTTCTCAAATCAGCATTATGGAAGACACATTTTTCACTTCATTCATTTGGTAACATCAAATGCAGTCACCCTGTTCATAAAGCTGCTTTTTCAACAAAGTCAACAACAACAGCAGCAATAATGTGCTGGCACTTATTAAAACTGCAATACTGAATTAGCAGTTTTTGAGAAGAATTTCTTCTAGAACATTTCTAGGAACACTCCTTAAAGGCTGATTTAAAAAAACAACAACAACAAGAAGCACATTTAAAATAAGATGATAAGTATGGCTCAAGTAGGAATTAAGTACCATTTACTCTCTGAGGTATTTTTTCCAGAAGAGGCAAGCCAACTCACTTCCAACATATTTGCACCAAAATAAAAACTACTCAGTATTGTTTCAAGATCATTAAAATTCAAAAACAAAAGACAAACAAAAAAAAAAAACTGTGTGCAACTTTCTACAGTGAAATGTGAGCAAACAAGACAAAAAGAAAAGAAAAAGAAAGAAAAGAAGAAACAAAAGAAGTTTTCATGCTCCTTCTCAAAAGAGTTTTAAACAATTTGCCCAGAATAACACACATAAACTCTAAGAAGGCAACTGCTGGACTCAAAACACACTTACTTCTTAATATGTAAAGATGCACTTTTTTCCCCCTATTTGAGGCTAAAAAATAAGAGGACACCCCAGTGAGTCTTGCTGGCCGTCAGATAAGGCACAGGCCCTGACCCTGTAGCTGGCAGGAATTCTCACACAAAGCTCTTTTCCTACAGCCTGGGCTGTCTATTCCTGAGATAAGGCGGCTGAACACGAAGCCGTGCGGCGGGGCTGCGAAGTGGGACCAAACGAAATGTTTACATATATTCTGTCACACCGCTGTTCCTTCATTATCTATTCCACAGATGATCTGCCTAACACAATATTTATTCAGGTTGAGGAGAAGCGTGATTTAAACAAAAGGACAGTTTTAAGAAAAAGGACACTCGAGACCAGGCAAACACTGTTATTGCTCTGTTAGCACTGCCAAGTTTAATGGGAAATCAAGCAGAAACAAAACCAGATCACCTAAGAACTCAAAAGAAAGGATCCTGCCACAATCTCCCTCCAGGCACAATAGATTGTCGTTACTTGTCTTCCCACACAGAAAGCATATTTTAAATAATATCTTAAATCTGCACTCACCATGCGAAAGCAACAGTTGCGTAGCGTAAAAAGTGTGCTATTGCTGCCCCCGCTCCGTGTCTGTTTTGCCTACGGTTGTCCAGCACCCACCAGCCCAGCCCGGAGCCGCCACCCAGAGGGCCCTTCCACGAGCTGGCTTATTTGCCTATCAATCTGAGTCCCGGCTTCTGTATCAGGCAGCTGTGCACTTTGCTGAAGTTCTAATAGCGTTTCCACACGCTGCCCACCGCCTCAAGTAGGTAATTTGTTCCTTCCGTTCAGTAAATACTCAAATCACCTTTCGGGGAACTCTCTGGGAACAGGCTTTAAGTTGTTCACCTTCAAAGTAAGGAGTTCTCGGTAAGAAGTGGGTGGAGAGAAGTAAGCTCGCTACAAGGGAATTCAGAGAGTAATCAGAACGGAGAAACTTCCTCTCCTTTTTCCTTCCTTGCTAGCTGAGCCGCTAGTGCCTCTTTCACAGGACTAAGGAATGTAAAGAGAGGACGCAAAGAGGCCCCGCCAGACAAGCCTTTCTCAATCAATTAGCTTGCGGCCATTACTTGTGACCTTAGGTCACGCAGCATAAGTGTGTGGGGTGTGCCTTCGGGGGTCCCAAGGCTACTTATTACAGCTGAGATAACCAAAACTAAGCAGACCCTAAAATCTAGAAACCTTTTTCAGAGAAAATAGGCTAAAGATAGGAAGTAGACCAAAGGTGAATTTCAAGTTGATTTTTGCAGGAACAACTATTTCTTTCAGTCAAAGATAGGATTTTTTTTTCTATTAAGAAAGACTCCAAAATTTATTTATTCCATGTTGGGTCAGACAGGATTTCGAACAAAGTAATGAGGTATTTCTTTTATATTAAATTCCAAGCTAGGAATATAGAAATGACAAAGTGGCTAATGTGTCGCACAGATAGGGGTATCACTTAATCACTGAGTTCCTAGGTTTTGTTTTAGTTTTTAAAGATACCGACTTCCATCAAACTGCCAAGTTAAACCACCATAAACAAAGTTCTCTATGCTTAAAGGAATCAAAATCATACCACTTTGGGAAATAGAAATAGTTATTTTAAACTCTTCCAAGATTATATGTTATCTTAATGCCTGATTTTTCTTTTCTTGTAACTACTTTAATTAGAATTTCATTTTGTTTTCGAGTTAAGACAAATGCTTCCTCTCTTTAATAAATAACAAATAATGAGAGTTCAACATAAAAGAAAATAAGCAAATACAAAAAAGAAAAGCAAGCTTTTACAACTATAGGTGTGTTAAAACTTCACACATTAAGTTTGTGTATTTCTCAAAAACACTTCAAAACTAATAGCCACCATCATTATCAGTAAGTTAATGACACAGAGATGTCAGGAAATTTTGTTTCAAATCAAATTCGTGCTATTGAATAGTACAATTCAATTAAAGGACACGTGCTTTACAGTGATTATATTAGACAAGTGTCCCCTCCCCCCTCCCACAGACACACACAAAATAGCCATCACTCAAAGATGGACTTGCCACAACCACATTTTCTCACCCTATTTACTTGGGGATGCCACAAAGCCTCATCTGGTGCCACACTATATAGGAATGATAACATTCCATGTGGATGCTAAACTTAATGTTTCCATCTCATTAACCTTTATTTGGCCAACTTCAAATTGTCTGACTTTAATAAAACAAAGCAAAAACACAAGAATGAATAAGACAGGTGAAAGACACAGGATCAGAGAATACTATATGGTGGATAAGATCATATAGAAAGCTGTAGTAACAGAGAATGTGGTAACTAGAGTGTCAAAATCCGTTATGGGGAGCAGCTAAGACAGAAATTGGGGTTTCCACTTTCTCCAATATTCAATAGGGGTCACTGACAAATTTGGTTGACATTGCTTCTAAATAAGTATAAAAAATAAAACAAGCTAATGCAAAGATCGAATCATTGTGTTATACACCAGAAACTAATATAATATTATATGGCAATTGTAACTCTATAAAGAAAATCAAATCCCTCCCCCAAATTCTTCCCATGTAGAAACAATTTTTTTAAAAAGTTAAAAAATAATTACAATAATGACTTGACACCTTTTAGTGATTCAGTTGTGGCCATTTTATATTTTGAAAACAAGCATTATTCAAAAGCATTTGGGCTCTTTAGCTACCAGATATGTAGGATATCAAGAATTCCAATTCTTGCTTCAAAGATACCTAGTCTTTAGAAATTTCTCTGACTCAATGCCATTCTATAATTCTATGTTCCATTTTCATGTGTTATAAAGAAGAAACTTTGTTTTCTTGTTTCCCTGATTTAAGACTACAACTAACTCCTGAGAGTCAGTCAACAAAGATGCCAGCCATATGCGTCAGAAGTCTACAATCATATGCCCCAAAGATCTGGCCTCTGTTGCAACATAGTTTCTACCTGCACAAAACAAAGGACTTTCAGATAAAGTGTAGAAAGGCAACCAATAACCTACTTAAAACACAAAACATACATTTGAAAGAGCTTTGCTGATGTCATAGTAGACGGTGGCCAGTTGAGCAAAACGACCACAGACGTTTCTGAATTGCATGCACCTTGTGAAAAAGAATACCCTTTGCCCAAGTGTGGTATCTTACATTGAGAAGATTTCTTACACGATGCTACTGAAAATAAGTTTGTCAGTTTGACCCTACTCCGTTTCCATCTTCATTTTATGTGGAAGAACTGTTACTCTAGATGTCATGGTGCTTTCATCAAACACTGCAGATAATTTTTGCTAAATTCATCTAAAGTATTTCAATAGCTCAGATATTATCACCAAAACTCTGCCATATGTTTCAATTAATTAAAAATCCATTCAAAGCGATAGGATATAATATTTCCATATGCAGTTATAAAGACATCATTTCTAAGTATTACATAATAACAACAAATGTTAGCCACTTATTATATGGTACTGACATTTCCCACAGTAATTCCATTCTGCATCTATGTATTTTTCCCTAATCATCTGCATTGTTTTGGAAGGTAGTCACTTTGGGATAAAAGAACAGATGAACCAAAATGAATCTTGAGAAACACTGCTATCAAACATGTAGTTTACATTTGACTAGCAGTCTGCCATTATAAATTGCCTTCAGCGCATTTTCTTTTAAAGCACCTACATAGCAAAACACATCTTACCACAATTCAAAAAACTAAGATTAATCAAGGCAATTTCTTTACCATCCCTCTAAAGTTAATGTTACTAAACTATGAGAAAATGACAAGGTCTATACCCATAGACAGACTAACCCTATTCATTTGAAAGTCAAGAAAGTATTTCAACATTTCTTGATTAACTAACTCAGATCCATGGATCTCTTCCACTAAAACCTTGGCCTGCCATGATATCACTGAGTATCGGTAGAAGGTGCTGCTTCTTGAGATACATAGAGTGAGTGGTATCCCTACGGTACCCTCCCTTCTTATTTTGGCATTAGGACCCGAAAACAGGAAGGGAGAGGCCTGGCATGTGACACATTAAACCTCCCCAAATTTAGCTAAAGCAATGTAGGTGGTAGCAAAGGTAGGAAGATGGTGAAGAGAAACACATATTAGAAAGTATAGCTTTTCCTGCTTGTGAAACTATCAGTTTGGGGACCTAGGAGACAACCTTACTTTAGAGAGCAAAGTCAGACTTCATGTCTGCTTCCTAGTCTGTAGCTGGGAGATCTGCACACCAACCTGTCACCCACCTGGGGTGACAGGAAGGGTATTTAACCCGCATAAATAGGTTTTAACCAGCAAGAAGTGGATAGTAAGAAAACAACAGGTGTCATCTGGTTGTGACCATGACATTGGATCTAGATCTAGGCTGATTTATTGTTGAGCAAGTAGAAAACAAATATAAAATGAGGGCCTAGAGATAAACACAACAGAGAAAATGGAAAAAGAAGATTATCGAAAGGAGAGCAATAACTAAATGTATCCTCTATTAAAATAAGTGAGCATTTTAAATAGAATCCATGAAGACATGAGCCCTCTGATACAAAACAAGATGGAAAAAATGGCCTAAAATAAAAGCAAGAAAATAAGATGGAAATACACACTTTTAAAAAGAAAAGTGAGTCGTGTGGATAAAGAAAAAAAACCGAAGGATGAGAAATAACACTGAAAAATCATGAATGGTATGGATGACAAACTTAAAAAAGTAGGGAGACAAGTTGGAAGTCTATAGCAACAGTGCTGGTGAGTTTGGAGGCAGAAATCTTGGAATATTCTACTTGACACATTTTTTTGCCCAAGATGTCATAAAACATAAGGAAAATCTGAAAGAATACTATGAAAGAGGAAAATGTCCAAAAAATGTGAAAACTTTAACACAATGCGTATAAGCTCTTGCACATTATTTTAAAGAAACATTTTAATGAAAAATATAAAGAAGAGGCACATATAATTCAAAGAAGAAATAAAAAATGAAAACTATACCAACACTGAATTTAGTATATGTTTTTTCCTATTATTTGTCAATTTTAAAATTAATATTCAAAGTGGATTATTCTGTGCTTATGAATGTTTAAATTGGAACAAGCTTTCTGGAAGGAACTAGTTTATAGGGACCAAAATTCCTACTTTTTTCTTTTTATTTATCTATTTATTGAACAAATATTTATTAATCACTTACTATGTGCCAAGGACTATTTGAGGCACTGTTTTGTTTGACAAAACAGACCGGATTTCAGCTCTCATTTAGCTTAGGTTCTAAAATGTGGAGAGAGACAATAAAGTAATAAACATAACATATTGGGTCCTAGTGAATACTAAGTTGAAAAATAATGCAGGATAAGGGAATAATGAATGATTATGGAGATGGTGGCTATGACATTATTTTATGTAGGTGCTCAGGGAGATGTCTCTCTGGTGTGGTAAGATTTGACCAATAATCAAAACACAATGTAAAGATCCAACAAGATAATATATTGGAGAAAACACTTCCAGAGAGGTACTCACTGTTGAAAAGACCCTGAGGTGGGGCATGATTCCCAGTAATAGTATATCAAGGATATACTGTATCAAAGATTCTTTTGTAAGAAACTCAAGACTCTTTAGTAAGAAAGTCTTCAGTGAGACAGATCAACATTTTTGTAGAAAGCTGTTTATAATTGCCCATAAAATTGAAAATAAGAGTATATCAATTTTTGTGATATGGTATTTTGTGTAGCTATTTAAACAAAAGCAGAATCAGAACTATAAATACAGAGAAAAAAATTGATGGTTCTCAGAGGGAGGAGGGTGGAAGGTTGGACAAAGTGGGTGAAGAGGAGAGAGTTACGGAATGAATAAGTCACAGGAATAATAAGGAATACAGTCACTGATATTGTACTAGTGATATAATAGGACAGATGGTAATTACGTTTGTTATGAACACAACATAATGTATACACTTATCAAATCACTGAGCTATACATCTGAAACTAATGTAACATTGTGTGTCAACTATACTCAAATAAAAAATTAAATACATATAAAATAAAATAATTATTTTAAACAGTTATGAGATGTGAACTTCAAGTAAAAAAAGCAGGGATAAAGCAAACTGCACTTAATATATGATTCAAATTTTATAAAATAGGTGTCTGTGAATATAATAAAAGTATCAGGCATCCGAATGTTGATATCAACTATCATCTCTGTATAGCAGAATCCTGGTTTTACTTCTTTATTTTCTTTCTAAGTTATTTGCAATTTAACTGTATTTCTTTTATAAAAGAGAAGCATTCATTAAACAAAAGTAGAGGCAGGCATTACTATCTTATGAATTCCAGGATTTTCTTTATCATAAATCTTGATGCTTTCAAATTATTTTGGATTATTTACTTTTCAAATCTAGTCAGTCAGTAGTGGGAATGAGTCTTCTTTTATAATTAATTGAAAATTTTCCCTTTCCCTTCCATTTCACTGTTTCTAATTTGGTACTTAGGTTCACAAGAAAAATTTAAAAGTATATATAAAATCATGTTCTTGTATGCACAAAGCCTTTGTTCTCTCCTTTGAGAGCATATGGCAACAGTCATCTCTTTCACTCAATGACAATCACCCTCCCCCAGCATCTACTACTTTGACCCTTAATTAGATCTTCCCGGACAATCTAAAATAACTCATGTCTGAGACCCTCCCAGTCGGTGTGGTTCCCAATGGATTGGTGCTGCAGCAGGAAAGCAAGAAAGAACTTTACTGTAGTTTAGAAAACGTGTAGCAAAATGAGTGAACAAGTAGGGAGTTGAGTGAGGTTGTTTAAAGAGAACAGGAAGGAAGGAAGGAAGGAAAAGGAAGGAAAGAAGGAAGGAAGGAAGGAAGGAAGAAGGAAGGAAGGAAGGAAGGAAGGAAGGAAGGAAGGAAGGAAGGAAGGAAGGAAAAAGGGAGAGAAAGAGCAGAGAGAGAATAGAGGCAGATCGAGAAAGAGATACAAGCGCGTGCATACACACACACACACACACACACACACACACACACACACACACAGATGAACTGGCATAACCCTGAAAAAAATAAATGAGTAGAATGAAGATCACAAGGAAACTGAAAACAAGTTTCCCAAAGAGGTATAGGCAATGCATGTGTGTAAATGGTTCTGACATATGTTGCTATATCCATATAAGCAGAGACTTTAGAAGAGAATATAGAAAATAATTGGATTGGAGATGATGGTAGATGGGGTTGAGCATGCTAGGGTGGTTAGAATGTATGAGTTTAATTCAGATCGAAGAAAAGAAAGAACTTTACAAATTACACACACACAAGTCACAAATTAGGACACATTGGGATGGTTTAGGTGTCCTGCCTGGTGAGAGGTAAAAACTGAGGCCTGATTCTATAGGGATCTGTACAAGGGACAAATGTTGAGTTCCTCAGGTGAGGATCTGCTGTGAGGCCAAGGCTAAACTAGGGTCCTTTTATCTGAATTGTCTTTGATCCGCAAGGGATACTGAGTATTTCCCATGCACCCTCACTGTCCGTAGATCCCATCGAGTCGAGTCATTGCTCTAGCTGTTGGCTGCTAAATCTGCCTGGGCCCCAGAAACACTTGAGGAAGATAAAAGTAGTAACAAGTTCAATCAAGGAAAAGAGAGTAGAAGCATTAGACACATGCATGCTAGTAAATTAAGGCTCACATAGGGTGGCTGAGTTCAGGCAAGAACTAGAGAGCAAGACTCTATTTGGCCCTCATGGAAGAGTGTCTCAGATAAACCAGGGCTCTCACAAGCAGGGAGTGAAGAAAATGCCGCATGCTACAGCCTGAGAAGTGTGGAAAGACCACTCCACCCAATGTTATCATTCCTTGTGGCCCACCCTCTGTCCTCCTTCTTCCCGTTGGAGATTTTGGTGCCCAAATCCTAGATTTCACTCATTCTAATATGGGTGAAATATTCTGTCTGGCAATTCTTACAAAAATAAAATTATAGAACGCATGAAAATTATAGTCAACTCTTTATAACTATGGTCAGGCTTTAGATTAAGATATTTGGGACTATCCAGGGGGGATTCTGGGTCAGAGGATGTTGCCAAGAAAGACGAGCCTACCAGGATCAAGGATGCCGAATTCAACTGAATACTCGATACCACTGGCTCTAAAACCCTTATTTGGCTGCAAAACTCTGATTGCTCGTGCTGATGTTAAAATTTAGACTGTTAGATTTGATAATCCTCAAGAATTAACCCTAGGCAACATACTACTTTGCCGAGGTCTTTGAGCTTGTATCCCAATAATCAAAACTAAACTTACAATTAGAAGAGCATATGCTGGTTTATTGAACACAAAAGTTCTGTGATTCCAGTTCAAAAATTTTCAATAAAGATTTGTTTTTCAGATCCTAGCTGCTATTTAATTAGATTGGAAAATTGTTACCGTGTTTGTCATTTTTGTCCCCCAATTCTTGGCTAAATTAATTAACTTTGAAACTTTTATGGAAAGGAAATTGATTCTAACTATGGCATGTGCTCAGAAAGTTATGTATCTGAGCTGAAGCACTGTTGGGATATTTTATACAGATTACACATTACGAAGTTTATTCTTTTCTTGCTCCCTAGAACAAAGTTCAAGAAGAAATAGTCAAATGTTGCAAGGTACTTGTAGGTGCATAGAACGATGAAGACACACTATGAGGTGTTGTCTTTCTTCTTAACACTTGTCAAATAAGAGAACGTGTTGGTATACTTGAATTCCAATGGAAGCCATAGTGTCTTGGCTGTTCCTTTTTCTAGCTAAATGTGTGCTGAATGATTAAATGATGTACTACAAATGGATAAAGCAATAGGATATAATTTTTTAATCAGTACAAATCTATACAAATTTCTCCCAAGAACGTGAAATTAGGATGGCTCTCCTGGCAGATAGAAGCTCTGAGTATATTTTAGAAGGAAGAAAGTACAGGCACTGGACAAAAACTGTTCCAGGCATAAAGATTGGTAGAAATGTAAACATGAACCCATAGGGAAAGAAAAGATGAAGAAAGATAACCAGAGGTTTCCACTACTTGGTTCCTTCATGTGTCACACCCCACTGGACTTTCCACACCAGCGCTTGGATGCCACTGGTCCAGCAGCCAATCTGATTCTCACATCCATGTCATTTTTCAGATTGTCTCTGGTGTTTGGAGAGTCTTGTTGCCAAAATCTATTTCTCTGATCCTTTTCTTCAAATAACTTGTTCCTTCTCTCTTTGAATAAACAGTTTTGGTGTCCTGTCCTCTGCCCCTCCCAGATTCAAATTGATTCCTCTCCTCCAGTACCCAATTGCACTCTGCAACAACTCTTTGTACTTAACGTTTCTACTTAAGAGTAGAAATTCCATCACTCTGCCAATTTTGTTTCATAATTATCTCTTCATTCCATTCCCTTATCATCGCCCCATTAGCTCTACCTGGACTCAGGTCGCTGTCATCTACAGCTCACCTGGTCTCTTACAGGAGACTCATAGCTGATCTCTCAGCTTCTTTTCATCAGTGTGATAATCAAACTGCTGCCAGTTTTATTCCTCATGGACCATGCCAATTTCCTTCGTAAAGCCCATTCCTCCCATTTCTAAAATAACAAACATATAAACTCTTTATTTTACTTAGCATTATTATATCTTCTCGGTCCATCCATGTTGTTGCAAATGGCAAGACCTCATTCTTTTTTATAGTTAAATAATATTTCAGTGTGTGTGTGTGTGTGTGTGTGTGTGTGTATCTCACATCTTCTTTTCATACACAGTGTTAGTTTCAAGTGTACAACATAATCAACAATTCTATACATTACTCTGTGCTCACCATGATAAATGCAGTTCCCACCTGCCACCAAACAATGTCATTACAGTCTTATTGACTATATACCCTATGCTATACGTTTTACCTCCCTGACTTATTTATTTTGCAACTGGAGGTTTGTACCTCTTAGTGTCCTTCCACTATTTCTCCCATTCCCTCCACCCACCACCCTTATGACAACCATCAGTTTGTTTAAGAGTGTGTTTTTTTGTTTATCTCTTTTTTCTTTATTTGTTTTGTTTCTTAAATTCCACAGATGAGTGACATTATATGAATACTTCAATTTAAAAATCTAAACTTAACACAAGAAAAAAATGTTCATCATGATTTGACCCCAATCTTTGTACTCAGTCTCATGACTACATCTTCCCCCACCTCCAATCTATGCTCCAAGCCTGTTGGCAAATGCCAAAGCAATCCACTTTGCTCTTAACATATGCATGCCCTCTGTAGAGGCAGCTTCTTCCCATAAAATGCCTTTTTCATGTTTAGTTCTTCATGAAACTCCAACTTGTTCCCTAAGACCCTGCGCAGGTACTACTTCATAGATCCCCTCAGTTTCTGTCAAGTTGAACCATTCATTACGTGTCTGTGTGACCACAGCATTTTGCTCATACATTTAACTTAGCACTTACAGTATTGTATTTTAGTTGTTGATTTTTCTTTCTGTTTTTGATTTTATGTTTTGTGCTAAACAAATGTTATTTTTGTTCCTTTTCTTTATCAATAGACAGTGAGCTCATGGAGGGCAGTAAAAGAGCTTTATTGGTTCTATATTCTCAAATACCTTTAATATCTCTAATACCTCTAATATCTCTAATTCTCGATTACCACAGTGCCTAACACTAAGTACATAATCAATAGATTGTTGGAAAAAGAAAGAAAAGAAAAAGAGGGGAAATGGAAGAGAGGGAAGTAAGATCTATTTAAGAGGAGATATTATATAGTAAGAAGGGGAGAAAAATAAATGAAGACAATGTTAAAATTCCATATACGGGATAGCTCCGATGCTTCTGAAAGTGAGCATCTTCGTTTTGGAAGGTATGAAATTAAGAGAAATAAAACTATCCTAAATTGAAGATTTAAATGATTCCAGATTCCAGTTTCAAGAAGGTGAAATAAATATCTTTCTTTCTCCTTTTAAAAATTATCTTAAAGCATAAAGGAGAAAAGGAAACTAATACAAACTATGTTTGTTTCCTGTGACTGCTTGAACAAGTTCCTAAAAACGCGGGGGCTTAAAACAACAGAAGTTAATTTACTCACAGTTCTGGAGGTCAGAATTTCAACATCAATTTCACTGGGACGAAATAAAGCTTTTGGGCAGGGCCATGTTTCCTTTGGAGGCTCTGCAGAAGAATCTCTTCCTTGCTTCTTCTAGCTTCTGGCAGCTCCTGTATGTCCCGGCATTCCCTGGCTTGAAGCCGCATCACTCCAATCTCAGCCTCCATCTTTATATCACTTTCTCCTCTATGTGTGTCAAATCTCCTTCTCTTGCCTCTCTTATACTAATGCTTGTGGTGGCATTGAAGGCCTACTTGGATAATCCAGGATAATCTCCTCATCTCAGAATCCTTAATCATATCTGTAAAGACCGTTTTTCCAAATAAGGTAACATTTAGAGACTCTGGGAATGAGGACTTCGACATATTTTTGAGAGCCATCATCAACGTAACACACAACCTCAAATATTTTCTTAAACTAGAGACTACTATAACTCTAAACCATAGGATATATAAAGACAGAAAGCATTGGGAAAATGGCATTTAATTAACAGAGTAGAAGAATGACGAACTGTGTAAATAGGAGATAATCATTGAAAGTAACGAGCATACCCACATAGAAATGTGTAAGGAAAGCTCATTGCAATCTCCGGGTAGTGTCAAAGGTAGGGTTGAGGCCAGGAGTTGAAAAGAGACTGAAAGATTTTGAGACACAGTTAGACATCTACCTATGATTATACATCCTCTATAAGGGGGTCAAGGGACTAACCCTTCTCACTTCTAAAGGAAGGGAACGGTATATGGAGTAATTGAACTAGAATGACCCCCATCTATAACACGAAAAGCTGCAAAAGGAGGTGACGCCAAAAACTGAAACGTTACATGAAAGTCCATGTACATTGAGAACTGTGATGTTCTCAGAGTGTTTATATCCTCAAACAGAAGATTAAGTCTTTTTCTCTTGAGTAAATAACTACTACAGAAGGAAAAAAACTCAGAGACAGATGTTAATGTGCCCTGTCCACCAAAAAGCCTAATGCTAAGCCAGTAGATCGCAAGTGAATCCCACACGCTGACAAGCGCCGCTCCATCGCACAAAATTCCAAATAGGATTTTAGCGTCTCCCTCAAGAATATGATTGAAATGTCAAAGATCATCACTGAGAGTCCATCAAGGAAAAACTAGGAAACAAAATAAGTGAAGAAAAGATGGAACCCAGGGAAATAGAGAATATGCGGTGAGAATACAATTACAAGGAAGTAATAATAATGACCCCATATATCTGAACAGGCGTTGCCTTGATGAAACAAGACAGGATGTAATAAAACATAAGAGAAACAAGCCGAGAATAAAAGGATAAATTAATTTAACATATGATCATCAAAAGTGAAATTTTAGTAAAAGTATTAGAAGATAATGAGGAGTAAATTCAAAAAGACAAATAGAGGAGAGAAACAATTTTTCAAACTAGATCGTCAATAGAGGTCATTCAACACTCCCCAACTGGCAATTCAGGAAATGGAGATTAGAGGAAATGCTAGTAATTAAATTATTAGGGATTAATATAAAGAAATTTCTTTTTTTCTTAATGCATATTTATTTTTGAGAGAGAAGGCAAGAGAGAGAGAGACAGAGAGCATGAGTGGAGGAGGGGCAGAGAGAGAGAGGGGGACACAGAATGTAAAGCAGGCTCCAGGCTCTGAGCTGTCAGCACAGAGCCCGAGGAAGGGCTTGAACTCACAAACTGTGAGATCATGACCTGAGAGCCAAAAGTCAGATGCTTAACTGACTGAGCCACCTAGGTGCCCCAAGGAAGTTTCTTATAATTGACAGCATGATTCTCCAGATCAAAAGGATCTATTAAGTGTCTCAAGACAAGGGACAAGGAAAAACCCACGCTCAGACATATTCTGATAAAATTATAACAACCAGAAATATAGAGAAGATCTGAAAAGCTTCTAAAGTAAATACTAATCAAAATATCAGCATCAAAATGACATTGGTCCTCTCAGCAAGGGCATTGGAAGCTGGAAGGTAATGGGAAAATGTTTTTATTTCTGAGGGAAAAATGTTTTAAATCTATAATTCTATTCCCAGCCAAAGATTCAATCAAGGATCAAGTAGAATAAAAATATTTCTCAACATGTAAGTTTATAAAATGTTTATCACCTGTAGAACCCTTCTCAAAACATTACTAGAACATGAGTTCCAGTCGAGAGAGAGAGAGAGAGAGAGAGAGAGAGGTAAGTAAGTAAAATGAGGACGTACCTTTCTAGAAGAAGAGGCTACAACAACATAAAATGGAAATGGAAATGTTTAGGATGATATCCAAAAAAACTCTGGATAACATCTTTTTATAGGGTGCTTTACAGAGCAATCTGACAAAATAAAAGTGGAAGAAGAGTGGCTCCCAGGAAGGCTCTCCTTTTTTTTCGGGAGAAAAGAAAAAAAGAAAGAAAAAATCTAGATTATCTGATAAACTTACCTGTGTAAAAAATTGAATAGAGAAGCATTTTATAAAAATTTGGAGCTTTGGGGAAGACTTAGTAAAAAAGAAAGAAATAAAGGAAAGAAGAAACAGAGGGAGGGAATAAGAAAGGAAGACAAAGAAACTGGGCAAAAAAGAAAAATAAATGAAGCACTTATTATTCAAGAAAAAATGTCTGGGGCACCTGTTTGTTTCAGTCAGTTAAGCATCTGACTCTTGATTTTGGCTTAGGTCGTGACATGATGTCGCAGTTTCATGAGCTCAAGCCCCGCATAGAGCTCTGCACGCTGGCTCTGCAAAGCCCCTCTCCCTCCACTCCTTCCCTGTTCATGGTCTCTCTGTTTCGCTAAAAAAAAAAAAAAAAAAAAAAAAAAGGAAAAGAAAGGTGAGGAGAGGAGAGGAGAGAAAAAAGAAGAGAAAAGAAACTTTGTCGTATTCTGTCACCAAGTTCTGTAGCAAACACTATTTGTGTAGTCATAATAATTAAAAACCCAGATACGGAATCAAACTAAAATGTGACCTAGCTATAATGGAAGAATAAAGTAAAGAATGTGGGGATTTTAAGAAAGTTTAAACCTTCGTCTGTACTAGCAAGAGTCAATCAATGAGATCTAAGTTGAGGAGTCATGACTCAGCTGTATGCATAATATTTAGAAACACAGAAGAAAAATAAAAATTGAAGTTGAAGTGGTTGCCCCCTGCACTGGTGCCAAAGGGTTTATTTCCTTGGATATTTAACCTCTAAACTTATTCTCATCCTAAGTATGTGTACATATATTTATGTGGTGAAAATAAAACTTACTCTTTAAAGAAACTATAAACTTACCTAACCCCATCCTCTTTTCTTTGCTTAGAATTAGCCGAGGCACATCAAATAGGCATATGTTTTCTTTTTCTTCAAGATATTTCCACAAACATAGATAATAGTACTAATATGACTTTACTAAGTTAATGAATGAATGAATGCCTTAGAAAACACGATGCTCTCCATAAAAAATGTTGGATGCAGTGTTTGTACACAAGTGATATATTAAATTTGATGGTAAATATCTTCTTGAGCAAACTTTCTTTACAAAGAATGTGCACTCCTTATGGTATCTGTATGTTATCTTTACCTGATTTTGAGAATATTGGAATTTCTTCATGTGAAGCACTGGTTGAGTATTGTTCTTTCCCATCTTGATATCACCAGGGGCTGTCCAAATAAAACTGCTAGAGAGAAAAAATGTTGACTTGTAAATTCAGAATTAGCACTCATTCAAAAACTTCCTATAAGTATACTAAAGCCAAGTTTTATGAACTTCTTAACATCTTATTTTTCTTCCTTAACTCTAAAACAAATGTAATGCAACATAATATCTTCCAAAGTACAATGGCCCTTTAAAAATAATATTCCCACAAAACTCACAGAGAGCAAAGTACAAAGAGTTTACAAAACAGGATGAGATTCTCCATTATTATTTCTGGAGTGCCTCCTAGTCTGATATTTTTTCCTTCTGCTGTTCTTAAAGAAAGTACATTATCCATAAGTCAGTCCAAGTCCTACTTATTTCCTCAGGAATAAGGGTCAGGCAACATGCAGTATCCTTGGGAAAGTAGCCTAAAATTACCAAAAAGGCCATCTCAGTAAGACATCAGGAAGCACAACTGTTTCCATTGACACGAACATAATGAAAACAAAATGCTCTAGAACTATGTGCTCTGTGAACCATAGTTTATAAAAATATCACACATGCTGCGTTTTGACCACCCAAGAGGAATCAAAGTCACTGTATCACTCTGTAAGCATCTCGAGTCCTACTGATGTTTATGATTCTAAAATCAGGAGCATGTTCCTGGGATACAATTAGTCAGTATCTGCTAAGGCTATGTTAGAAAAAAAGCTTTAAAATTCTCCCTTTGTTCCTGACCTGCTATGGGAATTCATGGTATGCAACATCAAAGAGAAAATTCAGGTCACCTCTGTTGGATGTAGCCATGGGGGTGTGTGAATTAAAAACATGCAACAGGGAACCTGACAGATTCCTGTTTCAATCTGGTCTCTTCTGCGACTCCTCTAAAGGTGATCCCTATTGATAATCAAAGGACAAGGCTCAGACCATTTTTAGGATGTGCTGGTTCTCAGAGAAGTGGTTTAAAATGGTCAAATACCCCAAACCCCTTCAGGAAATGACCAATAAAAAGGCAGGCCAAAATCTTGGTAGCTCAAAGGAAACAAAGAATTTCTGAGAATATTTCTGTTCACCATGAAATAGATGAGAAATCAAGCTGCTCAGGCACAGCTGGAGAATGTGTAGAAGTGAACCACAACACTTCTGGTTTAGCTTCTCAAGAAGCTAAAAATTTTGGTGCTCTTAGGACGCAGCTTCATGAGATGATGTTTCATGGTGAGCTAAGTGATCAACCATCTAGCAGCTGAGATCAGTGGGTCTTGTCAAGCAGTTAGACCCTCAAAGAAATGGGTCGCTTGTGTGCAAGAATTCAAAGCTTACGTCTTACACCTGGTAAAAGTGCAGAGATATTAAAACATGTTAGTCTGTACTAGTCAAAAACAGTGGTCAACTGATAGATGCAAAGTAAGAAAAATATAAATAGAAAGAAGACAAGATTTTGTTATTTGAACGAAGCTTTCATTTTAGGCAATCTGATGTTTCTTCCAGACATATTTTGACTAAGCCACTTCTGCAGATTGATTTACATTTTCCTTCCCATCCAAAAGGTTGTGTCACCTGCTTTCTACCTAACAAAACCTTATTCCTCTTTGAAGCCTCCTCTCAAATTGCACATCCATGGCAGTGTCTACTGAACTCATCTGTGCCTCACTCTCAGCAGTTATGTTATCTTGAGATGTGATGTATGTGTATATATCTCTGTCTAAGCCAATGCCCTCTGTTCTTTGTTACAGTGCAAATCTCATGAGACCAAGAACCAAGCCTTCTATTTTCTGTTTTAATTTCCTTAGCTCTCACCTTAATCAAACACAATTAATATGCAGTAGTTGACAAAAGACCCAGCATAATATTTTTCATTTAGCATAAGTAATATTGGACGACTTCTGCTTGGCTCATATTACATTTTAGAAAGAGATTTATGCTGACCTTAAAAATAAATATTATCCAACCATATAAAGCTTTTTCTTCCAAGTTATTAGGAGTTTGGCTTAGAATAAAATGACGAACAATAGATGAACAATTCCGAGTTGTTTGTCAGGAATTCTACAAGTTCCTTTGATATTTATGGGCTCAGTAATGACTTCTTTTGTAATTTGCTTCCTCTACACAGGACCAGCATAGGTCTGGAAGTTGTATTCAAACATGTTATTTCATTCAAATTTAAAAAACAATTATATTGCTCTTTAAATGATACCAAATTCAAGGTAATGTGCTAAAACTTTCTTAAGCATGATTGAGTTTAGTTCAAAGTCCATGTACCTCTTTGAAGATTTTTTTTCCCCAGTGAAGATTCACATAGTGTGAGAAAAATGGGACTTAGCCTTCAGGAAAACACAAAACTGTATAACCTAAGAAATATTATCAACCATGTGCAGAATAAAATATAATAAATACAAGTTAAAGTTGTAAAACATAAGAAACGCCTTTATGATCCTGATCAACTTGAAAATATAGCAAGATTTTCTGAAAGTGCCTTCATTATTCATATATTTTCTCTTTTGCTTACAGGGAAAAACATAAGATTTCTAACTATGAATATATACCTTGTTTTAAATGAGTAAAAATAGGAAAAGCACAAAGGACAACATTGCCTCTGAGTTACTCGAAGACTCGTAAATAGAGAATTGAGGCCCATTATGAGGTCAACTATGTGAGAGCTATCTAAAAGGATAAAAATTCTCATTATAGAATTCTTGCTGCCAATGAGATGAAAAAATGAAATAGACCCACCTAGAGGGAAAGACACCCGAGCACAAAAAAACACAGGTTTGGGTGCAAAAGAGAGAAAGGTTTGAATCTATGCTTTGCTGCTTTCTACCAGAAAGACTTTGTGAAAGTAACTGAATTCACCAGACCCCGGTTCTTCATCTGTATATCAAGCAAAGTAGATCCACATTCCTTCATTGCTATGTGAATTAAATGAGACATATAACATAGAAAACCTAGCAAAATTCATGGAAAATGAGGGTCATCTAATAGGTGTACACTCTCTTTCCGTCCTACTTATAGATGTAATCAGTTCAAGACAGCAGATGTATAATCTTATTGGAAAGAAAAAGATTCCCACCTGCAGAAAAGGTTTCATAGAAAAGGGAGGATTTTAATGGATCTCCAGGACAGGAAAAAAAATTGGAATATAGTAAAGATGCTCAGAGAAAGCAAAAAATTGAAGCAGTTAGAAAAGGTGTTTGGAGAAGTAAAAGGTTTATATGAAAGTAAAGTATAAGTAAAAGTGAAAAAAATTATGTAGTGGAATCCACATCATTGGAAAGATGAGCCTGAATGGAAAGAAGGTCTTATGTGAAAAGGTGATTATACATAAAAGTCATAAAAATATAATTCAAGACCTGGACTGTGAATTCCAAGTGAGAGAGTGGAGACATCATGGGAAGTCAATGAAACATCAAGGAGAACCCATTTCTCTAGAGGTAAATGGTGATATTCTTACCAAAGTCAATTATTAACATTATAATTAAAAAGTCCTTCCTATTGGAAATGTAAGTTTCTTTCAGTTATTACAAATAAAAACTTAACCCTCATTCAAGTTTAAATTGAGCTTTTACCTTTTAAAGAGCATCACATTTACTCTGATTATTTTGCGCCGTTAAGAAATGGCCAAGAAGGCAACGAAAACCCTCTTAAACTACTGTATGCAGAATTTGGACAAGGCATGAACTAGAAATGCATATTATAAGTCTAATGCTGCATAAAACGAGCATGGTTTGGGAAGCAGAGCAAATCACTAACTAAAAACACTATAATGGATTTGTAATGGCCCTCTGTGGAATTCTTCAGATACAATAAAAACTCTTTGTAATGACAATAAATTGCACGTATCATACTTATTATTCAGTAAGGACATATTTTATTTACCTGCAACATTTTTGATGGAGAGTGATGCAGTCTGAAAAGGGCCTCCAGACATGTATTTTTATGTATTCTTCTTTCTGCTTACAATTTCACTATATTTAAGGTAGTAAGAGTCTTTCTGGTTTCAGTGTATGAAAAATCTATTATCGTCCCATAGCTTATATGTCAGACTTGGAAATCTGTTTTAAAGATGACTTAACTAGCCTGAAAAACAATTTAGGAGGGAGGTGGTATTCAGAGCAATGTAAGTCCAAAGTGCTTCAGGGTCTACCCAAGCCTGGAATGATATTCGCTTTTGAATAGCTCAGATAAACAAAATTTACTTTTACTGAATAAAATTAAGGCATATTAGAAGCTCAGTGAAGACAAACAACTACAACATATAAATGCTATATAACTAAAAATATTAATCCAACTTTCTTGCATTAATGCAAGACTCCTGGGCTGCTTAATTTTATTGAAGGAAGAAGACCAAAAAAAACAAAACTACTTCTATTAAATGATGAAAATAAATAATGTGATATCTTGATATTTTATATAATACTAATATTACTCATAACATTTCAATTCTAATTGACTTTGACAATGCAATAAAATCAATAAATCCATTACAGATTTTATTTTTCTCTTTGTCATGTTTTACTCTGATTTTAAAATCCGGGATCACTGTTAAATTTAGTTTAATAACAAGAATAGTTCGCATTTTATAGTGATTTCCATTCTAAATCATTTTTTAGATATTTTTTAATGTTTATGTAGTTAATTTGAAAGAACAGTGCACATGTGCATCCGCACGTGTGAGTGGGGAGGGGCAGAGAGGGAGACATAGAATCCCAAGCAGGGTCCAGGCTCCCAGTGGTCAGCGAGAGCGCCTTGTGGGACTTGATCTCGCAAACCATGAGATCATGACTTGAACTGAAATCAAGAGTCTGACGCTTAACTGACTGAGCCACATAGATTTATTTTACACATAACCAAATAGGTCTGAAAAGAAACCACTGTCAGAGTTGATGGTGGACAGAACTATTGTAGTAGAAGAGGCAATGGATTCCCAAACAGCTCTTTCTGGTAAGTAGAGGACCAGGTTGTTTCCAGAACACTCATCCCTGTCTGGGACTTGATGTTCTAAGCCATGCTCTAATCCCTCTAATTTAGCTGAACCCCAATCTTGTCTTCACCAGTTAAAAAGGAAATAAAAATCTTAATGAAATCTAGAGAAGACCCATAAAGATTAATAAAGTCTTCTAAAAATAAGATCTATGAAGAAGCATTAATGAAAATGAGATTTTCTTTTCAAATCGGGGAGTGTGTTGAGATAAGGGAATAACTTGATAGTTCTTGAACCGCTAAACTAAAAGAGGCATCTGAAAAAAAAAGTTCTTGAATGTATGTATGGGTAAGAAGCAGAACTAGAGAGGAATAGTTATCATTTTAAGAAAAGAAAAATGAATGAGGAACCAGAATAAAACCATTGGTGTTTGGTTAGAACAAGAGACTGTGATTTAACATGGAAAGATTTGAATGTGTATTTAGGTTCAGGTATTGAATCTTATTGAAACATAGATTTTGGCAAAGAGAAGAATGTGTATTCCTTGTAGAAGATATTGAGGACTAAAGTCATCCCAAAAAGAAGCAGTATCACTCACGAAGGCAAAAAGAAGGCATCATAAGGTATGAACAGAGATTGTACCAACTTCCTCTATTACACAGTAACAGCAACAACATTTACAACGATTTATGGACTTCTTTATATAGCTCAAGCCATATTCTGTATTAACTTTTTAATCCTCAAGACAACTATGGAAGAGAAGGTAATATTATCCCCAAAACCTAGCTGCAGAGTTTATATAACTTGGTCAAAGTCACAGTTAGTTAGTGGCAAAACCAAGATCTGAACTTCAGCTGTCCCGACACTCTAATAGTGTGTCCAGAGCTCACACTATTAATATTTCCTGGCTCTCAATGTTATTATTATTTTTCTTTTTTCTTATATAATTGGCCATAATTCTGTGCCCTTAGAGTTTATGTTAGAATATGAATGGCATCTGGAATCCACATAGTATATTTGTAAGTCTAAAAAAATGGGGGGAGGAAAGTCTAGGAAGACAGAAGACATGCCAGAATCTCCAGAAAGCTGAAGAGGGATGTTTCATTTGAAAAGTTCTGCTTGGTGTATTCAATGCCATAGTTTAAACATCATACATTACTTCCTTACTTTAGAAGGTAAAGACTGACTTCATTCAGTTGCTGGAACATGGGTGGAAAAGTTGGAGAAGATTTTAAAATTTCTAATCCAGACACTGGGCACAGTGAAAGGATCAGAAGTCTCAAAACCAAACCTGGCCATCTCCCTTTTTCCCTTACCTAAAAACCCCTACTTCCTTTTATTTATAGTATGAAATTTTAACTACTCATAATGAGAAGTTTAAACTACTTAGCCTGGTATTTAAAATCTCTTGTCAATTTTGCTCCAACCACTTTTCTGTCCACACTTCCTATAATCTATGACCACTCTCCATAAGACATGTGTTCATCAATCACAAACATTCCATAAACCAGTATGTTACCTTTGTTAAAAACATGCTTTTGAAATTTTGTTTGTTGTTGAGCCTGCTCAGCTGAAATGTCAACCACTCTCTAAATATTTCCATGACTCCTCTAAGCAAAGATTTTCCTACTCCTTTGAATAGCTATCCATGTATTATATTTAAATATGTATATTTAAATGTACAGATTTGTAATATTATACTCTAATTATCTCCTTCAGTATATCAATACAATCATTGAACAAATATTTCTGAATAACTATTCAGAATAACTATTCTGGTACCAGGCACACAATAAGCTCCCTAAACCAAGGACTATTTGTCATTTTGTTATGTTTTTAAGAGAGGGTTTGTGGGAGTGGTAGATATTTTCTATTGCTTTGCTCACCACCCAACACGTAGTAGCCATTAATTAAATATGCATTGAATTGAACTACCCACAAGAGGCTCAATGAGCATCATAGTCAACAAATAATCATTAAGAAATAACTGATCTTATATTTTCTTAAGGAGAAATAATTGGATGTAGAAGAGTATAGATGTAAAACAGCAAACCTTTAAATTTGGCAGGGTCTCAGATCTGGAACTTTTATAATGTTAATTAGAAAGGGAGTAATGAGGAAAGGCACCATTTTGATGCTTTTAATTCCTTCCTTCAAGTTTTAAGTGGATTTTAATCTCCTCCAGACCACCAAGTTAGACTCACAGATTCTTAAAACTTCAAGGGCAATTTGAAGCCATCCAGTCCAAATCTTACATGTTACAGATGAGGAAACTGTGTCCAAAGAGATTAGCGAAGCTGAGTCAAGAATCCAGGCCTCTTCTCCCTGTATGTCTCCCTCAGCATCTTGTCACCACACGTTTTTATCTCTTTCAACTTTTATTCACTGAGTATTCAACAGAATACTGGTAACAAGCTGTTGGCCATTTGGAAGAATTGAAAGATTTGATGGTGGAGAAAATACTTTCTCCTTTTTATGTCCCAAGATCTCTCCCAAAGTTGGAATCTTTTGTAGTTAGAATGTAAGCAGTGCTGAGAAATCTTTCTCTGACTAACAAGAAAAAAAGGAGCTCACATTAAATCTTTATTTTCCCTTTTATCCCTAATTCTCCAACTTTATGGAAGCTCAAACCTGTTAATTAGGATGTCATATGTAGAGCCTACATATGTATGTATATGTGTATACGTATGTGTACCTATGTACGTACACTCACACATATACAGTCACATTTCTTTTCATTATGGGAAACAAATATTTCCACTCCTTTTATCTAGAAAATTCCCCAAAACTTCCTTGTTTTATGGTTGGATGTGATTAATTGATCAAATTCTCTTTTCATATAGAGCAGACTGATCATGATTAATGTGTTTATCTCCTAAACATGCAAAAAGATAGTTCTTTTAGGCAAGCAAGTCGTTGTGTCCTGCTTATTAATAAATCATTTGTCCTTCAGAGTTTTTGCCTCCTGGGTTTTTACATTTTGAGATGAATTTGACATTCCTTTGTTCAAAAAAAAAATACTTTAGCTACTGCCAATTTTTAGTCATTTTTAAAAGAAATTAAAAAGAAGTTCCTTCCTAACTCTGAAAGATGATTGCAAATGTACAGTGTGAGGAAAGAACCTGCGTTCCCTTGACTATTAATGCATCTTTGAAGCTCATAACCAGAGGTAGAGTGGTTACAGATGCCTTAGTGTGAGGGAGGTCCTATGTTAAGAATCTGTATTTGAACTCAGCTAAATATCAGCTAAACAAAGAGCAAGGGCTAGAAGAGCAAGACATCCCCTGTGTGCACTGCGGGCTGTAGGCTCACCACCCAGCCTCGACGGCACAGCCTCCATTGTTTCCACTCATAAGCAGCTTAGTCTTGATCTCATTACTGAGCCCACGGCCCTCCTCCAATCATCTGGCCTCTGTCATCTTACAGTATTTTTTAGCACGGGCTGAAAATAGACACAATTTCCTCCTTGAAACCAGCCCGCTGCCTGGCACCGTTTCGTGAAACAAATCGCTATGTCATTCCCGTCTAACAGGCAACTGGCAATTTCAAAAACAAATTCAGCTGCAACCGCTTTTAAACCATCTTACGAGGTTACTTTTCTATCTTACGTCACCCAGG
Organism: Paguma larvata; assembly: GCA_030068075.1. Lineage (NCBI taxonomy): Eukaryota > Metazoa > Chordata > Mammalia > Carnivora > Viverridae > Paguma > Paguma larvata. Next base: position 126,670,677 of record CM057824.1, on the reverse strand, counting down.
TTTCCAGAAATCTACTCAAAATGCCTAATGAGGCAATAAATTTCTTTACTGACTGTTCAGAATGTGGAAACAAATTGCAGTGACTCACTCAGGCCTTTTCTTAACCCTCTTATTCAGCAAAACAGTTTATTTTACTGAAAGAATAGGAAAAAAAGAGCTGACAATTTAGAAATAAACTAAGCAGGTCCACCCTCTTTTGTGCCTCTGGGACACGCAGGACTATCTTTTTCATGAGTATATGTTACAGCTTAATTGAGATTGTAAAAGAGGAAAATCTTGGCTTATTTATCATCCTTGTGAAAATAACTTCCATGTTTGCCTTTTCATTTATTATGAATTATTACTCTAACTCATTTTTTTAAGAGTTTTGGCTTTCGTTGGTTTTATGTTTTGTTTTGTTTGAAAATGCAATGTTTCTCTGTTAGTACTTATCCACAGGTAGAAGTTTACCTACTTGGGAGGCAGTCCTAAGAGTAAGTCTTGCTTATGATGCTTTATAAAAGAAAGGAAATAACAGAAAAGGGAAAGTACCTGAAAGTTTACATTTCTCTCTATAATTTGCTTAAACAAATATTTGAATTATTTGCATTGGAAATATTTGCTTAAAAAATACTCAAATTATTTGCATTCCCTGAGTCCATTCCAGATTATAAGAGGTAAAGGTGTTGAAAGACTACTCTGGGGCACTAAAAGCATAATAGCTACATGCAGAAAAATGCTGTGTATACCTACATAATGGACATATATATCCCAAAAGCAGTAAATGTACAGTTAAAAGTGAGCTTAGAGTAAATTTAGCCCAGACCTTCCAATTTACAGATATCGAAAGAAAAAGTAGGGAAATAAAGAGACTTAATGAATCTCACTGGGGAGCTGGCATACCACGCCGTGTCTGGAACTCCCATCTCCTCAACCCTGAGTGTCCGTTTCAGTACTGCAGTCTTACCTTTTCATTGCTGCACCTGAAAATGCCCTTCGGTGTTGGTCTTTTCTCTCGTGAACTCGTTCATAAAAAAGTACATCTCAACGGCAGGCATCAGGGAGCAGGAGGAGATCCTCTCTACCCTAAAAAGTTGGGAGTCAGCTCTTTATTTTCTCTTTAAAAATAGTGACCTTCCCCATAGTTAAAAATAGTATTTCATGTTCCCCTTTCTCTTCTTTTTAATTCAAATCTTCCGAACTGCTTGCTGAAAGTTCAGAATTATTAACATGAAAAGGACTATGGGAAGGAAGTGAAAACAACATTGACTAAGCAGCTATTGCATCATAATTTCTGGGATGCTAGAAATCAGGACTTAACCTTGGTTTCTGAACTCCTTTCTGGAGTTCTTGGAATTCCACAAGAGGGAGAAGAGAAGAGTCGAGATCAGTCAAATGGAAAGCAATGGGATACATAGATACATAGTCTCTGTACACTGAGTGATTCAGTTTGCTTGTCAAAAGAATGGGACATTTGTTTTTACCTTTATCTAAGCAACTGGAATTTATGTATATATATACAATTAACATCTATCATAGAAATAAAGTGCTAGAGCCAAAAGGGACCTGAGACGTTACCTAACCTCAATATCTCATAGAAAACGCCTCGGAGAGTGGTGTGTTAAGTGGCACATAGGAGCGTCATAGGAGAGAAGGAGCTAAGTATCTTACTCCCTAATCCTGAGTTTTTCCTCAACACACAGCCTTTTATCTGCACGAGTACACTTATACATCCTTATGCAAATAATTTGAATTGTTAAAAATAAATGTACAGGGGCGCCTGGGTGGCTCAGTCGGTTGAGTATCCGACTCCGGCTCAGGTCATGATCTCACTGTTCCTGAGTTCGAGCCTCGCGTCAGGCTCTGTGCTGACAGCTCAGAGCCTGGAGCCTGCTTCAGATTCTGTGTCTCCCTCTCTTTCTCTGACCCTCTCCCGCTCATGCTCTGTCTGTCTCTCTCTCTAAAAAATAAAAAAACATTAAAAAAATAACAATAAAATAAAATGCAAATTAAAACAAATAAGCATTAAAAAAAAATAAAAAATAAATAAATAAATGTACAAAAGAACTAATTCTCCCAAGGCCTTCACGAACTGAATCACTTTTCTCAGCATCACTGAAGTTACAGGAAAAACGTTTACCCATCCCCACAATGTGTTAATACTGCCCCTTAAGTGCATTGTGTTACTGCAAAACATTGACATGGTCGCAAATCTTTTATGCTCAAAATAATGAGCATAAACCCGAAGACAATTATTTGCTAACCAGCAAAAATACTGCAGCATTCATTCTAGTGGAAGACTTCAAATTTCAAGTCAAAGGCAACTACGACTAAGTAAAACCGTACCAAAAATCGGATTTTTCCTGAAAAGAGTGGACTCATCTTTTAATAATTCAACTGGAAAAGGAAGCTTTAAGCTACATTCCTTACTATATCAGTTTTCCATTAAAAAGGGTCATCTGGACGAACTTTCTTTAGAAAGCTGGTTTAGACACTCTAACTCATTTCTGCATACTCATTTTTTTCTTAAATAGTGTAGCAATGTGAATGAGCTGAAAATATGGAGTCCGGAGAAGTGCACACAAAATTCTGATAGATATGTACTTGATATACCTCCATATAGCTTTCCTAATTTCAGAACACACCAGGAATTTCTTGAATCAGTAAAACAGATGATTATTTAAATTTAATAGGAGGATAAACATTGTATTGATACTCCTTGAAGCCCCCAAGGTTCTCTTTCCTCAAAGGGGAACCTCGTTGGAGACAGCATGACAGATTCGTTACTTTGTTTTTCATAGAAAGGGCAAGGAGCTATCATGAGGTTGAGATTCAGAAGATGTGGCTCCTTTTTATAAGTTTTCACAATAGTTTTTGTGACTTTAAGACACTTCACCTTTTTGAATAGCACTTGACTTATTGATGTATATTAATTAAGGTGTTTTGAACTTGATAATATCTAATTCACGTTACTTAATTTTTTATTTTAGAGAGATAGAGATAGAGAGCACGAGTGGGGCAGAGGGGGAGGAGCAGAAGGAGAGAGAGAGAATATTAAGCAGGCTCCATGCTTAGTGTGGAGCTGGAAGCAGGGCTTGATCCCACGATCCTGGGATCATGACCTGACCTGAAATCAAGAATCACATGCTCAGCCGACTGAGCCACACGGGCACCCCTAAATCACATTTTAAATCCTCAGATTCTGAACATTTTACCTGAAAAAAAAAAGGTATTTATGTACCACATGTTAAACCATTATATAATTCCATTATAAAATTACTTCATTGATACTGGAACTAAAATGTTTTACCTGGTAATCGAAATCCAAAATTTACTTTTCCATTTCTGCTCTAACAGTTTCTGTGAGTACCGAAGAAAAGAAAGAAAGAAAGAAAGAAAGAAAGAAAGAAAGAAAGGAAGGAAGGAAGGAAGGAAGGAAGGAAGGAAGGAAGGAAGGAAGGAAGGAAGAAAGAAAGAAAGAAAGAAAGAAAGAAAGAAAAAGAAAGAAAGAAAGAAAGAAAGAAAAAGAAAGAAAGAAATAGCGATTGATACAGTTACAGAATATCAGTGAAAGAATTCAAGGATATTTTGACATAATGAAGTTAATATAGTACACGAAAATGTTTTTTTAATGAACTGATGCTATCTTAATTCATTTTTTATTTTAAAAAATATGGTATTCTCTGGGACCTAATCTACTTGAGATCTAGAAGTTAAATTAAATTTATGCTTGTTATTTCTCTAACAGTGTTGTAATGAGTCTTCTTGGTATTTGTGTCCGTTCTTCTTCTCTTGGAACTGTCTTCACTACCCACAGAGTTGGGTCCCAAGGAACAGAGTGAAACTATCTCTCCTAATCACAGCTGAGTTGAGATGGCTGGATATTGACCTAGGCTGGTTTATTTAAATCCTTTCTCCTACAAATTTAGAATTAAGGTTGAGAATTTTTTTTAGTTTACTCCAGGTCTTTGGAAGTAAGTGTAAATTGATGACTGGAAGAAGGCTCATCTCTTAGGATTGCAATCAGCAGTCCAGTACAGGAAAAACAATAAGATGGGTACTTAGGGGGAAGAAGGGTTGGAAGACAGAAAGTATCTCAGTAGGCATTAAAGATCCAGTGCTAGTCTCTCCTAAAGAGCAAACTGCTTTCTTGCTATTAGATTGCATGACACAAGCCAACAGACATTTCATAAGTATATTTTTGGTTTAAGTCAGCTCAAGTTAACTTTTGGTACTTGTGTTTAAAGAGGGCGCTAAGTTTGGGATATTTGAGTAGTTTTGTTAAAATCATTTGTATAGACTTCAAAAATTGAGAACTCTCAGAATCCTCACTGTGAAATAAGCTGGTACTAAAAGCATGATCTATACTGATTATAAAATTGTGCTCATGAAGATACAGCATCAACCAATCTCTATTAAATGGAAATACTGGTAATACCATATAAGTAATGTATAAAGTAAAATTTAAAAATATTTTATTGTATTCGATATCACTAGACAACTTTTATAGCCTTCCTCACTCTAAACACAATTCAATTTTAGTGTTTATTATGCTAAAAAGGAGATTAATTTGCATGTTACATTTTACCTCATAATATCTTCTAGAATAAAGGACTTTCAACTTTCAGCCTTTTGGTAAACATGAGTGTTTCACTGCCTACTCTTTTAAAGCAATGTTTAAATTAGCTTACCTACCTTACATCACGTCTTGTGTTTTAAGAGCTCTGTGAAGCAATGAAAAGAGTATAATGGAGCCATAGATCAAGGCACCTCATTCATTAACTTTTAAAATATCACCTCATTTATTTAGTCTTCCTCTGGACTTTCTCTTTTGATAAGTAGCAATTTTATTAAACATCCTTTTAAGTGAATGAGAAAGAATGACATACTTTGCTCCAATACATATAAAGGCTATATTCTTACATCTAAATTTACTTTAGCCAGGAACAGTGCGGTGTAATCACTACATCTGTTTTTTGTATATATAAGGAGTGGGAGGAATACTACTGGCTTTTAAATTTACAGCACACCAAATAACTAATACAGATTTTGGCCATGTGGGAAAACTTTGATGAAATTACCCTGTCTAGGGGAACAAAAAGGGTGAAATCATCAGACTAATGGCAGGCCAACATATTTGAAAGGTGAAGGCATGCTTCAAGAAGTCTGCAGGAAGAGAACTCAGTAACCAAATGTAATTCATTAAAAGTAACAGTACATGTCGTCCTATAATTGGTATCAGTTTGAGGCTTCAACCAAAAGTCAGAAACATTACATCCCTGAAATGAAAGAATAATGTCATGGCAGGCAAAATACTGCCTTGCAAATATAGTGGGGTTTTTTTGTAGTGAAAATATAAACTTACCCTGAGAGAGTGAGGAAGCAACCTCTTCAAAAGAGTGGTATACAAATCTTTAAACTTTTAGACATAATCTTTCTAATAAGTAACCAATTCACAAATATGGGGAAATCAATGGACTGTTAGATTTATGAGAAGAGTCTAAGAAAAAAAAAAACACTTCCTATTATAATACGTAATGAAACATCATAGATTCTAAGTTGGTCCAATGAGCATTTCTTCTATGATCTTATTCAGTAGTAGGAAAAGCATAAGAAGATGAAATCTAGAATCAGAAATCCAGGCTTGTTTGCCCCCAAAAATTCTTATATACTTACCTTTCCTTTCCTGTTAGCCATTGAGTCATGTTTTTTAAGTGAAAATACTATAAATTTTTCAGTACGTAACTTTTCAGAAGTATACATATAAAAAATGATATTTAGGGACAAATTGGCCCCCAAATTCTCAAAATAATCACCTTTTCTCTTCGCTCGAAAGTCCCCATTTCTTCTTAACAGGACAGAGAAGAGCTATTGCCCGTCAAAATACTTTTCATAACTGGATAAAAACTTTTCTGAATTCTCTACATTCTCTTCTTCAGTTCACAGGAATAAAGACGAACTATTCAATCAGAAGGGAGAAAAATTTGCCAGCTTAACCTCATTCTGAGGTGTTTTTGGAATCACAGCTAACTCGCCCACTTCTGGGTGTCTCGGTCAATTAAGTGTTCGACTTTGGCTCAAGTCATGATCTCACAGTTCGTGTGTTCGAGCCCCACATCAGGTTCGGTGCTGACAGCTCAGAGCCTTGAGCCTGCTTCAGATTCTGTGTCTCCCTCTCTCTCTCTGCCCCTCCTCCACTCACTCTCTGTCTTTCTCTGTCTATCAAAAATGACTAAAGTTAAAAAAAATTAAAAACAAATAATAAAAAAATAAAAACAAGGGCATCCGGGTGGCTCAGTCAATTCCGCATCCAACTCTTTATTTCAGCTAGGCTGTGATCTGATGGTCCTTCACTTCAAGCTCTGCATTGGGCTATGCACTGACAGCACAGAGCCTACTTGAGATTCCCTCTATTTCTCTCTCTCTCTCTCTCAAAATAAGTAAACATTTTTAAAAAAAATCTCCCCAGGCAATTCTTTTGTGTAGCCAATTGTTGAAAACCACTTCCCTAGAATACAGATTAGTGTTAGGTACTGTTAATTTAAAAAAAAATGTTGAGAAGTTTTATGAAAATTCACAAGACTAAGGGTTATTTGATACCATCACAAGGTAACTGACATGCTCATAATTAAAATCAGAGAAAAAATAAATAGGTAACAAAATATTGGGCAAAGTCAGACTTGAATACTCACTCTTTATAAATCCTTTATAGACAGAATACGGAATAAGATATGTAATAAGACCACACACACACATGGTGAGCAAACCTAAATTTCAGAACCATGCCTGCATTTAAGTTACACTAATCCTGGGGCACCTGGATGGCGTCCAGTAGAGCGTCCAACTCTTGATTTCAGCTCAGGACATGATCTCATGGTTTGTGGGTTCGAGCCCTGCATCAGATTCTGTGCTAGCAGCATGGAGCCTGCTCGGATTCTCTGCCTCCCTCTCTCTCTGCCCCTCCCCTGCTCTCTCTCTCTCTCTCAAAAATCAATAATCAAACATTTTAAAATGACAAAAAAAAAAAAAAAAACGGCATCCCAATTCTCGTTTGCTACCTGTGGAAGATCATGCAGGAAAATCTATGCTTACTTTTCACAGTTGCTTCATGTATTATATTTTCTCCAAAAGCAAACTTGAATTCTCTGGAGTCAACTAAAATAGACCTTCCAGAATTATAAGAGGAGAAATGGCATTTGAGATGCTTAGATTGTTACATTTCTTCCTAAAGTGAACATCTACATTATTATATTTCAGAAATGAAATAAGTACAGTTAATATGTCTGGATTCTGAAAGAAGTGTAGTCAGAATTAGGAGCTATCAGAATAGTATTAATGTTACAGAAAAAAATATTTTATTATATCCAAATGAATCTGAGCAGATATTCCTATACATACATGAGATTATTATTATTCCTTATAGCAAAGCAGTAGCAAAAGACTTCAAGCACCCAAGTGGGAGGCTAGTTCTTTCCACACAATGAACACTCTCTGCCCATAAAAAGATTATATATATTATAAATTATAAAAATTATATGTATATACACACAATATGCATACTATGTGGAGAGAGCTCCAGGACAATTACACCATTTCTTTCAAAATACAGAAAAATAATTTTATTTTCCTACCTCTGTAAGAATAAAAAATATGAGAAGACAATATCTATGTTCATATTTGCTTATATTTATATTACAAAATGTTGAGAGTCTATAATAAAAATGGTAGAAGGATTTTTCAGTATATATTTTTATACAGTTTTGATTTTGAATAATGTAAATATATTATTGTAAAAATAAATTAAAATCGACAGAATAATGTGAATGCTCATGCTGATATTTGGGGAGTTTATTCTACATAGCCATGGGATAGCAGTAAAAGGGGTTCAGTCCATCAAAAACAAGACAATGAATATTTTAAACAACAGAAGAGAAAATACCATTAGAGTATTAGAAAGTTAGAAAAAGATGTGATAGAAATATTTGCGACCTAAAAAGGATATTTGTGATAACTTCTTAAGCTAAAGCAAAAGGCAGGTTGAGAAGAAACATAAGACATGATCATCTTCCTAAATAGTAAATGTACTACGGAGTGACAAATAATTACAAGAGCACTAAAATCTCATCAGCAGTTTGTCTTGGGATGTGGCAAGAGTAGAGTGAGTTTGATGTTCATTAGCTTAGTGATCTTGGTTCTGTCTCGTACAAACAGTTCTAAATGCTGGACGTGACACTGAACATTTATCCCTCTTCCTCCAGCAACTGGAATATTCCTTCACTTTCTAGCTCTCCTCGCTCGGACTCTGGAAGAAGCCTCAAGCTATACAGGCACCACAGAGAGAACTTCAGAAAACTGTTGTGAGATCCACTTAGCATTCAGAGGAAAATCTAGATCGTTCCTCCACAGGGCATTCCTTTGCAAAACTGAGGGTCACCTGGGCACATTGTCACAAGAGCCAGGTTGGCGATTCTAGGACGAAAGCTGGATTAACTTGAATTGGCGGTTAAACACCTGGGACACAGTGCTGGTGGTGGATGAAACAGTAGGGGGCCAGCAGGACACCCCAGGGCATTTATGCCCTCTTGTTCCTCTTCTCCTCTTGGGCAGCCTGACTGCCAGAACTGCTCTGAGACAAGGTGAGTCTTGAGAACCATGTGAGAATTGGGCATTTAGAAAAGGATTTCATAGCAGCAGAGATATTAGTAGCAACATCAGCTGTGGCAATGAGGGGATACATTAGGTTTTGACTTGGCTTTCTCCTGGCCAAATAAGTTTTATTCAGGCAAGTACTTGACCCCCAGTCTCCTTCCAAAGCTAACTTTAACTCTGACTCAGGAGGTAGGAAAGTCAAATAAATGAAGTAGTCATCAGGTTAACTTCTCTGGCCAAAGCCTAATTAGGGAGAGTAGAGGCTAAATAATATTACGGTAGAGAATGTCCTACAAGACCCAAAAGTGCTCTATCAAGGGCTCTTCAGGAAATATCAAGCTTTCAATAAAACTTTTTGGTTGTATTGCCTTAAAGACTAATCACTTCAAATGTGAAAAGCTTTCAAATTTTTGTCTGCATTTGTCTGCAGGGCAAAGTCAAATCTAAGATTTATAAGGATACTCTGAGCAATTGCTTAATGAGATTTAACTATAAAATAATGAAACTGATTTTCTTTTTAGTTACAACATGGCTCTGAGACAAATTCTTTAAAAGGAGCTGAAATAGCCGCAGCCTCGCTCAAATGAGGGTATTGTATCCTAAGGTAAATGAAAGGCCGCATTCATTTGGTGTGTGAGGAATAGAAAAGTAGTTGGCCTCATTAATGGTGTTTCTCAAACTCTTGCACATCGGAATTACCTGAAGAGCTTATTAAAACACAGATGACTGAGTTCCCCCGTAGATCTTCTATTTCAGTAAACATGAAGTGGGTCCCAAGAATTTGTTTTTCCATAAGTTTCTAGATAATGCTGATCTGTTGTCCTGGGGACACATTTTGAGGACCATTGCTGTAGAATGCTGTTATCTTATAATCTGTAAGAATTGTGTTCTTAGAGGATTTCACATTCTCAATAGGAATTATTTAATTTTGCTGTTTTAATTTTGATCATCTCCTAAAGCCATATTAATATTCGCATTCTTTTATTCAATGGCCAAGTTGCAATCAAGTTTTTCTGTACATTTTCAGCTGCAAAAATTTATATTTGTGTATGACAAATATAAAGCACCCAATTATCACATAGTGTTAATTTTTGGAGCATTGTTTCTCAAACTGGGTCGTTAGATGTATCTAGGGTTCCACGAGTCTCTAATTTTTAGAGACGCTGGATTACATGCTAGAAATGTGTTCTATGGTATAGCAAGGGTACAGATTAATCTATCTAACAGAAAAAATTCACACAATTTTTCACAGTTCATGAAAATTCACTGATCATGTGTCTGCAGCGTTAGTTTTACTAAGTAGAACCAGTAGAAAGTAGCCCTTAAGAATATGCTTGGTGGGGCGCCTGGGTGGCTCAGTCAGTTAAGCGTCCAACTTCGGCTCAGGCCATGATTTCCGGGTTGGTGAGTTCGAGCTCCACACTGAGCTTTCTGCTGTTGATGTGGAGCCCACTTCAGATCCTCTGCCCGCTTTCTCTCTGCCTCAATCTATCTCTGCCTCAAAAATAGATAAACATTAAAAAACACAAACAAAAACAGGTGTGCTTGCCAACTATTTCATGTCAAGGCACATAGAGAAACTTAAATTCATTTAGAATCTTCTGGCAGAAGTAAGCAACACTGCTGGCGGTCTGGCCATAGAGCGCTAGCTGCCTTGCCTTGCCTGGACCACTGGGGGGTCAGAGGAACTTGCTCAGTGTCAGAGTGCACCCTATCCGTGGACTTCAACAAGTTGGGAAACTCTCGGTGGGGTATCTTTTGTTCCAGAGTCACATAATAAAAATACCATATCTAGGTATTTAAAAAGGGATAGCTTTCGCAGAACTGATGTATCACAATGTCCTGAGGGAAGACAATTTTTCAGAATCCCTTCAGATTTACCATTGTCCCTGGGGAGAGTGTGGGGCGGGGTATGGATAGCTTCTTGTACCATGGCCCCCACTTCTGCACCCATCAATACAGTGTAATAAGCCTGAGTCATTGACAACGGTGTCCCCTATTCCTCAGATGTGTTAAGAAAGTTGCAAAGTATTAACCTAATTACTAGTGTCCGATGGTGACTATTTCCAAATTGTTCAGTGAGCAGTATGCTCAGAAATAAGTTTATTAAATCCTCTTCTAATTAACATCATTTGAAAAACGGGTTATGCAAGATAGCATGTATTTTTACATATAGACATCCCAAAACACATATACATACAGCAGTGAAATGTTGTGAAACTTGCAAATAAAATTGACCTAATTTAAAGGAATAACGTAATTTTTCTTTGACGATTTAGAGAAACACCAGAATTTTATAAAACCTCAAGCTAACACTTAACAATAACTAACTATATATATAAGTTTTTTAAAAAAATTTTTAAAGATTATTTACTTTCTTAGAGAGAGAGAGCAGGAGCAAAGAAGGGGCAGAGAAAGAGGGAGAGAATCCCAAGCAGGCTCTGTACAGTGAGGGGCTTGAACCTGCAAACTGTGAGATCATGACCTGAGTCGAAATCAAGAGTCTGACAGTAAACCAACTGAGTCATTCAGGTGCCCCCCAAAGTGTTAAGTATCTTAACAAGCTTATCCCACAAAACAACACCGTGAAGTAGATACTTTTATTATCCCATTTCACAAATGAAAACAAAAACAAAAAAAAAAACACAAAGGAGATACAGTGAGGTTATGTAACTTGCTCAAGGTCACACAGCCAGTAGGTGGCAGACCCCAGGATCCAGACCTAAGTATTAAGTAGCTTTCAGTCATTTTTAAAAGACAGCAAATGGGCAGAGGTAGCTAATGAAAACATGCTGATGAAAAGCATGTCTTATTTTCCATATCCTCAAAGAGCATTTAAGATGCCAGGTACGGTTTCTCAAATTATGGACTACAATGAAATGTGATGCAGACACTAAAAATTAAGTGGTACATCCATATTTATTGATGGAAAGATGCCCATGAACCGACTGTGGGGAGTAAAAAAAACAGGTTAAGAACCATTGTATAGATATTTTAGAAAGATATGTTTATGTGGGTATATCTTAGTAAAGAAAAATGATAGTTAAATTAATAATAGATGCATTAGATAGCATTATGCTGGATTATTATGTTTTGTCCTATCTTTCAAAATTTGTGCCAACAAATATATGAGTTATGTTATAATTAAGATACAAATATTTTTTTAAGGGGTACCTGGGTGGCTCAGTTGGTTAAGCATCCAACTTTGGCTCAGGTCACAATATCATGGTTTGTAAGTTCGAGCCCCACGTCAGGCTCTGTGCTGACAGCTGGGAGCCTGGAGCCTGCTTTGGATTCTGTGTTTCTTTCTCTCTCTCTGCCCCCCTCCTTACTCAAGCTCTGTATCTCTTTCTCTCTCAAGAATAAACATTAAAAAAATTCTTTAAATTATTTTAAGAAAAATTGCTCTAGTTAAATTCATATAATAATAACAGCTAAAATTTACTGAGCACTTGTTATGCGCCAGGCAAGGATCTTAGAGTTTTCCAGAGGGGATCTCATTGAATCTATATTTAAGAAAATAAAAAAAGTTGAGATAAAAGTTGAGATTGTTAGCATTCCTATTTTTTATTTTTATTTTTATTTTGTATATATTTTAACATGTATTTATTATTTTGAGAGAGAGAGAAGGGACAGAGAGAAAGGAGAGAAAAATTCCCAAGCAGACTCCATGCTGTCAGCACAGAGCCCAACGTAGGCCTCAAACTCATGAATCATGAAATCATGGCCTGAGCTGAAATCAAGAATAAGATAGTTAACCGACTGAACCACCCAGGTGCCCCAGCATGCCCATTTTACAGATGGACAAACTGAGGAAACTCAGCTACATGTATATGAGAAATCCTGATGATTGATAAGAGTTCAACAAAAGATAAAAATTGCGTGGGCAAAAGAACTAAACTCCGGAGTCCCAAACCAGAAAACTGTTTCTGAGCACCTAGAAAACTAATTTGGCTGTGTTATTAGCATTCAAACAAATAATGTGCTCATTACCAACGATTAGTATTTATTTTATTTAGGTCCAGGAGTTAAGGAAATACACCCAGTCACGTGTTCTCTGCTTTCCTTCCTTGATCCACTGTATTTTCTTATGTAATGGAAATAAATAAAATTTCATTATATAAGGTGTTTATCAATTCATATTTGTCACTGACGGGCTGACAGAAAAAACCTCTCCCCTACCGTCTCTTGCACTGAATTTTCTCCCTTCCTTTGCCCACTAAGTCTCAGTGGGAAGCTTTACCTCAATCATAGGATAAGTGCAATCACACTTCAGGTTCTGATAACAAGCAAATAATACCCTGAAACTCTTCTTACTACCCTCCTCCAGTAACAATTCAATCTAAAAGAAATATACAAGTTCACTGAGGTTTATTCCCCTCCTTCCCCTTCCCCTCCTGGTGGCTTGGGTAAGCGGGTAACAGACAGCGGAGACACTAGAATGACCTAAACTATTCACAACAGGTATGTGATAGACAGCTGAGCCCACATTAAAAAATATCCCAGCTTTCCCCCAACCTTTTGCAGAATCTCTCACTTAAATATAAATTTTTAAAAATAATAGTTGATGTCTTTAGTACCACTCCGGGTAATAGTACTTAAAAGTACAAATTTTGTATAATGTTTTCCAATTTTTAAAAAATGCTCAGAAGTACCGGAGATGCTGGGAAGGTGATCCATAAAGCTGGCTTTGGTGGGATACAATTGTTTCAAACACTTGCCTCTTACTTCACTCCTTAATGAACATCTCTGGAATAAGTAATTACTGTGGGAACACATCTTTAGAGCTATTCTCAAAGAGCAAAATTGGCAGAGGTTGGTTTTATAAAGTTCACAAAATGAATGGTGCCTTATTGCTATAAACAAAGGGATTTTTAACAACCAGCTTTAAAATACCCAGCGAATCACTGATAAGTGAATCAGTGAATAAAGATAAGTCTTTAATTGACAAGAAAATGAAGGATTAGGCTAATAGCGTATTATAGCAATATGCCATGAATTCAAACTTAGGACTTCTTCCCTATTTGGACTCAGTAATTATACGAGCTTTTCTTTTCTTTTTCTTTCTTTATTCGTTTTTCTTTTTTTAACAGAAAGACTATTTCTTCTGCAACATTTCTGCTCAACATCTCCTAACATGTGTGTTATCGGAATTAAATCTTAGCATGAATCCTCCAAGTGACTATTGTATGCTCACAACTGTGTATTTGAGGTGGCATATTGTAATTTTGTAAAGTTGCCTTTTGAAACCTGAGAGTGTTTTACAAGATATACTTGTCTACTAAATACATCTGAGTAAAAGTAATTGTAGTTTTAACTGAGAAAATATTTGTATATGTGCTTTAAATGTTTGATGTTATGATTAAAATATTTAAAAAGAACAAATCTATTTTCTACCTTAAACCAAGATAAGAAAAACCTAGGTACCAATATCAAAATCATGAAAAAATAATAATAACTCTAAGAAAACCAATGCAAGATTCGTGTTTAACTTCAGAAGTGAATAGATTATAGATATAGATATAACTGATATAGATATAGATATAGATATAGATGTAGATGTAGATATGGACATAGATATAGATACAGATACAGATATAGTTTTTTTTTTACTAGAGGATAAGCCAGTTGAACTAATGCATAAACTCTGATTATGATTTGAGGGTTGACAATGCATTCTTGTTTAGGTAGTAGTATTTTTTGTTACCACAGAAAACGCTCTTGTTTAGGTAGTGCATTCTTGTTCAGGAAATATTATTTCTTGTTACCAGAGAAAAACACAGAATAACATTCTTCAAAACCTTGAGTTTTCGTATGTACTTGTATTTCCTGGTCTGCCAAAGGTCACTGAATATTTTTCATCGGACTTCTCATTTTAAAATCCGTCTCTCTGGTAAAGAAATCTCTAAGCTTTTCTTAGGAAGTAAGGAGAACAATGCTTTCCTTAAGAAGGAAAGACCCAACAATATAGAAATCCAAAGGAAAGACCCACAAGCAGACATGGGTGTGGGGAATTAATAGTGACAGGTGAATAATAACCACGGAACAAGAAGTTGATAGTGAGCCTTGTTTTCATCTATTTGCTTCCTGAAAGTGAAAGCATGATTAAAAGCAAAAAAATCTTGGAGATTTTGCCTTTAGAACCTGGAGCAAAACCTACCATTTTAATTATGCATTCCATATTGTAGTGACCTAAAAACATCATGATCAGGAATATCTTATGACATACCATATCTCTATATTCTAATTTAATTAATAATGCCTCTATCCTCTCAGAATGGAAAATAAGTCATTTACAAATCCAGGTAATTTTAATGCTCAGGTAGTTTATTAAGTACTCTCTACTTTCTTTTTCTCATATTGAATGAATTAATTAAATACAGTGGGATATTATTTAGGTTTTTAGCACCCAACTGCCCTGGTAGTGGGGTATTCCCCCCACACTACCGAGCAATTGTCTGGGCACCAATTGGGTATCCCTCAATCTAACTCAATTCTTTTTTGTTAAGTTTATTTATTTATTTTTGAGAGAGGGAGAAAGCACAAGTTGGGGAGGGGCAGAGAGAGAGGGAGAGAGAATCCCAAGAGGGCTCCACACTGTCAGTGTGGAGTCCAGTGTGGGGCTCAAACCCAAGAACCGTGAGATCGTGACCTGAGCTGAAGTCAGGTGCTTAACCGACTGAGCCACCCAGGTGCCCCTCAATTCAATTCTGACACTGTCTGGAGATAGCATCAGATTCCACAGGTAGAGGGCTGAGTCCTGCAAGACTGTCCTTTAATACAGACGCCAGTCACAAGCCCAAGTTGTTACCTCCCAGAATATCAACTGGCTATAAATCAGAGTTTTCCATGACCCCCTCTTTGGGTCGATTAATTTGCTGGAGTGGCTCACAGAACTCAGGAAATCTGTTTACTCATTGGTTTGCCAGTTTATTATAAAGTATATTAAATGACATGAATCAACAGTCAGATGAAGAAATACACAGGGGAACGTATGTGGAAAGGGGCAGGAAGCTTCCATGGCCTCTTCAGACATACCATTCTCCCTGCACTTCCAGGTCACCAACCTGGAAACCCTCTGAACCCCATCCTTTTGGGTGTTTACGGAGGCTTCACTACATAGGCACGGCTGATGAAATCATTGCCATTGGTGTTTGGTTCAACCGCCAGCCCTTCTCCCCTCACTGGAAACCAGGAGGTGGGACTGAAAGTTCCAACCCCATTCTTGGTTGTTTCCCCCTGGCAACCAGCCTCATCCTTAGGTGCTTTCCAAAAGTCATCTCATTAACATAAACCGAGTCGTGGTGGAAAGGAGTTTGTTGTGAATAATAAGACACCCATTTCATCTTCATGGCTCTGAAGCAATTTCAGGAACTGAGGAGAAGAGACTAAATACCATGACAAGAGATGTTCCCATTGCACTTATAAGAAATACATATCTGAATGACCAAATACATATTTCTTATAAATCACAATATCACAAATATAGACCCTGTGTTCCTATTTTTTTCCTAATTATTTGTCCTTATTCTCCTCTGAGCACTCTAAAGTTTAAAAAATGTTATCTAAATATTGTGTATTACTTTTTTTGAGCTTTATTGAGATATAATTGACATATAGCACTAAGTTTAAGGTGTACAATGTGATGAATTGATATATATATATATATTATGAAATAATTATGGTAATAAGGATAATTAACACATCCATTATCTCACATAGTTATCATTTTTTCCTTTGTGGTGAGAATGTTTAAGATTTACTCTCTTAGCTTTCCAGTATACACTACAGTATTGTAATCTGTGGTCATCAAACTGTTTGTTAAATCCCTAGAACTTACTCATCTTATAACTGGAAATTTGCACCCATTTCTCCCACTCCTCCACCCTTGGCAACTATCAATTTACCATCTGTTTCTAAGTGCTTGGGGTTTTTTTAGATTCCACATAAATGTGAAGTCATTCAGTACCTTTGCCTGACTTATTTTGCTTTTGCATAATGCCCTCAAGATTCATCCATGTTGTCATGAATGGCAGGATTTCCTTCCTTTCTATGGCTGAATCATATATATACATTCTCTTCTTAATGCATTCATCTCTTGATGGACACTTAGTTTGTTTCCATGTCTTGGCTATTGTAAATAATGCTGCAGATATCTCTTTGAGAGTGCAGATGTCTCTTTGAGATAGTGATTTCAGTTCCTTTGGATATATACTCAGAAGTAGGATTGTTGGATCATATAGTAGTTTCTATTTTAATTATTTGAGAGAATTACATATTATTCTCCATATAGTATAGTATAGTGGCTATATCAATTTCCATTCCTACCAACAGTTCACTAGAGTTCCTTTTCTCTACATCTTTTCTTGTTTATCTCCTTTTTTTTTTTTTTTTTTTTTTTTTTTGATATTTGTCATTCTAACAGGTTTGAAGGAAAATCTCTTTGGGTTTGATTTGGATTTTCCTGATGAATAGTGATGTTGAGCATCTTTTCGTTTGCCTGTTTGCCATTTGAATATTTTATTTGGAAAAATAAATGTCTATTCTGGTACTTTGTCCATTTTTAAGTCAGATTATTTGGGGGTTTTTTGCTTTTGAGTTGCATGAGTTCCTTACACATTTTGAATATTAATATTAATACTTATGGTTTGTAAGTATTTTCACCCATTCCATAGCTTGGCTTTTCATTTTGCTGTTCTTAGTGTTTCAGTTTGACGTAGTCCTACTTACTTATTTCTGTTTTGTTGCTTGTGCTTTTAGTGTCATATATTAAAAATCATTGCAAAACCAATGTCAAAGAGATTTTTCTTTATGGTTTCTTCTAGGAATTTTACTGTTTCAGGTCTTTAATCCATTTTGAGTTAATTTTTGTGAGTTGTGTAAGGTAAGAATCAAGTTTCATTCTTTTGCATGTGGATATCCAGAATTCCCAACATAATTAATTGAAGAAATTACTCTTTCCCCATTAAATATTCTTAGTTTCTTGTCAAATATTAGTTGACTGTACATGCATGAATTTATTTCTAGACTCTCAATTATGTTCTATTATTCGGTGTTAGTTTTTATCCCAATATCATACTGTTTGGATTTCTATAACTTTGTAGTAGAGTTGGAAATCAAGAATTGTGATGCCTCCAGCTTTGTTCCTTTTTTCTCTCTCAAGATTGCTTTGGCTATTCAGGGTCTTTGGTGGTGCAGTATCAATCTTACACAGCACCACAAGTTGTTAAGTTTTTATCATGAAAAGATGTTGTATTTTGTTACCTAACTTTTTCTGCATCTATTGAGATGATCTTACAATTCATATCTTTCACTTGTTAAAATCGTGTATCGTATTGATTGATTTGCAAATGTTGAAATATCCTTGCATCCCTGGAATAAATCCCACTTGATCATACTGTATAAATCTTTGGATGTACTTTTGAATCAGATTTGCTCTTATTTGGTGAGAAATTTTACATCTATATCCATCATGGATATTGGCCTGTAGTTTCCTTTTTTTATAGTATCCTTTCCTGGCTTTGGTATCAGGGTAATTCTGGCCTTTTGAAATCCATTAGAGAGTATTCCCTTCACTAATTTTTTGGAAAAGTTTGAGAAAATCTGGTATTAATTTTTCTTTACATTTTTGGTAGAATTCACCAAGTGAAACCATCTGGTCCTGGACTTCCCTTTGGTGGGAGGTTTTTTATTATTGACTCAATCTCATTACTCATTGGTCTGTTAAGGATTTTTATTTCTTTATGATTTAGTCCTGGTAGGTTGTACATTTCTAGAAATTTATCCATTTCTTCTAGGTTGTCCAATTTTTTGTATAGGATTGTTCACATTTGCCTCTTATGATACTTTGTATTTCTGTGGTATCTGTTATAATGTCTCTTCTTTCATCTATAATTTTATTTGAACTCTCTTTTATTTTCTTCAGTCTAGCTAAGTATTTGTCAATTTTATTTATCTTTACAAAATAACTCTTAGTTTTATTAATTTATATTGTTTTCTTATTTTCTTTATTGTTTATCTTCTCTAATTTTTATTATTTCCTTCCTTTTGCTAATTTTTGACTGTTTGTTTTTATTTATCTAGTTCCTTGAAGCATAATGTTAGGTTGCTTATTTGGAATTTATGTTTTTTTCTTAATGTATGTATTTAAAACTAAATTCTCCTCTTAAAACTGTTTTTGCTATATTCCATAAGTGATTGTGAGTTATGTTCCTTATGCATTCCATAAGTGATTGTGGAACATAAGGATATGTTCCATGGCCAGTATAGTCTGTTGGCTGGGGTCCAAATCAGGCAAAACTGTCAACTGAGCATCCTGGCTGGATGGGGCCATTAGCTTGGCTCTGTAGATGGGAAGAGCTAACGGCTGAGATCTCTGCTCAGATGCCACCGCAAATAGAAACTTGGTCTGGCAAGATCTGAGCACTGGTTGCTGCAAAGTCGCAATCTCTGTCTGATCCCCTGACCACCATTGGTCATGCTTCACATATTCCCCCAGTAATTCCACGGGGTGAGTCCTGAGTGAGCCTCCCAAGAAGTGTTCTGCCAAGTGTGCGGAAGTTGCATACCTATCTTAGGCTGTCTTTTTCCCACCAGAAAACTGTAGGCCCTGAGGGGGGGCTCTATCGGTTCTCTACTGTGCCAGCCTGGTGGAGGGGTGATGCAGTCAAAGTGAAACTGCTCCTTATCCTTTTAGTGCTGTTCCTCTGAATTTCTGTTGTCCAGCAGAGTGCTTCAGCCTCACTTCCAGATGATGGCATTTTTGCAATGGTGTCTTATCTTTGGATGGTTGTTACTTGGTCCTTTTGTGAGGGTGATTGAAGTTGGGAATGACTTATGATAGGAAATCATCTTGATGCGCTGCATACTTTTTTAAAAACTTTAAAATAGCACATTTACCTAAGTTTTCTTTTCAAATATAACATTTTCACAATTATTAACATTAAAAGATTTTAAACTCTTATGAAACTGTTCCCAAATTAAGATGAATCATTTATTGAACAATTACAATTGAAGTGCTAACTAAACACAGTGGGACATTCACAGGGCATTTACAAATGAAGCGTTTATTCAATATATATAAAGATTTAGTTTATTTACAGAGTCAATATCTAAGAAAAGAAAGGAAAGGAAAGGAAGAGAAAGGAAAAGAAAAGAAAAGAAAGAAAAGAAAAAAATAAAGAAAAATAGTGAACAGAAGAAGAAAAAAACAAAAAAAGTAACAAAGTATAGTTTTTGAGAGCTAAGCACTTGAGAGGCATTATTTCATTTATTCCACACTATAATTCCAGGACACAGGTATTATCCACATTTTATGCATAAGAAAACCGAGGTCATGAGATACTCAGTGAATTTCCCGGAGTTATACAGCCAGTGGTAGATGCAGTCAGGTTTTATTTCATCATTTAAAAAATTTTTTTAATGTTTATTTTTGAGACACACACACACACACACACACACACACACACACACACACAGTGTGAGCGGGGGAAGGACAGAGACAGAGGGAGGCACAGAAGCTCCAGACTCTCAACTGTCAGCGCAGAGCCTGATGCAGAGCTCAAACTCACGAGATTATGACCTGAGCTGAAGTCAGACGCTTAATAGACTGAGTCACCCAGCCGTCCCTGAAGTCAGGTTTTAAACGCAGGTTTATTTGATTCACCCACTAAGTGGGTACTTTGCTAGGCAAAAACCACGTACTTACTTCTTTACTTGAAGAAAGAACACAAAAGTCATCTTATCAGATTTCACTGTATCACTCAGAAGTCAAGAAAGACCACAACAAAGCACTTAGGTGTGACGTTTCACCAAGTGGTCTAGGAGTTCTGTTGTCCTCACTGCCAGACCAACAGATAAGATTTTCAGTGTTGAAAAACATGACATACAGAAATAATTTTGCAGAGAGAAGAGTACCATGTTCTTGACTTTGTCCATTTTCAAAGAACAAAAGTAAGCAGGAAATATCAGAACTTCTAAATGTAAAGCTCTTCTAATAATGAGAAAAGATTTCTTCAAAACATTCACTTTTCTTAAAGATATGTAATACCCTTATTGTTTTCATAGCCAGATGGTGTCCTGGCTCCATTGAATAATATAAACTAGAATTTATATCATATTCTTTATAAAGTCTCAGGCAGGGAGACTAATGCTTCAAGAGAGAGGTTAGGTCATTGCCCCAGGTCACTCAGGTCATAAGCCCATACCTAGTAAGTGGCCAAGGCAGCATTCTAACCCAGCCTTAGATACTGTGCTCTTAACTAGTATGCTCAAATAAAAGCCTGATGAGTCCTAATCAAATCCTAGAAACTGTAAAAAGAGTTTCTAAACTTAACCAATATTATAAACAGGCAGAAATATAGTATATTATATATCTTATATTATACACATAGTATATATAAATAACTGGGAAAATACATAGGAAAACACAAAACAATGTCGATTTTTTCTTTTAGCCCAAGGCACTGGGGATACAACTCTCAACTGACTCTTAATCCTAATAAGATCCTCTCTTCATGAAGCCCACATTCTGATAGGGAGAGATCAACAAAAATAAACAAGGTGGCCACAGATGGAGATGAACACAATGGAGAAAAATAAAACGGTGACAAATGGAGTTAGGGAGTCCTGGAGTGGAGGTGTTGCTCTTGTGTTGCTACGCAATGAGCTGAGGGATGGCCTTGCTAAAGAGTTGACATCTGAGCAGAGACCTGAATGAAATGAAGGAGGAGAGTCTTCCCAGTCTTCATGTAAGAATACTCTCTGCCTGTTTTAGGAAAAGCAAAGGATGACTGTATAACTTCAAATGGTGAGTGAGGGATGAGGGGCAAGAAATAAGGTTAGGGTGTTGTTTGGGACAGTATGTATGTGAACTTAGAGGCTGCTGTGAACCTTTGATTTTTACTCCAAGATGGGAAGCTGTTGGACTTTCAAGCAGAGAAGTGACATGAGCAGATTTACTTGTAGAGTATCATTTTTGTAACTATTTTGCAAATAGACTCTAAAAGATGAAGAATGAAGAGGTGGAACTACCTAAGAAGTTGCTGTGCTACCCCGGGTAAGTGATAATGGTGACATGCTCAGTGGTGGTGGTGAAAGTTGAAAGTAGCCAGAATGTGGGTGTATGTTAAGCATAGTTCTCAGGGTATTTCCTGTTGACTTGGAAGTAGAATGTGAAGAAGGTGACCTGTCAGGAATGACCCCAAGGATTTTGGACTGAATAACTGGAAGCAGGAGAAAGATGGCAGGAGGATTAGATCTAAGGGTGAAAATAAGCTCAATTCTGTACACTACAAGTCTGAGGCTCCATTAGAGACCTAAATGCAGAAGCTGAGAAAGTATATTGGCTATTTTGGATATAAAGTTGGATATTTAAGAATTTTGAGTTCTGGATTCCAATACAGAAATGCATTATTTGGGAGTCATGAAATAACATTATATTTAAAGCCAAGAGACTGGATGAGTTCATTAAAAGTACGTAGATTGAGGAGGAAATATCTAAGGATTGAGCTCTGAGATACTTTAGCATTATTAAGAAGCCAGGTGTTAAGAAATGTGAAAGATTTGGGGCGCCTGGGTGGCTCAGTTGGTTAAGTGTCTGACTTCAGCTCAGGTCATGATCTCACAGTTCGTGAGTTCAAGCCCCGCATCAGGCTCTGTGCTGACAGCTCAAAGCCTGGAGCCTGCTTCAGATTCTGTGTCTCCCTCTCTCTCTGCCCCTCCCCCGCTCACCCTCTGTCTCTCTCTCAAAACCAAATAAACATTGAAAAAGTTTTTTTTAAATGTGAAAGGTTAAAAATAGCAAATTCTTTGATATTCCTCCCAATGAGTGATGGGTCTATTTCCACTCCCTTAAAATTTGTGACTGCTCTGAGCAATAAAGTACATAGCAGAAGTGACACAATGCCAGTTCCAGGTCTGGAAGTGCTGGCAGCTTTTGCCTTGATATCTTGGACCCTGAATTTCTGAATGGAGTCCAGTTACTCTGGTAGAGAGATCACTTGGAGAGGGACCCTGCTGAGCTCAGTATTTCAGCTATTCTCACAAAGAATCAGGTATGTTAGTGAAGACATCTAGACAACTTTCAGAGCAGATCAGCCACTAGATGAATGGCATTAAGTGACCCCTGTCAATCCCACATGGAGTCCAAGAATCCTTAGCCCCAAGTGCAAGTCCAAAAAATTGTGAAATATAATGAAGTTTTAGATAGTATCTTAGGAAACAGGAACAAGGAGGAACCAGCAAAGAAAAAGAAAAGGAGAGGCCAGTAAGATAGAAGAAAAGTGAAATCAATGACTCCCAGAAGCCAAATGAAGAGAGGATTCAGGAATGAGGAAGTGACTTACTGTATCAAATACTGCTTGGATAGGATGAAAACTGAGAATTGACCATTGTGTTTAGCAATGTTGAGGTCACTGGTGACTCTAACAAAAGCTATTTCAGTAGAATGTTGAGGACAAAATCCTGCTTGGAATGAATTCAAGTAAAAATGGAAGAAAAGAAATTGGGGGCAGAGAGCATAGAAAACACTGGAGTAGTCTTGTTTAAAAGAGACCCATGAAGTAGTGTAGTTAGAAGTCTTTGAAGGGTCTAGGGAGTTATTGTTTTTGTTTTTGTAAGATTTGTAAGATTTGTTTTTGTTTGATTGAATAAATTAAATAATATTTCTATGCTGTTGGGAACCATCCAGCAGGGAGGGGCAAATTAAGGAGGAAGCAAAGAGATGGGACAATTGGGGAAGCATTGCCCTTTAACTCTCGAGATAAATAGATCCAGTGCACAGGTGTAGGGCGGTCTTAAGTGAGATAACAAACATTGCATCTCTACAACTGTGACAAAAGGTCAAAAGTGGAGCCCAGTAATTTCAACAATGTAGTGGTGGGTTCAGGTACAATTTATTTTTGAAATTGGTCATCCTGACCCAAGACCAAAGCCACAGATTATTAGATTAAAGTAGTTTGGTTCTAAGAATTTTTAGGAATGCAGTATTTAATAAAGATAATATGACAAAGAAATAGAAAGAAAGGATTCTTTAATAAATTGTGAGACTACTTAGCAAAATGGTAACATTCTGTTGAATCCCACTATTCACAATCTTTACTGAAATAAATTCCAAGAGCACTTAAAAGTTAAATAGCTTAAAATCAGATGATAAATTTTTAAAAAAACAGCTAACCAAACAGATCATTGAATCTTTACCAGATCGCTTGATGGAGGCAATTTTCGTAAGTTACAAGTGACCAGTATAAGTTTAAAAAGCAGAGTACAAAATTTATGTTTACTATGAATATACTCATTCGGTCTACCATTGTTCAACTATGGAATTTCCAGTCACTGGATTTCTTTAGCTTTCATGACTGTCTGTCTGGTTCGCAAATCTAGGAAATGTCTGAAACAAATGTAAGTTATAGTTATCCAAGAACTGTTTTTTTCTCTATGCTCTCTGTAACAGAGATGGAAGGAATTATGCAGATTATCTGAAATCAGAGATCTAGATTGACGAGAAGGAGAAGTCAGAGGAAACTCACTCCCTGAAAACATCGCATCTATGAGGCAAAAGCCATCGATCCTTTGTACTTTGGGATCTATGCACTTTACCCCAACCCTACTCTTCCGAATACATGAGGTTTTGTCATTAAAAGTATTATGTCTTCCATACAGTCATTGCTGCCTAAAGGAAAAGGACAAGAAGTGACTACATAAAACTGATATTTGTTTTGGAGTGGTGGGATTACATGTAAAATTGCTATTTCTATACTTCTCCTACTATCGTGCTATCTTTTAAACATTAAAAACTTCTGTATAAAAAATTGAGATTCATTTAATTAGTAGGAAGCCCTCAAGATTGCACACATTAATGATTACAGCTCTGAGTTAAATTTTATTCTCCCCAGTGTGTTTATTCCTGCTATACATTTCTATATTAATGTTTCATTTACATTTTGATTGCCATTGATTTTGATTTACCTGGAGTCACATCAAGATTGAATCCTGGTTCTGTTGCACCTTAATTGTAGGTGCTCATCTGGGAAAATGGAAATAACTACCATGTATCCCAGCTAACTTGGGAGGATAAAATGAGATAATGTAATGAAAGTGTTTTATGAAGTGTAAAACACCATGAAATATGTCCTTCGGTTATTTTTATACTACAGCATTAAGTCAAGAGAAACCGAGATTCCATTTATAATCCAAGTCTATTAACCTTTTTAAATAGTAAGACCCAATCTGGGATTCTTGTCCCAAAGGCAAATGTGAGAATGAAAAAATGATTAGAGTGAAACCAAGCATATTTAAAATTTAAAGTTTTCAATAAAATTTGTTAGAGAATAATTAAAATTAGTGAGACCCTAGAGCTTTCCAAAAGAAGAAAAGGTAGTATCTTACTTATATAGGAAGGATAAATAGGTAGAGCATATATATAGCAAATGCTATTTCCAAGTTACCTTAATCACTAATCAACAAAGCCAAATATTTTATTGGCTAAATTTTAAAATTACTACTTTCAAAATAATTTCACATGTTTATGTATATGTATTACTAGGAATAATTTTAAGGTATTGTCACCTAATATTTGAGTTTTTATTAGATTTTAATGTTTAATATTTAAAATATAATACTCACTATACAACAAAACTATAAAAATTGGGAAATAAGTAAGTCATTTAGTTCCACCAATATAACCAAAATATCATTTACTTTTATGATTAACTTCTCCATTTTGTACACACACATGCACAAACACATGTTAACCTGGTAACCATATTACATTAACATACAATTTTGTATGTTGTACGTTCACTTATAAACTCTTTTACGTGTTACTATACCTAGCAACTATTTTACTTCAAGCATAGTATAAAGGATTTCTCTCCCCAAAATGTAAAGCTATTGAATAACTCTTAACATACTTCCCTTATCTAGAAGACCTGCTAAAATAAATAAATTTCCTAAGGAAAAATGGTAGAGTGATTCGGTACTTGGAGACACATTAACATGGCCACCACAACAATGTATGACAATTTTAAGATGCTTTTATTTAGGAGTGCAAATTTGTCCTCAGTTTTACCAATTGAAATTCTACATACTATGCATTGAATTATGCTACAGGTTTATACTTAGAGAGCATGATATAAATCTAGGTTGAAGCCAATATTTGGGCAGCAATAAATTTGCATCAACATGAAGATTCAATAAGAAGAATAAATCAAGATCAGCAACATTGACCATTATCCATAGTACATGAACTATGCATATATGACCTTGGAGAACAGAATCAGAATTGAAACACTTTTCTGGAAAAAGCAGAATCACGAGATTATATACTCAATAAAGATTATGACAAAAGAGAGAATTTCTTCTTATTATGAGCGAACTAGATTCTAAAAGGTTATTCTTATTCCATTTAACAAGTCCAAATGAACATTGTAAGACTGAGGTTTTCTCTAGTACACAGCTAGGAAAGCTTGTGTGTCAAACAACTGAAAATAGAAACAGTTTCAGACTGGTGAAGGGAAACAAAGCACATGAACAGAACAATAGAGTACGTGTAATTTGGGAAGAAAAAGCATAATTGTTTTATGTCATCAAATTTCCATGTTAACCATAAGTTAACTCAGGGGTCAGCAAAGTATGATTTGTGGGCCAAGGCCAGTCTAGTCTAAAGCTTATTTTCAGTAAATAAAGCTTTATTGAAACAGAACCACGTTATCTACAGTTGCTTTTGTTATACAATGGTACAGTTGAGTAGGTGTCCCACAAAGCTTAAAAGTATTAACTATCTGACCTTTTACAGAAAGAACTTACAGATCTCTCAACTGTAGTCAAAGCATCATGATTACACATGCAAATAGTCATCACCACCACGACTTAGAATGCCAGTACTTCAAGCTTTCTTTTGACTATTTCCATGTGAAAGATGGAGAAAAAATAATCTGAAAGATAAAGCAAAGCTTGTGTGTGTGTGTGTGTGTGTGTGTGTGTGTGTGTGTGTGTGTGTGTGTTCCTCATGATCACCATATAAGGTAGACATTATTCACCTTTTTCTGCTATGGAAACTGAGCCCTGAGGGTTAACTAATTTGCCAAAGGTAACAACACAATCAGTAAATGCCAGAGCCAAGCTTCAGACTAGCTTCAGAGTCTATTCTCTTGATCCCTACTCTGTACTGCATATTATTCTCTTAGGCAAATGAGGTTCAGGGACATTAAATGTATTGTTCAGTATCCCATGAGTACCAAGTAGTAAAGCTAGACTTTAAACCCAAAGCCAACAACATCTTCCATTTTTCCACATAATTATCCCACTATATTACCCTTAAGGAGATACATAACCAGAAAAGTTTAGGGAGAAATAATAACCATATTAGGGCTGGAAAAATATACATATGAGAAGAGATCATTTCATCCCAAGAAACAAATGATGTGGTTTATATTAAAATAATAGGCAAGAGTGGTATGGCCTCTGTGACTAAAGACAGCAATAAATAGAATATGGTCCTTTAAAAAAACATAACCTTTAACTTAACATAAGGTAAATACACAATCTAATGAGTGTCTCTGAGACTGCAGATTGGATTATGCCTAGAATGCAGTGGTGACAAATCGGCACAACAAAAACAAAGCAAAAATTAGATTTTATAGAGGGAATGTAGAAAGAAAATTGGAATTACAAGATTCTCTTATGAAACAGAGAGATTGAATGATAAGGTTTGTGGTAAGAAGAACATAAGTGACATGATTGTGTGAGAAAATTACAGTTTATATAGTGACAGGATTTATATGGTGCTTTCCTAAAACAGAAGATCAAAATATCCCAGAGGCAAGATACAATAGCCATAGAAGCTTTCACATATGTGAATGTCTATTAAAGTCCAAATTACACTAAAAGAAAATTCACTTTTACTTGCCTTTGTAACACAGGATAGCATTTATACAGCCAATATTTGCTACATGTCAAGTCTTGCCTTTAAGATACTTGTAGAGACACATACTTTAGCCAATAGATACAAAAAGTTCAGAAAGATTTATATGATCCCATGACAAAATTTTGCACAGATTACTAAATTATTGAATTAATAGTTGAACAAAAAATGCTACTCAGTGGAAATGGAATTTCCTTAGCCCACAGTCTTGGCTCAAATGATTCCTACCCTGTAAGAAACTAATTTTGGAACGTGTGGGCTACTGTACCCAAATCACAAGGGACTGCTACTCCTACTCCTACTAATAGGAACCATAGTCTTGGAAAAATTACAAACATCATAAGTAAACAACATCCTAAGCAGAGAACCCTCCTTACTGTATAATCTTGGGTAAACCTCTTACCCCCTCTGAGTCTATGTTCTCATTTTTAATTTTTTTTCATGTTTATTTATTTTTGAGACAGAGAGCATGAGTGGGGGAGGGGCAGAGAGAGAGAGGGAGACACAGAATGTGAAGCAGGTTCCAGGCTCTGAGCCGTCAGCACAGAGCCCGACGCGGAGCTCGAACTCACAGACCGCAAGATCATGACATGAGCCGAAGTCGGACGCTCAACCGACTGAGCCACCCAGGCGCCCCTATGTTCTCATTTTTAATGGCAGGTCCTGAGTAAAAATATATTACCATATAATATACAATCATATTCTCTGGCACCAAAAAATTTGTCAGGTAGAAACTGGATGTCATATAAGGGGCTCCACAAAGAGAGAATTAGTTGGTAAGTCAACTAGATTCTAACTTTCAGAGTCTATAATCCATCATTATCATATTGCTTTATTTTAGTTAACAAACACCTATATGCATATTGTTAATTTGGTGCCAAGCTTTGTTCTAAGCACTTTATAGAGATTTACTCATTTAATCCTCATTTATATTTATGTATGTGTATCAAATTTTACATTCTGATACCTGAACATTGTGACTAGGTCCATTCTGGCTACCAAAGACAAGAAACTATCCACTAGTTACAAATGCATTGAGTTTCTAAATTCAAGTGGTAAAACAGCTTTGGAATCTACCAGAAGGTTTTATAACCCATGTTAAAACTAAAGAGGGAGGTGGGACTTTTTTTTCACCAGTCGAAAATGGACACAATATAACATGTAAACTATCAGACACTAAAGTCTGATAGATAGGTCTCTGGGTTGAAAGTCAGGACCTTGAATGCTGTTTCATCCATTGAATCACAGAATTACATCATGTTTAAGTGAACAATAAGTGAACTAGATAGGAACGGTCAGTTTAACTTTGTATTAATGGCCGATTTGAATGGTCCCATAGTTAATCTTATAGGTTGTACAGAAACACAGCTAAAGAATATGAATCTATAAAGCCTTGGACAGACTACAGGATCTCATTTTGTAATATGGTCCCAAACTTTGTGACCTTAGTCAATTTTCTCAAAACCTCTCTGTTCCTTCTCTCTCTCTTTTTTTTTTTTTTAAATTTTTTAACATTTATTTACTTTTGAGAGACATAGAGACAGAGTGTGAGCAGGGGAAGGACAGAGAGAGGGAGATACAGAATCTGAAGAAGGCTCCAGGTTTTGATGAGCCATCAGCACAGAACCCGATGTGGGGCTTGAACTCACAGAGGTGAGATCATGACCTGAGCTGAAGTCGGCCACTTAACTGAGGGGCCACCCAGGCGCCCCATGTTCCTTCTCTTATAAAATGAAAGTCATATGCCTTGAGAGAATCTCAGGAATTCAGATAAATTGAGTCTAGAAGTCTCCAAACCCCTCAGTTTATGACTCCCAGGGACATACTAATCAACATAAGACAGGCTATACCATGGTAACAGCTCCCAGTTTGGAGTAGCTTAACACAACAAAGATTTACTGCTCCCTTATATCATGATGAGCAAGTGGTTTTCCTCCACTTTTTACAGGGCAGAGATCTCCTCCCTTCCATCTCGCAACTCTGCCATTTGAAATCCTTTCCTTCCTGCTTTGCAGACGACAGAGATCATTGAACACTTATCCTATTTCACTTAATTCCCTCAGATTGGAAGTGACACATCCTCGGGATTAATGTAAGGCTTTTGTCCCATGACTCCAACCTCACCACAGGAGATGCTAGAAAATGTTGGGGAGCACATGAGATTTTTGATTAGCATTAACGATCTCTTCTGGAAGATGCGAATGAATATGGGCAAAACAATATAGTGAGAACATGCTAGATTCAAGAACAGAACTCAGGCCTTTTAGCTACTAGTTTGATGCTCCCTCTAGATACAAGGGGTTAACATACCAATGTCCCCAAAGCTTTTGAAATTACCAAAGGGACCGTTCTTTCTTATATAAGTTTGCATTTTGTTGTGATTTCTTAAAAAAATAAAATAAAATTTCTTCAGCCAACACAGAAATATTAGTCTTAATTAGCTTCCTACGGGGGTTAAGAACTTATATTATATTTCACTGTTTCACATTACTCAGAAGCTCTATTCCAAAAACTCTTGCAGTAATGTTCTTGTTTGAAAGGATTTTACCAAAGGCAGGATCCAGACTATACCTATTTGATATTCCATCCTCCCCAAGTGAGAGTCTTAGAGCTGAGAATCTCCTCATGTGAGTACGATGGGCTAATGTGCAGCTACGAAGTACAAAGATTTCTTAGAGGTATTTGAAAAAAGCCTTGTGAAGCTTTCTAGGCTAAGATGTTTGATTTTTAAGATCCTTTCTTTAAAACCAGGATGAGGGAATAAATCCCATTGTGTTTTGGAGGCTGCCTGCTTCCTCTCAAATGTTCTTGGCTTTAGC
Organism: Paguma larvata; assembly: GCA_030068075.1. NCBI lineage: Eukaryota > Metazoa > Chordata > Mammalia > Carnivora > Viverridae > Paguma > Paguma larvata. Next base: position 126,640,308 of record CM057824.1, on the reverse strand, counting down.
GGTTGGTGTCAGAAGCCAGAGAAGCAATTCAATCTACTGGACCTTTTAAGAAAATGTGGTTATCCAAAATCTGAGTTCTAATGAAATTCTGATTTTATCCCATGACTTGGCCAAACCTTTAGTTTTTTTCTTTTTCTTTCTTTTTTTTTTTTTTTTAAGAGTAAAGCTTTTTACATAACTCCAATCAAGAAGTAAAAAAGGACACAGGAAGATAGTGTGCCATTGCTTTTCATTTCACTATACTAGTATGTTGGGAGGATCTTTCCACTTTTAAAAAACCCAGGTTCTGCATCCTTTCACTAGTCCAGCCAGGAAAATAAATGTTAAGAGCATACCATACCTGTGCTGAATAGCATCAACACCTTCCATTTCCCACAGTTAGTCACTAGTGCGTTTTCTTTCTCTTGATGACCGTAGCAACTCTTGAAGGAAGCAAGTCGTTTATGAAATGCACCCCTGATACACCAGTAAGAATGCTGGTCACTGCCTCTTGCTTCTTTTCTTTCAAGACAAAAAAATTCAATGCAAACTGAGCCTTTCATATTCAAATTTATGTTTCTCTATATGTGAAAGTTATATCAATCTATCTTCTGATGGATATGCTAAAATCTATTATATGTTTTCATTTTCTAAATAAAATGTCTCCATTTTTATTGAAAAAACTACAATCACTCACTAATCTGAGATTGACTGCATATCAACAAAATTAGGATGTACTGCTAATGCAAACTTAAACTGGTAAATGTTTTATTGCACTACATTTTATTTGCTTACTTGCCTTTCTAACAAGACTAAATTTTAGCCAAAGCCCATGTCTTACTCATCTTTGAATTTTTTATACCTAGGATACTGAGGTCATAACAAATATCTTAACACATTTTATTTTCATAAAACAAGAGGCCCTCAATATTCTTTAATGGATTAATATGTGGTTCTTGGTGTATAGAGAAAATAATGTCTATTCACTTAGAAGTAGCAGGAAAATATAAAATAAACATGTTATACTTAATTAGTTTTACTTTCCTCAAGACAAATGTAAAAGTTATAAGGTCAACAATAATTACAAAATTGACATGGAATATAGAAAGTATACAAATATAAAACAAGTAAAACTCTAGTCTAGCCAAAGTAAACTAATAGAATGTTCAAGATGGAAAGAAACTTTGAGAATGTCTAGTTCTTTCCAAAGTAAAACCCAGAAAGGAGAAGAGCTCAAAAACAGAAAATAAATTCATGGCAGACCCTAAACCCAATTCTAGACAGTCTGAACACAAAATTGGTGCATTATCCCGCTGTTCTATTTATTTGAATATAATGAAATATTTAACGACTTTATTCATATGTATGCCAGATGTCATTAATTTTAATTTATGTCACCACATAAGGGATTAATAAACAACTCAACAAAAATATTTGAGGAGGCTGTTGATATTTAAATCTTGGAATGCAATACTTCAAGAGTTCATTTAAAAAAAACAGTAAATATGAAATATTTGGTGTGTTACAATTACAGAATTGGAAGACACTTATGCAAGAAGTCATCTTCTCTTGGATTTAGGATGGTAAATGTTAAATTCTCCTAGATTTTTGAACAAACTTATTGTAAATTCTAAATTCTACAAACATATTGTTTATGAGCAGAATATTCATATATTCATGAATTTCTCCATTTGATGATGATAATATTAAAGAACATTAGATAAGATCTTTAAATTCTTATGTCCAATTTTTGAACATGTGTCCTAAATTTATGAATGCAATATTTTTGGCATAACCTTAAACAGATGGTGGGGTATTTGGTGATGCCTCTGGGGAAAAATCATTATTATGTTAAGGCAGGGTATCATGAATGCAAAGAGAAATTTACATTTTCTACCACCAATAGCACTACTTTTGAATTTGTTTTATATTTGTCCTTATTTCCTAACATGGAATTTTTAAAAATAAAATTTCTGGAGACCAAAGGACTTTGTTCAGTATGAAATAAATATTTTGAAAATGTGAAAGAAATTATACCTGAGATTGGTCTCTAAGGACTAAGGACATTTCTCTTTTAAATAGCAAATAATATAGTTACAACTTAGGGTGTGCTGCTCCTTCTCCTATCTCAAATGAATAATACACATTACTTTTAACTAATATCCAGAGATATTACACTTGCAAATTACTTTCTAGGTAATAAAAGACTTACAACTTAAGTAAATGATCCCATTTAGACAAAATCTATAATCATGCAATATTGAAATAAACTCTTTTATAAAGTATATGAATTAAAATATTCCCTAAGCTCGCTAGAATAGCCACTTATTTTTAAATCAAATTGCTTTCCACAGTATTCAGTTAAATATAAAAGGTTGTTATAGTTATATATTAAATACATATTAAGTATATCTTGCTATTGTTTTGGAAGCATATGGAATGATTTTCATTTTGCAATCTAAGAATATAATATAATCAATATTCAAATACATACATGAAACAGTTCAATATACAAATACCTCAATCTATGCATCTTGATTACAAAATCTGAAATTTTCTTTGAGTTGATATTTGTTACAGTGGAAAAAAGAAATTACACTCTTCCACACAAAAGAATTATTTTCTTACTTAAGAAACTCACATTTTTCATGAAAGTCACTGGCCTGTCTCAAGGTTTAATTGAAACCAAATGAAGTCTAGTAAAACTAATCAAAACCAAACAAACCCTTGGGCTACATGAAGGACTTACAGCTAGCAGGTTTCACCTTGAGTTACAGTTCTTCAAGATTTGGTTAGAGCACTCTAAAATCAAATTTAAATGTCGCCATGCCATGTGAGCTAGACATAAAATATTCTCCCAGGAGTTCCATAAATGGCTAAATTACAAATGCAACCCTCTGACCTACAGAATGATACCATGACCATCAAGAAAGACAGAAAATGCTGAATCAATTCATAGAAAGTAATTGATGGTAAAGAATTAACCTAAGACATTAAAGCTTATCTCATGTGCTATATTTATATCACTCATTAAGCAGAAATTTCAAGAAATCTCCCAAATGTCAATGCATAATTTGCATAAATCATTTCACAAGAGTTGAAGTCTCTAAAGTAATGCAGTGAAATGATATAAAGTAGTAAAAATTGGAGAGGAAAACAATCTAGGGCTCTTGGGTGGAGCACCAGATCTGAAATTGAACAGTCAGGTGACTTTCAACTTCTCACACCAGTTTTCTTGCTTACAAAATGAGAGTAATCATTTAAATTCAACATACACTTTTCTCCAATGTAGTAATGTCAGAGTGATGCAAATGGAAATTATTCTGAAAGCATAAAGCAACCATCAATAAACATCTGGAAGGTAAGGAATAGAAAAGATGATTGCTTGCAAATTACTATTTCGCAAATTAGTATTCTTCTTTGCATCTGAAGCTATACGAAGAACTGATAGAGAAAAAGTGACCTCGGCTTTGATATATAAGAATATTTGTATTTTGATGTGTCTTATTTCATATTAAATCATATGAAATTTATTTATTGTTTCTCTAAAGAATGCATGTCTTAAGTGAATACGTATTTGATGTTTCAGCAGGCAAAATAGTAAGGAGTATGACTATTTGCTGAGTAGAATACAAATGTCATATATAAAAGTGATTTAAAATATTTGGTATTACAATACTGAATAGGTCCAAAGACCATTTTTTATTCTATGTACTTTGGGTCCTGCCAAGTCACTTTTAAAATTATGGGCTGTTAAAAAAATAAATAGACACAAAGTAGAACAGAACTGTCCTAAGGGAAAATTTCCTTTCAGACAATTAGATAACCTACATTTTTTACAAAGAAAAAAGCAAAGAAATACCTTGAGATATGTAGTTATTACAAATAATTTGGTGTTGTGCTCAATTGCACCTTCTGGTTAACTGAGGACATGCTACATGATTATACTTTTGTTTGTAATTTTAACCTGTTGATAATCTAAATAATGTAGTAATATTTCTGATCACTTTCTTATATCGGTGAGTTAGTATTTAATAATTTAACTTTAGTAACTTATAATAATGCTGTTAGCCAATTATCACTATGCATACCTTATGGAAAAACACATTTTTAACAGTTACCTTTTAATTTCTAATGCCTTGCACAAATTTAAAGTTACTAAACAGTCTCCCAATAAGGGACCAGACAAACCCAATTTCATGTGCTATGAAAAGTTCACCACCTTTATGGTAAGCATTAACCTCTAAATATTTGACTGGAACTAATAACATACGATTTATTCACTCTTTTACATGTGTGCAGAATCCTGTCTTACTCAACGGCTTTGTTTGATCTTAAGTGAGTATACTTCATAAGTTAGTGTCTTTTCTGAATTCATTATCATCAGTGGAACTAGGCTTATTCACTAAAGTGTATGGAGACTAAGGGAAATGGTAAAGTGCTCTATCTTTACGCCGGTGACCACTTCGGAAGATATGAAATTGCAAAAAAACTGAAGAATACCAGGAGCTTCTCCTTTTACTAAAGAAGTACTAGTTAATTCAGATCGGTCTTTAATTGAAAACTAAAAGTAGTTAGATAAATATTAAAAAGAAAGCTTCTTTAATGTATCAAATGAGTTATAAAGTCATGAAGAATCACTGGGCTTAGATCCAGGACAGGATGGGAACTCATAAAACCCAACCCAGCATTCAAGGCTACTTTTGTATTGGAACTACTTAAGCTACTTAGCAGCCTTGCAGAGATCAAAATACAAAACCTGGAGTGCAAGGCTCTAAAAGGTTTGGGCTATATTGGGCTTAGAAGTCTTCCCAAAGGACTGCTCCCTAGGAATTCAGGTGAACCAGAAATAAACCACCCATTAAAAATACCTACAGCTCAGTTGTACATTATCAAGAGCCCATAAAATGCTAAGTCTTGAAGTTGGATTAGGGAATATAGGATTTCTTGTACCTCTAAACATATAACAAAAGTAAACCAGAATTCTCTGTGTAGAAAGATAATACTATACTGGGCTTTGAAACTTTTCTATAATGTTTTTTTCAAATACAATGTCTAATGTACAGTCAAAGGTAACTAGGTACCCAAAAGAAAGACTCTGTTTGAAAAACCCAATGGAAAAAGACCAATGAAGGCTTTACATGTTGGAATTACCAGACTCTGATTATGAGACAACCATATTCAGAATTTTCAAGAAGATAAAAGCCAAGCTGGAAAAGTGCAACAGAGTATTTTCAAGTGATAACAACATATTTGAAAAAGAGCCCAATAGTATGTATAAAACTGAAAGTATCATCACCAAAATAAGAAACCTAACGGATTTAAGAGCAAATTAGACCCAACTAAAGAAAACTATTTGTGAACTGGAAGATGGGTAAGAAGAAATCATCAAGACTAAAGCAGAGAGAGACAAAAAGATTAAATTATTGGAGCAAGGATTTTATATTTAAGGATACAGGGGCACCTAGGTGGCTCACACAGGTGACTGTCTGACTCCAGATTTCAGTTCAAGTCATGATCTCAGGGTTGTGGGATCAAGCCTGCATCAGCTCCATGCTGAGCACAGCAGCTGCTTAAGATTGTCTCTCTCTCTCTCTGCCCTCATGCCCCCCTCACTTTCTCTTTCTCTCTCTCTCTCTCAAAAAAAGAAAAAGGATGCACCAAGAAAATATATCATTTAATTGGAGTTTCAAAAAGAGAAAGAATGCGGCATAAGCAATATTTGAAGAGATGGTGGCTGAGAATTTTACAGAGTTGAAAATAACAACATACAAATTTAAAAATGCAATGAAACCCAAGCAGTTAAAAAGTAGACACATCAGAGTGAAAGTCAGAAAACCACAAAGAAGAAATCAGAGAGAGGGCGCAAGAAGAAGAGAGAAAAGATAAATTACTTGCCAAGGATTAATGGCTGACGCTTAACTGGAAGCCAGAAAATATTAAAATGTTTTTCTTTAATGTATTGAAGCAAAAGAAGTTTCAACTGAGAACTTTATGTTATAAAAAATATTTTAAGAATGAAGGTGAAAAGGAGGTATTTCAAACAAAAACTAGGGGCGCCTGGGTGGCTCAGTCAGTTAAGCGGCCAACTTCAGCTCAGGTCATGATCTCAGGTCTGTGAGTTCGAGCCCCGCATCTGGCTCTGTGCTGACGGCTCAGAGCCTGGAGCCTGTTCTTCCCTTGCTCTCTGCTCTTCCCTCGCTCACGCTCTGTCTCTATGTCTCTCAAAAATAAAATAAAAACGTTAAAAAAATTTCAAACAAAAACTAAGAGACTTTATAACCAACCACCTATATTCTGAATGAAATACTTCAGTGATAAGGAAAATAATCCCAAATGAAAGCTCAGAGAGGCAAGGAGAGAGAAAGCACAAAGAAAAGTATGGAAATGCGGATAAATCTAATAAAACACGAACCCTATAAAACAATAATAGAGGTATTTATGTAGTTAATAAAAATATACAGAATTAAAATAGTCCTGCCTAACACCATATGAAACAACCAATCAAATTAATTATATACATCAACTCAAAAGACAAAAAGAAATGAAGATTCTAAAAACTATAGGGGAATACAAGACTCAGAATAAGAAAAAGCTACTTAAACAATACAAAAAAAGTACTAAGCATTAATTAAAGACTGATAAACTTAATTACATTAAATCTAAGAATCTAAAATTAAGAAATATTTGCTAGAAGACATCCTCAAGAAAGTGAAAAGGCTAACTCACAAGAAGGCATCATTTGAGTTTATAATTCATATAACTGACGGAGCTCATATCTGGAATATATAACGAATTGTTACAAATCCATAAGCAAAAGTCAGGCAACCTTATTTTGTGTAAAGGAGGGGAGATTGAATAGGTGTTTTAAAAACAGGGTATCCAGAAAGGCACTAAGCGTACTAAAAAATACTTCACTAATAATGGAAAAATTTCTAATTAAAAACAATGAGATATTACATCCACCAACGTAACATACTGGCTATGATGTGAAGTAACAGGGAGTCTTGCACACAAATAGTCCAGTATTATTTAATAAAGAGGAAGATCACTATGAATAGCATTCCACTCCTAATCCTAGGTAAATACCACCCCCAAATTATATGCTTATGTGGAACAAAAGTCTTCTGTAGGAATACTTGAACCAACATAATTTTAAATATACATAAACTAAAATATGCATGAATAGTTTAATTAACGTACACTGTAGTACCTAACAACTATGAAAATGAACTAACTATAGTTACCCACAGGAACACAGAGGAGTCTCACAAACATAACATTGAAGGAATAAGCCAGGCAAAAAAGAAACTTGAAAAACAGACAAAATAAACTTTTGGTGTTAGGAGACAGGATAGCGGTTACCACTGGGGATAGGGTGGAGGCAGAGGGAACGACTGATGGGAACCTAAGGAGATCTTCTGTGGTATGTCTATTTCTCTGGGTTTGTGTTGCTGTTGTTTGTTTGTTTATATAACTGATGGTTACTAGAGTATGTTCATTTTATGACAATTCATTGATCTGTACATTAATGATGTGTTTTTCTGTAAATGTATTTTATTTCAGTAGTCACTAAATATCATACATGCACAATCACAAACACATAGTTATATAAAATTAAAATCTTGGAGTTAAGCATCCAACTCTTCATTTCGGCTCAGGTCATGATATGGTTGTGAGATGGAGCCCCGCATTGGGGATTCTCTTCCTCTCCCTCCGCCCCTCGCCCCAGCTATGCTCGCTCTCTTAAAGATAAATAAATAAATAAATAAATAAATAAATAAATAAATAAATAAATTGTTAAAATGCATGGCGGCAATAACTCAAATAATAGTCCAGAACTTTTTGTCCTTATCAGTGAGGACTAATGATTATTTCAAAAATGTACTCTTCCAATATTACGTAATTCTTCTAGAAATGAGAAAAATGTATATTCTACATCTTATTTTTGTACCATGAAATACTGTGATATAAAACTGGAAAAAGAAAATGTGAAAATAAAATTTAGGTTGCTCTCATTCATGAGTTTAGATGTAAAAATTCATAGTCTCACAAAGTCCACCTATTCGTGGAAACCAGGGGGAGGGGAAGAGGGGAAAGGAAAAAAAGACACAGAGAGGGAGGGAGATAAAACATAAGAGACTCTCAAAGACTGAGAACAATCTGAGGGTGAGGGAGGTGAGGGAGGTGAGGGAGGGGGGAGAGGGGGTGACGGATATTAAAGAGGGCACGTGTTGGGATGAACACTGGGTGTTATATGTAAACCAATTTGAAAATAAACTATTATAATGAAAAAAAAAAAATAAAAAAAAATAAATGGTCACTATTAGATGTAAAAATTCAAAACAAAACCTCTGCAAACTAAAAGCAGCAATGTATAATGTGTAAAATATATCACGGCCAAGTTAGGTCTATTCAAGGTATATAATGCTAGTTTACATTGGAAAATTAATCAATAAAAATTGTAACATTAACATTTTAAGGGGAGTAATTACATCATTAGCTTATATAAAATAGAAAAAAATATTAAAATTTAACCTCTCGTGATTTAAAAAATCATCTTTTAATAAATAAAGTTAAAAGATTATACCTTAACCTCTTAATAAATAAAGTTAAAAGAACCTATACAAAATTAAAATTTCCACAGACATGATACTTAATGCTAAATCTATTGCAATAAGCACAAAACAAGATAGACATTATTACTTTTCTTGTTCAGTATGTCAATATTGACAACTGTCAACATTTGTAGATGATATATATTTTTTAATATAGAAAGTACAAACAATATAAATCGATGGAATTAATGAGTTTAACATGGTCATTCTCCATAAAATCTGTATACCAAAAACTTTTGGCTTTAAACATCAGCCATCAAAAAATATTTTTATAAGGTACACTTACCATAGCATCAAAAATATTAGGCAATAAAGGAATAAATCTAAGATAAGATATGCAGTATTTCTATAGAGCAAATGATAAAACTTTATTGTGAGAAATTAAAAATGACCTATATAAATGAAGAGCGATATATGTTCATGAATTGGAAGACATAAATATGTCAACTCTTCACAAATTGATCTATAGATTCACTGTGTTTCCAACTAAAATCACAACAGAATTTTCAACTATTCAGCTGATTCAAAAATGGAAATGGAAATTTAAAAGGTCATGAATAGATAAGTACTCTTGTATGAAAATAAAACATGAGAGGCTTTTTCAACTAATATTAAAACTTACCATAAAATACATTGATATTTAGACATTGTGATATTAGTACAGGGAACAACACAAAGATGAACATAAAAGAATAAAGATCCCAGAAACAAATACTACATACATGGACACTTTATTTAGCTGCCCTGCATTATAATAGGGAAGGAGCACTTTCTCAAAGTACATTGCTGGGACAATTTTTAACGATTAACCTCATACTTTAGAGATGTCTTGTTTCCTAGTGAAAATAATCTTAATGAATCTCTTTAGCAAATTTCTGTATTTCAATATGCTCAATTTCCTAAAATAGCTCTTTCACTGTGCTGTTAAACTTAGGTAAAGACATCAACTTATAATAACACCGTCGACAAAAATTAATTATTTTATTTTCAAAGGATAGAAACTTTGGAAAATCAGGATGATGTCATTCGGTATATATTATTCCTATAAAAGTATTTCTTGTTAAAAAGGTACTTCATAGATTCAGCCTAAAAATTGTTCAGTGATTGCAAAACTATTTCAAAATGATTTTATCTTTTACCCACTACTTACATTCTTATCGAAGAAGAGCTACATTTAAAAAGTCCTTTTTTTTCTAATACCTAATGGTATTATAAAGCAATCTGAAATAATGCCTCAGAGTTACTTAAAGAACATTTTAATACTTTTTAAATAAAACATTTTAATGAAATTCCTTTACATTATTAATAGAATTATTAGTTTTTATTAAGGAGATAATATATTAGGCATTAAAGTGGGCATATATGGATTAGATACAAATAAATTTTGAAGAACTGAATTTTTATTAAATTAATATTAAATTACAAATTTGCTGATTCAGAAACTAACAGTTTCAAATGGAATACATGTTTTTAAAATATATAATATATATCTTTGTATACAATATATAAGTATTATATATATATACATACAAGTTTATTTATATATTTTGAGAGAGAGAGAGAGAGCATGAGCGAGGAAGGGCAGAGAGAGAATCCCAAGAAAGCTCTGCACAGTGTACAGCCCTATGTGGAACTCAACCTCATGAATTGTGAGATCATGACCTGTGCAGAAACCGAGAGTCCAATGCTTAACCTGTAGTTGGGTCCCCTCCCTAAGGAAAAAAAAACAAACAAACCTCGAGGCAACTTGGCTATGTGCTTACGTGACATCCCTCATGACCCTGTTACATGAGACCACCTAATCGGACTGCATATTTTTATTACCGTATATGGGAGACAAAGAAGTAGAAAATATATAAAAAACTACGCCATGTGGCATTCGAGACTTTGGGTACAAACCCAACTGACTGGGGCCTACAAATAAAATTTCTTCCTGGAAAGAAAAGCCTCAGTGTCACAACTCCATGCGAGAATCCTGCTACAATTGGACTAAGCCAACAGTCTTATTTAAAATTTTTATTTCAACATAATCAGTCTTTTTCTCTTAAATAAGTTATCATATCAAAATGTTAAAAATTTAGTAAATCTTGCAAACTGATCAGGGAAGCAAACTTCTCTCTCATTTTGTATGAACTAAAACAGAATGTGAACTTTTACTGTCTAGTATACACATTTCTATATTTTTAATTATTTTTTTAAGTTTACTTATTTAGTTTGAGGAAGGGGAGGGGCAGAGAGAGATGGAGAGAGACAATCCCAAGCAGGCTCCACACTGTTAGCATGGAGGCTAATGTGGGGCTCAATTCCATGAACTGGGAGATCATGACATGAGCCCAAATCTAGAGTCAGACACTTAACCAACTGAATCACTCAGATGCCCCAATATTTTTAATTCTTTAAATAAATTTTACTTTTATATTTCTAAACACAAAATATAATTCTAAATACAAAAGCTTATTCAAACCTTGATTATAAATTTTATTTTTATGCAGTTAATTATGAATTAAAAATCTATCAATATAAGTATATAGCAAGGTAATAAAAATTCTACTAAAAATATTGGAAAATTTTAAGTCAGATATTATTTGAATTAAAACAAAAAATTCGCTAAGGAGTTTGGATATTAGAAGTGGTCACTGCAGGGGCACCTGGTTGGCTCAGTAAGATTTGCATCCAACTCTTGATTTGGGCTCAAGTCATGATCTCACGGTTGGTTCATGGATTTGTGTTCCATGCTGATGGTGTGGAGCCTGCTTGGGATTTTCTCTTCCTCTCTCTCTGCCCTTCCCATGCTTGCTCTCTTTCTCTCTCAAGATAAATAAATAAACTTAAAAAAAAAAAAAAAGAAGTGGTCACTGCAAATATAATGCCCTACTTTTAGGAAAGAAATACTATTAGAGCTCTCTTCACATTACAGAATTAGCACAGAAATCTGCTTCCAATTAAAAGAACTGTGGGAGAACCCAGCTGTATTTGGGATTTGGCAAATGTATTAAGTTGTGCTCCAAATGCTTTGGTTTCAGTAAAGCCTATAAAGTATTTTCTCATGTCTTTTCCCTCTTAACTTTAAAACACATGTACAAAGCATGGGTCTGCAGCTCTGTCTCTCCCTCCAGTTTTCCTGATAGAAAAAAGTTTTTAACTTTCAATGCCTTTAACATTTTTATCTCTGGAATACACAAAGGGTGAATAAGAATACTCATGAGGTCACCTGTGTAAACTAAAAGATTTATATCCTGGTTGCTAGAGTGTTTAAAAAATGATTCATTTTTGAATAGAACCAAGAAAGTAGGTCTTGCCAGAGGCTGATGGCACTCAGTCCTGGAGTGGTTTGGATTTAAAGTTTGAAATATAAAAGCCAAGAAAGCAAAGAGGTTGTTTCAGGATAGTTTTAAAGTTCCCACAAGTACTTCTCACGACCTGTGCACCAACATTTCAAAAACTACAGTTCTAAAGCAGCTTGGTTACGGAGAGAGTGTTTTCTAGGGATATTAACTCAAAATTCAGAAGATACGAAAATTACAAGGGTCTTCGAACTAGGAATGAATAAAATGAATACAGTATAGAAAACTACTGAAATTAATCTAGAGGATATAAAAACATGATAGCGTGATAGTTATCTTCCGAGTTTATATGGTCTATTTTACCCTTAAAAGTAAAATAGATCAGTATGTTTCTCTTTCATTAACTCACTCAGTAACACTTCTTCTATGTTCAATCTTTAGTCACAGAAAGTTCTAGAAAGACATGAAAAGAAAGTACAAAGGGACATCAGACTTTCAGTGTCACATTTCCTAGATTTAAAAGACATCTACAAGAGGAAGTGATATCAGGGTACTTGAGTGGCTCAGTCAGTTAAGCATCTGACTCTCGATTTTGGCTGGTTTTTAAGATCAAGCCCACTGTTGGGCATGCACTGCATAGAGTCTGCTTGGGATTCTCAATCCCCTCTCTCTCTGCCCCTCCCCGTGCTGTGCACTCTCTTTCTCTCTATCTCCCTCTCTCCCTCTCTCTCTCAAAATAAAAAAATAAACTTTTAAAAAAAGAGGAAGTGATATCTTTTCTTCCTTAAGATAGGAGAATAATATAATTAGGAACTACTCACCGTCTGCCAGGCACTATTCAAAACAATTTACATACATTAATATATTTAATCCTTTCAACAACTCCATGAGGTTAGATACTACTGTTATCAACATTTAACACACAAAAGGAGAGTGAGATATAGAGAAGATAAGTAGAAATTAAACAGAGTATATGGCCATTGCATTGAATATCTAGGATTCAAACCTAAGCAGAAATCCTTGACAAACTGCATTTAACAGTACAAGGGCACTATGTGACATCAGGGAGCATAACAAAATCAAACATAGTTTAAATGCTAAGATTTTCACTTATTAAGTACTGTATTAAATAGTAAGAAACTCAGATTCTGTATCTCCCTCTCTCTGCCCCTCCCCACTCATGCTATGTCTCTCTCTTTCTCTCTCTCTCTTGCCCTCAAAAATAAATAAACATTTCTTAAAAGTTTAAAATTTAAAAAAAGATGAGCCTCAAAACTATGGGACAGCACAAACTCTGAAGACAGAGAGTGGGCGAAATCGAAAACAGGAGAACTGGCTGAACGTTTGTGTGAGAAGAAGTTGGATTCCTAGATGTCCCTTCTACTTCTATGCAGTCAAATGATGAACTTCCACAGAACTCCTGCGAAAGGATGAGGATAGTTCCGTAGCCAGGCTGAACTAGAACGCTAGACTCAGACAACCACATGCAGTAGAAGGTCTGGTTGCCATCTGAAAACAGGTTAAATAAAATTTTACTTGCTGGATAGTGAGACATATCCCCCACCCTACCATGATCAAATTTGGTCCTTACTGGGCTTTTTTTTTTTAATGTTTATTTATTCTCAGACAGAGAGAGACAGAGAGAGACAGAGAGAGACAGAGAGAGAGAGAAAGCAAATGGGGGAGGGGCAGAGAGAGAGTGGGGACAGAGGATCCAAAGTGGGCTCTGTGTTGACAGCAGAGAGCCTGACATGGGCTAGAACTCACAAACCATGAAATCATGACCTGAGCCGAAGTCGGACGCTTAACTGACTGAGCCACCTACGTTCCCCTGTGCTTACTGGGCTTTGACAAAAGTGGCAGCCTTGCTTATACTCTCAAGGGAAAAACACAAACTCTAGGGATGTATCTCTTTAAACACTGACTTTCAACAAAGGATACACAGTTTCTGATACTTAACTTTCAACAAAATTGATTCATCCTTGGCCAATTATTTTAAATTAAAGCTCGTAGCTTAGCCAATATTGCCAACTGAAAAGCTGGTAATTCTCTTACCAGCTTTTCAGTTGGCAATAATGGCTATGGAAACCATTTGGTAAAAGTCAGAAGGCGAACTATGATTATTGATTCTATAGCTTTAGGGTAGTGCTACTTGCACTTCCATATAGACACAGAAAATGGTGGGAAATTTCTACATCCATGTTGTTCGACACACAAGCAGTTAGCTATGTGTGACTACTGAGCGCTTGAAATGGGACTATAGTAACCGAGGTACTGACCATTAAATTTTAATTTTAATTAACTTACAGTTAAACAATACATGCAGTTATTGGCTACCTTACTGGACAGTTCAGATCTAGAGAAAGTCACTAGAAAAGTCAAAATGGTGGTGCTTTTGTTGGCTGTCCCTTGCCCCTCTCAAAGTGGCCTAAGAGAAATAAACTTAGGAAACATTACTCCATTTGAAAGAAGAGGATGAAGAAAACAGAGCTTTTCTAAAAAATGTGTCTCTTTCAGTCTGTTAACTTGAATTTATATCGATGGAAGATAATTCAGTTTAGGCCTCACTTAATTTGAAAAAGCTAACCAGCTCTTATATCACAAACAGCAGGAGATAAGAAAGGGCCCTTGGAGTGCCTGGGTGGTTCAGTCCATTGAGCTTCTGATTTCGGCTCAGGTGATAAGCTCACATATTGGGAGTTCAAGCCTGGCATCCGGACTCTCTGTTGTCAGCACAGAGCCTGCTTCAGATTCCCTGTTCCCCAATCTCTCTCTGCCCCTCCTCAGCTTGTGTTCTCTCTCTCTCTAAAATAAATAAATGTAAAAAAAAATTTAAAAAAGGGGGGGCCCTCAAGCCTGTTTCAGTCAAGTCCCAATGTGCAAGAAAAATCAATTTAAAAGATTGTTCTTTTTCCCTTAATAAGGTTGTTTCAGATTACTTCCTGGTGGCTTTCATTAAGTTGATCTTTTGATGTGTTACATCACTTGCATGTTTATTGGATTTCATTATTATATTCTTTTTTTTCTCCATGCTTCTGCTTGTTTTCTATTGACCTGTCTTCTTGTTTACTATTCTCTCATTATTTTCCGGTCTGCTGTTAACACCATTTATTGGTATTTTAATATCAGACATTGATATTTTAATTTTATTTTTCAACTCTAAAATGTCCATTCGGATATTTTCATAAATAGCAATTCCATATTGAAATTCTACACATCTTGCATTTTATTTCCACTTATCCTCAGTTTTCATTAACATTATCTGTGCATCTACTTGGATTATCTATTCTTTCTCTTCATATTTTCCTGCCCCTTTACATGTCTAGTAATTTTTTTTTATATTGAAAATTATGGTAAATGAACCACAGAGGTTCCAAATAATGTTATCTTCCATCAGAAAGGGTTTAGCCCTTTCATTTGTTAGAATGAACAAATTTAATGTTAGGACTGGTGACCTCAACTAATTAGAGATGGAAATCTTTCAGGGTTGGGTTGAAGTCTTGGTAAGACTCAGTTTAACTCTTAGTTAACCTCTGCTCCTTAGGCATGGCTTCCCTGGGTTTGACAATAAGTCTGGCTGATATCCTTTCTTCATGCCTTAAAGACTTGAGAGACCCACCTCTGCTGTTACAAATTTCGAGGTCAGTTCTTCAGCCATTTGGGCTTCAAATCCTCACACTTCTATTCAGGGGGAGATTAACTATGTGTTTGAGGAAATTACCCTCTCTCTTTGGTCAGTTTTGTTTTCTTGATCTCCACAAGTCTGCAGGAAATTTCACTCTGCCTTTTGACTTAGCTCCTCAATCTGCTGAGTAGTCCCAGAACTCAGCCATGTGTCAGAGTTCTCTCAAGTTTACAGTTAGTCACTCTAGCATTCCAAGATAACCAAAAGGTGTGTTGATTTCTTTTTCCCTAGTTGTAGCCCTCTGCTTGGACTCAGCTGCTCTGTGCCCTCATTCAGAATTGGCCAGTGCCTTAGGGAGTCAAAAGCACAAGGCGAGCTTCGGATCATTTCAGCATGGCTCTACCCTCTCTGATGTCTATTTCTTATTGTTCTATTTACCTTTAAAAATATTATTTTATAACTTATCTTCCTTATTCTGGTAGCTGTAATGTCAGTTGTGGGTTGGGGATCACACAGGACCAGTGAATGAACAGACTGCAGGCTTAAAATCTACAGTGAGAGGGGCACCTGGGTGACTCCATCGGTTAAGCCTCTGACTTTGGCTCAGGTCATGATCTCACAGTTCATGAGTTTGAGCCCTGCATCGGGCTCTGGGCTGACACCTCGGAGCATGGAGCCTGCTTCGGATTCTGTGTCTCCCTCTTCTCTGCCCCACCCCTGCTCATGCTCTGTCTCTCAAAAAGGTAAACATTAAAAAAAAAAAAAAAAAACTACACTGAGATGAAATCTCTGCTGGTACTTACTCACTTGTACATGGGTTTGACTGAGACTATTACATTTTTATGTAAATTGTCTTTTCAAAGGAACCACAAGAGAGATTTCCAAAAAGTCTGTGACTTTTCAACTGTCAAAACCACCTCGAGGTCTCCAAATTTATGCCGGTAAGAAATGGCCTGTGGAATCTGTATTTTTCCAGAGAAGGACATACATTCCAACATTCACTTAAGATATGGCCATGAGGAGTAATGAATAAAAACAAACAAAAAACTTCCCAGATGGAAAACCCAGGAGCTATGAAAGACAATAGAAAAAAATGATTACTCCCAGAAAGCAAAATAGTAATGATCAATTTAGGAAGATGTAGCATTTCTAGCTTAGCAGGATTTGATAACTCTAATGAACAAGTGACTTTACATAGTTTTGGATTTTCTGAAAAAGGAAGCTTTATTGTGCCAATGTGTCTAACTGTACAAGAGTTTGTATGTAGAGTCAGGAAAGAAGTGATTAGTAACTCTTCCTTTAGTTATGGGCTGCTAAATCACGATTAGTTTTATCTTATCCAATGAAAAGAATTAAACACCCTTTGAGCTTGATCAAGTTATTAAAAGACTTTGTATCATCTTATGTGTGATGGAAATAGTGTATTTTAAATATAACCAGAAAATAACAATGACAACAAAACCCATGGCACATGGGTATATGGGTGATCAGGCTATGAGAGAATGGTCTTTGCTAACCAATATCCATTCTCTCATTCTACTCGTTTAGTAACAGAACGCTTAAATATTTAACTGAATGTATGACAGCTAGGAGAAATCATATAAGAAACAGCCTCTTGGTTCTGAACAAAAATGTTTGTAAAATGTGAACAGAAAAAGACACAGCCTTGAAAGGAAGCCATTGTCTTCAACTTCTCCTTTCTCCTTGTGCCAGTACCAAAGTAAGCCAGTTTTGACTATGCAGACAAGGGAACATTCTAGGAAATAGTAAAGTATAAATATAAAAGAGACTTGGGACTCTGGATGACCTCAAGGGGCAGAGCTTCTCTCCCTATGCCCTCTCTGCAGCCCCCTCCCCTGACGCCAACCCCACAACCACAGAATATTGTCCTCTTGGACTTTTACTGGAGAGATTCATAAAGCTTCTGTCTTCTTGAAGCCATTGCCCATCCATTCTCTGTTAAAGCAGTGAAACCAAAATTCTACTTATATATAAGTTTTGCAAAATTATGTGGCTTTTAAAAAGCATGTGCCATTACAACTTATTATTTTGATAAAAACTAATTTATATTTTATAAAAAGAGGCTAACATTAAATAATTTTGAATACATCGAATATTTCTAAATTATATATAATTACTTTAGTGTTATTTGTCTAAACTAAATGACATTTTATGTTCTGTTTCTAGAGGCATAATTCATAAAACACTTTCACATAGGCCTTCTTTAATATGTCTGGTTTAATTTATTAAGAATTATGATATTTATTGCCATATTCAAGATTGATAATCTTGAGAGAATTCCCTTTTGTGGGATGTCTAAGCTTCAACTGCCTTCAAAGGTAATATGCTGTTGGTAGAAAGAGGAGAGACTTGGAAGTCAAGGAACCATGTGAGTTCTAACTCCATCCATCCCCCTCTCTTCAGCAGTGTGCCAAAGGCAAGCCACAGACTCTCTTTGACTTTAAAGTCCTTATCTATCTATGTACTGAAGATAATAGTTACCTATCTTTTTCACAGGATAAAGTCAGTTGGTCAAATGAAATAATGTCTATGGAAGTAATTTGCAAGTGTCGTAAATCAAACTTTATAAGCCTTAGAAAACAAATGAATAATAACTCAATAGGCTAACTTTTAAAACAAGTCACGTGCAGGGTAGAATGAGGACTAATCTATGCCGGAAGAACAAGAACAAACAGTCAATAAAGCTAGCCCTCAGAGGACAAAGTAGATAGTGTCTTAATTCAGATAAAAAAACAAAAATTGTTTGAAACATATTTATCACAAATAACACTTAGCTACATGGAATGAAGCAGCACTTGTTTCTCAAAATACCATGAATAAGACATTTTAATCAATTTCATCAACTATCAAATAAATATTGCAGGATTTGGAACTTGCTGGGAAAACACTGTCATGAGTTGAGACTTGGAGGAAGGTTCTCTTCCAGCAGTTCCCTCCCTCTCTGAATTAATCATGGGCCCTTTCTTGAACTGCTTCTGATCTTACAGATAGGGTCTGGATGCTGACACAAGTCTTGAATCTCCCAGGACAGGAGCGACTGCTAGTTCTTCCCCACTGTTCTTCTCTCTCATCCCACAGCTAATAAAAGTTAGTACTTCTATGGTGATAGCCTTCCACACAGTCTTAAAGTTACTTTTAAATCATAAACAGGCATCCTTTCAACTGCTGACTCCATTCTAACTTTCTCTCAACATTCTCCAGCTTAGTGAGAGCTCCTGTCCAGTGGTTGATGCGGAAAGGTTAAGACCACAATGGCTGGTAAATATTTCTTCTTAATGGGTACTCATAGTGATCTGAAAGGATATCTTCATTTCTGCTAGAAAGTAGGTTAAGAAAGGGATCGGAATTAGTTTACACTCCCTTGTTTTTTTGTTTTCTTTCCTCAACATTTCTCATTTTCAATTTTGACAGCTGAGCTTCAATAGGTACTTGATAACTTCTGTTAAAGAAGACTGCAGGAGCACCTGGGTGACTCAGTTGGTTAAGCATCCAACTCTAGATTTCGGGTCAGGTCATGATCTCCTGGTTCCTGGGTTCGAGCCCCACATCAGGCTGTGTGCTGACAGTGAGGAGCCTGCTTGGCATTCTCTCTCTCCCTCTCTGTCTGCCCCATCCCTGTTTGCACTCTGTCTCTCTCTCAAAATAAATAAACATAAATAGATAAATAAAAAAATAAATGCTATTTTAAAAAGCTATTAAAAAAATAAAACTGGTAAAGAAGTATCCTTTAGGAACCGACTATTCTGCAGCTAAAAATGTTAGCCAAGGTAAGTGAGGGGGTATACAGACAGTTAATTTCAAGAGATTTTTCCCCCTTCCCTATGAAATAAATGAAATACAATGAAACAAATTAAAAAAACACATATGAACGTGGAGAGAGAAATTCAGCTTTAGAATATTGGCAATTATCATGAAAAGCATCTTATATTGTGGCTGCGTAATCCTCTTAATGTAGAAAGGAGTCGTAAGGATAATTGAAGGTAAGAGAATAAGAATGAAAACAAAGTTAAACCTGTTAAAGTAAAACACAAATATTGCATTTAAAAACAAAAAGTATGGAGTGCCTGGGTGGCTTAGTCAGTTGGGTGTCCAACTCTTGGTTTCAGCTCAGGTCATGATCCCAGGTTGTGGGATTGAGTCCCATGTTGGGCTCCACACTCAGTGGAATCCTGCTTAGGATTCTCTCTCTCTCTCTCTCTCTCTCTCTTCTCTCTCTCTCTCTCTCTCTCTCTCTGTCCCCTTTCCCCCACTCCTGTGTACTTTCTCTCTCTCTCTCTCTCAAATAAATAAATAAATAACGTATGGATTGAAAAAATACTTAAATATGTCTTTCTCCTAAAAATCACCTCAATAAACAAAAAATATGTAATTTATTACTCCAAAATGTAAATTAAAATAACAAAGCTGAACACTTTAATTGAAGAAGTAAAATAGGCAGAAATTACTTCTCCGAGTACACTTTCTAAATTACATAATTATCACTATTTTATTAAACCTAAAAATAATGTGTTTATTCATAATGCAAAGAGAAGCTTGGCATATGTATTTTGAATGCTTTTGTTCCCTAAAACAGACATAATAACCAAAAATCAATTTGCTTTCAGGTAATTTTAGTCGTGGATACAATAAATATAACAGTAAGTCTTCAAAGGCATTCTGTACTCACTCACCTGAATCTAATTATGGTTTGGGCAATTTTTAGTTTCATTTCCTCTTAATAGAAAACCATTAAAACGATAAAGAAATAAGAAATTATTTCTCCTTTCTAAATATTTCAAACTCTTCTAAGTTTCCCTGATCAAATTTAAAACTTAAACCCTGAACATTCACATTCTATATCATCATAAGCAACACTATCATATTCCCCAAGTGACATCATATTTCCACTGATTTCACCGGATATATCTCACTGAGATAGGACTGCCTCCTTTCCCTCATACCATAAGTTTGTTTTTGTTTTTGTTTCTGTTTATTTTAAAGTGGTACAACAGTTGAGTAGTAAGAGAGAACAAAATAGGGGAATATTTACCCATGAATGCAAACTTTCATCTTCCTCTTTTAAGCAATATCCAATGCTTCCACAATTTTTCTCAGCTCTCCCTGCAAAATCAACCCCAAATTCACCAAAGTCAAAGCTACCACCACAGAACACATCCCTGTTAAGTCCAAGCTACTCAACAGAATTTGCCTGATATACACTGTATTAGTCTCTAACGGCTGCCATAACAAAATGGAACAGACTGGATAGCTTAAATGACAGAGACTGATTTTCGCCCACTTCGCGAGGCTGGAAGTCTAAGATCAAGGTGCTGGCAGCGGGAGGTTTTTCTGAGACCTCTCCCCTCAGCTGGCAGATGGCCAGCCTCTTGCTGCCTCTTCATGTTTGGTGATTCCTCTATGCTGTGCACATGTGTCTCTGGTGTCTTTTCTGTGTGTCCTAATCTCTTATTCTTAGGACACCAGTCAGATTGTAGTCAGGGACACCCTAATGACTTCTATTTAGCTTAATTTTCTCTTTAGAGGTCATATCTCTAAATATAGTCACTTTCTGCAGTTTGGGGGTTAGAGCCACAATACATTTTGAGGGGAAACTATTTAGTCCATAACATGCACACACAGATACATATATAAAATACACATACACAGAGATGATTTTCATGACTTGAGATCATTATGTCCTAAAAAGATTCTGCCAACACTGAATTAGCATATATGAAACCATGGCCCCCAGGGGAAATGCAGGCTTACTTTCATGCATGCCTCTGGTCACATTTTTGTCAATTGATCAATACATACCCTTGCTTCATGTGTGCTTCTACATAAAGATACTTTATTTAACATACATTTCTTACAAATAATTAACTACATGGTCCTTGAATGACTTAAAGCCAGGTGCTTTGGAGGACATTTGCACAATATCAATTTGTTTGCCAATGTCATTGTAAAGCAAACCATTCCCATCAGCATCAAGAACCTATTCTTCCACATAATGCTTTTCCTGTATAACATATAGCAGGGACGTTTACAAAGTCCTAATCTTTCTGATCTGCAGAATTTGCTTTGAAAACAAGTTTAATATTTTTTCTACACATCACCTTTTGAAAGGTATAAGCTAGTTAGCACTAACTGAGAAGGGTTTAACATTTTCCTGACCCTGGAGTGTGACTGTAAATCTTTGTGGCCTTTTGCCTCACTACAGTCCTGTTCACTGTGCTTTTTTATTGCTGTCATCTCATTAATCCACAAATTCACTCTTTCATCTTTTCCATAGCTTCATCATGCACTATAGATCGTACTTTAGCACTTTCTAGAGCTGTCTTATGTACAGATTGGCAAACACTCTCTGGAGTGTTTTTCTGGAGGTACCGTACTGTCAATTCCTTAATATTTAACGCGCAACCAACAGTGTGATAGCTCATACCTGAATGGAGGGGACCTGACATGTGTAGCATTTCTTCCATAAGGTACATCACGGCCTTCCTGCCCTTAGTAACAAGGAACAGCTCTTTAGCACTATACCTGGGAGCAATTTTAAACAATAAAGTCACTAACAAAAACCACAAAAATGCAAACGACGTAGCCCCAAATAGACTATGAAAAGGGATACTTGTTTACTATATGAGCTGAAACAAGAAAGCAGAGAGAGAAAGGTCTCTTGTTTGATCTCAGATGGGAAGGTGCACATCACGCATCTCAAGGTGTTTGCCATTCTGAACACGCACATGTCTGTGGGTGATTTGGGGGTTACAACTAAATTTTACCAAGTAGGCCAATTTACAAATATGAAACCTGCAAATAATGAGAATAATACATACATATATCTATAACTAAAGATAAGAATACTATATATAATATATACTATAATATATAACCAATAATAGCAATATAATATATGCTATTATATATAACTAATAATAATAGTACATATAATAATATATTCTATGATATGTAACTAATAATAATAGTATATAATAATATATGCTATAACATAATAATAGTATATACAATAACAATAGATACCATATATATAACTAATAACAATAATAGTAAATGTATGTGTGTATATATATATATATAACTAATTTTACCCTCGCCTCTGCCACCATAGTCTATATTCAATAAAACAGCCAGAATAATTCTTTTAAAATGTAAGTGAGTAAGGTATCTCCTCAAAACTCTCAAAATAAAAGCCAATGTGTTGACAATAGCCAACAGGATCCCCCACAGCTCGACCCTGCCTATTGCTTTGAGCCCATTTTCAGCAGCTTTTTCCTGTCACCATGTTGGCCTCCCTGCTGTTAATCAACTTGCCAAGCACCCATTGGTGTCACATCCTGTCCTTGCCATTCCTTGTGCCTGCAAAGCCCTCCTCCTAAGTGTTTGTGTGGCTCTCTCTCATCTCATCTTTTTATTCAAGTCTTTCCAAACCACCCCGCTTGAAACAGCCATTCATCCCCATCCCCTGTTCCTCCTTTCTGCTTTATTTTTCTCCAAAGCACCTATCGGCATCTGATTTGTTAGCGGTTTTACTTGTTCCTGTGAGGGCCACTGTTCTTACTCCCCTTTGCTCCATGAGGGCAAAGACTTTTCCTTCTTTATATGCCCAGTGCCTGGAACAGGGCCTGGAATACTGTGGGTGCTTAATAAATTTTGTTAATAAATGATTAGAGGAATAAGATCTACTTAGTTTATTTAAAATATAGTTGAAAGAAGAAATGCAAAGTTGTGGAAAATATGCAAGCTTTCATGAATTTGTCTAAATTCACTTTATACATTAAGTTTTATTTAGATCAAAATTAAATATCTTTCTGGTTAAGATAGAAAATTAAGGGCGCCTGGGTGGCTCAGTTGGTTGAGCGGCCGACTTCGGCTCAGGTCATGATCTCAGGGTCTGAGAGTTCGAGCCCCGCGTCGGGCTCTGTGCTGATGGCTCAGAGCCTGGAGCCTGCTTCGGATTCTGTGTTTCCCTCTCTCTCTGCCCTTCCCCTGCTCATACTCTGTCTCTATGTCTCTCAAAAATAAATAAGCATTTAAAAAAAAGATAGAAAATTAAAAAGCCATAAAGATATTTACTGAATTGCTGGAAACGTTTTGCTTTGACTTGTAAATCAAAATTTCATGGACTGAGTTCAGATTTTACTTGAGTACCATATATTCCCCACTTTTCCTTCTTCCCTGTTATTTTAGGAAGATAAAGATGAAAGGCTTTTTGTCATAACCAGTAAATCAAGCAAGGAGCCTCCCAGTTTTATTCATAAATAATAAATATGGTTCCTCTATCTTACTCATCAAACCATAACCGTGGGATGAGTTAATTCTCTAAACTTCTGAAAAAAAATATTTTTTTCAAAGATGTTATCTAGAGTGAGATTTACTATGACACTGTACTTGCCAAAACCATTTTACTAAACAATCTGATTGTAGCTTCCCTTCAATTTAATTGATAAATGTATCTCAACCAACCTCTCCTTAATCTGATTCCTGCTTTCTTTATTTTAGGCTCTGTAAAAATCAATAAAATCTATTTGCTTGAGTTCTATTTGAAAACAAACAAGCAAAAGAAAGTACTATTCTATAAATTTAAAATAAACAATACTCAGGATACAAAGTGCTTCATGCAGGAATAGAACATCATCTTAAGGGATTCTTCATTATGTTTGCAGGAACTTGATCCATACACCAGTATGTATACCTGACATTGTTTGGCCAAGCATTTTAGATTGACTTACTGAGGTCCTACTATATTTTTCTTTTATTTTGTTAGGAGAAATATCTATAGCAAGAAGGAGATTTATTTTCGCTGTACAACTAGTTATTTATGTATTAATTTTTTAAGAAAAATAAAACTAATAAAACAAAAAATATATAAATCTCTGACATTAGGTGCCTTATAATTTTTTCTAGTTGATAATCAACTGGTGTATGATGAGAAAGTAAGTCAAAGTTTTGAAAGAAAAAAAGAATATGTATTTTCAATGTTTTCCTCTTAGTATAACATTGAAAATCTCAAAAATTCAAGAAAGTATGGTTAAAAAATTCACAGTTCTCCCCTTACCTTTTCTCACAGAAGTCACTGAGCTGTGAAATGAGGAAAACACAGTCAAGATGAAGAAGCACATGTGTTAACGTTCTTGTTTTCCTACACTGAGAATTTAATGAAAATAATTGGACCTGGGACAGCACAGATCGCTACATTAGAATGAGGATGATCAAAGCAGGTGGAAGAAATAATGGTCCAGATTTCTACCTGTGACCTAATCTTGACCACATTACAGTTGGTGGATAAAAGAAACATGGATTTTAAGATAAAACTCTTATATCATCTTAGATTATATGTTATACAGGAAGGCAAATCCATTCATTCATTTCATGACAGTTATTCACCAATATGTCATAGCAAGAAAAAATTGAAGGTGATTTTAATGCTGAATATATGGCAGGCATTGTGCTCACATCTGTGAAGTAGAAAACCATTACCAAGCCCATTTGTTGGCATGGGAATTCAGGCTGAGAAAAGTTCAGTGACTTGTGCAGAAGAATAGAAAGGGAATTTCAACTGAGTTCTTTCTGCCTCCAGAGACAAGTCTATCCCTAGAGCATCCTGCATCCACTGCCTCTGTCTATCAGCATTAGGCTTGATGTCAAGCACAGAAGCATGGCCATGTTAAAAATCCAACTGATTAATGGATAAAGAAGATGTGGTTTATATATACAATGGAATACTACTTAGCAATGAAAAAGAATGAAACTGGAGGGTATTATGCTAAATGAAATAAGTCAGTCAGAGAGAGACAGGTATCATATGTTTTCACTCATATGTTTTCACTCACTCTTCCACACTGGGGAAGGGAAGGGGAAATAATAGTTTCAAAGAGGGAGACAAATCATAAGAGACTCTTCAATACAGAGGACAAACTGTGGGTTAATGGGGGGGGCAGGGGAGAGGGACAAATGGATGATGGGCATTGAGGAGGGCACTCGTTGGGATGAACACTGGGTGTTGTACATAAGCGATGAATCATGGGAATCTACCCACAAAATTAAGAGCACACTGTATAAACTGTATGTTAGCCAAGTTGCAATAAATTAGATTTAAAAATAAAATAAAATAAAATAATAAAATAAAAAAAATAAAATCCTGACTGTAAAAACTTACAGTTTGATAGGGAACTACTGCAGTCCTTGTGATCTAAATTTCAGGATGATATTTAACCATTATATTCTTGTGGACAAGACTGGCCAGTGTCAACTTAATAAGAATACCATTAGGAAGACAGAGCAATGATGACAACTTGAACTCATAAAATACTTACTATATGCCAGGCATTTTACAAATTTATGTCATTTAACCCTAATAATAGCTTTTCAGACTTTTCCTTTAAAGACCAAAACAGAACAACAAAAAGCTATAGATAATACACACAGGTAAACCAGATAGCAGTTCATTAATTCTGTGGACACAATGTGTTTTACACCAGAAGGCCATTACTATGAGCATGGGGCCAATGGACAGTCAATGAGATGATTCTAGCAGCATACTGCCATACTTCATCTTCTATTTTGATACACTTAAGGATTCATTAGTCCTATTAAATAGGAATGGAGGAAAGCTTGAAAAGGTGACAAGGGAGACACAAAAATCACTTATTTGGTGACAGAGTCAGGGATTCAATTCGTTAGTCAGAACAGTGATTCAAATCTAAGAAGTTTAAATTTAATAAGAAAAGTTGTAAAAATCAGTCATTAGAATTTGAAAAACAAAACTGCAAGTTTACAGAAAGGCACTGTAGAGTGAGTATGAATGAGAGTTTTACTGGACTTCAAGTTCTTCATGGATCAATAATGAGATGTGTGACAAAAGGCAAAAATATCAGTACAGACTTAAAGCTAAACAAATACAGAGAGATTGGTCAGAACAAAGAAGGTAAAAACTCCATGGTCATAGGTCTTTGTGAATCACCAATGAAACATTTGTTCAATTTGGGACATTTTTACAAATTAGAATGATTTATGCTATTACAGAAGAGATTTGTGCATTCTGAAGATTGTTGAAATTGGTGATTTCTGAGGTTCCTTGCAATTCATTATTGTGTGAAACCCTTATGCTATGGAAAATTCTTTTCTTTTTTTCTTGTTACTCACCAAAATGCAAGGTGTTACTTCTTCAACTCTAACCTAATGGCCTATAAGCAATTCCCCTGTTCAGTTTCAACCCATTCTTCAGGCACTCTGGATCTAGATGAGATATAAAAAGGAAAAGCCTATCATGTGATAATCTGTGCAGGTCATTTGGGGAAGAGTAATATTATGGTCCATATCTCAGCTAGCATCTAAAGAAGATACATGACGCCACTTGACAAAGATGACAGTAAGATAAAATTTTTTCTTTTAAATATTTTGTAGGCTCATGAGTTAGAAGTAAAAATATTAAAAAGAATAAGTTTCCTCTTTAATCCTGTATAGTAAAACACTATTAAAAAATACAAACCACTTTCAAGTCTGCTCAGATGTCACCTACCTTGATCACCCTATTTAATGCTACAAATACCCATTTCAATCCTTTTTTCTCAGCTTTATGACCTCCTAACATGGTATAAAATATGCCTACTTTTTTCCTGTCTATTGTTTATTGTCTGTCTCATTCCACTAGCACGTAAGTTCCATGAGGGTATGGCTTTTGTCTGTTTGTTGCCAGTGACTCTCAGGCACATATGAATGAATACATTTATAATATCAGCTGACACGTTTTGAGTACTTACTATACAATGGGCAGTTTTCTAAATGCTTTACCTATTATATTTGTTATGGTTCAGTTGTAGAGAACAGAATCCACACCTTACATTTTAAACCCCAAAAGATAATTGCTGGGTGTGAAATGGCTTGCAGAATCACTGGGAGGGCTGAAAAAATAAAATAAAATAAAACCACTTTAAGTTGAACTTTCAGGAAGAACTCCTAAAGCCACAATTCACAATGAGGCCATGGGGGAAACCATTGCTCCTTCTACAATAGGAGACTGCTTGGCACATTGGGAAGCTTCCAATAGAGCAGCCAGCCCCAAAACCACATCATCACAGACATAATGGGTTAGCCACCAAGATTAATAAACTGACAAAATCAGAGTCATTACCAACAGGAAACCACATCTACTATTGCTGGATTCGAGCCCGTATCTTATTTGCTAGATTATCCACATCACAACCCGGGACTTGTTCTCTCTTTCTGAACTGTTAATACTCCTCATTTCTTCTCCATCCTACTCTTTGCTGCAGAGTGACTTTTCTGTCCCCAATTCACCTATAAGAACCTATAGACTTGGATGGGTCCTGAATTCTACATGTCTCAACCCAGGAACTCAGAAAAACTGAACCTGTTCTGAATCCCAGTTACAAAATCAAGGGAAGAATATCAATTGGGGAAGATGCTCACTGCTGATTAACACTCACCACTGTATTAACAGAGGCCATACGGTAAGCGGGATTATGTTTTACTAAAAATGCCAATAATGAAAATGGAGCTACCCTATGATCCAGCAATAGCACTGCTAGGAATCTACCCAAGAGACACAGGAATGCGGATGCATAGGAGCACGTGTACCCCAATGTTCATAGCAGCACTTTCGACAATAGCCAAATCATGGAAAGAGACCAAGTGCCCATCAACTGATGAATGGATAAAGAAGCTATGGTACATATATACAATGGACTACTACGTGGCAATAAGAAAAAATGAAATCTGGCCATGTGTAGCAACATGGATGGAACTGGAGGGTATTATGTTAAGTGAAATAAGTCAGTCAGAAAAAGACAGATACCATATGTTTCCATGAATAGGTGGACTTTGTGAGACTAAGCAAAAACCAGGGGGAGGGGAAGAGGGGAAAGGAAAAAAAGACACAGAGAGGGAGGGAGATAAAACGTAAGAGACTCTCAAAGACTAAGAAAAAACTGAGGGTGAGGGGGATGAAGGAGGGGGGAGAGGGGGTGATGGGCATTAAAAAGGGCACATGTTGGGATGAACACTGGGTGTTATATGTAAACCAATTTGAAAATAAACTATTATAAAATTAAAAAATAATAATAATAAAAAAAATAAAATAAAATAAAAATATAAAAATAAAATAATAAAAAAATAAAATGCCAATATGAATGGAGAGGAGTAGAGGGGGAAATTCCAAGACAAGAAGATGCAGCGGTAAGCATAATAAAAATATGAATGTTTATGACAATGACATCTGCCAAATACTGCCCAACATTACTCACTGAAGCCACAGGTTGCAGAGATTAAGTATAGCATGACTTTAGATAGCAATACTTGAGCTTTGGGATCCTTTTTTCTTAAGATTATGAGATGCTTTGCTCTTTCTCTAAACCACTGGATGCAAGCTCATCTCCCGACACTAAGTGGCCAAGACTTTGAATGGCTCCGAGGATAGCACTAACAACATAGTATAACCCAAGGGAAGGTCACACCCATAAGGAATGGGATCAAAACAAATTATCATCTTTATACCTACCAGATAAAGAAAAATTACAACCATTATTGTGAAATAGAAGTGTAAAGGTTGGGCAAAATATAGAAAAACATGAGATAAATTATTTCAGTTTATATGGAGAATTTAAAAAAAAAATAATGTTTCCAAGAATTCCTTCAAATTTTCATAATTATTTTAAAAAGTTTATTTCAACTCAGTCAATTCCTAACTAACAAATGACCATAAGAAGGACATGACGTCCACATTATATATGAGTTCAAGGGTTAAAGAGCAAAATGCAAGAACTGGACCCCAACCACTAGAGATTTTGGAGGCTGTTTGCCTCTCTGCTTTTTCTTTAATTATAAAAAGCACTGGGAAAGAGCCTTATTTTTTAAAACTGAGTTTTAAAAAGACAATAACCACAGTTAATATCAAGAATTCAAATAATACATGACTTCAGGAAATCAGTCCCTACAATCTGATATATCTTGGTATCTTGGAAGATTAGAGCAATGCACTTCGGCCTCCACCCAAGTGCTGGTCTAAAGCTGGACTGTATAAGAGTCACCAAATAGTTAATATGGGAAATCATTTAGTTTTAGTGCTTGAGGCTAATATAAATTATATCCAATGCTGAAAGCCAAAAGGCTCAATAGCCATCTCAAATATCCTAGGAAGAAAGTGTATGTATGCAATCATATACCAATTATAAATACTAGATGGTTTTATCAACTATCATGATGAATCTACTTAAAGCTTACTCCAGCATGTCCTCCAATTTAATGAATCCTACCTGTTCAGCTCAGATTCCCATCTCTCCAGATTTCCAAACATCCTCCATTAACACCTAAAGCTTTTAGGCACTCAGTTACTCCTTAATGGATTTTACGATGATGGATCTTGTCTAATAAATGAAAATATATCTTTGCCCAGAGGCAGAAGAAGTGTGATGTTCTATTTTAAACAAAGCAACACATAAATATTTTTAAAATGTAGCTTGTTTCCCTATATCTTATAGGATACATTAAAACGTCTAATATGTGAACCTCTAGCCCTGAAATAGCTGCCATTACAGATCTTAAAGGAAATTGTCATGAGTGTAAATTACTTGTAGTTAGCAAATAAAATGACAACATCTGTAAATAGAAAATGGAAATATTTTCTGAGATTTACTTTTCCTCTAGAGAACTATTTAACTGCAAACTACAGAGAGAAACCTTTCCATAACATGTTTTTGCAGACATTGCTTTAGTGTAGAGTTCCTATTTATAATATTAAAAAGTGATAAAAGAGTTCTTTACGTGTTAAATGCAACTTCAAATGAAGTTCTTTAAAAATGCACTAGAAAGTATAAAAAGGATAAAAACACCAGTAGATTTTTATAACACAAATTCCAAGGGCAATTTGGACCAGTGAGCTTGCTAAGATACATTTTGACAAAACTTTCCCCAAATCAAAATTCAAAGTTCAAAACAAATATTCTTGATATAAGAATCTCAGAGAAAGAAAGAAATGTAATGATAAATTGATAAATTCCATTTGTCTATTATTTTCTCTAAATATCAGAACTTATAAACCAAATCAGCACTGCTGAGTAGTATTTCAGAGATAATAATTTCTTGATAAAGTTCAAAGATTAATATGCATTTATTCAACAAACATACCCTGAGTACCTTTTCTCTACTGGGCACTAACCTGACTTTTAGAAATAAAGCAATAAACAAACAGAATGAACATATTTTCTGGACCTATACAGTGAGTAGAAATAGATATTAAATATTCACACACACAATGCACAAGTGTCATATATGTGTATGGGTTTGTGCCTGTGTATGTGTATAGAAAGGTGAGTATATTTTGGGAAACTTTGTTTTAAGGACATATGTGAGTCTGTGTCTTTGTGTGTCTGCACACGTATGGAATGATGATGCAAAATGCATTTCTTACTGTGACTAAAAAAACGTAAAAGCTACTGATCTACTAAATAATGTGGTGGATAGGTTTGCAGGAAAAAGACCATGATAATTAGACATATTACAAATTTCAGGCAGACACCAAACGTTTTTAAGCAGGAAGCAATATTATGATCATATTTCCATTGCTATAATACCCTTTACATGTTAGTGGAAAATGGATTATAGAGAAACATGAAGAGTAATAGAAACACCAGTGAAGATGTTACCATTCAGACTGAAATGATAGAACTTAGTAGAGACAGTAGAGATGGAGGGAGGTGGCTAAATTCTATATACATACATACATTGGGGAGGTTGAAATGAAAGGACTTTGCTAGGAGATGTAAACACACTGAAACAGACACACGCACATACAGCAAAGAAATGAAGGAGGAAAGGAGACAGATCAGAAGAAAAATGGCAAATCTCAAGCATCATCATATTTCCAAACTTTGTTGAGTGTGGACCATAATCAAGATCATTCACAGTAAACATCCTCTGGTTATGGAGGTGTGATATTAATCATCAGCCATGGGGTACACACAGCAAAGAATCCTTTTCAACTCTGGCAGAAATTACCTGTTTTGCATCACAGCGGAAAACATCTATCCCTCCATTCCATGTAAAGATAGTGGCAAACATCAAAACCTAGTCTTGCCTTGGCTCTTTCCTTCACAGACAAACTCACACAGCGAAAAATGGGGCTGCCAAGGAGGCTGTAGACAACATGAATAGCCACTGTTATTTTCACACTTCCTGATGTCCTCACTATAGACAATAGCATCAATATTTAGGAAAACACCTGGTGAAGCCCAAAGCTTACTCCTTTTCTACTGTCTTTTAAGAGAATACAAGGAGAGGAAAAGACTCAGAGTTTACCAACTGGGAGGATAGGAGTATTAAAGGGATTGATCTTTCCAAAGATTGGGACTAAAAATTATAAACCAATTCTTTCTCTCTGAGACAATGCATTGATTTCAGACTGAAATGAGAGGGGTCATGACTGGAAAAATACTGACCTTGCAGATCACTGTAATAATTCTAATGAAAAGTGATCTGCCCAAAGAAGAAATTTCAATCATGTTATATAACCAAACAATATGTAGCAGGTGTCACAGCCAATATGGTTACCAAATTGCTTTGTTCATAAGTGGTTGAAATAAAGGCACTCTCACAATTAGCAATTAGGACTGCTCGTTCTCAAGACGAGCCGTCTAGGTTAATCCTCTGATTAGTTGTGTGACCTTTAGGTTTCTAAACTTCAGTGTCCTTATCATTAAAATGGGGATAAAAATTATTCCATCATGGTTCATTGTGAGGATCAGATGAGGTTCATTCATAAACACATGGTCTAGAGCTTGATATAGAGTAGATAAGTAAGAAAAGTAGTATAGTTGTTATTATTAAATTAGAATATGACATTCGTTCACTTAACAAGTGTTTATCAAGAATCTGCTATTGGGAAAAAGGCTAAAAAATATATTTGCTTTTAAAAAATATCCAGACAAGTTTACCAGTTATGAATTGTTCTCTAATACCAGCAAAACAAGTTACGCCATTTGTATACGTTATTTAAAAACAATTAATCCCAAATCGTAACCATAATAGCTCAGTTTGTGGGAAGCCCACTGCTGCTCCACTTGCAGGGCTCTCTCTGGAAAGCCTCCCAGGAGGTCATACAAAATCACTGAAAGATCTCACACCTATGTGGTCCAGGACATGGGGAGGTCCGTGGTTCTCAGACCATAGCACTCACCACTGCCAGAACTCTTCTTTTTTTTTTTTTACATTGATTGATTGATTGAGGTATAATTGACATAATATTATATTACTTTTAGGTGTACGATGTAATGATTCAATATTTGTATATATTGCAAAATGATCATCACAATACGTACAGTTAACAGCTGCCACCATACATAGTTACAAAATACAGGTTGTTTTTTTTTTTGTGAAGAGATATTTTGAGATCTACTCTCCTAGCTACTTTCAAAGGTACAGTACAATACTAACTACAGTCGCCATGCTGTCCATTACGTCCCCATGACTTTCCACTGCCAGGACTCTTGACCTAGATCCATATGGAGGCAGGAATTCTCACTCATGTCTCACTGAGCCTCAAGGGCCACCAAAGACAAGTACTCTGGTGTTAACCTTCTATTGGGTTCTGCCATCTCTGTGACACCTTATTCACATTGCTTCCTAGAATCTAAAAACTTTCTTCACCACCATCCTAGAGAAATGTTTGCTCTTTATCTTAGCAGTGGGTCTACCATTTTTACTGCTAGAAGATTCACTCCTTCCCATTATTTGGCAAGATAGCTTAGTTCTCCTTTAAGAGTTTCCATGCATAGGTAGACTTTGCGAGAATTAACAGAAAACTAGGGGGGAGGGGAAGAGGGGAAAGGAAAAAGGCACAGAGAGGGAGGGAGACAAAACATAAGAGACTCTTAAATACTAAGAACAAACTGAGGGTTGAGGTGGGTATGGGAGGGGGGAGAGTGGGTGACAGGCACTGAGCAGGGCACGGTTTGAGATGAGCACTGGGTGTTGTATGGAAACCAATTTGACAATAAAAAATTTTTTTAAAAAATTGAAAGCAAAAAAAAAAAAGAGTTAAGAAATTAAAAATTAAAACCTGCTTCGGGTTCTCTCCCAGGGGGCCCATTCTGTCCAGCAATCTCTTTCTTTTTTTCATATGCTGAACACAAGAATGCTTTTAACTTCTCTACCTGGGAATGAGGTGACATAGAGGTGATCATCCACCTAAAATGGGATGGGGGAGAAACTTCATTCTATTCCTCCTGAGAAGACAAAAGGAAGGAGTAATGAGAATTTAATTTTTAGGTTATTCTCTGAAATTTTTTTTTTGCTAAAGTTGCTGTCTATTATATAAAGATACTAATGTGAAATCCTATTTTAAAACAATCATTTTTGATGCTTTTGGGAATATTACACTCATGTAAAATAATGTAGTTATGAGGATTAAGTAAAATTATGTTAAAGAATTTAGCATTAAATATTAAAATTTAAATAAGCATTATGTATATGTGGCTATTGTTATTTACTTCCTTCAGAATAGAGCTAATACAGTAAGAGTCAAAAGAGAGTTTTACCAAACTGATTCCACTAAATTGTTGAAAGTCATCAGAGAAATACCAATGTCCAAAGAGCCAAATAATGTGAAAAGAAAAAGAAAATTATAATGCCAAATATATTTAGTATGGAAAAGTACACCCATCTTTCAAAGATAATTGTTCCCATCTTTCTTTCATAATTTTTTAATGTTTATTTATTTTTGAGAGAGACAGAGCACAAATGGGGACGAGGCAGAGAGAAACAGGGAAGAGGCAGAGAGAGAGAGGGAGACACTGAATCTGAAGCAGGCTCCAGGGTCTGAACTGGCAGCACAGAGTCTGACACGGGGCTTGAATCCACAAACCTCGAGATCATGACCTGAGTCAAAGTCCAATGCTTAACCCACTGAACCATCCAGGTGCTGCTTTTTCATAATTCTTTTTAAGGGGCACCTGGGTGGCTCAGTCTGTTGAACATCTGACTCTTGATTTCAGCTCAGGGTATGATCTCACAGTTCATGGGTTCAACCCCCACATTGGGCTCTGAGCTGACAGCATGGAGCGTGCCTGGGATTCTCTGTCTTCCTCTCTCTCTGCCCCTCTCCTACTTTACTATCTCTCTCTCTCTCTCAAAATAAATAGATTAAAAAAAAAACTCACTGTGCATGGTCTAAGGCAACCTAAAGGCAATTTACTTCAAAGTATATTGTAAATTATAAATATGTCCCTTAAACTGGTGTTTCCAAAGTGTACATAGTTTATACTCTTTGATTAATAATAATAATAACTAACATTTATCAAATACTATGTCCCAAGCACCATTATAAGTGATTTACATGTATTAAGTCAATTGATTCTTACAAGAAACCCTCTGAAGACCTTCTATGTCTCCTTTTCATAGATGGAAATGAACATGCGCAAAATCAGGAAGGAGACAGTAAGCATGAGGTACCTGTTATGGTTGGAGAACCGAATGCAATGAGGAATGGGGCATGAGACCAGGTCAGCAAATAATGAAGGGGCTGAGTCATAAAAATATACGAACATTTATAATGACTTTGGACTTCACCTTGAGACGGCCATTGAAAGGTTTTAAGCAGGGGAGAAGCATGACCATATCTGCACTTTTAAGAGACCTTTTGGTAGTTTATATGGATACAGACTGGAGGGGAGAAACATGGAAGCAGAGACCCTGGTTACGAAGATGTACCAATTACAAGGCATCATTCACAAAGTATAACACTGAGTCTACAAGGAGACTACAGTTTATAAAAGTTGCTTACAGGACTTTTGTTTCTGACCAAGATAAGAACTAAATTTGCCTTCCCAACTTCATTCAACTAGAAAAACAGATACAATACAACACAATAGTTTTTCATATGTTGGACAACAGGTAATGATGGAGTGTGATACGTGAAAGAAAGGAAACATTCAAGGTAAGACCTAAGACCATTGCAGCTTATTGCGTGGAGGTGCTTTCCGGGTCACAGAGCAGAGAGGGTAAACCCAAATAGAGTCTGACACTCTCTCTGAGTTGAGGAATGAGGAGTTGAAATTTGGAGATGTCACAGAGGGTAGAATTTGAATAAGGAATTACATACAGAGAGGGATCTCGAAATGCACAGAGAGGATCTCATTGAGTCTTTGGCTAAGTACTGATCTATGCATGCGTGAGAAGAAACTACCAGAGATGGGGAAAAGAAGCAAAAAGGATTGGACAGAAAAGTTACTAAAACTCACAGAGGGCTAGAAATGAATTATGTTCCCACAACCAGAGTGAAAATTCCTTATAATACACATGAAATGAGCAAAACCCTCAGAAGACGATCATGTTGGTGGTAATATATATTGGTTCAGGAATAAAGTATCTAACACAGCTTAAAAACTGGATACAGTCAGCTGATCCTAAGCAATTTAATTCCATGCAAAAACAAACATTTATATTATTTGGAGGGCTGCAACAAAATCAGATCACAAACAACATAAAAAAGAACAATATTCAGCATCTGCTATGGACTGAACACACAGCAAGAAGGTGACTGTCTGCAAGCCAATTGAAAAGAACTCTCACCAGAAACAGATCTTGCTGGACCTTAAACTGGAACTTCCAGCTTCCAATACTGTGAGAAAACCATTTCTTCTGTTTAAGCCATCCAGTCTATGGTATTTTGTTATGGCAGACTGAGCAGACTAATACAACATCCAATAAAGAATTGCAAAGCACGTAAAAAAAACAGACAAAAATATGATTCTAAAAAGAATAGAAACAGACTAATAAATGACATAAATTTTGGAACTATTAAAAACTATTTTGTAACAGCTCCATAAATAGATTCCATATGTTCAAGAAGATAAAGAAAGGGGGTGGAGCAGAAGGAGACGGAGTGCCTTATCCGTAGTACTGTGGGGAGGGGCCTCTTTGCCTTCCCCTCTCACTGTGAGCCCCAGGGGTAGGGGACTGCCCCTCTACGTCTGCCCAAGCCCCCCAAAAACGGCTTTCTTCTTGCTGGTCCTCATTCCCAAGCCCCCAGGGAAAATCACTTTTCCACCCCACCCCACCCCCACACGCCCTGTCCAAGTTCAAGACCAAATCTGCTAACTGCCCCTTCCCTCCACCATTTCTCTGTGTGTTTTCTGTAGCTGAGTCTGCTCCCAGGAGCCACAAACTGCTGGGCCTGGTGTAGTCTGCACCCATTCCTGTTAATTCCTTGAGTTTAAAGATGATGAACTTAAAAAAAAAAGGAAATAGAAGCTTTATGACAAGACAAATGGAAAGGATTTTTAAAAGACATGAATGTCTTCTAGAGATGGAAAATACTGTATCTGAAGTGAAAATACACTGGGTCTAATTAGCAGCATATGATATACTGCAGAAGAAAAAAGTCAGTGAAGCTGGAGGCCTAGCAATGGAAACTATATAAAAGGAGTCACAGAGAGGGAAAAGACTTTTAAAACGTAAATGAGGGACACCTGGGTGGCTCAATCAGTTTGAGCATTCAACTCTTGATTTCGGCTCAGGCCATGATCCTAGAGTCATGCGATGGAGCCCCATACTGGACTCCATGCTGAGCCTGGAGCTTGCCTAAGATTCTCTCTTGTTCTCCCTCTGCCCCTCTCCCTCACTTGCACACTCTCTCTCTAAAATAAATAAATGTTTAAAAAGTAAATGGACAGAGAAGTGAACTCTGAGAAAATATCATTCAGTCTACCTTATATGTAATTGTAGTCCAAGAAGAAGAGGTACAGGAAACAGAAAATAGTTTTTGAAGAAAAAAAGGGCAAATTTTTCTGAATATGATAAAATTCATCAAACCACAGATTATGAAAGCTCAACAAATCCCAAGCAGAATAAAAGTAAAGAAAAGCAAGATTAGAATAACAAAATCACATCACTGGAAAACACCAATAAAGTGAAAATATTAAAAGCAGGCATAGAATAAAATACATATTACATACAGAGGAACAAAGATAAGAATTACAGCAGACTTCTCCTAAAAAAAGATGTACTTAAATCAAACACAATAGAGAGAAACATTTAAAGCTCTGAATGGGAGAAAGAACTGCTAACCTGTAATTCTTTAACCAAGAAAGTGTGTTCAAAACTGAGGCAAACTTAAGACATTTTTTTTTTTAAAGGAACAACCACCAAGAGAATTAATCACTAGCAGGACTGCACTACAAGAAATGTCAAAGGATGTCCTTTGGGCAGAATGGAAATCATACCAGGAAAAAAAAATCTGTATCTGTACTAAGGAATGAAAAAAAGTGGAAATGGCAATCAAGTGAGTAAATATAAACATATAAACATTTTTAACATAGAAAGTAGTTTAACACTGTGTTGTTTACAGCATATGGAGAAACAACATGTTCAGCACAAATAGCACAAAGGAATAGAATATTGGGGAACAGAAGTATAGTGTTACAGAATAGAAGTGTCCTGTTAAGAGGGTCTTACTATGCACAGGAACTGGTACGATATTAATTGAAAGTGTATTGTTGTAAGGTAAAGATGTATATTATAAACTCTAGGCAACCAATAAAAATTAAAACAGAGATAAAAACTAAGAATGAAAATCAAAATAATTTTAAAAAATTGATCAACCCCAAAGAAGAAAGAACAAAAGGGAATAAAAAAAGGAGCAAAAAACAGATGGAACAAGTGGAAAAAAACAGCAACCTCATGGATGTAAATCCAGTTATACCAAAATTATATTAAATGTAAATTTTCTGAACACTTGAATGAAAAGGAATTAAAAAAACAGATTGTCAGATGGAATTGAAATGCAAAACCCAACTATGATACTGTCTAGAAGAAACCTACTTTAAATATAAAGACATATATAGTTTAAAAGTAAAATTATTAAAATAAATATAGCAACCAAATTTTTTAAAGAAGCTAGAGTATCTATACTCATATTAAGCAAAATAGAGTTTATGATAAGGAATGTAACTTAAAGAATGACATTCATAACAATAAAGGGATCAGTTCATCAGCATATGCAAAAAAGCCTAAATATGGAGAACTAATAACAGAACACTGAAATACATGAAGGAAAATGAGTTACTTAAAAAGTTAGTCATGGATTTACCAGACAACCCAACAATGCCATTTCCATAGATTTACTTACTACAAATAAAAAACGATGTCTACACAAAGACCTGTATTTGAATATTCACAGAAGCTTTATTTTTAATCACCCCAAACTGGAAACAATCCCAATGTCCATCAAGTGATGGTATATTCATTTAATACAGAATACTACTTGGCAATAAATATGAAGGAACTATTGGCACCCTCGATGATGTAGACGATCTCAAAAGCATTGCTGAGTTTTCAAAGTCAGACATAAACTACTATGTGGTATATGATTCCCCTTATATGAAATTCCGGAAAACGCAAAACTGTAAGGACAGAATGCAAATTAATGTTTGATAGAAGCTGAAGATGAGCAGAGCGTACTGACTACAGAGTAACACAAAGGCACTTTTGGAGGAGAAGGAAGTTCTCTCTCATACTATTGTGATGTTTAATGACTATATGGATTTGTCAAAACAGCAACCCGTACACATAAAATTTTAGCATCTTATTATATAGAAACAGAAGAATAAAGCTGATTTTTAAAGAACTCTCTTTACATAAGTGATCCCATTTAATCCTTATAGTATCTTTACAGGTTAAATGTTATTAATATCATTACATAATTAGAAAATTAAGATTTGACCTTGGTTATATGGTAGATATATATATACCAAATACATATATATCAAATATATAATATCAATTATACATATATATTTATACCACTCTATTAAATGGCAGAAACAGGACTATTCTTTTTAATATGCTGCTTACATCTACACTGGAATCTATACCAAATGTTTAAATTAAGTGAAATGCCACCTACAGTCCACTGATACAAGAGGTAAAAAAAAAATCCATTAAAATAAACCCTATTTCCAATGCTCCCCACAAATAAGCAGCACTACATCTATTTCTTAATCATTTTAAATCATTTAATATGAACAAAACATACATATGAATTCAAGGAAATTGGTATAGTACATAAACAATCTGTTGAAACCTGCCTAATTTCTCTAATTTTACTAAAAATACAATCTGTACCAAATAAATTAACTCTCTTCTTTTTTCTTTCAATTACATACTTAATACTTTTTTTAAAAAACTTTGTTTGACTCTCTCTTTCTAAACAAATCAGAAATGTGATTTAATTGCATTCCGAAGTCTGGACACAGTTCCTTTCCTACAAATCCTACAAAGTATATTAAAAGATCACACAAGAATGACATCAGCACAAAGAAAATAAGATTCATTTAACCTGCTGCTTCTCCCTCGTCTCAGCGAACAAGCCAATAGAAAGCATATTTTAGTCCTACCATTTGCTCCGTAAGTTCTATTTCTTAGGCTTACCTTTCTTGAAGTTAACCTGTCAAGCCAAGATATTCACCTCTTCTTTGAAGAGCAGGGCTGTACAGGTCCCTGGAAACCTGAGTTATACTGTTATCTGAAGTGTCAGAGCAAAGAACTTCAAAGGGAGACAGCTGCAGAACATAGCTTCGCAGCTCCTTGATCTCTGGATTGGAGAGGGTACACACACTTCTAAATTGTCTAAAGGGAAATTTAGAGTTTACTTTTGGAATGTTTAAAGGTAATTTGTTCTGATAAAGGTGAAATGGGGAGGCTGTTATTCCAAGAGATAGTATCCATTTAATGTGGCTAAATCCCAACATGTTAAACTTCAACCCAAACCTATTTTGACAAGTATTTGTTTAACATACATTATTATATGAAAACCACATAGTAGTACATTTATCAAAGTGTACTTCTCATTTGGAGATTAATGCTGAAATGTGTGAGGATAAAATGATAGGATGTTTGGATTTACTTCAAAATAATATAGGAGGAAAAATTTAGGTGGGAGTATGGGTCGGATAAACTGGCCATTGGCAGATGGTTGTTTGGATTAAAGTAATAGCTACATGGTGGTTTAATATAGTATTGCCTGGATTTGATATCTTCAAATTTTTCCAGAATAAAAAAATAAAGTATTAACATTACTAATAACAAAAGCTACATTTAAAAACCACTGTTTATGCTCAAATGAAAAAGTAACTATTTCTAAGTTTCCTTGGTAATTGGAAACTAGACCACATTTTTCATTTGATGCAATATTTTCTTATACATGATGATTAGGAGCCTGAGCCAATCCACAAAAACCTATAAATTTTCATTTTACATCTACTAATCACTATGGTTTAGCTCAGTTACAGATTTAAAAATCTTTTGTGGGCTTGCCTGGGCATCTGACATCCCCATAGATATATTCCACAGAACTGAGAAAGGAAATCTAGCTATTCGCAATACATGGCTTCCAAACTATCACTGATCAGTCTGGCCCCATGGTCACATGATACAACAGACTGTCCAATTCAAGCCAATCTTTGAATGAAAGGGAATGCTCTTAGAAATTGCCGGACAATGTGCATAAGCTGACACAGCCCCAAGCAAACTAGGATGTAACTGCCATCTCTACAAAGTGAACGCTTTTATGTTCTTATGCTGAGAGAGCGTATGTGTCATGGAAATTTAATTATTTTTCTAGTTACATAATGTTATTACTTTAAAATAAAAACTGAGGAGCACCTGGCTCAGTTGGTTGAACTTCCAACTCTTTTTTTTTTTAATTTCCTTTTAATGTTATTTATTTTTGCAGGGAGAGACAGAGCACAAGCGAGGGTGGGGGGAGAGAGGGAGACAGAATCTGAAGCAGGCTCCAAGCTCTGAGCTGTCAGCACAGAGCCTGATGCAGGGCTCAAACCCACGAACCAGGAGATCATGACCTGACCAGAAGTAGGAACCTCAACCTCCTGGGCCACCCAGGTGCCCCATTTCAACTCTTGATTTCAGCTCAGGTCATGATCCCAGGGTTGTTGAATTGAGCCCGAACTTGGCCTCTGTGCTAAGCGTGGAGTCTACTTAAGATTCTATCTCTCCCTCTGCCCCTCTGCCCTGCTCACTCAGGTGATCTCTCTCTCTCTTTCCCTCAATTAATTAAATAAAAAGAGATAATTATAATTTATAATTTTATATATTGACCTTCTAAACCACATGTTATAAAATATTACAGATTCTTTCTTCTCAGAAGAATTTCTACAGATTATATTTGGTGGCTAAAATAATTCTGAATAATTTTAGGTTCTGGATAATTTTCCACATTTTAGTCAAATTAAAAATTATTTGTATGATAGTCTAATTTCATAACTTTTCTACTTTTAAGCGATAACTAGTTTTACTCAATACATGCTGGAAAGCATCTCAGGAATGGCAAGGCAACTTCTATATTAAGTTAGAAAGTTAAATTAAATCACAAACCTAAATTTCATATATTCCCTGTTAGTCAAGAAGGGCCAGATACATGACAGGAGCAAATTAGCCCTGAAATTTCAATGATTTAGAACATCAAAGCATTTCCTCCTCACTTAGTCCTCAGAATATTTTACTTCAGTATAGCTCCTTTATAAGAGTCTTGGGAATCCAAGTTATTTTTGTTTTGGGGCTTTGGTAACTCAGTCCATGGTCCCCACCACTTATTATGAAGAACAGGCAGGGTGGGCACACGGCTCCTCACGGTTCTGAAAGAGGTGACTCAAATAACTTCTGATTACATACTTTAGCCAGAACTCTTCTATGGTGCCACCTAATTTCTAGGGTTAAGAAACCTACTCTTTCTTTGTACTGTAGAGGAGAAAAGTGAAATGGGATTTGGTAAACAGAAGTGTGTCTTTCCCAGAGCCAGAAGAAGTTTTCAACCAAGCAACTGGCTATTTCTACGCTTTCTCCACTCAAAGTGGGAAGGCTGTTATGTTCACTGCCCCCCAGCTCAGCAATGATGATGCCCAAATACCACAAGTGAAATAAATGATTTGCAGAGAAAAGACTTTGCACAAATGTCTTTAGGAGCCCACACTGATACTGGGATTCATGAAATTATTCTAAACAAAATG
Source organism: Paguma larvata (assembly GCA_030068075.1). Taxonomy (NCBI): domain Eukaryota; kingdom Metazoa; phylum Chordata; class Mammalia; order Carnivora; family Viverridae; genus Paguma; species Paguma larvata. Next base: position 126,597,749 of record CM057824.1, on the reverse strand, counting down.
CTTCAAATTATAATTAAATCTCTCTTTCGGGTAATCTATTTAGAGTTGGGCAAAAAGCTCATTACAGTCCTCTCTGGAAGGAAGGAAGGAAGGAAGGAAGGAAGGAAGGAAGGAAGGAAGGAAGGAAGGAAGAAAGGATGGAAGGAAGGGAGGAAGGAAGGAAGAAGAAAAGAAAAAGAAAAATCTTTACATTTTGAAAAACAGTACCACTCAGTCTCTTTGGGTGAAACATTTCAAAGTCACTTAGTATTTGTTCATCATCAACCTGTTCCGAGGGGAGAAAAAAAAGGTTTGCAATCTATGATTTGCTATATTAACTGTATTCAATTAAAATAATAGAGGACTAATGTGAAGAAAAAAGTATTTAAAGATCTAAAGATATGATTATTTAAGAGAATTTTGGGTAATGACTTGGATGGAAGGATAACTACTTCCCATGCATTTAAGTAGTGATGTGAATTATTATTGAGTGATAATTAAAAGACTCAATCTACCATTTGTGCATAAGAAAATGTGAGCGAACCACCTTTGGAGCTCTAATTTAAAATTTGTCTCCCACATTTATAATGTAATACACGCAAGCCATTTAAATTCTTTTCTAGCTTTACAACACCCTTATTAATGAAAATCATATTCTCTTTTCCACAGTGTATTCAAAAAAGCTGTATCTGGTGGTTAAAAATGAACTAGTAAGGTAAGAACTTGAATTTAAAGTTAGCTTTTTTCTTTAAATTCTCTTTTCTTTTATTCTAAGGACTACATAATTGGCAGTCCATAAAACTCGAAATGCCTGTGCCCCACAGCTTCTTCCTGAGAAAATGACCTCAGGCAATATTTTTCCAATTAGCTAAATCTCGTGTCACATGACCCTGGCCTGAAGCGCAGGTATTAGTGCTCAAGGCAACTATGATTATGTATTCAGGTAATAATGTAATTTATCATCCTAATTGGAAAAATTCTAAAAGTAAAAGGGGAAGCTAGTATTAATTTCACCTGGAAACAGGCAAAAACTTTGATCTTTTCCCTTGACCTTTTTAGGTTTAAATTGCCTGCATTGGGATCCAGCCAGCTTTAAGGACACGTAGTCAGAGACTGCCCATAAAGGATGATCTACGTAACACTGCAACAAATCAACTCAACCAGTTCTTCTCTCTTGCAACTATAAGTAAATCATGCCACAAAAGAAGAGCAGCGGGCAACTTCCAAGGCCTCAAGGCTGGCCAGAAGTTAACAAAACTGTAGGTCCTGGGAGCCCACTGAATCTGAAGAAAGGAGCTGTTCTCTCCTTCCACAAAGCTGTTGTGTGTTCAAACTTGGAAGTATGAGAGCAGTTTCCTGAGTTACCTCGCTTACCTCATTATCCTTATTGTGAACTTCCGTCACCTAATATTACCTGAAAGCATCTCCCCCTTGCAACATTAATACACAACACGAGGAATTTCAGTGCTGCGGAAGTGGGTAGGCGATACACGGTAAGATGAGCAACCAGGTCACCATCACCTTTGGGTCAAAGATTAGCCTTCTAGTAAAGCTGGAAAACCAAGAGGGTATTACTGATAAATTTAGATGCTCAGGCAAATATATTCATTCAGATATTAGTCCATGTTTAAACAATTCCTGCAACCAAAGCAAGTAATATTTTAGCAGGCATTGTAGAGACAGTTTATACTAATCAGTAATTCCACAACGTCTTAAAAACAGGTCGGCATGTGAGAATAAATTGAGAGGTTGGTAAAGTATTTTAAAGTGTGAAGTATGAGAAAACAGAATTCTTTGGAAAGGTTCGTATGTTACCCAAAAGTGCTTAAATATTGGACCCAAATGAGCACTGGGTGTTATATGTAAGTGATAAATCACTAAATTCTACTCCTGAAACCATTATTATACTATATGATAAGTAACTTGAATTTTAAATAAAATTTTAAAAAATTAATTTAATTTAAAAATATATATATTGGACCCAAGATTGCCGATTGAAACTTTTAGAACAAAGACTTGACCTACTGCCATCTAGTGGAGATTTAATTTATATTTATTGATTAGCTGCTGACAAAATCTAAGGCATAAAAACTAAAACAAAAAAAAATAATAGTTCAATTTCAGAACCTAAATGGTTATCTACTCATTTGACTTCAGTTTCATGGAGATGAGACCGACACCAATACGGAGGTACCACCTGAAGTGCAGGAGAGGGGGAAAAGGTAAGGCTCTGAGGTCCCACCGCTAATCCAGCCAGGCCAGCTGCAACATTACATATTCTGAATGCTGAGCTGCTGACTCAATTTCATTTGCAGAAAGGATTTCATTTTGAAAAAGAAAAAAATAATGTTGAAAAACCTTACCTGAACTCATATCCGTCGTTCTATAATGACTATGCCTATATGCCTATATCTAATGTCACACAAACGGCTCGTGGCACAACTAGCAGAACTAAACTCTTCTGATTCCTGTTGTCATTCAAATAATCTTGGATAACTGTAAGTCCAGTAGACTTCAAGTCCAGTGGTCTTTGTTCAATAACACAAACAACTTCTTTCATTTAAAGACAGATTATTGCCTTGATCCTTATTTAAAATAACTTGACTTTACTATCTCCCTTGTATCACCACAAACATGCATCAGGAGAGAGTCCCCAAGTAAATCAAGGGAAAAGAGATGATGGCTATAAACTGTAGTTATATCATGTCAACTACACATTTAGAGTTAGTCTAGAACTCCCTCAAAATAATAATGAAAAAAGTAACTTCTGAGGCATATTTTCCCTCTTCTTCTTTAGATTCACTTAATTTTAGAGGCGAAAGAAACATCACAAATCATTTAATAAAACTATTACTTTTAAATAATTTTATGTTTTATAAAGCATAAAACTATCAAACATGCTGGGTTGCAGAGAAATTATACTTTGAGTCCCAAGTTAGTCTGTGTGTGTCTCTATCTCTCTTCACGTCCCATTCAGCAATAGGATGAGTAATTTTCAAAAAAAACGTTATTGTTTTGTCTGCTTATGATGGGTCAAAGTTGGGGATTTTTGAGTTCTGGAAAGAAAGAGTTTGTTGAAGTGAGATGATGGTACAGGAGAAAAACGTATCATTGGTGAAGTAAGTTCCTTGAGGATTTAAGAGAAAATCTAATCCAAAATGCACATCAAAGAGATGCCACTCACCAGGAGAGAGATGGGATATCCACAGCTATAATTGCATTGTCACTTTGATAGATCTCACTTGAACTTGACACAAAACAAATATTTTTATCAAATGACATTGCACTTACATCATCTCATTATAATTTGTAAATTTGTAACTCAAAAATCTAGGGTTTTTTTCCTATACCTATCTTATGAGCTACTCCCTTCTTTAATTCTAATCCAAATGTATATCCCTCATACCATACCAGATAATATTATGTTTCTGTTAGTGTTTAAAAGCAAGATATAAAGTTGTTTATAAGGTAATACTTCAATATTATTCAAAATATGTATATATTTTTAAATAGAGTTTATGTAACCATGGTAATTTATATAGAGTAAGCTAACTAGACATTTTAATTTTCATCCGTATTCCTCTTGAGTTTTTCAAATTTATAATAGAGAAAATATTACTTATATAATCAGAATGCTTTTTAAAAAACAACCTTAAAAAAAGTCTTGGTTCTTTTTCTGAGTCTGCCACAAACTATTCTGTGAATTTAGGCAAGTCAAATACCATTTTTTTCCCATACTTCCTGTGCCCATTTGAAAAATAAGGAAATGAAACTAGATCCTTCTATGTCTATTTCAAATGCTAAATGGTTATGATGTTATGATACGATTATTCCCATTTTGAATAAGTATGCTTTGGTATATAAATTGCTGATTATTTCTTTTATGCCCATAACATAAGTCAATAAAAGTTTAAAATATTCATGGGCTTTATGAAGAACTAGATAACAAGAGAAGGTGCCTTCTCCAAAGAGAGAAATCATTTGAAAAGTTCCGGGATATATTTTAAAAGATGAATTATATATGTTAGAAGTAAATGACAATAACTTGTCCTTCCTGTAAGGAAAAATAAAAGTTTTCAAAGACAAATGAAGTAATAAGTTTTCCATATACCCTTACATAGTGACTAGAACACAGAAGATATCAAGACTACCAGGAATTTGATTTTCTGTGTTTCTTCTTTATTAAATTGTCACATAAAAGTCATGGGCAAGTGGCACCATCAACTCCAGGAGAACCTAAGATGTCAGGTAAGCTACTGAGTGAGAGAAAAAAGAAAACACCCAGGAGGAATTTATGATATAAAGTTAGCCTGCCTCATGGAACAGTCTTATTAAGAATAGGCTGGGTTTTATTTAAAGCCTTCTATTTCTCAAAGCAATTTGTGTAAGAGAGCAAAATCTCATCAGTGTAACGTGAATAAATATATATTATTACCCTATGAAGGATCTCTAGGACAAAACGTCATGAAAGCATAGGCTTTTGCCTGTTTGCTTTACCGCTGTGTCCTCCAGTGCTTACAGCCAATTGGCACATAGATAATGCTTAACCAATATTTGTCAAAAGGGAGTCCTGGACTTCTTCCTGACTTTAGTGGGGAAGACCAGCATACTAATGAAATCTGATGTTCAAGTGAGAGACTTTAATTCACCAATTCTCATTGCTTGTCTAACACATGTTAACAAAATTACCTATCACTACTGTAACCACACTTGCAAAACCAAAACTCAGTTGGCATGGTCTGCTAAGGACAAATAACTTTATGAAGATAACAGATTAGAACATCTTTGTTGAAAATAAGTTCAGGAGTTACTTTACATTATTGAGTAGTGACATAATTTCTAATCTAAAATAGGTCACTATGGAACGTGAAAGAGGGCATCCTCGATAATTACAGGCATTAACGAGCAGTGTCCTTGGGGAAACCATGTGTATGGTCTCCTTAATAGACTCCAAGTAAAGTCTAAACCTAATGAAAGGATGTGTTCCTACAGTGGTAAAAATCAGTCAATTCTAGAAAATCACTTATTAAATAACAAAGGCAAAAAATTATTAAATGTAATGGACTTTTATTTATTTTTTAATTTTTTTCACATTTTTATTTATTATTGAGAGACAGAGAGAGACAGAGCATGAGCATGGGAGGGGCAGAGAGAAGGAGAGACACAGAATCTGAAGGAGGCTCCAGGCTCTGAGTTGTCAGCAGAGAGCCTGCCATGGGGCTTGAACTCACAAACTGTGAGATCATGACCTGTGCTGAAGTCAGACATTTAACAGACTGAGCCACCCAGGCACCCCTAAATTTAACGGAATTTTAAAGAATCTGAGACCATCAGGGCTAGGAAGGCAAAGGCAAAGTTTAACTCCATTGCGAAATGAATAGCTTTCAAGAAGTGAAAAGCTAAATAGTTTCTGGTACACAATGACACTGACATCCGAGACTGTTTGTAGTGATGTGTAATAGAATGTTCGCTAATTGCTGTTTAATGAAAGGGGGGCCCAGGAATCACTAAAAGACCATATTGCTAGAAGATACCCCAAATATAATGCATAAGTTCTTCACTTTTCTTATACACATGGTTTAAGCAATAACACCTACATGGTATCGTGACAAAGTTCACTTAGTTGCCATTCTCATTATTGACACCATGAAAAAACATAAAAAGGGCCGGAAGAAAGTAGTCACAAACCTTAATAGATAAAATGAAATTATAAAACATCACAAAATTGGCACACAGGAGTTCAAATACGATACCGCATAGAGCATATCACCTCTTCACCCTAAAGATACTCCTGAAAGTTGGTTGCCTCCAAAAATCTATATGCCTTTGAACATCCCTCAAACTCAATTATTGGAAACTCTTTCTGTTTCTCTTCCCTATTCAAATCTGTTAAAGTCCTCTGAGAGAGAGATTCTTATACTTCTTTTTATTTTATTTTATTTTATTTATTTTATTTTTGAGAGAAAGAGTGTGAACAGGGGAGGTGCAGAGAGAGAGGGAGACACAGAATCTGAAGCAGGCTCCAGGCTCCAAGCTGTCAGCACAGAGCCTGACACAGCTGTCAGCACAGATAGAACTCATGAACCATGAGATCATGACCTGAGCCAAAGTCGGATGCTTAACCAACTGAGCCACCTAGGCGCCCCTGTACTTATTTTTTAAATGCAACAATCTTCGGTCTCAGTCATTCCAAGGTTAAGATAAGAAAACAATCTGATTTAATTAAGCTGCATTAACAATCCCCTAAATTCAGTCAAATTTATGGGAATTTTGATTTGAAATGTAAACAAAAGCAATCTTATTTTCTAATCTATACAACACATAATAATAGAGGTTGCCTCCTCAGAGGCTGGCATTTTATTGAAATCATACTGCTCTTATTGACATTTAAGCATATATTTGAGCAGACTTTACAAGTCTACAGAAGAGAGACAAAACATTACTCCATAGGTCTTATTTCACCCATGCAACTACCTTTCTGGGTAGTCAATATAATTATCCTTATTTTATCATAGGGAAAGTGAAGCTAAGAGAATTTACACAGCGTTCTAAATAGATTAGAATCTAGTTTTTCTTCCTAAGCACAATGGAGATTGCTATAGGAAAGTCCATGTGTATTAATTATCTGATTGGTTGGAGCATTAGCCATTTGAACTGTGAGTGAAACTTATGTACAGAATGCCACTGATTAGGAAGCTATTCACCGATCATCCTATGATACCATGGTCTGAAATATTAGCTCTACTACAGAGCTTTAAAAAATCAAAATAACTGGCTTCACGCATTTTTATATATGTCTTAGACATTTTTTTCCTGACACATTCAACTAGCAAGGGAAGAAATAGTAGAATCAAGGAATTAAATATTATTAATTGCCTGTAATTATAAAATTATACCAGTATCATTAAAAGATAATAAAGTCTTTTTAAAAGAACTTTTTACATGAAACCCATATTTGATGAGTTAAACTGATAATTATATTAAACTGATAGTTTGGGGACTTGTTCAAATAAAAGAAAAAAGCTGACTGAATAGGTAGAATCAATAAACCAAGTATTTATACAAGTATAAATATATCTGTTATAGCACTGAACTACACCATATTAATATTTAAATACACACACACACAGGCACACACACACACACACTCCCCAACTACATTATTTGAAGAAGAGAGACCATGAATTTATCCATCTTTATACTATCATCCTTTACAAAAATGCACAAAAATGCATCCTTTGCCAATTTTGTAAGGTAGGTAATACTATATAGATGAGAAAACCGAGACGCAAGGAAATTATAGGATTTACCCAAGGTTATGCATTTAGTCAGTAATGGAGTCTAGATTCAGAAACAGGCATTTGGCCAAACATTCCTGTGCTCCTAATCACTACTGTACAGTCCCATGAGTTAAGTGATCATTATGTAATAACTGACGTAGTTTTCTTATTATTAGTCTGGTTTTCATGTGTAAACATAAACATTCTGAAAATAAACACCTTAAATATGTTACAAGGGATGTACTTTCTTGGCAGGTTTAGAGAGCAATGCGACAATCCTCCACACTGACTTTCATTCTTAACCACAAGGTGAACATTGTTTAGTAACACAAAGTGAAGGATTCTTGGGAGGAAAAGGAATTATCAACTGTTGAACACAGAAGAGGATAATGGAGGACACACAGGAAATCACAATGTGACCCTGAAAACTGCTAATGAGCCTTTGGACCACATCAGTGGGCCTCGAGTCTTCAGAGCACAGAGATAACTCCCCTTCTGCCTGCATTCGGAGACCTTCCACAGAGCATTTCCTTGAGTTCTAGGTGTCAAGATTATAGAAGAGCCACAGATAAAGCAGAGAAAACTCAAATGAGAATCACAGGGCTCAAAATTATTGCTTTTGAGGAGATGGGTTCATAAATTAGGCAACCAGACTAAACACTTCAATTATACACTAATATATACCAGTATGTACTATTCCCATAATAAACATCAATAACAATGCTAAGTTCAAGAGGGTAGGTTTATTGTTTGAAGTTTCTAACATGTGATAAGTGTATGAAATGTTTGAGAGACAAATAGTCAGAAAATTGAGCAAGAGACTGGACAATGATTCACCTGAAAAGGGAAGAAACTATCCACACTTCTGTTTTCTCCTTTGCCTTCACTAAATTAAACTGTTAAATTCTACAACTTGTTGACTATGTCCCAAGACTGACCACTAGGTAAAAACTAGAATATCTAGCATTAGGCATAGAAGTTTTAGTAAATAGTAGCTGCAAGATTTTTCTCTTTTAGCTTCCCATGGATTGCAGTGGTTTGGACACAAAATGTGTAACGAGGACTGAGGAAGCTGAGAGGTCTCAAATGTCTGGATAGTCAGGCTCCAGTGACATTAAGTGACACTGTGCAATTTCCAAATCAATAAGTATTAATTTTCTCATGAAATAGGTGACATTTTTAATAAGTAATATATCTAAATGAAAGAGGAAATGGAAACATTTAGCCTAATAATCATTTTTAGTAATTTAGACTCACAAAGGCATTTTAATAAAATTGTGACCTTCCGTTTATATAGTACTTAACTATTCTGAAACTGCTTTTGTATGCATTACCTTAAGTGATCTGAATTGTCACATAAATACAAAAACATAAGGAAATATTAATGTAGACATTATAGCTAGGTCAATAGCTTTCAAACAGAATAATAAAATATAAAGGTAAAAATATATGTATTTGTTCACATCTAACAAAATGAACCAGAGAAACTCTTTATGGATTTAGCATAAGAAAAAACATTCTGTTCCTATAGCCAAACAGCAAAATCACATGTACTGATTATTGAGCTTGGGTACAATGCTTAAGAATATGGGTTCTCAAGTCAGAATCTTTGCTTTGAATCCCAATTTTCCTGCTTTTTAGTCATGTGACTTTGACAAGTTGCTTAACTTTTCTGAAACCCAGTTTTTTCATCTGTAAAATGAAGATGATAATACCAAAGGACTGTTTGAGAATTAAATGAACTAACACCTGCATGGTGCATAGTGTAGCATGACACATAACTCATCCCCAGAGGATATTAGCCATTAATCCGTATCATTTGGTTCCTCCTCTTGTGCCAGCAACCAGCTACAGAGCAGTAGACTGTTCAATAACAGTAAGACACATGATCACCGATTTCATGAAAATACTCACTAAGCTCCTAAATATATTTGAAAATTGCTCTTGATATTGAGCATATGTGAAGGGTTAAGTAGGAAGAATTGCTAGAAGATGAAAACATTTTAGGTCAATTTCATCTGTTTCTTTACCATCTTACAAATGAGTGATTCTCAATAACAGATCTCGTAGTTTTATTGGACAAGGTCCCAGTATTTATTCCTTCTTTCCTAATTCAAGAGTTCGTTTTGAAATAAGAATCATCTGATTATCCTATAAGGTCCGTCAACATAAAGGAGACATCCATTAGTTTTTTCTTACTTATTACTACTTTAATAAGTTTAGAAAAGACAGCAATATTCAGATGCAAATGGTCTTCAGTTACCATGTCTCAAATCATGATGCAAAGTAACATTATTATTTAACTAAGGTGATCTGTATTTATTTAGCCACTCTCTGAGCTTCTAAATATAATTGTCTGAACAGAAGAACCTGGACAGACTCCTACTATTTCTCCTATCTTTGAGAAACATTGGTTCCTTAAGTAGGCACAATTCATCTCCTGTATTTAAGAAGTTCTGAATTCTTCTTTTTAAAATTTTTTTAAATGTATATTTATTTTTGAGAGAGAGAGAGCATGACCAGGAGAGGGGCAGAGGGAGAGGGGGACTGAGGATCTGAAGCAAGCTCTGTACTGACAGCAGAGAACCCAGTGCAGGTCTCGAACTCACGAACCATGAAGTCATGTCCTCAGGTGAAGTCACTTAACCAACTGAGCCACCCATGTGCCACCAGAATTCTATTTTTAATACTGGGCTGAAAGGAAATACCCTCATTGAGATACCTGATCATTTTAGCAAGACAACAACAACAACAACAGAAAAAAAAGAAGTTCAGTAATAATAACCCAATTCATTGGTTAAAAAAAAAATGTACAAACTAGACCTCCCCAAATCTTACTTCACCAATCCTGTAACTTAAGATATGATATTCATGTTAACTTAATTCAAAGCCACTGCAAAGTGAACCCAGATATGAGGTTTCCATTTTTTTCATCAAAACCAAAAGTATTTTAAAGAATACTAACATAAATGGTGATTTATTAGTAGCTGATTACATTCTTGTAGGATAATGGGGGAAAAAATACACCTCCATAAATTCCAGCCTCCTTGTTTTCAACCATAAACTAGGAATAGGAATACTACATTGTCACAGTGAATTATAGTGAATGCAATTTATGTTAACACTATAAAATTGTATAATCCTATGTGACTGATATTAAAAGTGCAGATTATTTGATGGAGAGGAAAGAATACGGAACCAGTCATCCTGAATTCTGGATACCAATCTCGGACGTTCCAAGGAACTTGATAGAACATAGTCTTGGGCATAGTCTTCCTCTCTAAGACTTGTATAAAACCTAGACTTCAGACTAACTGATTTCCAGTGCAAAAATTTCTGCTTCCCCAGATACAAAAAGTAAAGAGGTATATATTTTCTGGTTACTTCATTCCCTTCTCATAATATGTACTGGCCAGAAAGTTCAAAATAGGATTTTAAAATTCTAAACACAACTTGCAAACATATTGATAAGAATACCATTGTTTGTAAAGAAATTAATCTCTACCTAGCAGTAGTATAGTAGCCAAAAGTATAAACTTCAATGAGTAGCGTAAGATCAAAATCATATTTTGGCATAATCCTATTGTATTCGATACATCTAGAAATACACTCTTAAAAGACTGTTGTACCAGCTTACAGATTAAAAATACATATCTCAATTATAACGCTAAGAGAAAAGACTCAGGATTCCATATTCCCTGATTTATTATGCTTTACAGAGCATTTCAACACCCACATTAATTGCTTACCTCTTCCAAGTAATTAATTCTTCCATATAATTAACAGTAGAGCTTGATACTATAATTTGCTTATCATGACTGCTTTTGCAATTAATTTACATCAATTTCCCTTATTTTTTAGTTTTAAAACACCAAAGTTGGCTTAATTCCATATCTGATAAATTGGAAATTTAAATTCCTTAAAACTGGTTACTTAAGAAAAATAATGCAGCAACCATTTATTCTAAGCTTTATTATGAAGGACCATGAAATGAAATGCATAAAACTGATAAGGCAAAACTGACATCAGCCGGTACCTGGTGGTAATAGTTGACGACAGCAATAGTCATCCTTGGAATTTGTAAACATTCCCTCTACAATTTACAATGAACCTTTAGCTCATTAATTAGATCATTGATTTAAACTTAGGGGCATAATTCATTATTCTTAGAGAAGAGGGTGGAGGGCGAATTCAATGTAGTCTCTGTCCCCAAGGGGCTTTCAGTCTAGTGGCAAAGATATACACACATGTGGCCCTACAGCAGCGTTGACTGCTACAGTTACAATAATGGAGACGCAAAGAGAAAGATGGAAAAGTGAGAGATTCTGGCCATGATGATCTGAGAAGATTTTACAGAAGAAGGAATACTTAATCTGGTCCTTGAAGCAAAGAAGAATTTCAAATATTTAAAAAAGAAAAGGGGAGTATTCTACACACAGGGACTATCTCTGTGCTGGCAGTATATTTAATCTTTACAGATAAGGAAAAACAGAAATTATGTGAACTGATCAAAGTCAGAATGAGAGACAATCAAAGCCACCCAGTCCTTGAATCTTTTAACTCCTGGGTCAGATGGTTCCTGCTATATCCCATTGCTTCCCTCCCAAGGTGAGGCAAGGGTTCTCTGTTTTCACAACCATCATTGCCCTCCATTTATCCCTCCGCATTACCACACCCTTTGCAGGACCTTGCTAGGATGTCCAGAGAAAAACACGGAGGCAGCCATGTCTTTCTAAAACACATTACATTTCAGCTTGTGTGTAAAACTTGAACGAACGCATCTAGGTCTATCTTGGGCCCCCTTTCCCCACCATCCTCCATCATTTCAAAGGAATGGAAGCTTGTGCTTTTGCCACACAGCATGCTCAATAAAACTGTGATCCATTCCTCTAAACCTTCCATTTTTCTACTTCAGTCTTGTCAAGTGTTCCCCGTTCCAAGAAAATCGTAATTCAGAATGTGGGGGAGGATGCAGATTTTTGGCTCAGGAGGTCGTGCAGATGTTATTCCTTAAGGAAGATGATCGTGATTGCCTATGTGAGTAATGGCTGTGAGTCGGCGAGGAGCCAAAGTTCTCTTATAGCAGAATGTATAAACCATTCTCCTACTGAAAGAAGGCCCCCAGTAGGATAATATATTATTACACATGATTCAAATTACAGGATCTGCAGCAGGGGGGCTCATGACTGATTCAGGACAGTCGCTCCCTGAATACTGATGATGGGATGATGGAATGCCTCATGAATTAAAAGGGCTGTGGTTTAGCGCCTAAATCCTTCATATGCTTTAAAAAGTGTCTATGCCTATCGTTGTACTCTTTAAGCTTCTTAAACGAATCATGCACCGTTAGGAAACCCTCGTCGATGTTTTAAAAATTCCATGTCTTTGAATAATTATATTCAAAATATTCGTTTTTAAAAAAAGACAATGCAACTTCACCTCCTCTGCCAGAAAACTGCATCCCCTTAATGCCAATATGCAATAAAGATATGGCTCAAGAGAAATCACATTTAAGTGTGACCCAGTTTCCGCTCTTTGGGATTCGCTAAAGCAACCCGAATATCTTCACATGCCACATGTCCCAGCCCTTTTAACTTATCTATAAAACAAATAAGTTTATCTCTGACACACCAAATACAAAATGTACCGTACGAGACAAAATTATGTTTCCAGAGGTTCTCTGCTGACAAATGAACTCATTCCTGACTATTGCTGCCTTTGGTCTATTTTAGTTCTATAACAAACCAATACATTAGCTAAAGGTACTACACTGGGAACAGAGATCAGGCATTTTATAGAAACACCAAGGCAGATGTTAAATATTACGCATTCTAAAAAGCAAAATGCTGCGGCATATTCTAAAATGATATGGAAGCCGGTCCCTTAACTTCTTTTCAAGCTGGTTCTTGTATTCGGTTTTTCTCGTAAATGGATGCAAATCAGGTGCATTGTGCTGGGATGGGAAGAGAGAGATTTGTCCAGAAATGACCTCAGTTCTATTCATTAATAAAATGACATGTTGGCTGAGCGCAGTGAAGAATGAAATATAACCAGAGTGAACTTTCCTCCATGTGACAGATGCACTTAAGTGCTTTGTGGATAAAACACTGTATGTAAAATGGCCACAGCAGCACAAAATCTGAAAACATTAAAGGAAGCTCTAAGATGCAGATTGCTTGGAAAAATTGCAAGTTCTGTGGCAATGCACTCCCTTATACTCTAGTACCTTGTACAATTCTGAATCCCAACTTGCAAACAGCATGCTATTCCTAAGGGGGGGAGTACAGTCAGATAAAATAAACAAAGATTTAATTTCTTTCTAAGATTTTTTTTTAAAGCAAGAGACGATAATTTCGCAAGGTCAAAACAAAACAGAATTGTACCCAGAATCACTTTCAGTGACAGCAGACACCAGTGGGTGGGGTGGGAGGGGAAGGTAAAAGCTATCGGAGAGAATGTAGCCACATTTTTGCATAGAGGCTTAAATTACGCCACCAGAATAATTAATGGAAGGATCTAATATGGGGAGGGGGGTAACAGGAAAGAGGGGAGGCTATGTTAAACAAAGTTCATTACTGCATGATGTAAATGAGTTTCTCACCAGTGATGTCACTGATTGGCTGAGCTGCAGAGCTGGCTTCGAGCATGGCCGGATTGGCTGCTAGCTCTTCTGGTGCCTGCCTGCTTGGGCAGCGGTTGAACCAGATACTTTCTGTCTCTCTTGTTGTCGTTTGAAGCAAATCTTGTTCAGCCCAGCTGTGTCTCCACCCTAAGAGAGAGTCTCCCTCCTGCTTCCCACAGCTCGTCTGTGAGGCGGTCGCTGCTGTGAAATACCAGCGCTTGGCACCAAGCCCAGACAGCGTTCTCAGATCCATCTATAACACACACATACAAAAAGAAAATAAAAAAAAAAAAGCAGTTCTTTCATCTGAATTGCATCCTAAGGAGGATTAAGAAGGCTTCTATTGCTACTGATTTGTGTCCTTTCAATTTGACGGCTAAAATAGTTTTTGAAATACAGTATCCTCTCATCTGCTGTAGAACACCATTGGTTAAAATTGGTTAAAAAAGATAGAGGGGAACCCCCCTCTGCCATGTTTACCTTGATTACAGAAAAATAATTCTTCATTTCCCTCCTAAGCACCGTAACTGATGTTTTTGGTCCCCTACCAGAATTTTAAACTCTCGCCAGATTTCTAATTATATCCGAGTCATTATTTTCAGGTTAAGACAAGGGATCTTAATTAGCATTATTTTTTTAGCTATGCGAAATGAGACAGGGCATGAAACAGAAGCGATCTATGGAGAGGCAGAGAGAGAGAAAGAAAAAATCCGGGCAGCTTTTACAGTTGAGCTGACACCCCCTCCTTACCCGCTCTCCCTCCACCCCCCTTGCAAAAAAGAATGCAGTCATATGAACTTTACCAGACAATGGAGTACCTACAGGCTCTCCCCTAGACAAGTCCTTTATAACCAGCCAGTGCTATGTGCTGCAGACAGTGGCCAATCGGCAGGCTCCTTTCTGCAGCAGGGACACAATAGGTGCATTGGCCACACTGTCCTCCTAGCCCCTGACAGCAGTTCAGGTTCATTTATTGTACACTGGAAGGCACATATGTCTTTAATATTCACTGTGAAATTATCAGCGAGGCTGCCTTTATTTCACCGTAATTACATCAACCTAATTACCGCACACAGGCTGCAATAGCACTGTTTGCACGGAGCGGCGCATAGGCATGCGTGCCGTAAAACTATGCATGAACATGCTTGCTTATTTCAATAATAAAATCCCCCAATTATTTTCTTCCCAGAGCTTAACGCTTCATCCAGAATACAAGAGCGGATATAGTCATCATTTCTTCCCTTCAAAAGAAAACAAAAATGTGTGTGCATATATGTGTGTGTGTGTGTGTGCAAATATACCTAGATGTATACATGCATAATTTAAACATTGTTTTAGTCATATATTGGGGTGAGGGATGGAAGTGGAACCTAGTCAGCAAATTACAGATTACTGAGGACCTAAGGCATTTCCGCTTTATCACCAGGCATCTGAGGGAAGTAATAAGTGAATCTGTATGCATCGCCATAGCCGTGCATAGATGCCGATTTATTAGAATTCCAACTATCATGAGCATCTGCATGTCTCATTTATGTATTTCCGTGTTACATAATTATAGCATTCCTTACAACACTGACTCAAAATGGTGGAAAAAGTAAATCTTTGCTTTTTGTGTATTTGTTAAACAGAGTTGAGAACAGTCTGCAGTGGGAACCGCCCGCTATTTTTTTTTTATTTTATGCATGTTGTATTTACATATTCATGAACAGAATAGCTGTTATGACCGCTGATTCTGCAGCAAGAGATGAAAAGACAGGAGCCAGCATACAGAGTATATTAATTTCTAGGGGAAGAATGGCAGCATACGATGACAAGGAAGAGAAGATACTTGGGGTTTCTTTGGGGGGTTACCTCATTGTGTAATAAAGGATCTGGATAGACAACTTACGAAAATGTGTGTAAGTATAATAAACTTAGAAAGTAAAACCGACTTGCATTGTTCACGGCCATTCAGCCACACTGTAAGGAAATAAGCATTTTGAAATGGAGATTTCTGGCTTCCGTCTTTGCAGGTAAATAAAATTGCATTTTCTTTTATGGGTACTTAGAATACCATCAAAATGGGATGTGCTCAGCAGCTCTGAACTTTCTCATTTTATAATTTATATATTTCTAGCTCCAAATCGGAATGTTAAGCTTTAAGCATTGGTTATTTCCTAAGGTGGAATTTCACCAATGTTTACCGATGTTCACAGGGTATATTTTTACTTTTAGCTCATGATTCTCTAATCACGAATGGAATTCATCATTATAGTAAGCACATTAGAAGAAATAGTATATCCATATATAGATACAAGCACATAATACATAGTTCACCCATATTAGGGAGAAAGAATCCCAATGTTATTTTTATCAATTTATATTTTATAGTCCTTTTTATTAATATTTGTAAGATTTGTATTATAAAATATATTCAAATTGATTTTGTATGCTATAAAATTTTTAAAAAGCACAGTTCTTCTATCTAGACTTTCTAAAAGTCAAGTTTTGGTAGGAAGGATAGGTGAGGCAGAATCCAAACTAGACTAGTAAGAGATCACAAGAGTCATTATAAAAGCAGAAAAAACAAATAGTATAAGAAAATATTACATTCTTCTTCCTGAACTGCTACATACATTGAAATCAAAACACCAGAAATCAAAGATGTCGATCAGTTAGTTGGTGTATAATGTAAAATGCTTCTTTCCTAGGTGATTCCAGAAAACCCTAAGAAGCTGCTTGCCTCACCTTGCTGATGGTTTTTCTATCAAAGTCCAGTTTTTCTAAATCTTCAAGTAAATCACAAAAAAATTTTACTGGAAATCAAATTAAGATATGTAGACCTCATCTCTCTTTCTCTCTCTCAAACATGCACACATACGCGCGGGCGTACACACACACACACACGTAAATACACACATATACAACCATGGCTCGTCTCTTTTTCTGTAAGAACACACAACTTTTCTACCCAGTCATCTCAATTCTTTGATCTGGCATTGTGCAAAAAAAGCCTGAGAAAATCAAAAAGATAATACCTAATTGCTAGTGGCCCATTTTGCTAAATAAAAAACAAAACAGGATAAACTCTATCAACTTTATTGTTAATAAACTCACATATGTTTAGACTCCACTAACATAAAATATACTTAGGAATTCACCATTATACACAGTATTTTGATGAATATAGCAATTTTATAATTAGATTAGTGGATGGTATACCTGAACTCCTTAAACAAACAGGGATTTGTAAACAATGAACACTAAAAATAAAAGAGGCTTTCGGTAACTTTTATACATAATTTGATACACATAATGTACCGTAATACATTAAGCCTGGAAAGTTAAGCTTCCCACTTCCCACTTATAACATTATGTCATAGTTTGAATTATTAGATATATTGGAAAACGACATTGCATTTTCATAGTCTTTTAGTATTAGGATTTGCTGTTCTTCTCATACCCTAAATACAAAATGCTTTTGTGAGGTTTTAATATACTACTCATACCAAAATAGTTTTGCAATGAAATTTTATTTGAAATCATTTTACTAGAGAACTTAGACCTACAATATATCTTAGAAATTTAAACCATTAATTTTAGACATGAAACTCAATGAAAATTAGTAACTCGTTAGTATATTTCTACTCATCATGCTATGATATTTTATTAAAAATACAGTTATGATCTGCTGTTAGGATTTTCTTAATTGGTTAGCTTTATCAAAGATAAGGAATTAATGGTGTCTTCTCATAAGATCAAAGACATGCATTTATAAAATAAGTGTATGGAGAATATGAGTGCCATCTGTGTTCCCAGGATGGAAGTAAGAAAACTTCTTCATAAAGATCAAAAGCACAACCTTAGACTTATAATCACAATGATCTCATCAAAAGAGCCAAGTCAGCATAAATTGGCTGTAAGAATGTAAAATAGCAGCCAATCACATTAACTTTAAAAATAATACAATGCGTTCTATATGTAGAGCCAACTTGGAGAGAGATGCAAAAATAATAAATTAAAAGGCAACTTGTCAGTTTCTTGATGTGACTCATTCTTTAAAAAAAAACAAAACCTTAAACCATTTTAATAAGTGTGGAAATTATTCATAGTATAATCAACATCAAGCAACCACTGTTTATGTCTCTGTCTACACATGACAGGGATCCTGATGACAAAACAAGATGCAGTTAGTCATCGTGATAACTAAATATCTGGCTGCTTTTATCCCCAGAAATTCACTGCTTAAAATTTCAGCATCAGTAATTTGGATTCCAAAAAAGCAATTCGTGAATTCTTTAATAATGATCGTCTTTATAAGATATGAGAATCACAGGATTTCTAAAGGTGCCATTTTTGGATTACCCGGTGCAGGAGTCTGTTTCCAAAGGATACTTTTTAGTTTTGTGATTGATCTCATTTATAGTGACCTCAGAAAAGGTTAGCCGTGCATCCCTTGTGGAATAAAATACTTAATACCTCAGTTTTTAAAACTTGTTTCTTTTGCAAAGTTCCCAGTTGTTTTAATTAGGATTTTTTATTAAAGGTGTACTTCATGGATAAAAGAACATAATAAATCATGACATCTAAATACCCAATGGAACAGAACTTCTTGAAGCAGATTAATCACCTAAAGAGAAATATTCTATTAGAAAAACAGCCATGGGTTTTACCAACTGTTAACATCATGCTCTAGAATTCCTATTATTTGTTATTCTATAGAGAAAGAATAGCAGAAAACTTGAAAAGAAAAATGAGAACCTTTCATCTAAGAAGCTGTCACCAGGCATTTAGAATTATCTCATAGTCTTTGGGTAATGATTTTCATCTAAATAAAAATTGCTTTTAACATCCAGGATGATTAAGAGAGAAATGTCCTACTCAAGTCATGACATAAATCATGAATTTATAATCATGATTTATAATCATGAATTAGATTAAGCAATGGTTGCTAAATCTATGTTTAATAAGAAAGTTATCCAACTTATCTCATAATCTATATTCAGTAAAATAAAAAATTTATTCACTCTATAAGACTGATGTCCGATAGACATCGGTAAAGGAAACATGGCTTCTCATTTGTCCATCCCATCAGTTAACTGGGGGTGGGAAGGAGAAATTAAATTCATCAACTTATCTCATTCTTTCATGGTTTTAGTGATCTCTTGAGTTATTTCTCCAGTGGTAGACGGAGTGACGGCCGTCCAGAAATGTCCACAACCTAATCTCCAGAACCTGTGAATGTTTCCTTACGTGGCAAAGGGGTATTAAAGTTGCTGGTGGAATTAGGGACACCTGGGTGGCTAAGTCAGTTAAGCATCTGAAGGGCTCAGGTCATGATCTCACGGCTTGTGGGTTCAAGCCCTGTGTGGGGCTCTGTGGCGACAGCCCAGAGCCTGGAGCCTGCTTTGGATTCTGTATCTCCCTCTCTTTCTGTCCCTCCCCGCTCATGTTCTGTCTCCCTCTCTCTCTCTCTCAAAAATAAATAAACATTTAAAAATATGTAAATAAATAAATATTAAGAAAAAGTTGCTAGTGGAATCAAGGTTGCTAATCAGCTGATCTTAAAATAGGGACGTCGTCCTAGATTATCTGCCTAAACCCAAAGTAATCACAAGAGTCCCTCCAAATAGAAGAGAGAAGCACAGGAAAAAAGTTAGAGATGTGACTACGGAAGAAAGGTCAGAGAGATGAGATACAACCCTGTAGACTTTAAAGGTGGAACAAGGAAGAAAGGCAGCCTCTAGAGGCTGGAAAAGGAAAGGAAAGGAACACAGCTCTGCCAATATCTTGATTTTAGTCTGGTGACACCCATTTTGGACTTCCAA
Organism: Paguma larvata; assembly: GCA_030068075.1. Taxonomy (NCBI): domain Eukaryota; kingdom Metazoa; phylum Chordata; class Mammalia; order Carnivora; family Viverridae; genus Paguma; species Paguma larvata. The sequence continues at coordinate 126,578,061 of CM057824.1, read as the reverse complement.
TCTCAAGAATTGTAAGATAATACATTTGTGCTGTTGTAAGCCACTAAATTTGTGTTGACTTGTCACAGTAGCAATAGGAAACCAGTAAATGCTATCTTTTGAGTAAATGAACGTTTTAAGTTAAATGCCCCTCTTCTCCAAAATGATGGGGAAGAGACTGACATAGTGATCTTGTGATTTTGCGGAATGGGAAAGTGTGTCTCTCCTTCGAATGTGTGCCTTGTCCGATCTCTGGACTCTGTGTGGGGCTCACTGATGTCCCGTTGCTGATGCTGTGGGCCTGATGGAGTATGGCGTGAGGTCTCAGAGCTGAAGTCTATGCATCTCAGCACTTTTCCATGGTCATAATATCCCCATACTGTGGAGCCTCTTAGTTCTAGCTTCAGGCTTCTGTTGGAAAATCGAACCTCTCCACCTCGTTGAATTTATCTACCGTGGCATATAAAAATGTCTGGATCTTATGTAACTTGTTCACACCAAACCTCCTCCAAGTTGTTCTGACATGAATCTTAACATGACTGAGCATTCAAATGGGATTAAAACTTTCTCAGTTTGTGCCCAGTCAATCCTTGTGATCAGAAGTCTCCCCACACTTCCACCACAGCATCACCAAATTTATCCAGTAATATACTGAATAAAAAACTTCTCTTGGAACTTCAGCCCAGACAAAGGAGAGCAAGAGCACACACATACACTTGGTCCTTTCATTTGTTTTCTTCTTCCTACACTTATCCAGGTCAGAAAGATTAGTATTTGTTCTCATATGATAGATTTCTTTTTACATCATATCCTCTTCCCTCATGAGGGGGCACCATAAACCCGTTTTTCAGTGAGCCCTAATGGTAGAATGACTATAGACGAATATGGCAAATGATTTACAGGGATAAAAAAGTACTTTTTTATTATTATAAAATATTATGCCCATGGACTACTGGTTAAAATAGCAAATTTGATCTCAACATCTTACTAACACTACAGAAAAAAGTATTCTGGTTTTTTCTTTATGGGGGTAGCATAGAGAACAAAGTGGGAAAACAAACAAAACTTCGAAACAGAACAAAATTTGGAAAGATGGATAACAGGTGACTGACTTCCTAGACCTAAGAAAACTAGATCCTAAGCCAGCAGTAGATAAAACCAGAAACCATACCAAGAAACGTTTTAGAATCAGAAGCACCAGATACTTTGGAACAGGGCAATAGAGAAGGGTTGGATTAAGAAAATAGTTAGAATATGTTGACAAGGAAGTTCAATCCTTACATCTCATCCTCTACTCACTTTTATGGGTAAACTACCCCCAAACCCCTACCACAGGAGAAGACTGAAGGTTTATTATCTAAACTAGATAAAACAGAGTTGACACAACTGAGGATAGAGTTCTCATACTCCTAAGAGCAGCCTTAAGTCAATATATGCATTCTAGATATTGAGATTCTTCCCACACTACTTACTTCCCTTTCTAGGCTGGCTACCAAAATGCTAGCTTATGCATCTTCTTTTCTGAGCAAACTGATTTGGCTAAATAATTAAATTAATTAAATAAATATAGAATGTTGAAGTGATTGCTAACTATATAACAAAAAATTATCTACTTCCATAGTATAGATATGTCCCTATAAGGTAGATGTGTAACAAGAAACTTCACTTCTCATCACCCTATAAATGCATATGAAAAATGTTGGTGATGAGATATGAGTAGAATCAATGTGCACATCTTTTAGGCCTGGCGGGTCCACAAAATCTTGTTTTAGAGCTTTTCTTCATGTTATTTTCCCTTTCGAGCTGTATGAAACGTAGATGACCTCCCGGGCGACCTTGAACATCATATTTAAGATGGCAAAGCCTCTGTTGGTCTGGAGAACTAAATGACTGTGTGTAGAAGGGATGCTCTCCAATATAATTATCCTCTCAGTACTTATCGAATGAGCAAGAAATAATTTTTATGTGTATTTCAGACATTTAACACTTTGGGTCTACTGAATATAGAAAATAGCATAGTATAAAAATATATACAACAATTACACCAGTCATATTACATATAATGAAACTCATTAATAAGCTTCATTCATGCACTCAGAGCTTCTGTCAATTTTGCAATTTTAAAAATTTTGTCAATTTTAATCTTAAGCAGAAAACTAGATACAGTGTAGATATAGACCACTGACAATATAACATGGAAACTAAGGGGGAAAAAAAGTAACAAGAAAAGAGGTAAAATGGAGGAAGCAAGACTCTGAAAAACTATTATGTCCATGAGAGAGTAAAATATATTACAAAATAGTCTAGATAACCAAAAGATAAAAGCTACTAACACTTAATTTAAATTCATGATAATAAAAATGAAAAACTAAAAAAAAAAAACAAAAAAAAACCACCTAAACTGGAAGTTAGCTTGAGAAGAATCTTTCACAAAGTACAGAAAAAGACAAATCTACAACAGAAGAGGAACTATGAAAAGTTAGAAGACAGTTTCGGGAAGTGCTAATTTTAAACAATAGAGAAGTTTATGGAAAAAGATATCAAGAAAATTAAGAAAGAAAATCATCAATGATACAACCAAGGAAATATTCTGGAACTAGAGAACACGAGTTTTCAGAAAGACTTTCCTAACTGCCCAGCAAAATAAATGACGATGAATTCACACCATGGCATATTAGTACAGAATTTCCAATAACTTGGGATAGGAACTTTTTCTAGTTCTGGCAATGGATAGAGTAGATGACATTAAACAAATGCTCCTCCTAAAAACAATTACAAATTTGAACAGAATATGAAAATTAACTGAGAGCATTGGAGTACAATCTACATATACAGAAATTAAGGTGCTATAATCCTTGAGAAAAGGGAAGCATATGGTAAGAGGCCTCCATATTCACCCCAGCTTTTTCTTTATGTGTATCTCTTAATGTTTGGTGCAGGAAATTTGAGCCCCAGCAGAAAACAGCAGTCTTACTGGCTGGGAAGATACAATTCAAGGTTAGAGCTAATAGAGTACTGAAGCTTGACAGGCACGAGCACAGAGAGGAAAAACAACAAATAAAAGAGTTTCAAACTCCATGTGTGATTGCTTGTCCAGTCATTGACTGACATCTGGGCTGGGTATGAACATGTGCAAAGTGAAAACTCAAGAAACCCAATGGAAAACAGCAGTTAGGAAACTAAAAATCTAAACAGCAATTTCATTTAATAAGTGAAGTTGGTAAAACAGAGATAGGAGTTTAAACCTCACTGAGATACAGAATTTTCTGAGTTTTCTATTTAGTCCACTGATGATTCATTCATTAAGGGATTGTGATCTCACCCTCGGCATACAAGCCATGACCTACAACTAAGGGCTTTTTCTAGTTTTAAGGGTAAAAAAAATATAACAACCCTAATAAACCCTGAAGCTAACACTGTACGAGACCTTACTGCTCCTATTTTTCATCCCAAATTTCTTGTTCTATTTTTCATCCCAAATTTCTTGTATCCAATAAAACTTACAATGCATGTTTTTAAAACTACAGGACAAATTTGCTAAGAGATAAAAAGAAAGAAACAGAAAACAGAAACAGACCCACAATTGATTCAGGTATGAAATCAACAGACAAGTGTTCTAAAATAACTATAATTGATCCTGTCATGAAATTAGAGGAAATATGGAGAATTTCACCAAAGATAAGGCATCCATTAAAAAGGGATTACAGGGGCGCCTGGGTGGCTCAGTCGGTTAGGTGGCCGACTTCGGCTCAGGTCATGATCTTGCGGTCTGTGAGTTCGAGCCCCGCGTCGGGCTCTGTGCTGCTGGCTCAGAGCCTGGAGCCTGCTTCGGATTCTGTGTCTCCCTCTCTCTCGGCCCTTCTCCTGCTCACACTCTGTCTCTATGTCTCAAAAAATAAATAAATGTTAAAAAAAAAAAATTTAAAAAAAGGGATTACAATGGAAATTGTAGAACTGAGAAAATAAAATAAAATAGCAAATAAATTTATATTTAATAAAATACTAGAAACAATATACCAGAATATCAGTGAGATGGAAGACAGATCAGAAAGAAAGAATAAAGAGAAAAGAGATACGGGAAACATTGGAAATGTCTGAGCTAAATATCATAGGGCTCCAGAAAGGAAGAAAATGAGAATGGGGCAGAAGCATTATGTGAAGACATTCTGGTCAAGTATTTTTTTAAACTGATGGAAGAAACCAACTCATAAACTCAAGAGACTATACAAAAAGTAAACATAAGGATGCGCGGGTGCTTCAGTCGATTAAGTGTATGAGTTGTTCATGTAATGATTTCAGGGTTTATGAGATAGAGCCCCATGTCCAGCTGTATGCTGACAGTGCAGAGCCTGCTTGGGATTCTCTCTCTCCCTCTCTTTCTGCCCCTCCCCCATGCGATCTCTCATCTCTCTCTTCTCTCTCTCTCAAAATGAATAAATAAAACATTAAAAATAAACGTAAGCATAGGGACACCTGGATGGCTCAGGCAGTTAAGCATTTGACTTTAATTTCAGTCAGGTCATGATCTCGCAGTTCATGGTATCAAGCCCTGCATTGGGCTTTGTGCTGATAGCCAAAGCCTGCTTAACATTCTCTCTCTCCTTCTCTCTCTGCCCCTCCCCAACTCTCTCTCTCTTGAAATAAAAATAAATTAACTTAAAAAAGCTAAATGTAAAAATACACACAAGTACATTATAGTCTAACCATTAAAAACCAAAACAAAAGGAAGACACTTCCAACGTAGCACCAGTAAGAATAATAGCTGACTTTTCAATTGAAATAATGAAAACCAGAAGAAATTGGGATCCACATTTAGAGTGCTAAAAGTAAGTGAAAAAACTGCCAAACTAAAATTCTATATCTGCTGAATATATCCCTCAAAAAAATGAAGGCAAACTAACAAACTGGACATACAAAAGACTTGGGCACTAAATATAGGTTTTAGTTAGAAACAATAAACAGAGTTCTTCAGAAGAAGGAAAATAATCACTAATGAAAGTATCAGTAAGAGTAATTATAAAAGATTAACTGTTAAATACAACAATAATAATGGGTTGTGGAATTTAAAACATTTTTAAAGTAAAATATATGGCGACATATAGGTAAAAGGTCATAGATAGAATTAAATTGTGATGAGATTCTTGCTTCAGTGGGGAAAGTGGTCAAACTACTAAATTTCTGTAGACTGTAATAATTCAGTGATGATATTGTATTATGTAGGAGAACCTCAAAAACATGAATACAAGAATGTATTACTAAAAAGCCAATCAAAATATCAATAAAATTAAAAATCTAGATTAATCAGAAAAAGACAAAAGAAGGAAAAATAAACAAATAAAACAACTAGAAGACAACTGCAAGATTAACTTATAAACAATTATATCATTAAATGTATATCTGCTAATCATTCAAGATTAGACATAAAACATGGTTGAACTATATACTGTTTTTAAGACACAAACTTTAAATATAAGAACAGATACAAATTGAGAACAAAAGATGGAGAAAGGCATTCTCAAACAGTATATTAAAACAAAAACCCTTAATTACCTGATTTAAGATGGCAGAATAATATGGGGACCCTGAGCTTGTCTCATCCCTGAAATCCAGCTAGAGCAGCATCAAACCATTTTGAACACCTAAGAAATTGATCTGAGGTTTAATGCAATAATCTACATAATTGGAGCCAGTGAACTTGGCAGGTACACTGCAGAGAGGTGGATTGGGGGAGATAAAAGCCATGGAGCCACAGAGGGTAGGGAGATGTTTTCAAGGAGAGAGGACAGAGAGAAAAAGAGGAAGAGAGTGCAGTGCATTGGGATTGAGCAAGAAAAGCACTCTCTCCCCCCCCCCAAAGTAGCTGGAGAGAAAGAAAGAGAGAGAGAAAGAGTGAAAGTACTCTCAGGGGACTGGACAAAATATCTGTTCCCCAAAACCACTGATAGAGGGAAAGGAGAGGGTTTCAATATCACTAGTATTCTATAAACAGTGGAGTGCAGAGTCTGAAGTTCTAGAGCTCAGTGTCTGGCGGTGTTCTGTGAGGAAGTAGAATGAGTCCCCAGGAGTAGGCAGCAGGGTATGAGGGGTACATGTCCCACACGGGGAGAAATAGTTCCCCTGCTTGGAGTGCATTTGGTAGACGCCATATGGCAAAGGTCCCAGCAGACCCCAAGGTGCAGCCAGGTTTGCAGGTATTGGGACAAAGACGCCAGAGTGCAGCAAAACCTGGAGCCAGCTGTCTATTGTGATTTGCCATAATCTCTGAACCTTTGCCAGTGCTGGATCACATGAACATTTTCTGAGGCGAAAATGGTCAGCACTTGACCATTACTCAGTGAGTACTTCCCCCAAAGAGTGGGTGTGGGTCTAAGTTGCAAGGGTTTCTGAAGTGTGAAGTTTTAAAACATAGCCCCATCAGAGATAAAATTCTGGAGAGAGGAGCCACCTGACAGGCAGACAGTTTGGACATGGACAGGGTAGAGGTGGGAGACCTGAGACAAAAGATGGGTGCTTAATCACAGGTCAGTGAGGGTGCAGGAAGTCTCCCAAAGACTAGAGAGTTGGATAAAGTCATTTCACTTCTAATCTGCTAGGGGGCACACATGCACCACATGATCAACCCCAGTAAGCTAAGCAGTGCCACCTAGTGGAGAACAGAGCCATTACACCAAGCCCTGCCCTCTTGTGCCATGGAGGCACATTCCCCAGAACACCAGGACAAATCTTTTCCACCTGCTTATTAGTCTATGGACTATACTGCACTGAAAAAGTACAGTTCTAGGGGAAATTGGATGGAATGTCATTCCGGTTTCATTCTGTTTGGTTATTTGTTTGTATTCTTTGCTTCTATATTTGCTTAGGTTGTTCTTTTTTTTCCTTTCTCTTTCTTAGATAAAGACAAAGCAAATTCTTTTTTATTTTTTATTTATTTTTTATTTTCTTTATTTTATTTTCCTTGTTTTATTTTATTCTATTTTATTATTTAAAAAATTGTTTATATTTTTAAATATTTTAAACTGTTTTCTTTCTCTTTTTTCTCTATTCTATCAAGCTTCTCTCAACAAGCAGGCCAAAACACATCTAGGATCCAGCCTCCTTTGTTTGATTTTTTTGTTTTGTTTTTAATTTTTAATTTAATTTTTTAATTTTATTAATATTTTTCTTCCTCCAAAATAACAAGATGAAAGAATCCACCCTGAAAGAAAGAACAGGAAGAAATGACATCTAGGGATTTAATCAACACAGATATAAGTAAGATGTTTGAACTACAATTTAAAACCACGATTATAAGAATACTATCTGGTGTTGAAAAAAAACATAGAGACACCAGAGAACCCCTTTCTGAGGGGATAAAAGAACTAAAATATAGTAAGGTCGAAATTGAAAATGCTATAACTGAGATGCAATCTTGAATGGGTGACATGACAGCAAGGATAGACAAAGCAGAGCAGTGAATCAGTGAGATAAAAGATAAAATTATGTAAAATAATGAAGCAGAAAAGAAGAGAGAAACAAAGGCAAAAGATCATGATACATAACTCAGAGAACTCAGTGACTTATTAAAGAGAAATAACATTTGACTGATAGGAGTCCCAGAAGAGGAAGAGAGAGAAAAAGGGGCAGAAGGTTTATGTGAGCAAATTATAGCTGAAAACGTTTCTAGTTTGGGGCAGGATACAGACATCAAAATCCAAGAAGCACAGAGATTCCCATTAGAGTCAGTAAAAACTGACCATCACCAAAGCATATCATAGTCAAATTCACAAAATATGCAGACATGGAAAAAATTTTGAAAGCAGAAAGAGAAAAAAGGCCTTAACATACAAGGAAAGACAGCTCAGGCCTGCAGCAGATCTGTCCACTGAAACTTGGCAGGCCAGAAAAAGGAGTGGCAGGATATATTTAATGTGCTGAATCAGAAAAAATAAGCGGCCAATAATTATTTATCCAGCAAGGCTGTCATTCAAACTAGAAGGAGAGATAAAGAGTTTCCCAGGCAAACAAAAACTAAAGGAGTTTGTGACCACTAGCCAGCCCTGCAAGAAATTTTAAGGGAGACTTTTGAATGGAGAAAAAAAAACAAAACAAAACAAAAAAACCCCAAAGCAACAAAGACTAGAAAGGTTCAGAGAACTTCACCAGAGACACCAAACTCTATAGGCAACACAATGGCCCTAAATTCATATCTTCCAATAATCACTCTAAGTGTAAATGGACTCAATGCTCCAATCAAAACACATAGTGTATCAGAATGGATTAAAAAAAAAAAAAAAAAAAAAACAAGATCCATCTATATGCTGCCTACAAGAGACTCATTTTAGACCTAAAGATACCTGCATATTGAAAGTAAGGGGATGGAGAACCATCTAACGGACATCAAAAGAAAGCCGGAATAGCCATACTTAAAGCAAACAAACTAGACTTTAACACAAAAACTGTAACAAAAGAGGAATAAAGGCATTATATCATAATTAAGGGGTCTCTCTCCTAAGAAGTCTAACAGTTGTAAATATTTATGCCGTCAACTTGGAAGCACCCAAATAAATAAATAAATTAATCACAAACATAAAGGAACTCATTGACAATACTACCATAATAATAAGGGATTTTACAATTGCATGAAAAACATAGAAAAGCTAGGAATAAACCTAACCAAAGAGGTAAAAGATCTGTATGATGAAAACTATAGAAAGCTTATGAAAGAAATCGAAGAAGACACAAAGAAATGGAAAACCATTTTATGCTCATAGATCAAAAGAACAAATATTGTTAAAATGTCTATACTGCCCACAGCAATCTACATATTCAATGCAATCCTAATCAAAATAGCACCAGCATTGTTCACAGAGCTAGAAAAAACAATTCTAAAGTTTGTATGGAACCAGAAAAGACTCCAAATAGCCAAAGCAATCCTGGAAAAGAAAATCAAAGCTGGAGGCCTCACAGTTCTGAACTTCAATCTGTATTACTCTAATCATCAGAAAGAGACCCACAGTTCAAAGCAACAGAAGAGAGAACCCAGAAATGGACCTACAAATGTATGGCCAACTAATCTTTGATGAAGCAAAAAGGAATATCCAATGGAAAAAAGACAGTTTCTTCAGCAAATGGTACTTAGAAAACTGGATGGCAACATGCAAAAGAATGAACCTGGACCACTTCTTACAACATACACAAAAATAAATTCAAAACGGATAAAAGACCTAAATGTAAGACAGAAAACCATCAATATCATAGAGAAAAGAGGCAGCAACCTCCTTGACCTCAGCCTCAGCAACTTTTTACTAGACATGTCTCCAGAGATAAGGAAAACCAAAGAAAAAATGAACTATTAGGACCTCATCAAGATAAAAACTTCTGCACAGCAAAGGAATCAGTCAACGAAACTAAAAGTCAACCAATGGAATGGGAGAAGATATTTGCCAATGACATTTTGGATAAAGGGTTAGTGTCCAAAATCTACAAAGAACATATCAAACCCAACCTAAAAAACAAATAATCCAGTGAATAAATGGGCAAAAGACATAAATATACACTTTTCCAAAGAAGACATCCGGATGGCTAACAGACACATGAAAAGATGCTCAACATCACTCATCATCAGGGAAATACAAATCAAAACCACAATGAGATACCACCTCACACCTGTCATAATGGCTAAAATGAACAACTCAGGAAACAAAAGACATCGACAAGGATGGAGAGAAAGGGGAACACTTTAGCACTGCTAGTGGGGATGCAAATTGGTGCAGCCACCCTGGAAAACAGTATGGCGGTTCCTCAAAAAATTAAAAAAGAGCTACCCTAAGATCCAACAATTCAACTACTAAGTATTTTTCCAAATTATACAAAAATGCTGATTCAAAGGGGCATATGCACCCCAAAGTTTATAGTAGCACTATCAATCATATAGCCAAATTATGGAAAAAGTGCAAGTTATGGAAAGAGCCCAAATTATGGAAAGAGCCCAAACATCCATCAACTGACAAAATGAATTATATATATATATCACAATGAAATACTTGGATGTATACGTATATATATATATGTGTATATATACATATATATACACACAGACACACACACACACACACACACACACACAATGGAATATTACTTGGTGATGAAAAAGAATGAAATCTTGCCATTTGCAACAACATGGATGGAACTAGAATGTATTATGCTAAATGAAATAAGTCAGTCAAAGAGAGATAAATATCATATGATTTCACTCATATGTAGAATTTAAGAACCAAAACAAATGAACATAGGGTAAGGGAGAGAAAACTAAGATTAAAAAAAAAAGAGAGGGAGGCAAACCATAAGAGACTCTTAAATACAGAGAACAAACGGAGGGTTGATAGGGGTAGGGGGGTGGCAGGATGGGTGGATGATGGGCATTAAGGAGGGCACTCTTCACGATGAGCACTGGGTGTCATATGTAAGAGATGAATCACTGGGTTCTACTCCTGAAGCCAAGACTACACTGTATGTTAGATAACTTGAGAATAAAAAAAAAGAAAAGATTCCACCAAAAAAAGGTAAAAAATAAATAATCAATGAAACAAAAAGCAGTCATGAAATTGCAAAACTTAATTTAGGAAAAAGTGGTTCTTTGAAAATATTTCAAAATTGATAAAGTACTGGCAATACTGATCATGAAAAAAGAACACCATAATACCCCTATAAAAATTAATAAAGGGAAAATAGCTACAGATACTAAAGTCATTAAAAAGAGATAAAAGGATATTAGAAATAGCATTAAGCTAGTAAGTTGGAAAACATGTGTAATATATACAAAGAAGTTATATTTGAAATATGTAAAGAACCCTATACATAAATAAGAAAAAATACAAGTAGCCCAATTAAAAATAGAAAATAGAATGGACTAGGCAATTCACAAAAAGGGATATCTGTGTGGCCAATAAATTTATTAAAATTGTTCAGCATCATTTCTTATTAGGGATATAAAAATTAAGCCCACAATGAGATACTACTACAAATCCATTACTATGGCTGAAATTGAGAATACTGACAAAATGAAGCGTTTTCAAGAAGGTGGACCAATGAAGTCTATTGTACTTTGCTGGCTGAGGTATAAGTTGGTACACCCAGTTTGTGATACTATTTGCCAAAGATCTACTAAATCTACACATATCTATCCAATGCTCCAATAATTTTACCTCAAGGTAAATATCCAAGGGCAAAAGAAATGTATGTACAAAAGACATCTACATAGGGCATGTACGAAAATATTTGGGAAATAACCCAAATGTTAACTGATAGTATACTGGACAGAATAATTTAGACTACACAGTAATAAAAACAGATCAACTACTTCCCTGTTCAAAAGCACAGATAAAATGTTGAACCAAAGAAGTCAGTCACAAAAAAATATATATTGTGTGGTTCCATTCATACGAAGTTAAAGAACAAGCACAACTCATCAATAGTGATAGAGATCAGAATGGTGTTTGTTTTTGGTGGAGAAGGATATTAACAAAAAGGGACAAAGAAAACTTTTTGAGCTCAGTAAAATTTTTATATCTGAATCTGGATGGTAGTTACACAGATATGCACATGTGTGAAAACGTATTAAGATGTACACTTAAGATTTCAGCAACCTACTATATATGTGTTACACCCTACTCAATTTTTTTTTTACATAGTGGAAGATAGTTTCCATTAAAGTGAAAGAAAAACAAAGAAAGACGATAATATGAGATGTCAGAGTCAAGGAACCCAATATGGAAGAGAGGTAAAGAAACTCATGAGAACAGGTGAAGGAAGATCCCGCATGACAGTTGTACTCTACCTATAAAGAGTCAACAAGACAGATGCAAGCAGTATGACTCAACAGGTGAAGAAGTTGAGGGCTATCCCAGAGATCCCTCCTGCTACTGCCCTATTTTCTTTTCTTGCACTTAAGTAATTATGTGAGGTAGAGCCTTGCCTTGACATGGGTTTATGAAAATTCCTGTTTCCCTTCTAGGCCCTGTTGTCTCATAGGTTGAATGTCCTCATTTTACCCCACAGCCAGTATCCTGCTTTGACATTCTCCTGAGAACCAAGAGGCTCTTTTTAGAAGAAGATGATTCCTTTTACCCATACCCCTAGTTCATATCCCTGACAGGTATCTCCTTAGCAGCTGGACCATAAGAAGGTTCTTGCAGGATGAGAACAACAAAAAACATATTTTAACTTTTTGAAGCCTCAATTCATTACATTTAATAAAACATGATCCTTACTTATGTAGTCTAAAGAGTAGCCAATAAAAATTTAAAAAATAATCATTAAATGTAGCATCATCTTTAGTAACACTGCAATTCATAAATGAAAGGGGCATGAAACATAAATTACACGTACTTATTTGTACTTATTTTCTGTGAAAATGAACAAGATTTTGCGTACATTGGTGATTTTTTCTAAATATTTACAAGATTGTACAATTTTGAACTGTCTAAATGACAAATCATAACCAAATAACACCATTCAAACATTAAAAGGAAATGAGGTAGCTATCTATAATAGAAAAATATCAACAAAATACACTTAAGTGTTAGAAATGAAAAGCAAACATCAGAACTGAAAGCATAATTTCACTTAAGTGTGTGCATGCTGCATTCATATGCATAATTTTAAAAATATCTGGGGGCACCTGGTTGGCTTAGTCGGTTGAGAGTCAACTCTTGATTTCGGCTCAGGTCATGATCTCACAGTTGGTGGGATCAAGCCCTGCATCAGGCTCAGTGCTGACAGTGCAGAGCCTACTTGAGATTCTCTCTCCTCCTCTCTCTGCCCCTCCCTGGCTCATGAGCGCACACTCTCTCTCTCTCAAAATAAACAAACTTGAAAAATATCTGGGAGGCACCCACCATGCTGAGTGGCCACTCCTTGATAACGGAGTTGGGGAAGAGAACGGGGATCTTTTTTCCTTCTTCACTGTATTTTTAATACTAAATATAACCAAGTAAAACATTTTTAAAAATGAACGACACTAAACATATGCATTAGTGAGTTGGATGATGCCAAATGTACAGGTATTTGGAAACATTTGGTTTGCCCAATTGGGCTTCCCCCCCCCCACATTCCTCCAGATAGTTAAGATCATGTAGACACTTCCTCAGTTAGTATTTAAGAAATTTTAAAATTTGTAGCAACACCTTTCAACATGGAGTTATAGATATTAGAGTAGTTTTATTTACTTCTTCCTAAAATAGGGGCACCTGGGTGGCTCAGGTAGTTGAGCATCCAACTTTGACTCAATTCATGATCTCTCAGTTTGTGAGTTCAAGCCCCACATTGGGGTCTCTCCTGTTAGCATGGAGCCTGCTTCGGATCCTCTGTCCCTCTTTCTCCTTGCTCCTACCCTGCTGGTTCTCTCTCTCTCTCTCATAAACGAAACAAATAACTTTATTTCTCCCTAAAATAGTAATGAGTATCTCTGAGGTGGAAATTAAGTAAATAGTAAGGTAATATAATGGGAAAAGTATAGGCAAGGAAAGGAAGCAAAGGTTGGAATCTTGGCTTCTCTGCTCTGAAATAAAATATATTCATTTATAAAACAGAGAAAATCAAACCTGATTTGGAATGTTATTGTAATGATTAAGTGAAGTAACATGTTAAAATCTCTTCCTTGGCATCCAGCACAAAATACGTACTTGATATTTCATTTCTCTTAGTCCCCTGATAATCAGTATCTTATTCTAAATAGCTTTTAGAATAAAAACATTTTTTCTATTTATATGATTCAAATATTTGAAGATAAATATGCTATGGTGGTGGAGGAATGTGAAAAGAGATGAGAATTTTTAAAAATCCTTCTGAGAATTAAAAAAACAAAGAGCTGAACTGGTCCCTTCCATGTATGACCCCCAAGCAGAGGTAGATCGGGAAAGTGATGCATGTTCCGCTCCTGCATTGATGCCTCCACCAACGTTAGGGAAAATGTCTAATTTTTACCTGAGTAAAATTTAGCCAAAGATTATCTTTCAGCATATGAATTTAGACTGCAGTGTTAACTCTTTGATTTTATTTCGTTATTTTAAACAATTTTTTAGTGTTTTTATTTTCTTTCAATTTTATCTTTGTTATTGTTTAATTGCTTATCTTGGTAAGAGGTTGGTGATTTAACACCCATCCAAGTATCTAAAATAAACAGCCACCACTATGTACCTAAACTTTTATTTTTCAGGTCTTCACACTCTGGCCTAGACTAGATGAACGTCGTAGCGTTATGGACAAAGCAGATACGATTATAGCATTCACAGGCTGGCCCTTGCTGCAAAAGTTTGGTTCTCACTCTTTGCATGTAGAAAAGGGCGCACGGTTGTGGGCAACATCCTCACTTCCAGCAACAGCTATTCAGGCTACTGTTGAGAGCCGTTTTGGGCTCACAGGTTGAGACCCCTCCATGCGTGGGAAAGGTCGAAGCAAAAGCTCCCGCCAGCCAAACTGGCACCTAGTTTTACCTCCTTCTAAATAACCTTTCAGGCCTGGATTTCTTGAATTGCTCACATTGACCTAAGGGACATAATGCTCTTTGGTTTTATGGCATATGGAAAAGGGGACCTGGTCTTGATGGATAAAATCTGTGTGAGAGTAACCTGGCCAGAAGTAACCTCAAGGTTGCCTCTTGGGGATAGGTTACACAAATTGAGGCGTAGGCCCCAAGACTCCTTGAAACAAATTAGATTTTCCCTGCAGGTATCACTCCCCTCAGCCCCACCATAAAACCTCAAGGCACATCTCTGTAAAGCTTCTCTCAGAATTAACACACTGATGGGAAAGATTGTAAAGAGACTTAGGACCTTCCCCAAGGTTAGCCTCGCCCAAAAGTCAGAAGCACTGTTTATCAGCAGCAAATATTGAGCACCTCCCTGAGGTTAACATTTCGTAAATCATTTTGTAATTCTCATCCCCATGTTCCCTTATACCATAAACCTATAGATGACTACATGGTCTTGTGACAACGATGTATGTTGTAAAGAATGCCTTGTCACTGATGTAATGTCACTCGCTACCTTTAAAAATAAAGACACTGAGACCAGCAAGGCAGAGATGCCAGAATAGACACCAGAATGGTAGAGACGCCAGAATTGCCAGGGCTGCCTGCTTGGTCATCAGATTCCATCTCACTCGTGGCTCTCTCACTTCATTTCGCCTGACCGTCCGTCCTTCGTGGACCCCTAGATTCGCCGGAACAAGGAACGACCCCGGCAGGCTACCTTGACTGAAGTGGTGAGAAATGGTACTCTTGAACTTTCCTCTTTGTTGAGGTAGGGGGACCCTTACCTTTCTCGTTCACTGGAATGTGCCAAGAGCAGAAGGTGTTCCGCTTTCATTAAGCTCGTCTCTGCCCTAAAAGACTTCTTTCCCAAAGAGGAAATCACCTGCTTTGCTCTCCGTGTACCCAGAACATTGACTTTTCATCAGCTGGATTAACTTTTCTTTCAGGTCTCTCCCCAGGCAGTATCTCCACATGACGTAAGATTTTCAAAAGCAAAGTCTTGAATATATAACTCTGAAGCTACTCTGAGTTGCCTTCACGAGTCACAACAAAGACGTTGCTCCCTTAGGACTCAAAGAGAAAACTCTATGTCCTTTCCTAAACCATGGTTAAAAGAATGGTCTTCAGTGTTCCTCAGTGTTTTCTAAACAAGGTCACTTGAATAAATACCAGCTCTGGTACAGTTCAAAGAAAAATGCTCCACCTTCGGTTGTATTTGCCTGCTGTCATCAGAATGCAAAAAATTATGTAAATAAAGATGTTTCTCTTTTTGCCTCTGGGATCAGAAACAGTGAAACAAAATTTGCTGTGCAAGTGTTACAGTCTATACTCACTTTCTTCAATCAGTGGGATCTTTGTACTTCCGTTTTTTGAATGTATTTACTTTTAGAGAGAAAGAGAGAGCGTGCACGTGTGGGGAGGAGCAGAGAGAGAGAGGGGGGGGACAGAGGATCTGAAGCAGGCTTTGTGCTCACAGCAGAGAGCCCTATGTGAGGCTCGAACTCACAAATGGTGAGATCATTACATGAACTGAATTACGATGCTCAACTAACTGAGCCATCCAGGTGCCCAAGGATCTTTGTACTTTCAAACGTCTCCTCTTGGGTAATGTTTTAACCTCTAATATCTCAAGCCTTTTCTTTAATAGGTAGAGAATGTACTATTTCCTATTGCTGCTATAACAAGTTACCACAAATTTGTGGCTTAAAATAATCCAAATGTATCCTCTTACACTTTCAGAGGTCAGAAGCCCGTGATGGTCTCGGAGCTAAAATCAAGATGTTGGCAGAAGGGCTTTCTCCTAAATGGTCTAGGGAGAATCTCTTTCTCTGCTTTCCTTTGGCCACCCCAATTCTCTGCATCTTCAAAGCTAACTGTATTTGTGAAAGATGTACTTTTGCTTCTCTGTAAACAAATTCTTCAAATATTACATCTACATATGAATAAAATGTTAAAGGCAAATAATGCAGAATATAATGTTAGGAGAAAATATAATAAAATATCATAATTAACCTAGAGAAGCAAATTTAGAGTCACGGTGACTAAAAAAGCACAAGAAAAAAATCATTGCATGTCACAGATGGACTCACCTAACTCCTAATACTTGACTTTTTTGCATTTACATAAGTTACACCAGAGAAAACACAAATATAAAATGAATAATAATGGAGTATGGACTAACAGCTTCCAACTTGGAAAGACATGATCCTCTGAAAGCTTATCTAGAAGTAGACTGACTGCAACTCAGAGCCTATTTTGATTGTTTTCCTTCCAACATGGTACCACAAAAAGTTTTAGGCCTTCAACAAAGTTGAAAGCATTTTACAATGAAAGAGTGTATCCTCCCTCAGCTAGATTATCTCCTTCATGTTACTGTATTCCCTACATCATATATCTCAAAATAATTAAATAATTATATTTTCATCCTGATGACAGGCTGCTGTTCTAGGTCACATAAATTGAATTAAGCTTACAGCATGGCGGCAATTTACATTAAGTTGTTTAACCTTCTCCAAGAGAGGGTTTCAGTGGTGCTGGTGCATTTGTGTAATAGAAAACTGGGAAGTGTAAGAAAGTAAAAGAGATGGGGGCCCCTGGGTGGCTCAGTCGGTTAAACATCTGACTTCGGCTCAGGTCCTGATCTCACAGTTGTGGGTTCGAGCCCTGCAGCGGTCTCTGTGCTGACAGCTCAGAGCCTGGAGCCTGCTTCAGATTCTGTGTCTCCCTCTCTCTCTGCCCCCCACAACTCACACTCTGACTCTCTGTCTCTCGAAAATGAAAAGATGTTAAAAAATATTAAAAAAATGAAAGTGAAAGGGATGGACTCTCCATGATCATATCACCAAACACAACCACTTGTAAATACCTGAAATGACATTTTTATTTTGTTTTACATAGAACTCCTTTTTTATATACTAGTGATTATATTTGGCAATTTTCATAAGATTTACATAACTCTTGCTGTCATATTTTACATGACAGAGTATTGAAAGCATATTGAACACCAATAGCCTAATGAATGCTTGTCCCAAAACATTCTTAACCACTACTTAAGCATTCCCTGTTAATGTACCATTTGAGTGATTCTCATTTCATGCTGTCATAAAAATGCTGCAGTGAATTATTTCATGCTTCAGTTTTTCTCCTTCATCTGTTTTTTCTTAGTTTCAGAAGTGAAATTACTGTTTTGGTAGGAGAAAATAATATTTTTATTTACCCATTTCATGTTATGCATTAATAAATACTTACCTTTTACACTCAGTTTTGATATCAAAGGATGAAAAAAAATAACATCTTCCTTTCTGATATTTAAGATATGTCTCTTACCCATTTCAACAAAAATAATCTATTTCATACTTCTTTACAGGAAGAGGTCTAATAATCCAAAGTACAGTGTGTTTTTGAGGTATACAGTGAGAAAGAAAAGCTGGGCGAGTATCTGTTGCTACAGATGGAGACCGAAAGATAAGAATATGACTACTCTCTACATTAGAGAACCATCCATATATCACAAGAGATAAATTAAGCTAACCTGTACTCAACACTAATGCTGTACATCTCAATTTGACTTGGTGCTCACAAGCTATTAAAATTATGGAAAATAAAAACATAGTAAAATTGAAAGTAATTTATGGTAGCTTTTAAGTTGATGCTGCAGTGCGAGTTGTGTAAAGAGTAAAACAAAGGAATGAATTAAAGAGCATAGGAAATAAATTATAAGCTGAGAAATATAGTGGTCCTCTCTTATCTATGGGGGATATTTCCCATGATCCCCAGCAGATGCCTGAAGCCATAGAGACTACTGAACCTGATATATGCCGTTATTTCTATGACAGAGTTTAATTTGTAATGAGGCACAGGATGAGATTAACAACAATAAAATAGAACAATTATAACAACATACTGTAATGAATATTATGTGAAAGTGGCCTCTCAAAATATTACATATACCACACTCACTCTCTTGTAATGTTGTGCAATGATATTATACCTACATGATGGGATGGAGTGCGGTGAATGATGTGGACTTTGTAACGCAGTATACACTACTCTTGACCTGCCCATGCATCAGGAGGATCATCTGCTTCTAAACTTGTTTGATTGGATTAACTGAACAGAAAGCCAAGAGAGTGAAAGCTCAGGTAAGGCAGACTAGGGTAAAAGTGACAGGAAGCATCCGGCAGATTCGACACTAGAAGAAGCAGTATATTAACAACCAAAGGCACTGAAACATCAAAACCTGTCTGTTCCATGCTTAAGATGATTACACCATTATGATATTTGCCTTGGAATCTACTAATTTTATGCCAGGGATTAAAAACCCTATTGTCTTCACCAGAGTTTCTTCAAACTCTTATTAATACAAAGCATTCTGGTTTCTAAACACATTCATCCAATTCTGAGGTCCTAAAGCAACTTTTGAAAATCCTTTCAGTGACAACCATATTTGAAATGGAAAGCATATTTTATATCTCATTCAAGGAAAAGTTTTCCGATTCAGTGTCACAAATGCAAGCTCAGTATAGAATATTGCATCATGAAATGTTACATTAAGGCCTGGACACTGCCTGTTTATGTCTATCCCTAGCCCCAAGACACACGATTAGAACTCAAACATCACTACCTAAAATCTAAATTAAAAAAAAAATTATGAATATATCACATTGATGGGCTGTTCATTCCCTTCTCTGTGTGCGACATTTCCCCATTCTTAATGGAAATTCTCATCGATTACTTAATCTTATTACGCTCTTGCTAAGTAAATTAATATGCTTAGGATGTTAAGTTGGAGGATCCTTGTGCATCTGCTTTAACTTCATATTTTCACCAGGTTGACAGATTAATTTCTAAGAAAAAAAACATTAGCAATAGTCTCCTCCCTGCTATTAAACATGACATATGAAATGAAAATAATTGGAAACAGCTGGAGCAAGACTTTCCAGGATAATACTTAAGGACTATGCCAAGTGAAACAAGAATCCATATTATTATGTAGGGGTAAGGTTTGCTATACAGTATGAAGTTCGACATAACTTATAGAGAATTGTCACATATCACTAGAAGGGAATGTACAACAATGGAAAGGAATTGCAGGTCTCCACTGATCATAGTCAACTGCAAAAAAAAAAAAAAAAAAGAGAGACTAGAAACTTAGCAGAAGTGACTAAACAGATAATAGAGAGATATTTGATACGCTTTCAGTATAACTGCCTTTTGCTACAAATAATTGCCATTTGTCTAAAATCAATCAGATTTTAATTTTTATATTTAGAAATCACTAAAAGCACACTATCTTAAGTCAAAGAAATATCAGAAATTCATTTCCTAATATGTATTATTACAAACCAACTGGAATTTTTATGCTTATTAATGTTCACTTATTTGTTTTGAGAGAGAGAGAGCACGAGCCAGCAAAGGGTAGAGAGAGAGGGAGTGAGAGAATCCCAGCAGGCCCCACGTTCAGCATGGAGCCCGATGTGGGGCTCAGTTTCATGACTGTGAGATCATGACCTGAGCTGAAATCAAGAATCTGACACTTAACCGTCTGAGCCACCGAACTCTTTAAAAGGAAATGCTGAACTCTTAAATCTTAGAGTTGCTGAAAAAATACTAAAGTATTTATAGAAAAATTGATATGCTACTTAGGATTTGCTTATTTTAAATAATTGATGAGAATTCCATGATGAATGGGGAAATATAGTACCCAGAGAAGGAGATGAACAGCCCATCACTGTGATATATTCCTAAGGAGAGGATTGAGTAGAGAAGGTCCAGCTAGCCATGCGTTGATACTTGTGGAAACTGGAGGGTGAGTACATAAGGGTTTTCATATTCCTCATTCTTACATATTCATCACCCACAGGATGGGTGTTCTTTTTCTTTAAATTTTTTTTTTACATTTATTTTTGAGAGACAGAGAGAGACAGAGCACAAATTAGGGAGGGGCACAGAGAGATTGAGACACAGAATCGAAGCAGGTTCCAGGTTCTGAGGTATCAGCACAGAGCCCAGCGTGGGGCTCAAACTCACAAACGGTGAGATCATGACCTGAGCCGAAGTCAGACTCTTAACCGACTGAGCCACCCAGTCACCCCCAAATGAGTGTTGTTTCAAGGAAGGACCTCTATAGCATTTATCTAAACCCACCTAGTGACAGCATATGTAAATATATGTTTGAGAGAGAAACAAAGAAAAGAATATCCAAAATGCTGAGGTTATCTGGTTTCATAATAGAAAAGAAAGCACTTCTCAAGAAACTACTGAAGATAGGAAAGGAAAACTAAACGGATTTACAGGTCAACAAAAGAACCTAGAGATCAACAGTGAAACTTTACAAGTTGAGAGCTTCAGGAATTCTCTGGTTTGTTCTGAGCAAACTGTATCTAAGAATTGAACTCCACATGGCTGATGGTTAGTTTAATGATTAACAAAAAGTTGTGTACGTATTATGTGCCAATCACAAAACCAGGTGCTGAGGATACCAAGAACAAAAGCTTCCCCTTTCATGACAGAGACAGGTATTCAAATAAATGATGACAATATAGATAGTAATTAATGTAACAGGATTATGAATAATACTACAGGAGAAGACAGAAGAACATAATTCTTTATGGTAAGACCATAGCAGATTTATGACAGAGCTGAAAATAGAACACATGATGACTTACTTCAAGTTTAAAGTTATCTGTGTCAAGGGACACCTGGGTGGCTCAGTTGGTTGGGCGGCCGACTTCGGCTCAGGTCATGATCTCACGGTCTGTGAGTTCAAGCCCTGCGTCGGGCTCCGTGCTGGCAGCTCAGAGCCTGGAGCCTGCTGCGGATTCTGTATCTCCCTCTCTCTCTGCTCTTCTCCTGCTCATACTCTGTCTCTATGTCTCTCAAAATAAATAAACGTTAAAAAAATGTTTAAAAAAATAAAAAAAAATAAAGTTATCTGTGTCAGAAACCATTGATTTGGAGAAAAAAAGTCCTATTCAAATTAGATTTTCAAAAAGATACACTATAAAGATACAGAGAACAAACACAACTTCAGAAAGTATAGGAATAATTGTAGAAACTACAGGAATCCAATTGCAGAAAATACAAAAAATATAGAAAAATAAAGAATTTATCAGACGGCAACTCTGTGGCCACATAGCTTCTCCCCATCTTCCCTGCACTTGCTTCTGTTTCTTTCTATAAGCCAGCTTCTCTCCTCACTCACATGCTTTCATATGAAGCATATCATGGCTGTCCTGAAGTGAGAGGATATCTGCATAATTTCAGCCCAATTTCTTACAATTAATTAACTTAGTCCCAAGGATCTCATTTCAAAATATCTGGAGAGGGAATTTCGCGAGTCATATTGGCATCAAGTGCTCTCCTTCCAATAATCAGCTGCGCAACGAGAAGGTGAGACTATTGGAGTGAAGCGCTTTTATGCTGTGGCTCAGAAAGCAGCCTTGTACTGGGAACTACTTCCTGGTGAAGGGCTGTTTCCACTACTTGCTTGATATGTGTGTTATGGAAATTAATACAACCCTAACATAAAGCTCTCTGAAACTGCTAAGAAAGCAAGCTGTCTGGTGATATTATATTACACTATGTTAACATAAGCGTGGCTTTTGAAAAAAATCAAATGATAAAAAACAGAATTTAAGAGAGGTATAAAATCCCTTGTTTTGTTTTGTTAAAAGGAGATTGGTTGATACTTTTTGATAGCTTACCAAAACAAAACAAAACAAAGGCAACAAGAAAAACAGCATGAAGGTAGGAGTAAGGTTTAACTCATTTTAATGAAATTTCCCCAACCTCAATTCCTTAGGGTTCATAAAGATTAGAAAATAATTATATAAAGATACAAATGCAATGGTGCCATACTTCATCTTTCTTTTATATGATATTGTACTCAGAAAGACAATGTTTTTCAACACAAAAAAAGGTCATTATGTCTATACCATATACTGATTTCATCAAAATAGATTTTGTAAGCAAGAAAGGATTAAAAAAATTAAAAAGTATTCAGAATCAAATGTGCTTCAATTTCTTTGCCAGGGACAGTTTGGTTGACATTTCTCTAATACTTCAGACTATAAAACATATATTCTTAAGTAGTTTGCAGCAATAATGAGATGTTAAGAAGGATTATGTGTGCAAGAAATAATGTCAGATCAACTAAGGAGGAATTAGGAAGAATCTTGTGATGGGGAAGAGATAACCCCAAAATATCATCTTGCCCATAGAGTATGAGAATGAATTAAAGCAAAACAAAATAAGTCAAAGGGGACACACACATACACACAAATACTACTACCACCATGAAATATTAGAGATAAACTACATCTAGATGTAACAAACTACAGAGTTTTAGAAAGTTGTCTAGGCCGCTCATGAAAGGAAATTCTGATGAAAACAGAAATTTAAGAATTGGCTTACAAATAACCCTAATACCAAAAATTAACTGAAAAGACCAAATAGAAACTAGAGGAGAAAGAGAAACCTCTCCAGAAGTATTAAAACCACATGGCACAAACTTCAAGGGACTTTTTATCAGATACACACACTATGGATAAAACTGAAAAAAAAAAATAGTGTAAGCTGAAACTCAACTCCTTTACTCAAGAAAGTAATTTATGGAGAATAAGTGGAGAAAGTTCCAATGAAGCTAATATGCACCCGCTTGGAAAAACAAAAGAAGGGGATTTTATACGGGGCAGGGGAGAGACAGGCTTCCCTTTTCCTACCACCGGTCAACAGCCTTCCACAAACTTGGCACAATGGTATTGTAATAGTGTTGTATGGTGACAGATGGTAGCTACTCTTGTGGTGAGCACAGCATTACAGACTTAAACACCTGAAACTAATCTAACATTGTGTGTCAACTATACTTCAATTAAAAAAAAGAGCCCCCCAGCTACTAGGCTCTTCCCTGCTGTCCTGCTCAAGATAAATGCCATGGCTGCCTTGGCTATTGTGTGAGACAGGGGAAGTCACTTAACTCCGGACATCGGCACTACACACAAGTATCTAAAGCCACCCTTCCTTGCAGTCCCTGCAGAAAAATGTAAAACACACACATAAATATGACTGTACTCAATTATCCTGCACATATAATCTTTAAGGGACTCCCAAGGACACAACAGATAAGGTGTTATTCTGACCATGCTACTATTAACTGAAAAAGAAAAACAGAAGTGGGGGGCAGTACACATGCTTTTGAACTCTGAGGTAGAATTAGGACAAATTAGTTACACTTTTAGTTACATGGCTAGTCTTAGTCTGCTTCAGCTGCTGTAACAGGATAGCTCAGCCAGGTGGCTTATAAACAACAGAAATTTATTTCTCCCAGTTCTGGAGTCTGGGGAGTCCAAGATCAAGGTGTCAGTAGATTCGGCATCTGGTGAGGAGGGCCTGCTTTATGGTTGATTGATGACACTTTCTAGCTGTAACTTCACATGGCAGAAGGAGAAAGGATCTCTCTTAGTCCTCTTTTGCAGGGCATTAATCCCATTGATGAGGTTTTGCCCTTGTGACCTAATCACTTCCCAAAGACCTCACTTCTAAACACCATCACACTGGGGTGTCAGGTTCAACACATGGATATGATAGGGAGGATACACACACATTCAGTCCATAGCATAGTTATAGTGGGAGGCATACTGTTTACAGCTATAAAGATGAAGATCTTACATGTGAAGATGTATCCCAAAACGGTAACGAAATTTTACATAGTGCTTTGGTATTTCAATACAGTTAAATATTAAGGGTCCTATATATATAAGATATGAGGGAAAAGGTCATAAAGTATCTGAGAAAAAAGGACAGCTAAGAAGAATTTAAAGGATGAAGAACTCATTCAAATCAATAAGAAAAAGACAAAACATCCCAATTAAAAGGGGCAAAAGGCTTGAATAGGCACTGCAGAAAAGAATATATTAAATATATTTCATATATTGAAGTATGTATCGGGGAAAAATAAAACTATAATAAATTATTACTAAACATGAAAAGAATGGCTGTTTTGAAAAAGATCATGAGTGAGAATGCAGAGAAAGTGGAACTCTCACTTACTGTTGACGGAGATATAAAGTGGCACAAATACTTCAGAAAGCTGTTTGACATTCTCTGTCAAAGCTGTATATTCATATAACCTACGACCCAGTGATTTTATCTCTAGAAAAGCACTCATATGTGCAACAAGACATCTCAAACATGTGCATAGCTTTATTCTTACTGGTGTCAAACTTGAAACAACCGAAATGTCCATCAACAACAGAATGGATAAATAAATTCATACAAAAATACTAGGTATCATTGGAAATAAACACACAAAGCAACAAAAGATTGAAAATGCAGGAAATCAGAAACTATATATCTTCATTGTTTCCTTTCCATGAAAAAACAGACCTAGCTGAAGAAATCTAAAAGTAAATCCCAATATAGAACAATTTTAATTGACAGAAAAAACTACCTGTAATAATTTTCTAGAGAATTGTTACTTTGAATTTTAAGGCAAGAGTCTAAGTGAATTAAAGCAGATCTTTAGTTTAAATTGTAGATGGTCACCAACTTCCAACAGTTTGATGGATGATTTCTCAACTTTACAACGGTGTGAAAGCTATACACGTTCAGGAGAAACAGACTTCAAATTTTGACTTTGGATCTTTTCCTGGGCTAGCAATATGTGTGATGTTAGCATGATGCTGGGCGATGGCAAGGAGCCACAGCTTCTAGGCAGCCACGCAATCACAAGGGTAAACAACGGATCCACTCACAACCATTCTGCATTCATACAAACATTCTGTTTTTCACTTACAGTCCAGTATTCAGTAAACTCCATGAAATAGTCAACATTTTATTATAAAATGGGCTTTGTGTTAGATGATTTTGCCCAATTATAAGCCCAATAATGGCCAATTATGTAAGTGTTCCGAGCATGTTTAAGGTATGCTAGGCTAAGCTGTGATTGGCAGGCTAGGTGTATTAAATGCGTTTTTGACCTAACAATATTTTCAACTTATGATGGGTTTACAAATCCATTGTAAGTCAAGGAAGTTCTATATATTATCTGATACATAAATTGAGAAAAACTTAACAGTTCAGGAGTAGCAAATGGTAGAGGTGAGGCCAGTGGAGGGGGGTGGTGGTGAGAGAAAACATGAGCTTGTTGCAATTGTACTTACAGGGTGCAGCTTCGGTTGATCAATTCCAGGGAATTTGATCTTCAGAATCTAAAGACACTGGTGGTTGTCCTACAGATGCTTTGTAGCAGGAAACAGTTTCCTGGGATGTCCATAGGGTTTTGTTTTGAGGACAACCTCTTTTTAATGGAAAGGATGGTATGATTCTCCAGGCTCAGAGGATTCTTGAGATGACCTGGTTCGAGAACTCTATGACTTACAGGAGAGTGGAAGTGATCACCTCCCTGTGGCACCATGCCTGCCCCATAGCTTCGCTCCTTTTATCACCTACTCATGACACAGACTTCACAAAACATACAACTTACTTCCTATATCATATGTCTTACTTCTACCTCACTATATGATGATTAAAATAAATATTTATAGTGGCAACCAAGCACTAAATTCATTTTTCTAAAAGTAATACACATGTTAAGGTGGTTATACTGTAAATGCCAACATTGAGATGATATGCCATGTATTATAACATTCAATGTGAAAACGATAATTTTAGTTAAACACACTGGAGCCCAAATCTCAGAGCATATCAAAGTTTGAGATGTTGAGGGAAGGGGGAGTAGATAAGTGTGTTAGCTATCTAAAGTTCCACAGAGGAAAGTAACACTATTTGGTTCTGAGAAGAACAAATATCAAAAGGCTGTGTACTTTCTGTTAAAGATGACACGGATAAACACAGGGCTGCCACAAAAGGTTGTGTTCCAGTTGTGGCTGGGCTACCTAGAACTAGGCAGATTATTTCAATCTTCCCAAACCCATCATATGGGAAAACAACTATAAGACACTGAGGGAGCAATATTTAAGTTTCAGAAATATTCATGAATCTGACATCATTGCTGAGAAACTAGAGTCGCTTTAACCAAAGTAATAACTAATATTGCTCACAAGGCAATAGATCTATATAAAAGGGACAGTATGTAAAATATTTGCTTGTGTCAACAACCTAGAACAGGGAATGACAGGAACTATTTTCTGTCTCCTTCCCCCAACCAAAACAAAAATATACAAATTACAAGCATAAACAAACAAACAATAACAACAAAACACTGAAATCCAGGGGCACCTGGGTGGCTCGGTTGGTTGAGCTTCTGACTTGGGTTCAGGTCGTGATCTCCCAATTTGTGAGTTGGAACCCCACAACCCAATCACCACTGTCGGACTGTCAGTGGAACCCACCTGGGATCCTCTGCCTCCCTCTCTCTTCCCTACCCCCGCCCCTCCCACTCTCTCTAAAATAAATAAATATTAAAAAAAAAAAACAAAACACTGAAGTCCAGACCAATTAATTCCAAAGAACGTTTTCCTTAAGCTCCACCAAACAGTCATTAGAGAATTCTCCTGTCTCCCAGAAAGTAGACTCAGTATTCCTACTCTACTCAGTCACTGGCTGGGAGCAGCTCATAGCAAGTGTGGCCTCATCACAAATATACAATGGATTTTGCAGGACTAGGGCCCTTAGTCAATTACACTTCCCATAATTAAATACCTGTGAATCCATGAATACCAAGCACTTAAGGCTTTTGCAAATAAACAAGTTTGCATTAATAAAACTTTGGGATGGTATTTGCAAAAGCTTTTTCTGTTAAGAAATTATTTTAAAATAAGAGTCTCTCTCTCTCTCTCTCTCTCTCTCTCACACACACACACACACACACACACACACACACACACACATACACACGCACTCACATGCACACTGACTCATGTACACTGTTCTGACACTTTATCAACCACTGAAAAATTAGCCCCTGGGGACAAATGGAAAGAAAGTGGATTTCTCTCTATAATTTTACCATCCCTAAAAGGATTATACTAATAAAAATATGTAGATTGCTTGCCTTGCCCTAAAGTTATTTAAATCTGAAGAAACAAAGGAACCTAATGTGTTTTCTATATGTATTACACGTGTTATCTCAGACCTCCTCATAACACTGTTCTGATATATGTATCATTACCTCTATTTTCAGAAATGAGGAATTGGAGCTCCAAAGATTTTTAAATTGGCTTAGCACAATCATTAAGTTTTGGAGCTAGGTCTGGCAGCCTTCAAATTTATTCCATTGTACTCCCTTGGAATCTTCCAAACAGTTTAAGACTTAGAAGAAATAGACTTCAAATTAACAAGGAAGTGAAATTTTACTATGCAATATAGCTTATATTTCTAAAAGACACATGAGAAGAAAAATTCAGATAAGCATTTTGCCGCAAACATCCTCAGAGACTATGAAAAGGAATTGATTACATAAACTATGAAAGAGAGAAGAGATTGAATATTTGACAATCATCAACATGTTATTTACCCCAGAATCCTCATTAACCTATATAAAAAGAGAATGATAAAATCTTTACCCTGTGCGAATATGAAGCAATTGAATATATCCCATTTGTTTATCCATTCATCTATGAATGTTGAGTTGTTTTCAGTTTTTGGCTGCTATGAATAAACTTATTATGAACATACAAGTCTTTATTGGACATATGTTTTATTTGTTAAATAACTACAAATGGAATTTATAAACTCTAACATAGGTATCTACTTTTTAATATTAGTTATTCTAATGGTTGTGCAGTGCTATGTCATTGAGATTTTAATCTGCAATTCAATAACGATTAACAATTTGGAGCATATTTTTATGTTCTTACTTGATGTTTATATATCTTCTGTTCAAATGTTTTTGGTTGAGTAGGTGATCTTATCTTTTTATGTTACAAAGTTTTTTCATTGTTTAATATTATATATTTTAGTAAGATGATACACAAATTAAAAAAAGAAGTTGAATAGATATATGTACAATAACCTGATGCTAACTACCTGGCGTTAGGCCAACTTCACTAGTCAAGGACACAATCTTCGACATGACTACCCTCACTTCATACACCAAGTGTAAGCTTGAGGGTTCCCAGGCCACTTGTACTTCTGACCAACAGGCCAAACACTGAGGGTTTTAGGAAAGTACTATGCTTATTTTTACAGTTTTACTATAGCAAAAAGGATACAAGCAAGGGCCAGAATAAAGAAGAGACACATAGGGGAAGCCTAGAAATATTCTATCTGCACACACAAAACATGAAGTTTTCTGTGTCCTCTCCGCACGGAATCAGGATGCATCATGCTCCCTACACATTGATGAGCGACAATATGCATAGGGTATCATTAACCAGAGATGCTCATATGAGCTTCAGTGTCCAGTTTTCATTGGGGTTACATTATGTAGGCATGGTGATTGATTCTTGGCTATGTAATTAGACTCATTCTTCAGCTCTCCCTTCCCTCCATGGAGGTCAGGCTGGTATGATGTGGTTCAAAGCCCCAACACTCTAATCACATGGTCCATCTTTCTGGAGTGGCCACCACTGTCTTGAGTCATCTTATGAGCACAAACCATCTAGGCGCCCTCCACAAGTCATCTCACTAGCCTAAACTATTAGAACCCACCATGGATAACAAAGACATTCCTGTCACTCAGGAAATTCCACGCTTCATGGCTTTAGAGGCTACCTCCTAAGAACTGAAGACAAAAAAGTTAGTCAAATTCTTTATTATACAATGATGTGTAAAGCTCTTTACTTGGTACCAAGCAAATATTATTTTTGTTATTATCGTTAATATTCATCAGATACTTACTTGATGGAGAGAGTTGAGAACAGGTCTATGATTTATCTTCTAGCCTCAGGCACAGTTGAGGATTCAATCTTTCTAAAAATCTCCTTATACATTAATTCAAGGAATCATAGGAGCATACCAGACCCAAGATTAATCACAATTCCTCTGAGGTTACTATTTCCCAAACCATACACTTGCACTATCATTGTTGAGTTTGTTTATTGAGTAACAACTAACATTATTGAGATTCTGCTACACTGGGAGAATGGGAGCCAACCATATACCACTTCAAGGTATGAAAGCTAAAAGGATCCACAGAGTTTATGGCTTCTCTGAACTGAGGTGTTTGAAACTTGCCTTATCTTGTCTCTTGTGACCACATTCATCTCAATAATAAAGGATATCAGAAGACATACTTAGGAAATTCAAGACCTCTGATTTGTTGTTGCCATTCATGCAATGTGAACCTGTGACATATCCCATCTTGAGGCTAAGTAAACTTAGTACTGGTTGAAACGTATTTTGACTTGTGAATCTGAGAATCGACCAGAACTCAAGAGTAAAGCTTCTGTTCAAGGGGAGTACATATTACATTAATTTCCTGGGAATCACGGAGAGCCCACATTGTCATAAATGTGAGAATTCTACAGAAATCCTAGAAAAGCAAATTCAACTGTGTGATACTACTTTCAACGATGAGAAACCATCTCAAATGGGCTTAAATATGAAAAGAGATTTATTAGTCCACATAAGTGAAAAGTCAAGAAGTATTTTAAACCTCAGGAGGAAAACTATCTGGGAATTCCATCTAGTTCTCCATTCTCTAATCTGAATTCCTTCTTCATGTGCTTGCTGGCTTTGTCGTGGGTGTGAAATAGATGCCATTGTTCCCAATATTGAGGCCAGACCATTGGCTCCTAGATCTGTTTTGAAAGTATAAGCAGAACTATAGTTGTATTAGTTGCATTATTAACTTAACTTCACATGTTGTTTTGTTCCCTACTTAATTATGTTTCACGCACCTTTTAACCTCATGCACAACTGATCATTAATTTTGCCTTTCTACTCGAACCCCCTGTTTACCCACTGATTGTAGAAACCTAATGAGGACAGGAAGGTAACATTTGTCTTGACATATCTAATTGTACCAGGTACCAAATAGTGCCTCATTGTCTTAAAGAATGTTTACTTCCATATTTTTCAAACACCACTCCCTCCAACCCTTAAAGATTTCAAGAAACCTCTTACCCTCTTTTCATGTATATTAGCTCATCCTATATTTGGGAATGATCCTCTGACTTCTTGTTGGGCTGTCCTTCTAATAAGACAGATTTCTTTGCTTCAAAACCAGTGTCTCAGACATTGGCTTACTGTGCTTTGGGTGCACAGACAAGTTTGAGTAATGAAAACAGTATGGCACCTCTTTATAAAACCAACCAGAAAGAGTCAATATCTCTCAACTAAAAATATCAAATGAAATTCATGGCTCCATTCTATAGACACTTAGGTGCTGCCCAACCCTTAACCATCACCATAGTTAAAGGAGTGCTGTGTACTAATGGCTTAGGCTCAGACTCCGTGATCATTGCCAAAGCAAACATTGCAGGACGGGAGATAAGATTAAACTGGTTGGGTTTAGTTTTATTTATTTGTCTCAAGTGTGGAGATGAGAATAGATATAATATACAGTAGCTCTTTCTTTCCTTCCCAAGTTCAGAAACAGAATATAAACCACAAGGATAGACACATGGAGAGCAACATGTCAGCCCGTTTTCTTAGAGACTGAATAGAGAATATGACTTAGATGGGGGCCCAATCGGTTTGCTCACATTTCAACCATAGGTCTCTGGCAACCTTTATATAGGCAAATCCTGTACTAATAAGTTTATCCATGCTGCCTGGCCAAGGGGGAGATAATCTAACAAGAGAGAAAAGAGTTGAGTTTAGAACATGAGGTTTCTTCTTTCTATCCATAATCAGCTATCATTCTTTTTCCATAGAGGTTGAGTGAGGAATGGGGTGTGTTACTCCATCTGACATCTCTCCACATGGAAAAATGAAGCCAAGAACCAGAAGATTCTTCACCCATCTCCCCATCAATGATGATGAGTAGCTTGGGTCATAAAGAGTCCACGCCTTCAAAACCACACAGCTGGTAAATCTGAAGTCTTTTTAACAATGGGTAACGTCCCTGATGCCAGGGTATTAATTAGCTCTGTCTACTGCAGACAGTATAAAAATGTATCATGACAGAGACTTTCTAAAAATAACATGGCAGATACATTTCTCTCTGTTCTCTCCCCAAACCTAACTAAAATGAAACTTACATGGTTTAAAAAAAAAAAAAAGGCATTAACGTACAAGACCAAGAAAATGGACAAGGAAATAAAAGCACTCTGGTGAAGTCAATAAAAACTGGGAGGCATATGGATGGAGTAATAGTAACAGAAAGCTAAGTGACTTCTTGGAGAGATGCCAGGACAAGTAAGCCAAATTATGTCCTAAAATTCTAGAAAGGATCAGAATGTATATACCTCTTATCTCCAGAGAAAGGGGACTAGGGAGGAGGGGGTAACCCATAAAACAGGAAGATAGGAAGAGAGACTGAAACAAAAGTATTAGAACCAGAGATGCCCCTTTTGTAGCTGGGCAACAACATCATCTCCACCATAGCTGACGTGTTGATTTCTAGAGAAGCTGCTGCCCAGAGAGAAGAAACAGCCCAGAGAGAAGAAACAGGATAAGACATTATGCTGTCAAAGGTGGACTAAGTGAAAGTCTGCCTGCTAATTACAAGAACACTCCTCCAAATCCTATCGATACTCTGACAACTACCTCAAACATAAGACTGCTGGGAAAACTGACCAGTCCATAGGGACCATTGGGCATCCCTTTCTAATCACCCTTCGGTAAGTACAAGAGGTGTGCAAGCCTTGCCAGAGGAGACTGAGCTTCCCATAAGCAATTTGGCAAACTCTTAGATATACATAGATTGCCTAAACCATAAAGATTTTAGTAAAGAGTCTATTATTCCGGCTATCTTTCCTTCAGCTTCTTTTCAGATTTAAAAACAAACTGGCATGAGATTTAGAATGGTAGAATAATTTATCAAGATCTAAAAAGTTTAGTTCAGAATGTCCATAATTTTTCAGCAGAAGGATATCACAATCACAATTTAAGAAATATGTGCAAAAATATAATTTCAATGGACACCCTTAAGAACACATTGCTCACATTCAACATTTATTTATAAATAAAAAGCAGTGAAAATGGAAATAAAATTATGATTACTTGTCATGATAAAGAATGCCTATACTAAAGCAACTAGACTGAAAGGAAATGTACATACCTACGAGAAAGGAAGACATATCATCATCAAGAAATCAAACTATAACATGTAATTAAGTATAAGAATAAGACAGGAAAATAAAATACTCAACAGCATTCCTAAATAACCAAGTAGGATAGTAAAAATATGAAAATGTATCTCATCACAATATTAACTAAAATTATAATCATAATTTAAAATTCTAAGTGAGAAATACACATGACATACAGCAAACACTAAAATGTTTTTATTGGAAGAAAATTATACTTGACTAAATGTAAAGATACAACATTTCCTGGATGGGAAGACACAGTTATATATAATGTTGATCATTTCTTTTTTTTTAGTTTTTAATATGTATTTTTTGAGAGACAGAGCATGAGCGGGGGAGGGGCAGAGAGAGAGGGAGACATAGAATCTGAAGCAGACTCCAGGGTCTAAGCTGTCAGCACAGAGCCTGATGTGGGTCTCGAATCCATGAACTGTGAGATTATGACCTGAGGCAAAGCCAGACGCTTAAAAGACTGAGCCACCCAGGCATCCTTAATATCGGTTGTTTCTTAAATAATATAAATGTTTAATAAAAAATTAATAAAAATCATAAGCTCCTTCTTGAACTATGGCATTTCTATGACAAATTTTACTTTGAACATTAACTAGTGAAGAATATTTCAGAATAGCCTCAAAAGAAAAATGATGGGAGACTAGATTTACAATATTAAAATATATGCAATTGATAGCTGAAATAGTCTGGTACAAAAATCAACACTTTATATGGAAAGGTTGGGGAAAACTAAAAACTAATCCATATATCAAAACAGAAGAAAATGTTTTTCATTAAAATATGCTTAGATAATTTTGCAAGTTGAAAAAAAAATTCTATCCAGAAAAATAATAACCTATTACAAAAAATAATAATCCTTCCTTAAATACACTCTGAAAGCACTATTTACCATTATACAAAACATTAACAATATCCAGAATGCCCCAAATAGACTAAAACTGGACATTTAGCTATCGTGGAGCAATGTGAAGGATGGTCAATGATTTTTGAACTGTTTACGGAAAAAGGTAGATCCCCTCAAAAAACAAACTATATAAAATTTTGAAATTTCTGAACTATAGCCATTAAATAAAAATCCAGAAATACTAGAAAGAAAATCTAGAGCAAATGTAATAGGAAAAGATTAAAATTTAATTATAATTATTGTTTTAAAATTAAACTGAGCAGACACTCCTAGGTGGCTCAGTCGGTTAAGCGTCTGACTTTGGCTCAAGTCATGATTTTACAGCTCACCTGAGTTCGAGCTTTGCATTGGGCTCTGTGCTGACAGCTCAGAGCCTGGAGTCTGCTTCAGATTCTGTGTCTGCCTCTCTCTGCCCTTTGCCTACTTGTGCACTCCCTCTCTCTCTCCTGCATAAGAGTTTAAAAAAAGATTTAAAAAATATAAAATTAAACCAAGCATGCAAATGAGCAAAGTCATGAGCAAACAATTTACAAAATAAATATAACTTTAGTAAATAGGCATCCAAATGTTCAACCTTGATTGCATCTCAAATGCAAACTGTAAATTCACTTATGTAATTGTTTACCATATTAGTAAAATTAAATGATGCATACTTTGGTAGAAAATATCTTAAAATTGACCCAACCTGGAAAACGTAAACATGTCCCCTTGCAAGGATGATACAGAAACCCATGAAGCATTTCAGTTTTAAAATAAACAGAGTAGAGAACACAACTCTCAGTTCATTTAAAAAAATGTTAAAATCATAATGAAATAATTCACCAAAACACAAAGTAATTTGGTATTTACTGTAACTGTGGAAAAAAATTCCATTAATTCAGATCAATGTGGCAAATATTTACCATTAATTCATAATGTGTTAGGCATTGTTCTGGAAAATTAGAAGTTGAGGAATAAATACACAGCCCATTTTTTTTTCAGAATCTTATAACATGCTGTGAGTCTGAAAGGGGTACAGTAAAAAATAAATAAATAAGTTTTAATGCAATACATTTTGTTGGCGAATAACAAAACTAATATATAATGCATTATAAGATATAAACTGTTTAAAACAGTTTTTTGAAAAAATGTTGGCATTTCATATAATGAACCATAAACAGAACCTTTTATTTATTAATTCTGTGTCTGGAAATTGTGACTTGAGAAGTACATTCAAAAGGAGGAAAAATCATAATAAATTAATGTGTTTATTGCAAGGTCATCTAGACAATAAGAAACTAGAGAGTGTTCCTTTAGAAAATTGGCTACATTTAATAATAATTATGAAGATTAGAGCAACCAAGAGTAAAATTTTAAGACCAATAGAGAATACTTGAGATACATAATTCTAGTATTCTGTTAAATATGTTTTAAGAGTATAAGTTTGGAAAAAATCTAGAAGGAAATAACATAGTAGGAATGTACGCACTTAGAGTAGGAGTGATTTTCATTTATATTCAACATTTTTTAGCTTGCCAAAAATACAGACTTCCCCTGGACATTCTCTAGAGCTATTTCATATGTTGGATTCTTCAGTAATTAAGTAATTAGACCCTTTGTTAATACAAATTTTAGAATCCCAGAGTCCCACTTTTCTATTCCCAGGAGAAATTATGACTTAACTTGTTCTCCAGTTAACTGCTAGAGAACTGGGTGGCAGAGAAGATGGTTAATAGAAGGAAAGCCTCTAAGGATTTGGCCAACCCCCTGCCCCCCTCCAACTTAGTCCCTTGAAACTTGCCTCTTAATGCCTTCAAAACCAGACTTGGATTGGAAGGCTGAACTTCACCCAAGGTTTTAAAAAATCAAAGGCAACCTAGTCTTGCCCAACAGTGTGGAAAAAGAGGGAGGGGAACACCATATTCAATGTTGTATATACAGAAGGAGGGGAAGCATAAAAATTCTACATATATTTACAGTGTGTTCCTTCAAAACTTTACCGTGAAAAACCTGAGTACCAAACAATAACATTGAGTGCCCTATGCCCAGAAATAGTCTCCCAACCTTCTGACTAGTTAATTCCAAGAATGGACACAGTCCTTTTTCTTGACATCCAGCCCTTACTTCCATAGCACAGCCAAACGAAACCCAAAGACATCTGAATCATTCATAGTGTACTCACAAAGTCCTAGGTGTTTGGCCTTTAGTAATCCACATTAGGCACATTTAATACAATCTCAATTTCTCTCTCAGGAAAACCAATTTTTTATACTTTCTCAAGGAAATGACTGATATTATAACAACTCAATTTACATTACTTAAACAAGAATTTCATATCCTTCTTGCAAATTTAAATGATCTTCCATTTCTCTAAGGGCAAGGAGTAAGAGATTACTTAACTTTGTATAATTAAAAAGTCCATCATTTTGTCATTTTAAGTCACAAAGTCTTAGATCACAAAGAAAATCAACTTCATCACAAGAGATGGCATTTGGGTTTTGATGGGTTGAAAATAGAAAACATGACTCCAGAATAAGTTGACTGGGGAAAAAGGGCTTAGAGGCTTCATTCTGCTTTGTTGATTCAGGGAACTATACTTGATTCAGAGTGATTTGGGGTTTCACGTGCCTAAAGTAATACAGCAGGACATGCAACTAGAAAGTCAGGCTGGTAGCCGGCCACAGAAAAGTAAGGGCCCTACATAGGAGCCCTTATCACTTGCATTGTGTATGACAGGTGGCCATTCCCAACACCTTCTTCATTTGTACACCCAGAGTGTAGGGCAGGGCCTGGTAGGTCTGGAGGCATACCATTCGCTGAGCCAGAACTGATCAGGAACTCAGCCTGTGCCAGTCAGTATGTGACATTCCCTGGACCACAGAGACCAAGTTTCGAATATGCATAATGACCCAGTCTGGATCAAGATGCTAGCTATGAGGGTTTCCTGCAGAGGGAATGAAGTTTTCTTGCTCTCAAGAGAAAAGTACTGGAAGATACTCTCTCTTTGGCTGTCAGGTCCTGAGGATGCCCAAACAGGATCACTTCAACCAGTTTGCCACCAGTTAGGAACTCTATTGCCGAAGGACAGAACCCATATAGATGAGAGCCAAACCAAAGGGGTTAGAGAGAAATAGGTGGAGACACTGGCTGAAAGTTGCCCCAAATCACTTCCTGTCTCTGGGCTTCCATGTACAGGAGCCAATAAGCGGAGTAGTCCTCAAAATACAAAACAACCTGTGTGCTGTGATATATATGTACATATAAACCAACATAAAATAAATTATTCATATATATGTACTTGTATATATTGTAGCTGCTGATTAAGTGAACTATGTTATAACGTAAATATAACTCACACTATGTATACCTCATAAAATCATTCTAATAACTTCCAAATTGTCTGAGTTTTAGAAATTGGAGCCCTGATATGGCGGCCTCTAGCTAAATGATGGCTCTGAGTCATAATTTGACTTAAGAAACTTTATCAAACTTCTCCATAAATTGTTCATTACTGAGTGACATAGTCCAAGTAGAGAAATGTAATTCATTATATCAAATCCTCTCTATGGCTCTGCTAAATTAACAAAAGTTATATGCAAAATATTTTTAGCTTATAAAACTTTGTGGTTTCTATATATTAAATATGTCTATAACTAATTCATTAAAATTTTTAATATAACATTTATTTAATCAAAAGTTACTAATGTTTATGTTATCAATCCCATAAAAACCTTAATATTATTTGAAAAAGAGCTAAGATTCAATAAATTGAAAGAACTTAGAAGTGTATTTAATATTTTTTAAATTTTTTTAGTGTTTATTTATTTTTGAGAGACAAAGAGAGACAGAGTGTGAGTGAGGGAGGGGCAGAGAGAGAGGGAGACATAGAATCTGAAGCAGGCTCCAGGCTCCCAGCCAACAGTACAGAGCCCAATGCGGGGCTCAAATTCACGATCCGTGAGATCATGGCCTGAGCCAAAGTTGGATGCCCAACTGACTGAGCCACCCAGGCACCCCAAGAAGCGTATTTAATATTTTACTTGTGGTATCAATTTTATGTGATTTATCAGTGAATGATAAATGATAAATGAAATGAAATCAGCCTTTTCATTGGAATTATTTTGCTTCAAATGCTATATGTGCTGCTTTTATTTCTGTATCTTGTTCTCTTTCCCAATTTTATTTAGTTTTATAGATTTAATCATTAAAAAATATTTTAGAGATAGAGAGAATGCAGGAGTGGGGAGAGGGGCAGAGGGAGAGAGAGAGAGAATCTCAGCACGGAGCCCGCTGTGGCTCTCTCCCACCACCTTGGGATTATGACCTGGGAAGAAATCAGGAGCTGGAGGTTCAACCGGTTCACCCAAGTACCCTGATAGATTTAATCATTTTTATCATGCATTCAACTACTCTGCCAGTTTTAATAAGCCAAATTTTAGTATAAAGCTAAACAAAATAGTGAAAGCTATGACTATTATAATTCAAACCTGAATCTCTAAAAAATTAAGTTCGCTTTCCAAATTTTTAATTATTCCTATTTCAAGTTTTTCTGATAGTGAATACACAACACTTAAAATTTCCAAACCACATTTGTTCATGACACCAGCTGCCCATAGAGATACAAATAGTCTTCAAATTTTCATTATGTGAATTCCCAGTAAGTCACTCAATTCCAATGTTTATCTAACATGATTAGTATAAACCTCAGAGAGAAATTTAATGATTTTTGTTATTTACATCTTCTAGTGGCTTATCCAGATAGAATTAAGTATAATAATGTAGTGCCAAGTTGAAACATTGAGAAACTTTTATACAAATCTGTCTTAAATTCCACACTCTCTCTTTCGTATCATATTATATAACTATGAGAAAATATATCATGAGATTTTCATAGATATTTCTCATTTAATTTTTTTGATGACCGACAAAAACTGACAGATTATTTTAGATAATATTCCTTCTAGTTCCATGATTAGTGAAAATTATAAAATTATCTTTAGTCTTAGATTTATATTATCAATTCTTTTTTTGTAAAACAATTGAAAATTTATCCAGAATAATCGAAATTCTACTATCTTATGTAGATTTTTCCAAAAAAAGTGGCAAAGCTCCAAAAATGTTTCCAGAAATAACTATATGTCTCTCTACAAGTGGAGCCATAAATCTAGATCATAAGAATATATATATTAGTATTATTTTATGAAATGCTATTAATATTTTATATCTAGAAATGTTTGAATATTTATAATATAAATTAAAGTTCTGAGGATAGTTTCTAAACTTTTGCTGCTTCAATGATATTCTTCGAAAACTATTTTTGGAAGTTTCTATTAGTTCAAATCATTTATTACATAATACTGATTGATGTGATATTATGTA
Organism: Paguma larvata; assembly: GCA_030068075.1. Taxonomy (NCBI): domain Eukaryota; kingdom Metazoa; phylum Chordata; class Mammalia; order Carnivora; family Viverridae; genus Paguma; species Paguma larvata. Next base: position 126,539,138 of record CM057824.1, on the reverse strand, counting down.
AACTATACTGATGACTGATTGATCACTTCCCCTCTATGATGGTTACAAATTTTATTTGAACCATGAGCTTTAATGGAACATGATTAACATTCTGATGAAATACATGTGCCTAGCTCTTTCAACTTTATTGACGGAAAATTTAGCATTTTTTTTCAATACTAAAAGCAATGATAAGCTATTTGTAAATTTTGTTAAAATAATCAACTTGTTTTTCATTCAAGAAACACAAATGATTTATTTTGTATTAATTCTTGCATGCTATCAAAATACGTTTCAGACATTTCTGATTTTTGTCCATCATCAGAAGATTTTCCAGGAAGGAATTTATTATTTTAGTTTATAAAATCTTTGCTGTTCTCCCACAGATTCTAAAGATTCACATTTTTAACACAGGCCTCTGTTGCTATCCAAACTCTCACTATCCCAATAGATTCCTATAGTAAGAGATGCACATATTCAAAGCAACAATGATTGATTAATTAAAGAGCAAATTGCTGATTCTCCTAAAATGCAGAACATTTTTTAAATAATGTACATACTATGACACAGATCCACAGAGTAGGTACAACTGGAAATGTTTTGGATCTCACTACAAGGAGAGGACTAGTTGTCAATACATACTATGACATCAATAGATACTATGACATATGCTATAGCAACTAAGTTAGTTTAATGAATTTATTATAGTTTGATTTTATCAATGGACTCACTAATTTACCACTCTTTTGTGTATTTTTGCCATGTAACTTTGCAATGCCACCCTGTCTCTGGGCTCCAAGTGATTTGCTTGGGCAAGTATGATATTAGTAAGTGTGATGCAAATAGAGACTTGAAAGCATGCACATGGCTATCTTGCTCCTTTGTCTTTACCATGAGAACATACCTAAGCTGACCTTCAAGAGGATGACACCTGTGTGGAATAGAGCTAGAGCACTCTATCCAGACCAGGACCATCATGAGAGATATGAGGAAAGCCAAGCAAGAGCAGAAAGACTCTTAATTGGCATGGAGCTGACAGCAACCATGTGAATAAACCCAGCAGAAATTATCTGAGCTCAGATGAAATCACCTGAATCCTACAAAAATCATAAGTTAAAAAAAATTATTGTTGTATGCTACTAAGATAGCAGATGGCCATAGAAAGCAGGTACAAGTTTTATATACAAATTTCTTTTTATTAATTAATTTTACTACTTACTTCCATTACTATTAAGCTCTTTAGCAATCAATGGAAAGTATTTTGAGTCTTAAAAAATTAGTACAGCTATCCTAGTATGAATTATGAATTGCCTAAACATCATCAGCCCAACTAATGAGTCTTAAAATGTAGTGCTGCTTGAGTGGGTTTTCTATAATCTACAGCCCAAAACAACATAAGTGATGCTATTTGTGCTTTTATTATGGGAGCAACTAGAAAGCACTGAGTGATGGCAACACTTCAATCTTACCAGTAAAATGGCCAATACTTTGCCTACATTTTCCTCACATCTACTTGATCTGGAAGCAAATGTTATCATTTGAATATCAGTATCCTGCTTTCTTGCTTCCTACTGTGAGTTAAGATGATCACAGGCTTCTAACAACCTGGAATACTCCTAATCACTGTGTCAACAGCCAATGAAGTCATATGAGGCCAGTAGAATCTTCAATATAACCAACTTAACTTTTATAAATTTGATAATTACAGAATTAAAAATATTGGAAAGAAATAATTATACCTTAAGAGACTTTCAAAGGCTATTACGTGGCAAATGAAATCAACATCTGTGCTGCATTTTTATACCTTTTGAGAGGAAATAAATCTGACAAATATTATCTAAATTCAGGAAAAAGAACCTGGGAAAAAGTTTACTCTGACGCATGATTTGTTTCAATAAAATGACATCTAAGGAAGTAATGATATCAGAATGAGAGGAAAGAAGCTTTTAAAATGTTGCATTTAAAAATTAAAACAAAACACCAATTATCTTTTATCAAGCCAGAAAATATTTACGGTAGTGATAACCCCAGCTGGAGAGGGTAGCAAACTGTTAACAAAGGTTTTGGAGAACAATTTATCAATGTGAATTACAGGACTTAAAAACGTTCATTCTTTGTGGCCAAATAGTTTGTAGACATTAGTTTTGCTGTGAAATACCACTTCAAAACTTACTTATGTAAAGTGACAGTCATTTATTATTCTTTTTATTGGGTAGTTGAGGTCATTCTGGGCTCACTCGTGCATCCACCTCAGCTACCATTCAGTGAGGCTGCCCTGCTTTGGCAGTTGACTGAAAATCGGCTGGAGCCATAGGGGCAAATGGGCTATGAGCCTCTCATTGATCAGCAGTAGGTTTAATAGCAGCTAGGATTCCAAGAATCAGAACAGGAGCTGTAAGGCTTCTTCAGGCTTAGGCTTGGAACTAGCATGAGTGTCACTTCCGCTACAATTTATTGGTCAAAGCAAGTCATGAGTTCTGATTCAGCTAATAGGGAAACAGATTTTACCTCTTGATGAGTGAAGTTGCAAAAAGACACCACAGAGGGGCATGGGTGCAGGAGGTGTGGAGAACTGTGTCCAATTCTGCAAACTACCATCTATATTTTGACAATATCTTTTGAGGAATTATCCTAATTATGAAGGCTGGCAGTGCCCAATACACAAAGATAAATATACATGTAAAATTGGGGGAAACAACATTTCCAATTCTTTGCAAAAATGATCACATAAACTATGAAAAGTTTTCTTTGTGGAATAAGATGCCAATAATGTTAAAAATTAAAAAAATAAATACTTGTGTTGTATAGTTGAAAAACAAAATAGAAATGCATCAAGATAATAAGATTACAGTTAAATCAAACACCTTGAAAGGAAATATATCAAAATGTACATAGTAAAAATGTTTAAGGAAGAATACTATGGGTTTTTTTAATTGGCTTATTTTCTAAATTTCATACTTCTCTCTATTAAATATGTTTAGCCACCAGGATATCTGACATAAAGTAATTAAGTGATAAAATCTCCTCATCTTATTCTTTTAGAAGATATTTTAAAGATGATACATGGAAAGTGACATCACACTTCAGAGTGGGGAGAGATGTCTTTTATTTCTTTTCCAAGTAGGAAGTGGCCAAGACCACCTGGAACACCAAACCTATCATGATACTAGAGCAACCAGAGAGAACACAGGTATAGGCATAGTGCACTATGGGGAGAAAGGCAGAGAACTTCAGTAAAGAAGTCCACAATTTCCTTTTCACCCACAAGAAAAACTTCATTGCTGTTAGCTGGTAGAGACTTACTATATCGAGCTCTACCCTGAGGAAGTATGTAAGCAAAGATTAAGAAAATTCTGTCATCAGTAACTAGGGTCTTGAAACCGAAGCACTTATTCAGTCCAGATCAAATTACACGAATTAGTAGTAGAGAAAAGATTGGAAGGACAGAAAAGTAAGGCTTTAGCTACTCCAGTTAGGAGTGAGAAGTGAGGAGTATATAATGAGAATGATATAAAAATTACGTATGCTTAATAGCTTCTCAAATACAATTATATATAAATAGCATAGAGAGCCCATGATCACAGTCAGAGTCAAGACATTAGGAACTTTTGAAGATGTAAAACGTGGGGAAGAGTAGAGTTGCAGCTTTGCTGTTCTGTGCCCATTACAATGCATACTTGGGCCCTGAGCAAATGTTTTCTTTTGATTTTTCTTCCCTAGTCTACCTGTTCTGAACATGTTTAGGATGATGGAGAAAATGATCTTCTGAGATCCCTTCTACTATTCAACTTCTACGATTTGAAGATAGAGAATTGAATATTGGTTTATTAAACCCTGGGTCCTATTGGGACAGCTCGGTCATTCCTTGGCTTGTTTAAATTAAGGTTTAGGATATGGAAAGGTAAGCACCTTTTCCTACAGAACTATGGCTCATTCTGAAAAGTACTGTCTGGTAGTTTTAGGTTGTTCTAGAAACAGTTGACTACAAACATTAGGCTCTAGACTATGGTGAAATGATCATTATGTTATCTTTGTGGTCGGTTCTCCATCATTGGTTTCTCCATTAGTCCCTGGTCCAGAAACCGACAGCTCCCAATTGTTCAACTGGGCAGGTACCTTTTATACATCACATTGATCTTGATGCCCTGCAACTCCAGACAACTATAGTTATTGTGACAAACTAATCTGTGCTAACCCATGGCCTGTGCAACAGTGTGACTTAAGGCCTTAAGAACATTAGAATCAGACTGAGGTTTGTGGTAAGTTGTTATGGCAGCGATAGAAACCAGCACACATAGTACAAAACCATAATATGGTTCTCTATTTCTATCTACACTTTTCTCTTTAAAATGGACTTGATCAAATTTTTAAATAGCACAGAGTAATATTTTCCCTGTGGTACTGTGTTAGAAAAGTTGTTTGCATTTTATTGCCCTGAACATATTTTAGTTATGGGAAAAAAACACTTAAGGAAGAGTGACAGAAAAATAATAAAAGTCTTTAGAATTCAGAGATACGCACAACAAACTAAAAATTTTCAGAGGAAATAAAAATAGCTAAGAGCAACCAGACTTAAAATTATACATCATGATGGACAAAGGAGATATAGAAAATGAAAAAAATAAAACAAGCAGACAAGAGAAAGAACACTGTTTCCATTTCTTCTTGATGTTTTGATTATATCCAGTCTTACAATGATTCATGTTTTATCAGATAGACCTTTATGGATAGACATATTTTATCAGATGGATGGAGCATATTTAGCTGTTGAACTTTTTTAAAGGTTTTTTACATAGTTAACTTGATAAATTATACTATTTCTAAATGAAAATCTGGCCAATTCATTTTTATGCCAGCTGAAATAAACAAGATTGAAATATTGACCTTTTCTCACTGTAGCAATTTTAGTGATTGTTTTATGCTCCAAGGAGGAATTTTTTTGTTTGCTATGAAATGTTTACTTTAGAAGAACACTAATCATCTCAAGTTTATCAATTATGTAAAGAACAAGATAAGGAATAAGAAAAGGCATCTGAAAATTAATTTCATAAATTTTCATAATCAGTTCATCCAGCTAGCTATAGAGGACTTATGTGACAGCGAAGAAAAATTATATTTTGATGATACAATAGAAATAGAACAAAGGCATTTGCAAATAGTTCAAATTCTATTTCTGACCTTTCCCACAAAATGCATAATTCAAATCCCCACACACTTAAGACCACAACGATTTTTCTAATCCAACCCCATTTTTTTCAGCAGATTCTTCTTGCAGACCATATCATAGTCAGTAAATTAGAGATTCAAATAGCCTCTGAAGTCATAAGAAGCAAAACTGAAATGCTGGATTACATTTAGTCTTTTAAACATACAGTGCCTTCTTTCTTTTAATAAAAACCTAAAAAATACCAGTTCTTAGATAATACTATCACATGTAAATTGTCAAAATACCATATGATTCAAGTTACCCAGTTTACACCTCCTATCTGTTTCATAGATCACAGCACGAGTAAATTTTCTTGTCATTTAATCAATTCAAAATGAAAAGTATATTTTGCCCCTTCTATTGGTAAGCCAGATATGAGGGCAATCTTTCATTTAAAAACAAAACAAAAAACAAACAAACAAACAAAAAAAACCACATGTATTTTAACAGAAGTAAAACGTTGAACATAGTTCAAAGGGAATTGATATAATACTGTTAAAGTGGACATTTTAATTGGCAGTCTTTGTTAGAATGGCGAAAGATCGTATCTCATTTAATCCTGTACACAAACCAGATCTTACTTCATGTGTTTATGCCATGTGCAGATGCTGGAAAGACGTGAAAAAGAAGGATAAGAACAAAAGTGAGAGGAGGGGTCTGATCACCAAAAATCTTTGACGCCGTACAAAATGAGTATGAGTTTGATTCTGAAGGCATTGTGAAGCCATTGAAATATTTTAAATAGAGGAATAGTATGACATATTTATATTCTGGTAAACTCATTCTGGAAGCAACAGAATGGTAGAAGAGAGAGAACGAGGGAAGGAACCAAGATGACGGAACAGCACGGAAGTTTTTTTTTACATCTCACGTCCATGAAATACAGTCAGATCAACAGTAAACCAGCTTACACAGCTAGAAAACTGATTTCAGGATTAACACAACAATCTGCACAACCTGAACCACAGAACTCAGCAGGTACATGGCACAGAGAGGTTAACTGGGGGAGACAGAAGCCCGGAGGGCAGGGAACTGTATATGCTTGTGGAGACGGGGTGGGGAGTGGGGCGAGTACGGAAAAGCACCCCCTCAAAAGCAGTGGAAAAGTGGAAAAAGCCACAGGGAGTGAACTAAAAATGGAGAAAGGAGAAAGGAGAGGATTTAAATTCCATTAAGACTATCAACAAAGGGAACACAGAGTCTGATACCTGGCAGTGCTCTGGTGGGAAGGGGAATCACCAGGAGCAGAGTGAAGTCGGCGGTCCTTGGGGAGTCGGTTTCCCTGCTGGGAGGACTTTTGGTAGAGGCAGTGTGGTCCCCCCACAGGCAAAGGTGCCAGCAGACCCCAGAGAACAACCACATTGGTTGGTGCTGGAACAAGGTCGTTAAGGGTGAAGCCTGGTGCCAGGTGTGGGTTGTGATTTTCCATAATCCCTGAAACGCCGCTGCTACAGGATTGCGTGAATTTTTTCTGGTGCGGGCTGACACCCAGCCGCAGTCTCTAGGAATCGGTGGCAGCACGGTCCCACGAAAGTTCCTGGGCATGGCCGGCCCCTGGCCATTGCTCAGTGAGACCCTCCTGCAGAGGGTCAGAACAGGTCAAAGCCGCAGTTCCTCGGAAGTAAGGGGTCGGGAAAAACAGCCTGCATCTGAGATAAAGCTCAGGAGTGAGGTGCAGCCTGACAACCTGATGGCTTAGTTAGGGACAGCGTAAAAGCCAGGAGAGGACGGAGGCTGGAGACAAAGGATGGGTGGGCGATTGCTGATGGGGAGAACAGAATTTCCATATTAGAGACTGGGTAGCTGGGTGACTCCATTTTCACAACTCCCGCACACGCGCATGCATACCGAAAAGCGCCACAAGAATCCACCGCAGTAAACTAAGCAGCGCCATCTAATGGAGAAGGGAGTCATTACACTAAGTCCTGCCCAACTGGACCAAACTCGCTCTTCAGGAACATCAGCAGTCTCTCCGCCTGCTTAGTTTACAGACTATAAAGTGCTTCATGGTATGACTTTTAGGGGAAAACAATGTAATTTCGATCATATTTCAGTCTGTTTGGTTGTCCACTTATTCAATTTTCTTTTTTTTCCTGTTTCTTTTTTTTCTCTTAAATAAAGAGAAACAACTTATTTTTATTTTCAATTTTCATTAAAAATATTTTTCTTTAATTTTTTTCTATAATATATTTTACTTTTTGGTAAATTTTTCAAATTCTATTTTACTTCCTTCATTTCATTTTATTCTTTTTTATTGTATTCATTTTCGAAAAATTTTCAAGTTTTCATTTTTTTTCTTTTTCCTCTTTTTTCTCTAATCTATCAAGCTACTTTCAAATCCAGACCAAAACACATGTATGATCTAGCATCATTTATTTGATTTTGTGTGTGCGTCTGTGTGTGTGTGTTGTTTTTAATTTTTTTATTTTAATTTTTTTACCTTATTAATTCCTTTTCTTCCTTCAAAATGACAAAATGAAGGAATTCACCCCGAAAGAAAAAGCAGAAAGAAACGACAGCCAGGGGCTTAACCAACACAGACACAAGCAAGATGTCTGAATTAGAATTTAGAATCACAGTAATAAGAATACTAGGTGGGGTCAAAAATAGATTAGAATCCCTTTCTGTGGAGATAAAAGAAGTAAAAACTAGTCAGGATGAAATAAAAAATGCTATAACTGAGCTGCAATCTCGAATGGATGCCACGGCACAGCAGCTGTGGATGAGGCAGTGCCGTGAATCAGCATTATAGAGGACAAACTTATAGAGAATAACGATGCAGAAAAAAAGAGGGAGGCTAAGGAAAAAGAGCACGATTTCAGAATTAGAGAAATCAGTGATTCATTAAAAAGGAACAACATCAGAATCATAGGGGTGCCAGAAGATGAAGAGAGAGAAAAAGGGGTAGAAGGGTTATGTGAGCAAATCATAGCAAAAACTTTCTTCACCTGGGGAAAGACACAGACATAAAAATCCAGCACATTGATTCAGCACATTAAACATATCCTGCCAGTCCTTTCTGGCCTGCCAAGTTTCTGTGCACAGGTGTGCTGCAAACCTGAACTGTCTTCCCTGGTAAGTTAGGGACTTTTTTCCCTTGCTGCTTTCATGATTCTTTCCTTGCCTGAGTATTTTTTGAATTTGACTATGACATGCATTGTTGATGGTCAGTTTTTATTGAATCAATAGGAGTCCTCTGTGTTCTTACATCTTAAAGAGCTGGAAAAACAACAGCAAATAAAACCTAAAACCAGCAGAACACAGGAAATAATAAAGATTAAAGCAGAAATCAATGCTATCAAAACCAAAAAACAAGTAGAACACATCATTGAAACCATAAATTGATTCTTTGAAAGAATTAACAAAATTGATAAACCACTAGCCAGTTTGATCAAAAAGAAAAAGGAAAGGACCCAAATAAATCAAGAACGAAAGAGCAGAGATCACAACCAATGCTGCAGAAATAACAAACAATAAGAAGAGAATATTATGACCAATTATATGCCAATAAAATGGATAATCTGGAAGAAATGGAAAAGTTCCTAGAAACATGTAAGCTACCAAAACTGAAACAGGAAGAAATAGAAAATTTGAGCAGACCCATAACCAGTAAAAAAGTCGAATTAGTCATCAAAAATCTCTCAGAAAACAAGAGTCCAGGGCCAGATGGCTTTCCAGGAGAATTCTACCAAACATTTCAGGAAGAGTTAACACTTACTCTCTTGAAGCTGTTCCAAAAACAGAAATGGAAGGAAAACTTCCAAACTTTTCCTATCAGGATTACCCTGGTTCCAAAACCAGACAAAGACCTCACTAAAAAGGATAACTATAGACCAATCTCCTTGATGAACATGGATTCAAAAATCCTCAACAAGATATTAGCCGAGACCCAACAATACATTAAAAAAATTATTCACCATGACCAAGTGGGATTTATACCTGGGATACAGGGCTGGTTCAATATCCACAAAACAGTGGATGTGATTCATCACATCAATAAAAGAAAGGACAAAAACACATGATCCTCTCAGTAGATGAAGAGAAAGCATTTGACACAACACAGCATTCTTTCTTGATAAAAACCCTCAAAAAAGTAGGGATGGAAGGACCATACCTCAAGATCATAAAACCCATATATGAAAGACCCAACACTAATATCATTCTCAATGGAGAAAAGCTCTGAGCTTTCCCGCTAAGGTCAGGAACAAGACAGGGATGTCCACTCTCGCCACTGTTATTCAACACAGTATTGGAAGTCTTAGCCTCAGCAATCAGACAACACAAAGAAATAAAAGGCATCCAAATCGGCCAAGAGGAGATCAAACTTTCACTCTTCACAGATGACATGATACTCTACAGGGAAAACCCAAAAGATTCCACCAAATAACTGCTAGAACTTATCCATGAATTCAGCAAAGCACCAGGATATAAAATCAATGCACAGAAAGAGGTTGCATTCCTATACACCAACAATGAAGCAACAGAAAGAGAAATAAAGGAATTGATCCCATTTACAATTGCACCAAAACCCATAAAATACCTAGGAATAAATCTAAACAAAGAGGTGAAAAATCTATACACTGAAAACTATAGAAAGCTTAAGAAATAAATTAAAGACACAAAAAATGGAAAAATACTCCATGCTCCTGGATAGGAAGAAAAAACATTGTTAAAACGTCAATACCACCCAAAGCAATCTACATATTCAATGCAATACCTATCAAAATAACACCAGCATTCTTCACAGAGCTAGAAAAAACAATCCTAAAATTTGTATGGAACCAGAAAAGACCCCAAAGAGCCAAAGCAATCCTGAAAAAGAAAAACAAAGCAGGAGGCATCACAGTCCCAGATTTCAACCTGTATTACAAAGCTGTAATCATCAAGACAGTATGGGACTGACATAAAAACAGACACTCAGATCAATGGAACAGAACAGAGAACCCAGAAATGGCCCACAAACATATGGCCAACTAATCTTTGACAAAGCAGGAAAGAATATCCAATGGAATAAAGACAGTCTCTTCAGCAAGTGGTGCTGGGAAAACTAGACAGTGACATGCAGAAAAATGAACCTGGACCACTTTCTTACACCATACACAAAAATAAACTCAAAATGGATGAAAGACCTAAATGTAAGACAGGAAGCCATCAAAATCCTTGAGAAGAAAGCAGCAAAAACCTCTTTGACCTTGGCCATAGCAACTTCTTAATCAACATGTCTCCAGAGGCAAGGGATACAAAAGCAAAAATGAACTATTGGGACCTCATCAAAATAAAATCTTCTGCACAGAGAAGGAAACAATCAGCAAGACTAAAAGGCAACTGACTGGAATAGGAGAAGTTATTTGCAAACAACATATCAGATAAAGGGTTAGTATCCAAAATCTATAAAGAACTTATCAAACGCAATACCCAAAAAACAAATAATCCAGTGAAGAAATGGGCAAAAGACATGAATAGACACTTCTCCAAAGAAGACATCCAGATGGCCAATGGACACATGCAAAAATGCTCATCACTCATCCTCAGGAAATACAAATCAAACCCACAGAGATACCACCTCACACCTTTGAATGGCTAATATTAATAACTCAGGCAACAACAGACATTGGTGAGGATGCGAAGAAAGAGGTTTGGTTTTGCACTGCTGGTGGGAATGAAAACCGGTGCAGCCACTCTGGAAAACAGTATGGAGATTTCTCAAAAATTAAAAATAGACCTACCCTATGACCCAGCAATTGCACTACTAGGTATTTATCCAAGACATACAGTTGTGCTATTTCAAAGGGGCACATGCACCCCAATGTTTATAGCAGCCCTATTAACAATAGCCAAATTATGGAAAGAGCCCAAATGTCCATCAATGAATGAATGGATAAAGAAGATGTGGTATATATATACATATATATATATGTATACACACACACACACACACACACACACACACACACACAATGGAGTATTGCTTGGGAATCAAAAAGAATGAAATCTTGCCATTTGCAACTACATGGATGGAACTAGAGGGTATTATGCTAAGCAAAATTAGTCACTCAGAGAAAGAAAAATATCATATGACTTCATTCATATGAGGGCTTTAAGACACAGATGAACAAAAGGGATGGAAAGCAAAAATAACATAAAAACAGGGGGAGGGACAAAACATAAGAGACTTAAATAAGGAGAACAAAGGGTTACTGCAGGGGTGTGGGAGGAGGGATGGGCTAAATGGGAAAGGGGCATTAAGGAATCTACTCCTAAAATCATTGTTGCACTATATGCTAACTAACTTGGATGTAAATTTTAAAAATAAATTTAAAAAAAGAGAGAATGATCCTCAAATCAGGGGAAAGAGTGATGCGAGATATGAGGAAGTTCTCTACTATGATAATAGTAAAGAGACTTGACAAGATGGTTACTGATTCAGGCTGGGAGCTAAAGAAAGAAGTAAAGAATTACCCACTCTTTCTCCTTGAGTGGCTAGTTGGAAATGCTCACTGACATAGAAATACTAATATCAGAAGTCAGGAGTAGCGTCAGGGGCAAGGGGTGGAGGAAAAGAGTTTGGTTTGGGAAGGCGAGATTGCATGTGCCTGTAAGTAGCCAGCAGGAAATGCCCTATAAGTTGGTACTTAGTAAACAGATTGAGGATGAAAACAGATTTCATGATTACAGCTGATTGCTGATCCCATGAGAAAGAATGATGTTGGTTAGGATGTTTGCATAATTAAGAACATGTCCAAGAACAACAGCCTGGATGATACAAATACTTGGTGAGTGGGCACAAAAAGAGAATCCAACAGAGGAATCAAAGAAGAAGTAGAGCACTAAGAAGGAAGAAGGAAGGGTCAGGAAGAGAAGAGTGGTCAACACTGTCAAATACAAAGAGGTCAGGTATGATAAGGACTTAACCAAATTCATTAATTTCATTCTCCATGTTTTAAAAAAGTCTTCCGAGATATTAAGTATCTTGCCAATTATTCAGGTAGAAAGATTTTTATTAATGTTTCAAAGAATAGCAGACAACATTTTAGCCCAACAGTAAGTCAATTTTGACTAACCATTATGCTCTCTGACTCCAGCTTTCTGAAAATCTTTAGTAGAAACAGAGACCCTAGACATTCTTTTTAGTATGTATACACAAAATATAAACAAATACAAATAAATATATCTGTTCGTATATAAGCAAAATATCCACTTCCACTCATTGGGTATTCACAGAATAATATTCACAGGCATATGCATTATGGTCTCACTTTTCTAATCAGAGATGCTGACCCAAGTGCCAATGATGAGTGAAAGCTAGAGGACAACTGTGGCGAAACACTCCATGGGGCTACATAGCTCTTGAAGGAAAATAAAGTGATTGGTCTTACATTTGGAATTAGAACCAAGAAACCAAGCAGTAGGGGCAGTAAAAGAGAATGTAGAGAAGGTGAGCAACTGGCCACCAAGGCCATGCTAGTCAGAGGAAAGAGGGACAGAAATGCCACGCAGAGAAACCACGGAGCCCAGAGAAAGCCGGAGAAGAAGCCAGCATGCCTGTTCTATTCCTGAGAAGATTCCATTTGCAGGCTGAAAGGACTCATAAGAATCTCCCTTGTACTTTTAGGTAGCTTGGATAAATCTATTCCCTGCAACCAATCTATCTAGATAGACAAAAACTATCATGAAAGTTGACAGGCAGGGAAGAGAATTTTCGGTTCGGTAAGATAAGTAAAAGCACAAAGGAACAAAAAGAATAGAGCAAAGCTGTTTGGAGAAGGTAGTATTTGAACTAAGCCTTAAATATGCTGGTCTGTCTGGCAAATTTGTTTGCCAGTATGTCTTTCATATGGGAGTTTGAGAGTCTTGAGATCAGGGTTATATGAAGAGTATATTGCACTTATGAACTCAATATTTCTACATTACATAAAGAATAGGGAAACATGAGAAATTGTCACAAAAAAGTTCACTTTAGTACAGCTAAGTATAAAAGTAAATGGTTTGTTTACAAAGACAATTTGAGAAACCACTAACAAAGGTATTTCTCCCTATTCCTTCAGTCCTGGAATTAATAGACTATTTTCACATAAGAAATGCCCCAATATCTATCTGAATGTTGTAACCAACAGTTTATTCTACTGAAGACAAAAAGAAGAAAAACGGTCCCCAAACCTTTTTTAAATATTTATTTATTTTTGAGAGAGAGAAAGAGAGAAAGAGAGCGAGAGGAAGGAGGGACAGAGAAAGAGTCCCAAGCGGGCTCCACACTGTCAGGGCAGAGCCCGATGGGGGGCTCCATCTCATAAACCATGAGATCATGACCTGAGCCAAAATCAAACATCAGACACTTAACTAACTGAGCCATCCAGAAGCCTCACGTCCCCAAAGCTTTTAAAACATGTATTTTATGAATATTGTATCTCCCATCCCTGATTTTAAAGTGAACCAAACAGGTAAAAAACACCTTAGTCCCACCAAGCCAATTTAATGTTTTTTAAATTCCATGTTGCCTGTAAGCTTATATACAACTACTAGAAAGATTTCAAAAGCTAAGCAAAATAACTCTGTAAACAAGAGGACTTAGAATGGAAATATTTAAAGTTCCTGATCGCTAATGGGGTTACTATTGAGAGCAATCGAAATATCTCACAAAGGATTCTAAGTTATATTGTGTCACATTCAATAAGCAAAAGTATTTTATTCTTCCACATGATTCCTTAGGAAACAATCTCATCTTCGAATATCATGGCACAGGGGAGAAGTGGTGTTGGTTTAATTTAGATTTGATTTATGTGCTATATCATCAGGAACAGATAAACCTGCATAATAAACAGCATATGTTGGCCTTAACCAAGCATGTGGATTCTGTTATATGAAAAGCAAATGTTCAAGACACAAAATTAATATTAATGTGTTTTGCAAAATCAAAGTCAGGAGCTACTTTTGGAGGAGCTGAAGAATCACAGACCCTACTGTAGGCTAAATCCCACTTGTTTCACATGTTAAAAGAGACCTGGTGGTCTCTAGTACTGAAGCCCACAGGTCTAATAACCAAAACTAAGTTTTTTATTCTTCATATAGAAGAATATATAGTTGCTCCATGAGAAAAATACGTTTTATAAAAACTGCAATTATAGTCATTGACAACAAAAATGGAATTATGCCAAGAATGACCACCATCGTTGCAAAATTCTTCCAGGCCATTGTCACAGTAACTCTGTGTTCCAGTTGCTCTACTTAATTTTGGAATGCTCAGCTGCAAAGATCATAACGGGAAAGAATAATAAGCCAGGAAAGAGATTCCCTTTAAGGACAAGGGACGGGGCAATCATGTCCAACGTTACCCAAATCTTGGCTACTGGGGACACATTTGTGATCACTTAAAACTTCTACAAATTAAAAATGAATGTTTAAAAATCTTAATATCGCTACCCCAAGAGGCTAGTTTTCCCAAAATCCCATATTCTGATCTCATTTTTTATCTCTGGAATCACATTTATTCATATAGATCATATACACATTTTTCCCCATCTACTGCTTCTCTTCTCGGGTTTTTCTGTATCTCACTCTGTCCATTATAACAAACAACAGTTGTCAAGGGTCCGCTCTCTCCACAGATGGTATATAGAAGTGGTGGGGTTTTGTGGTTTTTTTTGTTTTTTGTTTTACTTTTTATAAAGCAACTCCTACAGTGGGCTGACAGTCAACCTGATTAGAACCAAGTGTTCCACTGTCAATATTTCTCCAAAAGAGTCAGAAATAAATCTGTCCCCTTAATATTAATGTGCACTCATATCTTTAAAAAAAATCAGAATGAAATGCCTTAGGGTTCCATCATCTTATTTAAGAGAGAAATTTTCAAACATATTCTGTGGCTTTCCTGGTTATTAAACTACCCAAATAAGTCTCCTGTCTCAACGATTCGAAGTTCTGTGTCTCTGACCTCACGTAAGCATGAAGAGTAGAAAAGAAGCAAGCTGAGAAACTACTGAAAGCCTCCTATGTTTAGTTATTTACAAAAGAAAAAGAAAAAAAGGGGATGCTAGCCTAAAAGGCATTTGTTGGTAATAATTTTGTAATACTAAAAACTCTTTTAAGATGCAGTTTGCTCAAGACTTTAAGAATCTGGAACACTGTCTGCTGTTGAGGTCTCATGTCGAACATCCAGGCATCGATTATGTCACTAGTTTCTTAAAATAACCTACTTTTTCTCAAATATAAAAAAATGCATAGAGTAATTCATAGGAATAAAGAAGGAGTGAAAGATAGCCCGTGATCATTTACCCTGATATACCCATTGTTAATTTTTTTATTTATACAATTTTATAATATGTATGTGTGCATGCGTGTGTGCGTGTGTGTGTATGTGTGTGTTTTAGAATGAGGATCATATAGTTGTCACTTGTCAACAAATATATCACGGGACTCTTTTGCCTCTAATAAATGTATACGTATGTCACTTTTAGTAACTACACACTATGCCATGATAAACCTGTTGTACAAATTTTAAATTGGCAGTTAGGATGTGTCCAATTTTTCCCTATTGAAGACGATGTTTTATTGATGATAGTTGAAAATATACCTTGGTACACAAATCTCATTACTTCCTTAGCATACATTTTTAAAAATATTTTTTTAAGTTTATTTATTTATTTTAGAGAGAAAGAGACAGATCGAGTGACTGGGGGAGGGTAAGAGAGAGAAGAGAGAGAATCCCAAGCAGGCTCTGCACTGTCAGCACAAAACCCGATGCGGGGCTCGAACTCACGAACCATGAGATCACGACCTGAGATGAAACCAAGAGTCGGACGCTTAACCAGCTGAGCAACCCAGACGCCCCAGCATACATTTTTAGAAGTGAAATTGCTGCGTCAAAGAATAAGCACATTTAGAATCTGAACCATGTTGTCCAACTGTCTTCCAACCAACAAAAGATGGTTCTGCTCACTTGTCCTGTCTCCTACTCATTTTTTATTGAGAAAATAGACATTCATTGCATGCTTCCTATGTCCTGGGATGTGTACTCAGTACAAGATAAGGAGACATGGAAGGACTAAAACACATTTCCAGCCAACTTCTCCCAGAGCTCATCATTTAGTAATAGGATATACATGTAATTTCAATACAGTGTTATAAATGACAAAGTTTTAGCAATGTGTACACAGTTGATTGAGGAAGATGAATAATATTCCCTAAACTTTCACTGAACATGCTCTAAAATGTATTACTTCATTTTCTACCACAAGCATCATAAGAGATGGGCTTTTATTATCTTCATTCTACAAAGAAAAAATCTAAAACCCAGAGAATTTGAATAACTTTCACTGGTGTGGCTGCTCCAGTCTCAGTTCCGTAACTCTCCAGCATTGCGATCTAGGACAAGTAAACTTCTCTAAACCTCAGTTCCCTCAGGGGTAACTTGAGGATAAAACAGGCTTCCAGATTTGAAGCAAGGACTGAATTAAATGTGAATTCTTATAAAGCATTTAGCATAGTGCTTAGTATACAGTAAGCACTCAATAAATGTTATTACCCTAATGCCCCCACTGACTTACTAATATCCCTATCACAAAGCAGGGAGAAAGACCACTTTGCTCATGATCTATTTCATAATCAGGACTATTTCTTCAGTGTTCAACCTAAATATTCTCAATGACCTTCAGTGACATGCGGTGATATGAACTTCTCTTTCTTAAGTAATGAAAATGTCTCTGTTTTCTTCCCATTTATTATTTGACTGATTCTTAAGTTATTTTTATGAAAATTCCACTGTGTCTTAAAAATGTACCACAGCCCTGCACTTGGTTTTGAGCATCTGAAGAAGTTATTATAAATTGAGTTCCTGAAGCAATCTAAAATATATATTTTAAAATGTTCCAGCAGTATGAGCAATTAGCTCATGTCATTATCTAAAGGACAGACTTCAGGAGAGTTGAGTTACAGGTGTAGAGTTTTAAGGTTAAAAAAAATCTTTTAGGTATTTCAATTTTAGCATTTCTCACTGATGTAAGTACATAAAAATTCGTAAGTGACATATTCTGAACCTCTCAAGTAATCTATTAAGCCAGATCCTTCTTTCTGTGAATTATTCTA
Organism: Paguma larvata; assembly: GCA_030068075.1. Taxonomy (NCBI): domain Eukaryota; kingdom Metazoa; phylum Chordata; class Mammalia; order Carnivora; family Viverridae; genus Paguma; species Paguma larvata. The sequence continues at coordinate 126,521,875 of CM057824.1, read as the reverse complement.
GAAATTGTCTGCAGTGCAAGGCATTGCTGACATTTCGTTCTCTTGTTTTAATTTCACAGTGTTTCTAGGTAAAAATAGGCATGTCGCTTTTGTTTATTTTTTGTTAGTAAAACAGAAGATTTGGTTGAGAGAGAAGTTTTAAGTTGTAGGCATGCCTGCAGTATTCAAATTGATCAGCTAACAGGTTCTATTTTGTTTTGGAGCATGGATAAAATAGCCCTCAAAGTGAAACTACCTCAAGCTTTTAAAAAATATAGAGAATGTTCCTCATTAAATATGTACAAATGTAGGGAAGCTATCTGCCTAAAAATGCTCAAGTTAGCAGCCGCGATGAATCTAAGAAAGGTTCATGCCAATATCTTGAATATTTACTACTTTCGGCATCTGACTACTTTAACCTTTAACTCTTTGTCACTTACCTAAAGTTAACTCAGTGGGGGTTCTTTCATAGGCTCACTAATTCTCTTATCATTTTTGAAATATTATTTAGTTTTAAGATTTGGGGTAAAAAGTTTTGGTGGAATATTTGTCCCAGAGCCCAATATAATTTTACTTACGTTTTCAATAATTTAAAGACTGTGGGTCTCTCAGCCTTATTTATTACAATAGCAAAGACATATTTAAATCATCTCGACAGAATGTTCTCCTTGATGTAATATTATCACATTGGGAATTTGTGGGATCCTTTCCTATCTCACTAGGAAAGATTATAAAAATGACTTGCAATGAATGTAATTCATGGAATAAAAAATAATGTTTTTGATCTGTAATCATTATTAGCATGAATATTGGGTTTTTAAAGCCATTTATAGATTCACATTGCAAAACAGCAATACAAACCTACTCCTACAAATGAATAATATTCACTTTTATTTTACCCATGAGAAGGATGCTTTAGAGAGCCTCTCTGACCAGAAGAGAATTACATTACCCAATTGTAGTAAACATTCTTTCCTTAGAAAGAAACATCAACCTTGCAAATGCAGTATCAGTGAATTCACTATTACTTGGAGCTTGAAGGCCAGCAAGCTCTGGCTCAATAGGGGGGAAAAAGATTTATTTTCTCCAAGTGTCATACATTCCTTCATTGACTTTAAAGTCAGACCCATTTCCAGTCCTCTAAGACGTAAACTGCAGTACTTACGTCAAGTGGATTTCTAGTGGGTTATTTATTTCCATCTGTCTTATATTTGTGGGCAGGTTGAATAGATCTGAGTCTGCTCGAGAGAGAGATGAAAGATAGACTCTACAGCAAGAGCTGAGTTTAAGCAAGAAAATAAGACTCCACAATAGCGAAATAAACTTGATGCCTTGGGGAAATTCTTATTCAGGCAATTTTAGGTGCAAATTTTAACTTGCAAACAGGGAAATTTGACATTCTCTACATGTTATATATAACGTAGTAAGAAATGATGATTTATGTAAACGAGAGTGATAGGTTGTGTATTTTCTAGGAAGTACATTCAAGTTTGTTTTATCTGTTGAATTTGTTTCTCATTGTTCTTGTAAAACTGCTTCAGTTACCTAAGTTCTCCTTCAGCGCACACCATCCACTCTTAACCCTCTCATTTCCTTTCGCCTGGAGCTCCATTCTTTATTAAAAGTGCACCAGGGGCACCTGGGTGGCTCAGTCGGTTAAGCATCTGACTTCGGCTCAGGTCATGATCTCGCAGTTCATGGGTTCGAGCCCCGCATCGGGCTCTGTGCTGACAGCTCGGAGCCTGGAGCCTGTTTCAGATTCTGTGTCTCCCTCTCTCTCTGCCTTCCCCCACTCGTACTCTGTCTCTGTCTCTCTCTCTCTCTCAAAAATAAACAAGCATTAAAAAAATAATAATAATAGAAAAATAAAAGTTTGCACCAACAACTAAGCAGAAAAATGAATGTTCCGGTTGAGTCACATGCTGGTTAGGGTTCCTGACTCTTCATCTCACATTAAACCTGTACATAATTTAAGTTGGTGTTAACCGCAGATTCGTGTCCTTTGAACTTTTTAATAAGTGAATGCTTTATTCTCCTAACATACACACTGTTGTTCATTCCAATCCTTATAAAATTTTTAACAAATTACTCTGGCGTCCTTAGGTAAAAATAAATTAACTTAGAAAATGAGATCAGCCTAATTAAATCATGTGCTAGGTGGCTTTCTACCTGTCCATGGTTATAAATCAAAACCAACGCCTTGTACTAAAAAAACAATATACAGTATTAATTAGTCTTCTAAGCGTGACTAAAATGTGAAAAATTGGATGTATTTAGAATCAGGTAATTTACCTCCCATGATTTAAGATCAATTGTCGGGAGCATGGAATACAGGTTTAGGGGATCGGAATTTGCTCAACAGCAGCTCTAAGCTTTGTCCTAGCTCGAACCTATAATACTTACAGATTTACTTTCTTTTTTAAGTGATCTACACTAATGTTTACCGGAAACAACCCCAGGTGAGTTTTCCAACTGTAAAACCTTTGTAAAATTGATTGGAAAAAAAAAATTACCTCCAGATCTCAATGGCTTAACACAACCAAAGTTCTCTTCTTGCACACATTGTAAGTTTAACATGAGTTAACTGAAGTTTCTCCTCTGCGTGGGGTTTTAGGGACACGGGCTGGTGGAGACTGTGTTACCTTGTGATGCTACACATGCTTTGGCATTTGCCACGGCAAGGGGAGAAAGAGAAGTCAGTTATTCTTTTTTAATTGTTTTGTTTTTATTTTTGAGAAAGAGAATGTGAGTGGGGGAGAGCAGAGAGAGAGGGAGACACAGAATCCGAAGCAGGTTCCAGGCTCCAAGCTGTCAGCACAGAGCCCGACGCGGGGCTCAAACTCATGGACCATGAGATCGTGACCTGAGCTGAAGTTGGGTGCTCAACCGACTGAGCCACCCAGCTACTCTTAAAGAGAAGCGCCTCATTTCTGTTTTCAGTTCATTGACGTAAACTTCAAGGGATGTTAGGACATTATCAAGCAAAGGGAAAGAAAATAATTGTGGGAAAGACTAGTAATCGCTGTTGCCTTCTATGCACTAGATATTCAGTTCCCTCTTCTTCCCACACATAACACATACTCAGCACCTCAACACGGAGAGGCCTGAAGCCCTTCGGTGCCTGAATTTCAAAGTCCAGCACATCTAGATAAAGTTCAAGCCCCTATGTGGCTTCTCTTGGCTTGGAGACCAATGAATTTAAAAGCCAAATTACCTACGCCTATACACACACACACACACACACACACACACACACACACACATTCAGTCCACCAAGGTATGACAGGGTCAAGAAAATTACAATAATACACTCACTTTTAGAAAGAAGACAAATGGGACATAATCAGCAGCTCATATAAATCCTGAGGTCCTGTTGAGCACACAGTGAAGGCTCCCTACCAGTGTGTGACTCTAGATTCCTTATGACAAGTTCGTTTTTAGTTCCATTCCCTTCTTTGACTGTGTTTGAAAATTGGTCTCCTCGGGGCTGCGCAGCTTCCTCATTCTCCTTGCTCACATGAGGTTGTGTCCCCGAAGGCCATTTTCAGCTTCATACAAAGGCATACAAAGGCATCGTTCGTCCAGGCTTGTGGTTTCTTTGGCAGTACATTTCTCTCAAATACTTAAGAGGCTTCCTATTTGTTTCTAGTCAGTTCCATGTGCCAGTAACCACACCCGCACTTTAAAATACCTAGTTCTCAAATCTCCAGTAGCTCTTTGTTTTCTCAACCCCCTGTCTTTTTTCTGCCAATTTGATGGTGACTACCTGAAGTTCATCTATAATAATGGGTGGAAAGACCTCACTTTTAAAACTTTCTCTACTCTGGGGTGCCTGAGTGGCTCAGCTGGTGAAGCGTCTGACTCTTGATTTGACTCAGGTCATGATCTCATGGTTTGTGAGTTCAAGCCCCCAGTTGGTCTCTGTGCTGACAGTGAGGAGCCTGCTTGAGATTCCCTCTCTCCCTCTCTCTCTGCCCCTCCCCATATCACACTGTCTCTCTCTCTCAAAAATAAATAAAGTTAAAAATTAAAAAAAAAAAAAGAAAGAAAACAAAAAACTTTCCCTGCGTTAAATATAGTAACTCAACTGAAAAGTTGTGTTGAATGGAACTTTCCTTTGTGTTCCATTTGGTTCTAGAAGCAGTTGGCTTTTCTAGGACTGTAGGAATCCATATTTCTAGATCCCCTGCATTTCTTCTCTTTTCTGCTTGTGAGTCAGCCAATTCTTTCTTGGATTCATCTGTATTTTTGTAGTTCGTTGCCAAGCTCAGCCAATGCAGTTAGCAGAGACCGTTATGGTTCTTTTTTCACCTCTTACCTAGGAGCTAACTTTATCTGAGCATATGCTCTGCTTTCCAAGTTCTGACATACAATAGTTTTAGCAAATGTCTTACCACTATATGACATACATTTTCTTCTGTTTCCTCCTGTGTCTTTTTTTCTCACTTTCCATCACTACCTATCCAGTACACATCAAGTGTTGTGTTACAATAGAGACCCGTTTCTAACACTAATTTTTCTATTAATGAGAATGGTTGAGGTTATATAGAGATAACAAATTAGCCACAGAATCTAAGTGGCTTATCATAACACAGGTCAATTTCTTGTTCATATAAATATACAACTTATGAGGAAACTGTCCTTCATATAGCCACGCAGGGAACTCATACCAGGCTATTGGGAGGCCACACTGTGTTTAGCTCTGCCATCTCAACCCATGGCTCCCGATGTTGCCAGGTGAAGAGGAACTTACAATCATGCTTAAACACCTCAGACCTGAAGTAACGCATGTCCCTTCCTCTCACAACTATAGTCCACAAACACCTGGCCCTGCCCCAATGGCAAGGGAGACAGAAATCTTTACATGAAGAAGGAAAGGTGGGAGAGCAAAACTAAATGTTGTGGTGTCTAATTGTTTCTCTCTCTTTGTATGTTTAATGTTCAGATAAATATGGGAACATAGATAAGCCACATTAACTTTATTTGATCACCATGATGGAGAAACATTTGTTAAACAAAGTATTAGATCATTTCATAAGTATAACTGGGAAGCACAAGTTTGACCCATTTCCTCATGTATAAAAATACCTAGTGACTAATAGGTATAAAATAAAGCCATATAGCAATTCAATTGGCCCTTAAATATATAAGTAAAAAAATAACTCCCTCAGAACTAGTGATATGACATGGAAAACAGATTGAATAAAAACAAACTCACTAGCAGGAAATAGTAAGAAGTGGAGCAGAAAAAAAAATGGAGAAAAAGAAATGAATGAAAAGAAGAGAAAATAAAACCATGTAAAAGTTCAGGAAAGATTTTAAGTGTTGTCGAACATAAGGAATTATTTTGAATAAAGTTAGGAGTCCATATAAAACATTGAATTACAGCTTCAAAATTTTATCATAACTAGGATATCAAGGTTCAGTGCAAATGGAAGGATTCTAAATTATGCTCAGAAATGGATATTCTTTAACACCTAGGTCAAGAATGAGGGTTGTGAACATATTGGTGAGAGAGTGATGAGCCAGATTAAAAAACTGGCCCACCCACAATCACGGTATAAAGGGCAATAGCAGCCCTTCTAAGTTAATGAACAGTCTATGTCTCATTCCAGCACACCTGGTTCAGGGCGTTTGGCGAACGACGGAAGGGGAATCCCTTAGAGGAGGAAATCCAGCAAGAAAATCAAATCACTTGAAATAAAATATTTTCGAGAATGATTTCAAACAAGAGTTAAAATTTTTGCCAATGAAATAGCTTGTTCAAATTGATAAAAGCATTTCTTAAAAACTAGACTGCTAAAATGTGAGGAGAGGCCCTTAAACACCTTTTGCAGAAAATCAGAAAGTAAATATTTTAGGCTTTGATGGCCATACAATCTCTGTCATAGCTACTCACCCTTGTTGTTATAGCAAGAAAAAAAAAAAAGACGATAGGATATATAAATGATGGCCCTGGTTGTGTCTCTGGGAAACGTTATTTACGAAGATAGATAGCAGCCTATGTGAATCAGCCTACAGCCCACATAGTTTGCCAACTCTTGCTCTCATAGAGAAAATGGCAAATAATTGTAGCAAAATTTTAAAGTAAACTGGTCAGAACAAAACAATGATCAATCATACTGGCAGCTAAAGAAATGCAAAGGAAAACAATTAAATTCAATTTTCCCTAAAACATTATGAAATACCATAATATATGACTAAAGGGAGGGAAAGCATATAGATGTAAGCTTCACAAAATTTCTAAAAATCAAATGCATGTGTATATGTATAGACGCACATATATATCTTATACGCACACACACACATATATATAGACACACACATATACAAAAACGTAGAATTAGAATTTGGAATTCTTGCTAAGGATGCATGGTACTTAGTTTGAATTTTAATTAGCATAAAAGCTATTTAGAGATGAATCAGGAAGGAGACAATACTTGGTGGCCATAGTAATGGTTTCTTTGGTAATATACATGCACTTCCCTAGCCCCATTATCTACCTGGAGAACAAAACTAGGTAAGAAGTGGGAAAAGTCGTACACTCTCTCTGTTGGTACTAGGAATTCTTAACACTGGGAACATGAGGTCTTCTACTCAGTCTCCTCTTTATTGCTTTCCTTCATCCCATGGACTGAGAAGCTTCTAGATTAATCGTATTGAGCAATAGCAAGAAGCACGTACTTTTAGCCTTAGGAACGTCCATCCCATATGAGAAGTCCTACTATCCCCATCTATCCACGAGTCACAATTCTTACATAAAAATATTTTCCTAGTCCCTGTTAACTGTAAGTAGAATAATTACAAAGTTCTGTGGGTACAAAAAAAATGAATATTCCATTAAGGAGTAAAATTCATTTCTGATACATTCTCAACTATTATAAAAAAACCGATAAAGGTTTGTAAAGAGTATCATAGCAAATAAACATTTTTCCTTTTGAAATTATCTTTCTTCCCTGATCATAAAAATAACCATGCATCACTATCAAATGTCACAAAGAAAGAGCTTAAAAGAAACAGTTTTCTATGATGCCAGTACTTGGAGACAACTACTGTCGGTACTGTGAAGTATATTCTCCTACATTTTTACATCCATATGTAGGTATGTATTTACAACCTAAGATCTGCTAAACAAACTAGTCTTTCATTGTCTCTCTTTCATTTAAAAATATAAACAATTTTAATGCACATCAGGAAAAATGAGCTTTTTCTCTTTTAACCACGTTGCATTGCACTGGAAGTATACACCATAAATTATTTGTGTTACCATCTACCGGCGGACATCCAGGCTGCAAAATTATTTTCACTATTTTACACTGTCACCTGAACATTTCAGGACACATATCTGAGTGAGCTCGCCATAGTTTTTCCCTTAGGGTAAATTCATAGGAATGCAATTTTCTATGTTGAAGAGTATTTAAATTTAATGTTTTGCATTATATTAATAAATTACCTTCTAGAAGAGTTGTGACAATTTACTCTCTCCCTAAGTTTCCAATATGAGTGTGTTTAAATAAGTTATGGTACTTCCACAGACTAAAATACTGTTTCAAAAATTAGCAACATGGGAAGCTATACATAGGATTCTATCAGGTGAAACAAGATACGAGATATAATAAAGCACACCATTGATATATCACTATATAAAATTACAACATATGTATATGGAGAGGAATATATATGTTATAGAATATGTATGTGTGTGTGCCAAGGAGCATCACAACATAGGGAAAGGATTGGAGCAAATTTTTAACTGATCTCTTATGTTCTCCTATATTTGTTAAATTTCCTAGAATTTGTGTATATTTTAGTTGTAGTCTGAAAACCAGTATGTTAAAGAAATACCAGAAATCAAAAAACTGAAGAAAAGTGTTTTCACATATTTTGTACTTTACCTGATATTAGATATACAATTATAAAACGAAACACCCCTAACCTCCCCCAATTAGGAATATTTAAACCTGCTAAACTGAATTGCTTTTTCCCAACATGTCTTCATGCCTAATAGCAAGCAGAAGAAAACCTCGCTCTTCTCCACTGAGAAGACAAGTTAAGAGCAAAACCGTGAGCCCCTGAAAACAGAGAAGAAACTAGCTCTTAAGAGCTAACTCTAACCCTGGCTGCAGGCATTTTGGAAAGCTTTTTGGAAGGGAACAAATCATTAATAAAGACTCAATACTTACAGTGACCTTTGAGCAATTCCAGATGTAGACATGCAGATTTTTCCACAAATAATAAAGAAGGGCTGGCTACAAGAAGTGACAGTCCGGAACACATCTGCAGTAGACTAGAATTACATGGGACACAGAAAAGAGACTGAGCAGAAATGAAACAACACAAAAAGGATCCAGATCCTTCACTAAACAACCAGAGATTTATTCTCGAACATGACTTTTTACCAATTCTTTCCTGAGTGAAGAGGAAACGCATGTTATTTTATATTTTCTGGATATGATTATGGCTTTATCAGTCTTTATGATGCTCTTATTCTCCACCCTAACACGATGCGAAGTTTTTACATAGAGTGACTCATGGAATCCTTATATAAACCCAACTTGGTAAAGCCTATTATTCACATTTTATAATTAGAAAAGTGAAGCACAGAAATTTAGGTAGCTTAGCCAAGAGCATGCATCTAGAACAGAGGTCGACAAACATCTTAAAGGGCTAGAGAGTAAATATCAGATTTGCAGACATAAGATCTCGGTCACAACTATTCGGCTGTGCTGCATGGTGCAAAAGCATGCAGAGACAATACTCAAACCAGTGAACGTGGCTGTGTTACCCAAACAGGTGGAAGGTTCACTGGCCATGGTTTGCCAACTCTTGACCTACAAAGTAGTAAAGCAAGATTCAAACTTAAGTCTATGCCTTTAATAATTAAACTGTCATACAATAGGGGAAATACAATAAATGTGGTTCTCCTTCCACATCTGGGCTCACTCATTCTCAAATATTCTTTTGGGTCTCTATAGAGTCTCGTTCTAAAGAAGCTGACCAGTTAATGTGAGTTGTCACTTACTCTGATTTGGTGGGCAAACAGATATGGATTCCCAGAGGGAATAAATAAGGTAGATAATTTTTCTAACATAATGGGATTTAGCCCCCTCTCATCAGGATAGGTGTGCAGACCTGAAATTTAGAGGCAATACTCAGCCTTCCAAAATGGAGAGAGAAAGAAGGAGATGACATTGGGTCATTTTTAATTTAGAAATATTTACCTTAGCAAGTCTTAAGATCTCAATATTTTTTTCTTAATTTCCAAATTATTGTCACTTAGTGAATTTGTCTCGTAAGTATAAAAACACTGGGCAACATGGCTGTTCTCACTTTAAATTGCTTAAAATTCAAAGTTGCGAGGAAAAGATATTTCAATAATATTTAGTTTTCCTTGAGTTCATGAAGCAGCATTGAAATATAATCAACAAGTTGTGCCAGTTTTTTTTTTTATTTTTTAATAATAGGTCTTCGAGCAGAATTTATTTGACAGCCACATCCATGAATATAGAATGAATCGAGATTATATAAGACTGTTAAAATAATTGAGATGTTACATGATCTATGGGCAGGAAAAAGAAGAGTCAGAAATTTAAACTCTCAGTCTTAATGTTATCGTGGTCCAGTCAAATGACTTTAAGCCAATTCTCTCTAAATCTGAATCTTCCACGGGAAAATGGCATTAATATCACCTGCTAATGTACCAGAACTATTGTGAAACTTACATGTAAAAAATTCGTGAAGTTACCTTGTAGGTTTAAAACCCTGTATTCATTAAGGTAGTCTTTTAAGACTTACAATTTATTTTTTTAAAGAAAAATATCCTTTTTCCCCTCTATCTTTCATGGACTTATAATTTTACCAGAAACATGGAAAAGAGGACACTTAGAGTTCTGGATCTTTGCCAGCCCATCACTGTGAAAAAGCAAAGTCAACCCATAATCCTATTACCATTTCATTTTTCAGGACCTATAATTTTTCTTCCTTACCATCAATAATCACCGACATTTCTAAATACTCCATTTACTAGATTCTTGAACTTTTTCAAAGACTAAAGAGTAAATAACAGTAACATTTATAGAAAAGAAGTAATTTTTTTAAGTAGTTTTCACAAACCAACTGACTAAAATTTTAGCTAGCTTTCTAAGAAATATCTTAAGGACCCTGTAACAGATTGTGTTATTTTTTGTAAATATTTGCAGCCCATCTCTTGGGAAAGATTATACTCCTCCACTTCACTGATGTCGATCTTGGTCATTATGACTTGTGAAGAGTGAGCAGAAGTGACATGTGTCACTTGCAAGTAGATTGTGACATGTCATGTTTTGTCATGTTAGTCACTGATATTGTGGGTCACCTGTTACCACAGGATAACCTAGGCTATTATCCTAAGTGACTAATTAGAAGATGTAAAAATCCAATTTTATTCTGTGCCTGTACCTTTTAATTATAATAAAATAAAGATGGAGGTAGCACAAAATATCTCATTTATTCAGAAAGAAACAGTTTAATGTTTCCTATAGGTTAACACAATTAAAACAGGATATAAAACTAAATTTCGTGTGCACTGAATAACAAAAATGTTGCAAGGGATTCAGAATCCTAAAGAATTTTTAAGTTATTTACAGGATAGAAAAGCATGTAACCAGAGAATCACATCCAGAAATAATGTTGGCCGTTATTTAGGGATTATCTTTAACCTGAGAAGATGGGGCTCTCACCATCCTTTTTTCTTTTTCTCTTTTTTAGCCAAGAAACTTCAAAATTATTTTCAAGGAAAAGAGAAATGACTCTCAAAGTGCATTAGCAAAACTCAATAGATTTCCTAAATCCAAAGACTAATAATATATACATTTCCTTGCCTAAAAGCTATGTCCTACTATGATGCAGGTCCTATCAAGATTTCTGTTTTTAACAAAAAGTTAATCATGTCATCAGTATTTTGTCAAACATAATATCTCTCATATCTGGTTCAACACAAGAAACATACAACTTCAGGGATAACATTAGACATGCTTTGCAATTTCAAGAAACTATCAACACAGTATCAAGGATACCCTGCCCTCTACTGTCAGTATTAACATTTTGCATGTTTAAATAGTTAAATCACTGTACTTAAAATCCCTCCACATTGTGGTGTTTAAACATTGCTTCTATTCTATTAGCTCTTTTCTTAGACAATTTAACATGCATGCATGTTAAAGTCTAACGCTAATTAACCTTTTCATACTGCTCCTCAGAAAAGGAATTCGGAATGCTTTAATAACATCCAGTCATTTCTCAACTTGGAGTTTCTTGTTGTTCCACACTAATTTCTCTTATTTTTACCCCATCGATTATAAAATGTGATTACTTCAGTATGGTAAGTGTTTGCTTATCGTCACAGAGGTATCTTCTATTTTATTTAATAGTTATTCCTCCTTGCATGTTAGACCTTCCTTCGAAATCACTTCATCTTTAATGCAGATCTGCTGACGTGAAAGTCTCTCCATTTTTATTTGCAAAAATCTCTAGTTTGTTCTTCTTCTTTAAAGGTTCAGTAGTATACAATTCCAGGTAAACAATTATTTTCCCTGACTACTGAAAGATAGTATTCTCCAGTCTTCTAGCTCCCTTTATTGCTATTGATACTACTCACCTCCAAACTCCAGCTGGCCTTTCTGGCTCCATTTAGCAATATCCAAGCTCTCGTCATTGCCAGCTAAAGGGAATTTTCCAGAGTTTTGTTGGGGAATCTCACTTTTTCATTGGCTTTCCACATCACCCGTACTTTGGGTTCCTCCATTCTATTCTGTTCATGTCTGAATCTGTCATTTATTATGATTTCTAGAATTTTCCTACAAATGTGATCTCTCAAAGTTAGCTTAAAATATACACGGATCTAAAATGTATGGTTTCCATCATCTGCATTTATGTCAACGAAGAGGAAATATGTTTGTGCATCACCCCATTTAGTATTTCACATTATCCTGGCATTCTATGTATGTATTGATGACGGTCCTGCACAATAATATTCAACTTTTTAAAAATCACAAATACTTGTATTTGTCTCGAAAAATGGAACGTACCCTCAATTATCATACATTTTTTAAATTACATGCATGTACTACTATTAATCTTAACATTAAATTGTATCAGTTTTAGACAAATTTAAATAGAAAATATAAAATAGATTTTGCATATAATCTGAAGTGCCTGCACCACCAGGTGTCATAAAGGGTCTTAGAAACTTACATACGCAGGCTTTCCATTGAGCACTCTACCTTACAGTAGGGCTAGCTCTGTCCTTTGGACACTCTAGATATTTTCAGACACTTCTAGATAATTGACCAAACAAGTCTGAATAAATGTACACAAAGTATTATTTTTAATTACTAAATATGTTACCACTTAAATAATGTTATGTTGCAATCGACGTACAAAGGAAATAGGTGAAATACTTCCACTAGTCAAAGTAACCCTCACTAATTCAACAAAATTTGTCTTGTACCTGTAGTGTGCTTGATAGGGATGCAAATGACAGGCCAATAAAACGGTGGACCTGTCTGACACCACAGATTGCAGTCTCCAACACAGACCAACAGTTATCAAGCCAGCACAGCAAAGCGTGATGAGAGCTACAATACAAAAAGTACAGCACATTATGTGGGTACTTAATTTTAGAAACATTTTGAAAAGATTCAGGCTCTTATGATTGGGCTTGAGATCACACCATCGATAGAAACTTGAAAAGCATCTGTTTTCTTTCTTAGCCCTGAGAATCACATCATAACTCATTTGTTCTCTCTACATTATTTGAAATCCTAGAGGGCCACTAAAAACAGTTCATAAAAAATTAAAACTTATTAAAAATGTTAGCTATGATTTACAAACAAAGCTTGATACAGATAGTTGCAAGTCAATACAGTTTTGAAAGGACATCTCTGATGGATGGGTTCACTCACCCTGCAGATTATTGGAGATTTGGTAAATCATACAAATATATCGGAGTTCTCTGAAATCAAGACAGAGTGAGAACACACAACTAAAAATAGGCAGGAGATGATATGTGAACCAAATATACTTTTAAAAGTGTATGTAGCAGTTTAAATGTAATTGGGGTAGCATAAGCCTGCACAAACTTAAAAAGCATACAGGGTTATCAGGATCAGAGACTTGTTAAAATGGAGGTTCTATTTTAAGTAAAACAACCCAATAAGCACCACTTTGCAATGAAGTGAAACGACCATTTTCCTTTTTCTTTGTCTTCTCTTAACACAGGGAAGTTAAGGTAGCAAGGCGGAATGTATACATGTACTCTTAGAGGTATGTAGTGATGTGTTTGGGAATTTACCAAGTCAGAGTAAAAATACAGCTCACCTTCCTGGCGCAGAGATTTACCTAAGTGTATATAATTGAAACATTTATATATATAGACTATATAAATACATACATTTATATAAAATGTTGTGATTGGATATATGACTGCATAGATATATGACTACTTAGGTCTGTGGTTGGCCATGTGTGGCTGTGGCCTTCCCTTGGGGATAGGAATCAGAGCCTATTTGGGTATATTTTAAGAGATCCGAAGCAACTGTTTCTAAGTAGGAGCACTCAATCAGACACAGAAGCCTGGGTTTGAGGATCCCTCCTACACTGAATTTATGGCTGTGGACAAGACCCTGAGCCTCGGGACTATTGGTCATAGTGTCCAAACCCCTAAAATAGGATCTCCGATGCCCTTCCTACTCCCGCTTTCTGTGTTCCTGTGTGGTTTCTGATGATGTTTATTGAGTCTCAAAAACACAATAAATCTACCTTCCTAACAAAATTTTTGAGTACCCCAATGTACTAATGAAGTGTGTTTATTCATTGCCAGCACACATAGAAGGCATTTATAAGGTTGGTGGCAATTGGGAATGGTGGACCAAGGCCAATGAGGGATACATATATATGTGGATATATATAAATATCTACACTCAATATTGTCTTTTATTAGTCTTCTAATATGTCTTATTAGTCCATTTATTCATAAAATTATTTCATCCCAGACTGTAAACCTTTACTGTAGGAATTACACTCTTTATTCTGCCATCCAGACAGCAAGTTCTCAGCAACTTCTTAACTGACTACTAAGCCAGCTTTAAAAATAATCAAGCAATTATTTGGCACCTAGAGTTTTTCCCCACTTGACTTCAGACAAAATTCTGAGATACAGTTCTTAAATATAAAACAAGAAGTTAAATAATACTTCTCACTTTTATTCCCACCCACGGTACTCCCTGGAGAAAAAAGCAAAGAAAAGAGTGAAACATTTCATTCCAAAACAAGCATGGGCGACACTCTCATTTTAGTAATACAAATCCATACCTGTCATTTTCATGTTAAACATTTATTAGCAGTAAATTGGTACATAAATTATTGGTAAGGAAATTTTTCATGAGGGAAATAGCTCACCTATTTTGTGTAGTGAATAAGAATATATGCATAAGGAGATGGAAGGCATCTCCCAGAAGAGAAGTTGTCTGAGCTCTTAGGATGAATATGAAAAATCTCCCCTCATTTCACCTCTTTCCTCAGGGCCAGACTGTTCCGTGAACTGGGCCCATTCCAACCTGAATATACTTAATATGAATGAACATTATAGCAAATGTTAACAAGGCCAAATTCTGCTACCACAAAAATTTTAAAACAAATAATCACCATAAGGAAAATAGTCATAAACCCTGGCTTAAGGCCCATGCTTGGATGAGTTTTTAAAATATGCAACTCGAAATAATTCCACACCATTTTATCAAGTTCTTAACACTCATTACTCCAGTGGCTTTTAATTTTTACTCTGACTTCCAGTAAAAAATATATTTTATATCATGGCCAAGTATATGTATGTACATATAAATACATACACATGCACACACATATATACATATATATGTAGAGTTATATATATATATTTATATCTATATATATGAAATTATAAAGTGGAAAAATGTTTTATAAAACATACCTACCATTACTGCATGCTATATATGATATTTTATATTCTCTTCTATTTTCTTTGAAATATGCTGTTTGAGTCCATTTAAACAATTTTGCAACTCAGTACTATATCATAAACCAACACACGCCAGAAAACAAGTAGGGACAAAATATTTTCTCCAAGAACACAGAGTAAGAGCAAATGAAGAGAAAAAAGGAAATGGGGTGGAGATACAGAAAAGAAATAAAGGGCTGAACACTACTCAGGAGAGTCACAGAGTACTTTGGAAACGGATATGGCCAAAGAGAAGATCATCAACCGGAAAGAGAGAAAAAATTACAGAAAATTGATCTTTGGGTTTAAAAAATTAAAATAATCCTTTCCTCTCAGATATTGGAAAATGAACAACTTTAAAGATTAACCGTTACATTTATTTGATGCATAAACTATGTACGAACCACAGGCCAGCGGGACACCAAGGTACGCTTGTGACTTTTTATTCCCTCTCTGGTCATTTCCTGTGCTTTCCTTTCACATATGCCACTCCAGCCGCATTGGCCTCCATGATGTTCTTAGAAGCTGCAGATATGATCTCGTGTCATGGCCTTTATATTGGGCTCTTCTATTTGCTAGACAAGTTTTAGAAACTCTCCCCCTCATACACCCAGATACTTCCAATGGCTTGTCTCTCAGTTCTTTCAGGGGTCTTATCTGGCCAAACTACTAAAATTATAATGCCTCTCATAATCTCTATACCTCTTTCCTGGTTATCTGATCCATGGCAGTTATGAACTTATCACCGTCTGAGGTGCTATAGGTTTCATTGTGTGATTCTCACCCCCATGAGAATGTAAATTCCAACAGCGCAGAAATTTTGGGTTTGGTTTTGTTTTTTGGCTTTTTTTTTTAAGGTTCTAATTTTTTTAGCTTTATTGAGGTATCATCAACAAACTGTAAGATATTTATAATGTACAACATGATAACTTGATATGTTGTATATATTTTGAAAGGATGATTCTCCCATCAAGTTAACAAATCCATCGCCTCACTATTTTGTGCGTGCGTGTGTGTGTGTGTGTGTGTGTGTGTGTGTGTGAGAACATTTCAGTTCCAGTCTCTTAGTAAATTTCCATTATACGATATGGTCACCATATGATATATTAGATCATCAGAACTTATTCCTCTCCTAACCGAAAGCATTTACCCTTTTACCCATCTCTCCCTATGCCTTTCCCCAACCCCACCTCGGTCTTTGGCAACCATTTTTCTACTCTGTTTCTATAAGTTCAACTTTCTTTTTTTAAGACTCCACATAAGAATTATCTATTTAGGGTATCTTTTTGGAAATACATCTCTTTAGTTTCATTGACCTTTTTATTGTCTTCTTAGTCTCCATTATTTCCATCCTTACTTTTGTTATTTCCTTTCCTCTGATAACTTTGGGCTTAGCTTTTTCTTCTTTTTCTAGTTCTAGTAGTGTGAAGTTAGGTTTTTGAAGGTTTTTCTTTTTTCCTTAATGTAGGCATTTATTTCCACAAATTTCCCTCTTCAAACTGATTTTGCTACATCCCGTGAGTTTATTCCCATTTTCACTTGTCTCAAGATATTATCTTATTTCTCTTTTTTTTCTTTGACCCATCGGTTGTTCAGAGCAAATTCTTTAATTTCCACATACTTGTAGTTTTTCCAGTTTGCTTCTTGTAACTGACTTCTAGTTTCATACCGTGTGGCCAAGATAAAGGCTTGATGAGAGACACTTGATAGGATTTATATCTTCTTAAATTTAGTAAGTCTTGTTTTGTGGCCTAACATATGATCTATCCTGGAGGATGGGCCATGTGTCCTTGAGAATAATGTGTATTCTGGTGCTATTGGATGGAATATTCTATAAATGTCTGTTGAGTTCATCTGGCCTAATGTGTAGCTTAGGTCCAATGTTTCTTTACTAATTTTCTGTCAGACTGATTTGTCTATTGTTCCAAGTGGGATATTCAAGTTCCCAACTATTATTGTATCGGTGTCTATTTCTCCCTTAAAATTCTGTTAATATTTACTTTATATATTTGGTGCTCCCATGTTGATTGAACAATATTTACTATTTTATGTCCTTTTGATGAATTGACCCTTTCATCATTATATAATGTCCTTTGTCTCTTATTGCAGTCTTTGTTTTAAACTCTATTTTATCTGATATTAAGTAGAGCTAACTCTGCTTTCTTTTGGTTTCTATTTGCATGGAATATCTTTTTGCATGCCTTCATTTTCAGTCTATATATGCCCTCACGGCTAAAGTGAGTCTCTTGTAGGCTCTGTGCCTGGCTGGGATTTATGGTGAGAGCGTGCTTCCATCTTCTCTACCCATTGTGAGGTGGGTATTTTCTCATTCGCCCAGTGTGTAAGACTCCCTCAGCTAGCTTCTGGATTTCTTGCATAGGTAATTGCTCTGTGTGTTGTTATATATTTGGCATATCACAGGGAGAAAGGGAGTTTGGGATACTCTTACCACCTTAATCCAATCAGCTTGTTTTTGTTGCATTTTTTTAAACCATGTAAATAACAGTGCCTAGAACTTGCTGAGCAACTAGTTGGTACTCAATATTCACTTGTTGAATAAATCAATAAAAGTTTCACTTTCTACTGGACACTTCAATTTTTTAAATTTGTACCTAATCTACAGATTGGTAATCTTTAAATTCCCTCTTGGTTCTAAAATTGTACAACTCTAATGTGAACATGTGCTCAGTCTGCCTGATGATCTGTTTCCTGATTCGTTGCAGCCAAGTTCGTTCATTACCCTCTTTTTTCCTCGCAGAGCTCTCCATTCTTGCTTATGATGTTTACATTAATCATAATATTTTACCACAAATTAGACCAAGAGTTAATCAAGGGTAAGGTGTGTTTTTATGTTTCTTCACATCCTCGCCATAATATATGATGGTGTCTAGCACTCATAGTGTTAGGTCTTCAATAAATACTGATTCAGTGGGTGAGACCTTGATAAAGCAATGCTTTAGGGGCCAGGAGAGAGAGAATGTTTGCTTATTTTATTCTTTCCCCAAATCAATACAGCCTTCACTGCATCTTTAAAATATTACAAATAAGTCGGAAAACTCATCCGGCATCTTGCTGTTTCTATAGCTGGACAACTTAGATCTTATTCATCATCTGCTGAACTGTACCTTTTGCAGAAACATAGATACTATCCAAAAACTTTCTGATATCCTTGCTTTTAACTGGTGTGACTTGCTGAATCAAAGCAGCTGAATGTGATACAAGTTCAATGTCATTTCCTTCAAGCATTAACCCCTCTTTCTGGGTTTGATATGCAAAACGAGCAACACCTGGCCTCATCTGAAGCCTGCATATGTATTTTTCACCCAAGAAATTTCAGATTTCAACAAGAAAACCATTGTCCTGAATTACAACATTGATGGGGAAGTGAGCATACACAGGCCTCATCTTGCAACAGAAGTCCCATGTAATACCTTTGATCCTGTTCTATACATGACTACAGGTAGTACAGACAGTAGCCACTTCTTTTCTATTTCCCAACCATTTGGCAACTCTGAGCCTCTTCTTTTTCTTTCCAAGAAAGAGGGGTTCTACAGTGATGTGACTGAAGTCCCTTTGCAGGGCTCCTCTGGGGCTCGTGACAATAACAGTGCGTCCCTTCAGAGTGATGTGGACATTTTCCGGAATGTCAACAGTCTGATTGCTCTGAATGGTCTTTATTCTCATAGATGTGGCAAAGAGAAAGCCTCTTTCGTCCTCACATTCTTGTAGCCCATCTCTTTGTTTATTTTTTTTAACATCTACCTGAAGAGGATAAATGGGGATATCTCTACAGTAGGTCATTCAGACTATCGTAGATATCCACTATCCTGCAGTCTTGAAACCCAAGCAACCAAGCAGCAGATTTTTTTTCTTCTCTAGCACGTTTTCATTGGAAGGATTTAAAAGTCATAATATCCTCTACTGAACTGTTAGGAAATTAGAAGTATCATTTAAAAGGGCAGAACCATATCCAAGTCTGACCAGATAGATAAGTGAGAACTAATTCTAAAGTTTTCAAGAAATAGATATTGCCTGAAACCCCCATTTCTTAGCTTATTTCAATAATTTTTTTGAAAAGAAACAAACTAGGAAATACCTATCATTGAACAAACATACTTTTATTTACTCTAAATAACAATATTTTAAGAAATAAAGGGAAAGACATAACTTTGTAGAATAAAATAAATTTTAAAGAAATCTGGACTAATCTTAAAGAAACAGCAAGAAAATTTCTGTATTTAGTTTTATTGTACATCTGCAAGATAAATTCATACTTCATAGTTATTGCAATATAAAACATTATTTTTTCAAAAGAATGAAGTTCAAATGTGTTTAGTTTATCATTCCTTTTCTAAAACTTACCTGTTGTGGATATGGAATAAACTAAATTTATTTGCAGTTGAATTTTCTCCTCTTTGAAAATATGTCACCTTCACTGAAACAAAAATCAAAGTTCTTTTTAGTTCATGTTTTGTTTTTTAACTTTTCATAACTAAAATTACTGACTCACTCTAATTGTGTGTTCCAGATGTATTTGAAAGGTAGAAAATCAATTATAATACTAATAGTACTCACAATCTAAACATACGCTTAAGTTAAAGGAACATCTTATTAGAATTTGTTTGGAATTTACACTCAAGGGCAAAAGAAAGTTGAGGGATAGGGATTTTTCTGAGAGAAATTTGTCTTCACATTGAAAATAGTCATTATTTTGGAGAAAGAATTTATGTTTTTTATCACAACTGAGGAAGAATGAAATCAAAAACCTTATTTCAAAATGTCTTCTCAGGGAACGTGGGTGGCTCAGTCGCTTGAGCGCCCGACTTCAGCTCAGGTCATGATCTCATGGTCCATGAGTTCGAGCCCCGCGTCGGGCTCTGTGCTGACAGCTTGGAGCCTGGAACCTGCTTCGGATTCTGTGTCTCCCTCTCTCTCTCCCCCTGCCGCACTCACACTGTCTCTCAAAAATAAATAAACACAAAAATAAATAAATAAATAAATAAATAAATGTCTTCTCTAAGGCAAACAAAGCTATGCTTTGATTGGAAGATTTAATTATCTGAACTACTCAAAGCAATATTTTCTAAATTTCCAAAATGATGAATTGATATCATATAAAGCTTTCCTCTAAACATCTCAATCATTCT
Organism: Paguma larvata; assembly: GCA_030068075.1. Lineage (NCBI taxonomy): Eukaryota > Metazoa > Chordata > Mammalia > Carnivora > Viverridae > Paguma > Paguma larvata. The sequence goes on along the minus strand of CM057824.1, from coordinate 126,501,736 downwards.
CCTATTGAAGAGAAAGACTTTGAGAGCATCTCTCTAGACCATCCTCATGCTCGGTTGGACACTCACGCAACCTATCATATCCTTTATCAAGCAACTTCTACCATTGAGTATCAAGTTTCAAAGATTAAAACTCTTGTTTCCTTACATAAAGGATTAATAAACAGCAAAAATAATTAAAATAAATACATGTTACTAGAGTATGAAAAGGTGTGCTACATAGAATGATCCAGGTTTTGTAGGCCTGAAACTTATTCTATTTGAGGGACCTTTTTCATGAAGGAGAATATAAACTTACAAATACAAAATTAGACATGTACGTGAATATTTAAAATGAAAAAATAAACCATTAAAACCTGCAAAATTTTAAAAAGCTGAAAATATTACAAACTATGAGATTAGCTCATTCTAGTATTGAGACCAATCTTTTCTCCAGTGTAACTAACTTATTGAAATTTTATTTCAGTATTGATCATTGAGAAAACTTTTATCTTCACAACTTGTTACTTGTAATGCAATAAAAATGTTTAGGGTTGGTATCCAATTTTGAAAAACTTTTATCAAATTTCTTTCACGGAAATAAGATTTCAGTGGCTCTGGGTGGCTCAGTCAGTTAAGCATCCAATTTTTTATCTCAACTCCAGTCTTGATCTCAGTGTCATGAGTTCAAGCCCCATGTTGGGTTCTGCACTGGGCATGAAGCCTACTTAAAAATAAACCAATAAATAAAAATAAGATTTCAGGCATTTCAAATATGCAAATGTACATTACCATCTCACATTCTTTGAGTTTACACCACATATTTGTCATGGTTTGTCACAGATGCCTTCATTGCTTTGATGTCATTAGGAGTTTCATGCTATCCTCATCAGAGTGACGAATGACGTCCAATCAGCAATAAATTTAAGTCTTTTTCCAGTGGGTTCATATGACTCATTCCTTTTCATTAATTTGATTATCTGACAATTCTGTAGCTATTCACTCCCTTGCCCTGGAAAATATCTCCCCCTTTTACTAAGTTACTATTTTAGGTATGATTTGAACATGTTTTGTTACAATTTACTTCTCATTGTCAAAATCATATGAGGTAATTTTAATTAATTTACTTAATTATTCCTCTCCCTTTTTGCTTTTGTTTGCACATTTTGTTATTTTTTGCAAGAATGTTCTCTAATTTTTAAAAATAAATGTTTCAATGTATCTATAATTTCTCACTTGTTAGATCAAAGCATTCCAAAAAGTATTTCCATATAATGGCTAAATGTCTCCCCCTTAGCCTTACCCTAAAAATTCTCTAGCAACTGCTTCCAGTAGAACAAGACTCAAATTGTAACTAATAACAATTGAACTATCCTTTGCTTCACAGTCAATATGCATTTATGGTATGGAAAAATGGAAAGGAAAACCAGATTGTGCTAGGTAAGCTCAAAGAAGGTATCACAAGTTACGTGAATACTGATGCCGACTCTTAGAATATAAGGTCATGTGGGTACCTGGGTGACTTGGTTGGTTGAGCATCCAACTTCAGTTCGGGTCATGATCTCACAGTATGTGAGTTCGGGCCTCCGCATCAGGCTCTATGCTGACAGCTCATAGACTGCAGCCTGCTTCAGCTTCTGTGCCTCCCTCTCTCTCTGCCTCTCCCCTGCTCACATTCTCTCTCTCTCTCTCTCATAAATAAATAAACATTTTTAAAAAATAGAAAATAAGACCATGTTCATGAGGTAGGGAAGACTGTAGGCAAGAATTTGCACAAAAGTTCAAAGCCCCACAGCACTAATCACAAACCCAAGGTTCTGACCCTGACATCACCATCTTTCTCTTCTAGTTAGTTATCCAGCATCCTTGTTTCCCAATTCCAACTACTTATATACTGTAGCACTTGTGGTTATTGTTACTTAAGGGCAATTAATATAAGCCATGTGACATACAAGTTTCCAGGTGAAAATAGAATAAAAGCACTTTAAGGTTTAGGTAAAGACCATGAGAAGAACATATGTTTCAAATATATTCTTCATTCCACAACGGACATGTTTGTTTTCAAGTCCATGGTACCAAAAAGGAACTATGTTTTGGAGACTTGAAGGAGGTCATTTGTGGAAAATAAAAGCACACTTAGTGGGCTTAATCAAACTAAAAGGTGGTAAACATTAAAGTCAAGAGTTTCAAGAAAGCTTAAATGACATCATGGATGAAAGAGCTATACAAAAAAGAAATTGTATCTAGTTCTAATAGGCTTCTAATGTCTACTCTTCATGATAAATATCAAAGAAAGGAGGTGCCATCCTCTCCACATACGTGATATTATTAAAGTCAGATGCTCTGGAGTTGGATGGGCTTTTGGGAAGACAATATGATTCTGATGTTCTTAGTTCCTCAAACATCTTTAAAGCCTCTTGATAAAATAGATAAGATACCAACATCAAATTCAAATATTAGGAACAAATGCACAGTGTACATATCCTTTCTTTTTTGATCAATGTGATGGTTTATTTTATGTGTCAGCTTGACTGGGCCACACGATACCCAGATATTTGGTCAAACATTATTCTGGATATGTCTTTGGTAGTGTTTTCGGATTCAGAGGTTAACGTTTGAATCAGCAGACTGAGTAAAGCAGATTACCCTCTCCAGTGGGCCCCATCCAATCAGTTGAAGGCCTGAGTAGAACAAAAAGGCTGACCCTCCCATGAGAAAGAGGCAACTCCTCCTGCCCAACTGGGTGGATCGTTTGTCTTTTCATGCATTCAAACAAACTGAAATATTGTTTTTTCTTGGGTCCTGAGCCTACTCCTTCTTTCTCCTGGCTCTCAGGCCTTCAGACTTAGACTAGAACTACATCAAAGGCTCTCCTGGGTCTCCAGCCTTCTGACTGAAGATCTTGAGACTTCTCAACATCCATTTTTGCATAAGTCAATTTTTCATAATTTTTTTCTCTCTCTGTAGATATAGATAGATAGATGATAGATAGAGAGATAGATAGATAGAAAATAGATAGATAGATAGATTGATAGATAGATAGATAGATAGATGATAGATAGAGAGAGAGAGAGAGATAGATAGATAGATGATAGACAGATCTAGAGAGAGAGAGCTTTGTTCTGTTGATTCTTGTTTCACTGGAGAACCCTAATACAACTGATATAAACATGCAGAATTTAATAATGTTTCTAAGAACAAGATGTCAAAATTAATACTCACACATACTTAATCTAGTCTGTATGTTTGACCAGAGATATATGGCATAAGGGAACAAAGGCAAATCCCATCTATCAACAAACAATTATGGAAGTTAAAGTTGGTCCACTTTACAGATAAGGAAAATGATATACAGTGAGTTTAAGCATTTTCCCAAAGATAAACAGCAAATCAGTGACACAACCATCAGTAACACACCTTTTCTGAATTCTAGGCTAGTGTTCTAGCCTTTATACCAGGCTACTTATTTCACACTTGATTCTTTTTACCCTTCAGTGGTTTAATATGTAAAATGATCTCTGATGCTAATTCTCACTCCCTACTTCATTAACGGTATACCCATCTTTTCTTTAGAATGAGTGTGTTCTACTAAATGAGACAGGTCTTGGGCTGGACAAGAAGTATGCTTATGTTTTGGGGAAGGTATGGCAGTGAAGGGCCAGGAGAGATGAGCAGAATGCCTCTGGCTCATAAGAGTCAGTCACAGAGAACACTTTGTTGTCCACTCTAAGATGGGAAGGGTGGAAATATTGAGCTGATGCCAAGGTACTCAACTGCAAGGAGCGGGGAGGGGATGAGATGCCAAAGCCTACAGAGAGGCATTATCCTGTAGCCTCCTTAAATCACCCCATCTCCAGAGACACCTCTGGTGACCTGAACATGTCATAAACAAAGTGGACACTGTCACTACTAAGAAGCACAAAAATTTGCTTCAAGACACTGTCCCTGAATATTCTTGTAAGAGACCCTCACTGTGCATCAGTGAACTACTTTTGGTAAATTTCACCACTACGTTATTCAATTTTCACGTCCTTGGAAGTCTCACTCAATATTTAATGATACGCTGGCTTGGCAAAATAAAAGGAACTGTAGATTATTCCTGCAAAACACATCTGCTTGCTTCAGAAAAAAAACATGTGGAAAGAAAAATAAGACATTGATTCAAATTTCCCTAGACAGTTTTTAAAGTCAGTTAAAAAAAAAACTATCAAACAATACTTTCTAATTTCTAAGAAAGCAAATAAAATGGTCATTTGGTAAGTGTATTTATCACAACTGGCTATACACTTTTACTCAAATCTATAATTAAAATTTTATTTATATAACTAATATGTTCAGTATATCATCCCTATTTTATGATTTCAAGCAAGATTTTGAAAGTTTAAATTATCATACATGTTTACAGTTGTTGTGTGTTTTGCTGTGGTTAATTTTACCTTGGGTCCTGGTCAGAGATACACCTACCACCCATTACAATTGTTCCTATGGGAAAAATCAATCCTCTTGACAATGAAATAAGTCATGACAATTTCCATGGACATCCTCTAGTGAAAAATAAGGAGAGCTTGTTATGTGCCTCCACCACATAGAAAGGACCAGAGGGAGCAATATCCCAGTGTTTACTTTGGATAAATCATTCAGATTTTATGAGTCCTTGCATAGATCCATTCCCTATGTCAGAACCAGCCATGTGTCCCTAAGGGGCTTTCGCAGCCCTGCAGGTGCTGCCTGTCCATAGGCAGGAAGGTCAATATGCAGGCCTCCTTATATGAAGCATTTGACATATTCTATGGTCAGGAAGCTGTGAATCCTAGGGTATATTCAAGAGCTAGTGATTAGTGACCCTAACCGTAGACTCACTTCTGATGCCTCTCTCTCTGGGGGTGAATGAGGGATAAATCTAGGTGGGCACATAAATGGAATCAAACGCTTAATCTGGATGGTAGTGAGATATCCAAAAACAGAAGCAATTTTGTTAGAAAAATTCAGATAATGAAGAATAAACTATATTATACACACAAAAGTTATTTTTCCAGAGGATCTGTGCTTTAAAAGATGTTGTAACATCTGGATGTTTATTTTCCCACTCATTGTTGTCATAAAGCCAAAAAACCTAAATAAATACATCAAGACTTAAAAACTTAGGCCCTGCTCAAAACTTTCCTTCCCACGTGAAGCTAACTTCCATTCCTACCCATCACACCAACTGCTTAATGGAATCAGTCTATCAGTTTCTTATCGGGAGTCTTGGAAAACTAACAGTGGATATTGATTGGTAAGTGAAATGAAAAATTTTCTAAAACATGTGAGGTTTCATGAAGTCCATGAAAGTAATTTTGGAGTACTGCTTTTACTAGATGCACAGAAACTGACAATGAAAATTTGGCTGGTCTACTCTAGTTAGTAACTGGGAAAAAAATTTTGACTCAAAAGAAAATGACTAAGCATCAAAAGGTTAAGAGAGGATTAGGGGAAAAGAGGATTTGGGAAACTTCCATTTTTTTTCCAAAATATTACCAAATAGCTTTTTTCTATGCAGACACTTGTTTTCAGTTTCCTTATCTGAACATGGAGAGGAAACTTCTTTATGAAAATGAAGTGAGAACAGAAATTTACTTCCTATCCTGCCTAAAGGTTCACTCAACCAGTGATTGGTAATATAAAACAAGGTGGAGGGGTACCTGGGTGGCTCAGTAGGTTAAACGTCTGACATTTGATTTTGGCTCAGTCATGGTCTCACAGTTTTGTGAGTTCAAGCCCCGCACTGGGCTCTGTGCTGACAGCGCCGTGCCTGCTTGAGATTCTCTCTTTCTCCCTCTCTCTCTCTCTGCCCTTCTGCTCTCTCTCTTTCTCTCAAAATAAATAAATAAACTTAGAGAAAAAAAAGTTGAGAGAAGATACCAGAATATTAAGCGAAAGCTTGAGGAAGCAAGAGATATGTAGTTTGAAAACCACATTTAGTATGGCATATATTTTAAATTTTGCAGAGCAAACAAAAAATTATTTTGTATTATCAGAATAGTATAAAGAGCTTATGAACTCTTCATAAGTGGAAATATGCATATAATACTGTGAGTTTAAGAAGCTTTATCAAAATTAAAAAGAAGGGAAATTTGAGAACTTTTTTTCTAAGATACATATGTAATCAGGCAAAAATATTTAAAAGTTGAGAGGAAAAAAAATTAAAATGCATTTGGTCATTTGAAGTTTGACCAAGCTATTCACTCTAGTCGTTTCCTCTAATAAAATGATAAATAAGTTGATTCAAAGGTGGTGGATCTCTTTTGACCTTCTCTCCCCTCCTACCTGGATACAGACCTAAGCCTCCAAAATTAACTCCTTTATTTGATGAACAAGGATGGCCAGGAAAAGGCAAACACACACATAACCTCTTTGCGAGCTCAATCTATGTTTCTATGTTCCTGCGAAGAAACCCTAGTGTTTAAGGCAAGTCATGTATTTACATTGGTCTTAACTATATTTATAAAAGCAAAGCAAAGTTCCCCCCTTGATCCTATAACTCATTCTGAGTTCTGGGAGGTTTGTATAAAGGTCAGCCGTCATAATTGTTCATTTATATGGTAAAGTATTTTAACATTTTTATTGAGATCTTGGGGTTCCTGACACAGGGATATAAAATTTATTTTATTTTATTTTTTTTTTTTTACTAAATGCTTTAGACAGGCTAGGAAATAGTACAGGATTTAAGCAACAGAATTTTGAAGCTAGACCAGGCCTTAGAGATCATCCAGTGTCTTTATTTTTATAAATACAGAAATAAGGCACAGAAAACGAGAGTCCCCAGCTCATGCTTACACAGCAATGCTGCAAAGTAAAAGCAAAGACTGTAGGATTTATAACCCCAGGCATCTGCACTTAAATCATTACTCCACTGTTTAGAACTGTGAGATACTGGGCATATCATCCAATTCCAAAGGAAGATATTTCAATGTGACTAAAGTCAAATCATTTATCTATCTATAAGATTAGGACAATAATACCTAGTTTTCAAGATTATTGATGGAAATACAGATAATATTTAAAAATGTTTTTGAAATGTTAACTGCTATTTTTACTTACTATACAAAATTCTAAAAATCCTGAATCTCAGCCTTTTGCGCCAAGAGTATGATGTCAGTATGAGCTTTGGAAGTCTGATTCGGGGTGCCTGGGTGGTTCAGTCAGTTAAGCATCCAACTTCAGTTCAGGTCATGACCTCACGGTTCGTGAGTTCAAGCCCCACATCGGGCTCTCTGCTGACAGCTCAGAGCCCGGAACCTGGTTCGGATTCTCTGTCTCCCTCTTTCTCTACCCCTTACCCGCTCACACTCTGTCTCTCTCTCTTTCTCAAAAATAAACATTAAAAAAAACCCTAAAAGTCTGACTCATATTTTTCAAGTCCTTTTAGTAAAACCCTATTTCTTGATAATGTCTTCCAACAATGTCATAATGAGGCCAAGATTGTTGTTTGACATAAAATGGGCCTTAACAGTACAGTCAGAATGCTCCAGGAAAAATATGCAAATAATTCAGGAAATGTGGTTTGCTACAGCACTAAACTAAAGAAAACAGAGTTTATGAACATCTAAAAGGTTTCTGAAAAATCCTGCAGGAAAAAAAAAATCTGCATGTATTAGGTTAGCCAGTTTCTTTGCACACTTAAAAAGTAATAGCTACTAGTATCTCTACAGACTTGTGTTACCTGACAACCTCCTCCCCAAAAAACAACTTACAAACGTGGTGCTGAAGGCACAAGTTAACTGCAATAATATGGATAACTGCAAACTAATGGCTTTAATTCCTTCTAAGTGTTGAATATGTAAAATATCAAGGCAATTTATTTGTTTCTACTTTGAGTATTTCACACACAGGGCTAGGGGGTAAGAAAGTAGAGGGAGTCTGCCCATGGGTTCCGAGTTTCACCCTGGGGTTGAACAACATTATCAGTGTGCTAAAGGACACTGACTTGCTTACTTCAAAATGGTTCTGTTTACTATGTGAACTTCAACCTTAATAAATTATCTCTGTAAATTTCACAAATGCATAAAAACTTCAACTTCAAAGCATTAAAACCTAAATAGTTCAAGCGTTGTGTCAGAAATCGACAAAAAGTTTCACAGATTTAAAACGTGTATTATCACAAGTATCACATCATTATGTTGCACACCTGAAAGTAATATAATGCTATTTTGATTAGACCTCAATTTGAATTACCAAATCAGAGGGCAAGTTTTCTAAATGGTCCCTAAAATGTCTGCATTTTACTTTATAAAAATAAAAATCAATATTTCTTTTAAGCCCTGAAATTGCAGAAGCTATATAATAAAGTCAATACTAGAGGGGAAAAAAGGTATTTTCTACAGGTAGCTAATATTTTACAGGCAGATTACAAACCATCACAAAACACATATTGACAGAGATTGACTGTGGCAGCCATAACTTAATCTCAGCAGTCGTGATCTCAAACCTCTTGAGTCTCACTTCATGGTTTATGATATAGTTACATCACAATCCCTCAATAGAATTACAGCTTTGTCACTAATCTCTCCCTATCAGTTATCCTGTAAGGAAGGAAGCTGCGAGGCACCACTAGAAAGAGGCAACGGCATGAATGATTGCATTCAGTCTCTTTCCACAACAATATCTGTAAGTCTGGGAGTGATAAATGGCACCCAAGTTATAAACGAGCAACAAGGTCAGTAGCACCAAGCAGCCAAGAGTTCAAAGAAAAGTCACAATTCTGACGGGTTCAAGAAAAGGCCACATACTGCTGGCGTGCATCAGCAGAGATAAATCCTCGGAGATGCCTTACTGCAATTACAGAACGGAATTAGAAAAGCCTCTTAAGGAGGAACTGAGATTTTTGTCCAGTAATTGAACGAAGACATTTATTAGCATACAAGTCATTGTTTTCAAGGAAAAAACGATGAATTGAATAACATTCCATGACCAGTCAAGAATCTTGGTGGAAAATATCTTAACATTGTTCAATAATTCTTTGACGCTGAAAGATATGTAACTGAGCAGCACTAATTTTCCTCTTGGTCTCTTCTCCTTAATCTCTTAACAATATCAATAGAGTCCAGAAGAGACATGGCCTCTGTAGAATTGTTTTAGGCATTGTCTATATCTCTTTATACATATCCTTAGGTGAATGTGATTTTTCCTTATAAATTAAAATACACAAATCTGCTAACAATATCACAAATAAAAACCACTCACAGAATGTTTTCATGGAAAGTCACCTGAGAAATCTTGTTTGACTCTTTATGTCATAGAGACTCAGAGATGTTAAGGGTCTTTTCCAAGGTCATGTCACTGGTAACTGGCAGATTAGGATGAAAATAATTGAGTTCCTGAGGGTGCTTGGTGGCTCAGTCAGCTAAGCATCAGGATCTTGATCTCAGCTCAAGTCTTGTTTTCAGGGTTGTGAGTTCGTCCCTGCGTTGGCCCCTCACTGGGCTCCACACTGGGCATGGAGCCCACTTAAGAAAAAAAAAATCATTGAGTTCCTGATGTCTGCTCCTATCTTCTTTCCACTTAATAATTAGTTCCAAGAGCTCAAATAGATAGTTACTGTAGCATCTAGGTCTTTCATTGGATGAGCTGTAGGCCTCAAACTTTTATGCTCCATAGATTTATAATAGTTTTTAATAATCTTTGCTATATGTCATTTATTTGTTCATGAGGATCAAGACACATTGTACTGTATTGGAAAATTTGTTAGCCCAGTATGATGCAAGGCTGAAAAAGACTACAAGAAGAGACAGTCACTAAAATCTCCACTACTCCTCAGAGAAAGAGGCCTTAAAATAAAGTAGTCTTGAAGATACTGAAAGAGCTTCTCTCCATTCTCACTTCATTTCCTCATGAAGAGACTTACCATACCTCTGTGATGGCCATAGAGATTTCCCTTATTTTAAACAACCATGTTTAAATGAAAATATTTTAATGTTTTTATAAAAAAGAATAAAAATATTGGATAAAAAAAGGACAAAAAATATTGCATCCCGTCTCCCATGAGTGATTAACATGAGGATTATCATTTTCACAATGCTTTTCTCTGAAGCAACAGAATATGAAATCTTAAAAAGCCACGCATTGCATCCAGCAGTGGAAAGTAAAGGCCCATTTTGTATACGTGTACCTTTAAGATTCAAGAAGATTTTACAAAATTTTAACAAGACACTAACCAATGAAAAAAAATACTGTATTTTCAACAGTGGCATACTATTGTAATTAAGACTAATCAAAGGACACGGAGCTCTTATTATCCAAACTGGGGGACAACCCAAGAATGACTTACTTATCTTTAAAGGCTATTTTTATATGTAGTTATTTTGTGCATGTCTAATGTTCTGGAAATACTTCAAAGGAAGTATTAAAATTTTACCATGAAGCTTTGAAGATTTATTTCCTCCACTGTGTCCCATCACTGCCCCTACGAACACTTTCCAGCTCACCGTGAGAGCTCCTCTCTGCCTGGCATGTGATCAGGTGCAAAGAATTTCTGCAAACTTGCTGACTCACGCCTCTCCTGAATAGGTATAATAATGGTTTTGCTTGAAAAGTATCTCTTTTCTTGTTATGCTAAACTTGAAAAACATACGAGGAGTATTTCAATCAAGTACATCGTTAACAAGTCCAGAACATGAAAGTGAAATGTTTTTAATGAATAATGAAAAACTTGGGTGATCAATAGAAAGCCACACAGCTTCAAATACAGGTGACAGTTACGAACAGTTGTGCTTGGATGGGACAGTAAGATCAATAGAAAATACAACCACTGATGTGTTCTGTGTCCTCTAGATTCTAGAAAAATTACAGTCCAAGGCAAATCCTTCTACAACCACTTCAAAGATTGTCTGAATTCTTTCTTTGTGCTGGAATGTTCTAATTATTATGGCAAGAAAAACCAAGTTGCAGGATAATTAATCACCTCCTCCATCAGGATCAAACTAAACTAAAACAGACCTCAAGTGCCCCAGGACTTCTCTTGGCACCTTTTCTTAAATTTGAGTAGGTTCCTTCATGAATATGCAAAATACAGAATTAATCGTCATTTCTTTAGTCCGTGAAATAAATTGTTCCTGCTAATTTATCACATAAGCGATGCTGTTTGTACTGCTTTGCTCCTTTTTGGCTGTGGGTTTCCAGAGAAGCTGTTCACCTCTCCTCACTCAGTGCCACAGTCAATGCTTCCTTTAGTTCTTGCTAAGCTAGAAAAATCTACGCTCCTTTTAAGAGGGGTGACCTCATGATAGAGACATAACCCGGACAAAGCACTTTTCAATTTCATTAAGACTAATATTGTAATGAGCACATTAAAGCATAAACATTGTTGGCAATTGGCTGGTGCCGAGAGACTTTTTTTAAGCCTGTGGTGGATTTTATTGTTGTTATAATGGTTCTTACCATAATGAAATTTAATGCATTACCAGGAAAAAGCCATGCCCTGTGGTAGGGTGCTGCTTATATTTCGAAACACGTTAGTGTGAAACTACAGCGAGATCTAATAATAGAAATGAACTTACCTAAAGATGTATTGATTTTTATATTAGGTCATGTTGAGAATTTACAAAGAACATCTAGTCCATGAAAAAACAAATCCTCTTGAGAATAACATTGATTGCAAGAAGGGTAATATTAGAAAAATGGAAATCCTCTCCTCCCAAAATGGTGTACATTCATATAATGGATTAAGTGCGCTAGGTAGTTTAGGCAAGGTCATCTTTCAGATAAATGATAAATTTGATAAATTTCAGTAGATTTAATCACCTTCTGAGATTTGATCAAAGCAACAATGGGCTGAATAATAATATCCCCCTCGCCCATGTAATTCATTTATTAAGAACACCTCACCCATATAATTTGCTTATTTATTCCAACTTCTGAAATTAAAAATATTATTTCTAATTATTATTATTATTTCTAAATATTATTATCATGACCTATTCAGTAAAATTCCTCACAAAATAAATTCCTGCATTTAAATACACACTTCAATCACTGGACGGTTTCAAAGAAGGTAAGATTGGCTCTTAGGCAAAAATACCCAGAAAGAGAAGGAACAGAGCATTAAGGCAATATTCGAATCCATCTTTTACAAAACCAGAGATCTTCCCTAGGACTTAACAGACTAGAGAGGGAAGGTTACTTTCTTATGCCCACATTATTAGAAGTTGGAAAAAAAATTTTTTAAAAGAAAGTTAGAATCAGCGTTTAACTGTTTATACTTACATGTTCAAAAACATTTTGCTAACAGTGTTCTTTAGAACAGTGAATATCTGCATTTTCGTCATTCTAGTTTATGTTGTTTATCCACATACTCGATTATATTCTGAACGTATTTTGAAGCATTAGGTTACAGTTTTCATTTCTTTGTGGGCATGCCTCTAGAGTGTTTTCCTAATCTGTAGGGATGTCTGCTGCTCCTTACTCTCCTTTTTCCAATATTAAATTGGTATGAGACTCAACTCACTTTTTCTATTGCTCAATTTTAAGTAAAAAAACCTTTCAGGTCCTTTTTGAAAGAAGGGATGAACCAAGTTCACGGCTCTAGAGCTCCCTCTTTTGTTGTTTTCACAAAGTGATGAAAACAACATAGAGTCCTACTTTCTGAGAATGGTTTCCTTTGCTTTCCTTTCTAATTTTACCTCCACAAGGGAGGCAAACTACAGCTGATGGATGAAATGTGGACCTCTGGCCTGTCTTGCTGTACTGCCTTCCAGCTAAGAATGTTCTTCAAAAGATTGTTTAGAAAAGTAGAAAAGAAAAAGAGAAGGAAGAAAGGAAGGGAGGTAGATGATCCAACAGAGACTATATATGGCCCACAATAGAGCTTGGAAACTTACTATCTGGCCCTTTACAGAGAGTTTCTCACCTCCTGAGTCCTGCATGAACATTTTCCTTTGGAACTTGTTGTCGTTGTCCTGTTCAGTTTGGGTTTTATTACTAGAATTTTCTCCTGGTTCAAGACTGATTTGGAAAAAAGCTTCCGTCTTTTAGTATGAAGAATTCTTGGAGGGGTGCCTGGGTGCCTCAGTCAGTTAAACGACCAATTCTTGATTTCGGCTCAGGTCATGATCTCATGGTTTGTGAGATGGAGCCCTGCCTTAGGCTCTGGGCTGACAGGATGAAGCCTGCTTAAGATTATCTCTTTCCCTCTCTCTCTGCCCCTCCCCACTCATGCATATTCTCTCTCTCTCTCTCTCTCTCAAAATAAATAAACTTAAAAAAAAAAAAAGAATATCTCTGCCCCAGACCTTACAGTGGTCCCCATCCACTAACCAGTACATCAGATTCTGAGAAACCCCTCCAGCTTTGCTGTTTTCGGATTGCCACACTTTTTGGTTATTTTTCTGTCCTTGTATCTACAGAAAGATTCGGAGATAGCTGAAGATTAGGCAATGCTTCCCTTTTCTCAAAATCTCGAGTTAAATTTTTTTAACTGAATGATGAAGAGGACCTGGAAAGATTAAAAACACTTCTACATTCTCTTTATGAAGTGGAACGTGATTTTTTAAGGACCAAGTATGTGTCTAGTAAATGCTTGTTAGCATGATGATGTTTTTTTCTTACATATCTTTAGTAAAATATTCAATTATTTTTATATGTTAATAAAACTGATCAAATAATTAAATATCAGTTTATATACCAGTCTACAATAAAATTATATTCCACTCAGAGATAGCAGAGTATTTCTACTGGGTTAATTCTATGTCTCATCTAATAATAAATTCTACGATCTTGGGGAGTTTAAACCATTTTACTCTCTTTGTTTCAGATTTCCTTTCCAAGGATGAAGGATGGAAGGATAGTATGAACTATCATAATTAAATCTATTCTATGGCCATGATGGAGTCTGTTGGAGCCACTTATTACATTGGCCCCATCTATGGATAACTATTCAGAATTCTGCACAAAGTATAAAAAGTAGCTCTGAGCTAGTGAGACCAGGAAGTAATTAGAGGGGATTTGACTCTCTTATGAAAGAAAGGAGCTGTACCAAGTAAAATCTTTGTTTACTAGCTTTTCACTGAGGATGTCCCAGCAACAGCTGTGGGAGGGGGTGAAGGATGCTGACGCCAAAGCCAAGGCTCACACCTGCTGACTGCAGAAGTCAGAGAAAGAAGCTTGGCTGCTAAGTGGCTGAACACTGAGAGCAGAAAAATCAAAGCAGAAGACCACAGTAGGAGAGGCCTCAAAACTGCTTATAAACTTCACCAAAAATCTTGGCTGATCCCTGGGTATAGCGGGGGTGGGAGACAGGGAACTGCTGGTTTGCAACCTCAGAGAGTTCCCTGGGTGAAATCTGAAACTGGCCAAAAGATGGAGGGCAGAGAGAGACCCAAGAAAGTGACAGCCACTCCAGATTGGTAAGTTACAGGTTTAAAAAAAGCAAGGGAACTTACGAGGCTTCTCTCTTGGGTGGCCTCAAGATGAGCTGGTGTTTGCACCACGCACTCGGATCTTGAATTTACATAGAAGCTGTCATGGGGATCAGTCACTTATATCTTCCAGAAGATCTCAACACATTACTCTCTCAAGGTTGTGTCCTTGATGTGGCTCCTAGTGTGAGAAAAGTAAGCGAAACCCACATTTCAAGGCCAAGGGAGGGGTCGGGAGCCTCCCATCGCCAGGGTCCAGCTCTCAGGTCAACCAGCGGTCATGTCCCCTCCATGGCCTCCTCCACCAGGAACTTCAAGGTTTTGTGTCAAACGCAACAGCTGGGAAGGCTAAAAGAACGAAGCAGTTTCAGTAGCTGCTCATCTCAGGGCAGACAGAGTTTAGAGTTTAAACCCAGGCAAATTAACTAACTACGTGCTAGGACAAAAATCAGCACTCTTCAAGGTTATAAAACCCAAAGTCTCTCAGGGAAAAAAGCAGACACTAGACCAACCCCTCACCTGAATAACCCAGATGCTGGAAAAGCAGACAAGCATTTTAAACACCTATTATAAAAATGCTCAAGGACTCAAGGAAAAAAATACAGACACAATCAATGAATGGGGGAAATACATAGGAGAGAAAGGAAAATATTTTAAAAAGAATAAAATGTAATATCTAGGACCAAAAAGTAAAATATTTTAAATGAGAAAGTACCTGGATGAACTTAACAGCCAATTGGAAATGACATAAGAATTATTATAATAATATAATACATTAAACTATAAAATTTATAAATTTATAAATAAATTTACTGATAAATTTATAAATTTTATAATTTAATGTATTATATTTATATAAAATAATTAATATAAATCATAATTGTTAAATTATAAATTATTAAACATAATATCATATTTATAGCATTGATATAATTATATTATTATTAAATATACTCATATGTGCTAAAATAGAAACATTAATGATGAAAATTGCCAGCTACTATCAAGATTTGTATTTTTCTAAACACCAAGTCCAGGCGTGAATGCTACCTGGAACTGGTACTTTTTCATATCAACTGAGTAAGTCATCTAGTACAGATGAACACACATAATCAGTCATTTATCTGTGAACCCTGGAGAAAAGAAAGATCATTATCCAGCCCTCATCAACAAAAGGTTTTCATACCAAGTCAGCTCAGACTATGAACTTGGACCTTAAATCTTAAGGCCTGAAAGTATGATAAAAAAATTAACCTACTGAGGGCTGATGGAGGGAGGTGAGTGGGGGATGGGCTAAAGGGGTGATGGGTATTAAGGAAGGTGCTTGTTGCAATGAGCACTGGGTGCTTTGTGTAAGTGATGAATCACTAAATTCTACATCTGTATCCAATTGTACCATGTATGTTAACTAGAATTTAAATAAACACTTGGGGAAAAAAAAGAATTAACCTAGGTTAGAGGAACATGATGCTTAAAGCAAAAGACTAGAAAAAAAATCTTTTATTTTAAATTTTTCTTAAAGTTTATTTATTTTTGAGAGAGAGAGAGACAGAGCATGAGCACGAGCAGGGGAGAGGCAGAGAGAGAGGGAGATACAGAATCCGAAGCAGGCTCCAGGCTCTGAGCTATCAGCACAGAGCCCAACACAGCGCTCGAACTCACAGGCCAACAAGATCATAACCTGAGCCAAAGTCAGATGTTTAACCGACTGAGCCACCCTGGGGAAAAATCTTTTAACTGCCTTAACATCTTCAATTTAATTTATAATTTAACTACTTGTAATATATCGAAACTTATCTGAGGTAATCCCCCAATATCTCACCATGTATTAATTCATAACTTTGGTAAAGGCCTAGAACATGCCCTGAGATGGCGCCACAGGAGATAGAAAGATGCATAGGGGCACGTGTACCCCAATGTTCACAGCAGCACTTTCGACAATAGCCAAATCATGAGCAGACCAAGTGCCCATCAACTGACGAATGGATAAAGAAGTTGTGGCACATATATACAATGGACTACTACATGGCAATGAGAAAAAATGAAATCTGGCCATGTGTAGCAACACGGATGGAACTGGAGGGTATTACGTTCAGTGAAATAAGTCAGTCAGAAAAAGACAGATACCATATGTTTCCACGAATAGGTGGACTTTGTGAGACTAAGCAAAAACCAGGGGACAGGGAAGAGGGGAAAGGAAAAAAAAGACATAGAGAGGGAGGGAGATAAAACATAAGAGACTCTCAAAGACTAAGAACAATCTGAGGGTGAGGGAGGTGAGGGAGGTGAGGGAGGGGGGAGAGGGGGTGATGGACATTAAAGAGGGCACGTGTTGGGATGAACACTGGGTGTTATATGTAAACCAATTTGAAAATAAACTATTATAAAGAAAAAAAAAGTGAATGAGACCTATTCTTAGTCTTGAAAAGAATTTAAAATCTAGGTTAGATGCTTAGATGTACAGACACATAAGCAAAAAATCAAAATAGAATATGATAAGTAATCCAAGAACAAAAAAAACAAGTAACTATAGTTGTTCATAGAAGGAAACATTGACTTCAAGGGTAATTGTCTATAACAGATAGTATTTTCAGCAGCTTTTGAAAATGAAACACTTAGAGTTTTGGCAGGTGGACGTGTGTGCATAGGGCATCCTAGTGGATAAGGCCATGTCAATAAATGTTCACCAGTCAGATAAAAGAACGGGTTGCAAGTTCAGACACTCTCTTTTATACCATGGTTTTTCTGACAATTCAAATTATACAATTTGAATATTATGTAAAATAAAAACAATCTACCTTTAGATTCAATCACAAACAAATCTCACTACTTTATTAATATTTTTAAGACCAAAGAATCAGACTTTAATCACCAGCATATTCAAGAAATTTCTCATGATTGTAATTTGAGCTTTAGGTTATGTTAAAAAGAATCTCCTTTTGTATTCAGTCATGAACAAATCTCACGAGTTTATCTACCAAAGAATCAGGTTTTAATCCCCAGCACATCCAAGAAATTCCTCATAACTTATTTTTGCAAGAAAGAAAAGAAAGAAAATCATACAAAGACATGAAATGTATGCATCCTACAATCTATACACTACTCCTCAAGTGAAAATAAACTGGGTTGTTATTGAGCACATTTCGTGTATCAGGCATAATAGGAAAGCAATTTATGTGTATCATTATTTAATATATAGGTACATTCTGTGCAAAGTATTGTGCTGGATACTACAGAAGAAAAGAAGACAAGTCTTCATTCTATAAGGAGTCAGCACTTTAATAAGGGAAATACACGTGAGTTCAGTTACACCTGAACGAGATCTATACATTTGTCAGTACGAAGTTGTAAATATCCTTGCCTATTCAGAAAGAGAAAACATTTTTCCCTTATCCCTATCTGGCTTACATACTTTTCTTCAGAATCTCCATTATAGTGCTATTCCTCCATCACAGTATTTTTCAGGACGTATTTTTTTTAATGGTTATTTAGTTTTGAGAGAGAGTAGGGGAGGAGTAGAGAGAGAAGGAGACAGAGAATCCGAAGCAGGCTCCACGCTGTCAGTGCAAAGCCGGATGTGGGGCCTGAACCCACCAACTGTGAGATCATGACCTGAGCTGAAGTCAGATGCTCAACCTACTGAGCCACCCATGTGTCCCTCAGGCTGTATTTTAATTGTGTACCTGCCTTGCTCCGATGGGCCAAGACTGAGCCATCACCTCTCTTTCCCTCTCAGAACCTGGGAAGTCCTTGAGTATTCCATTATACAAATAAATGTTTCATTCAAGGAGGAATAAATAAATGAGTGGTAACTTAAAATTACTTTTTATTGTAAACCCTGATTTAACAAAAGAGGACCACCATAACCATAGAAATTACAAGGCTACAGAGGAGGATGGGACCCGAAAAGATCAATCCTTTTATTTTCTCAACCTGAATCCAACTATCCTCTCTTAAAGCATTTTAAATAACTAAATTGTTTTAAATATATATGCTGCAAAGGGTAATCTATAATATATTTTGGTATTATATACCAAAGTTCAAACAAGTATTTGGATTAGTACTTAGTCTAAGTTCTACTTATAGAAAAGTTCTGATCCTTACTCCATAATAGAAATAGGAAGCTATCATGTGATGGAAGCCTTTTTCTTATAAGAGCTCTATATCTTCCTTAGATTTTAAAATAATAACAAAGTTTTTGCATTTTTCCTACTTTTTTCTTTTTTGAAAAATATAGACTATGTTAGAGCCGTTTATAGCAAAATCGGGCAGAAGGTACAGAGGTTCCTCATACACTCCCTACCCCACATACAGACAGCCTCCCCCACTATCAAAATCCTGCCCCAGAATGGTACATTTGTCACAACTGATTGGCATACATTGACACATTATTATCACCCAAAGTCCATAGTTTACATTAGGATTCACTCTTCGTGTGGTACATTCCACGGGTTCTGACAAACATATCACACCTACCTGCAATTCTCATATCATACAGAATAGTTTCACTGCCCTAAAAATCCTCTGTGTTCCGCCTATTCATCCCTCCCGCCCCACAAGCCCTTGGCAACCACCAATCTTTTTGTTTTTATATAGAGATTTTATTTTTCTAGAGCAGTTTCAGGTTCACACCAAAATTGAGTGGAAGGCACAGAGATGTCTCCTATATTCCTCATCCATGTGCACTCCCTTTTTCTCTTTAATCATTTCCATTCCACAAAGAGAGATGAGTGCAGAACCAGAAGCCAAATGTCCTTATTCTAAATCATGTGGTTTCCCCTTTATTTTATAGCAAATCCATTTCTCTAAACATAGTTCCCACTGTAACAGGCTGGGTGGGTGGTGAGGAGAGATTTCTGGAATTTGGGATAAATAAATCCCTTTAAATTATAATTTTGTATCCTGAGGTATCTTTCTTAAACTTAATTAAAATGCGGGGTTTTATCTTAATTAGACATACTCCATGCATCATTAAGTAATGCTGGTTTTTCAAGATGCTTATATTTAGAAAATTGAATACTATCTATAGTTCGACTTTGTTTCCATCTGAAAAAAAAAAAAAAAAGCTACCAAAGGTAGAGACTTAACAGGTTGAAATATGTAATGAAAGATTAGAGTCCAGTGATCATTCTGAATGTGTAAATGAAGGTGGAAATTTCCCAAAATACTGTTATTTAATGATTCACGTGGCTTTTCCATTTCTTATTGAAACTATCAAGTGATGATGTTAGTTTTATGGAAACTAATTTCTGACTTATTAGTAAAATGATCCAGTGGTTCAGTTTTCTTCCTAGATAGTAAGATTTCACATATCCACACACCCACCAGTCAGAGATCTGACTCTCTTTAAATAATAGAATCACAGTGATTCCAGGAGACCGAAGAGGCAAGAAAAGCCACTCCCCCGCCCCAACTCTTGCAGAAAAAAACCTGATTTCTCATCTTCTTTATAAAACATTTCCTAAAACTTTATAAGATAATGATTTCTATCTCCTTTAACTTGAAGCTAGTGAGATTGGTTAGGTGAAACATTTAAAGAGTAATTGAGACAATTACTCTTGATAAGATTATAATATGCTTCACTGCTGGTAAAACGTCAAAGGACACTGACTAAAACAGTTAGAATCACAATTTTCTGATTCTAAAAACACAGCAAGTAAAGTCTGCTTTAGCCTTTGCTTAAGTTAAATACCTACGTTGTTCACAGATGCAGGCAGACATTGTGTCCTTTATTGATGAAAAACAGGAAGTTCAAGTAATTTCGCATGAGAAATCCATACAGGAAGAAGTTAAGGGTATGCCTGTATGACAGAGGAGATTTAGCTAAATGCCTCATATTTTCTATATCTGAAAAAAGGCCAATAACTGATTTTAATGATTAGCATGGAAATTAAAATGTACATTGTTTTGTAGGACATATGGAAAGAGAAATTTTAAACATCTGGAGGAGAAAGTTATCCACTAAAGAAACCTAAATGATGCTGATATTTACAGGGTCAGCCAGGGAATACTAAAAGTTCTTAGAGCTAGAATGTGTGCCCTTACTTGAGTCAGGCACTCAAATAATAAAGTCCTCTCTTGAAATTTTAATTATTCATTACATCTCATTTCTCCAATGAATGAAGTTATTTTGAGTAAATATCAATTCCAAAGTGAATAAAAATTTAAATCCCGAATTGAATAAAAATGAACTCTTATAGCACAGTGACCTAAACTTCTAAAAATTAAGAAATCTTTAAAGCAAAAATTAAATCACTTGTCCCAACTTTGAACCTGTTAAAATACTATGTTAAAACACTTTTTCCTGCATTGTCTATCAAATTATTGTACATGTTATTATTTATTCGATAATATGAAAGGTGTCAAATAGAATACTTAACACTAATATTAGGTTGTAGCACAGGAGGGCCAACCCAAACATAATTTTTATCCCTGAGACCTGCATCAACAGTGAAATACAACCTTTTTCACTGCATCTACTCCTTTTTTACCCTATCCCACTGCCCCACATCCATCATATCCCATTTCTGCCTCACCTATCATCATAGATGCATTCACTTACAAATGTACTTCCTTGCCTTTCACTTCTGAAATCAAACACTCCTACATGTTTAAACAGTTTGCAAAAACTCGCTCTTCTCACCCTAATTAAAACCTGGCTCACTCATGAATATGCCATTTTCTCTATAAATATTTGATAATTACAAAGGCCACTGTCATCCAGGTAATCTAGAGCTCTATTGTATCCCTACACATGGGGTCTATACAGACTTGGAGAGGAAACAGTAAAAGGCATCGATCTTGTGATTCTTCAAACCATAAGCATACATTTCTCACCACACTCACGACTTGGGTCTTTGATGATGATGATGATGATGATGATGATGATGATGATGTAAACTGACCAGGAAGGAAAGGAGATATTTCTCCTTTACATGTAATAACATCCCAACGACAGATTAAGCCATTGTTAATTTAGAGCTGTACAGAGTCTAAGAATAGGACTAAAAGTAGCAAATAGAACTTGAAACAGATTCCTAGCTATCATGTACCACACATTTTCCTGGAATTCCCAAAAAAAATCCTGAAATAATGACTAAATCCCTTCTCCTCTTGTATATTTTACAAATTTTACAGACTCTGTCAGGCACTTTCAAAGGATTTTCTGCTGCATCAGGTGTGCGGTAAAAATGGTGCTCTGGTCTTATTGTCTGTTAGATGGGGAATATGTGGTTGACCACTTCAGGCTGAATCTCTCACACTGTGAGAATTACTTTCCTTCAAATAATCTACATGAGATATTAAAGTTTTTCCCTTTGAAATAAGCTAATCTCCAAGAATGACCCTAATAAATTTCCCACTGTGTATGCACACACTACTCTTCACATCAAGAAATGAATCTGATGTCCTGTCTTCTTGAACCTGGGCGGGTTCTGGGACTAATTTTGGCCAATGAAAGGCAGCAGAAGTGACGTTCTGAAACTACCAAGCTGTGATCTTAAGAAGAATGCAGTCTTAATTTCTTACCTGCTGTGAGAATCTCAAGCCACATGGATTGAACACATGGAGAGGAATAGAGTCGCTTTTGTCAGCAACCCCAGCTAAACTACCAGCCAATACTATAGCAATAACAATTGCTAGGCACATGAGGACACCATCTTGGACAGTCCAGTCCAGTCAAGCCTCCAGATGCTGCAGATCTATTATGTGAAGCAGAAGAATCACATAATTGAGTTCAGTCAACCCAAAGAATTGTGAGAGCTAATAAAACTGCTTGCTGCTCTAAGCCACTATGTACAGTGATCATTTATTATGCAGTAATATATAATCCAAACACCTATTAACGTAATTTTGAACTTACACCTTAGGAATTTATTTTAATAAATGCATAAAATAAATGCTGATGGTGGATTAAGTGGTCATTACATTCAGGAATGCTGAATAAAATACTGAACCCAAGAATTAGATTTACCATCTCATTTACAGACATAGTTGGACTCGCAAGTTAGACAGCATTTGGTGGGAGCGGGAGAATGAAGTTGATCCTAAACAGAAAAAGAAAGAGTCTTGATAAGGCCTCCTTAGGTTCTTCTTTCAAGTTCACCAGAGTACGCCATTCCCCCTCCTCTGAGTGAATAAAGAAGAGTACACAAAATATGGGAATGTTACGATAATGACCCTGCCCAAGTGTGAAAAATGACCAGAAGTAGAAAAGATATTGCCTTCTAACATCCACCTACTATTGTTCTTTGAGTGATATCACATAGCAACATTAAGACAGACCAATAAAATTTCACTTTCAGTTGGATGTCGAAGGGCACAAAAGAGCTTCTTTCTGATTGTAATAACAAGAGAAACACAGATAAAATTTTAAAAACATACATTTTGACAAAGAAAGAGAAAAGCAGTTGACATAAGAAAGCCTTCGGTAACTGATTCCAAGAAAAATTAGGTAACCAGAGAGTGGCACCAATATCCATGAGTTCTAGACAAATTCCAGTAGCTAATATATGTGTATACAGCAGGCAGGGGGCAGAAAAAAATATTTGAAAAAAATAAAGATTTGCCAAATATGATGAAAACTATTAACCTATAGAGTCAGCAAATTCAGCACACTTCAAAAACAAGACACACAAAGAAAAATAGACCAAAGATAAGCATAATCAAACTCTGTAAAATTAGCTATAAAGAGAAAATCTTAAAAGTCGCCAGTTCTAGGGTGCCCGGGTGGCTCAGTAAGGTAAGTGTCCAACTTTGGCTCAGGTCGTGATCTCACGGTCTGTGAGTTTGAGCACAGTCTGTGCTGACAGCCCAGAGCCTGGAGCCTGCTTCATACTCTGTGACTCCCTCTCTCTCTCTGTTCCTCCTCCGCTTGTGCTCTCTCTCTCAAAAATAAATAAACATTAAAAAAAAACAGTAGCCAGTTAAAAAAAAAAAGACGTTACATACAGAGGAACTGAGTGAAAGATGACAGCGGATTTACATCAGTATTAATGGAAGTCAGAAGACAGTGGACCAATATCTTTAGGGTCCTGAAAGGTAAAACGGCCTAGAAATCTATATCCAGTGAGAACTGCTTTCAAAATCAAAATCAAAATAAAGACTTTTAAATATAATAATGCTGAAAGAATTTTCAGCAGACCTATACTATAAGAAATATTTAAAAAGTCCTTCATATAGAAGAAAAATAATACCACAATGAAAATTCATATGCCCAAAAAAAACGAAGAGCATTGAAAATGATATATAAATATAAAAAATCTGTCGGTGTTGTTTTTGTTGTTTAAATTTCTTCACAAAATAATTGAGTGTATAAAGACCTACGTTTCTTGATCATTACTTAACAGGTCTTATCTATATTCTGAGTCAAAGTAAAAGCCAATAATACTAATATCCTATAAAAAATTCATTTTGAAGGCTTAAATGACTAGTTCAGTTCATTAATTAGGAATCCAATTTGCTAGAAAAAAAAAAAATGTCCCAAATCACAGTAGCTTAAATAGAGACTCAGTTATCTCAGGTAACAAGTCTGTAGGCAGGTTAATACTGGATATAGACTGGCTAGTCTAGGGCAACATCAAGAACAGAGGCTCTTTCCATCTTTTTGTTCTTTCATTCTTATACAGTGGGATTTCTTTTCTTTATGCATGTAGCCTCCTGCTAAAGAAAAAAAAAGCCTACTGCAGTTCCAACAGCCATGATTACATTCTAGATATTAAAAGGGGAAAAGACGGAAGTATCAGATATCCCTCACACTTTCAACAATATCCATCCCTAAATCCATCAATAGATTTTCCTTATATCTTATTTGCAGAAATTTGGTCACAGGGTCCACCGAGATGCAGTAGGGCCAGTTTATGGCAAAGAGAGATCAGAATGCCATGTGTGGTGTAGACCAATCATATTTTATGATGTGAGGCTGGGAATGTTGGCATCCTCCACAAATGGGTTCTAGTAGCAAGGAACAAGATAGAAATGGATATTGAATGAGCCACTGTGTTTACTAGTCAGTGACTGCAAAGTACTCACGGGGAAAATGCTTCATGCTAAAATTTAAAGAGAAGAAATATGGAGTGTTGCATGCTGTTCTTAATGTATGACTGCCAACATTTTCACATTTCATTTCTTCGGTGTATTGTGTAATAATTTAGAAATCTATGAGATGTGGCAGAAAAATTTTCTAACGGGATGAAAACCAAAGGACAAGTAATAGAGTGAAAAGTTCTTATTAGAGAAACGTTTATCAGTTTCACCAAAGAAATTGCCTAGCCTGATGTCCAGGGCTTCTAGTGACTAACTACCTGGGCAAGCTCCTCCATATCTGGAATATGGACAGCAGTTATATTCTTATATTTAATAATGAGTAATGAGTCGATAGCTGTGCATAAAATAAAATGTCTCTATTTTTCTGGTAGAAGACAGAAGCCCCTCTTAGTAGGAGTCATGAGACTGAGTTATAAGCACTATGCAGAATATGTGAGTTTTGACTCCTGAAGAATGAGGTGAAAAATATGCTGTCATAAGATTGGCATGAGTATCGTGAACTCCAGAAAGGCACTGACACTAATCACTGATGATAAATCACAGAGACCACACAAGTAACCACCCCTCCCAACTTAACCAGCACTGGGAAACCCCAGCATGACAGGCCCCAGGTGAAGCAAGTATATTAAGAAGTAGGAAATAGGAGGACATGACAACTTTGTCTGTCAGCACAGAGCCCGATGTGGGGATTGAACTCACGAACCATGAGATCATGACCTGAGCTGAAGTCAGACGCTTCACAAAATGAGCTGCCCAGGCGCCCCTCTCTAAGACAGCTTTTAAAAGTCATTATATGAAATAATACTCATTAATGAAGTGAAAGGAATCATATAGAAACAAAATTAAATGGAAAATCTTGCATCTTGCAATTTCATAATTACTTTTGTCCATGATTTGATATGTTCCATTTCTTTGGGAGCTATTACAACTAATGGAAAAATATTTTTTAGGCAGCTAAATAATAGTACTAGAAAGCAATGAATAAATAGGTTATATAATAAAACCCTTTAATAACTCTGTAATTACTTATAAAGCTTTTTCTAAATTTGCTAAAAGTCTGAAAAACTAGAACCTTCTTTGCCTAATATTACTTCTAGGAGCAATTATGCAAAGCATAAGAGATCAGTTTTCTAGGGAATCATACAGCTCTAATGGCAACAAAACAAAACAAAACAAAACACACACAAAAAAACCCACAAAAAAACATGATCACAAAGAAGCTACATGAAGTCTTTTAAGTTAAAGATCTTTCACTTGAGAGGCACCTGGGTGGCTCAGTTGGCTGAGTGTCTGATTTTGGCTCAGGTCATGATCTCGAGGTTCGTGGGTTCGAGCCCCACGCTGGGCTCTATGCTGACAGTTCAGAGCCTGGAGCCTGCTTCAGATTCTATGTCTCCCTGTCTCTCTGCCTCTCCCCTGCGCACCCTCTGTCTCAAAAATGAATAAATATTTTTAAAAATTAAAAAAATCTGTCACTTGCTTACGGACTTCCATATAGGGGTGACAGTGATACATCTCACCACTCAGAATTAATTCAATTTAATTAACATGTAATGACTAATGTTGCCCATTATATTGATCAAACTAAGCAACAATTTATAAATGGTTGACTAGGGAATTCATCAATATTCTAATCAAGAAACAAGTTCTATGACCAAATTTGAGTTGAAAATAGATAATATTATAAACGGAATTTTAAGGTTATCGGCAAAAGAGTTACTCCAAATAGAATATTTTCTTTACAAGAATAAGGTAAGAGATATTGAGGTTGGCCCAGAATTACTCCTCAGTCTTGTCCTTCACACAGACCATTAAGGTCACATCAGAGAGGCCTTGTCCACAGAGTATTTAAAGTTCTCCTGTCCAAAATAAATCCTTTATTCTTACCTACTCACAAAGTGAACTGCCAATTATAATTGGCTAATAGTGTCAAATGTAAAGAATAATAATATAGCCTGCCAACATCATATCTGGTCTGTACAGAAGTAGCATTTATCTTTTAAAAACAAACAGATATTGGCCTTCCAGTCTGTGCCTTAGATCCCTGTGAATTTAGATTAGATAACTGATAATATATACCTTCCGGCCCTCCACACCAGAATATGGTGACCCTGTCAGCAAACTTCCAGAGGGCTAGCTGCCTTGTGTTGGCTAAATTCCTCTTCGTCATCTTTTCACGTCCATTATCTCACATTGTCCTCTGAGTATGAAAATTATGTCACTGATCTACTCTTAAGAAGAGGCATCTAGTAACTTCTCTAGAATCTGCGATAGATCCTGCTGAAAAATCATAAAATAGCCTTTTACCAGTAGAATATAACTGAAACACTATTTGGAGAATAAAGGTATGGTATTGCCAATTATGGGAGAATGAACCTCTAACTTTATCCTACTTAGGACCTACTGCCAACTCATTGGGTTACCAACCCAATATGGCAGCATCACTTGGCTGCCAGGGAGGACCTGGATCCCTGGGTAATGCTAGCAAAATATGAAGACAAGGCCCCCTTTTTATCATCCCATGTATTTAAAAATTGTTTTTTCCCTATTGTTTTTCTTCTACTTTGACTACCTGCTACACTAAATATAATTCCTGTTGTATAGACTTAAGTTTGCTTAGCAAAAATTTCAATAATCTATAGCAAAATGCAGAGCATTTTATGTCTTTATGATGATCTAAAAGGTTAAGCAACACCAATTAAGGCATTAATTTTCCCTTCACCTGGTACAAATATTGAATTCAAATACAAGTTGTTAAGTAACTTCCAAAGATCATCAGTGAATGGATAAAGTGAAGGATTTCTGATGTTTCTGAAATTTAACTCATGCTGTGTCCTGTCCATATCACAATTAAAGCAATATTTAGCAATATTCCTGAGCCAGCTGGAGAAGAACCAGACTTGAAATATAATGAACCCAGGAGAGGAAGCCCAGGACAGGAAGCTGGAAGAAGCATGATGTTGGCTAATGCCACACTCAATTATCTGTTAGATTAAGTTTTGGCCAGGTCAACTAGCTGGAGGAAAAACGTGAAGCAGGAACTTGCTCATTATAGAGGTGTGAGTTGACTAAAAACAGAGTAATACTAGTTAGTAATTATCACCTTTCCCTCAACTGCCCCCCTCAACATACATATAATAATGGATGGATATCTGGCATGAAAGTCTTTGGCAACAAAATGAACAAGAAAATGGTCTAGGAATTATGCCCTGGGAAAGAGCTCAAAAAACAAACACTCTGAAAATCTTCGCTTTGCCTCCCTAGGTTTATTGACAATGGTGTCCCCAAAGGACCAATTAAGATTCTCTTCCCAGATTCAAGAATCCTTCTAGGTTAACAAGCGATATCCTCTTTTTTTTTTTTTTTATTCAGACCAAAATCTAATGTTTTAAAGCACTCACAGCTGAGGGGTAAAAATTCTTTTTAATCTAATACTGTAAATTTCTGTTTGCATTCATATTTTGTCTCCTAAAATTCTTGATAATACAAGGTAAAAGTAAAATAGCAGGCATAAAATAATGTTTAAAATTTTTTTTATGTTTATTTTTGAGAGGGAGAGAGAGAGAGAGCACGAGCAAGGGAGGGGCAGAGAGAAAGAGAGAGAGACAGACAGAATATGAAGCAGGCTCCAGCTCTGAGCTGTCAGCACAGAGCCTGACATGGGGCTTGAACCCACAGACTGCGAGATCTTGATCTGAGTCAAAGTAGGATGCTTAACTGACTGAGCTCCATAAAATAATGTTTTAAAGTCAATACAACAAAAACTGTTTGAGGATGCTGCCCTTATCTACCTCCAACACACAGAAAGATAATAACCTTGATATATATATTTAAAAAAAAAAGACAGTCACTGTATTTATAAGTGGAGAAATAGGGCATTTCCTAGAGACAGAGGATTTAGACTAGATGTTTGTATTCATATAGCACCACTGAGAAAATGTTAGCATTTGGGGGAACAATTTTTTACTTCACATAAGAGCCAGAATTGGTATCGTCAAGGGTTTCACACACCTGGTTCCTTGTTCCTAAATTGCTGTTACTATACCTCTGCTTTCAAAACCTTCTCATTCTGTAATTTGGTCCTATACTTTGGTGTTTGAACCATTTCTTGCCTAGTAACCCATGTCCACCCCATAGCCTTCCACTACCTAAGGACCAAAGCCGTGTCCTGAACCCTAATAAGCGAGGGAGACCTATCCCTACAGACAGTTCAGTTCTACAGTGACCACCTATATACCTGGCTCTCGGTAGTTACTGTTCACTGATTTACTTGACACTGATCTAATTGGAAAATGACTATTCTGCAATGCGAGTCAGATTGTAATACTCCTCAAAAATGGAGCCCTCAAAATTCGTCACCACCCCTTTACCATCAGCTTCTGTATCTGAGCACTTCCCCTACGTCATTTCTTTGTCAGAGTACAAGTTTTCTGTTAACATCTAAACATGTAAAGGACAAGTTTTCTGCCTTGTCCTGTTCTAGAAATACCATCAATATTTGGGTATAAATTTATCTCAGGTTGTGGCATTGTGGTAAGCATACTTCTAAAGATATCCACCCTCCCCCTTCCCCATCAACATTCCCATCCCCTGATTATTCAAACACTAATCCAGGCATTGTTAGTAGACATAATCAAGGTTACTAATCAATTGACCTTAAAATAGGCAGTTTATCGTGAATTATCTGGATGAGTTCAACTTAATCCTATAAAGAGAAAGAGAAGAATTCACTTTAGAGATGCATTAGAAGAGGAAGAAGAGAAGGGAGCCTGGGTGACTCAGTTGGTTAAGAGTCCAACTCTTGGTTTTGGCTCAGGTCATGATCTCATAGTTTATGGACATGAGCCCCACGTCGGGCTCTGTGCTGACAACATGGAGCATACTTGGGATTCTCTTTATTGTTCTCTCTATGACCCTCCCCCACTCACTCTGTCTCTCTAAATTAATTAATTGATTAATTAATTAATAAAAATAAATAACTTAAAAAAAGAAGAGAAAGAAGAGAGATGTAGCAGAAAGAGGAAGTCAGAGAGATTCCAAGCAGGAGAAAGATTTGACTGCACACATTTCTGGCTCTGAGATGTAGAGGCCGAAAGGCAAGAACCTGAGAAATGGTCTCTAAGAGCTAAGAGCAAATCCCAAAGGACAGCAAGTAAGGAATTGGAGACCTCAGTCCTAAAACTATGAAGAACTGGGTTCTCCCAGCAATCGGATGGATCTTAGAAGGGGATTCTTTCCCAGAGGTTCCAGATAAGAAACCAGATCACCTTGGGGGACCTGGGTGGTTCATTCAGTTGAGAGTCTTGCTCTTGATTTCAGCCCCAGTCACGATGCCAGGATTGTGGGATCGAACCCCATGCTGAATGTGGAGCCTGGTTAGGATTCTTTCTCTCTCTCTCTCCCTCTGCCTCTCTCCCCATCTCACGCATGCTCTCTCTCTCTCTCTCTCTCTCTCTCTCAAATATAAATAAATAAATAAATAAATAAATAAATAAATAAATAAATAAATAAATAAAATAATAAATAAATATTAAAAAGGAAAAACAATGAGCCCAGGTCACTGACACCTTGACTTTAGGTTTGTGAGACCCAGAACAAAGAACTCTATTAAGTCATTCTAGACATATGGCCTGTAGAACTGTGAGGTCCTAAATTTGTATTGTTTTAAGTCATTAATTTTATAGTAATTTGTTATGGCAGCAGTAGGAAACTGCTTACAGACATAAAATAACACTCATACAAATTTTTGTGAACAGTTTTTTTCTTTAGGAAAAAGACACATCTGACTAAGGTTAACATCAATATTCTTTTTTATATATGCAGATAGGAGTTTATCTTTCTTATGGTTCCTCTGCCATTGAACTAGTAGCAGCCTTTTGTAACCAAGTATGTCTTCATCCATCATATATTACTGAGCATTTTTTATGTCCAAAGGTCTTCAGCATGTACAAAGAATCTCTGCCTACAGACTCCTGCTTGTATGGAAGATGAGCTGACCTTGACAGATGAAAGTCTAAATACCATAACATGGCATACGCAGTGTTCAACTATCTGCCTTCTGCCTGTAATTCTCCACTTACCCATTAAGACCCAGCCAGACATGACACCAGCTGCTTTTTTAAACCCTTGATTTCCTTTCATGCCTTTAAAACTTGGAACTTACAGAGTCATCCCTCAAGGTGGCCTTTCCCTCTGTCTGGAATTCTCCCCCAGATATCCAGATGCCCTCTCACTTATCTTCCTCAAGTCTTTGCCATATTTTTCTCTTTAAATTACTCCTACTCAGATCATTCTATTGACCCTTGCAAACTACCTCACCTCCAGATTTCAAATCATCCTGAAGAAATGTCTAATGTACCATGTTATTCCTTTATTGTATCTGCTGGGTGTTGTCTCTCTTTTCCCCTTATAAAATGTAATCCTCACAGGAAAGAGACTTTTATCTGTTGTGTTCACTGAGTGATCCCTAGCACCCAGAACAGTGCCTGGCTCTAGTAATAGACTCTTTATAAATATTTGTAGAGCACTGAATGAATCTTTTTAAGGCTACTCAATTTTTTTTTCACTTAACATGGTTTATTCTTTTTTTTTAAATAATTTATTGTTAAATTGGTTTCCATACAACACCCAGTGCTCATCCCCACAAATGCCTTCCTCTGTGCCCATTACCCACTCTCCCCCCTCCCACAGTCCCCTCTCCCCTCAGTTTGTTCTTAGTCTTTGAGAGTCTCTTATGTTATATCTTCCTTCCTCTCTGTGGCTTTTTTGTTTTCTTCCTTCCCCTCCTCCCCTCCCCACTGGTTTTCTGTTAGGTCTCCCAAAGCCTACCTATGTGTGGGAACATACGGCATCTGTCTTTCTCTGCTGAATTATTTCACTCAGCATAATACCCTCTAGTTCCATCCATGTTGCCACACATGGCCAGATTTCATTCTTTCTCATTGCTGTGTAGTATTCCATTGTATATATATACCACATCTTCTTTATCCATTCATCAGTTGATGGACACTTAGTCTCTTTCCATGATTTGGCTATTGTCGAAAGTGCTGCTATGATCATTGGGGTACACGTGTAAGTCTACTCACTTTTAATAGTTACTTGTAGGGTGGAGTTTGGCAGAGCCCAGTAAATGTCCATGCAAAGTGGAAGACTAACTGATAGATGTACTGGTCACCTTACAAAGAGTAGGAAACAGGCCTAAAACTCCATAACTATCAAGTCTCTGGTTTGCTCAGTGTTCGAGGACTGCTCTACAAATATGGAAAACATTGTTAGATAGGTTTTGGTATAAGGAAGGTCAATCTTGCACCTTTGGAACATCTTTTTGGGGCACCTGGATAGCTCAGCTGGTTGAGCATCTGACTTTTGATTTCAGCTCAGGTCATGATCTCAGGGTCTTGGGATCAAGCCCTCACTCTGTCTCCATGCTGGATGTGGAGCCTGCCTAAGATTCTCTCTCCCTCTCGTTCTGGCCTTCTCCTCTGCTCTCTTTCTCCCTCAAAAAAAAAAAAATCTTTTGAATTCTTGGTAAAGAGCAGAATAGTTTGAGTCTCACTCATAAATTCCTTTCCCCATTTGTTTGTTCATATTTCAAGGAAGACATCAAAAATAATGCCGAATTGAATACAATAGTTATTACTGCTCTACTACTGTTCCTATTGGCTGTCAGTATCCTTTCTGATACACCCTTCAATCCATGAGTGAGTGTTCTCTTGTCTTTTTTTTCAAAAAAACATTTTTACCATGGTATTTATATGCCAGGAATGCAAGGATGAAATCTGTAAAAATCAAGAAGACTTTTTCTTTCTTGTTACAAATACAAATTGTTCACTTTGAGGTTATTCTTTAATATTTTCTAATTGCTGATTCATTATTCTAAGTCGTCTCTAGAAGAAAAAAGTTTGCAAATAACTATCAAGCACTTACAAAGCCACATATGGCTCCCCACACATAAGACAAAGCCACAAATAGATATTTATAAAACTTCAAAAGTTTAAGGAGATTCGTCTGGGATATGTGGCTGAAAAGTACTAACACTGTTAGTGACAAGGAGTTAGTGTGCTTACTGGTAAAGAAATTCTAGCTCATGCTGGCCTTGAACAACATGCTTGAACTTGCCCACCATTTAGTAAGGTTACAAGTTGCCAACTTTACAAAGGAAAGGTTTATTAAGGAAAAATTTCAGCCTCTCCTTTAGCCTTCTGTATCTTGTCCAAAGCCATTTTGCCAAAGCCAAAGTTTCAAGGGCTAGGCTCAATTTCTCCATTTTAAATAGGGACCACAAATAAAACTGTCAACCAGTAAGAATAAATGTAGTGAGCCTCTTGCCCAAAGTGGTAGACTTTGCGTGGCTAGCAGTGCCAGAGCAAATACATCCATAGGGCTCATTCAAAGACTGACAAATTTTGACTTGGTCCCAACAACAGCAAGTGGAAAAAAAATCAGTCCTCAAATCACCTCATTGTGGGTTTGCATGTTTTAAGTTACGCCTGCTGTTGCAATCTAAATAGCAGCTATTTCAGACATGTTTTCATCCCCAAATCCTAAAATGGATCTAATCACATAGTTTCATACTTTAAAACACAACAAGCAAACATGACCAATTTTCCTTTAAAGCTGGAGCCATAGCAGATAAACAAAGATAGCTTGAAACTCAACATGTTTAGGCATGAGTGAGGAAAGAATCAGCAGTTTATTTCAAAAAACTATGAAAATTCATTTTTAAAAAGAACCTTAAATTTGCCCTGCGAATTTCAATTTTAAAAGCAATCTCAACAGTCTGAAAACTCTGTAATAGATGTATTCACCGTACAACAATTGCTATTCTGACAATGTATCTGATATTTGCATTTCCCAAAGTAATGGCCGCCCATATGATTAGAATTGCCTGAGGAGTTTCTTTAAAATCCTCATGGCCAGGCCCTATCCCAGCCCAGTTACACTCGAATTTCTGGGAATGAGGCTCAAGGGACTCTAAAATCCAGCCAGGGCTGGGGGTTCCTGAGTAGCTCAGTCGGTTAAGTGCCCAACTCTCGGTTTCGGCTAGGGTCACCATCTCATGGTTTTGTGAGTTTGAGCCCCAGGTGGGGCTCTGCACTTTACAGTACAGAGCCTTCTCTCTCTCCCTCTCTCTAGCCCTCCCCCATTCACCCTGTCTCTGTCTCTCTCAAAATAAATAAAACTTTAAAAAAAAAAAAAAACCCACCCCAGCCAGGGCTATAAACTGAGGTCTAGAGACAAAGGAAAGGCATAAGAATTGTGAGAAGAATGTCACTTACTCTTGCCTGATGGTCAGTGTCTCCCAACACTCATCCAGACCTACTGTGTGCAATTTTCTGGGAAAAAGCCTGGGAAATGTATTTTTAAACAGCAACATAACAATATTTATCATCAGGAACCTGGTCCTGTATAAAGAAATGTGAGTCACTATATAAGAGCTGTAGCAGAAATCTGGGGAAAGCACTTGAGAACGAAATGCAATTTAACCTGACCTCCCGATCACCACCTGAGCCTTTTCAGGAAAGGTAAGTTCTGCATTAACCAATGCACACTCTCGAGAAAGCTCAAGATTACCCTAATACTTCACTGCAATATTTCCAAGGAAAATAAGATGTGAAAAAAGTCAAGAACAAAACAGAGTCCTCAGAGACACTGAGCCTAGGTATTAAAGGAGGACAGAAGAACTGGATTGGGGCAAGTCCTGCGTCATCTTCTTGTCCTCACATAGATGATGTGCTCTCTTCACTCTGCGTGTATTGAACTTGGGTCTATAGCACCGTCACAGGAGCAGGTGCCTCCAGCTTCACAAGGCCTGAAGATACATGCAGTTAGGCCATTTCATAGTACACTAAAACATAGCTGTATCATTTTAAATGGCTGCATTCTAGGGGACCCTGGGTGGCGCAGTTGGTTAAGCATCCAACTTCAGCTCAGTTCAGGATCTCATGGTTTGTGAGTTTGAGCCCCACATCTGGTTCTCTGCTGTCAGCACAGAGCCCACGTTGGTCCTCTGTCCCCCTCACTCTCTCTGTCCCTCCTCTATTTGCAGGTGTGCTTGCTCTCTCACTCTCTCTCTTTCTCTCTCTCTCTTAAAAATAGACATTTAAATGGCTGCATTCTACTGTCTTACTGTTTGTTTTATTAGTTTTTCTATTTTACTATTTTATTTTAACTAATTTATTTTAATTTAACTATTATTCCCTTTGCAATAGTGGGGTATAGCAGTATTCATTTAATATCCTCTAACACACCGGAACATAGAACAAAGGCAGGCTTTCCCACCGTGTCATTGTATTTTCTACATAATCTCTCCTGCAAGACCCAGTGACATCAGTCGCAATGCCTAGTGGAGCAATAGACAAGGCTGATAGGCACAGTAAAGTTCTACAACAGTCTGATGGGCTACGCCAGCTAGTACTAGTAGGATGTGGCCATACTAAGGACTGCAGCTTGAGGAAGGCAAAAGAGCAGCTTAGGAAGGAACAGAATAACCACTAGAATATCTGCAATCTGAGCAAGACTTGAAGTTCTATAAGATGAATGCAAAAGACAGACATTTTAGAGGTTACCATGCCCAAAGTGCCCTTATCTCTACCCAAAGGCAAAGGAGGCCCAGAGATACTTGAATTTAATCAAAGGTTTTTGTTTTTTTTTTTTAAGTAGGATATTATAGTAACATATACCCAACAATTTCAGTTTTGTTCGGGAAATCTGGGCCCATATTTAAAAATTTTAATGATGTAGGAGACATCGTTAAGTGATTATCTCTGAGTAGCAGGATTATGAATGACTTTAGGTTTTTTATATTGCTTAATTTTATTTCCTAAATATTTTACAATGAAGACTTATTTTTGCAATAGGATAAGATATTAAAATTATAAATATAGTGCGATTGTTCAAATATTATTTGTATGCTATAGATCTATGGTTTAAAAAAAGTTTTTTTTTTTTATTTTTTAAGTTTATTTATTTATTTTTGAGAGAAAGAGAGGCAGAGAGAGAGGGAGACAGAAAATCCCAAGCAGGCTCTGCACTGTCAGCACAGAGCCTGATGTGGGACTCAAACTTATGAACTGTGAAATCATGACCTGAGCCAAAATCAAGAGTCGGATTTAACCAACTGAGCCACCCAGGAACCCCAAGAAAGTTAAGTTTTTAAATCCCATAATCTGAGGTAATTTGTTGGTTTTAAGCCATTCACATAGCGACAGCTTGTTAAAGTAATAAATGTGAATACTATAGAACTCAAGTTATACCTTAATCCAACAAGGTAGAGGAATAATTAAATATTCATGATAAAATACAAAAAGCTTGTAGGATTTTTTTTGCTAAGTGCAAAAATGTTTCTATAATAATTATTCACTGCATTGGCTAATATTTTTTCACTCTAGCCTTATTCCATTAATCTAGCCTGTTTCATGAGGCGCTAATATTGTCAACATCATTGACTGTGAATAAATGCAAGACTCAGGCTCTTTCATTCTGGGACCCAAATCCTAGCCCTAGCTCAACTGTCTAGCATACTCACTATTGTAGGGAAGGAAATGGGATGACCTGAGAACAACTATTTTAACTAAAAGTCATATGTTTTAAAGGCAGAGTAGAAAATCCATGGTTCTATTCAGTTATTCCTTTGAAAAAACAGAATTTTGTAATATAATTCACTATAATCCATCACTATTTATATTAAATTAAATGTATTACCCTTTTGACCTTAGTTAAAAATAATGTATTTTAATGAGAAACTATTAACAAGTATTTGAAATATTCAATACTTGTTACATGTAAGAATGAATGTAAAACATGTCATATCCTGAGGAGGAGCCATGATGGTGGAACAGCATGGAAGCTTTTTTCTGTCTCATGTACATGAAATACAGCCAGATAAACACTAAACCATCCTGCACACCTAGAAAACGAATCTGAGGAATAACACAACAATATGTACAACCTGAACCACAGAACTTAGCAGGTACGCGGCATAGAAAGGCAAACTGGGGGAGAGAGGAGCTGCAGAGGGCAGGGAGGTGAGTTGCCTTGCAGAGAGAGGACAGAGACGGGGGAGAGCATGGGAAAAGCACACCCCACAAAATCAGCTGGAGAGAAAGTAGAAAAGTGGAAACAGCCACGGGGACTGAACTAAAAAGGGAGAAAGGAGAAAGGAGAGGGTTTAAATTCCAGTAAGACTCTATAAACGGGGAGTACAGAGTCTGAAACTCTGCAGTTCAAAATACCTGGTGGTGCTCTGGTGGAAAGGGCGAATTCCCGAAGAGTGGGTCTGGGAGGTCCTTGAGCCATGCGTGATTTTCCATAATCCTGGAAACACTACAGGTGCTACAAGATAGCATGAACTTTGTCTGGTGTGGGCTTGCACCCAGAAGTGCAAGTCTCTAGGCACGGCAGTACCAAGTTCCAAAGAGCATTTCTGGGTGCAGCCGGCAATCGACCATTGCTCAGGGAGATTCTTACCCAGAGGATCTGAGAGGGACAAAGCCACAGTCCTCAGAAGTGAGGGGTCAGGAAACAGCCGCATTTCAGATAATATTCAGGAGGGAGGTGCCACCAGGCAACCTGACGGCGAGGTCACAGACAGAATAAAAGCAGGGAGTGACGGAAACTGGAGACAAAAGACTGGTGTGCGATTTCTGGTTGGGGAGAACACAGAATTCCAATGTAGAGCTGATGACTGGGTGACGCCATTTTCACCCCACCCACGCATGTGCACACACACCTGTAGGCGCCACAAGGATCCACCCCAGTAAGCCAAGCAGCGCTCTCTAGTGGAGAACAGAGCCGTTACACTAAGCCCCGCCCAACTGAGCCAACCTCACTCTTCAGGAGCATCCCAAATCTCTCCTCCTGCTTACTTCACCGGCTACAAAGTGCTTCATAGTTTGACCTCTAGGGGAAAAAGATGTAATATCAATCCTATTCCAGACTGTTTGCTGGTCTAGCTATTCAATTTTCTTCTTCTTTTTTTCCTTTTTTCCCCCTTTCTTTAATTTTTCTTCCTTCTTTTTTTCTTTGTCTTTTACTTGAATACAGAAAGAGAAAATAATTATTTTTATTTTCAATTTTTATTAAAAATATTTTCCTGGGGTGCCTGGGTGGCTCAGTCGGTTAAGCGGCTGACTTCAGCTCAGGTCATGATCTCATGGTCTGTGAGTTCGAGCCCCGCATTGGGCTCTGTGCTGACGGCTCAAAGCCTGGAACCTGCTTCAGATTCTGTACCTCCCTCTCTCTCTGCCCTTCCCGTGCTCACGCTCTGTGTCTATGTCTCTCAAAAAAAAAAAGAAGAAACAGTCTCAAAAATAAATAAATAAATAAAAATAAAAATATTTTCCTTTATTTTTTTCTACTAAAATTTTCACTTTTGAGGAGAATATTTCAAATTCTATTATACTTTCAGTATTTTCCTTTAATATTTTTTCTCCTAAATTTTTCACTTTTTTGTACATTTTTCAAATTCCATTATACTTCCATCATTTATTTGATTTTGTGTGTGTGTGTTGTTTTTAATTTTTTAATTGTAATTTTTTCTCCTTTTTTCTCTAATCAGTCAAGCTCTTCTCCATTAATCTATTTCATCGAATTCATTTTCCCAAATTCTCAAGCGCTTTCTTTTTTTTTCTTTTTTTTTGTTCCTCTAGACAATCAAGGTCCTTTCAACAACCAGGCCAAAACATACCTAGGATCTAATATCATTAATTTGATGTTGTATTTGTGTGTGTGTGTGTGTGTGTGTGTGTGTGTGTGTGTGTGTGCCGTTTTTAATTTTTTAATTTTAATTTTTCCCCTTTTTTCCCCCTGTTTTCTCTAATCAATCAAGCTCCTTTCAATAACCAGACCAAAACACACCTAGGATCTAGCTTCATTTATTTGATTTTTTTTTGTGCATGTGTTGTTTTCAATTTTTTCAACTTTTTTCTTTTTTTTACCTTATTAATTCCTTTTCTTCTTTCAAAATGACAAAATGAAGGAATTCACCCCAAAGAAAGAACAGGAAAAGAAAGAGGAGAGATCACAACCAACATAGCAGAAATAAAAACAATAATAAGAGAACATTATGACAATTATATGCCAATAAAATGGACAATCTGGAAGAAATGGATAAATTCCTAGAAACATGTAAGCTACCAAAACTGAAACAGGAAGAAATAGAAAATTTAAATGGACCCATAACCAGTACAGACATCGAATTAGTCTCAAAAATCTCCCAGAAAACAAGAGTCTAGGGCCATTTGGCTTCTCAGGGGAATTCTACCAAATATTTAAGGACGATTTAACACCTATTCTCTTGAAGCTGTTCCAAAAAATAGAAGTGGAAGGAAAACTTCCAAACTCTTTCTATGAAGCCAGCATTACCTTGATTCCAAAACCAGACAAAGATTCCACTAAAAAAGAGAACAATAGACCAATCTCCCTGATGAACATAGATGTAAAAATCCTCAACAAGATATTAGCCAACCGGATCCAACAACCCATCAAAAGAATTATTCACCACGACCAAGTGGGATTTATACGCTGGTTCAATATCCACAAAACAATCAATGTGATTCATCATATCGATAAAAGAAAGGACAAGAAGAACCACATGATCCTCTCGATAGATGCAGAGAAAGCATTTGACAAAATACAGCATTTTTTCTTCATAAAAACCCTTAAGAAAGTAGGGATAGAAGGACCATACCTCGAGATCGTAAAAGCCATATATGAAAGACCCAACACAAATATCATCCTCAATGGGGAAAAACTCTGAGCTTTCCCGCTAAGGTCAGGAACAAGACAGGGATGTCCACTCTCGCCACTGTTATTCAACATAGTATTGGAAGTCTTAGCCTCAGCAATCAGACAACACAAAGAAATAAAAGGCATCCAAATCGGCCAGGAGGAGGTCAAACTTTCACTCTTCACAGATGACATGACTCTATATGGAAATCCAAAAGATTCCACCAAAAAACTGCTAGAACTGATCCATGAATTCAGCAAAGTGGCAGGATACAATATCAATGCACAGAAATCGGTTGCATTCCTATACACCAACAATGAAGCAACAGAAAGAGAAATCGAGGGTTGATCCCATTTACAATGAAACCAAAACCCATAAAATACCTAGGAATTAATTTAAACAAAGAGGTGAAAAACCTATACACTGAAAACTATAAAAAGCTTATGAAAGAAATCAAAGAAGACACAAAAAATGGAAAAATACTCCATGCTCCTGGATAGGAAGAACAAATATTGTTAAAATGTCAATATTACCCAAAGCAATCTACATATTCAATGCAATATCTCTCAAAATAATACCAGAATTCTTCACAGAGCTAGAGCAAACAGTCCTAAAGTTTGTATGGAACCAGAAAAGACCCCAAATAGCCAAATCAATCCTGAAAAAGAAAACCAAAGTAGGAGGCATCACAGTCCCAGACTTCAAGCTGTATTACAAAGCTGTAATCATCAAGACAGTATGGTACTGGCACAAAAACAGACACTCAGATCAATGGAACAAAATAGAGAACCCAGAAATAGACCCCCAAACATATGGCCAACTCATCTTTGACAAAGGAGGAAAGAATATCCAATAGAATAAAGACAGTCTCTTCAGCAAGTGGTGCTGGAAAAACTGGACAGCAACATGCAGAAAAATGAACCTGGACCACTTTCTTACACCATACACAAAAATAAACTCAAAATGGATGAAAGACCTAAATGTAACACAGGAAACCATCAAAATCCTCGAGAAGAAAGCAGGTAAGAACCTCTTTGAACTCAGATGCAGCAACTTCTTACTCAACACATCTCCAGAGGCAAGGGATACAAAAGCAAAAATGAACTATTGGGACCTCAGCAAAATAAAAAACTTCTGCCCAGCAAAGGAAACAATCAGCAAAACTAAAAGGCAGCCAAATGAAATGGGAGAAGATATTTTCAAATGACATATCAGATAAAGAGTTAGTATCCAGACTCTATAAAGAACTTATCAAACTCAACACCCAAAAATCAATTAATCCAGTGAAGAAATGGGCCAAAGACATGAACAGACACCTTTCCAAAGAAGACATCCAGATGGCCAACAGACACATGAAACGATGCTCAACATCACTCATCATCAGGGAAATACAAATCAAAACTACAATGAAATACCACCTCACACCAGTCAGAATGACCAACATTAATAATTCAGGCAACAACAGATGCTGGCAAGGATGTGGAGAAAGAGGATCTCTTTTCCACTGCTGGTGGGAATGCAAACTGGTGCAGCCACTCTGGAAAACAGTATGGAGGTTCCTCAACAAATTATAAATAGAACTACCCTATGACCCAGCAATTGCACTATTAGGTATTTATCCAAGGGATACAGGTATGCTGTTATGAAGGGACACATGCACCCCAATATTTATAGCAGCACTATCAACAATAACCAAAGTGCGGAAAGAACCCAAATATCCATTGATAGATGAATGGATAAAGAAGATGGGGTGTATATATATATATATATAATAGACTATTACTCAGAAATCAAAAAGACAAAATCTTGCCATTTGCAACTACGTGGATGGAACTAGAGGGTATCTTGCTAAGTGAAATTAATCATTCAGAGAAAGACAAATATCATATGACATCACTCATATGAGGACTTTAAGATACAAAGTGGATGAACATAAAG
Organism: Paguma larvata; assembly: GCA_030068075.1. Classification (NCBI taxonomy): domain Eukaryota; kingdom Metazoa; phylum Chordata; class Mammalia; order Carnivora; family Viverridae; genus Paguma; species Paguma larvata. Next base: position 126,460,660 of record CM057824.1, on the reverse strand, counting down.
GACGGGAACCAAAAATAATATCTAAACAGTGAGGGGGACAAAAGCATAAGAGCCTCTTAAATATGGAGAACAAACAGAGGGTTACGAGAGGGCTTGTAGGAGGGGGGATGGGCTAAATGGGTAAGGGGCATTAAGGAATCTACTCTTGAAATCATTGTTGCACTGTATGCTAATTACCTTGATGTAAATTTTTAAAAATTAATAAAAAAATAAAATTTTAAAAAAGCTTTTATAACCCCCCAAAAATGTCATATCTTGAGGATTTTCATTATAATTCATGTTTTCTCTTTGTCGAACAAATACTGAAATTTTTATAATCATGACTCGATAGATACTTTAGGAGAAGTAACAATATGGGATGACAGTATGGCCAACAGAAACAATCTCCCACAATCTTCAGACCTGAGAGTAATGGGTGACGAAACAGGAGATAGAGTTATTTACCAGCATAGCATTATAAACTCATAATGACTAAATTTACTCATCTCCTCTCTTTCTGATAAGGTACATTCCGAAAAGGAAATTAACAGCCCCAGTAGGATGGAAGTGTCTATTGATTTAAGAGTTACCTGATGAAAATATATCTTAGCTAACTTTATTAAACAGAAAGCTATGTTAGGGCACATGTAAAATATTGCCATTTGAAATAATAAATTTATCATATATAGCATGCATTTCATTATTCTGGTGATTGATGCCTCTTTTATAGATAAGGTTCTGGAATATTGTTCAGGCCTCTGTAATTTTCAGAGTTTCCTGAATGACATTCAAGAACAATATGGCCAGCACGCCTCCATGGCAAAAGTCATCATCAACGATATGAGCATCATCGTCATTAAAATTATAATTGTGATCATCCTAGTTATAACAAATAAACTATAACCAGAAGCCACCATTTTTAATCTTATCTGTGGCTTAAGTAGTGGCTATAGCACTTTCCTGCCATGTAAGGTTAACCTTTTAAGAAATATTAAAGGAGCGCCTGGGTAGCTTAGTCAGTTAAGTGCCAATTTGGGCTCAGGTCATGATCTCGCAGCTCCTGAGTTCCAGCCCCACGTCAGGCTCTGTGCTGATAGCTCAGAACCTGGAGCCTGCTTCAGATCCTGTGTCTCCTCTCTCTCTCTCTCTCTCTGCCCCTCAGCCGTGTGTTCTCTGTCTCTCTCTCTCTCTCTCAAAAATAAAAATGAACATAAAAAATTTTAAAGAAAGAATGAAAGAATATTAAAAATTACAGATAGGAAATAATGAAAAAAGTTAATATTTTAAAAAGTTTTTTCATATATGTATCTCAAATCATAAGAATAAAAGGATACAATGACACAATTTTTATATTTTTTAAATTTTGAATTGCTTATTTAAAAATTGCATATTGAAGACCCTTCCTCTGTGATCTTATTTAGTATCCTTGAACATTATCATTACTAGTCTACTGTCTTAAATAGTCTTTCATTGGAAAATAAGTTAAAACTACGGAGTTGGACATATAAAATTGTTGGCAGTAGGATAAATGTCATTTGTAGTACTGAGGATAAAAATGGGTAAGTATAACTAGAAAGGATAAAAACCTGTGTAGAGATTCACTGAAGCTCAATCACAAGCACTACATAATAGGTGGAAAGTCACTATTGCCAACAGAACTGAATGTTTCATGGCCATAAGAAATTTTATTGAGCCATGTTTTTAAGCAAAGTTACAGGCAAAATACATGCCTACCAGGCATGTTTCAAGTGTAATACACAGTTGGATAGTGACTATAGCAACAGATACTTGGAGAAAGACTACAGTTATAGTCCAAAGTGTAACATTCACCTATGAAGACTGACCTTTATAATCCTATCTGAACATGTGGATCACGACTTCTACTCAAATAATTCCCATCATGATAAAAACGAGAAGATAACAGGATATATTTATCATAAGGGCTAAAATACAACTGTGTGGAACACTGCTTAAACTAATCTGTATCAAGGATACTGATGGTCAAGAAAGAGTCACAAGAATTATACAGGTGGAGGATCACTTGATATATGTCAGTGACTAAAACACAGAATAAAGAGAAGTGTAAACAACAGGCAATAAAAGGAACTAGCCCTCCTTTTGACTCAAGGATACTAGATGAAGAAGCTTTCATTAGAGAACCCAGATAGTCAGTATTCATAGTAGTACTCTCCATGTGTTTGTCTTTTTAATTTGTTAATGTGGCATTTAGAATTCATTTAATTTTGCTTGAGTCCGCATTGTTTTATTACGAATTGTGCTTTTGATGCTTATCTAAACCTCTGCTTAACCTAAGGTCATGAAGATGTTCTCTTATGTTTTATTCCTTCTAGAAGTGTCATAGTTTTGCCTGTTGCAAAGCCATCCATGACCCAGAATGATTTCTTGGTAAGACAAGACTTTCCCACTTAGATTACCTTAGCACATTTGTCAAAAATTAACTGGCACATAGTTATTACTTAAAGATGGCAATATTTCAAAAATTGATCTACAAATTCAATACAATCCCTATGAACATCCCAGTTGTTTTATTCTTTTTTTTCTTTTTGAAATTGACGAGCAGATCATAATACACATGTTGAGCGGAAAGGAATCCAGAACACCCCAAATGATTTTCCAAAAGGAGAATGAGGTTGAAGGAATCATTCTTCTTGGCTTTAACATTTACTGCAAAACTACAGTAATCAAGACAGTGTGGAACTGTATTAAGAAAAGACATACAGATCAATAGAATAGAATTAAAAGTCCAGAAATAAACCCTTACATTTATGGTCCATTGATTTTCAACAAGGTACCAAGTACATTCAATAGAAAAATAAAAATCTTTTTGACAAAACATTCTGGGGGTGCTTGGGTGGCTCAGTCGGTTTAAAAATAAACTCAAAATGATCATAGACCTAGATGTAAGAGCTAAAATTATAAAACTCTTAGAAGAAAATATAGGAGTAAATCTTCATGACCTTGAATTAGGCAAAGCCTTCAGAGATGTGACAACAAAGCACATAAGTTAGATAAGTTGGGCTTTACCAAAATTAAAAACTTTTGTGCTGTACAAACTGTATCATCAAGACAGCAAAAAGATAACATACAGAATAGTAGTAATATTTATGTCATAAATCTGACAAGGGAATTATATCCAAAATATATAAAGAACTGACACAACTCAATAATAAAAAAGACAAACAATCCAAGTAAAATATGTGCAAAGGATCTGAATAGACATTTCGTCTATTCATTTGAAGATACACAAATGACCAATAAACAAAAGAAAAGATGTTCAACATAACAAACTATTAGAAATATGCAAAAAAAAAACCCATAACGAGACACTACTTAATGTCTATTAGGATAGTTATAATGAAAAAGACAGGTAACAAGTATTAGTAAAGATGTGGAGAAATTGGAACTCTCATACATCGTTAGTCAGAATATAAAATGGTGCAGCCGCTTTGGAAAATTGCTTGGCAGTTCCTCAAAATGTTAAACCCAGAGTTAACATGAGACCTAGTAATTCTACTCTTAAGTATATATCCAAGAAGAATGAAAACATGTGTCCACACAAATATTTGTACACAAATATTCCTGCAGAATTATTAATAGTAACAAAAATGAGAAAACAACTCAAGTGTCCATCGACTGATAAATGGATAAATGAATTTGATATATCCTTACAGTGGAACATTATTCTGCTAACTGATCTTTTACAAAGATGTAAAAACAACTCAGTGTTTGTGTACCACGAATGATTCTGGAGCAATTAGACATCCAAAGTCAAGTATTGAATCTCAACCTGAACTTCATATCATATACAAAAATTAGGCCAGAATGGCTCACAACTTAAATGTAAAATTATAAAAGTTTTAGAAAAAACTCAGGAGAACATTTGTAAGATCTAGGACTAAACAAAGATTTCTTAGACTTTATGCCAAAAGCATAATCTATGAATATAAAACCTGATAAACTGCACCTCATCAAAATTTAAAATTTCTGTGTACTAAAAAACTCTTTAAATTTTTTTAAATTACTTAAAATTTTTAATTATTTTAAATTTTTTTAAGTTTATTTATTTATTTTGAGAGAGAGAGAGAGAGACTGGGCAAGGGAGGGGTAGAGAGAGAGGGAGAGAGAGAATTGCAGGCAGGCTCTGTGTTGTCAGCACAGAACCGGATGCAGGACTCGAACTCACTAACGGTGTGATCATGACCTGAGCTGATACCTAGAGCCGGATGCTTAACCAACTGAGCCCCTGTCCATATTTTTTAAATCTTTTTTTTTCTCTGTTGTTTCAGTTGAATACTTTCTATTATTATATCAAGTTCTTGATTCTTTTCTTCTGTCATTTCTCTACTATTGGGTCTATTTTCTATAAGAGTTGTGAATGGTCATTTGAACTGCCTACAGTCTTTGCTAGATAGTTTCAACATCTCTCTTATTTTGTTATTAGTGTCATCTAGTTATTGGTGTCCTGTGCTTTATTTTTAACTTGTTTGTGTTTATTAAAGTATTTTTCTAATATGTAAAAAAAAAAAAAAAACCCTTTAAAGATGATGAAAAGACAAGCTACAGATTGAGTGGAAATATTTGTGAAACATGTATCCAACAAAGGATTAATATCTAGAATATATAAACAATTGTCACACTCAACAGTAATAAAACTAACAATCTGATTAGAAAGAAAATGGACAAAAGACATGAGCAAACATTTTACTGAAGAGCGTATAGAGACAGCAAACATGCACATGAAAAGATGTGCAAAATCATTAGCAATTAGGGAAATGCAAATTAAAACCAAAATGAGATAACACTACATACCTGTCAGAATAGCTAAAATAAAAAATAGTGATGACATCAAATACTGATGAGCACTTGGGAAACCATCACCCATATATTGTTGGTGGAAATGTAAAATAATACAGCCATTCTTTAACTTGCCAGTTTCTCATGAAACCACACACATAACAATCATATGATCTTGCAGTTGCACTTGGGGGCATTTATCTGAATGAAGTACAGTAGATGAAGTTCAATATAAGTAGTAAGGCTGAGAAAGGCTGCTTGCTGTCAGCTGCACCCGCTCTGCCTTTCTTCCTAACTTCAGTTCAGCCTGAATGTTTTTCACTTGAATAATTTGGACAAAAATGTATGGATCAAGGAAGGGGAAAAAGAGTAGTGAGCTTTATCTTAGAATCTGCAGTGACATTCCTAAACATATGTCTTCCATAGCATTTATATTCTGATAGTTCAGTAAAAAAAATAACATATGGAAAATATTAAAATGCAAAGTACCAAGAATGTAATAAAGATGTTGTTCTTTGTAAAAGCAGTACTTTTTGCTAGAATTTTACTAAACAACATGCATAAGTTCAAAGTCGTAGAACTTCGATCGCACAGTAGATTGCACCTAAGTATTTACTTTTTGAGATTTGTTTATAAAACATAGTTTTATTAATGCTTACAATGATATGGTATAATCTAATCATACCAACAGGGATTCTGTTAGACAAACACTTTAATGATATATGTTTGGAAAAGAAATCTCTTGAGGCAAAAATGCTGCTTCCCTAATTGCCATCCCAGCATGAGACAGTCCACCCCCACCCCTGGTTCTAAAATTCAGTAGGGCTGTGTGAAATCAGTCCTATTTGGTGGAGATACCATTTTTTTACTTTGAGCATTCTGAGTCTATATTTTGCCCGAGCTGTAGTTTCGGAGTAACACACATTACTTTTGCATGTTTTTGTAGTGTTCATTCTAAATAACTCGGTTCTGTAAAACATGTTTTAATTTTCATTAGTTTCATAAAAGCATTTTCTAATAACACAATTTTGTGCCAAAAGTGATTGTAGAGGAATTTTAACACACTCTCTCGTCATGTTTATGAAGAAATTACTCTTACCAATAGATCAGAGAGTGGAAAGAGGTAACCGCTAATCTATTAGTTTTCTGCCTCATTTGCATAGATATTTCTCAATTACTTGTGATTATTTTCTGTCGGCAAATCCTGAATGGCCATAGGAGATGCGTTAATGCAGTCTTTTCTCTTACCATCCTTTGCAGACCGCTCATGTGAAGCCGATGGTCCTTTCATGTTTATTAAACTCCACAAGATGTGTTCACCTTTGAACGCTTGGAATGGAAGGAGTTACTTTCAAGAAATGTGTTTTCAAAGGCAGCAGGACGGGAAGGACTGAGCAACAGCCTGGTGAGCGAAACACTAAGACTTCCGTTGTCATCTCGACCTCCGTGACCCCTACACTTGACTTCCCTCAGCTGCAAAAACACAGAAAGCTGCGTTACCCTTGCTCATGCATGGACGTGGAAAGGAAATGATGCAGCAAAAATGAGTGGAAGCCAGATTTGGCCGCGAAGTCTGGGGGCAAGGGGGGAGTTGAGAATCACAGGACCTATACCCTGTTTTCTGCTGTCAGGACTATGTGACCACACAACGCTTCTGTATCTTTATCACAAAATGGCCGTAATCACAACAACAAAAAGTGAACTGTGGACTTTTTTAAAAAGGAATACTTAATACTTCCAAAGGTCCTTTAAAAAATAAATACAGGCTGAGTTAAATTGATGTACTATTATAATTATCAAATAAATAACAGCATAATCTCTGACCTCATAAATCACTTTTCTAGGTTTGAATAGGAACCAAATAAATGTTTAGTCTTAAAGCTAATGTTCTTAGTCAAAGGAGCTTTAAGGTTTTACTCACTTGGAAAACAGATTACCAAAAAACAAAAGAGCTTCCTCAGGGACATTAGTTATTGGACATCCACCTTTAAAAACAAAGCTGTGATAATACATTGAAGTGAATCAGAACCCAGGGGACTATGATCTGTCAAAAATGATTTTAGAAACACAAAAATGACTACTCAGATATGATTGGAATTTCAGGAAAGACAAATATGAAACCTATTTTATGATGTTATTCTGGTGTTAAAAGTTTTGTAGTAATGTGTTCAAAGCTGTGTTAAGTAATTGAGAAAAGACTAAAGATGCCACTAAAAAGTGTAGAAATTACTTTTAACTTGAAAATATCTGTTTCCTAAAAATCGTCTAGTATTATTGTCACTTTTCAAACTCGAGGATTTTTAATGACTCCAGCAAAGCAGCAGCTTGAAAGCCTTCTTTATATGTGCTATGAATTCTAAGATATAAAAACTCAGGTCAATAGGAGTTAGGAATAGTATCTGCGGAAACTTAGAAATGCATTTTTCAACTTACCTGCTTCTTTTCTTGATAAAAGACTACAAAACGCCATGTCCTGATTGACTGTCTCTTCTAAATATTAATAATATGATCAAAAACATAATCTTATTTTATTCTCCTAACTGCAGTAAGGCTGCAACACTTTCTATACAGATAGTTTTCACATTATATGGGCATATTGAAACTAAATTGTTTTCAGGGACAGTTTAAGTGACTTGAAGTCAAAGCAGGGCTGAAAGGGAAGTGTCTGTTAGTTTTACCCATACCGTCTAAAGTCTGATATTGTAGTTCTCTTTTCCTTGCTGAGCTACTTGCTTTTTCATAGAAAATGAAATTATGTGGAGAGACGCCTAGGAGGCTCAGTCGGTGGAGCGACAGACTCTTGATTTTGGCTCAGGTCATGATTCCAGGGCCATGGGATGGAGCCTGACATCAGGCTCTGTGCTGGGCATGGAGCCTGCTTGGGATTCTCTCTCTCTCTCCCTTTGCCCCTCTGCCCATTTTGTGTTCTCTCTCTCTCTAAAATAAATACAATTTAAATTAAGAAAAAGAAATTATATGGAAAGTGAACAAAAGAGTAAATGTGTACTGTGACTTTAAAAAGGGGGTTGGGGAAAAAACAGAAAACCACTCATGGGAAATATAACTATAACAGAGAATTAGAATACAAAAATGCAGAAAAAAGACAATTTCCATACTTAAACATTATATCTTTTACCACAGCAATTGTATAAACTGAAATCATAACCTAATTTTTGCCTAATTATACCTTACAATAGAAGACACAATTATAATTGAATTTATGCCATAGTTAAGTGATGGCTATTTCACTTTACACCACATCATCCATACTGAAGCACTTATTCCCAATCAATGTTAACTCTATATGGAAGGAAGAAACGTCTTCAGCAGTCTGTTCATGAAATCTTCCTCCACCGAATGAGTGAAATGGCACCCGGGCAAATGTTCGATACGGTTTCAAAGTGAGGGACATCAAAAATAGAGCTTATATCTGTGAAATTTTTCTATCATGCCATTGAATAATTAAAACTTTAGAATAATTTTTTAAAAACAGATACAAAACTTTAAAATTCATTCACTCATGGAGTTCTAGAGACAAATCATGATAAGCTCTAACAAAAGCCGCTGAAGCAATTTTTCTATTACCCACTGGTGTCAAAGGAGTACAGAAAACTAATATTTCTGGCATCTTCTGTGTTATAGGACCTTGTTAATACTTTCTCATTTAGTTCTCACAATAGTCATATGAGTCAGATTTAATTTTTACTTTACAAATGAGGAAACAGAGACACATAGACAATTTTCTTAAGGAGAGGACAGGGAAGTGACTGAAATTCACTTAGCTCAAAGAAATTTTTCGGCAAAACTGCTGAGAAAGTGTGATAAAAAGACAATTATAATGTGGTGTTTTTTTTCTGTATTTTTCCCAGTTTGTGAGTGATTTCAAAATATAAGTCACATCACCTAAATAAGGGTCCGCAGATGTTTACGAAGCTATTATATTTCAGCGTCAGAGCAGCGCGAGGAAAGCCTGACACTCCAGAGGGATAACTACCGTTTGAAATGATGTTCTATATCATTCACTAGTGCTGTTTCGATCATTTTTTTAACAATAGAAGCCCTGCGAATTCTCTAGGATACATAAAAATTTATTTTATTTATAATTTTTAAAATCATATTGATAATAATCTCAAACTCATTAATTAATTGCAAGAACACCAATTCTGCCTTCTGGTCTTGATGCCCACATCTCTCCATATGTAAGCTCTCATGAGATACCTTTCTTGTGTAAGCAGTGAGAAAACAGAAACCAACACGATACTTAACTGATATGTTCACACAAAGTAAAAGGCAAAAGATATCAAGATATAAGGTGTAAATGAAGTTTCCTGAAAAGAGGGAAAGGCCTGGGAGAATTTATTTATCATGCAGTATGCAGAAATAGAGACATGCTAAATATTTTTTAATAGACTACAGGAATCAGAATTATACCCTAATAAGTAGCATTTTAGTTTCAGGAAAAGATATCATCTGTCATATTAAATTAAATAACAATGTATTATGAAGTGTTTATTACACACAAAAAAAAAAACCCACCTCAGGAATAATTTAACAACATATCAGCAAAACTCAAGCACTGAAAACTGCAGAATATTGAATAATTTAAAAAGGCCTATATGAATGAGAAGATACTCTATATTCATGAGTTAAAAGAATGAGGCTTGTTAAAAGATCAATTCTCCCCAGATTGACATGTATATCCAATATAATTCCAAATAAAAAGCCAACATGATTTGAAGTAGGAGGTAGAAAATGAAAAGGTTTTAAAATGTTATTAAAATAGGGCACCTGGGTGGCTCAGTTGGTTAAGCTTCCGACATCAGCTCAGGTCATGATCTCATGGTTTGTGAGTTCAAGCCCCACATTAGTTCCTCCCCCACTCACGCTTTGTTCCTCTCTCTCTCTCTCAAAATAAACATTAAATTTTTAAAATTTGATTAAAATATAAAGGACACAGAATAGCCAAAACAGTTTTGTTGTTTTGTTTTTCTTGGGGAGAAGGGGAGCAAATTTGAAAGACTTTTAAGATACTGATTTCAGGACTTACTAGATTAATTACTTACAGTAAATAAGACATTGGTGTATTGAAAGTGAGAACAGATAGATAGATTGATGTAATAGACAACAGACTAGAAAGTCTACAAATAGAGCCACATATATATGACTGACTAACTTTCAAGAGAGATAGCAAGGTATTTCTACAGGAAAAGGATAGTGTTTTCGACAGTGCTGAAACAACAAAGTTTTAGTGGAAGATGAACTACCCTCATTGCTCATGTCATATGATGCAAACACATTAACTTAAAATGGATCGTAGATACAAACATAAAAAGACCTCATCAAATTTAAAATCAGATGCTTTTAGAAAGACACCATGAAAATGCAAGCCACCCTCCAGGCAAAAATATCTGTAATTTACGAATCTGGCAAAGCAGATGTATCCTGAATATAGAAAGAACTCTTACAACTCAATAGTAAAATAAAACAAAATATTGTAAAAGGCAAGACTTTGAGTAAATATTTCATAAGTAAAGATATATGAGTAGCCGAACAAGCACATGAAGATGCTCAACATAGTTAATTATCAAACAAATTCAAACTGAAACTACAATATGATAGCATAACACATCTTATAAAATAGGTAAATATTAAAAGGTGGACAATCCCAAGTCCTGACAAGAAGGCAGAGCAATAAAGATCTCAAATATTACTGATAAAAGTGTAAAGTTATATAATAATTTAAGAGAACCATTTGGCGATTTCTTAAAGTCAAACATCAGTTACCATGTTACTCAATAATAAATAAAAAACAGATATCTGAAGAAAACCTGTAAATGAAAGTTTATAACTGTTTTATTGAAAATAACAGCTTGAAACAATACAAAGTTTCACCAACTATTGAATGGATAAATAAATAATGGTATATGCATACAACAGAATACTACTCACAAATTAAAAGATTCAAATTACTGATATGTACAACATGGATGAATCTCAAAAATATTATACTCTCAAAAGAACCCAGACACAAGAGTGTGTCTATTGTATGATCCTAGTCCATGAAATTCTAGAACAGGCAAAATTAATCTGCAGTGACAGAATGGAGGTCAGTGATTGTCTCAGGATGGAGTGGGTAGGGAGGAATTAACTCCAAAGTGACAGGAGGGAACTTTGGGAGCTTTGATTTGTGAATAATGAAAAGGTTCTATATCTTGATTGGATCGGTGTTTGCATAGGTACATTTTTTGTCAAAACTCATGTATACATAAGTGCAATTTATTTTATGTAGTTATTCCTCAATAAAGTCTATTTAGAAAAGCCAAACAGCACCCTGAATAAAGTAGATACAGAATGTCACTGAGACTTGTTTTCTTGGTCAGAGCTGGAAAAACATGTCCTGGTTCCAAAGTGCCTTCCGGTCCCTTCTTACAGAACTTTTTGTTGTAATTGTCTTATCATCTGTTTACCAGAGTCTAAAATGTTTTTTTGTCCCATATTTATTTTTTAATTTTTTTTAATGCTTATTTATTTTTGAGAGAGAGACAGAGCATGAGCCGGGGAGGAGCAGACAGAGAGGGAGACACAGAATCAGAAGCAGGCTCCAATCTCTGAGCTGTCAGCACAGAGCCTGACGCGGGGCTCGAACTGAGGAACAGAGCGATCATGACCTGATCTGAAGTTGGATGCTTAACCTACTGAGCCACCCGGGCACCCTTATGCCCCACCTTTAGGGCAAATCAACAACGATAGTGAAGACCTGTTGGCCCTGTTGGTGCCCAGTGTTTTCTTCTGCATCTTTGGCTTAGAAAAGATAAAAAGAGAGAGAATAAAAAGGCTGTAGGCTCCAAAGGAAATACTGATTAATCTAGAGCCATGAAATATTTTATCAGCGTCGTCATTCCCAATAAAATCCGTACAAAGTGTTTTGTTAACAGACATGAGAGGATGGTTTGTAATTTTGAAAAGAAGGTAATATAAGATATGATTTGACAAAACTGGATGAGTAGGAATAATTTGAGTGGAAAGGAAACCTGAGGTGGGAGGTTGAGGTGGTAATGAAGGCATCTTAGGCAGTAGCTACAGGACACATAAATCCCAGAGCTACAAGTAAGTACAATTAGTGTTTATAAGGGAAACACACTCTCCACCAGGCACTGTGCTCTCATTTATATTAATGTTTATTCATTTTTAAGAGGGAGAGAGACTGAGTGAGAGTGGCAGAGGGGCAGAGAGACAGAGAGACACAGAATCCGAAGCAGGCTCCACACTCTGAGCTGTCAGCACAGAACCTGATGCAGGGCTCAAACTCAACGAGCTGTTAGATCATGACCTGAGCTGAAATTGGATGCTCAACTGACTGAGCCACCCAGGCACCCCTCTCATTAATATATTACCTCATTTGATGCTTCAACAATCCTGAGAACTAGGTACATCAATATTGCAATTTTACAGATGAGAAAACAGGAGCACAGAAAGATACTGTACTACTTTGCCCAAAGTCACAAAACTATTTCGTAATAGTCCTAGGAATTAAACCTGAGTAGAATATGATAACCTACCCTCTAATCTATCATACAATAAAGAATGTTCTTTGAGGTATATGACTAGTTTCATATAAATTTCATACAAATTTCAGAGCTATCTATGTCATTTAAGTTTTTCAGAAGTCAGTGAAACCATTTAGAAGGCTAGCATATTGAAAAAGTTAACAAATGCTTAATTTCTTTGGCAATATGATTAAATAATTGATTTGTGTGGTAGGTACAAAGCACAAAATAAAAATTCAGGTGTGTACAAAATTCAATTTTATTTTTCTATTACTCAGTTTATTTTCTATAACAAGCTTCCAAGTAGTCAGATCACAGAAATGTAATATTCACTAAATATCCCTATCACTGGGGTAGGTGGGAGTTCCTGGGCATCTGGCCCTTATGTTCCGTTCTATATGTGCTGGCATCTTCTGAGATTAGCTAAAATATACATCATTTATTTTCCATGGATTTCTGTTCCAACAGGTCACTGGTAAGTCACTGGTCCCTCCTGTTCAAGAGGTCCCTCCGTGTATACTGTCCAGGGTACCTCCCATGTCTTTTCAGGTATGTGGGGTCATTCTGCAGCTCCTCGTCTTAGAAGCCACAGAGACCTACAAGATGGGGGACTATCTGTGATCTCTCGTTACTTCCTTGCTCCTCTTAGTTTCAGGGAATATTTATATTTCTCAGGTACTAACTCAGGGTGTGAGAAAAGTGTGTGTTGTCATAAGTTGAAGGTTTGTCCA